>OZ022509.1:53735430-55042210 GCA_963989385.1 Ctena decussata
AATTTTCCAAAAATTGGTCAAGTTCAACGTAATATGTGACTGATTTCATAGATGTTTATTTTTCATTCAACAACAAAAATATATTCTATAATATGTATATTTTATGATTATTTCTGTAAATCAGAACAAAAGTAGATACTGTTCTTGATACACCTCAAAATTCATAGCACCCGTATATTTTAGCCACCGAGTCATTTTTACATGTAGAAATACCTTAATATGACAAAGCAAATCATTATCTCTATGGAAACATTTTTTGTTGAAATATCTTTATAGGAACACGATTTTTGTTGCCCTACTTACATTTTGCGATACGTTCACAGAAGTATTTGTCACAAAGGTTGTTTGGTTGTAAGTGGATAAACACAAACTTATTTGTTTGCGTATTTTTGTTTTTTAAAATACCTTATTAACAGCATAATTTCTGAAGCAGTTTGACAATCTTGTACCATTTGTTTACTTTAAAATAAAATTTCTGAATATCCAAATTTCCAAATTAAATCAAATACATTTTAAGAACGGCTGGATACATGATTTTCAGGTTCCGTAAAGTATACATTTAACCTATACTTTTTCCTGAAATATACTGGAAAAAGTAAAGGTATCAAACAATTGAGTTGGCATTTCTGGGTCTACCGATAATTATCAAAGTTTGTTGTGTCGTTTGTATATGGTGAGTTAGCATTTTTATAGGACAACAGTCCTACAAATCACACTACCCTCAAAATCAAACCAAATTTACCAAATTATTTATTCACTCTGTTTTGTTAATACAAACAACTAGAGGAGCATGTAATAAATACAGTTACAAAAGAACATAGTGATGGTAGTAATGACAGATTCTTGTGAGTACCTTACCATTGTATTTCCTACTATCGTTTTTATGAATTCAGTTGATCCTCCCAGCGGGAACATGACGTCGAAATGACGTCGCATTGACGCCGACGCGACGTTATCACGTCGCACTGACGTCAAAACAACACCACCACAACGCCACGCGCCCGCTGGGATGATATCCATGTCTTGAACACATGCATTTACTGTGGGAGGACATTTTTCCCGCTAGATAAAATCACTTTTCCAGAAGCAACTACGTTTATACATGAAATACTTCTGCACGAAAGGATTTCCAAAAGGATGAAATATAATTAAATTTCCGAAGCGCTAGAAAGCTAATGACAAAATATACACCCACAAACGCAAACTCTCAATGAATGCTTCGTTCTATATCAAACTGGAGATTCAGAGTATTGAGGGAAACAGTGTAGATTCAGAAGGGGCGGCTCATGATGAGCTCATTCAACTACATCATGAGCCACCTCATCTGGAACCACGCTGTCCGCAAATTCTACCAGTTTCGCATTTCAGCACCCTAAGGTTAACTATATAGCAACTGTACAACTCGGAACACCGTGGGGACCGGTGTTACTGGGACATATGCCGGAGCAAATATCCCAGTAACCATGGCCCACTACCAGATCCCTCCGCATTTCAGCAACGATACAAATGGAGTTTTGGCGTTCGCGAGCTGTACAGAACACTCCTTTAAATCCAACTACAAATGTACAACAAACACAAATAAGTTCATGCACGTCAACTAATAGGTAACTAGTCTAGCAATCTTATATGCCCGCGCTTGAGGTGCACTATGTGTACCACAGATAATTGCAATGGTAATCTGCGGGACCCGGTGGCATGGAGACATGGGGCGGGACCACTTTCCTAACGAACATGCCCCCACCACCAGGCC
Organism: Ctena decussata; assembly: GCA_963989385.1. Classification (NCBI taxonomy): domain Eukaryota; kingdom Metazoa; phylum Mollusca; class Bivalvia; order Lucinida; family Lucinidae; genus Ctena; species Ctena decussata. The sequence continues at coordinate 53,737,181 of OZ022509.1, forward strand.
TCGCAGTAATTCAACAATGATACACATTGTGCATACCAAGTGTTACATAGAATACATGTCACAATTACACAATATATATATATACAATATCTTACAATCTTTTCGTAGCTAGCAAGCAAAGGACGTCGAAATGACGTCTCATTGGCGTCGATGCGACGTAACGACGTCGCAACGATGTCACTGAGACGCAACTGCGACGTCATGTGTCCGCTGGGTTTTAACCAGCCTTTACGTTTTTCAATAAAATATCAACAAATCTGCTTAAGTTTTTCAGATGAATTACGTTAGTTATATTCATAAGTTCATAATATTTAAGTACGTTAGGTCTAGTATAATAATAGGGCTTGATATATCGTTTTCGAGCGTCACTAAATTGCTTACAAATGAGCAAATAATGGTATTCGTCGCCTAAGTCATTTTGGCAATAAATGCATTTACGTTCATTATAAGGCTGACTACGCCACCTACCGACTTCTACTGGAAATCTATGATTTCGACATCTAAAAGCAAATAATCGTTTGCACATGTTTGTTGGCAGTTTGTTAATATATGCACTTTTTTCAAATGTTGTTTTAAATAACCTGTAAGTATTACTACTTGACGAAACCTCTAATATTGAGTACCATTTTTGAATATAAGTGTCCTTCAATTTTTGCTTGACAGCATTTATTAACCATTTGGAATTACAAAAACTCTGTGAATACCAAATACCGGAAAACCCTAGGGAACACAGTATAGATTTGATGTTATTTATCCAACTAGATTTTAAATGTTTATGTTCATGCATAGCGTATACTACTGAATAAATGTTAGATGATAATTTGTTTGCATCTTGGCCTTCCAATAATTTGCACCAAAATGACACAATGCGTAGCTGTATGTCCATTGTAATTGGAAAGATACCAAGTTCACCGTAAATCATGTTAGTTGGTGTTGACTTTTTTAAATTAAATATCAACTTTATAAATTTCAGCTGGACGCGTTCGATAACATCACAGTTACCGAAACCCCAGATTTCTGACCCATACAAAAGGATGGGTTTTATCGTTTTATCGAAGAGATCAAGTTGTAAATCTTGTGATAGATTAAGTGATCTGATCTTTTTCATTAGCGAAAATAGTGCTTTATTAGCCTGTTCCGCAATACTTTTCTTGGCTGCAATAAATGATCCGCTTTTTGAGAGAAGTATTCCTAAATATTTATATGTATTTGTTATTTCCAATTCATGAGTGCCGAACGTAAAGCGGAGCCTTTTTGGAATTTTACCGCTTCCAAATATTACTATTTTAGTTTTAAGTACATTAACCGTTAGTTTCCAAATGTCACAATATTTTTTAAATGCATTCAACGAGCTTTGTAAGTCAGATTCCGAGCTACTAAATAGGACCGTATCGTCCGCATATAATAAAATCCACAATTTTAGAAAGACGGTTATTTCCTCATAATTTATATCACATATAATGCCGTTTACACTATTCAAGTGCAAGTAACTTTGGAGATCATTTAAATAAATTGCAAACAGGAAGGGGGATAAGTTCTCACCTTGCCTTACGCCATTTAGACATGGAAAAAATGCTGACGATTCATTATTACTAACTACATTCGATTTTATATTGTTATATATACTGCGAATTACTGTGAGGCATTTTCCATTTATATCATTTTGTATCAGTTTTTGCCAAAGTCCGGTTCTCCAAACGTTGTCAAACGCCTGCTTAAAATCGATGAAGCAACAATACAACTTTTTATGATTATTCTTTACAATATCTATAAGACTTTGAATAATAAATAGATTATCAGCAGTCGAGAACCCTTTTCGAAACCCGGCTTGACAACTTTCGATTGTTTCATGTTCTGTTGCATAGTTGTTTAACCTATTATTTATAATCAACGTGAACAGCTTCCCAAAGCAACTGAGAATTGTAATAGGGCGATAGTTTTCAGCTAATTTCGGGTCTCCTTTGTTTTTATAGATTGGTTTTATACTTCCAAATGACCAACTTTCTGGTATTATACCAGTATCAAATATGATATTAAATAATTTGAGATATATTGGTACCATAATATGACTTGTAGATTTGATGTGTTCATTTTTTATGTTATCGATGCCTGCAGCTTTGTTATTATTTAGTTGCTTTATCGCTTTTAAAATCTCATATTCACTTATTGGTTGATTTATTTGCTCGTTTATAACCTGTTCATTTTGATTGCCAATGTCATAATTTATATCGGGACCATTTTCTGAGGTATTTAAATTCTTAAAAAAAGTGTACAATTCCTGTAAACTAACATCAGCTTCTTTCCTACGATCAGACGAATTCAAAATTTTCCAGTATTCTTTGGGATTGCTGTTTTTAAGATTCTTTAATTTACTAATTTTAATGTTTTGATGCGTTCTGACACTTTTAGAGACTGTTCTTTTATAAGTCTTGCTGATCACTTTAAGTTTATGTTTATTATATTCAGATTTGTATCTGTTATACTGTTTACGCGCATTGTGGTAAGCGTGGCGTGCAGCGCGACACTCCTGATTAAACCATGGCTTATTTGTTTTTGTTCTGTTTATTTTATTGCTATTTGTTTTAATTTTTCCAAAAGACATTTCAGCACATGTATTGAAAATATGCTCAATACTGGAAACTATACTATTTAAATCTGATTGAGAAATATGGTCACTATTCAACAGCTGTTCAAGCTCAAAATCTACATGTCTAACTAAATCAATATCTAAATTTGCCGGAAATAAATCCGCTTTTTCAGAATCCCATAACTTTGTTTTTAATTTTACGTTGCTTTGGCTGTATATATTTTGGTTTTGATGCTTATTTATGTTAATATTTAAGTCTATCGACAGTGGACAATGAGCATCAGAAAACAAAGGGTTATATTCTAAAATCTGAAAATTTTGTAACGTAGAAAACATTATAGCAGTACTCAAAAAATAATCCACAGTACTTTTATCTTTGCATGTAAGTTTCATACTTTGCATTGTTGGGTGCAATCTACCATTCAGTATAAACAAATCTAAAGTTTTACAGAAGTCAAGCATTTGATTGCCATAACAATTTACCATTTGATCTGTATTAGTACGTTTTAATGCAATCTGATTTCGTTCAAAATAATCCATGATTTCCTCGCTTTCATCGAGCAACTGCTCATAACCATATGCCTTGCAAAGGTGCTTATCAATATTTATAAAATCATCTTTTACCCCAGTTCGGGAATTAAAATCCCCCATCAATAAAATAAACTTTGATTCGGGGCAATATCTCAATACTTCTGCCTGTAATTCTGTGTACGGATCTTCGTGTGCATATTTGGAACCTATTGGGGGTATATAAATGATACCACAGTGTATATCAGTGTTACAGTCAGTAATTAAGCTAGAAATAGTAAACCACTGTATAAGTTTTGAATTTGAAGAAAAATCTATTTTAATAAATTCAGAAATATTGTTTTTAACCAATAGGGCTATCCCACCTGATCTATAACGGGCTAAATGCTGTCTATTGTTCAAAATCAATTTATACCCAGGTATCAATATCTCGTCAGCATCGTCTGTTTTGCACTCCTGTAACCCTATAATATCATACTTGTTAATAAAATCAGTAAATTCTGGAAACCGTAGCTTCGAGACCAAGCCACAAACATTAAGATTTAGTATTCTCAACTGGGTCAAACCGGCACATAGAAAGTCACTATTAACCGAATTGTCAGTCTGATTTCCACGTGAATTATCATTGTCATGTTCGCTGTTTAAATATCCTCCCGCGTACCGTTAGTTACTTCTCGCTTTGTCCGTATTATCACTAGCCGCGCCCTGCGAGAATTTCTCGTGGTGAACGTGTGTATCGGAGGCCACTCTGTCTGGCTGTTCCGTTAATACAGATGGACCGTGGTAAAGCATGGAGCTGTCGACAGTTCTGGGTAATCGAATTTGTTGTGTATTCGATGTTGGCTCAAGCGAAATGTTTGACTGAATCGAACCACCGTCATTTACTGGGTTCGCAATTGTAATAGTAGACGACTGATATTCCATATCGACATGCACAGTATCGTCAGTGTACCCTTTATTTGACACCGAGCCAGCTGCCTTCGACTGCTCTTCATGTTCGCAGTCTGACTGTTCACGACTTATCGAGTCATCTCTGTATTTCTTTATTATAACATCTCTATCGAGCGGCGAAGTCGCTTTCTTTTTTTTGTCGTACGTTAAACTGGAATGCTGATCAGGAGGTAACTCACTCAGGGCACTGAAACTATTTCGAGTACGCAATGAAAATTCAGATATTTCTCTTGGTAACGGCCGTGCATTTGACTGTTCATATCGCGGAGTGGCCCACTGGCCTTGACCCCTTGTCCTATATGACTGACCTCTTGACCTTGCACCGTGACCTCTGAAGCTCTGACCTTGACCTTGAAATTGACCTCCGCTATTCTGACCCTGCCCGCGACCTTGTGACCTTTGATAACCTAAACGACTGTCCGTTTCAAACCTTCCCTGCACAACACCTGAATAGCTTGGTTTTCGATTTGTCCGCTGAGTTGTCCGCTGTACTTGTGACTGTCCGCCATTTTCAGCCTCGCCATATGTGCTGTTTTCGACAGTAATTTCTTCGCCATTAATGTACAACCGGTCACGCACTAATTTAACTTTATTGTTTTTATTTCGTCTCGCCTGCTTTGCAATTGGGTACAATTTTTTTCGTTTGCTCTCAATTTCGATCGGGTACTGCTCATTTACGCCATACTGCTTTCCAACTAAAGTTTTCGAGGCTGATAAACGCACCAATTCTTTATCTTTGAACTTTTCGAACTTTGCAATAATGGGGCGGGGAAATGAGTGGTTTCTATCAAACTTTCCAACTCGGTGAATACGATCAAATTGAATGTCTTGCGTGATATTCATTTCATCTCGGAGAAAATTTTTTAAAGTTAATTCCACATTTTCAAATTCTCCATGCGGTAAACTCTTCTCCGCAATTCCAGTGAATATCAAATTTTCCCTCATGCCACGCCATTGTACATCAATAAGTTTCTCTTCCATTTTACTTTGCTTTTCTTGCATTTCATTTTGCTGGATTTGGATAGTGATAAGTTTGTCCATGACATGATCAAGTTCAGATTCTCTTTCCGCGTAGCTGCTTACTATGTCATCGCACATATCACTGTATTTCTGTATACTGTTATCATAATCGCCTATTTTGGTTTTCATGGCGGACATATCTGTACTGAGTTTATATACTTCATTTTGTGTGTTTGAGGCGGCCTGTTTGATACTATTTATCTGTACTATCTGTTGCTCGATACTATCCATTCTCTTATTCTGATTCGCTATTTGACTTTCAATACTTTTCCAGCGTTGACTTTGGTGGTTAAGTTGACCTTCAATTGACTGTAACTTACTATCCATGCCAGTTAACATATTTATTAACATAGGCATCATCCCATTAGGGTCATTTTGTGTATCGTTTTGACAATGATTTTGCACCTGATTTTGCACCTGATTTTGCATCTGGCTAAAATTATCAGTCTGTCCCTGTTGAACTCCAACCGCCCCTAAACATTGGCGTGATCCTGTTTGTGACCCAATATAAGTTTCAGAACCGACCTGGTTAGATCCATTGTAACAGCTCAATGACTGTCCGTGAGTACTTTGCGGTTCATACTGGCTAAGTAATAACGGTTGTGGTGAGATGACAGATACATTATTCAAAACATCATGTGACTCGCTCAGAATGTCAACTACACTTTGACCAGTGGGTGGGGTACAAGAATTTGAGCTCATATTAGAAATTGTCAATATGCATCTAAATACAAGACATTTAGACTCACTCTGTCGCTCCTAAAGTCCAAACACTTAAAATTAACTCCGATCTAATGAAACAACAGTCGGCACTACACGAATCAATGTCCCAACCAAAAGTTTACAGAGCGCTGAAAAACAACGGCTACCACCACCATGTCACGTGAGTCAAAAAAAAATCAGAACTATACCATCATAAGAGTTGTGGGGACATAGTAGTTTTTGATTGTAATCACCGTTCAGAACAAAAATGTACATCTGAGCCTCTGTGAAAGACATGAGACTGCATCCAGACAGCTGGATCAGAGTTTTGCTGGCTGCCCTATGAGTAGCCAAGGACCTGTAGGTATCAGCTGCTGAAGACCCGAATCTACTTTTATGTGGAGAAAGAAGACTCAAATCAGACAGTGTGGATGTGTGCTGGCTGATCTTTGCTGAATGCACATCTTTGCAGCTTATGATCAGCCCAAACGGCAAACACAGAATTAGAGGTCCCATTGCTCAGACAGTGGTGTATCATTACTTTGTTAAATGTTGCTGCATGCTTTTCACTATATTTTTGTCATTGTATATAATCATGATTGGTCAGCTTTAAGCGAGTAAAATACCCTTGACTTTGTCTTTAATTAAAGTGCTGATAATTTTATTTGGCAAGCAAACTGACATACTTATGATATCATGATCATTTATATCATGGTAAAATATAATGTACATGTGAAGGTCCGTTCATTGTCCTTTTTGTTCATACTTTGTTGCTGAACAGGTAACGGATGGATGGATGACATGACGGAAAATCGCCATTTGATGACAGGTTTCTATATGTTAGAAGACCAGCTCATGTTTATCAGTCCAAATAATGTCATCAAAAATGGAAGTACAATTGCTGTTTATGAAGATGAAGAGGGCCACAGAAGTCAGTAAGTAGTATACAGTGACCTATAAATACATTTATCATATGACGTCGCATCTGAGAGTGTAATAAAGCCATGCATTAAAAACGATAATCCACTAGTGGATTAAATATGCAAATTACGTCGTAACATTATAATATACGTTGACGTCCATTAAAACGTCGCGTTTTCTAATGGCGAAATCATGACGTTTTAATGCAAAATTTGCTGAAAAAAATGCAATTTTAGTGTCATATGATAAATAGAATCTTGCATTCGCGCTCCTGTATTATTGAATTTATTAAACTCGTTGGGGAAACCGATAAGATGCTCGGCATAGCCTGGCATCTTATCTTTTTCCCCAACTCGGTTAATAAATTCAATAATACAAGAGCACTCATGTAAGATCCTCTATATAAAGGTCACTGGTAGTATATAGCATATACAGTAAACAGTCAATATGGGGGCAAGGCTTGGTACATGCACAAGAAAATATAACACCAGATGGCATGCAGTAAACAACAGACAGGAAAAGAAGTATCAATTTTGATATCAGAAAGGTTTTTTTCCTTTCCAAAACAATCCCAAGAATCTAGACCCACCTTGTAAGATGGATCTAGATTTTGGGGATTGTTATGGAAAGGAAACATCCATCGAATAGCTGATCTGCACCACTGAATTACATATCTGCATTTATTATGAAAACGGAAGCCCCTCTCTTCTCAGACTCTTAACCAATGAATATAGTATATACTAAATAACATAGAGTATCACTGGTTGCTGATCCAATGTCTTTCACTAGCTTGGTGATGTGAATTTGACTGCAGATCCACCTGGGCCCTGTTGTTCATATCAAACAATGGCATAGCTTAACAAGACATAAATCTTTCGAACATAAAGCCCAAAAAATTATTGTAAAAGCTTCTCTCATTTTTCAGTAAAAACTATCAGCACACATGCTTTTAGGTGTACTGGGAGAGTAATGAAATTCTTGACTAACAATTTCATTAAGCTTATGATGCTTTGAACAACAGAGCCGTGTTGTCTTGCTTCAAATGTGAAGTGCTTAATTAACTGTGCACATAAGCATATACACATGAAAACTAAAATTTTACTGCTTCCTGTGTACTGTTGACCACGTTAACTTTGTCCTTTGGTCTTTCTGCCATTTACTCTGATTATCTACAGCTCATTTTGTACTGTATACTGGGGCATTGACTTTGCAATGTTGCAGCGTGCGGTACATATCAAATGTTGACAAGGAAAATTTGTATATAGAATCACGGTTACTGTAATGTGCCTAAACTTTGGGACACTCTAAAATAATTAATTTTTCATTTGGGACAAATGGAAAATTAATTATTTTAGGTGTCCCAATACTTACGCACACTATGGTAATTTAACTATAGTCATATTGCCAGTAATTGTCTTTTTTTCTTTCTATCTTTCACACAGCTAAATTGTTGAATTTATTCTTTACTGTATATCTAGAGGAAGACATCTTGCTGTTCCAGATTCTTGTGAATCTTGGAGTTGAAATCTGAAGCACCTGGGTGGCATAAACTGCAAAATAAAATTGAAATTATGTAAGTAAATATGCATGTTTTTTTCTGTGCTGATATAATTCCATACCTGTAATTATTGCTCTATGGTGGCTGTATATTTCATCATGTATCATCAATTATTACAAAGGCAGGTTTGTATTTTCACCTCTATAAAAGTTATTAATGAGCCGCGACACAACAAACCAACAAAGTGGCACATACGCAACTATTTTCATAATCGCTACCGAGTGAAAAATACAGGTATCGCCGATTTATCGATAATACCCGCAGGTCTCTTGAGTTACCTAGCGTAGCAGTCTACTTGGCAACAGGTAGTGATTAAATCAGGTACAATATCGATTATTTGACTGTGGGAAGTGTCATAAAAATTAAACGCCCTTTTCTAGTTCTTTGCTTAGTTTGCGCATATGCGACTGATCAGGCTGCGCATCAGCTCAGACTAATGAATGGTCACGGGTTCTGGCGATTGATGTTCCTTTGGGGTATCACTCGTAAACAATTCTGATTCCAATGTAGTTACTTGAAATAAGACTGCGCAAACTAACCAGAAACCCTGGTCCCGTCTTGATCAGTTTGCGCAGGCTAATCTGAATAGCTTATAAAACGGTTGAACATTCAACTAAAGCAGATGCGCAGATGATCAGATTTCAAATGTGCATACTGATTGCTTTTATTTATTTTTTTTCTGTTCCCATATTGCATATTCAAATATAAAACCAAATTTATTTTCAAAAAATTAAATAAATCGGAGTTTTAATGGCAATATGGTAATTTCGTTTGCTAAAGTTGTCAGTGTTGAATCATCCGTTGATAGCGTAGGGTAAATGTCAAGCGTGTTTATTGCACATGAATATATCGATTATCGATCGTAAAATCAGAGATTACCTGGACAAAGATATCTTTAATTATTCGTGAAATAAATAAACGATAAATCGGGGAAAAAATAAATAAAATAGATAGATAATTTTAAAATAAAGGTATTTTATTTTGCAGAATAATTAAGTATGTGTGTGCTGTTTGCAAAAAAAAAAAAAAAAAGATTATTTTTTCTCAAAACGTTTTAATTCGTGTGCCCAAATCAGCCTGTGCATGTAAGCACATAAATTGGGAAATCTGTTCAATGTTTGCGGGCGATACTTAGGGCAACTGTCGGGAGACAAGCTGTAGAACTATTTGAAACGCGACATGAGAAAAACAACAAAGTGGTTGTGCGCCCGGCGCAGACTCAGTTCAGTCTGGAAGCCCTTTGCTACCCTGTTAGCGCTTAGCGTAGACTCTGCTCAGACTGGGAGGAGGACAGGCTGATCAGAGTGTGAACTGGAATCAGAACCACGTTGTTGGTTTTCTCGTCTCGCGACTCATTTGTCCCTCAGAACACCAATAAATATCAATGAAAATAGTGCATCTCAGATCAGCCTGCATATTTTTGCATTTTATTATTTATTATAATTATTTCTGCTTTTTCTGCAACACACTCTCTGAATACCCGATCAGACTGCGCAGTCTTTCACTGTCTAGTTTAATCTAACAGATCATAAAAATACCTCCCCATCATTCAGCGCTTTGTAGTTAACATTCTGATGAGATCTTAATCGATGCTTGCACACTTTTTGTGTACAATTAACTTACCTAGTTTGAGTTAAAGCTGAGTAAAGCGAACAATGTTTGCCATTAATTGGCATTAACACCTTTACTATCAACTATAGTTCTCTCCGTTTCAAACTGTCGTCTACAATACCATCAAAGTCTTTACCGATGCAGCAAATATTGAAGCCATAATTAGCAAAAAGGATCAAATTCATAATTGGTAGTAAGTGTTACTAAGATTAAGGTACCGAAGATAATTGCAATCACAATACTGTCTTCTCATTTTCAGCAAATAATAATAATAATTAATAATACAATACAATACAATACAAATATTTTATTCAGCATTAAACATTTACAATGTTTCTAGCCAAAACAAGACATACAGTGAAGACAATGAAATAATACAATATAAGGTTTACAGAAGAGAAAATTATACAGAACATACATTAGGAATATCTTAATTTGAACAATAATTATATTAATCAATACGTTTTTTATCTGCAAAATATATGAATTTTGATAAATTTCTAAGTGAAGTCACGGAAGTCATAGATAAAAGGGTTTCAAATTTCCTTAAGGTCGGCCAGTGGCAAAAATAGGGTTTGAAAAATTTCTGTCTAAGCTCTCTATAATTTGGGCATACTAAGAGGAAATGGAATTCATCTTCGATTTTGTTCATGTTGCATGACTGACATATTCTTTGTTCTCTCTGTATATTTTCGTATCTACCTGTTTCTATAAATAAACTATGTGACGATGTTCTAAATCTTGTAAGTGCTATTTTGTATTTTTGATCCAAATTTAGTGTAAGATATTTTTCTAGCTCAAAGTTGTGTTTAAAAATGCTGTAAGAGTGTAAACGGCTCGAATTATTTATTTCTGAATACCAAGACTGCTGATATGTATCAATTATGCGTTGTCGAATCGAATGATATGGAATCTCAATTTCTGATTGTTGTCTCCAGACATATTCAAAACCATACTCTTGTAAAATCAACTTAATTTGTGAAGCCCAATTTTGTCCATTATAGTTATTGTTTAAGTCAGAATCGTTTTTCAGCATCATATATATATTCTTTAGGAGTGAAGTATCATTTTGTTGAAGAATTTTTATCCAATATTTGATCAAATTTATTTTTCGATAAACCGACAGAGGTATTCTACCGAGTTCCCCGTATAAAGCCGCTAAATTTGTTGATTTCTTTACTCCAAGGAGGAATCTTAGAAATTTTGTATGGACAAGCTCGATATCTGTAGCGCTGTGAATTCCCCAAAGCTCTGATCCGAAATTTAGTATGGGAGAAACCAAAGTATCGAAAAGTTTAATCTTTTGTGCAATAGGTAGTTCAATGTTTTTAAAGACGGTAAACAGATTATAAAGTGCAAATGACGCATGCTGGGAAATACACTTTTGTGTTCGGTACCAGTTACCATTCTTAAACAGGGTTATGCCCAAATATTTAAACGAGTCGACGAGCTCTAAAACCGTGTTATATATGTTAAAGTCGTAGTGGGTCCGCCTCCCTTTTTCGAATATCATAGCCTTGGTTTTGGAAGTGTTTATTTTCAATCCCCACAGACGGCAGTAATTTTCAAGATCTGTTAACATTGACTGAAGTGTGTCTGGTGAGGTTGCAAAGAGTACTTGGTCGTCCGCAAATAATATAAGGAACAATCTCAGTTCATTTATGGTGAAAATATTCTGTAAATTTGTGTTAATGTTATCTACAATATCGTTCACGAAAAACATAAATAGTAATGGCGAGCTGGGGTCTCCTTGTTTGAGGCCAACGCTTGAGTCAAAGAAGTTTGAGTAAGTTGAATTATATTTAACGCATGATTTGACAGTTGTGTACATCGATTTTATTGCAGTAACTAATTTACTACTAATATTTTCTGCTAATAATTTTTGCCATAAGTAGGTACGATCTATTTTATCGAAGCACTTTTCATAGTCGATAAACACACAGTATAATTTTTGGCCCGCATTTAATACTTTTGATATAACTGCATGCAGAATGAAGACACAATCGACAACAGACTTTCCCTTTTGAAAACCAAACTGATTTTTTGATATTTTTTCATATTTTTCACTCCAATCAGTAAGCCGATTTAACAGCAGTTGGGAATAAACTTTAGCTAAAACATTTATCAGTGTAATCCCTCGGTAATTGCTTGCATCGTTAATGTCCCCTTTTTTGAAAATTGGAGAAATGATCCCTTCGCCCCACGCACGCGGATATTCTCCCGAATTAAACATTCTATTATACAGTGTGAGAAGAAATGGCGATATGAAATCGTATGCTGCTTTTAATATTTCGCTTGTTAAACTGTCTATTCCTGGCGATTTATTGTTATTCAAGGAAAAAATGACTTTGCGCAATTCATTTTCCGTAAAATTGACATCTAGATCCTCGTTGAATTCCATTTGATTAGATGTATTTTCATTAAAAACATTTTCCTCGGGTACCTCCCCAAACATAGATTTGAAGTGGTCATGAAGATCTTCAACGGTTAGAGAAGTTGAATTTTCGCTTGACTTTTTATATGCCGACTTGATATTTTTCCAAAATTTTCGCGGTTGTTTTTTCGCTAAATTATTTATTCGTTGGCCTTCTTTATTTTTATATTTAATTTTTGCTTTCCTTTTAACTCGGTTATATTTCGTACGCGCGCGCGTAAAGTTAATTCGTGTTTCGTCCGTTTTCATACGATTAAAATTATTTCTTGCTGTTTTAAATTCTTGTTTTGCGTTCTGGCAATTATCATCAAACCATTCATTATTTACATTCACACGATGTGTTGGCCGCGATTTACTGCTATATGTTTTACCAAATACGTCAAAGGCGTTGTCGTGTAGTAATCGAGTGAAATCTTGTACCACGTGGTCAATTGGTTCAGTGCGCACGTCACTGATTAGTCGCGAGAAAGCCTCATTATTATTCATGAGTTGCGTGTGAAATAGGTCAGTTTTACTATCGTCCCATACTATTTTTCTATTGATAAATGTTTCATTATGCGAAGTGTCAGACGGTTGTGTCTGCGGCAGATTTAGATTAAACTGGATTGTGATCGGAGCGTGATCAGAGAATTCATTAAATTCTAATACATCAAAATAAGATATTACCTCAAAATCAGAAAAATTAAGTAGCAAATAATCAACAGTACTTTGTCCCATTTGCGAGCAAAAAGTGAACTTGCCAATATTTTCGTCACCATATAAACGACCATTTGCGATTACTAGCCCTGTAGATTGACATAAATTTAATAATTTCAGTCCATTATAATCAGTAATACGGTCTTTGCTTGCACGTAATGGGATATCAGCAGAATTCATAAATTGCAAATTTTCATCTAGATATTTATCAAAGATTAAATAATCAATGGAATCCGAAGTGCGGCTATTAAAGTCACCTGTGACAAATACTTTTCCTAGGTTGTTATATTTAATTATTCCAGTCTCTATTTGGTCATACATATCAATGTCTGAAGTTTTTAGCACATTTGAGAGATTTGGTGGGATATATAAATTGCATATGTACACATCATCTTCAAAGGGAAATAACTCTGAAGACAGTTTTATCCAAATTATGCCACACTGCTGTTTTTCTAGAACAGTAATATGATTTTTCAACTCTGATTTATAGTACACCGAAATACCTCCGCTATACCGGCCTTTTCTCGTACGTTTAGACTTGTTCCCCGGAATATAGTCATGTATATACCCTTTTATGTCCAAATTCACAAATTCAGTTTTAGAAATCCAAGTTTCATGCAAAAATATGATGTCATACTCATATATTAACTGTAGAAAATCATGTTCCGTTATTTTGCGCTTTAACCCGTTAACGTTCCATGATAGGATATTTAATTTGGGCTCTTCCTGACGCCCTTAATGGTCCATGGGTGGTGGGCCTGAGCCCTGTCCTGCCTGAACATATTCTACACCCTCGATATAAAGTTTCGAACCAACGAATTTCACCTTCTTGCCCTCACTTTTTGCCCTTTTCATGGCAGGGTAGTACTGCTTTCTGGCATCCCGCGTTTCCTTCGGAAGCTGCGCCCCGATGCCCATGTTGCCGTTTTTCAATGTATCGCTGTAATCGAATGATCGTTTCCGAACCAGCTCTCTCTCGTGGTAGTAGTGGAATTTGACCACAATAGGTCGTGGTCTAGGTCCCGGTCTGGCCCCAACTCTATGTGCCCTATCAAATAGCATCTGGTCTGCATTTTGGAGTTTAAGGGTGTCCTTACACATGTTTTTGACCAGTTCTTCGCAATTCTCGTCCCGCCCTGCCTCGGGAATTCCATAAAACATCAGGTTTTCCCTCATTGACCTTGATTCGAGGTCAACCATTTTCTCTTTCATTGAATTTGTCTCCTTTTCGAGGTGCTTACATGATTTTGTCATTTCAGATAGCTCATCTTTGGTTGCCTTTAATTCTGTTTTATTTTGCTCGTTTGCACTTGATATAAAGTCACATGACTTTTCATTATCGGTCAGTCTTTTATCCAGACTTTTCATTTTTGTTTCTAGGTCACTGACTTTGGCATAAATTAAATTAACCGTCTTCTCAATTTTGTCCATACCCTGTAGTTTTTGTTTTATTTGCTCCATATCCTCCAGTAACTTAGTCGCCCATGGTGGAGGGGCTGCCGAAGTTGCAGCCTGGAGCCCGAATCCGAACTGATTTGGTGGTGGGCTCTGAATATAGGACTGCTGCTGCTGTGGCATGCCAAACTGGGCTCCTTGTGGTTGGAAAGTCATATTTGGGTCATATACAAAGTTAAGATTGGAGAGAAAGTCACTTACAGTTTTGGAATTATTGTCCGGTTTGCATTTTTTCCTTTGTTCAATATTTCGCTCACATGTGTTAACACCATTCACGTGTAAATGCCCACTTGCAAACAAAGGCGAACTGGCCTGCCTTTTGTTTTTTCGCTTTTTCTTACTTGCACCTTTCGATTTTGGAGTTTTCTCTGTGGCAGACATCAGACAGACACACAATTAAACGTTCAAGTCCAAAATAATAATAATAATAATAATAATGTGATGAAAAGAAAGAAAGAATAGGAATCAACTTATTTGTCTTAAATTGCAGATTTGATAATTTGATGTGCAAAACGTATCGTATGAATTGGATTTTACGGCAATATATAAATAAATACAGTTAATATACGCACCTATAGCATGCGATGATCCAGTACTTCAGCTGTTCTTAAGTTTCTCAACCGTTCGTAAACCGTCGGCATTAACCGTACACCTCCGGAATGTGATTCTAACCAAATTTGAAATTATGGTTTCTAATTTAAATCGCAAAACAGACTAAAAAGTCCAACGCTTAGTTAAATAAATTTTATATCAGTATAAAGGTCTAATATTAAGGGAACTGGAGCCGCCAGCACAGAGTCAATTAGATCTCAAATCGTGGACTTATCTTAATTTAAA
This sequence comes from Ctena decussata, assembly GCA_963989385.1. Lineage (NCBI taxonomy): Eukaryota > Metazoa > Mollusca > Bivalvia > Lucinida > Lucinidae > Ctena > Ctena decussata. Next base: position 53,752,481 of record OZ022509.1, read on the forward strand.
ATGTATCAATCTGTCAAATTTATGATGATTTTGCTATATATTTAATCATTTTACCGGTCATAACAAATAACCCGAAAATAGACCAAAATGTTCTTACTATAAAATTATGAAAAACATATCAGCGTAATCGAAAAATAATGTAGTTTTCTATGCCGCCAGCACAGAGTTTCTATCTTTTATAAGTATTTTATAATTAGTTGTTAAAAAGTCATCTCCTATCTAAATCAATGCATTTTTGTGCATCGTGTCGCTCAGGTATTGGCGAGACTCAGTTATTGGAAAGTTGGCCATGTATGCGCCCAGCAAAGAGTCGGATCAGCCTTGGCATTCGCCAATTGCGCACAGCAAAAACTCTGATCAGACTAGCTGGATGCCCAGACTGATGCGAGCCTTTGCTTTGTGCACATGGCACTTTGTTGGTTTTGTCGTGTTGCAGCTCATCTTCCTGCAATAAGCTCTGGTGCAACATCTTGAGAAAGTGTGACACTGAAAACATGTCTCTTTATAACAATGAATCATAAGTTAAGATTCTTCAGATGTCTTCAAATTTCTACATCAATTTCCAACTGTTACCAGACTACTTTAAGCTGTATTCATCAGAACATTAAAATTTTCAGTTAATAATAATTATACGGCATGTATTTCTTTCCATTAGTTTTTAACTGAATGCACTCTGTAGCCCAGTTCATTCACAGGATACTGACGTTGCATCTATGGAACCAAAACAAAAGCTTTAGAGGCTTAGTATACATTACTATATAATAACTGGTTGTGAAGGGCCTTTAAATGTTTTTTTATTGATACAGTGTCAGTTTCCTGTGGTTCATTCCTGCCACCCAAAACTGTTATGCTTCTTTGCTGGTATTCTATTCTTTTCTTTTCAGAACTACCGTCGGAGTCTACACTGTTTGTCATTCCATCTGCATCTATCAGACGTATTACTGCATTGTAAAGTTACACTGTTCCATTTTAGGTTATTGAATAGAACAGAATAGAATGTATCACCTACGTTTCAAAGATTCAAATATGGGGTTTTCTTTAAAAGCTGATGTCCCTCCCCTAATATCTAGTTCCCAAGGCTCGTAGAAGCCATCCACCAGCCTCTTTAACACAGATGAAGCCCTATCTTCTGGAGGTGGCCTTTTCCTTTCGCCTACTGTCCTCATGTCCTTGTCTCCCTCCTTCGGTAAGCTAGCCAGAACCGAGTGAAGCCAGGAAGGTTTGACACACACTTAGCACTTGGTGCTAGTCGTTGGAAGCCCTCTGGCACCGCCTCTCCATCTTCTACTAGCGCCTGAAAAAAAAACCCCAAAAGAGATCGTAATGGACCTGTATCCGGCCACACTGAGCATAGAGGGGAAATTCTTGGTTGAAGAAAGTAAGTAACGGTAGATCATTAGTCATTAAATCACATTAGGGACTTCAGTTCAGGACATCGGACTGTCCTGCTTGAGCACCATGCCAAGTTTGATGAAAACCAGTTAACTTGCATAACAATTACAACCTTCTTACGCATCAAATCGGAGATGTTTTACTAACTTATAAGAATAAGCAGCCAAAGATAAGTGATGTCAGTAGCACATGCCTACGAAACTGCCTACAGGTGGAAATGCCGTCAAACATTAAACTGGACGTTTGGCAACTCTTGTTGTTGTTGTTTTTTTTTTTTTTGTATATAAGTCTACATTTTAAAGAAGATCGTACTGTAACCTTTTCAGTCTCGTATATTAGTTTTATTTGATGTTGGCATTTATAGGGTGGCTTCAGACCGACAGCTTAGCTACATATAGCAAAACTAATTTTCTTGGACATGAGATTGATCGTTAACTTTTGCAGTGGCTAGGAGACTTGGGCTAACATGCATGGATGAATGTCTTGCAATTTTACACCCTTTCTAACAGTATTTCAGTCATATCAGAATGATGGGAGTGTGATAATGATAGGCTGTGTGCAATGGAACCCCGTTTGCGGTTGGCAAGAAGTTCTCCTTCAGAACTTTTCGAGCAAACATTCAACAGCGGACTTACGCTATAGAATTACATTTTGCTTAGGAAACACTAAAGCAATTGCAAGCTAATGAGCTGTTTATTTTTTAGCAAAGGTACATGTATTTTTGATTATCCCTTAAAGGAAGGCTGTAACTCCTAAATTTTAAGAATAGTTGATTTCAAAAATTATTTTATTATAAAAATGTACTTAACGACATTAGAAATGCAAGTTTAACAGTGGTTGGTTGTTTTGGGTTTAACGGCCCTTTGAGACAGTATTTCAGTCTATATCGGGCCGTCTCCCAAAGAGAGGAAGAAAGAAAAGATAAACGAGAGAAAAAAAACCCGCCCGCACCTACTGCAAGCACAGTAGGCCCTTGCCCTACTATTATCCAAATCAGTAGGATGCCCCGGGACTGGAAGTTATACCCAGCACCATCACAACACCCAACCCAAGTTAAAAAGATTCATTTTATCATTTTTACTGTTCTTGGAGTGAACGGTTGGCATATAACGAGTTCAAATATATCAGAGCATAACTGTCACAGAGTAACATACGAAATCTGGTTTAATTGCGGTTGAAAGTCCGGTTAAAATGCTGGTCTTTTCGGCAAATGTATAGCAGAATTGACGGTATAAAGTATACACGTATCTAAAATGTATTTTTGCTGACTACTAAAATGACCATTCAAAAATAAATAGCGAAGTTTAAACACTTACATATTCTGCAAATTCGATTTCTGGCCTTGTCTTTGGTTTGTACTGTTTCTTCCTTATATAGCCATTTCTCTTAACTTCAACTGCAACCGAGAAAAACACGCCATGCATTGAAACATACCCAGCAGGCACATGAGGTCAAAATGACGTCCTTCTGACGTTAAAACATGTCAATACAGAGTGGGTTCAAACTGAGGGGTGTGTAATTCTTGAAACGGATATGTTAGGTTCAGAGCATAACTTGGCTGAAAAAGTTATTGAAATGATTCAATAAATGAGCCGCGAAACGACAAAACCAACAATGTGGTTGTGCGCCCAGCGCAGACTCAGATCAGCCTGGGCATCGACCCAGTTTGAACTGACTCTTTGTTATGTGCTCAAAGCGTAGCTAAAGGTCTAAGCTACCTCCATGCGGACATTGAAGACTCTGATCCGCCCAGTCTGATCTGAGTCTGCGCTGGGCGCACAACCACATTGCTGGTTTTCTTGTGTCGTGGCTCAAATTTGCAAATCAACTTTGCAGTATAGACTGTTTGCTCCCAAATGCAAACGGCATCCCCAATATTTGATCAAAATTGGTGAGAGGTAGAAGATTTTCGAATTGCTCGTTCTTAATTTTCATCCGATACATAACAAAATCATAATTTTGTAGAAATGTGAGGCTTTACATAAAAAAGTTTCTATACAAAAACAGGACCTAATATATGTCATTTTCACCTCTTAATTACAAGGGAGTAAAAGTAAGCTGTTGGAATTCCTGTTTAGTCCTACGTATTAGAGCATGTGACCAATGAACGCTATCCCTAGAACAAAATTTGCCTAATGTATTGAAATTTTATTTTGAATCCATTTTTTTCCTACTTTTTGTTTCACCCATATATTATCAAATTTTAAAAAAATACACTTTTTAGTTTCAAAATAATATAACAGTTCAATGTTTATTTACAACATAGTATCACCTGACCACTCATTTCATGCGTTATGCATGCGGACAGGTGAATCATTTTACTATTTCATTCATATACGCCCACAGCTGTAGTAAACAACGAGTTTACGCTATTGCCTATCAACAATATTTTGGCTGTTCTAACGAGCATACGACGCCCTTCAGTGAAACTGCATAGTTCTTGCGTTACTGTTAATGAAAAATATTTTACAAAAGCATCCAAAAATTTGGATTTTTCGTATTCTGCTATGTATAAATATAGGAATCATTAGGACATTAGAACATTTGATGGACCTTTCATCGTTTTCGAGAAAATAAGCGAAACCCTGTTTGCACTTGGGAGCAAACGGACTATATCAAAGATTGCCTTAAATACTCTTACTCTGGACACCGCAAATATTGAGTGTTTTACAGTATTAGATGACATGATAAAACTGGTTAGTGATGAGGACAATAAAACAGTGAAAACTAATAAGTTGTACGTTGATCACAAAAAATAAATGTCAGGGTTAAAGACCAAAAGATCGAAGGCATAAATCTGTGGGGTCAAAAGGATCACCTTCACTCTCAGAAAGGAAAGAATATTTAGAGAGTGACGAGGTTTTGCACCAGTTCTGTAATTATTTGCTTAAACAAGAGTAAAGGATATTCCTATATTCGGAATTTCTGCTGAGACTGGCAATGATGAACTTGTTGCTCTATGAAAAGATGTTTTCACACCGCTAAGTGAAAGAGTGCTAACGTTCGAAATGTTAAACTGGCACAGTCAAGAGCCTATGAGAAACTGGAAGTCTGTTTGTACAACAGAAATACTCGCATGTATTAAGTGCGATTATAATTAATGTTCATTGTCCATGTGAACATACTACTGAGAACAATCGACAGTCCCTTTCAGGTGATAGCAGTATGTCAAGGGGCCGGAAAGGTTGTATCAAAGCGGTAATATCACTGACAAGTCTCTCAATGGCATTTCTTCTGTCTGACGAGACCAAACAATTCACAAATATCACCAGAAGACACCATCATAGATGCAGATACTACTCTAGTGAGACAACGTTTCATTCTATGGCATGCTCTACGGAAACTTGCCAAGCTACTGCAAACAGTAGCAGCTCTCATCAAGCACTTGGTCTAAGTCAGACCAAGTGCTTGATGAGAGCTGCTGCTGTTTGATGACTCAGACCAAGTGCTTGATGAAAGCTGCTGCTGTTTGATGACTCAGACCAAGTGCTTGATGAGAGCTGCTGCTAATTGCAGACTCAGACCAAGTGCTTGATGAGAGCTGCTACTGTTTGCAGACTCAGACCAAGTGCTTGATGAGAGCTGCTGCTGTTTGCAGACTCAGACCAAGTGCTTGATGAGAGCAGCTGCTGTTTGATGACTCAGACCAAGTGCTTGATGAGAGCTGCTGCTGTTTGATGACTCAGACCAAGTGCTTGATGAGAGCTGCTGCAGTTTGAAGACTCAGACCAAGTGCTTGATGAGAGCTGCTGCTGTTTGCAGACTCAGACCAAGTACTTGATGAGAGCTTCTGTTTGGTCTGTCAGACCAAGTGCTTGATCAGAGCTGCTGCTGTTTGATGACTCAGACCAAGTGCTTGATGAGAGCTGCTGCTGTTTGAAGACTCAGACCAAGTGCTTGATGAGAGCTGCTTCTGTTTGGTCTGTCAGACCAAGTGCTTGATGAGAGCTGCTGCTGTTTGCAGACTCAGACCAAGTGCTTGATGAGAGCTGCTACTGTTTGCAGACTCAGACCAAGTGCTTGATAAGAGCTGCTACCGTTTGCAGACTCAGACCAAGTGCTTGATGAGAGCTGCTGCTGTTTGCAGACTCAGACCAAGTGCTTGATGAGAGCTGCTACTGTTTGCAGACTCAGACCAAGTGCTTGATGAGAGCTGCTACTGTTTGCAGACTCAGACCAAGTGCTTGATGAGAGCTGCTGCTGTTTGCAGACTCAGACCAAGTGCTTGATGAGAGCTGCTGCTGTTTGATGACTCAGACCAAGTGCTTGATGAGAGCTGCTGCTGTTTGCAGACTCAGACCAAGTGCTTGATGAGAGCTGCTGCTGTTTGCAGACTCAGACCAAGTGCTTGATGAGAGCTGCTACTGTTTGCAGACTCAGACCAAGTGCTTGATGAGAGCTGCAGCTGTTTGCAGACTCAGACCAAGTGCTTGATGAGAGCTGCTACTGTTTGCAGACTCAGACCAAGTGCTTGATGAGAGCTGCTGCTGTTTGCAGACTCAGACCAAGTGCTTGATGAGAGCTGCTGCTGTTTGATGACTCAGACCAAGTGCTTGATGAGAGCTGCTGCTGTTTGCAGACTCAGACCAAGTGCTTGATGAGAGCTGCTACTGTTTGCAGACTCAGACCAAGTGCTTGATGAGAGCTGCTGCTGTTTGCAGACTCAGACCAATTGCTTGATGAGAGCTGCTTCTGTTTGGTCTGTCAGACCAAGTGCTTGATGAGGGTTGCTGCTGTTTGATGACTCAGACCAAGTGCTTGATGAGAGCTGCTGCTATTTGCAGACTCAGACCAAGTGCTTGATGAGAGCTGCTTCTGTTTGGTCTGTCAGACCAAGTGCTTGATGAGGGTTGCTGCTGTTTGCAGTAGCTTGGCACTCTGAGGGTATTAAAGACAAAGCAAGAAGACTGAGCTAGTGCTAGAACTGCTGAATGCAAAACGAAATAAATGTTATTGCCACTCTTGTTTCTAAAGTTTTGCCCGCGTACAATCCAAATGCTGCTAATGTGGAGAAAGGTTGTGGAGTTACATGTCAAGATAGGGACATAATTATGATCATTATGGCCTTGATTTGTTTATTATTGTTTTTATTTTTTTCAAGTTTCATATGATTTTGTTCACTGGGCTGAAAGGACTGTTACTCTGGCATAAGTGAGGCATAAGCTGAAGCTGTTCTTAAACACTTGCCTCAGAATCACTGCACTATGATGATACATTTTTAATTCAGTTTCAAGAAATTTTGTTCAGTCCAGTATCTAAGTTATGGCTAAATCAATTCAAGGGCGTTAAATCATGCACTACTAATGCGATTATGATCAAACTTAATGTGCACTTCTATGTCTAGACAATACTTAAATATTTTAAGTTTCATGAAATTCCATCCATTGGTTACTTAATTATGACTCAATTTGTTGATTTTAAACCAAGTCAAGGACAATAACTCATTGCTAACTGAAGCAATATCGACAAAACGTAAGATGCACCAATGTATACAGTGATACATATTTATTAAAAGTTTCATAGAATTCTATTCATTGATTACTTAGTTATGGCTAAATTTGTCAATTTTAAATTGATTCAAGGGCAATAACTCATGCACTTCTGATGCAATTCTGATGAAACTTTATGTGCATAACCACCTTATAGCGATACATATTAAGTTTAAGTTTCATGAAGTTTCAATAGTTGGTTACTTAGTTATGGCTCATTTTATTGATTTCAAGTCAATTCAAGGGCAATAACTCATGCACTCCTGAAGCCACTTTGATAAAATTTGATAAGCATCAGCGGGTTATAGTGATATATATTTGTTTTAAGTTTCATGAAATTCTGTTCAGTGGTTACTCAGTTATGGCTCCTTTTATTGATTTTAAAACAATTCAAGGGCAATAACTCCTGCATTACTGAAGCCAGTCTGATGAAACTTGACGTGCATCAGGGGGTTATAGTAATATATATTTATTTTAAGTTTCATAAAATTCTGTTCAGTGGTTACTTAGTTATGGCTCCGGACGGACAGACGGACAGAAGGACGGACGGAAGGAAGGACGGACGGATGGACGGACATGGAGAAACCTATATCCCTCCGCCTTCGGCGGGGGATAAAAAGTATATTGGGAAATCACAAATAAGAAACTAAAATTTAAGAAAGGCGTACAAATAAAAAGATGGAAGGAAGAAAGTGGTCCCTAGCTGCTTTTGGCTCATCAGGAAAAGACCGATCTGCCGTCCGTGGCGGTACCAGAGTACCCGGCAGCACAGCTCCCACCTGGTGAATCAATAGGCAACTGGGTCCTCAGCAATGCTTAGAATGATAAGAGGGACAACCCCTTTTTGAAAGATACAAAAGAAGGGACCTCAGCAACAGATGCTGGAAGAGAATACCAAATAGGAACGGTACGGGGAGAAAAGCTGAATTTATAGGAGTCTGTGCAAGTAGAGATCTGCCGAAACTTCTTGGAGTGTGCTGATCTGGTTTTTTGCTGTGGAGGAGATAAGACAATCATCAGCTCTGATGTCCACCAATTCATGGATAAACTTAAAAAGCAGAGTCAGCTGTATGTTTGTTCTCCTAGATTCAAGGGATTCCCACTGGGGAGCCCCTAGCATTGATGAGCGCCGCTAGAGTTGTTATATATCTTGGCTATTGGTATTTTGTGGAACGGAACGGAACATAGACTTTTTACGGAATAAAACGCATTGCTAATTTATAAGATTGACAAGGGATGTTATCACTGCGCTTTATTCTGTAAATTAATATGCAAATTTAGCAACCCAATTTTATTATAATAATTAATAATTATTAGTTTGAGAAACCAGGAGGGTGGCGGATATGAGGGAGGAGGAGGCTATTAGCAGTTCCGTTACGCAAAATACCAATAGCCCATATCTTGCAGCTCGTAGTTGAACCAACTCTATCTTTTGTGTTAGCTCTTACTGATGGGGATTCCACACTGATGAGCAGTATTCCAGACTGAGCCTGACCATACAGAAGAGTGAGTTTGTCTTAGTCTCAACACGAGTGGACTTGTGGTTGCGGCGAAGAAATCCAAACATGCGGTTAGCGTTCTTCATGACACAGAGATGAAAGTTCAATAGTGTTTGAAGCAGAATTTGATGCAGAGCTGTGGAATGCAATATTGGAAAACTCATGTCGAAATTTACGACCTGTGTGAAAAATTAAAGACAATCGAAAACTGCCAGGAGATTTGAAAACATTCAGAGAGCGTGTCTTGGATGACTGTGATCAAAAATTCAAAGGACCTCTATGCTTCAGGCGTGAATTTTCCCCATGATTAAAAAATTTATACGGATCACTGACTTTTGCTTTGCATTTATGACTATGACATGTAACTTGCATGACAAATGAATTTTCAAGTGTTTGTGTCCATGTAAAGTACGTTAAACATACGTTGACGTTGGCGTCATTGTTGAGATAAATTGTAAATTATCCTCAAACTGATCGATGAAATAATGATTTATTGTATACATTTCACCCTTTTTTTGACTTACATTACTTACATAACAGATAACACTGGATAGTTTTGACTATATGTATGTGACCTTGACCTCATTTCAAGGCCATGGTACACAATATAATCCTTGAAGGTCACAGTTCTACTGCTGACCATTCTTCTTCTTGGCTTACTGAGTATCGTTCCCCCCCCCCCCCCCCCCCCCCCCCCCCGTGACCCAGCTTCCCACTGATATATATTGCGTACTTGCATCGCATAAGTCTGCTGCAAGAAGGAAAAGCTGGGTCACGGGGGGGGGGGGGGGGGAAAGTACTTGTATTTTAGTTATAGTGAAGCGTTCTCTTTTGTCCGCTTTGACCGGAAGTATAACTGTGGTTTTGCATGTTTAAATGCCAGTCAGGCGTAACAAGAAGAAAATCATTGCTTTGTATTGTGATATGTGTGTATTTAGCATGCATTAATGACAAAAAGTATGGCATGAATGACTGATTTCAATACTTTTATTACCTCCAAAAATGAGGTATGCTAAATCCTTGAATTTAGGGTAGGTAGGATCAGACTGGATTATCTCCCCATGTCTTTGGGTCTGAATCACAAATGATCTGATTTCATACGGCTTACATGTTTGTGGAAGCTCTGCTAAGAAAAAATTGCACACTTGATACTTTTGAAAATTTTGACATGTCGCGCCGGTCTAATGGGGAAAATCCTCGCCTTAATCATAGAAGTCCTTTCTCGAGGAAATGCCGTCTATAAAGTATGTAGGAACTGTAACTTCCGAAGACTGTGAAGTATGCCTCAAAATCACTTGAATGTTAAACGACAGACAGAGATGAAGCCTAATTACATGTATCGTGTTCCGTATCTAAAATGATATCACTTGAAATGGGCAAAGGTCTTTCTGAAGCCTATTAATCAGAAAAACGCCAGACAAGTGCAGTTTGGGGTATTTTTGGTCTCTGATCTAAGCCGAATTCATGAATGAAAGGATATAGCCTTGTTATAAGTGCTGCGAAAGATCCAAAACTGTTATGATTTAGTTGTGTCTTTTCCCGCTTTATCGTTTACAGGTTAGTGGTCAATCTTGACAGTGAGCGGATCGAGTGATGGTATACCCTTCATATTACTTCAAGTTAAGATAATTTAATAAGCAAAGAACGTAAGCAGAAATGAGATTCTGAACATTATCAAGAACGGTAATACAGTAATACTGTAAGTGCGAGAATATTGCATGACGTCATTGAACAGTTGTACCGCAGAGTAATTGTGAACGCAAACGGCTAATTCACTGGCTCTTTTGATCTATTCAGGGAACTATCATTTTGATCATGCAACATCCGTCTGTGGCATTAATCTTGGCTCGTATAAGATGTCCTTCAAAAAGAGAAATCTACAGAAGTCACGCCAGATGGGTCGTTACTAGACGAGAGAAGACCTGCTATCGCTAATCCCATACAAGATGGATTTCTGGCTGATTTTCACGGCACCAGCGATAGTGCAATTCCTCTCTCCCCGTAGACCTCATAATTATTTTAGAAATTGTGTTCAAGCAGTATGCCGATGAATTTCAAAGGTATGAAAAGAAATCAATGAAAAGGAATCAGCAGTACATGTACCTTATGACTCAAAATGAGCCGCGACACGACAAAACCAACAAAGTGGTTGTGCGCGCAGACTCAGATCAGCATCCGCCCAGTCTGATCAGAGTCTTCGCTGTCCGCATGGAGGTAGCCCAGACCCTCAGCTACCACTAAGCGCAAAGTGAAGACTACAGGGCAGATGCCCAGGCTGTCTGAGTCTGCGCTGGGCGCATAACCACTTTGTTGGTTTTCTCGTGTCGCGGCTCATTTGTGATAAAGCAGAAGAAAATATTTCAGACTACAGCAACTAGCAACAATTAAATGGAACAAAATGACATGAAAAAAGCGTGTCATTTCTGAACCTTTCAGAACTGAAAACGTATCACAAACACTACGTGGAAATACACAACTGAAAACGTAAAACTGGACAATGTTAACTTTAACCACTTGTCAGAAAAGGTTTACTCTGTGAAATCCATAATGGCATCATTTTCGCAACAAGAACTTCAGATTTGTATTGGAACAGTGTAACAAAAATTAAAGCAGAAAAATGAGTTTTCTTTTTCAGGGAGCAAGATGCACTACAGCCTATCCAAAGGTATAGGAAACATGTAGGAGAAGCAAACAAATCGTCTAATCAAGAGAAAAGTGAGCCACATCATGGAATTTCAAACAATATGGTATTGGTGATAAGCAAAAGCTCCGATCTGAGTGCACTCAAGTGCTGTCTGTTGGAAGACTTCACTTGTCACATCGGCCAGCCATGGAATTATCCCAAACCATACAGCCAATAGCGAGGCCTCTATAGACCCAGTGTAATTGACAAGAGTGATGTAAATATCACACGACAAAACTGCTAAATTGTTGGAAGTCACAAGATGTGGCTCAAGTATTAATGAAGGTCACTGTGAATTATAAGGCTAAATAAAATTAAAAAAAAAAAATAGCCGGTGACATGTGCAGCACATCTGTTTCCATCAAGATTGGCAAAAGCTATCGCCCTTTGCACAGTTGCAGCTGATACTTACATTGAAGGAATAACTGATCAAATAACTTGGTATTCATGTCCGAGAATGTCCCAGAAAGGTATACCTGTCAGATCGCTTTTCTCGAGTGTCGTTGTCTTTGTCAATGCAAAGGCTAAGTGTTGCAGCTCTGGCATACTCGAGTTTGGCATGAAAAAGAAATCTGGTAGAAAAAGTTGCTAGAAACAGTGCCAAAAATGGCGGTGGGTGGACTAGGACTGGCTTTTAATGGAAGATCTTCTTGACAAAGTTGCGCGTTTACTCAAAAGATATTTCGTTTGAAGTTGTGAAAGCTGTGCGCTAAAATGTGTTGGTGAGTCATTTTTTTTGATAAAATGATCCGAGAATGGTCACGATGCCGCAGAGGTTGAGCCGGGTATTTATATAATTAAAGGGCACTGATTTAAACAAACTTCCACCTCAAGGAACTCATGCAGAGTATCCCGTAAGTGATGTTTGAAGGATTGTAAACGAATACAGAACGCAGGATTCAAATAATTCCTGTTGTGAAATCTGGTGATTTCATTCTCCAAGCACTAAGAAGCCTTGAAGCTGCAAATTCTTCTTCGGATTCCAGAAACTTGACACAGAGGGCTGCAGTGTCATAAGACCAGGAGACATTCCAAAAACTATCAATTTATCTTGTAAGCTCATCGGTGCTAGACTAAACCCTACTAGGTACTGTTTTCGAGCCCATCAGAAATTATTGTAATTCCAATCTGAGGGTAATCGGCTTTGACCAGGCATTTTGTGCGTTCAGACTTCTCTCATCCAAAGCCAACAATTAATTTGTAACAACTGTAAATAAGACAACCAAAAGGTCCGAATCGAAATGGCTACCAAAATTGGTGGTATCGATCAGTACCGCTAGGTGCCACTGTTGGCAGCCAATAGGAGAAGTTCGGGTGCACACACTCGAATTTCTCAGTGTGTTACCTGTCATTTTGCTACCAAGGTCCAGCTCGTTGGTAACTACCACCGTGAATATGATCGAGATCCGGAACATCTCTTTTAGGAAATGGAACAGACCACCAAAGATGGCAGACCGGTTTGCACACCCTAGGTATGTGCTTCGTTTAATTGGGTATTCTGACTATATAGCGTACGCATCATTCAAACGAGCTATATCACCGAACAGAAAATACGTCTCCATGTAAAACAGGCAGCGATGTGGCGAAAAATATACACATTCGCTTGTATCGGCATATTTTCAAGTCTGTTATCGTGCAGTTTAATTTTTAGTGGTGACACATATTTTCCTGACTTTCTTATGAAATATCATTTTTAAATACGATGCCAAATCCTACTCAGTCCCAGATCCCGAAAACCGTGTTTAAATCACTTGGCTCCTTTTGAGAAATCGTACTTTTTATTAGCTGTGTAATTTGCATCTGTCACTGGAACGTACTCCGAAATGTTCCGTTGTCATTTAGTGTTGAACTAGTGTGTATGTTCCGGTGACACATGCAAATTACACGGCTAATAACAATGAGGTCTTATGGAGACGGGACCTCGGTTTAAAGTCTCATCCGAAAGACCGGAGAAGCGGGGGGTCGATCTTACGACCCCTGGATTGGTAGTCTGGAGTGTTATCCACTACAAGGGCCGATTTGAATTGGGCATCGTATTTTATAAAAGTAATACGAAAATATAAATGACATTTCACAGGAAAGTCAAAAACATAAAAATTATAACTGCACAATAAGACGTGAAAATATGATACAAGCGAATGCGCATCACTGCATGTTTTATATGCAGATATGTATTTTATATTCGGTGATATGGCTTGTTTGACTGATGCGTACGATATATAGTCAGAAAGTTTGATAAAAAGAATCACCTACCTAGTGTGTGTTAACCGGCCCCTAATCTTGTAACAGGCTTTTAAGTCAGGATGCCGATGATCGCTAATACGATAATCGTTGATAAGACAATGTTCCCTCCCCCCCCCCCCCCCCCCCCCCCCCCCCGATGACGTTATGATGTTGGTCGTGGCCTACTGTTTGTAGACAAAGTGACTGAAACCGCTCCAAGCATTAGACCTAAATAAACAAAGTAGGTAACTACATTTGACGATTTCAGCTGTAACTTTCAAGACATCCCGGTCAAAAGTCAATCTAGGATCCTCATTTACCACTACCATATAGATACTGCTAGTTTAGCGGACATTATAAATTTGCTTTTTAGTTGCTTCGGAAATATTTGACTGAAGTGTTGACGGACGACGGAGTTCTATTTACTCACCTAGAAGCCCAGAGGCTCAAATGACGTATTATTTAACAAGACCTGTCCGCGTACAGGATAGCTCGCCTGCAGTGCCTTGCCCATCACATAAAAAAACTTTGACGTAAAAACTTAAAAGTGTGACGCCCACGCCCAGCCGACGTCCAAGTGACAACAATAGCTCTCTGTACTTCCGTACAGGCGAGCTGAAAACTCAGGTTTTACTTTTTTTTTGCCTCCGCTCATGTGGTATAAAAAACAACAACATAAAACGGAGTTCAGTTGTTTCATGGACGGACATTCGGCGCCAGATGTGTGAAACTATGATCCACTTGGGTAACGTCATTACGAGAACTGAAACAGAACAAAACAGCATTCAGTTGTTGATTTGGACAACAGAAAAAAAAAAACACATAACAAGCAGAAATGTTATCCTTTTCCCGAACAATGATATTTCAGATTTGATTATGAACAGAACTGAAAGAAAACATCAACAGTAACTCAGACTGTCAAATATAAAGTGAAAATAAAAGAACTGAAAATGAAGACCCTCGAACATCATTTATGTAACAGCAATTTATCTAATATATCCTCATATAATGACTTTGTCATAACTTACCATTACCTCATTGTGTTCAGTGCTGAATTTAGAACTGAGCATTAAAATATAGCAGTCATAAGATAAGAAGAGGTCAAGCATGTTACTTAATAAACTCTTTTATTATTCCAGAAAACTGGACACACTGGGGTTTAACTGATGCCAGAGTTGGAAGGATAAACAGATAAGTTTGGGAACTGACGAGTAGTGGGAAATTCCTTTGAAGTGTTGGAATTAACCCTTAAAGTGCCAAAAATGAAAAATTGCTGATTTGCAAACAGTGTAGACCCAGATGAGGTGGCTCATGATGAGCCACCTCATCTGGATCTACGCTCTTTGCCCTATAGTCTTTGAATTCTCAATATGATATAGCTTGGACAAAACAATTTTTTAAATTTCTGCAGACGTAAATTTTGTTGTCTGCTTTTTGGCGCATTAAGGGTTAAGTGAGGCAATCTAAATACAAAAATGCTCTAAGCAAAGACTGAAGTTCCGAACAGCTAACAACCTCAAACGCGATAACACTGTGACTTTTACTAGAGGAAAATATGTATAACAGAGTGATACACTACAGCGAGACTACTTCGGTCAGTTGGGGCCTAGAAACAACCAAGTAATAAATGTGTCCAAACTATATACTTAGAAACAAAAGGTTACTACGAAATGTCACAGTTTGAGACAATGAGAGTCAACTGTAGTACCAAAGTTGCTTGTGTTCTTAGCTGTATTTGTGTTAAGGGAAATTACAGCAATGCATTGGATGGGGTGGGGATCACTTCACATTGATTGGAGGGTGTGGTGGAGTCTGATGTTTAGCAATTGAGCTGCCACTTGCGAACCACCCTCTAATGCAATGTTTGATGGACCCAACTTATGAAGCCTGCTCTATCCGGGCATATCAACTTTGTTTCATGATTATGCTTGTACTGTATACATGTCACTTTTACTCTGTGTTTGTCTTTTAGGTGTATTATGTCCCCCCACCAAAGGGGAACATATTGTTTTCAGTGCGGATCCCGGGCGTCGGCGTCCCTGTGACAGATTTCTTGTATGCGCGATATCTCTTGAACCAATTAATGGAATTTCACCAAACTTACATGGATATATCATTGGGACAAGTTTAAGAGCAGATTAGATTTTGGTGACCTTGACCTCATTTTCAAGATCACTGGAGTACATAGATGACAATTTCTTGTACCCACTATATCTCTTGAACCAATGGATGGAATTTCACCAAACTGGCATGGATACATCATTGGGACAAGTTTAAGAGGTGATTAGGTTTTGGTGACCTTGACCTCATTTTCAAGGTCACTGGAGGACTTAGATGACAATTTCTTGTACCCACTATATCTCCTGAACCAATGAATGGAATTTCACCAAACTTGCATGGATACCTTATTGGGACAAGTTAAAGAGCTGATTAGGCTTTGGTGACCTTGACCTCATTTTCAAGGTCACTGGAGGACTTACATGACTATATCTTGTACCCACTATATCTCTTGAACCAATGAATGGAATTTGTCCAAACTTGCATTATTGGGACAAGTTTAAGAGCTGATCAGATGTTGGTGACCTTGACCTCTTTTTCAAGGTCACTGGAGGACTTAGATGACAATTTCTTGTACCCACTAAATCTCCAGAACCAATGGATGGAATTTCACCAAACTTGCACGGATAGCTCATTGGTACAAGCTTAAGAACTGATTAGATTTTGATGACCTAGATGACAATTTCTTGTACCAGTAATATCTCTTGAACCAATGGATGGAATTTCACCAAACTTGCATGGATACATCATTCGGACAAGTGTAAGAAGTGATTTGATTTTGGTGACCTTGACCTCATTTTCAAGGTCATAGTCATCTATGTAGGATATCTTTAGAACCAGTGGATGGATTTTCTCCAAACTTGCCTAGATAATTTACTTGTTCAGGCTTTTTATTCATACTGGGGATGGGAAATGAGCTGGTGGGGGGACATCAGCTTTTCTCTGAAAAACATTTCTAGTTTGTAGTTGTATTTATTTTGCTGCAATAACTGATTTGCTATGGCTGAGATGGGGCTCTCCTCACACTGATTGGTGGGTGGTGTAGATCTTGCTGTTTAGCAATTGAGCTGCCACTTGTGAAATGCTACCCTCCAGTGCAGTGTTCTGATGTACCTAAAATGTGAGCCCTGTCCTATCCAGGCAGATCAACATTGCATATATTGCTAATGTCATAACTTGTTGTATTTAACTAGTTGTCTTAATTTTGCCTTACAGCCTTATAACCTTGTTTTAACTATAATGATTTTATAACGGGTTCTAAATTTATGATGTAATACCCATACTTATTTATTTGTAGCTGCTCTACATTTGTTAATATTATATAATTTGTTTGTCAATACTCGGTTCAAAAGCTCTTCCGAGCTTATGTTACATGTTGTATGTCTTGCCGACTAAAAATAAATCTGATATTTTCTTGTCTTGTCTTGTCTGAATAAAACAATACAATAAGTGTCGTCGGTATAAGGGTGCACAACCTTAATTACGGTGTTATCTGGTTACATAGGGCACATAAAACATTTCAAGAATAAAGTAGATTTAAGAAAAAAAAAATACAAAAATAAAACTTGCAATCAGACATTAGCTATGACCTAACCTTTCCAGCATAAAATAATCAAAGGTTTCCACTTATAAGCTCATTTCACGACAGCTGAATTAAAATAATGCAACCCTAGTGAAAAATGCAGACGAGTTTTGTTGCCTAACATAGCCTTGCTCAGACCTATGAAGAATCATGTACTAATATCCATTCGCAGCAGTTACACAACAAGAATTGAGCTGCGACACCAGGAAACCAACAAAGTGGTTGTGCGCCGAGCATAGACTCAGATCAACCTGATCATCCGCCCAGTCTGATCAGACTCTTTCCTGAGCGCTTAAAGAAAGGATAGCTAAGGGTCTATGCTACCTCCACGTGGACAGTGAAGACTCTGATCAGACTGGGAGGATGCCCAGGCTGAGCCTAGTCTGCGCTGGGTGCACAACCACTTTGTTGGTTTTCTCGAGTTGTGGCTCAAATTATAATGTCCACAACTTTAATTTGCCACATGCCTGAACACACGCACATGATCTCTCATTTGCACAGTAAAGTTTTACAACATATAAGGAGTCGGAGTACAATTTTATGACAATTCCACCAATCAAGTCCTGCAGTGTTTTAAATCTGTAATCATAATGGTCACCTTGGTGGTTCACGAAATTGCAAGTTCAGGTACACTGAGTCAACAACTAAATCACTCATGCTGCATGAGGGTGTTCAAGTGGTGACTCAATGTACCCGAGCTATGATGCCTCATCCCACCCTTATGAAAAAAGCTAAATGCAACTTTAATGCACATGAGGAGGATGGATCTCCTAAAGAAAACATGTTGGTTGATGTCAAAATATAAAAAGATGGCATTGAACAAAAATAGCAATCAGAGGAGATGGCAAATCCCCCCGACCGAAGACCCCATGGGCCTTGGTAAAGAGGGTGCACTTCAAAACACATATAAGTAATATATTGTCATCGTTTTATGCTTCTGATTGACATTATCTGTTTAACAGATGCATGATTATCTAACACTCAGACTAAAACAGTATGCTTGACTGCTAAAAACAGGTAAAATCTCAGCCACCATGCACACAGATGTACAGGATTTGATACACTCCAAATTTCAAAATGTGTGAATAACTCCTAAAGTACAAGCCCTTTAAACCTATTTTTGAGCTCTCTAGTAAGTCAATTTGATAGCTACAATTTGGACAAAGACTCCAAATCTGGTCTTCTGGTCTGGAATTTTTTTTTTTAAGAAGGTGGGGGGAGTGGGGGGTGGGGGGCTGGTCACAGAGAGTTAAGAACACTGATAGGATATCATGGCATGATCATCAATATTCGAAAAGGTATCAGGTATTAAACTTGTGGAGCAGGCCACGGTTATACAGATAGGAGCAGAGACATAAAATGCAGGTCTAACTTCGAAAGGGAAATAACTAATAAAGGGCATTCAATTTATAGAGCAGACATGAAATCACACCTAAAACCATCAAGGGAAAATAACTCAAAAAGAAAGCAAGAGTTGTCATTCTTGTTCACGACACATCGTCACGACCTGTTGTACGGATCTGTGAAGTATCATGAAAATATGTCAGTGTATTCAAGTTACAGAGCAGATACAAATCTGCCAAAAAATCACCAAAGGGGAGATAACTCAAAAAGTACAACAGCAAGAATTACCATTCATGTACGCAACGCTTGGTCATTGACTGTTCTACATAACTGTGAAGTATCATGAAAATATTCCAAAGGGTATTCAAGATAAAGAGTGGACAAGAAACTGTTGACGGACTGACAGACAGATGCCAAGCTCATTGCTATATCCCCCAAACCTTTAGTTCGGGGGATAAAAATCAACGCTAACAATTATTTCTTAATAATACACCCACTTATTATTAATCATTTCCGTGGGCATGCTTTTCATGGAAGTTTAAAGATGACCGCCAATTAAACTGCTTATAGCATTTGGAACAATGGTAATAACTCTTTTCATGGATAGCTCTC
Source organism: Ctena decussata (assembly GCA_963989385.1). Lineage (NCBI taxonomy): Eukaryota > Metazoa > Mollusca > Bivalvia > Lucinida > Lucinidae > Ctena > Ctena decussata. Next base: position 53,771,363 of record OZ022509.1, read on the forward strand.
ACGTGGTCCCTCAAGGCTCTTTTTGAAGCAAAAACTTTCCCACATCCCTCTCTGTCACACTTACACTCAATTCCCTGATGCTGGACCTTACTGTGTTCTAGCAAAGAGGATTTGTAACGGAATGTTGCTGGACACTTTGGGCATTTCTGTTCTAGTTTTTTGTTGTGTTTAGCCAAGTGCCCCTTATAACTGTACAAGGACACAAATCCTTTATAACAAACATGGCATCTAAATCTAAACTGGAGTGTGTGTTTGCTTCTAACATGGAGTGATAAGCCGCATTTCGACCGAAATGTTTTGCTGCAACTGTGACAGTACAGCAGATCATCTCTGGGGGTTTCAGATTTAACAGCTTCAGTTGTTTTGATGTGCACATTCATGTGGCGTTTCAGGTTCCATTTGACCGCTGCCGTGTAGTTGCATAAATCACACTTGAATCTTTTGTTTTCTTCATGAGAACTCTCATTTAAACCCTGGTACTTGATGCCTGAAAAAAAGAGAGAGCCATGCAAAAGCAATACCAACAATCTGGCTCCGAGGTTATAAAACTTTTTTCAACTCAGCTGAGCATGAAATCTTACCTGCTAATAAATACCAAATTACAACAAGTACAGTTGTTTTCTTGCTCAGTTTAGCTGAGTATGAAATTTTCTCTGCTTATGAATATGAAAAAGCCAACATTAGTTGGCATTTTCATATTTATCAGCAGAGAAAAAATCAGCTGAGTTGAGCATGAAAAAAGTTTTATAACCTTGGGGCCTGTCAAGTGTGCCCAGCAAAGACTTGGCTTAGCCTAGTTATCGACACAGTCTGATCAAAGTCTTTCAGATCTGCAACAAGAAATGGGGGGCCCAAGTTTTCCATTAAACACCTAGCTAAGATCAGACTTTGCAGATGCCCAGGTTGATCAGAGTCATTGCTGCATGCGCGTGATTTTGTTATTTTGTCATGCGGCGACTCATTTATTAAGTCCTGGCATTAGTTTTGAAACCTCATTATACCAAATAGTATAACCATCGTGATATCACAAAATAGTTTTATATATGTGAAAACCTAAAATCGCCCCTATTTTCTGCTATCATAAAACAATCATCCAAATTTTCTGATAAAACAGATTTTCTAATATCACAAAAGATTTTCTAATAACACAAAATAGATTTTGATATCATAATATTTACACTTGTCAACAATTTTCTTAGATAAAACTATACTGAACATGAACAACACTCGTTTGCGCGAAGTTATGCGTAAGCAGTCACAGATAATTCCCGTAGTCGACTGGTCGTTATTATTAATTTATAATGTTCAATATATGTCATGTCATTGTGACAGCTGTTGAATGTCATAAGCAAACATGTTGGTTAATTAATTATTCTTGTCCTTTCCTTAAAGTTAAAGTAGTCAAAAACTTCAAAAATAAGTAACAAAATTGATGTGAAAACATAGTATAAATGTAAAAGATAATTTTTAGTTTTCGAAAGGTCATAGAAGTATGAATGCAATGGGTTCCCTGCAAAGTTAACTTGACACCCTTTGAGCATCGCTCACTTTGCAGGTAACCCATTGTGATCATACTTCCATGAACATCAGAAAAATGACTTTTATTTCATGGTACGACGATTTACCAAAATAACCAGAACAACCGAAATACCAGAATAACTACTGAAATAACCGACAAATTACCAAAATAACCAGGAAAAATACCAAAATAACCATGATTATAATAATAAAATTTTCAATAAAATTGAAAATTTTATGATTATAATGGTTATTTTGGTATATTTCGGTATGATTAAAACCACACAACTTGCATACACAGTGGCACCTTTTCTGGCAAATTTTGCAGCTGTGCCAGAAACAATTAAACAAAAATATCATACAATTATTTTAAGCACTTTATTAAGATTCATTTCTCAACTCTACAGAGTTTACCAAAACTGAATAATAATAAAGAATGCTGGATTAAAAATTGGAACATGATTTCCAGCTACTGGTTATGAGACGGTTCGTAACACTGATATAGTCCTATACATGCCAGAAATGTCCAATGTTGAGTACAGTCAGTTCAGTTACTGGTATACTAATGTCAAGCCAGTGTGGGCATGACCTATGAGAGAAAAGCACCAAAAACAAAAAAAAAATGATTTGTAAAGAGCGTAGATCCAGATGAGGTGGCTCATAATAAAACACCTCATCTGAATCTACACTATTAACCCTCTAGTCTTTGAATTCTCAATATGATATAGCTCAGATGAAACATTTATGGTTTTTTTAAATTTGGCAGATTGTAAATTTCATTTTCTTCTACTTTCACATTTTCAAGATTGGCTTTCAGCTCATAATTAACAATGGGGCAAAACACCTGACTGTGTGATGTCTTTGTTGTGGCCATTTTGATTTTTGCGTACACTTCGAAGGTAAGAACAGAACAGAACATAAACTTTATTACTCTCAGGTCAACAATGTGACATATGAGGTATAGCAAATAACATATATAGCAGCGAATGACAAGTGTTGTTGTATATTATTACAATAAAAAGCTGAGAAAACACAGCAAACTGACAGAGGGGGAGAGGAAGAAATTAAATTTAAAGTAAAGTAAGAATAACGATTTCTCTGTGTATTTAATAATTTGGTAAGAAATTTGTTGTGCACAAGTTACAAGTGCAAATTTTTCAGTAACCAATTGATATTATGCTGTTTTCTTCTTACAATTGCAAACACTACAACACAAACTATGTAAACAACAATAGTCCTAGAATGTGACCATTTGTAGCTGGTGTCAAAGGAAACATGAAAACTACAATTTGCTTGATAACAAAATTTGTTGTTAAATTATGAGAACTTAATTACAGCTCAGACACTACTTAGCTTTGAATAAAACTAAACGCTTAATTGGAAAAATAGCCATCAGAGGAGATGGCAAATCCCCCGACCGAAGGCCCCTTGCGCTTTGGTAAACACAGTGCCCTTCAAAACACATATAAATAGTATACTGTCATTCTTTTATGCTCCTTATTGACAATATCTGTTTAACAGATGCATGATTATCTAACACTCAGACCAAAACAGTATGCCAGATTGCTAAAAAGAGGTAAAATCTCAAATAGCAACCATGTAGACAATGAATTGCATATGATACATTCAACATTTCAAAATGTGTGAATAACTTCTCAAGTACAAGCCCTACAAATCTAATTTTGAGCTCTCTAGTAAGTGAATTTGGACAAAGAATCCAAATCTGATTTTTTTTTTTTTGGGGGGGGGGGGGGGGGGGGGGGGCACTCGGAAAAGTATGAAAGCAAGAGTAGTCATTCTTGTATGAGACAAACTGTCATGATCTGATCTCCATATCTGTGAAGTATCATAAAAATATTTCAAAGGGTATTCATGTTATGCAGCGGAAACGAAATCACACCTAAAACCATCAAGGGGAAATAACTCAAAAACTTAGAAAGCAAGAAGAGTTGTCCTTCTTGATCGTGACACATCAGCATGACCTGTTCTACGTAACTATGAAGTATCATGAAAATATTCCAAAGGGTATTCAAGTTATGGAGCAGACACGAAATTACACCTAAAACCATCAAGGGGAAATAACTCAAAAAGTAAGAAAGCAAGAGTTGTCATTCTTGTTCGAGACTTCGAGACACATCGTCATGACCTGTTCTACATAAATTATGTGTGAAGTATCATGAAAATATTTCAAAAGGTATTCAAGTTATAGAGCGGACACGAATTTACACCAAAACCATCAAGGGGAAATAACTCAAAAAGTAAGAAAGCAAGAGTTGTCATTCTTGTTCGAGACACATCGTCATGACCTGTTCTACATAAATTATCTGTGAAGTATCATGAAAATATTTCAAAAGGTATTCAAGTTATAGAGCGGACACGAATTTACACCTAAAACCATCAAGGGGAAATAACTAAAAAAGTAAGAAAGCAAGAGTTGTCATTCTTGTTCGCGACACATCGTCATGACCTGTTCTACATATCTGTGAAGTATCATGAAAATATTTTAAAAGGTATTCAAGTTATAGAGCGGACACGAATTTACACCTTAAACCATCAAGGGGTAATAACTCAGAAAGTAAGAAAGCAAGAGTTGTCATTCTTGTTCGCGACACATCGTCATGACCTGCTCTACATATCTGTGAAGTATCATGAAAATATTCCAAAGGGTATTCAAGCTACAGAGCGGACACAAATCTGCCAAAAATTCACCATAGGGGAGATAACTCAAAAATTACAAAAGCAAGAGTTACCATTCTTGCACGCGACACATCTTCATGACCTGTTCTACATAACTGTGAAGTATTATGAAAATATTCCAAACGGTATTCAAGATATGGAGTGGACAAGAAAATGTTTACGGACGGACGGACAGACGGACGGACGGACGCCAGGCTCATCGCTATATCCCCCGAACCTTTTGGTCGGGGGATAAAAAAGCAAAGAACTCGCATCAAACTAGCGCAGTTCAAAAGATGGCTGCCTCTATGATTGTAAACAAATATGGCGCCATGGTCACGTTTCCCTACCCTGTATGAAAAACTTCTACCTTTCATTAGAAACATCTTTCATATATAAGCAACAATACTATATCAATTTATTGATAACATTTCAATTTCAAATGAACAAAATAGACACACAAGCAACTAGGACAAGGCTTGATAGCTTATCACAGATTTGTGACATCACCTAATTTTAACTAGAATTGTTTTCCTACGAAAAAACAGATGTCTCCCCCCTTTTTGATGTCAAAAGGATCAGTCATTATGACGCCAAGGGAAAAACAATATGTTTCCCTACCCTGAAGCAGGGATTCATAATAAGTAAAAAGTATAAATGCAAGAGTTATAGTTGTTATGCTCTGCATGTCATGTAATGTTGACTGATATTCATATTTAGTTTTTGTCAAAAAATATAAATGCAAGAGTTACAGTGCTCTGCACGTCGTCTATTTATATGTTGACTGATATTTGTATGAAGTTTCATGAATATAGCTTAAACGGTTTTCAAATTATAGAGCTTAGACGATTGAGACACGATTTTGTGAATGACAAAGTTCCAAGGGAAATGACTCAAATAGTATAAATGCTGTGCTCTGCAGGTTGTCTAGTGTTGACTGACATTTGTATGAAGTTTCGTGAATAAAGCTTGTCCGGTTTTCAAGTAATAAAGCGATTGAGACACGATTTTGTGACTGACAAAGGTCCAAGGGAAATAACTCAAGAAGTTTAAATGCAAGAGTTATGGTTCTTGCACTTTGCAATTCTTCTAATGTTGATTGATATTTGTATGAAGTTTCGTGAATATAGCTTGAATGGTTTTCAAGTTATAGAGCAGACACAACTGAGACACGATTTGTGACTGACAAAGTTCTAAGGGAAATAACTCAAATAGTATAAATGCTAAAGTTATGGCTCTTGCATAATGCACGTCGTCTGATGTTGATTATTATTTGTATGAACTTTCATGAATATAGCTTGAATGGTTTTAAAGTTATAGACGGACTCGACTGAGACGCAATTTTGTGATGGACAAAGTTCCAAGGGAAATTACTCAAAAAGTATAAACGCCAGAGTGCATTCTGCACGTCGTCTGATGTTGACTGATATTTCAACACGATATTTCGGACACGATTGAAACACAATTTTGTGATGGACTAAGTTCCAAGGGAAATAACTCAAAAAGTATAAATGCCAGAGTTACCATTCTTGCACTCTGCACGTCGTCTCATGTTGATTGATATTTATATGAAGTTTCGCGAATATAACTTGAGCGGTTTTCAAGTTATAGAACGGACACGATTGAAACACAATTTTGTGATGGACTAAGTTCCAAGGGAAATAACTCAAAAAGTATAAATGCCAGAGTTACCATTCTTGCACTCTGCACGTCGTCTCATGTTGATTGATATTTATATGCCGTTTCGGGAATATAGCTTGAGCGGTTTTCAAGTTATAGAACGGACACGATTGAAACACAATTTTGTGATGGACTAAGTTCCAATTTTGTGATGGACTAAGTTATTGAACGGACACGATTGAAACACAATTTTGTGATGGACTAAGTTCCAAGGGAAATAACTCAAAAAGTATAAATGCCAGAGTTACCATTCTTGCACTCTGCACGTCGTCTCATGTTGATTGATATTTATATGAAGTTTCGCGAATATAGCTTGAGCGGTTTTCAAGTTATAGAACGGACACAATTTGTGACAGACAGACGGACAGACAGACGCCCGGGGAAAAACAATATGTCTCCCGACCCTGAAGGGGGGGGAGACATAATTACGTCACTAAAACAGGTTATGAAATGTCGCTAGCACGTTGATGCATGGGACATGGGAGAATTACTGCATTTCGTTTTCATCCTCTGGAAGATTATAAATTAAAGTTCAACAAATAGCATTTTCCATCTAATTTCAAGTTTGCACCTACCAGTATTTTAAGACCGATAAACACACTGGGCTGCTCAAAATTTACTTCAGATCACTGATTAAAAACTTTAAATTTTCCTGTATTGAAGCTTAATATAAGTTTGCTAAAAGTGGGAGAAAAATAATCCAATGTGAGTCTCCATGTAGGATAGGTAAATATTACCCTCGGAGTCGTAATTTCAACCAGGGACTCGGCAAGCCTCATCACTGGTAGAAATTCCAACCCCTCGGGTGAGATTTCCCTATCCTACATGGAGACTCATAATGGACTGTTACAGTCTGTTTTTTTGTGCTTTAAAAGGTAAAAACCAACCCTCCCAAAATCAGCTACATTCCCTTCACATTTCTTAGTTGCAAGCTGAAAGTGCTTTGTTTAGCACATCATTTAAATACCCTGAAACCATACTGTCTGTGTATTATTCATGAATTGTGTGCATCCACAAGGTTTGCCCCAAACATTTACCTCAAATTGCAAGAAACTCTTTCAAGGGTTATGGAGATATAGAGTGGACACAAAAAGTAAACAAATGGACAGAGGGCAAAACATAAGACCCATCTCACTTGGAGCGTGTTAAATAAAAACAGACTGATCCAAATATCAATACTAAGCATAAGCATGTCATACTAAACATTATCAGTGGTTTTGTGAGGTGAAATGAAATGAGTAGCATTATGGCTGATCATTCTAAATGAGCATGATGATTATCCACAATCTCCAGACTACTGGCAGATATATCAATTATGCTGTCCCTCTCTTTTAGAATTTAATAAGGTATTAAATTCAGGATGTCATTATATCCATGCTGCTCTTCTATAGGCAAGTAAACAAATATTAATCATAATAAATGCCCCTGCTCTAATAAATGCCCCCTGCCTCTTTTCCAAAAATAATGTTATATTAATTTGCATGAATTCTTGTTTGCTTCTCTGGATAAGGTAGCACTTTGCAATTGGTCTTCTCTTAAAGAATTTGCTCCTACAGCATCAATTTTTTTCCTTTAAGAGTTGACACCTACTGAACAGGAAGGCAAAAATAGTATAGAGCTACTTCCTCTGAGAGTATACCCATCACCTTTATCTTGTTCATTAGAGGTATTTTGGCAGTGGCTGATTTACAATATACTATGTTTAAGGCTCTAAATAAAGCTTACGTTTTGCGAAATGCAATGCCCCCGGGGCATTTAAAAGGATTAATATGGCAATTTGGAAACTGTCTTAAGGCTTATCTTCAGTATGAACACTAACAGGCACCTCAACATTAGCACTTAAGCACCAAAGATGAAAATACCATATTAAGCCTATTAAATGCCCCAAGGAAATTGCATTTTGAAAAAGCGGGCATTATTTACAGCCCAAAGTGTAGACTTCAAAGGAAGCAATTCTCTACTGTTTTTGTCTCCCTTTTAGTAGGGGTCAACCTTTAAAGAAAAGAATTTCCTCAAGAAGCAAATTCTATCCTTTAAGAGTAGACCACATTTCAAAGAGCTACATTATCTATAAAAGCAAACAGGAATTCATGCAATATGATATGAGCCGCAACATGAGAAAACAAACAAAGTGGTGCCGAGTGCAAATTCGGACCAGCCTGGGCAGCCGCTCAGTCTGGTCGGACTTTTTGCTAAGCGCATAAAGGATAGCTAAGGTTCTAAGCTACCTCCATACAGACAGCAAAGACTCTGATCAGACTGGATGGCTGCCCAGGCTGATCAGAGTCTACACTGGGTGAAACCACTTCGTTTTCTTGTGTCCCGGCTCATATAACATTATTTTCAGAAAAGAGGCAGGGGGTGTTTATTAGGATTAATATGGTAGCTAAATTGGCAAACAATGTTGATCTAGGTGAGGTGGTTCATCATGAGCCACCTCATCTAGATCTACATTGTTTTTTTCTCTAATTTGAATTCTTTACCATACAAAACGTTTTTCGATATCATGCATAAATTTTGCCATCTGCTTTCTTGGCATTTCTATGGTTTTGATGGGTAAACTTTCTCTCAACTTGTTGCTATAGTTGCTTTCTATCATAAAATTCAGTCTACACAATAATCCAGCTTCTGCCCTGTTATGAGTCATATGAACATTGAAGTACCCGTGAGCATCAGTTTTAAGTCACTAGCACTGTACCCATGTCCCAAAACCAGTTATTGAGGTACTTCAAATTAATTCATCTATAAATCCTTTCGGCTTCTCAATAGGCAAGTAAAGGCATGTATTCTGAGGTTTCCTTTCTGTGTAAACCTTTTGTCACAGTGTTCACATTTGTAAGGCTTTTCTCCAGTATGTACCCGAACATGCATCTCCAGATTAGCTTTTGATGGGAAATGTTTCCCACAGTATGGACAGACTTTATTACTGTAATGCCTACTGTCATATGTAGCTTGTTGTTCTGTTTGGCTGATTGTCCTTGCTAGGTTTCTGCCATACCCTGAAAAGAAAGACCATAATTAGTTATGTCAATAGACAGACTCTCAGTGACAGCAACTCTGGCATTTTCATTTTTGCCTCCCTTTCTAATACAAGTCTACCCTTATAGGAAAGAATTTGCTCCCATAGGAGCAAATTCTTTCCTTAAGAATAGACCCCATTTTATAAGGATTTCATCATCATCACCCAGGGAAGCAAATAAGAAGTTAAAGTTTATTCTCTACGTAAAAACGACGAAAAAACCTACAGGTGGACTCATACACCAAAATCACTCGTAAAAGGAAGTGCCGACGCCATCAGTGTACCCCTAGATCAGACTATACCTTTTCTGGTTTACACTGTTTGCCATTTCACAGGCACTGTTATTTGTCAAATAACTAAATACCATCTTTTTCAACAATGACCTATGGAACAACCATTCAAAGCTAGTGTAGAGTCAGCAAGATTTATTGCCTTACTTCTAAGTCAGTAAATAGCTATTCATGGTTAATGTTATGTATGTTGTTATCCTCCAACAATAGTCTGTATTGTATTGTGCATTGTATTGTATTCATATTTATTAGCTTCTTAGAAACACCATCACTTCCGTCTGCCAGAGTCATTGCCCTTCTTCCTGTCAAACTCCCATGAATTTCCAAACTCTCACTGAACAGATTAGTAGGGCCATAGATAACATCCTTCATCATCTATTTTCACAAAGGGCCCTGTATTCAGTGTGCCCACTAAGTTTCTCCCATGTGAGTGGACAAGCCAAGGGGAATATTAAATGAGCCGTGACACGAGAAAACCAACAAAGTGGTAGTGAGCCCTGGGCAGACTCGGATCAGCCTGGGTATCTGCCCAGTCTGATCAGACTATTCCCTTGGTGCTGAAATGGTAGCTAAGGGTCTAAGGTCCCTCCATGCGGACAGCAAAGACTCTGCTCAGACTGGGCGGATGCCAAGGCTGATCTGAGTTTACGCTCGGGGCACAATCACTTACTATACAACCTCAAAAATCAAAATACATTTTACAAGATAGGTCATGTTAAGCCCTTTTTTGACCAGTTGACTTGTCTATCCTTATTATTTGGAAGAGCCCAGTTCTAGTTTCAGAGATTTCTGGTGAATTTTTCACTTTAATTATATTTTCCCGATCAGACGCTACTTATCGTGGTGTCTGAACTGGGTCTGCACTGTTAAATGAAGTTTCCGGTCTATAATGGGTTAAGGGCTAGTTTTGGAAAGGAAAAACTCTTATAGGTGAATCAGTATGATATGTTTTCATATTTAGGGTCATTTTCAAGTCTTATAGCAAAATACATACAGTAGTTACAATCACCGCCATATGTAGCTGCAGATTTACTGGATTAATCCATTCAAAGAATGTTTTATAGCATATCATGATAAATCGCAATTACAGAATGATTAAGGTGATCACTGACGATGTCAAGCCAATTTCTTCAACATGGCTGTTTCATAGAAATGCCACCCATCATTTATAAAAGACCACATATGAGCCGCAACTGGAGAAAACCAACAAATTAGTGTATGCCCAGCGCAGACTTGGATCAGCCTGGGCATCTGCCCAGTCTGATCAAAGTCTTCACTGTCCACATGGAGGTAGCTTAGAACCTTAGCTACCCTTTAAGTGCTTAGTGTACAGTCTGATTGAACTGGGCTGATACCCAGGCTGATCTGAGTCTGTGCTGGGCACACAACCACTTTGTTGGTTTTCTCATGTCATGGCTCATATCTTCTATGCAAATCTCACCATTTGTACATGGCTTCAGCTCTGACCAGAAAACTATATCAAAAGAACTAACATTATAAGCTGTAAGATTTTTCGATGTTTTCATGAATTACATGCAGTTGAAGGAAGTATATTTTAAGTTAACATTTGGAATAACACTTTCTTTTTTAGCATTTAATAAAGGCAATTACCACTTCTTTGTGCAAAGTTTCACAGATATAAACTTTTCATGAACTTCGTCAAAGATACTGTTATTTATATTATTTATGGTGCATAATTCTTGTTTTCACTAAACCATTTTCCCCTTAATCTGCCTCCTACCGCATTTGCTTTTGGTGGACAAAAGAGAGTGACTTAGTTTGTTTTCTGACTGAACTGTCTCCCACATAAGTCACATCTAAACAGCTTTCCTCCAATCTTTTGTTTCATCATGAATCGAACCACTCTGTTTTCTACAGCATTTCCTTGTAGTGAACAACTGTATGTGCTTTTAGGTTTGCTTTCTGATTAAATCGTTTCCCACAAAATTCACATCGAAATGGCCTTTCTCCAGTATGTACTAAAATATGTCGTTTCACCATGAAGGCCTTCTGAAACTGTCTTCCACATATCGGACATGTACAGGGATCAACTGGTTTTCTATTTGGCTGTTGTGCTGAGGTGGACTCCCAGTCAGGCAGCATTTCACCTACAAATAATGAAATAACCTTTAATAAAGGGCAAAAAAGCAGACGATAAAATTTATGTCTGCAATGTTTCAAAACAATTTTCTTCCAATCTATATTATAGTGAGAATTCTGAGACTAGAGGGCAATCTGTGTAGACTCAAATGAGGCAGCTCATTTTGAGCCTCCTCATCTGGATCTATGCTGTTTGTCAATTCTACCACTTTTGATTTTTTTTCTGTAGTTGTTTATGGCACTTTAAGTGATAATAATTTTAGGAGTATGTATTTAGAAATTCCTAGTTGGGAATACACAAATGGCAAAACCACAGAATATACGTTCTTTTAATATTATTATCCAAATCTCCCTTTCCTACAGGACCAGTTTTCTTCCATCTTTCCATTCCAAAGTGTGAAAAATGTTAGTTTAAAGTATAATACCAATTATATGCACCACTTGCAGCTGGACAACTAATCATATACTAAGGTATAACAATCTGACAGCACCTTACACATCACATAAAAACTTTAAAAGAACAGTCCTTCATGCTGATGCCTGTGTGGATGCCAGGGTAACAACAAACAGCTCTTCCTGTACTTCATCAAAGCAAGCTACAGAGGATCACAGTAATCCATCTTCAAATGGAAATGTGATCTGGGTCTACATTGTTGCTAAGGAATTTAAGTCCTTACACTTCAGGTTCAGATAGTTTTTCCCTGACAAATGATAATGATAGATATTTCATGTTTTTAGTCCAAAGTCTTAAAACTTCCGCTCTAAAAAGACATAACTCTATATACAGAATTAAGCATACGAATATAGGATTATATCAGAAAAATTCTGAACAAACAATGCAGACCCAGATCAGACTGCTCCTAAAGTTGCCATTTCATCTGCACCTACTACATAGTAAACCTAAACTGTTCCATTTTTAGGACAAAATTATGGCAATCATTTTAGGTGTTTCACTTTTTAACCCTTAATGGGCCAAAAAGCAGACAACAAATTTATGTCTGCAGAATTTCAAAAAATGTCTTGTCCAAGCGATATCATATTGAGAATTCGAACACTAGAGTTAAACAGTGTAGATTCAGAGCCACCTCATCTGGATCTACACTGTTTGCCAATTCAACAATTTTAATTTTTGGTGCTTTAAGGGTTAAGAATGTTTACTGTAGGTATACAGTGGACCCTCTTTACAACGACAGCATTTGTTCCCAAAATTTTGACATTAAACTGAATTTACTGTTGTAAAGAATGCATATTTAGAACAATTAATTCCGTGCAAATCGAAATGATGTTTTAAAGAATTTTGCTGTTGTAATGAGTGCCGTTGTAAAGAGGGTTGACTGTAACAGGTGATGTGACTGTCCTTAAATGAATCTATATTTGCAGCAGCTGTTATCTGCCAAAGACAGTTGTCCGCCTGTCCTGACATCAAACTGACATTTTGGAAATTGAGCAATTTCATTGAACATCATAACATTCAACTGATGTACAGCTGCTGTTATGATGGTAAGACAACAAGACATTATGCCCATTCCCAATTTCTTAAATTATTTTTTTTTGTATCTGTTTTTCTGATTTCTTTATCAGTTGTGATATGAGGCATATATGGCTTAAAGTATTAAATTTGACTTTACTTTCTGAAGTTTATCAGGTGATAAGATAGTACATGTAGCCTATTTCTTCTAACAAATATTCCTCTCTTCCAAATAACCCTCATAAAAATCATTTTCCAGAAATAAGTAGCCAAATTAATGCAAAACTGACTCCAAACCATCAAAATTTGGTACCTTTTGCCCATGTGTTGTCTCAAAGTAAGCTATTTATGGGATTGTACAGAAGAATTATGTCCCAGGTGCATTTATTAGAAAAATATGGTAGCTGACACTCAAATTTCATGGCTCCTTTTGCTTAACAAAACCCTTCAAAAGGAGTCTACTATTAAAAGGAACAATTTGCTCAAGCAAATTCTTTTCTATATGAAAGACTGTGCAGGTTTGCTTCATACATGTGCAATACATACAAATGTTAACATGGATACAAAAACATTGTTTCAAGTTACATGTATTTGTGTAAATATCAAGCATTCAAAAACTGAAGTAAAGAAACTTTCTCTACACCTTGTACATATCTTACATGAACGTCCTTTGTATACAGCTACTACCATTAACAATAAGTCTGCCCATATATATGGCAAACATGCATTACATGTCATTCACTATAGATAATCCTTACTTTCATGTTCATAATTCTAGATGAATGGATATACCTTCAGGGTAAGTAACTACATTTATATCATTTTTGCCTTCCTTCTCAAAGGGGGGAAACTCTTTAATGAAAGAATTTGCTCCACCAGGAGCAAATTCTTTCCTTAAGGAGTTAACCCCTTGTTGGAAGGGCTATGTTGCCTGTGGAAGCAAACAGGAAGTCACAAAATTTGTCTCCCTTTCCAGAATTGGCAGAAAGACATGACAGTGCACCCATACTCCTTAAGACATATCTCTAGCTATATAAATGTTCTGGAAAACTGAAGTTAAGCCTTTGGTATTGGCATCCTGCTTTTTTACCCCAACAGTTCCGAAGTTACTACACAATGCCATACATGTACATCTCTGATCAACTAAGTCTACCTATGTGTCAAAAAATGAGCTTTCAGATTTCCTTTTTGAGCAAAAGAACGATTGCATATTTTACAAACATAGGGACGTAATCCTGTATGTATTCGCTGATGAATCTGTAAATGTGATGGTCTTGAAAAGCGTTTTCCACACTCTGAGCATAAATATGGTGGCGCTTTTGGTTGATATCTAAACATATCCACAATCTGTTCTCCAGAGGCATCACCAGTATATGGCATTATTGGCACACTATTCTCTCCCCTCATTCTATCACCTGATGGACCTGGAAAAATAAATTTGCCATGTTAGTAGGGCTGAGCATATTTCTTTTTTCATTCCCTTGTCCACCACAGACTGCAATTACATGTCCACTTGTCGTCAGCAATTTAGCATTAAGGGCTGCAAGTTTCCCACTAGCCCACAAAAAATGACATCAGGCTGACAGCTTTGGGGAATCCTTCGAGATCCCTCTCATCTAACATAAAATGGAATTTGTACTTTCAAAAAAGCAAATACAAATGAGCTATGACATGACAAAAGCATCAAAATGGATGTGCACCCAGCAGAGACTCAGCTCAGCCTGGGTATACGCTCAGTCTAATTAAAGTCTTCCCTGTCTGCATGGAGGTAGCTTAGACCCTTAGCTACCCTTTACATACACTGACTGTGGGGATGCTCAGGCTGATTTGAGTCTTCACTGGGCGCACATGATATAATAAGCAATAAAGTGGTATATGACATACCACTTTATTGCTTTTGTCGTGTAGCGGCTCAAATACAAATATCAGCAGAGCTCTAGATAAGAGAGCGTATTTGGTGATAATTAGGGATAATTTTTGTTAATTCTGCATAAAAACATATGTTGTGACCCTTCATCTGAACCGTCTCGACGAGATGTGTTCAGATGAGGGGTCACAACATATGGTTTCAATGAGAATTGAGAACAAGAGGTCCATGATGGACCTAAATCGCTCACCTGAGTTATGATGAAATAACATGGAAGATCATCTATTTGATGATGGTTCAATTGGAGCAGTTTTGCACTTTCTAATCTATATTCTGACAAAGTTTCATTTAGATTGGATCAAAACTGTGCCTTCTAGCGTGTACACAATGTTTTTCTAAGATCTGACCAGGCAATCTAGTTTTTGATCAGACATTATTCAGTTTCAAACTTGGCCTATATTTCATGAAGATACACATTCTGACATTTTCATGAAGATTCAATGCACAATAAACACAGAATTGTGTACACAAATTTTTCTACGATTTGACCTAGTGACCTACCGGTAGTTTTTGACCTGATGGTTTTTGACCCGACAATACCCAGTTCCAATCTTGGCCTAGATTTCATTAAGATAATCATTCTGACAAAGTTTCATGAATATTGAACCAAAACTGTGCCCTCTAGAGTATACACAATGTTTTTCTAAGGTTTGACCTACTGACCTAGTTTTCGATCCAACATGACCCAGTTGCACCCTTGGTCTAGATTTGTTGGAGATAAACATTTTGACAAAGTTTCATGAAGATTGGAACAAAATTGTGCCCTCTAGAGCATTCGCATGGTTTTTCTAAGATCTGACCTAGTGACCTAGTTTTTGACCTGACATGGTCCAGTTTCAAATTCGGTCTAGATTACATAAAGATAAGCATTCTGACAAAGTTTCATGAAGATTGAATCATAACTGTGCCCTCCCGAGTGTACACATGGTTTTTCTAAGATTTGACCTAGTGACCTAGTTTTTGACCCTACTTGACTCAGTTTCAATCTTGGCCTAGATTGTATATGGATAAACATTCTGACAAAGTTTCATGAAGATTGGATCATAACTGTGCCCTCTAGAGTGTACACAAGGTTTTTCTAAGATTTGACCTAGTGACCTAGTTTTAGACCCCACATGACCCAGTTTCAATCTTGGTCTAGATTTCATTAAGATAAACATTCTGACAAAGTTTCATGATGATTGGGTCAAAACTGTGCCTTCTAGAGTGTACACAAGGTTTTTCTAAGATTTGACCTAGTGACCTAGTTTTTGACCCCACATGACCCAATTTCAAACTTGGTCTAGATTTCATTAAGATAAACATTCTGACAAAGTTTCATGATGATTGGGTCAAAACTGTGCCTTCCAGAGTGTACACAAGGTTTTTCTAAGATTTGACCTAGTGACCTAGTTTTTGACCCCACATAACCCAGTTTCAAACTTGGTCTAGATTTCATTAAGATAAACATTCTGACACAGTTTCATGAAGATTGGGTCAGAACTGTGCCCTCTGTGTCATTCTAAGATTTATTTCTATTTTTAGCTCTGGCGGCCATTTTGTTCAACCGAGCCAAACTGTTTTAGCAATTTTGGTTTAGAGCCATGAGTCAAACATTTCTGTGAAATTATTTTGAAATCGAGCCATTGGCTTCAGAGGAGATGTCGTTTAAAGGTTTTTCTATTTTTAGATTTCTATTTTTAGCTATGGCGGCCATTTTGTTCAGCGGAGTGGAACCGTTTTAGCAATTTTGGTTCAGGGCCATGAGTCAAACATTTCTGTGAAATTGTTTTGAAATCGAGCCACTGGCTTCAGAGGAGATGTTGATTAAAGGTTTTTCTATTTTTAGCTCTGGCAGCCATTTTTGTTCAGCGGAGCGGAACCATTTTAGCAATTTTGGTTCAGGGCTATAACAGAAACATTTGTGTGAAATTAATATGAAATTGGCCTACTGGTCTAGGAGGAGATGTCGTTTGAAGAAATTGTTGACGACGGACGGACGAACGACGGACAAATATCGATCACAAAAGCTCACCTTGAGCACTTCGTGCTCAGGTGAGCTAAAAATTATCCCTTAATTATCATCAAATACCCCTCTTATCTAGAGCTCTGTATCAGTCTGACTGCAACTGGCTGCTAAGGAGAAGACTGATCATAAAGCAGAATTCTGATATCTTTCAGACAATTTTCATACACGTTATTATTCCCTTTCAGAACAATCCCATAAATCTAGATTCAGCTAGTAATCTATTCCTTCTATTCCCTTCCATAAGAGTACTGTAAATCTAGATCCATCTTAATCCCTTCCACACAGGGTATAATCGATTCCGCTAATTTTCGCTTCCTGCAGAGACTGTACATCATATTTGGCTGACTGTCCGCGACCTCTTGCTTCCTGCAGGGACTACTAACCTCGAAAATTGGCTTCCTGCTGAGACTGTCCGCATGACTGCTTCCTGCCGAGAGCCTCGGCAGGAAGCAGAATCATGTGGACAGTCTCTGCAGGAAGCCATTTATCATGTATAGAAGTCTGGACAGGAAGCCAGAGTTTGCGGACAGTCTCAGCGGAAGCCAAATATGATGTACAGTCTCTGCAGGAAGCGAAAATTAGCGGAATCGATTATACCCTGTGTTCCAGAGCAATCCCATATATCTTGATTCGTCCTATGAGTCTAGATTTATGGGATTGTTTTGGAAAAGAAAACCTTAATCTTATATTCTAAAAAAAAAATATGGTTTCAACAGAAATCATCCTCCAATCATCTTAAAAGTCCTCTCCTTTGTTGTGTCTTCTTCAAGGGGGAATTCTATCATTTATTGAAAGATGGCATGTTCTGATAGTCAGTTTTATGAACAGTCTTCAGATGGCGCTGCAAATTACTCCTGTGGTTAAACTTGGCCGGGCAAACATCACAGCGGTATGGCTTAGCACCAGTATGAACATTTAGATGCATTTCAAGTGCACTCTGGGAAATAAACCCTTTGCCACAAGTAGTACATTTGAACTTATATGGCAGAAAATGGTCAGTGTCCAGGCCTCCCTCTGGCATGGGTTCTTTATACATTTCTTCATAGTCTATCCATTCTGTTTCTTTCCCAGAATTCCAAGGCTGCATGGCTCCTGTATCTGGAACAAGAAAGCAAAAGAAGCTTGCAAAGACATTCTACAGTATACACAAGATTTGTTAACTTTGCGTTGATGGGTTTTTCTTGTGGTTTTAAAACATATGAGCCACATCATGTGATTTCAATCAGTGTAACACTGGTGACAAGCAAAGGCTCTGATCAGACTGCACACAAGTGCAGTCTGATCAGAGCCTTCACTTGTCACATCAGCCATCAACAGCATTGGCTAAACCATACAGCCAACAGTAAAGCCTCTAAAGATCTGGTGTAAATGCTAATGAAGACCTTCACATCACATGACAAAACTGCCTCATTGTTGGAAGTCACATGATGTTGCTCCTATGTTGTTGAAGTCACTTTCTATGCATGTATATGAAAGTAGCATGCTCAGATCAATGATATCGTCATGCAAATATGTATAGTCTTGTCAGGACATGCATACCACACCATATTTATATGGCTATAAGACAGGACCCCCCCCCCCCCTGCAAACATTTCTCCCTCTCCACTTCTAAACTGATCCAATATATGTAAATCAGTCTTATTCTTGTACCAGACAGGTCTACCTAAAAAAAGATCTACATGTACATCCATCTTGTAAATACAAATTAATCCCAAAATCTAGATCTAACTTACAAGATGGATCTAGATTTAAATCATTTTGGAAAAGCGGAATACACATCTTATCACTGAATAATGGTATTTAGCTCCAACATAAATTTGTCCATGTAGTTGTCTCAAATGATCTTCACATGCCCTGACCAGATCATGCCCAGTGCATATTAACTATTCAGAGCTCTAGAAAGAGGGAGTATCCGGTGATCATTTTGGAAAATTTTTGCATAAAAGCATATGTTGTGACCCCTCATCTGAGCCGTCTCGACGAGATGGTTCAGATGAGGGGTCACAACATATGGTTTCAATAAGAAATAAGAAAAATTATCCCTTAATTATCATCAAATACTCAATCTTATCTAGAGCTCTGACTATTTTTGCTTCCAGCTCAGCATTGTCTTGTCTTGATATAATTTCTGCCAATGAAGGCACACCTCCTTCTGGAGCTTCTCAGAATAGCAGCAAGACTGGTGTGGACATATTTTATGCTCCTGTATCTGCAATGAGAAAGCATAGACAGTCAAATGACAAAACACAGATACAAGCATACTGTATTTACAAAGATCCAATTAGCAACAGTCATGACACGACTTATGTCAGCAATTTATGCCAGTTGGAATTAGCATGGATTGTACATATATAATGTATTTATTTTGTTATTAAACAGGTATTGTCCACTCTCAAAAACTACCTCAAAACTGCAATTTGATCCTCCTCTGACCTTTCACTTTTTTACATTGTGTGAACGATCAGAGTACAGTAGCAGTCAAAAATCCCTTTGCCGCTTCCGCATGGTTGAAGAAATTTATGTCACTGAAAGCAATATGTTCTCTCCTACAAAAACAGCATTTTTTTTTATCTGCTCCACATTTTTACATATCTATTTACCTGTACAAACAAAAATAAGAATATGTATTTTAAATATGCCATTGATGGTAGTCAGTATCAGTCCTATTGCCAAAATGTAATTGCTGTAAGAAGTTTTCCTTTCTGTCCGTTGAAGATTATTTCATAAATGTATGATGCCATCAAATAAAATTATTGTAATCCTATGAGCGAGTTGGAGTTCCGCACTGCACATGCGCACACTCAGATTTTGCTCTCGTCAGTCAGAGGTCACGGATGCCAAAAGCCGTATAGTATGGCGTATACGCAAAGTGTAACACACCAACATATCGACAAATATTTCAGTTTATAAAACTTCCCTGCCTATTCTATCTTGCTATAATAATGTGACTATACATTTTCTCTGTGTTAAAAACAATTTTCAATCATATCAATGATTTTTAATCATGAAAAAGGTGTTTTATATCGACTGACCAGGTAAGCCTAATGATGACCTATCGGATTTTTCCACATTTAACCTTTCTCCTCCAGTTCAACTGGAAATTCGGAACTCCGAACTCGCTTCTTGAAATTAGGTTATTATATAGAAGATAATGCCATATTATGCCAACAGAGGCTGGAATACCAGCATTCAAAATTTAGATCCACACAACATTAAGGTCAAATATGATTGAATCTTCTGGTTCCAATCTTCTTATGAAGAAGGGTATCTAGACAGATAGTTGTTATATCTTTGAAGAGACCACATGTATTCTATTGGAACCGCTCATGATGCTTAACTATTATCTATACCGAAAAACTGGTTACCGCCGAAACAGCTAATTTAAGGTCTGATTTCTATTTTCCATTTTACTCGTGCATGCGGAAATGCATTGGGTCGTACACAGTGTTTAACCTGGACAGCGTTTTATAGTTATTTTTAAGGTAAACCTGTACAGATTGGTGGACTTAACTTAACATAAAACACACATTTTCACAGGACTTAATAATCCTCTTAATTGGGAAGGGACACAATCCCAGATCTTCAGGCTGTTTGCATAGAAGTCGTGCAGGTCCGTCTAATCACCACGAGATACTCTGTCTCATTAAGGTAAATGATAGGCAATTGACTTTTCATAGAATTTCTTGCAATTTTCGTGTGGATGGCTCAAAGCTAATTAAAGAATTTATCATTTCTTGATGTAAGAAAAGTACAAAAATCAGTGTAGATCTAGTTATTTCAGCTTCAAAAATTGATTATCTCTCGCACTGGACCAATGTCTGGAAAAAATCCCAATCTCTAGCAGTGCAGAGAATCGGTATTTGAAGCTGAAATATCTATAGAAATCTTCAGATTCAAATGAATAGCATGACTTGAGACTGATGTATTTATGTGCAAGAAGCTCGAGCACAGGATCACTCTAAATGATACACAATCAAGGTGTGGGACAGCGTAAATACCAAGAAGTCTGATCGTGTCCACTATTATTTGACTATATTTTGTCAATCTTATAAATTCTAAGCAAACTGAAAAGCTAGCAGACTAACCTTGGCCGTTAAAGCTAGCTTGAGAAAAACTATATCAGGGAGGTTCATCGTCGGTAAAATCAGCGCACCTGTCGTGTCAAACTAATATAAATGCTTGGTAAAGGTGCGATGCCATTTCCGCCCGGAAATAAAAAAAAAAAAAAAAAAAAGTTTCTGCAAATACTGCGGTAACCAAAATATTACAGTGCTGGGGGACTGATGTAAGACATATTTTTACAAAAGTTTGCATTGAAGCAAAAGTTAGTCGGTTGGTTGATTTGATGCTTAACGTCCACGGTAAACAACTAAGGTCATGTCGGGACGGTCAGTTAACCTAACCACACTAATCCTGTGCAGGCTTAGACCTCCTAAGCGGTTAACCAGTACTAAGTGCACATACTTTCGCCAGTAACTGACAACTGCCCTTCTTGAATCAGCGGAAGGAGAAACGAAAGTATGTGGCCAGACCGGGATTCGAACCCAGGACCTCTGACTTACGAGTCAGGTGCCCTACCGATTGCGCTACCCGGCCCGGCATTTGAAGCAAAAGAACTGTTGAGCTATTACCAAATTCTTGAAAGTGGCCGAACTGGAATTTCGGTTTCACGGGCCACTTTCAAGACAATCTATTTGCAGAAGCTTGAATTTTTATTTCTGTCTGTGTGTGTGTGGGGGGGGGGGGGGGGGGGGGGGTAGCGGGGGTAAGAAGTACCACCACCTCACCAGGCGCGTACGAGTGTCTGAGTGTATACATGCATTTGCGGCTGCACAGAATGTGTTCTTGGCTTTCTGACACTGCTGTTTTACATGTATATCATCATTAACTAAATGTGGACTGAAGTTTCAAAAAGATTCCAACCTTTGACAGCGTGTAAGACAGAACACTACTTTCGACTGTATCCTCTATAGGATCAGCCAAAACATGTCATCACTAGGGATCGTTTTGTACCCCTTGCTCCTTCTCCGACAATATGAAAAACAAAAGATACAAATCTCTGAATTCCAGGCACCCATTCAACGGAATTTGGCCAATTACACCCAGGTCACGGATTTTTATTAATCCAGTTCGTTAGGCCACATTTGAGAATAGTCACAAATGAGAATACAAGGCCAAAGTAAAGTCACGTCAGTGAGTGAACTCGGGTTTAACGTCCCACCAACAACGAGGTCATATGGAGACGGGACCTCGGTTTAAACTTTAAAGTCTCATCCGAAAGACCGGAGAAGCGGGGGATCGATCTTGCGACCCATGGATTGGTAGTCCGGAGTGTTATCCACTACACTACAGCCGCTCCTATCACGTCAGTGAATAGGACTTTATTGAACAGATCAAGGGCCAGAAGTCTAACGAAAACATTGAGAAACAGTATTCTGTCCACAGCTGTTCCAGCAGGCACATGACTTACGTCAGCGCGACGTAATGTGCCCGCTTGTGTAATTCTTCCATTAAAACCCACCACTAGCCGTATAGAGACCTAGTTGAAGTAAAGGTCTACTGAAGGTACCAGCGGTATAGCCCGAGTGAGAACAATCATTCAGAGGAACAGCCTTCCAAATGATATACCAACAGCAGTATGTCTGGCATATTTTAAAGAGTCCAGAGTCGCAAATGTGATGGGCCGAGTTGCAAATGGTTTTTGGTGTAGTTTTCTTGTTATGCATGCTTCTACTCTAGTTCCTTTTGGGGAGCTTCTTATGTTGTGCATGCTTTATGTGCTTTAATATCTACGTCCGTTGTGCCTTCTCTTCCCCGCGAGCACGTCGTCGAAATAACGGCGTGATTACGTCACATCGACGTCCGTATGACGCCATTACGACGTCATGTGCCCGCTGGGTTATCACCTGAAGTTTTACTTTGCTTTCCGAGACAGGTACTGGTATATTTTCGGTAGTTTATCTTACCTTTCAGTTCTATTTTTGACGTTTTAGTTTTAACTACCCTGCTACTGGGATATTTTTAACTCCCTTGATAAGTAAATATCTCGTCTTGGGATTCACTTTTGCTTACGGAGCAAGGTCTGTGAAACTGCAAAAGTCCATGTTGGTGTTTTTTGCTATTTCAACCTTAGAGGAAGCAACTTGTTAAACCCCACCCACCCTGGCTCACAAACGGTGTTTGAGGTGGTGGAGTACTGTTTTAACGCTATCCTGTCCACCTGTTTATCATTCTACAGTTTTTGTTGTTGTTTTTTTTTTTGTATCCCGCTTTGGGGTGTGAGTTGCAAGTAATGCAGTTTCTTGGTAACTACCATAAAGACAGAACTTCTGATTATCCCTTTTTATTATGTAGCAAGTTCTCCCCTTCTACTAAAGTTATTATCATTTTGTAATGAAAACAGGGTGTTAGCTTTCAAAATCTTGTCACGCGGCATGGGCATTTACATGGGTCAACGAAAATCTGTCAATAAATTCAAATTAATGAAAGAAATGAAGCCTCTACAATCTTTCAAAAATGACGCTGACGTCAATTTCAATAACGTCATAAGAACTGGGCATTGCTTTGCAAGGGATAAATCGATAACAGTTGTTGTGCTACTCTTCTTACTTTTGTATGGATATTGTAGGCAACGATGGACAAGCCGTTGATAAAGATTAATTTTGTATGTACAGCGATATTTGACTTGAATGCCTAACACTGAAAAGATTTTACATATGAAATGACTAGAGCCTAATAAAATGCATTGTAAGTCAATAAGGAAAAGTATCTTTGTGTAGTGTTTGTCATTGTAAAGACATAATGCAGTGCTTTTAGTACATGCATAGCATTTGCACCCAGCATGCCTTTGAACAAAGTTATGAGGCCATTTGCAAAACTTTCCTAACGCTCCTCGTAATGGTTTCCATCTGTCTGTATCCGTCAGTCCTTCCCTAACACTTTTCGTCAATGATATTTCCACAACCACTTTGTATTTGGTATAGAATACAGGTTGACTAGTGGGATTGAAAACCAGCCTTCTGTTTGTTTCCCTGTGTTTGGTCCTTTTTCTTTCTCTCCACACATTTTAGTCAAAGATATCTCCGCAGCAGTGTAAGATAGAAAGTTCATATTTGGTATGCAGGTTGAAAACATCAAGTTGTATCGTGGGATAGACAATAGGCCTTCTCCTGTTTGTTCTTTCCTGTAACTTCGCTTTTCTTTCTCTCCATGTATTCATTACTGTATTTTTTGGTAAAAGATTTTTCAGCAACTATTCAAGGTAGACGGTTCATATTTAGTATACGAGTTGACAAGGACTTGTATTGTGGGGTACAGAATGGGTCTTCTGTTTGTTCTTTTTATTCTCTCCACACCTTTTTCAAAAGATATCTCCCTAAGGGTATAAGGTAGAAAGTTCCCTAGAGTATAAGGTAGAAAGTTCATATTAAATAACATACAGGATGATAAGTTGAATCATGGGATAGAGAACTGCTCTTCTTCTGTTTGTTCTTTCTAACATTTGTTCACTTTTCTTTCTCTCCATGCATTTAGCACTGTGAATTTTTCGTAAAGGGTTTCTCAGAAGCTGTTCAAGGTGGAAGGTTCATATTCAGCATACAAACTGAAACTGACAATAAAGAATGAGCCCTCTCCTTGTATTACTTCCTTTTCTTTGTCTCCAAGCATTTATAATGAAATTTTTGTTAACAGATTTCTCATCCATTGTGCAAGATAGAAGACTTGGGCAGTTGTATGGTGGGATACAGGTCATATGTAGAACTTTCTCATCTTCGCTAGCCAAGGGTACTGAGTCCACTAAGTTCCTTACGTATGTAAGGAACGTAGTGGACTCAGTACCCTTGGCTAGCGAAGATGGAACTATCTATGCTTATTCCCAGTGTTTGCTTATTTTTTTTCTTTTTCTCCATGCACTGAATAGTGGGATTTTTGGTAACAGGTTAAAACTGTTCAAGGTAGATTGTTCATATCTGGTATGAGTAAACAATAACTTCGTTATTGTGAGATAGAGAACAGGATTTCCCCTGCTTATTATTCCACATAATTTCTCATTTTTCATCTATTAATGTTGTGTACAATGAAACTTACTTTTTTGTAACAGATTTCTCAGCAACTAGGCTCATATATTGTAGATTTGATTATTTCATGTTTTGTTTTCTTTATACAGGCCATATACATTTGAAACACTGCAAGGAAGGGGGGGGGGGGGCTGGTAAACTAAGACTGTCTCAAATTTGGTCCATATATGCAGTACGAGAAAAAAAGTTGATTTTTTTTTTTTTTTTCATTATTCTCGAAAGAGGTTTAGGGCTGAGTTATGCTGCTATTAAGTTACTGTCCAAACATTTGTCATTGCAACTCCTCTTAGACCCTGACAGATTTTCTTTAAATTAAATTTGTGGATACATATTGGTATAAAGATGTACATTTGTACATTTTTTAATTCCAGACCTTTTTCTGGGGTATGCCCGTTTTGATATTTTGTGACCTACTTTCATGACTTTTTCTCACGACTGTTTTTTTTTTTCCCTGATATATCTGGATATTTTGTGTGTGTGTGTGTGGGGGGGGGGGGGGGGGGGGAGTTTTTTTTCTCCTTTTATTTTTTTTTCTTTGAATTTGTTTTTTTTTTCTCTCTCTCTTTTTTAAGGCTGAGTTTTGCCCTTTGTAGTTATGGTAAAGAGTGTATCAGTTTATGAAACTTCCTCCAAGGCCATTAAAGGGATTTTCTTGAAATTAAGTACGTGAGTACAAATTGGCATGAAGATATGCACTTAGGGGTTTCACCTCTAATGCTTTTTGTTTGAGCTATGACCCCAGGATAAGAAAAGAGCTGAAACATAATTTTTTCATTTTATTTGGAAGAGTTTTAGGACTGAGTTGTGTCCCTCTGCAGTTATCGTAAACAACTCATAGACAATTTTACAGATTTTATTGAAACTATGTATGAGAATACATATTGGTATGAAAACTGCTTTACAGTAGAAGGCTTTAACTCAAGCCCCACCCCCTCCCCTCCTTTTTTTGTTGTTATGCCCCCTTTTTGATTTCAATGACCACTATAACATGGTCTTTTGTCTATTTTCCTTAAAATTTGGTCCATGGGTGCAGCAAAGATAAAACACATATTTTTCAACTTCTCTCAGAAGAGTTTTAGGGCGGAGTTATTCCTCTTTGTATGTTTTGTACTAAAAAAATGTTTGGGCTGCACCTCCTAGACCGTCTGAGCAAGGAGTGTAGCCATACATCCAGAGGCATATCCAGTCCATGCACTTCCACCAATATGGAAGTTTTTATGTGCAATTTTCTGACACTTCTTTGATTTGGGTTAAACTATATTTTCTTTGTAAAGCATCATATGAAACAGTACATTCCTTTTCAGATATACTATGATATTCAAAACGGGATTCAGAAAAATTGACTGATTTATTAATGTCTGATTTACCTTAAATAGCTGCTCTTGCAACTGCCAAGGATGAGTTCTCCCATATTAGGCCCAAAGTATCCCTGGGCCACTCCAAGAAGAAACCCCACTTAATTGTTTAAACGACTTGTTCTCTTTTACAGAAATGAAGAGTCCTTTGATGATATCCAATCAAAAATCATTGGTTTCCAATACGGCACCCAGAGGATGATCAACACTTGAAATGCCAAAAAATGAAAATAGCAGACTTTGCAAACAGTGTAGATCCAGATGAGGTGGCTCATAATGACCTGCCTCATCTGGTACTACACTGTTTGCCATCTAGTCTTTGAATTAAGGTATGGCTGTACTCAAAATCATCATCTGGGGAGATTAACAGTTTCGTTTTATGGGGAACGCATCAGTGGAGCCATAAAATACCATATTTAACCAGAAAACCAACAATAAACCTACCCAAAATGACAATTTTCAAAATAGTTGTTATGCCCATTCTATTGCACTTTTTTTTTTAACATTGTCCCCTCTCAAAAAATACTTCTTTGCACCAAATGCAAGTGATTTCAAAAAGTATAACCTGGCCCCGAGGTTATAAAACTTGAGTACATTCTCAAACTCAAAATAAAGCACGCTGATTGGCTGCTTCCGAGCACATGCTCAGAAGCAGCCAATCAGTGTGCTTTATTTTGAGTTTGAGATCATACTCAAGTTTTATAACCTCGAATCCAGATGTCAGCCAATGAAAACTGACATTTCATAATTATGTTCTTTCAGACCCTGCATATTGCAGGATATTGTTATAAATCACTGACAGTATCCAATCAGAAGTGCATTAGAATTCTCAATATGGTAAGCTTAGACTATACATTTTTTTTTTTTTTTTGCAGATGAATTTGTCATCTGCAATTTTTTTTGTGCTTTTAAACAAACCGAGACATGTACAAGTAACTAGGATATATTTATGTCAGAGAGCTCGTGCCATTGGATTATGTGATTTCTCATCTGAAACTTCTGATTAAATTTTTTCCCACATATGGGACAACTATACGGTTTTCCAGTATGAAGTCTATGGTGCCTCCTCAAGCATGAAGGGTCACTAAAAGTTCTTTCACAGATTTCACAACGGAATGGTCGTTCACCTGTGTGACATCTTATATGTCTAGAGAGTTGAGATGGTTTTCTAAATTCTTTTCCACAAAAGCTACACTTCTTGTTCCCAGATTTCTTTTGACTTCCAGCCCAGTCCTCAGTCTCTGGAAAATGCACTGTACAGTTAGAAAATTACACTCTGGCATAAAGCTCCAAATAAAGTGGGGTATTGAGGATCATTCTAGGATACCTTTTTCTATTTCTCAACAAAAACATACGTTGTGACCTTCATTAGAATCAGCTCACAGATGAGGGTTCATAAGGTGTGTTTATACTGAGAAATGCAGAATATTATCCCTGTTACCCTGTTTATTACCGTATATAAGGTAATTTTCGCGGTGTTCCATTTTTCGTGGTATTTTGCGGTCACTTTGAAACCACGAATATTAAAATCGCGAATGATTTCCACTTTCTTACAAAGTGTCTTCTGTAGACACAGTGTTCATATATTTTGTTTCTGTTTGCTTCGGTAATTGCTGGTACTTTTCACTTGAGCCAGTTCTCTCATTAACCTGCGGCGGCCCTGCCGCAGGTTAATGAATGAACTGGCTCAAGTGAAAAAGAAGTATTCTTGCTTTTAGCGCATGTTGCTAACCGCGAAAATTATAAATCCCAAAAATAAATGTTTATGTTTTTTACCCTTAACCGCGAAAATCTGAACCCGCGAAAATTACCGCGTATACGGTATTCAATTATCAAAAGCACTATTTTGGTCATCATATTATATTTGCTGATAACTGTCCTGCAATTTTTTCAAGTTATTGAATATTTTGTATAAATTACAATAAATAATAAGAAAATTAGATGAATAAGCAAGAGGGCCATATTGGTTATGTGTCCCTGGCCTCCCGAGACTACATATGCTTTTAACCCTTGAAGCACCAAAAAAGGCAAACAAAATTTACATTTTTAAAATTTCAAAAAAAAAAAAAAAAATTCTGTCCAAACTTTATTGACAATTCATAACATAACATAATATCCTTTATTATCAACTCAGTCAATGGATACAATGTTACTGGAAAGACTAGAGAACTTTAAACGCTACAGGGCAAACAATGCAGATCCCGATAAACAGCCTCATCTGGATCTAAGCTGTTTGCAAATCCAACTACATGTACATTGAAAAAATTCGAGTAAAAAAAAATCCTAGGCAAACTAATAAACTTAGTAAAAAATCTTTAATGAATATTTTATCTCACTAACCTCCTAACAAACATATTGAAGTATTCTATAAATAACTACAAAATTTTAACTACTTCTATTTTATTTTTATGATATTTTTATAGGTCTGCTTTGAAAAGTCCTTGAGGCTGTCTTTGCTGATAAACTTTTTCACAATATCTATAGCACTACAACTCTTCAACAGTATGTATTCTCTGGTTCCGCTTGATCTTATTCCTCAAACTTCTTGCACCAATATCAACATGTACTCTAAAGTGTTTAAATATTGGGACACCTAAAAACTATTAATTTTCCATTTATTAATAGTTTTAGGTGTCCCAATACTTAAGCACATTAGAGTACTGGTGATTTTTATTCCAGGGCCAATTTGTTCGAAGTATTTTTAGCATAACCAAGTCTATCGTAAAGTCTTCTAGCACACATAAATCAAGTACATGTATGCTAATAATTTTTGCTAAAAAATGTGAGCAGCTTTTGAACTGATATAGCTCTGAATATCTTTTCGGCAAAACATGGCGTTTGAAGGTTTCACATCTCCTTTATTACCAGTGTCATTATCTTTTAACCACTGAATCCTGGCCCTGGGGTTATAAAACTTTTTTCTTGCTCAACTCAGCATGAAGTTTTACCTGCTAATAAATAGCAAATTACTGATAAATACAGTTGATTGGACGGACACTCGGCACCAAGTGCGTGCAACTATGGTTACGTACCGCTGAGCCACTTTGGGAACGCCGGTAGGAGAATTGAACTGAACTGAAGTACAGTTGTTTTCTTCCTCAGTTTAGTTGAGTATTTAATTTTCTCTGCTTATGAATATGAAAATGCCAACATTGGTTGGCATTTTCATTTATCAGCAGAGAAAATTTCATGCTCAGCTGAGCTGAGTATGAAAAAAAGTTTTATAACCTTGGGGCCTGGTTAATGTTTATTATCAACACAAAACTAACTTCCATCATGTTAAATTCAGTTCACTATGACTAAAATGGACTTGATAAAATTTCCTCGCTCAATAATCTCAGAGTATCTTCAAGTTTCACTTGCAACCATTACTCAGTTTTCAAATTTAAGGTGTAAAGATACACTGCCATTTTTCTGCCGTTTTTACATATTGAAACCAACTCCTAGACACTGAATTTGGATTATTATTTACAATTATGATATACAACTTTCATCATTTCATATTTTGATCACTTGCACTGAAATGAACTCAATATTTTCTGGTTCAGTAATCTTATACATGTACCATGCTTCCACACAGCTTTCAAACAGGTGTTGTTACCCCTGTTATTGTGATTATTATCTCCTATCATCGTAGAGATCACACTCACTAATAAAATCTCAGGTTTTCTAAATTCCGCAGTTTCTGTAGCGGCATAAATGACATAAGCTATATTCTGACATCATTTTAAATATGAATGATATCACACTGACATCCTATGTATGTTGCACCATGGTGATTAGTCCCGGCTGTGTGTTCACACTAGGGAAACAAGAGGCCCACGGGCCACAAAGCTCACCAGATCTCTAGCTCAAAATTGCTATCAAAATTGCTGTCACATTTGTACAGGCTAATACAAAATATACAACTACAAAGTCTCAGCCTGAGAGTCTGTTGAGTTGACAACAAAATATATAACTATTTTCCATATTTTGATTGCAGTAAATGCCATTTTTCAATTTTCCCCAGTATAAGTCAATGCATCTCTAAGTTTCCATAGCAACCAAACGAAAGAGCCGATTTTCATAAAAAACACAAACTTTCAAACCCCAGCCTAAGGATACTACAGATGAATTCGGGCCTTATTGGCCCAGTGGCTTCTGAGGAGATATTTTTGTAAGTATTTTTTTTTCTATCATTATTGCATTTTGGTTTCCATGACAACCAGTAAAAGGAACAGTGGGTCCAAAAACAATAAAGCTGATAGAAGACTTTTTATGGAACATTTCTATAAAAGTTTTGTCAACATATCTGCAATGGCTAGGCAGTAAATGCCATTTTTCAATTTTCCCCATTATAAGTCAATAGGAACTCTAAGTTGCCATAGCAACCAAACTAAAGGGCAGGTTTTCATAAAATACACGAACTTTCAACCCCCCAGCCTAAGGATCCTACAGATGAAATCTGGGCCTTATCCGCCCAGTGGTTACAGTGGAAATAATTTTTAAGTACTTTTTTCCATTTTTTTTTTCATTTTGGTTTCCATGGCAACCAATAGAAGTTCATTGGGCCAAAAAAACATACAGCTGATAGAAGACATCTCAAGGAACATTTCTATAAAGGTTTTATCAACATGTCTGCAATGGCTTGGCAGAAAATGCCATTTTTCAATTTTCCCCACTATAAGTCAATGAGAACTCTAAGTTGCCATAGCAACCAAACTAAAGGGCCCATGATCATAAAAACATAAACTTTCAATCCCCCATCCGAAGGATGCCATAGATGAAACCTGGGCCTTATCGGCCCAGTGGCTTCAGAGGAGATAATTTTTTACGTTTTTTTCCCATTTTTTTTGGCATTTCGGTTTCCATGGCAACCAATAAAAGGAGCAGTGGGCCAAAAAACATATAGCTGATAGTAGACATCTCAAGGAACATTTCTATAAAAGTTTTATCAACATATCTGCAATGGCTTGGCAGAAAATGCCATTTTTCAATTTTCCCCATTATAAGTCAATGGGATCTCTAAATTGCCATAGCAACCAAACTAAAAGGGCTTTCAATCCCCCATCCCAAGGATGCCACAGATGAAATTTGAGCCCAATCGGCCTAGTGGCTTCAGAGAAGATGTCGTTTAAAAGTGTTGACGGACGACAGACGACGACGACGCCAGACAGACGACATACGACGGACCAATGCCTATCCTATAAGCTCCCCCGGAGCCTTCGGCTCTGGTGAGCTAAAAATTCCAAACTGAGATTCTTAATACAGATCAAAACTACCATTTGAAAGTGATATAGTTATCCCAGTTTAATTTGAATTTCTTTCACATTCTCATCTGCTTTTAATCATGAGAGTATTATACCTGATTAACTATCCCAGTATAAAGTCTATAGTGGGAATGCTGTATAAATTTATTTTCCATGTCACTTGCAACCTTTACTCACTTTGGGAGCCCCGGTAGCTCAGTGGGTTAAGCACTGGCCTACTGATCTAGCGGACCAGGTTCGAATCCCGCTTGAGACAAGAATCTTTCCTACCGTAAACGGGGTTCCATTGCACACAGCCTTTCATTATCATTCGCCCATCGTCCTGATATAACTGAAATACTGTTGAAAAGGACGTAAAATCACAAGTCATCCATCCATCATTTACTCACTTTTCAAATTTAAGGTGTATGGATACACATCCATGTTGTTCTGCCATATTTTCAAATGAAAACAACTTTCGTGACTTCCTGTTTGCTTCCCTTAAAAAAAATAAGTCCTTCCACAATGAAGTCCACTCATAAAGGAAAGAATTTGCTCCTAGAGGAGCAGTTTCTTTCCTTTAAGAGTTGACCCCAAATTTCAATGTCTACTCATAAGGGAAAGAATTTGTTCCAAGGAGAGCAAATTTTTTCCATTAAGAGTTGACCTCCCTGCCCCCACTGAAAAGGAAGGCAAAATTCATCTTAATTACGGTTACCAAACAGGAATGTCTGCTTGAAGTGAATGACCTGATGAGATTTGAGGCCGTCTTTGGTGATAAAACGTTTGTCACAATAAGTGCAAGCACAGGGTTTCTCTCCTGTATGTATTCTCGTGTCTTGTCAGGTGATCTGGTCTGCTGAGCATTTTCCCCAGAACAAACAGCTGTATCTGTCATTTCTAATTCTCTTGTGAGCTGATAGAATGATTGCAAAATTCACAACCAGACCTCTTTCAGATGACTGTTGTATACATCTGTAGAGCTAGTAAAACACAACATTGTCTAAGGACTAGGGACAACATGGAACCTATCATGTTATATGCCTCCTTCATACCATGGTATGGCACGGTACAGTTTCAACAGACGGCAAACAATCATATAGTTATTAGAAGTCTTGCAAAAATGGGGTCTACTCTTAAAGAAAAGAATCTGCTCCTAGGGGAGCAAATTCTTTCCTTTAAGAGTGGACCCATTTAAGGGAGGCCAAAATGAAACTGATGCTTTGTTTCCCCTGGAAGTGTAGCCAGTCTCCTCAATTATGTTTACCATACAGGAATGACTGCTTGAAGTGAGTGACTTGGTGAGATTTGAGGCCGTCTTTGGTGTTAAAACGTTTGTCACAATAAGTACAAGCATATGGCTTCTCTCCTGTATGTATTCTCTCGTGTCTTGTCAAGTGATCTGGTCGATTAAACATCTTCCCGCAGAACAAGCAGCTGTATCTATCATTTCTGATCTTCTTTTGAGCTGAATCAGGGTTGACAGACCCTAAAATGACACAAAAATCACTTTCATTAAGCGACATTTACAGGTATGTTGCTTAGTTTAACTACACTCTTAAATGACCAAACAAACAGACAACAAAATTTAAAAAATTTCAAAGAAGACCTGTCAGCATACAGGATAGCTCCCCTGACAGTGCCTTGCCCATCACATTTGAACTTTTACATAAAACATTAACATTTTGCCGACGCCGATGCCGCTGCAGTAGTGCAATAGCTCTTGTACATTCCTGCAGGTGAGGTAAAATGTTTCTTCCAACCTATATATTGTAGTCAGAATTCAAGGAATACAGGGCAAACAGTGTAGATACAGATGAGGTGGCTGATGATGAGCCGCTTGATCTGGAGCTACACTGTCTACAAATTGTATTGTTTTCATTTTCTGGCACTTTGATTGACAAATTGATCTCATTTTTCCTTTGTAGATTATTTACGTGTATTTTTTGGTACCTTTCACCAACAAGTAAGTGTTCAGTGTTAACAAAACTTTATTTCAATGTCAACATAACCAGAGTTCCAGATTATGTTTGGTTTTGAGCGGATAATTTCTGAGATACTTTTATTTCTGTTGTGACCCCTCATTAAATCCATCTCAGAGTGTCGATTCCATTGAGGAATCACAGAATACATTTAACACAAAAACACTAAAAACTGTCTCTAAATTGTACCCATTAACCTCTCTTACCTGAAGGACTGTATAACAGTATGCCATTGCATCAAGTTAAGTGACCTTGTTTCAAAGTTGAAGTTAGAAACAGAAATGTTCATTTGTTGCACTAAATCTTATATAAGTACATATATATTGTGATACATTTGGCTCCAGTATCCAAAGGTTTAATTTAACTTTAGCAATCATTTTATGTGCATCCTATCAAAATTTGTGACTAAAAAAATGCATTAATTTTGTAAAATGTGCACTTTCTTGAAGCATTTTTTTGAGACTGTTATGCTAGCAAAATACAAAATTTTAAGCATTCTGTAACCTTTAATGGGATACACAAATATTGCCATAGATATAATGTGATACACGTCATACAGACATCACCTCACTTTTTATCAACAAGCAGAAAACAATCGCTGCAAGTGTCAAATCACATAAGAAACTGATTAACATTGACTACAGTACCAGGGCCATTCTGGAATTCAGTACACCTTCAATTTAGTTAATCTCTTTAATGTAAATGTCACAATATATCAATGCTATTGACCCACATCTACTGTACTAGTAACTTGACATAAGGAATGTCTCGTGAATTTTTCCAGTTTCATCACGTAATGACACATTCATGGTAGTTTTTCTTCAGGCAGGATTTTTATGATCTGATACTCCTTTACTCTGTTAATGCTACATTTTGTTTGATGTCACAGTGCTCCAGATAAGAAGGGGTAACAGGAATAATTTAGGGATAATTTTTCCATTTTTGTCCTTAAAAAATATATTGACCCCTCATTTGAACCGTCTCACCGAGGCGGTTGTAATGAGGGGTCACAACTTGTTTCTGTTCAGATAAAGGGAAAGTTATCTTTGAATTATCCCTGTTACCCCTTCTTATTGGGAGCTATCTATGGCATAGCGTAGAGCCGTGCCATGTTTAATTGTTACCTCCAACAAAGTGGCAATTTTATCATGTGATATTCAGATCATCCTTCTCATTTACACAAGATAATCAGAAACCTCACCACTGGCTCTGTGGCTTGTGCCACTTACATAAAAGGTTGAGGTGACAAGTGCAGGCTCTGATCAGACTGCACTTATGTGCAGTCTGATCAGAGACTTTCCTTGTCACCAATGCCACAGTGTTGGCAGTCACATGACATGGCTCTTATTATTAAATCAACACTATTTCATTGTAATACAAGTATTTGACCTGCAGGCTAATGTGCTTATCACTCCGCTTTCTCTATTTGTCCGAGTTTATTTCATGAAAGAAACTTTCATCACAAAATGCATTTTTGTTTGTCCATAGTTTTAACCTTAATTGACCGCCTGGTCAATGCATAGTTTGACTGACTGGCTGCAACATAATTGAGCCACATCATGTAATTTCCAACACGACGGTGGTGTCAAGCGAAGGCTCTGATCCGACAGCATTTTAGAGTAGTCTGATTGGCGCCTTTGCTTGTCACCTCAGTCTTCTATGGAAGTGGCACCATTCATAGAGCCAGAGGTGGGGTTTCCGATTACCTTAATTAAATGAGAAGGATGATCTGAATATCACGACATTACCACATTGTTTGAAGTCACATGACATGGCTCACATCAATTGCAAAACCATGTCAATTTAAAACTATATTGTGTGAAACAATATTATGAACTCGCAAAACACCAGGGCCCGGTTGTTCAAAACTAACGATGTCGTTAGTTAATGTTTCGTTAAACTTTGTTAATATCTCATATACACCAATATTTTTTATGAAAAAATATGAGAAGCTTTTGTATTGCAAAAGCTTTTCACTTTTTTCAACAAAAAATATCAGCGTATTTGGTCATGAAGTCATGAAACACTTAACGAGTTGACTTCTTAACGAGCTTGTTAGGCTAACGATGCTTTGAACAACTGGGTCCTGTACTCTATCTTATAGGATGATCAAGCCCACATGTCAAGTGTGTAAATCTCTATAATGAACAAACTGGTGGGATCTCATAGCATCTTTTCTTTGGAAACCACGCCCACAAACTTCACATTTATGTGGTTTCTCCCCAGAATGTATTCTCTCGTGTCGTCTCAAATGGGATGAAGTGCTGAATTCCTTCATACAAATGTTGCATACATATGATCTTGTGTATCTTCTTAAAGTGTTCTCTATACATGCTTCACCTGTAAAAGATAGATTATTATATGGCAATTTTCATATCATTCCCCATATCAATCCGAGACTCCCATATCAGCCCTAGACATCCATATCAGCCAGAGGGCTGATATGACAGTTGAGGGCTGATATAGCAGTCGAGGGTAGATATGAGAGTCGAGGGTAGATACATTAATGTCGAGGGTAGATACATCAATGTGAATGGATACACTTTCAGGGGTAGCAACTCTGCAATTTTCATTTTCCTCCCTTCTCCAAAGGCTCAATACAAAAGAAATTTCCCTAGGAGCAAGTTCTTGACTGTAAGAGCAGACAAACTTTGGAAGGACTTTGGTTGGTTGTTTTGGGTTTAACAGCCCTTTGAGAAAGTATTTCAGTCTATATTAGGACGTCTCCCAGAGATAAGTTAGCTATTATGTGATGACAACTTGCATCAAAGAAAATTAAGAAGTATTTCCAGTGTGTGAAACTGAATTATATGAACACAAGAAATAGTTTCATTCCATTTCATGTAGTATGATCACCCCTACATGTCAAGTGTGTAAATCTCTATAATGAACAAACTGGTGGGATCTCATTGCATCTTTTCTTTGGAAACCACGCCCACAAACTTCACATTTATGAGGCTTCTCCCCAGAATGTATTCTCTCGTGTCGCCTCAGATGGGACGAAGTGCTGAATTCCTTCATACAGATGTTGCATGAATATGATCTTGTGTGTCTTTTTGAACTGTTCTCTATACATGCCTCACCTGTAAAAGATAAAGAAAAATTCTAACACTGGTCCCCTATATAGCCAATGCTAAAATCTAGTGATATATTGCCTGACAAATCACTGGGCAAACTAGGGTGATGTTATTTCGTTAGTTCGAATGTCATTTTTATTTGTCTGGTGACATCAATGTTCATTTCCATGAGGAACGGTGTAACATTGTTTTCTTGCATCAAAAACAAACGAAATACATGTGAATGCCTCTGTTAAAGTCGAAGGTGGTGGCGGTAATTTTTCATGTAATCATGGCGGAAAACTAGAAAAATCTGAAGTCAACACTTGCGTTTTCATCGTTTCTGGCATGTTAGAATCAAAATAGATTCTTGCTAACAAATGATTTGTTGCCCAATATATCACTGGTTGTCAGTCAGTCGTCAGTGACTATATTACTCGCGCTTCGCACTCGTGGTATATCACTTTAGGACTGACCTCCAACCAGTGATATAAAGGGCAACAAATCAATGTAAGTTTTATTAACATTGCCCAGTGGTTTCATACAGATGTCATTTGAAGGAAGTCTTAGATTAATAGAATCTATGATGGGGTTGAGGCCGAGTCAGGGAAATCTCAGATTAGTTTTCAGATTATTTAGTCTTATGCGAGGCTTGGTGAGCATAATATACTGGACCAAAAAAGTTAGGGAACAAACATTTGTGTGAAATTATCATATCGAAAATAATAATTTTCCGAAAATCATTTTCTTCTGTTGAATACAACTGTCAAGTCTGCACATAACTCCATGACACATATTGGAATCTGATCACTTGACACACCAGCAGAAATGAATAAACAGGCATACCCCTAAAATCAAAGTGAATATTAGCATTGCCACAAAACTTAATGGCCATTATTTTTAAATATTATCCATGCAAAATGAGTTTTACTTCTCAGTGTGACCTCTGAGTGCCTGAGTAACTGCATGATAGCCACTCGGTAGGTTTGTGCTAAATCCCCATAGACCCATTTAGGGGCTCGTTTGCCATTTTTCATGAAAGGACTGAATGAGCTCTCCATGAGCTTCAGTAAGCCTCTGGTGATTAGAATTGGCGGTGTAACATGTCTAAAAGCATGTTCGATCGAATTTAAAACTTGTTATGGAATTGACATGTCACTGCGGACGATTGTTTCTGTTGGAAGGTTCTGGTCCACCACATTTGCCCCGTGATTCGATGGTACCATCGCCATAAACTTCAGCAAACGGTCTCGTAATTGGACAAAACATGTCAGTCTTAACTCGAACACCAATTGGGGCGCCTCTGCCTGGCATGCGCAAGTCTACGCAGCTTCCAATCCAGATGCCGGCCCATGCCGTCACCCACCCTCAAGACATGTCATATTCCACATGACGATTTGATTTATAGTCCACACAACGTGAGCCTGGCAGACATCATGCCCTTCTCATATCATCGTGGATATCTACACACAATCTGGACTCATCTGTGAAAAGAACATGGGTCCAATTAACCAGTTGCGAATTGGCGTCAGCTGTTGCCAACTGTCTCCTTGTTTTTCTATGGAATCGCGTCAAACCCTGGCCTCATTACTAGCAAGCAATGCACAATTTAGCTGTGTAAAGTCTGTTTGTAACCGTTTTTGCTTACATCGGCCGATTAAAACATTTAATGGACAAAAAAGCGCATCCTTACATTGTTATTGTGATGAACCAGTAGCTTTAGACAGAGAAAATCTTCAGTACGGACAGGTCAAGTCGATCGCAAGTTTTAAATCAGATTGAGCATGCTTTACAGATGTTGCAACACACCAATTCTGTTCATCAAAGCCTTCAGAAACCTGGAGAGCTAATTCAGACCCCTCATGAAAAATGGCAAACGGGTCCCCAAATGAGCCTCTAGCGCTTTACTAAAAGCATACCGAGTAGCTGCCTTGCAGTTATTCAGACCCCCAGAGATATCAATGAGCACTAGAAATGATTTTGCATGGACAAAGCCAAGAATCGTGGACATTCAATTTTGTGGTGGTGCCAATTTTCACTTCAATTTTAGGGGTTAATCTGTTCATTCGTTTCTACTGGCGTGTCACATGATCCGATTCCAATATTTTTCATGCAGTCCTGTGCCGCTTTAACAGATGTATTGAATGAAAGAAAATTATTTTTGCATAATTCATTTTTCATGATTTAAGCTTCAGTCAAATATTTGATCCCTAACTTTTTTTGTCCAGTATACTTGAATAATCTGAAAACGAGCCTGAGATTTCCTTGTCAAGGCCTCAACCCCACCATTGATTATTTTTCTCACCCGTTGTATTTTATAAAACAGGATGTTCACTGAATTCTCGACTTCTTGTTGAGGACATTCCCATTAACTTCAAGCTAATTTTCTATTTATAGTTCTGACATGTGTGGTAATTTCACCTGGTGCATGTGTTTTTCATGACTGATAGCTAATCAGAAACCATTTCCTGCGCATCACTCGCTGTCAAGTTCATATTCTGCATGCAATTTACATGACAGGTAACAAGTGGAGTTGTTGAAATTAACAAGATTGGGCTATACACCTTTCCTATAAATCGATTAAGTCGCGCACGAGTTATCTACCCAAGTACAATGTGACGTCATCTATAGGATACCCCATATAATTCAGTACAACAGCAAGCACACATAACATGCATAAAGAGAAGTTTTGTAAATGTAAACTGCAAAAAATTCATTAAAAGACCAAATTAAAGTATAATTGCCTTGTTTTCATGTGACATTTTTTATTTATATATATTTTTATTTATTTATTTTAATATCATATTAAGAATCCCAACAAGTCGCTCATGATTTTCATGACCCTTTCATTGACGCCGTGTTTTAACACCCCGGCAATTCATTCACGTTTGTTCAACATAAAAGAGTTACATTTGGTATTTATAAGTTTCGTAAATCTGAAAAGTT
This sequence comes from Ctena decussata, assembly GCA_963989385.1. Classification (NCBI taxonomy): domain Eukaryota; kingdom Metazoa; phylum Mollusca; class Bivalvia; order Lucinida; family Lucinidae; genus Ctena; species Ctena decussata. The sequence goes on from OZ022509.1 coordinate 53,810,694, forward strand.
CTTTCCATTTTTCCGACAGGTAAAACGTCAGCATTCAGATAGTAACTACGCATTATTACCGGACAGATTATAGCGATAATATCTATGGTTTCTTGTGCGATACACCAATTAAAAGCATCAGCATCCAGACAGTTTTCCGTAAGTTTGAACCCGAGGTTGAATTTATATTATTTTTTTCCATCTCTTACTTATCTTCGGTATTATTTATTTGATCGTTTCCATTTCACGGTAGGTGTTCTTAAAGCTGCCTTCGGAACACGTGTCTAGGTAATACACAATCATAAGTGTTTGTTTATTGCGGCATGCGCAATTCTGTGATTACACAAACGAATTCCGTGTCAGCACACTTTGTTGTCATATTTAGCGTGTGTCTGCTTTATAATCAGCTAATCGCTCGTTTAGAATCTTTTGTAATAAGGGTCTGAACATCTTCCACGATTTTCTTTCTATTCCTTATGTTTTGGAAGCTGTACTGGTGATACATACTCTTTCGATAACGGTAATTTTGGCCCGAAATTTTAGTCGGAAATCTTTTAAATTCCCATATGCTTTAAGTTATAAAGCTTATTTTCCGACAAAGAGCTAAATATAGTTGGAACAAAATAGTTGTCTTAATCTTAACCGTTGATGTTAGTTTTGAATATATGGAAAACCGGCATTTATTTGATTATACAATGAAAAACAATAGCCTATCCTATAGATGACGTCATAGGCGTTGCAAGGGACAAAACTCGAACAGACTCTGAATTATAAGAAAGGTGTATATAAAGCAGTGATTGACATTTTGAGACAACTTTCAGAGCTAAGAAAATCGATAATTACACCAGTTAACCATGAACACTTTGTGCTTTAGTGAGCTAAAAAATTAAGATCCAGAGAATCACGGACAAAGCACAATTTATTTCCACATGCAGAATTTTTAGATGCCATAATTAATCCTTGCAGCACCAAAAAGGAGACAACAAAACTGACGTCTCCAAAATTTGAAAAATATTTCAGTCAAGCTATTTCATACTGAAAATTTGGATTAGTGGGCGAACAGTGTAGATCCAGATGAAGCAGCTCATTATGAGCCACCTGACCTGAATTTAGGCTGCTTGCAAACATTTGAAGACAATTTTATTGGACAAAAGCAAGTATGTTATATAGAATAAATAGTATTTAAAACACTATCAAATTAGAAACATCACAGTTATAATACCAATTTCCCGACCCATGCTGTTGACCAAGCCTATTAGCAACCATGAAAGCAAAGGTGACTCTCTACTGACAATGGACAACCGTATCAGTTTGGTCAACAGCCATTAACAATAGTATAAAATGGTAAAGGTTAAGGTTTCGTATAGCCTAATAGCCATATCTTGGGCACAGCTGATGAAAGGCGGAGCCCATCCCTCTCCTTTCTCTGCCTTATCCATCCCTGATTTGAAAAAGGTACCCATTTACTGTTGGGTTGACAGAGTTTTCCAGTCGTTGGATGGCACAGTGATCCGCGAACTCACGACCTTCTGGTGACTTTCTGCACTACAGCCGAGCCACTCTAACCACTCGACTACAGCACTTCTCTATAGTATCCTTCACCATTATTGATACAAGCTATGACACGACAAAACCAACAAAGTGGCATGTGCGCCTAGTGAAGACTCAGATCAGCCACCTAGTCTGCATGGAGGTAGCGTAAACCCTCAGCTACCCTTTAAGCCCACAGCGAAGGCTCTGGTGGGGTGGCCCGGTGGGGGCAGAGGATGCCTCTGGTCAGACGGGGGGAGATGTCCAGGCTGATCTGTGTCTGGGGGAGATGCCCAGGCTGTGTCTTCACTGGGTCCACATGCCACTTTGTTGGTTTTCTCTTGTCGCGGATCATATTGGTACTACCAAATCTAAGTCAACAGCCACTTTGCATAGAGCCGAATCCATTGACAGCTCAAGTAAGCAAATTGGTATTATCCCAGCTTATATCAGTGAAGCCCTAGTGGCTGAGAAAGTTAGTGCTGGCCTACTGATCTAACGGTCATGGGTTCAATTCCCACTGGAGGCCGATCCTTTCAACTGTAAATGGGGTTTCAGTATACACAGCCATTCCTTTTCACCCTTCCAACATCCTGATCTGACTGAAATACTGTTGAAATGGACGTTAAATCGCAAGTCATCCAGCTTATATCAATATGCTGTCATAATTATTTCAACACAAACATACCAACAACTATTTTCACAGATCACAAATGCAACACCTGAACCTTGAGAAATCTACAGGTGAAAAATGAATGGTTAAACTTAATGTATGTTGGTCCATAGGGCTCCGTTTTGCGAGTCAGCTCAATTTAACTAGTGTTTCAATGAATCAACCTGGTTTCAGGAGCTTTACTCTGTCAAACTAGCCTAACATTTACCTTATTTCTTCAATTGAGATGGGAGTTCCCCCTTCCAAATCTAGATCTGTTTTATCAGGCGGATCTAGACTTTTTGGGATTGTTTTAGAAGGCAAACACATATTTCACAGCTGAATGTCATAAGACTGATCTATGTTTCAGTGATAATTTTGAAAGGATAAACTCCCTTTCCTATAGCTGAAGAAAAATGGTAACAAGAAAATATATTCTCAAATAATTTAAATCCGTTTTTTTTTCTGTCAAATTAATCAACATTTTCAAATGTTTTCAAAGATAGCGTTTTATCATTCCTACAATTTGACATGGCCCATCAACCGCAGATGTTTCAAGCAATTTCCTCCGTCGGAGAACCGTTTCCCGCAAGTGCCACAAGCGTAAGGTTTCTCTCCAGTATGCATTCTATTATGACGCTTCAAATCACCAGCACGTGTAAAGGTTTTTTGACAGACATCACACTGGTAACAATACACTGTCTTTTTACAGGCAAACTTGGTGGCTGTCACATCGTAAAGTGTATGTTGGTTGCCTGTGATGATCGTGTCTTGTGTCATGCCTTGCAGATATTCGTTCATACCTGAAAATGGTAAATGACAAGCCATGACAAAACATGTCTCACATAAAGTAGGAACCGCTAAAAGCATAAAGTTATCCATAAAAAGCCACTATCATAATATATAGGTCATGATGGCCAAGTCTGTACTGTCCTAAATCATTTAATCAAACCCACCAAACTGCCAGAGAAATATTTGCATTTAGGTAAACAGGTATACCAGGCCCAGATCCAGACCTTCATGTACTGGTAGGGCTCTGGATAATTGGTGGGGCTTGGAGGTGCCGAGATGTGTGTGTGTGTCTGTGTCTGTGGGAGGGGAAGTTGTCTTGAATATAAACAACATAGTTATGGATCAATATGATGAGAATTTTCGATAATGTCTTATTTGCCTTGAAATATATGTTGTGATATCTCATTAGAATAAAATATCTCAACATATATTTTAATCTAACCATGGATAAATTATCTCAAACTGTTGTCAGACACACCTTATTATCTGAAGGTCTATATATTAGACATAACACAGAGGCCTATATAGCGGGGCTGAAGCCCTAAAGCCCATCCCCTGGATCCGGGGCTGTATATGTTTGGGGCAGAAACCCTGCTGTTTTGCCTCCCTTCTCAATAGACAACTCTTAAAGAAAAGAATTTGCTCCTCTAGGAGCAAAGTCTTTCCTTTAACAGGGTCCCTAGGTGCAAATTCTTTCCTTTAAGAAAAGACTATTTTAGAAGGGTTTTGTTGCCTTGGGAAGCAAACAGGAAGTCACAAAGGTTATTTCCCTTGTAAGAATGGTTGAAAATATGAAGGTTTATCCATGCAACTTAACAAAAACAAAAATTTTCTCAGAAACTTTATTTTCAAAAAATCTAGCTCAGTGATTCCTGACACAGTAACTGATCATTTGTTTAATCATATAAAATGGCATTTTAACAGTCTGACGGACAATTTGACATGACCCGTCAATCGTAGATGTTTCAAGCAATTTCCTCCAGCATAGATCTGTCCCCCCCCCCCCCCCCCCCCCACCACCCCCCTGCAGGTACCTTAACAAGTATTCAGACAGACAGGTCTGAACAAACATTGTAGACCCAGATCAAACTGCTCCTGATCAGGAGCAGTTTGATCTGGACCTACAATGTTTGCCATTTACTAAGCATCATTTGGATTCATTAACATGTAAAATCCACTTTCTAAGAATTTTCGAACAATCAGTGTCCGACTTTCTGGTGTCCAAAATTTTAGGGTCATTACGGTACCACACATATACAATTTTTCTCCAGTATGTAGCTGATAGTGACACTTCAAATCACCAGCAGGTGTAAAGATTTTCTGACAGACATCACATGGATTGCCATACACTGTCTCCTCAAAAGCAAACTCGGCAGATGTAACATCAAACAGTTTATGTTTGTTGGTGTTGATAAAAGGGTCTTGTGTCATAGTAATAGCAATATTTATTAATGCAACATAGGGTTTACATTCGTATACAGGATAGCAAGCAGTGTTTTCTAAGATATCATCAGATATTGTTGTTAAAGACAAATTTAAAGGTTGGTTCCTGGAGTTTGGTCTGCATCATAATTTTGATGATTGTTTTTCCAAATTGTCGGAAAGCTCTTATAACAAGGAAATTAATAAGTTTCACTAAAAAGTGTACAACGGAAAGTATTAGATAAGTTGTTTTGCAAAGGATTCCCTAACTCTGCTTCACACACTGGTTAGCGCTATTTTTAGTTCCCGCCAGAAATAGATTACGCAGCTGACCCTTGCTGCATTTTGTGATACTGATAACCCAACCACCATGCCAGGACCTCCAGAAGAGCTCAAGGCAAGAGAAAAACAAGAGCTCAAGGCAAGAGAAAAACAATGCCGTATGGAGAATGACATCAGGAATCGCGCACTTATAAACATATGACAAAGTTGTTTTTAGAATCAGAATTCCAACACATTGTTCAAGCAAAGAAATTAGCAAGTGAAAAACGACAATTTTCAACAAAACCAATGGTTTTCTCATTAGCAACTGATTCAGGAAAATAAGATATTTAATACTACGCAGAAAAAGACAAAATTATTTTGAGAATAGAATTGATAGCGCTAGTCCAGGAACCTACCTTTAACTTTGATTTTTCAATTTTGAATTTTTAGATATGTTTCAACGTTTTAATTTTTTTTTTTTTTTGGTGTCATATCTTGTAGATATTCATTCATACCTGAAAATGGTAAATGGCAAGCCATGACAAAACATGTCTTACATCCTGTTAGAATAGCTAAGGTCATACAGTTATGCTGAAAAACCCATTATCATAAATAAATAAGCCTTGATGGCCCTGGTTTGCTGATCTGAGGCTAAGATTACATTGCCCTAATCACGTAATCAAAATTGGTAATTGCTGGTGAAATTTGCATTTAGGTAAACAGGTACACTTTGGGAGGCAGAAACTCTGCCATTTTGCCTCTTTTCTCAAAAGACAAACCTTAAAGAAAAGAATTTGCTCCTCTAGAAACAAATTCTTTCCTTTAAGAGAAGACCCAATTTTAGAAGGGTTTTGTTGCCCCAGGGAAGCAAACAGGAAGTCACATAAGTTGCTTCCCTTATAAAAATGGTTGAAAAAAATGGAGGTATATCCATGCAGCTTGAAGATATAATTCTTGTTTATTGGGTGTCATAATTTTATTATGCAACAATCTAGTTACACTGCTATTTTATCAAAAGAAACACCCCATCTCACACAGGTAATGACATAACAGGGTCATAAAACCATTAATGAGTGGTACCACTGTTTGGCTTACTTTACGTTTCGTTTAGTAGAAAGACCCCAAAGCCTTTTTTGACTAGCAGACTTCTCCATTTTTATCATTTGGATGAGTCCATTTCCAGTTTTAGGGGTTTCTAGTGAATGTTTTCACCATCATATTTTACTCATAAATTCTTGTAAGCATACAGTGTAGACCCAACCCATGGATGTATTCTTTTGATATTTGCACTGTAGTTAGATATTGGTCAAAAGTTTAACAGGGTACCACCCCCACCCCATTCCGTGACCTTGATATCAAGGTCATGGACTTAGAATATTGGGATTTTTTTGGACTTGATGTTTTGGTTAAAGTTTTTTAAAGACACATATCTCCTGAACCCATAGATGGATTCTTTTTATATTTGCACTATAGTTAGTTACTAGTTCAAAGCTTTGCAGAGAATTACCCCAACCCCGTTCAGTGACCTTGATGTCAAGGTCAGGGACTTAGGAAATTTGGTCTTTATTAAAGTTTTCTAATTGCATACTGATTCATAATGCTTGGCAGAGATTTAGTTTGCACTTGAACTGATGTTAGACACGTTTTTGAGTTTTTACAAAACACCATGTACTTACCCCACTGGATGACCTTGAAGTCAAGGTCATCAACTTTGAATTTCGTCTTAAAGATTTTGGTTAAAGTTCTATATTTATGAAGACATAATTTCACAGTGCCAGGATGGACTTGGACTCAGTTGATACTAATACTTGGACTGATGTTAGATAATGGTTCAAGGTTTTGAAACATCCTAGCCCCCCCCCCCCCCCCCCCACACACACACACACAAACACACACACACACACCTGAGTTCTTTGACCTCAAGCTCATGGACTTTGAAATTTCATGTGGATTTTTTTATTTTAATTTTATTTTAAGACTTACTTCTGAGCTTTTGTTTATAAATGTGCTGACAGTATGAACATCCTTTCCTGAAGTTTTATGCATAGCAGTCCACACCATTAGGAATCCATTCATGGGTTAAGGAGATATTGGGCTTTATAAAACTTTAACCAAAACATCCAGTCCAAAAAAAATCCCAATTTTCTAAGTCCATGACCTTGACATGAAGGTCACTGAGTGGGGTGGAGGTGGTACCCTGTTAAACTTTAGACCAATATCTAACTACAGTGCAAGTATCAAAAGAATCCATCAATGGGTTAAGGAGATATAGGTCTTTAAAAAACTTTAACCAAAACATCCAATCTGGACGCGGACGCGGATGCGAACGCCGACGCCTTGGTGACAACAATAGCTCTTCCTGAACTTTTGTTCAGGCGAGCTAAAAATGGACATCCAATAATCAAGATGGACAAGTCCACTGCTCATAAAAGGGTTAAGCTGCTGGCTTTTCACACTTCTGCATATGTCTTGTGTATGACCATTGCCAATGGAATTCCTTTCCACAATTGGTGCATGTGAATGAAGAGCCACTGTGTTTCTTCTCATGGCTCCTCAGGCTCTCTCGAGTCTTATACTCTTTCCCACACCACGCACAGATATGACGGTCGTCTTTACTGTCGTGTATTGGTTTACAAACATGTCTGTTAAGGCTGCTTTTGTACTTGAATCTCGCCCCACAACAATCACAGATAAACCCATGAGATTTAGTGTGTGACACTATATGTCTCTCAAGCCTGCTCTGGTTGGCGAAAGACTTCTGGCATACTGTACACTTGTAGACAAGGCCAGAATGGGTCTTCATATGAACCAGTAACCCCGACCGGGAAGTGAACTCCTTTAGGCATGTTGTACATGCTAGGCTCTGCAGATGATGCTTGGTTTTGATGTGGGTTTTGAGGTCATGCATCTCACAAAACTGTTTATTGCAAATATCACATCTTAATTGAGGAACAGCGTTGTGAATGGTTAGGTGGCGCTTCAGGGCGAATTTTCTGTTGAATGTCTTCAAACATACATTACAAGTAATTTCTCTGGTCTTTTCCACTGTGCCATCCTTGTCTGAAATATAATGAAATTTGAAATTAATAATGATGATGAGACTATGGAAGTCCTCTAAAGCTAAGTTATCCATATGCGAGATGCCGTACTTATTTAAGGAATGAATTTTCTAGTGTTTATCCAAGTATATACTACATTGGGTCACGTGCAAAGTAAGTGAACCCCGAAGGGGTTCATGTAAGCTTTGCTTGCGACCCAATGTAGTTTACACTTCGACAAACACCAGAAAAATTAAGTTCATTGCTTATATTTACATTCTTTTCAATCTATTAATTGACCACATATTTGTGTTAGGGCTACAGTTGAATAAAGAAAAACATTTATACGCTGTTTTTTCTACTGACAACAGAACAGCGTCAATGACATCATAATCACATTGGAGAGAACCATGGCTTATTTTGACGTCACTTAAATGTCATGTAATGTCGTGTGAACCGATGTAGTTATTGAAGTATAAACTACATTACGTTCCAATGGTTTGCCACACGGCTTTTCAATAAATGCACTGAGAATGTAAATATTTGGCTATAAAACAGGTTTTCACCTCTCTATAATAACCCAAAATATCTAAATCAGTCTTATGAAATCCTGCTCTAAGATAAGTTTTACATCCCCAAAACAAGTCATAAAATCCAAATTAGTCTTGTAAGATGGATCTAAATTTTGGAATGTTTTGGAAGGGAAAACCCTTGGTCTTGCAACTAAAGAAATATGGAATGCTTCTACACATTTGGAAATCTCAAATTTTTTGGATATTACTAATTTGCTTTGAGTGAGAACAGTACAGGTTCTTCCCTTCAAAAGCATAGTATCAGTGGATTGCCACATTGGACAGCTGAAAGGTGTATTTCCAGATGACAAACTGTCTCTGTACCTATAGGTATTTTGAGGCAAGCAGAGAACATGAGTGCTTCATGTTCTCAGGCAAATGAAAATGGTCACAAAATAGGGAGAATGTCCTATATGCATATGTGTATAGTGTTCAAAAACACTGAAACTATATGACTTACCTGCATATAGTATTACAGAGCTCTAGATAAGAGGGAGTATTTGATGATAATTAAGGATAATTGTTTTTATTTTTCAACGAAACCATATGTTGTGACGGTTCAGATGAGGGGTCACAACATACGTTTTTATGCAGGATTAACAAAAATTATCCCTAATTATCACCAAATACTCCCTCTTATCTAGAGCTCTGGTATTAACAGATGGATGGATGGACACCAGGTTCTTTGCAATCATCCCTAACCTTATGGTGTCGAGATAAAAAGTAGTTTAAAAGGGCAATGATCAGGAACCAATATGATCAAATATAAGGTTTGGATAAAATATTCCAAACTGCTTAAAAGTTATGAGTAAACAGGAAATTTATACAAGGCAAAATAATTTAGCAAGTAAGACTGGCTGTTCTTGCTTGTGACATATCACCCTGACTATATATGTATCACTGTTAAGCATTTCAAACTGCAATCATTCTATCATCAACATCAGAAATAGCGTGCCAAGAAATCAAAAGTAAAGGACAAGTACAAGTGTCTATAGAAAATGGTATGGTACACCGCAAATATGGTGCAATGTAAAAATTCTAAAGATTGGGATGCTTGAAATAATTACTGTAAAAAAGTTGAACAGTTTGGGTTTTCACTATAGTAATGCATCTGATAGATAAAGATAGAATGCCAAACAACGTATACCCTGATCAGACAGCTCCTTCAGGAGCAGTATGATCTGAGCCTGCCCTGTTTGCTGAGGCCAATCTGTCCCAATATTTAGCACTTTTACCGTAGGTTTATTATTCCTAACTACATTAAAACACATTATTAGTGGATATGTTAAGTTAGTATTGTAAGTGAAAACAAAGTTTTCATGATTATGAAATGGAAAGCGGATATCTAGTATTGTAAACAAAATGCAGTCAACTCACAATATCCCAAAGTCAAAGTTCATCTCAAACTACTGGTATCTCAAGTAAATTTTATGGTCCCAGAAAATTTGAGATGTCAGTAGTTTTTGAGATTACTGGAGGTATAATTTTAATTGAAATAGGTACTGTGCCAAAACTATATTCTTTGATATGAGAGGTACTTTGAGATACCAGTGTTCCGGATATCTAGAATTGACTGTGAGCTGTGATTCTTTCAGCAGAGCTCCAGGTTAACCCATTGCATTCTGGGTATTTTTGTCGTCTGCTAAAATTGTCGTCTGCATCAAAAATCAATAATATTTTGACAATATTGGTCTAACTGTAGAAATGATGTCTAGGCAGCAAACAGTTTGGATCTCAGATCAGGCCCCATATTTGTGGGGCCTAATCTAGATCCAAACTGCAAATGCCCAGATACCCCTACAGGGGTACCCCAAATGGAATGGGTTAAGGTGAGGTATTGAGGATAATTAGAACCAATTTTCTTATTTCTCAACAAAAAATTGTGTTGTGACCCCTAATTGAGATGGTTCTGATGAAGCAGAATTAAACTGTTTACTGGTGATATGTCCTGGGACAATCATTCACCAGGATCTGTGATCAGGGAAGCTAGTACCTAGCCCTTACAAGAGAAGTATACTTAGTAACTGAATCCTCTGCACACTCAGCAGCGGAAATAAGGGAATCTTTCAGGGAGTTCCAATCTCTAATTGTCTTGGGGAAGTAACTGGATTTGTAAATGTCAGTCCCAGACAATAGGGTTTAAAATGTCAAGAAATGATGATTCCTGGTACCCCTGCTTCGGGGAACATGGTCATTTGTGGGTAAACTGACTGCACCCTTCAGACCTTTGTAATGCATTAAGAGTCTACTATCTTTCCTCCTCTTTTTCAGAGATTCCCACTTAAGTCACAACTTGTGTTTGATGGAGAAATACAAAAAATTATCCTTTAATTATCTCTGTTACCCCTACTTATATGAAGCACTGTTTGATTCTGTCCCTCTGAAAATTTATACTTTTCTGTTGAAGATTTCACTAATTTTCATAAACTCATGTTTATACAGACACCGCTGACACTGACAAGCACTTTCCCTGAAAATGTCATTTAATCAGTTAATTCGGAGCTCTACATAAGAGATAGTATTTGGTGATAATAAGGGATAATTTTTTTGTTATTTCTGCATTAAAGCATATGTTGTGACCCCTCATCTGAACCGTCTCATTGAGACGGTTCAGATGAGGGGTCACAAGATATAGCTTCAATGAGAAATAAGAAAATTATCCCTAAATTATTGTCAAATACTCCCTCTTTTTACAGCTATGAGTTATCCTATGAATTATCCACAGTTCTCTTTGTGCTTTTTAAGACTGGACCTCCATGGAAAGTTTTTGTTGCAAATGTTACAAGTATATCTTGGAGGCAGGTGTTTTCCTTGTTGGTGCTCACTAAGTCTAGAACTATCAGAGAATGACATGTCACAAAGATCGCACTTGAACTTCTCATATGATGCAGGGTTACTTTTACATATTTTCAAATGTCGATTCAACGATCCGTGTGATGTGAAACTACGTTTACACAGTTCACATTTCTCAATGGGTACCTTTAAATGCTTTGAACAATGATATCTATACTGTATCGTTTGATTGAAAGTTTTGTTGCATATAGAACAGGTGTGCTTAAATTTTTTCTCATGCTTGGTTTTAACGTGTAGTCTCATGCCATAATTGCTGCGGAAGCTTTTACCACAAAATTCACACATGTATTCTTGTCTCCCTTTAGATTCACTTGATTGAGACAATGTACTAGTGGAAAGGCCGTCGACCGACTGCCAGGTTTTTGTATGCCATTTGCACCTTTTTCTATGTTTATTGTAGTTTGATCTGTCTGCTGTATAGTAGCCACATTCACATGAATGCCTAACACGGACAATTTTCTCAATGGCTGGTAAGCCCAGTGACTTATCCATTTCTGCAAAAAAAAAAAAAAAAAGACAAATGAGCCACCAACAAAGTAGCATGTGCACCCTGCTAAGTCTCAGATCAGCCTGGACATCAGCCAAGCAGGGATACAGACTAGCGGTTGCCCACTCACCCACTGCGAGTAAAAAATCGGCTGGGCGCCTGAAATTAAAATGACAGTCGCCCAGCCTGCGATCGTCAGCTGTCAGCGTGTGTCTGGCAACTTTTTGGATTGGAGTAAAATCCGCCACCTCAAGCACATTGCTAACTTCCACGCCAATATCTACTTTGAATATTCGGTGTTCCGTCATACTTGTTGGATTTTACTCACTATCGAGAAACAACATGGCCACCTCCATTTGATAGCTAAAAATTTTGACAGTTTATTTTTTCGCACACAATATGGTGATACATTGCTGGTGTTTCACACCCTGTAGCTAACAGGGGGCAAAACCCTGAAGAAAGGAGGGTTTACTATAAAGCTTACGGAAACGGCACAATTCTTGTGCAGATTCTGAATTTAAGATTCTCACGTTTTAAATAAGGGCCCCTAAATTTCTGGCTGGGCGACTAGTTTTCAGTTTTTAGGGGCCCAGCTTGCTCCTATGAAAAATGAGTTAGTCTGTATCCCTGCCAAGCCTGATCTGAGTTTTCACTGTATGCTTAAAAGAAAGCTAAGGATCAAAGCTAGTTGCATGAATACTGCAAAGAATCTGATCAGACTGGGCAGATGCCCAGGCTGATCTGAGTTTTCCCTGGGCGCACATGCCACTTTGTTAGTCTCGTTGTGCTGTGGTTCATTGCACAGTGATGTAGATGTAGGGCAAAATCTACAGACCATGAAATTTAGTTCACAACGACAAACAAGTTGTATGAGGTCATGCACAACATCAGGCTGAAGCATTATCCAAACAAGATGCACATCAGTCCAGTACTGCTTAAAATCACTGAACCATGAACTGTATGTCAAAGTGACCTATAAGAGATACTAGGTCGATTACATTGTTAGTGTGACCCACTGTCCTTAGTATGATCCAAATCAACTGAACGCTAGTCAATAGAAGGCAAAAATCAATGAATCCTAAATTATAAATCACTGTGACCTACAAATAGTTTGAGGTCAATCATAGTCACAGACTGAACCATTCTCCTAAGTATGATGTATTGTATTTCTATTTAACAGTGCTCAAGATATGAGGCATAAAATCCCTCAACCATGAATGACCGACTATCCCAAGTACGATGGTAACTGGAGATTAAAGCCATTGATGACACTGAAAAAGTAAAACCTATGTCTCACTTCTGTTAGTTGCAAGTGAGACAGAATCACATAGGAATATAAGTAGCGTAAATAAAGGCATCAAATTACCTCCATGTTGTCATCTTGCATATTTCTGTTTCTTGGTTTGCTATTTCTGGTGTTGATGATAGACAGTGTGAAACGATTACATAGTTATGGAGTGAACAAGATTTTGATAGATTGATGTATAGATGGAGAGATGCAGATGGCAAAATTTCAACAAATGTTTCATCCAAGCTGTATCATACTAAAAAATTGAAAGAATAGAAGTGTAGATCCAGAGATGGTGGCTCTTTGGAGGCTGCCACATCTGGATCTACACTGTTTGCAAATTCAACCATTTTCATTTCTGACACTTTAAAAGTTAAGCCTATACTTTGCAACACATTCTGTCCTCACAAATGTCTTTAACTCCATATGAATGAGCCCAAACAAAGACTCTTGTATTTACCATGGTTATAAATTTTGGAAAAATTCATTTGCCAAGCTTTTTTTAAATTCCAGTAGAGGAAGCTTTTTCAAGACTGTACAATTCTTTGACTGAGTGAAAACTTTTTTTGTTCGACAGTATGAAAACTTAGGGATCTGTTAAAGCTTCAGCTACCAACACGATCATTGAGTTTAGAGACGTATCAGTCATCAATCATTTAACGTATTTTTAACATATTTTTCAGCTGTAAGGGTAAACTCCCATGATTTTACAAAGGGAAACAACTTCTGTGACTTTCTGTTTACTTCCATGGACAATGAAGCTATCCCAAAACCACAAAATAATGGGGCCTACTCTTACAGCAAAAAAAATCTGCTCCTGGGGGAGCAAATTCTTTCCTTTACGAGTTGATCCCAATTTAAAAGAAAATCATAAATGATAATGGTAGAGTCATTTCCCCTGAAAGTGTACCTACTTGCCTCAACAGAGAAATGTTACATAATATATAGCAACTACTTGCTACTCTGAATGACCCCATGTATCTGTTTATGGCTGGACACTAGAATATCTAGGCATAAAAATTCCACTTACTGTTTCCATGACTAGAATCACCCAAAATATCTCCTTGAGTCCCTGTTGATGCTGAGGGGCCTTGGCCCCTTCGTTTTTTGACATTTGGCATCCAGTTATTGTCACTTTGGGCCATCTGGCCTGGTTCATCACCTGCTATTTCATCATCAAGTAGGGATTCTGCGACAGCTTCAATTTTGACATTTACATTTGGATCAACTTCTGCAGTTCCTGATTCACTTCCTGCAGTCTTGGATTCTGACGTGTACATTTTGGATGTGTCCGTGGGAGTTTCTGTGAGGTTTGAAAAGTCTGATAGTAAAGGAAAGCCTTCAGGTGATACGGTATCACTATATTTCTCTTCTGTTGGTTCATTAATGACTGTCGATGAGGATGAATTTGAGTCGTCGTCTTCAACGGCAGGTGATTGAATGGATTTGGCAGGAGTGGAAGGCATGGCGGAATGTGATGGTGATGATGATGGATCTGTGCGTTTTGTATATGGTGAAGTTCGAACACGAGTTAGTGCCATTCTTGACGTTGGGCCAGGACTATGTCTAGTTCCACCATGATCTAAACTGTTTTGCTGTTGCTCGTCTTTCTCTGTCTGCTTCTGTTTATGATGTCCTGAAATATAGATGTATAAAGCTCCAGTTAAGAAGAAGTAACAGCAATAATTTAGGGGAAATTTTTTTTTTTTTTTGTTTCATAAAAATGCATGTTGTAACTCCTTATTAAAACTATGTGGTTGTGACGTTTCTAATCAGAGGTCATAACATGTTTACACTGAGAAACAAGAAAAATTGTCTCTGAATTATTCGTTATTATCTGGAGCTCTAAATGGACTCAATCGTATCAAATAAAGTGCAATAAAATTCCTGTCTGTTTTATTGTATATGAATGCTGATAATATTACTATGTATGTTATGGGACATATCCCTTAAATCTATCCATTATGGGCAGGAAAAGTTAGGTTAAAGGAATGGGATGGGGTGGAGGCAAGCTTAAGACAACACAAAGAGTATGTCGAAGTCATGATTAGCCTCTGACACTCATTACCCTTAAGACCACAAGGCCATGGGAAGCCTATACCTGTCACTTTATTCTGCCTCAACAGGGTGGTTGCAATTCTGTGCAGAAATACATACATACATATACATATAAGAAATATTAATACATATACAGTCAACTCTCGATATCTTAAACACTGATATCTCAAAGTACCTCTTATGTCAGAGAATATACACTGTAGTTTGGATGAATTCCCTATTTTTATTCACAATTCCTCCTATCTCAAACTACTGATATCTCAAAGTAAATTTTCTGGGACCAGAAAATTTACTTCCAGATATCAGTAATTTTGGATGAACTTTGACTTTGAGATATTGAGAGTTGACTGTACATACTTTTCATACAAAAGCCCAGAAACTGAGATTGTATATCATCATGGTCTTCTAGAAAGACTTTCCCAGATTCTGATCCCAGATGACTCAGGGAACCATCTGACACAGAGGCTGTAAGGAGCACTGACTCTTCTCCTGTATGGTCAGCTAACTGCTCCACCTGAAATATTAGAAAAGCATACATGTAAGAATAAGGCTCTATTGGGCCTCCGATGCCTACACCAACAGGGGTAACTGCAATAGCTCTTACAGAGCGTGAATTGCCAAATGTCCGATTCTTGAGCAATGTAAGTGCACACACACTACCATAAAAATTCTAAGTACATGTATTGGGATAGATATGATGAGCAAACAGTGCAGACTCAGACCAGACTGCTCCTGAGGCAGTCTGGTCAGGATCTACCCTGTTTACAATTCCATCTTCATCTTTTGGATGTAAAACTTTGTAAAACCAAACTGTTCCATTCTTAGGATTTTTATGGTAATCATTTTAGGTGTCCCCAATTGTTAGAATTTTAATGGTAAATGACTATGGGCACTTGCCCATAGCCTACATGGACAAAAGTAAATGGCTTTCCTTGGTCTAATGCTGACCATAGCTTTCCACAGATGCCATGGGTTACAATCCCTTTGATGGAATAATTGTAAATCGAATTTACCACTGCACCATTTCATAGTATGGGAGCAACTTCCATAGCATCCAATCAAACTATCCGTACCAAAACATTTTCAACATAACAAGCACTCTTGTCAATAGAAAAATATTGTCTTTATCATGAACAAGTACCTAGAAGAGAGTAGACGGTCAAGATTTAACCAATTCATCAGCAATTTTGAACAATTTTGTGAAGTTGTGGGACAACTGTGTTTTGCAGTCATCTTCTGATTGGTCTAAAAATAGCACACACCAATGGGAGCAACTTGCTGAAGCCACAAGGCTGTGCTGTAGGAAATCTGATTTGAGACTAGGCCATTGGTCTAGGATACGTATGGAAGAAAGCAGACTTAGTACCCTTGGCTAGCAAAGACGGAGAAAAAATTGAATAACGTAAATTTTTTAATCACCTGAATGAAAATACTGTTAATTTTGTGACCCAAACTTACCAGTTGCTGTATTTGAGTCTTGAGGACAGTTTTCAGGATAACTTTATAACCAGGGATGTCCTTGATCATTTGTAAATCTGTGGCCTGCATCTTGAAACTGCTTCACTAGGCACTGATAGTAGCTACCAACTGTGGAAATAACTGTGATATGCTTATCTGTGATAATAACAAAAATTGAAATAAATAAATGGACATGTTTACACATCTGCATTTTTTCTGTATTTTCTAGCTGACTTGAGCATAAATAAGTAAATGGATAAACTTTAAGGAGAAGCAACTCTGCCATTTTCATTTTGCCTCCCATCTCAATTTTGGTCTCTTGAATCAATCCTGTCCTTTCAAGGAGACCCATTTGGATGGGCCCTGTCCTCCAAACAGGTAGACATTCACAGAGCCCTAGATAAGAGTGAGTATTTGGTGATACATGTAATTAAGGATAATTTTTGTTAATTCTGGATAAAAACATATGTTGTGACCCCTCATCTGAACCGTCTCGATGAAACGGTTTGGATGAGGGGTCACAACATATGGTTTCAATGAGAAATAAAGAAAATTATCCCTCAATCATCATCAAATACCCCTCTTATTTATCTAGCTCTGCATTAGCTCTCCTTTGTAAAACAATTAACAAGGAAGTGCACCCATACAAAAAGACACAGGCTGAGTCTGCAGTTCATCTTCAACCAATATCATCTGTAAAGCAAATGGCTTCTTATGATTAAATTTTCCAGAACTGTGATTAGAATGTTTAAGGCAAAAAGGCTTGTTGATGAAATGCTTGGGTGAGTCAAAATTGACTGGTAAGTCCAGTGACCATTGCAAGACCCCAGATTTTTATTGATTGATTTGATGCTTAACGTCCACGGTAAACAGCTATGGTCATGTCGGGACAGTCAGTTAACCTAACCACACTATTCCTGGGCAGGCTTAGACCTCCTAAGCGGTTAACCAGTACTAAGTGCACATACTTTTGCCAGTAACTGACAACTGCCCTTCTTGAATAAGCGGAAGGAGAAACGAAAGTATGTGGCCAGACCGGGTTTCCGACCCAGGACTTCTGACTTATGAGTCAGGTGCCCTACCAAGAAAGGTCATATCCTGTCTTTATTTATATACAGCAAGGTCATACCCTATCTTTATTCATATACAGTCGAACCTCGGTAATTCAAATCGACAGGGACCACAATATTTTATTCGAATTATCCGTAGTTCGAATTTACGAATTCGGGGACTTCCGTTCATTTCCGTACATTTCCGGAAATCAACACTTCGACGGGTTTTTGTCTGTGAAGCAGAAAGAGAGATAAATCGGTCAGATTCGATTTTGAATTTCTTTATACTTACAGAACCTCGTAAATTTAAAAATAAATGAAGAAAACAAAAAAATAAAGAATGTGCGTTATTTTTATTTACACAAACACAAACTGTTTTAATAATAAATATACCAATAACGTCGGAAAATCCATGAATGAACAATATGTGCAGCTCCAGAAATTCACAGGCCGGAGTAAGCAGTTGGCGAAGACCAAAGCCCGTCGGCACGGAAACAGGCTTGTGGTGCGCAGGCTTGCTTTTTGTCTCGGCCTACGATCACTGTACTTTCACTTTCAGTTTGAGTTTCTAGGAATTCGGATACTTTCATTTTTCGGAGAAAAGCTCACTGTTGAACGACATTATAAACTGGGAACATCGGAACTTCATACTAGTCTTCGAAATCTGCGCAGTCTATCGAGAGCATTCGTTTGGTTCCATATGCTAGCAACTAAGACTCTGACCAGACATGCGCAGGTGCGCACTGGTCTAAGCCTTTGCTATTTTTTGTTCCGGTGTTTATACAGATCGGAAGGATTTGAAATGTTAATCAGACTGATTTACGGCTAGTCGGTGCTCACTTTGAAAATGCAAAAACAAAAGAGAAAGCAAAAATAAATGGACTTTAAATTTATTAAGTTGGTATGGCCTTTAACATCACCAAGTTTGCAAACTTCAAACACAATAATCCCTGTCAAATCAGGTGATTAAAGACACCTTTTACTCGTCCGATAATATGACCTAATCAAGTAACAGTTAATTGGTCGACCAAACAGACGCGAGTTACCTGTACCTGTACAACCAACAGTAAAATTACCGGAGGGTCCAATTATTAATTCATCGATGACAATAGCCGTAATCTGCCGGCGTGAATTTAGGGCAAAATTTTTATTTCGAATAATTAAGGTGTAATTATAATGAATTTCCGTAATCGGGACCGAATTTTTCTTTCGAAAAATCCGATTTTTCGAATAATCGAATTTCGAATTTGCGGAAGGCTTTTTGCATAGAACAAATGGACTGACGAACGGGACTTTGTTTCCAATTCGAAAAATCCGGTATTTTCGAAAAATCGGTGTTCGAACTACCGAGATTCGACTGTATATATCTTTGATATAAGCGTCGAAACAGGGGCCGCAGGGGAGGCGACCGCCACCCCAATGTTTCTGGCAAGTTTATGATTCTTCCTAGCTTAAAAATGAAAGTAGAAAACTAAAAGAAAGGGACAATTTCACACCTGGCACTTTTGCAGGGCCACACAGGTGACATTAGTTCATGTTAATTGCCTGCAGCTGTAAAGGATTACTGATGAAAAGTGACAAACTTTCGCTTGTGAATATCATCACACATTGTGATTAAGATAAACCAGGACTTGAGTCTTGATCATTCCAAATAATGAGTATTAAAGGGCTTCATGTTTGGTAAGACGGATACCCTATGAAGACCAAATGCAACTGGTCAAAATCATGTGAAGGTGTATCTTGCGGCATGTGCAACTAGGAATGTCTCAGATTCGTCTGAGCATCCATGCAGTCTGAAAGACTCTTCCTTTATTGCTTAAACATATACGACTCCTAAAACATCGAAAATATGAGAGGTGAAGATGGTAATCAGTCTGAACTGAAAGATTACATAATTTTTACCGAGTATTATGAACCAGTCATTTGCAACTATACGGCTCCCATGCAGGGGTTTTATTAATCATTAGTCCGTTGGTCCGGGACCAGTGATTTTTGGGCAGGACCAGCTGATTTCTGTATCAGCTGGTCCTCCAGACCAACTAATTTTTATGTTTATTGCATAAAGGTTATAATGAAAACCGGCAGAAACACCAAGAGGACCAGTTAAATCACGTCCATGCTGGTCCTTTGGACCAGCTGGGTTTTGGACTATAACATAAACCCTGCCATGGGGCCGCGGATAGCGGGCTCATAGCTCAAGGGATGTAATTTTACCTAAAAGGTGTCCTGGCAGTGCCGTGGATACACAGGGCTTTTGATCCCTGCCAAAACAGTGGGGAAAATAGTGGAGTGTTTTTAACGAAATTTACCGCATCACATTGCCAGACTAATATGGATTTTATATGATCCCCTGGGGGCAGAGACCTTTACCAGGGATTTGACATAAAAATGTCCCCACAGTGCAGGGCATATACCAGGGCTTTGCAGAGTGAAAAAGTCAATATCCCCGCTTTTCCCCGGCCCCAGAGGGGCCATGGTTGCAAATGACTGGTGCATTAAGCTGTATGTAGCGATAAAAATTCATTGGCTATTTTTGGAAATCGTACCTGTCACAGTGTAAATGTAGGTCATGTTTGCAGCATAATAATTCATATAATATACAGAAAAATAATGCAAACAGTTAACTACATGAAATTGCGGTTGGTTGGTTGGTTGATTTGATGCTTAACGTCCACGGTAAACAACTAAGGTCATGTCGGGACGGTCAGTTAACCTAACCACACTATTCCTGGGCAGGCTTAGACCTCCTAAGCGGTTAACCAGTACTAAGTGCGCATACTTTCGCCAGTAACTGACAACTGCCCTTCTTGAATCAGCGGAAGGAGAAACGAAAGTATGTGGCCAGACCGGGATTCGAACCCAGGACCTTTGACTTACAAGTCAGGTGCCCTACCGATTGCGCTACCCGGCCCGGCATGGAGAAAAATGATCATTCTGTCTTTAAAGGTAGGTTCCTGTACTTTGGAATGCATCATAATTTTGACGATCTTTCATCCAATTTGTTGGAAAGCACTTATAAAAGGGAGTGAATAAGTTTCACAAAAAAGTGTAAATAAAAAAAATATTAGAAAAGTTGCTTTGCAAGGGATTTCCTAACTCTGCTTCGCACACCAGTTAGCGCTATTTTTAGTTCGCGCCAAAAATAGATAACGCAGCAGACGTCATGCTGCATTGCATTTTAGGATAGTTTCAACCCACCCGCCATGCCAGGACCTCTAGGAGAGCTCACGGCAAGGAAAAATTGACCTTTGGAGAATGGCATCAGAAATCGCGCACTTATAGACATAACGAACATAGTTATTTTTAGAACTGGTATTCCAACGAAAGAAAATAAACCAAAAGGGAAAACGACTATTTTCTTCAACATCTGACGAGTTTCTCAGTAGCAACAAATTCAGAAAAATAAGAGAATTCAACACTGCTCAGAAAAAGACGAAATTATTTTGTGGACATAATTGTTATCGCTAGTCCAGGAACCTACCTTTAACATGCATTATATATCCTGCTTCCACTCATAAATCAACCCCAGTTGACTGATAAACAGACCGTAATTTCATCATCCGCCATTTTCCGGAAACACGTTTTTGCACAGGCTTGACTTGGGTCATTGAATAAAATTGTGATATATTGGAGCTATTTAGAGCAGGCGGTTGGATAATATGTCATTGGAAAGGCCAAAACGCAAGGATTTCATTGGTTTTTTTTTTTTTTTTTTTTTTGCATAATTCGATTCAATGGATCATTCGGAATTCCTCTGAGATTATGGTGTATTTTAAGAGTCCAAAATTAGCGTCTACAGCTGTTGTTACAGAAAGGTACCATCCGATTCTGGAAAAGCAATCTTTTACTATCCGATGCAACTGTCAAGTTTTCAAACAAGTCTAGCGCATTTTAGCGCAAAGGATTTTAAATGAAGTACCCTCCCAAAGTCCCAGGCCAAATGCATTGAGAGTATAGGGAAAATGGCTGACTTGCGACGATGTGTATTGGCTCAGTACACATTACAGGTGAAATAGCCGATTGATTTTTGACAGATAAATTTCATGACCATCTTGTTTTAAAACTAATGTAACATTTTTATTTCTTGGTTGGTTGGTTGGTTGATTTGATGCTTAACGTCCACGGTAAACAACTAGGAAGTGTCTCCGGGTACGGTACCGTATCCCTAGACCCTGGGTCTCCAGGTACGGAACCGTACCCCGAGACTCTGGGTCTTCAGGTACGGAACCGTACCTGGAGACAGCCCTATGAGGATTGGCTCCGGGTACGGCAGTAAGTTTTCAACACTATGTATTAAGTAGTTTTATCCATTTAATATATAATTAATCCAGCAATGTTTTTACTCCTTGTAAAAATTTCATTAAGTCGCCATCTTTGTAGGGAAAATTATAACGTAAGTCAGTCATTTGCGTTATTCTGATTGATGTACATGTACATAAACTGCGAAAAACACGGCCGAGGTGTCGTATTTGATCGCCCGCTAATTGCTCGCCGACAATGACTTCTGAAGAGTGCAAACAACTATCATCTCGTTATAATCTGTACAAATATTTATTGAAAAGTATCCATCATTTAATAATTCTGCGAAAAGCAATGTAGACCCAAAACAGACACCTACAAAACGCATGCAGCGTTCTTGAATATAGACCTACCTTTCGGGGCAATGAAATACTGTCGTCAAACGGTTTTAGCACATCATGTCGTATGCGCCAAGTAAAGTTCTCCAAGTGTTGTACGTTGCACAGCTCAATCGAAATGACATTGAGAATTTAATTGTGTGCTTATGAAGGTTATATCACTTCAACAGATATCGCACTGACGGCATCAGGACAACTCGGACCAAAGACAACTCGCCCTCGGCCCAGGACCCGCCTCATATTTTTTTTTAACTTGCCACAAGTCAGCTCGTCCCATATCACAAACTTGTCAAAAGTCAACTCGCACCAAATTACAAAAACTCGGCCCAGATTTATCATGAGTATCTTGCTTCTTAATTTTTAGATGCCACTGAAAATGTACCGTCTAAATTCATGTATATGCACTGACAAAATAACAGTCCCTGACACATAACTTAAAAGGATTTACGGTAATTACGAGCGTCTTTGTAAATTTGGTTTAAGCTCCCCCCCCCCCCCCCCGCCACCCCCTCACCCCTTAAAGAAAAAAAATAATCACTAGCGTTACAGAAAGACATATAATTGATTTAATACACCTCAGCGGAACGCATCCATAGCCGCAGTCCGTCCAATGAATAAAAACTGTTACTCATTGTTTCATTTTATTATTATTTAGGACAAAACATGCAGGTGTGAAAAACAATTATTGATGTGAGTGCGAAAACGTCATGTTATTTATTATGCAAAATATACAATACAATACAATACAATACAATAGAATTTATTGGACTTAAACAGCACAGTGTTTCTCGTCCTACAATACGAAAATAAACACGTTGTTTTGATCGCATTATCAATAATTATTTTCCCTAGCAAGATGGCGACTAAATGAAATTTTTACAAGGAGTAATTTTATTGTTGGATTAACTATATATCAAAATGGTAAAACTACTTAATACATAGTGTTGAAAACTTACTGCCGTACCCGGAGCCAATCCTCATAGGACTGTCTCCAGGTACGGTTCCGTACCTGGAGACATAGAGTCTCGGGGTACGGTTCCGTACCTGGAGACCCAGGGTCTAGGGATACGGTACCGTACCCGGAGACACTTCCAAACAACTAAGGTCATGTCGGGACGATCAGTTAACCTAACCACACTATTCCTGGGCAGGCTTAGACCTCCTAAGCAGTTAACCAGTACTAAGTGCACAAACTTTTGCCAGTAACTGACAACTGCCCTTCTTGAATCAGCGTAAGGAGAAACGAAAGTATGTGGCCAGACCGGGATTCAAACCCAGGACCTCTGACTTACGTGTCAGGTGCCCTACCGATTGCGCTACCCGGCCCGGCTTTTATTTCTTGGTGGATTTTACTAATTTAACTCTGTTTTCTTTGTCTCGGATTCAAGATTTTGCCTATCTGATCAGATTAAGAAAATTCCAAATATTTAAAAAAAATTTTGTTATCGCTACTGTATGGTTTGAAAGTCAGCGACTCTTATTAAATGCTGGTCTCTCATTTGACAGTTATTATAACAATTTACCCACCTGCCCTTTGGTAAGTCTATCAAAAAAAAAAAATCCAGGGCAGTTCGTAAAAGATCGACATTTGGTACGAAAGTTCGCTGGCCGAAACCGCCATTAGGCATTGATAAAATGCTTTCTGGCCCTTTACGAAAGCCTAACATTTTTAACAATTAAAACATACAATGAAAAAAGATTTTTCCCTTCAAATACACCTGAAACAAATAAGCAATTGCTATAAATTTGTGCACAGGAGTCTAAAAAAGATAAACAATTATTGCCTTTGGTTCGTTCGACTTCGCGATTCGCGCAGAGGTTTCAAGACTATTCGTTTAATAATCCTGCCAAAGGGTACCGGTCCTTCGGAACACCGTAAACCAGCACAACCCTGAGACAACGGCATTAGAACATACATACTCTGAAGTACTCCACCAACAAAAGCATAGACCCATTAGAACATATAGTCTATGAACATAATACTCTATAATTTGTTGCCTTTTTATCTCGAAAGTTTGAAGTACATTAGGTAAAAAAAAAATGCAATACTTACTCTGCAGTCAGCTGGTTCTTTTTCCTCGACTCCAAAACTATATACCCATCTATTCATCCCTCTGCCTGCCCATCCATCTATCAATCCAGCCATCCAAGAGCAGCGCCAAAAGTGACCACCTACGACAGAGAGGCCCTGTGGTCGAGTGGTTTGAGCGATTTGGGGCACTGTAGTTGTCATGTGGTTCGAGTGATTCGGTCATGCTGCAGAAGGTTGAGGGTTCGAATCCCAGCTTGGGTCAACTGGTGGCTGGAAAAGTCTCCCAGTCAACCCAGCAGTAAATGGGTACCTTTTATGAATCAGGGAAGGGAAAGGCACTGAAAGAAGAGGGATAGGCTCTGCCTTTCATACTGTACGTGCTCAAGATACAGTGGGCCTCTAACCCTCACTGCCCCTACGGCCACTAGGCTATGGGAAACCTTAGTAGGGGTGACTACAAAGCAGGGCTGACTTAACAAAAATATGTACCATCCAATCTGATGCACTTTCAATGCACTCAACAATGTGACAGGGTAGTCTACTTAGTATCGCTTAAGAAGCAGACGTCAAAATTTACATTTGCAAAATTTCAAAAAATGGTTCTTTCAATCTGTATGAAAATGAGAATTCAAAGACTAGAGGGCAGACAGTGTAAATCCACATGAAGCAGCTCAGCTTAAGCTACCTTGTTTACAAATTCAGCAATTTTCATTTTTGGTGCTTATAAAGTTTTACATTTCTCTTTGACAAAGCTGCAACCTCATAACCATCAGTCTAATGGATTTGCATACTTTTCTAACATAGTCAATTTGATGCGCATTTGCGAAAAAAAGAAAAATAATAATTAGAAAAAAAAAATCACATGTTTTATTACTATAATATTACATTTTCAAGGAACTCACTATACTACTCATAGTAATACAACACTGATTGATGCATTTTAGTGCATACAGTTTATCTCTTTTCTGATGATAATTACGCTAAGCCTAATGCTGTTTTAAGTTCTTCAAGATTTATGATAGACATACTCTGGCGCACACACTATAATGCTACCCTTCTAGTGTACACAATCTGAAGTGCTTCCAGGTAACTAGATACATAAATTTGTTTTTTTTTTCTGATGTTGACAAACAAATGCTAATTTAGATATCTCGGTGTAAGCTCATGAATTACATTTTGAGGCGTACATTTTTTTTTTTGTATTTTTTTTTTCTGATGTGCAGAGTCTATAACTCAGTATTCAGCATATTTCAGTGCAAATGCCATGGGTTGCCATTTTACTATTCATTCCCTATTTATTGATATCCATAATTCTAATTATGGATATCCATTATTCATATTATTGATATCTTTAATTATTTATGGATATCCATAATTATTTATTGATATCCATAATTTGAAATATGTATATCTATAATTTGAATTATGGAAATCCATAAATCGAATTATGGATATCCATAAATCATGCTGAATTATAGATATCAATAAACTGAATTATGCAGATCCATAATTCGAATTATAAATATCCATAATTCAAATTATAGATATCTATTAGTCACCATAATTTATGGATATCCATAATTCGATTTATGGATATCCATAATTTGATTTATAGATATCTATAATTCGAATTATGGACATCCAATACTCACCCTGATTTATGGATATCAATTATTTGAATAATGAATATCCATAATTTGAATTATGGATATCAATAAATACGGAAAATATAGTAAAATGGCAGCCTATATTCCAATTATGGACATCTATTATTCGAATTATGGATATTAGATATCAATAAATTGAATTATGGATATCCATCATTCAAATTATAGATATCCATTATTCCATTTATAGATATTTATAATTCGAATTTTGGATATCCAATATTCACCCTGATGTATGGATAGCGATAAATCAAATAATGGATATCTATAATTTTCTGATGTGCACAATCTTGCATGCTTCCAAGTAACTCTCACTTAGCACAGTTTTTCATATATCACTTGATTTTTTTTTCTCTGTGCACAATCTAATGCACTTTCGTGTAACTCAGTATTAAGCACATTTTAGTACACATATCAAGTTGTTTTCCTAAGTGCACCATATAATGCCATTTGTAACTCAGTAATATGATAAGCACATTCAGATGCACACATTCTATTGCCTTTCTGATGTACACAATCCAGTGCTCTTTGTACCAGCACATTAAGCACATTTCAATGCAAAAATCATGCTGTCTTTCTGATGTGCACAATCTAATGTGCTTTATATTTCTGTATTATGATAAGCACATCAAACACATTCTGATGCACAAATTATGTTGTCTTTTCCATACATGCACAATGGAGTGTGCTTGAAGTAACTCAGTAACTCAGTATCAAGAACATTTTCACACAAACATTTTGTTGTTTTTCTAATGTTCACAATCTAATGCGCTTTCAACTCAGTATTATAGTAAGCACATTAAACACATTCTGATGCACAAATGTTATATTTCTGATGTGCATAATCAAATGCTTTTTAGATGATCTTATCTAAGCTTTAACATGTATGAGTACACTTCTATATTTTCCTGCCATATTTACATGGGGAATAACTTCTGTGACTTCCTGTTTGCTTCTCTGGAAGATGTAACCCTTCCAAGATGGGGTCTAACCTTAAAAATAGAATTTTCTCCTAGAAGAAAGACTTTACCTAAAGAGGAGCGAATTCTTTCCCCAAAGAGCTGGTCCCCATTGAGAAGGGAGGCATAAAAATGATAGAACTGCTTTCACTGAAAGTATACCAATTTCAGCTTAATCCTTTTATCTGATCCTTTTTCATTTAATCATGTATGTATATTGCATGTGAAATTTCCTGAATAAAATACTGTTTATAACCTATACGTTATCAAGATAAACTTTTTCCTGCACACAGTATTGTTGTTTTCACTTTTAAGTAACTCAGTATGTGAAAAACTTAGCACACACATATTACTGCACACATTATGTCGTTTATCTGATGTGCACAATCTGATGTGCTTTCAGATTGCTTTTCTGGTTGAAACGTTTCCCACATATTTTACAGAGGAAGGGATTGTATCCAGTGTGAATTCGAGTATGAACTTTAAGGTTGTAGTTGTTGGCAAAGGTCTTGCCGCATATCGTACAGTAGCAGCCTACACGCCTTCTCTCTTCCTGGGAAAGATCTTCGAGCCGCACAGGATAGTAGCCTGAAAAATGGCAATACATGAACAAAAGTTAACCCTTATAGTGCCAAAAATTAAAAATGTTGAATTGGCAAACAGTGTAGATCCAGATGAGGTGGCTCATAATGAGCCACCTCATCAGAATCTAAACTGTTTGCCCTCTAGTGTTCAAATTCTCAATATGATATCGCTTGGACGAAAAATTGTTTGAAATTCTGCAGACGTAAATTTTGTCTGTTTTTTGGCGCATTAAGGGTTAAAGAGCATGAACACAAGCTGGGTGCATACCATCCACTGTGTAATATTTTCTATGTACTGTCTGAGGCATCATATCCACTGTTTTATGGCTTACTATTTACAACCACATAGACCTTTGCAAATGTACAGGAGTATGTTTGTATGTGTGTATATGTATAAGCTAAATAAAATTAGTTTTTTTTTTTTTTAGAATACTTAATATACGCTTTTGTTGAACATGTTTGTGTATGCACTGTATATATAGCTTTGTATGCTATATGTGTTTTACCCTCCGAAAATAAAGGCAATTATTATCACTATTATTATTATTACTGCTACTACTTCTACACACAGTCAGTACAGGTATGTGATAACAATCTTACGCACATGCAAATACCATTATCGCACTAGCTAAAAACAATAAGCAGTATGAAGAATCCATCAGAAAGTAACCTACATTGCATGGTCACACATGTGCATATAAACATGTATATAATTCTGAATGAACAACCAAAGATGTGTGTTTTAAACTGTTATTTTCCTTTTTTCAAATATGTTTTTACATGCTTTTTAAAGCTCCTTTAGCAACACATCTCTTCAAACTGGGCATGTAATTAAACAGGGCTGCACAAGCATGCACAAACAAATGTCTCTTCAAACAAATTTTAAATGTTACACAAGCACTAGCTTTGTTTCTGTTATGTTTTGGTGCACACAAAGGAATGTGCTTTATTTCACATTTCAACATGCACAAAGATCAGCATCTCTATGAAGTTTTGCACTCACAAACACAGGTCTTTTATAACATCTGTCTGGTGTGGACGAAGTAATGTCTTTTTAAACTTCCTTTTTGATTGAAGCGTGCTCCACAGATATCACAACTGTATGGTTTATCCCCCGTGTGTACACGTAAATGCACTTTCAGATTGTAATTGCAAGAGAAAATCTTTCCACATATGGTACATCTGTTGCCTTGTCGGCGAAGCAGAGTGGGAGATGAAGCTGAAGTGGCGTAACCTGAAAAAAGACATAGCCTAACTAATTTACGAAAAAAGTAAAATGAGCCATGACACGATAAAACTAACAAAGTGGCATGTGCGCCCATCAAAGAATCAAATTAACATGGGCATCCGCCCAGTCTGATCAGAGTCTTTGCTCTGCACATAAAGTGTAGCTAAGGGTTTAAGTTAGCTCCATGCGCAAAGTAAAGGACTCTGATCAGACTGGGCAGATGCCCAGGCTGGTCTGAGTCTTTGCTAGGCCCACATGCCACTTTGTTGGTTTTGTCGTGTTGCAGCTCAAATATTGTTTCCAAAAACAATCCATAATTATGGGTACAGATCTATGTTTTCCACTATTACTAATTTTTTTTTTTTTTTTTTTTTGAAAGGGGTAGAATTTTTGTAACTTCCTGTTTACTTCCCTATATGAATAAGCCCTTCCAAAATGGGATAAAGTCATGAGAGAAAGAATTTGCTTCCGGCAAAGGAATTTCGACATGTGCATGCAGTGAAAGGAGAAAAGAGGATTCTCATCACAAGACAGAAGAAAGAAAGACCTTTGTCATTCACCTTGTCTCTAAGTCAGTCCACCAACTGGATATCCAGCATTGAATCAGCATTGAGTTAACATTTATTCAACACATGAGCCACGACACAACAAAACCAACAGAGTGGCATGCATACATGTGATGAACTCTTGAGGACCATGTGGGAGATCTGGATTTCATTTCAGGGAGATTGAGTTCCCCATCAGGGAGACTTTTTGACGGCAACTTTGATGCGTTGTTTCGAGAACTTCACTACTTCACTGTTTGTTTGTTTTTTTGTTTGTTTGTTTTTT
Source organism: Ctena decussata (assembly GCA_963989385.1). Taxonomy (NCBI): domain Eukaryota; kingdom Metazoa; phylum Mollusca; class Bivalvia; order Lucinida; family Lucinidae; genus Ctena; species Ctena decussata. The sequence continues at coordinate 53,840,077 of OZ022509.1, forward strand.
TGGTGGTGGGGATGGGGGGGGGGGGGTGTTCTTGTTTTAAAATAGAACAACATGAACTAAAGTACAGTTGTATAGTTTGTTTAAATTCTACTTTTGAGTTACCCAATACTTCAAATATAACCTCAAAAGTATGCCATTTCAGTGCAGTAACACTACCATCCTAAGTTTAATTTACAGTGTAATTCTACAGTAGTGTTCATAGTGTTAGTGCTGACCATTCCATTGCTAAATTGCAAAAAAGAAAAAGAAAAAATAAACAATCTGATTATCTGGCATTCTCAAACCATCACTCCTCTCCACTTTTCCCTAACCCTCAATATGAACATCCAAAATTGCATCTTGGATGATGGGTCCGATTTGCTTCAGTTATTTTGATGAAAGCTGATACTTGTTAAAGACTCAAAAAATCTGTTTATCTCAAAACCGAGTTATATTCTACACTTCAATGAACATACCTGTCATTAGAGCTGTCTATTTTCGTTGAATATTAGATTAAGAACGAATATAGCTGCATATTTGGGCCCGTAAACTTGTAGAATAGCATATTTCTGTCTCAGTCAGATGCTAAGATCTCGGATTTCCCATATTTTATATATAAATTCACACTGGTTCTCATTTCACATACGATGCGTCTGAATCGGCGGGAACTGGATAGAAAAACGCGGGAAACTATTCTTAAAGTGAACGAACCGACTTATAGAGTAAAACAAAAAAAAAAAAAAAATGCTGGCTACCGTGATGATTTCATGAAAGTATGATCTGATCAGCCTGCGCAAATTTTGCATCATCGATATTTATAATGACTATACATAACGTATCTGACATGTTCACTGAAAAAATCGCTATCGAATCATTGTCGATTGGCGGCGCTTGCATCTTTTGCATGAAAGTATGATCTGATCAGCCTGCGCAAAGTTTGCATGATCGATATTTATAATACATTACGTATCTGACATGTTCACTGAAAAATTCGATATCGAATCACTGTCGATTGGCGGCACTTGCATCTATTGCATTCGTGCAAATCAAAGACATAAACAATGACCGATGCATAAAGCCGTGACGCAATAAAAGTCATTTGCTCTCGGTAAAAGTTACCTGCTATTATAGTTAGCACAGGTACCTTTACTGGTGCGCTAGCCAATTTAACACCTCGCTGCGTCTGATCAGCGAATACCCCTCGGAATGACACATCCTATATTGCACCCTGTTAGGTAATTGGGTCACGGACAGTTAATCCTTTGCCAGCCGCCGGGTAAGTAGTTACCGCAAAATGGACGGTTCAGAAAAAATTATGACAGGAAAATTCAGCATCCGGGAGATTCTGAATACTTTCCGGGAGCGCGGGAGATGGGCTCCATTTCCGGGAGCCTCCCGGATGATCCGGGAGACATCACATGTATGCCGCATGTGCGCCCAGCAAAGACTCAGATCAGCCTGGGCATTTGCCTCGTCTGAACAGAGTCTTCCCTGTGTGGATGGAGCTAGCTTAGACCCTTAGCTACCCTTAAAGCCCAAACCGAAGACTCTGATCAGACTGGGCGAATGCCCAGGCTGATCTGAGTCTTTGCGTGGCGCAATGCCACTTTGTTGGTTCGTCATGTCATGGCTCATATGACGTTTAATCACATAATGTCGGATGAGTCAATGTTGTGTGGCTGCTGTGGAGGCTCTGCTTTCAGCCAGTCTGATCTACTGCTCGCTAACAGATTTTTAAGATTTCATGAAAATCAAGAAATTTTGAGGCTCTGGTCAAATAATGACAAGCTATAGGTGAAATTGGTGATATGAGTGGAATCCAAAATGGCAGCTAAAGTAACAGCTAAATCTTTAATCTAGCTAACATCTTATCTGAGCACACAAATGGAACATTCTCAGAAATCCTTCATATGGTACACTGAGGGGACCCCAGTACTCAAACAATAAAATAAAGCTTATGTAAATAATTTTAGACCAATCTTTGTAATAAGACAATTCATAAACTGCATGATTACGGTACTTTCTCAGAAAGTACAACCTAGGGTCGAGTCGGGTAACTTTGGACAGAGGGTAAATTCGGACATACCATTGCAAACAGTAAAAATCCAGATGAGACGGCTCATTATGAGCCTTCTCATCAGGATTTTCACTTTTTACCCAGTTCATTTTGTTTTAATTCCAAACAACTGACATATAAAGGAAACAATGTCACTGTCCGAATTTGCCCGCTGTCCAAATTTACCCGACATTACCCTAATATAATATGAGCTATAATCAGGCATATCAAACATTTCTAATCTGCTTAATAACCGGCTAACACATTTAACCCTTTTAAGCCTGAACATCTGTTTTGGGGACATATGCAAACAGGGCAGACCCAGTTCAGATGCTTCAAAGCATGGCATCTGATCAGAGTCTACACTCTTTGCTTACAGGAATTTCTATGCAAAATACTATTATGGTGAAAACATCCACAGAAACCCTTAAAGTAGAATTGGACTCATCAAAATGATAAGGCTGGACAAGTCCATTAGTCAAGAAAGGGTTAAACAAAGAATAGTTCCTTGATTTGGTGAACTATACTTTTTTTGATACAGAAACTATCTATAAATTCAGCGGACCTACTCTTATTTAACAAACAATTTCCAAAAAGTCTACATCTCAAGGAAGTTACCAGAATCAAAAGGCAAGTATCCCAAAAAAGGTCTGTAACAGGCTCTTTTTTCTTCTTCTTTATTTGTGTGAATGATTTACCTGTCAAAACAATTCTGCATCTCTTTAAGGAGATTACCTCGTGCAAGCCATGAGCCCAGGTGCAATATAAGCTCAGAAGGCACACAACATTGAATCAACATCTTAACATTGAATCAATGTTGTTTCAATGTTAATGTTAATTCAAAGTTATGTGCCGACATTTGTGTTCACATGATGCAAAGATAAGGAAACAAAATACATGTACCAGAAAATGTACTTGGAGATACCAGTAGTTGAGATAACAGGAGTGGAAATGTAAAGAAAAATTGGAAATGCGTTGAAACTATATTCTTTGATATAAGATGGTACTTTGAGATATCAGTGTTAAAGATAATGAGAATCAAATGTATGGTTCAAACCAATTCTGCATGCTTGGCCTATTTGCAGAGGATGCCACTCTCTCTTCCATTCGCATTTTAACTCACAGTTTAGAGAAGTTGATAAATTTCAAGAACTGGTGCAGCAGTAACGATATACATTCAATATCTCGAACATTGATATCTCAAAATATCTTCTTATATCAAAGAATATATTTCCGATTTTTATTTACATTTCAACTCCTGTTATCTCAAACTACTGATATCTCAAAGTAAATTTTCTGGTACCAGAAAATTTACTTTGAGATATGAGTAGTTTGGTCTGAAATTTGACTTCGAGATATCGAGAGTTGACTGTAGTAGTAAATGTACCAAAGACCACAGCAATTTTCTTCCACCATAGAAATTTAGGTGTATGGGTATACCTCCATGCTTTTCCGCCATTTTTACCAAGGGAATTTTTTTCTTTCTTTTTTGTGAATTCCTGTTTTCCTCCCTAGATGGTATAGTCCTTCCAAAATAGGTTTACTTTTAAAATGATAAATTTGCTCTCAGAGGAGCAAATTCTTTCCTCTGAGTTAACTCCTTTCGATAAACTGGAAGTTACTTCCCCTTAAAGTGTACCTATTCATGGTAAGATCAATTAGAACATTTACTCGCATTTGCAGCACATCTCTTCAAGCTGTGCATTTTTCAAGTTCACGGCAGCATTAACAAACAGTAACTGTTGTGTCGTGCACACATGAAAACATCATTTTCTGTTTCAGTTGGTCATAAAGACAAGTCTATAGGATTATTAATCAAGATGTACAAGGACGGTACAATCACCTGCTAATCACAGTAACTATCTTAGGTAAATTTCAAAAGAAAATAATCATGGACCAGATAAACAATAAGAATATCTCAGGCATTAAAGTCTGATTTTAGTGTTGTACCCTGTTACTGTATTTACTGTCATTTGTCTGAAGCAAATAAAGCTGTTTAACCAGACATCATGAGTTCAGGTTTCCAGAATGTCTTGGCAAAAGACTTTATTTCATAAATAATAGCATTTGGTATAGCCAAAGGACGTAAGTGCCAGGTAAGTGTGCTTAAGCACACAGAAACACTTTTAAGACCTGCCAGGGCCCAGTTGTTCAAAGCATCGTTAGCCTAACGAGCTCGTTAAGAGGTCAGCTTGTTAAGTGAATTACGACTTAATAACCAATAACACTGATATTTTTTGTTGAAAAAATTAGAGAAGCTTTTGCAATGCAAAAGCTTCTCACATTTATTAAACAAAAAATAATGGCATGTATGAGATATTATTGTTTGAAATTTTACCGTAACGTTAACTAACGACGTCATTAGTTGAGAGACAACCGGGCAATGAGTTATACCTGATTTCTTATTTGGTTTGAGATTATTTTCTTAACAAGTGAAGAAACACAAGCTATTAACTGTTATGATCATGTAAAAGTTATGTACATTATCCAACTTGATAATGATAAGTCTGGATGGTAGTCTACTTAATGCACACAAAGAATTGTCCATATGGCGAAATGCTGGATGCACACAAGTTGAAAGATGTTTTCGTTTAGAGGAATGGTTTAGCATGTGTAAAGAAATGTCTTTTTAAACTTCCTTTCTGGCTGAAGCTTGCCCCACACATATTACAGACATAAGGTTTCTCCCCCGTGTGTACACGTGTATGCAACGCCAAACTAGATCTGGACAAGAAAACCTTGCTGCATACATCACACTTGGTACTTGGTTGATGAGTGGGTGGTTCCTTTGTGATTTCAGTGGAACCTGCAATAAAGAATGTTTGGCTTCATGATTTTTCACCCACTGGACCTAGGGCTGTCAGATTTTTCTATCCCAGCCTATGTATCAACCTAGGCTCTGAAGCTGTCTCAAAATGTTAGTCATCACTCAATACAGCCCTATCTTGTTAATTTCAGCAACTCCACTTGTTACCTGTCCTGTAAATAGCATGCAGAATATGAAATAATTGACAGCCACTGATGTACAGGAAATGTCATTGTAGCTTCCTGATAAGCAGTCGGTCATGTAAAATGCATGCATAAGATGAAACTAGACAAAGTGAGCAGGAGCTCACGCATACCACAGTCCAGGGCCACCTCCTTTTAAAACCACCACCTCACCAAACCAATCTCAATATATGGTATGACTCTAGAGACCTGGTCAAAAATTGAAACTACAAACTTAACACAAAAGTCCAATACTTATGCATCTCTGTGACCTTGACCTTGGTCAGCGATGTCAACTAATCAGCATGAAGGTAGAAAGACCTAATCACAAACCTAGTGTGAATACAAAAGTTTAAGCACTAGATAGCTTTTCTGTTTTATTAAGTACGATGGGTGAGAAAAATAATCAATGATGGTGCTGAGACCTCAATAAGGAAATCTTAGGCTCATTTTCAGATTATTTAAGTCTTATGCTCCGCTTGCTGAGCATAAGAATTAAGTAATCTGAAACTCAGCCAAAGATTTCCTTGTCTCAGCCTCAAGAGAAACAGTTACACTATGATACTACTCTATTTATGTATACCTGTACATAGACACTTTAAGTTTGAACAATATCAATTCTTCTTGTGTAATGAATGAATCAAAGTTTCAAATTAGATTCATGCTGCATAACCCAATTGTCACCAGCCTTGACTGAAAAATCGAACCAACACTAGGTCAAAAGTTCAAAAGCCCAAAGTAACAAGCAAATTCGACGAATTTATGTCCCCCGCCTTGGAAACTAGGTCTCCACTGTATATACACTTACTGTTTGAGCTGGAAAAGCGGCTAATTTAAAAATGTGAAAAAAGTAATAAAAAAAATAATGTGAGGATTATATCCAAACCACATGCATATCTTCAGACCATAACCAAAATACCTGTGAAGTTTCAAAGGAATCGGCATAAAACTGTAGGAGGAGTTGCGCACACAAGGTACCCACTATCTAGTCACTATGATAGTAAAAACGCCTAAAAAATGATTAAGTTCAACTTGTGGAAAAAGTGACAAAAAATAATGTGAGGATTATATCCAAACCACATGCATATCTTCAGACCATGACCAAAACACCTGTGAAGTTTCAAAGGCATCGGCATAAAACTGTTGGAGGAGTTTTGCACACAAGGTACCCACTATCTAGTCACTTTGATAGTAAAAACGCCTTAAAAATGACTAAGTTCAACTTGTGGAAAAAGTGACAAAAAATAATCTCAGGATTATATCAAAACCACATGCATATCTTCAGACCATGACAAAAACAGCTGTAAAGTTTCAAAAGAATGGGCATAAAACTGTAGGAGGAGTTGCGCACACAAGGTACCTACTACTTTAGGGGGACGGAAGGACGGAAATAAGGACGGAAAGACGGAAGGATGGATGGATGGAAGGACGGAATGCCAAAAACAATGTCCCTCCGCTTTTCTTCGAAAAGGCGGGGGACACAAAATGGGGCATGATTTCCAAACTCTATACATTTTTCCCTTTGCAACACAGAAATTGAATACTGTCAGAAAAATTTTGAATGTATATGTATTGTGTTCGTTGACATCTGCAGAAATGAGAATTCAAAATTACTTGGGATTTAAGAACTTCTTACAACAGTGAATTACAGGCATACCGTATTAATCCTGATAAATGCCCCTGTCCTAAAAAAGGCCCCAGCCTGTTTTCAGAAAATAATGCTATACATATACATGTATTAACTTGTATGAATTCCTATTTTCTTCTCTGGATGAGGTAGCTCTTTGACATGGGGTCTATTCTTAAAGGGGAGGAGCAAATTCTTTCCTTTAAGAGTTGACCACTACTGAAAAGGGAGGCAACAATAGTAGAGTTGCTTCCTCTGCAAATATACCCATTCACCTGAATACTGTTTATTAGAAGTTTTTGGCAGTGACTGATTTACAACATTTCAGGCTTTAAATAATGCTTCTCCCTTTCGTAAAATGCTACGCCCCAGAAGTGTTTAATAGGATTAATACAGTAGTTATCTCTGAATCAAAATCATTTTTTGTCTTTATTTACCAACAGGATACTGTGTAACCTCATATCAGACTGCTCCTAGCAAGTTGAAAGGCCTAAGAAAAGACAAAACTGGCAGGCTAAAGATTTAAGGTGCTTGGGGACTCCCGTTTTTTTTTTCACAATTTTCAAAAACGGAAAAACGTTTTTTAAAATTATTTGCTTTCCTGGCGAATGGGACCCTGCTTTTTCCTTTAGGAGTTGATCCCCGCTGAGAATGGAGCAAAACTGAAACAAGAGCGCCTCTGAGCGGGGCAATATACGCCCGTAGGGGCTTAAAGTTGGAAAGAAAACAAGAGATGACAGAACTTTGTCAGTAGCTTAAATCTTCAATAATAAGGCAGATATAAAACTACAAAACAATGAAGCTAATATGAAATTCCTAGATAAAAATTACAAAGGGGCATACTTCCATCATAAATGGAAGTTTGGATATGGTTCTTTTTCTCTTCATATCGTCTGATATTTGTACAAACCTTTGTGAAGAAATCTTAAACAGTTTTCAAGATATGGAGCAGACAAAAAGCTAATATGAAATTACTATATAAAAAATATGAAGGCACATAATTCCGTCAAAACTGAAAGTAGGGATATGGTCCTTTTTCTCTGCACATTGTCTGATGATGCTTCATATTTGTATAAACTTTTATGAAGAAATTTTATACGGTTTTCGAGATATGAAGCGGAAAAATAATGTTACCTTTTGAACTTTGTCCTCTAAGAGTGACCTTGACCTTTGTCGAACATTGTTGGAATACAAGTTCTGCACGATGCCTCTATAAGGTGAACATTTGACTCAAGTTTCAAAAACATCTTTCAAAGGGTTAAGGAGATATGGAGTGGATACAAATTTAATACAAAATCACAATACTAAAAATACAAAGGGGCATAATTTTATTAAAACTGAAAGTAGGGTTATGGTTCTTTTTCTCTGCACATCTTCTGATAGTGCTTAATATGTATGCAAACTTTCATGAAGAAATCTTATACAGTTTTTGAGATATGGAGCGGACACGAAACTTAAATGAAATTACTTTAAGAAAAATGCAAAGGGAAATAATCCCTTCAAAACTGAGAGTAGGGTTATGGTTCTTTTTCTCTGCACATTGCCGAGATATGGAGAGGACACAAAGCTTTTATGAAATTACCTTTGAAAAATACAAAGGGGAATAATTCCGTCAAAACTAAAAGTACTGTAATGGTTCTTTTTCTCTGCACATCGTCTGATTGTGCTTTATATTTGTACATACTTTCATGAAGAAATCTTAAAAGGTTTTCGAGATATGGAGCGGACACGAAGCTTATATGAAATTACCTTTGAAATATACAAAGGGAAATAATTCCGTCAAAACTGAAAGTAGGGTAATGGTTCTTTTTCTCTGCACATCGTCTGATGGTGCTTTATAATTGTACAAATTTTCATGAAGAAATCTTAAACGGTTTTCGAGATATGGAGCGGACACGAAATGTTACCTTTTGACCTTTGACCTCTAAGTGTGACCTTGACCTTTGTTGGACATTGTTGAAATATGCGTTCTGCACATCGTCTCGTTATGGCAAACATTTGACCCAAGTTTCAAAAAAATCTTTCAAGGGGTTGAGGAGATATGGAGCGGACACGAAAAGTTAACGAATGGACAGACGGACGGACGGAGGCCACGACATAATATGACCCGTCTTCGACGGGCGTATAAAAATGACAGAGTTGCTTTCCCTGAAAGTGTACACATTCACCTTGAGTTGTGCATCAAAAGTTCATCTGCTGTGAGATACGGTGGATTTAGGCATGTGTAGGTCCGGCTGTGTTTTGGAGCAATCTTTTCCTGTCCCTTTTCTCTATCCATATAAACAGTTAAATGCCGGATACTTTAATGAGCCTTGGCAGCTGTTTGATCTGAGCCGCGGCATGACAAAACCAACAGAGTGGCATGTGGCTCCAGCCAGACTCGGATCAGCCTGGGCATCCACCCAGTCTGATCAGAGTCTTTGCTGTTGGCAAGGTGGTACCTTAGAACCTTAGCTACCCTTTAAGCACACACAGCAAAGACTCTGATCAGGCTGGGCAACTGCCCAGGCTAATGTGAGTCTTTGCAAGGCACACATGCCTCTTTGTTGGTTTTGTAGTGTCACAGCTTATCTCACTATTGGATTATTGTAATGACCCTAAATACTGGAATAGAACCACCCAAGCCAGATCAGGGTAAGTAAATTTAGCTGTTCTACCACTGATTTTCTGATACATTCCTTGGATATTAAGGTGAATGGATACACTTTCTGGGAAGCAACTCTACCATTGTCTTTCTTGCTTCTCAATGGGAGGGAATTGATAAAGGAAGAAATTAGCTCTAATAGGAGCACATTCTTACCTTACACAGCAGACCCTAATTTGGAAGAGTGCCTTCATCCAGGGAGGTAAACAAGGAAGCAAAAAGGAAGTCACAAAAGTTGTTCCCCTTCGTAGAAATGACAGAAAAAAAGGGAGGTGTAGCCATTCACCTTAAAATCTGTTTACTCATATTTTTATTTTCATATACTACTAGGTGTCCTAATTATACAATAGTTAATCCATATTGCATTCTACACATCAAACTGAGCACCCTGACGGTGCACTAAAGCCTTGTGTCTCTCCATTGATCCTTTCTGAGTGAAAGCTCGGCTACAAATTTCACACTGGAACGGTTTCACACCAGTGTGAATTCTCATATGCATCTTTAGCATAGATGGAGCTCTGAAGGTCTTCCCGCAAATTTGACAGGGACATCTGTCTTGATATGTCATGAAGCTGCTTCTTCCTGTCCTCTTGATAAACAATGCCTCTGAAATGAGAAAATGGAAATTTTAGGGTGACAAGAAACATGTAAATTCCATAAATTAGATTTTCCAACAAACCCTACTTTGCTTAAATATTGGGACACCTGACAACCATTAATTTTCCATTTGGGACAAATGGAAAATTAATGGTTTTAGGTGTCCCAATACTTAAGCACTTTAGGGTATACAAATAAATGAAGTGAACAGGGGAGATAATTGGTAAATGAAGAAAACTACGTTGTCATTCTTGCATATGATACACATATTTATACAGCTGTTTCTCAATACAAACTAATATTAAAATATCTCTCAAGGTGTTAGAGTTAGGGGTGCACTAAAAAAATGATCAGGGGCAATAACTGGAAAATGAAGTACAGACAAACCTGTCTTAAGTAAGCATCCAGGGAAAGGGCCAAACCTGCTTGCTTAAGGCAGGTGCTTGCTTAAAACAGGTTAATTTACAATGAAAATGCTACTTTGGGATATGAGATTTTGGTCTTTTTAGACAGGTTTTGCTGGTTTGATTGTAACTGGGAGTTCTCATTCTTTAATTGGACGCTCTGTCTTCAGCTGTTCTCTAATCTCGACTCATACCAAACAAGAACTCCACAGACAGCAGTGCCCCACATGTCTGACCATTGGCACAAAACAGAACTACCGTAATGACCGTTAATATTCGGACAGACAGGTCTAAGCAAACATTGTTGACCCAGACCAAACCGCTCCTCAAGGAGCAGTTTGATCAGGGTCTACAACGTTTGCCATTCACTAAGCATCATTTGGATGCATTAACTTATGTAAACTCCACTTTCTAAGAACTTTGGAACAATAATTGCCCTACTTTCATGTGTCCAAAATTTTAGGGTCATTACGGTAAACCAGAAAACTTGATGAAAGTTCACACCAGATAAGTAAGACATTATGTCTCTCTTCTGCTAGTTGCAGGTGAGACAAAAATGATTTTAAACCATTTCTGAGTAACAGTCTGAAACAAGAATGTATGCGAAATAATGATCAAGACGTATTCTAGTAACTGACAAACATATATCATTTTAGTCTTGTATGAACACTCAGTTGGTTCTCTGTTGCCTGTTTTTGGTGTCAGAGTTTCTGTGATGTTTTACCTTATGTATGTTCTTATTATTTTTGGTTCGGTTTGGGTTGCTGAGTGGCCACCTTTCGGGAACAAGCTGCTCACTCGGTTGGCCATATGTTCTCTGTATCTTGATTATTTGTAATCTTAGTTGTTTCCAACTATGGTTTGAGGGCTGGATTTGGATTTTGATTGTTTCAGTTCCTGGCCTTTGCATACTTTTTACTTTTCTACAATCCAACCAAGTATAGTACAGTCAATTCCCGATATCTCGAACACTGGTATCTCAAAGTACCCTCTTATATCAAAGAATATAGTTAGGACATAATTTCAATTTTTCTTTACTTTTCAATGCTTTTTATCTCAAATTACTGATATTACAAAGTAAATTTTCTGGAACCAGAAAATTCACTTTGAGATATCAAAAGTTTGGAATAAAATTTGACTTTCAGATATCGAAAGTTGACTCACTGTATATCCATAATAGTTACAAAGTAATAGGCATGTAACCAACAAGAAAACATAGATCAGATACTAGTAAATGGAAAACAAACTGTTAAGCTGTTGTCCCAGACTTCTGCCAAGTTTCATGAAAATATACTAAAGCCAACTTCTAACTGACCACTGATTTACAGCTTGTGTGTTTGACTTCTTTTTTTCAGATCATTGTTAAGAGAACTGAATGAAAATGAAAAAAATGAAAAAAAAATAAAGGTCTGGTTACTATATAACACTAAACATTTCAACTTTATTGTACTTCGTCTATTTACAACAAGGCTCAGTAGTCCTAAAATCTTTCAAAAAAAAAATGCAGTTCTTTTGGACACTGTTTCAAATAATTTTTGACTTTGCAAACTTCTTAGTACACTAAATTAAAATGAATTTAACTAAATGTTCATTTGTCTGCAAATATTAAACCATTTTCTGCACATATCAGAAACAAGTCATACATTAAACTTTGGAATTTGTGTAAATTTGTGTTACTTTTCTTTCTACACATCAGCATCAATTTATATGTTTAAACTTACCCTATCTTACAAAACTTATCTGAACGCATCAATGATACCGTTTTAATCCTAATAAACACCCCTGCTCTGATAAACACCCTGCCTCTTTTCTGAAAATAATGTTATACCAAACTGCATGAATTCCTGATTGCTTCTCTGGATGAGCATTACTCTTTGAAATAGGGTCTACACTTAAAGGTAAGAATTTGCTCCTAGAGGAGCAAATTCTTTCCTTTAAGAGTTGATCCTACTGATAAGTGAGGCAAAAAAAAATAGTAGAGTTGCTTCCTCTGAAAGTAACCAATTCATCTAAATACTGTTTATTAGAGATATTTTAGCAGTGGCTGATTTACTACACTTTGGGCTTTAAATAATACCTCCCTTTCATGAAATGCAATGCCCCTGGGGCATTTAATAGGATTAATGAGGTAGTTTAAAATGTCTTATATGTCTTTCTCCTTCCTTCATAATAAACTGTCTTAGAGCACTTCATCCTTCAAAAAAATCATTGATAAAACATTCTTCAGATTTTTTCCCTGAAAACATTTGTCCAAACTACAAACAGTCTAGTCACTGATCAGTTTGGAGCAGTCTGATCTGGGCCTATACTGATCGACACGACAAAACCAACTAAGTGGAATGTGCGCTCAGCATCAACTCAGATCAGCTCGCCATCTGCCCAGTCTGATCAGAGCCTTCACTGCCCGTATGGAGCTAGCTTAGACCCATAGCTACCCTTTAAGTGTACAGTAATGACTTTGATAAGACTGGGCAGATGCACAGGCTGATCTAAGTCTTTGCTGGGCACACATATCACTTTGCTGCTTTTGTAATTTCGCGGCTCATACAATTCATATGCATCAGTCTATGTGTTGATATTTCCTTTCTTATATTTAGCAAAGATAAATCATATGCATTATTTCAAATGAATATGCTTTTCCTCTCTTACTAAACTCTTCACAGAAAATTCATATGCACTACATTATGTGAACCATGTTTCCTTTCACACTAAACTGTGATCTGTAAACTTGTGGATAAGTCATAATGGGAATCCATATTTCCTTTCTTACTAAAGTATGGTTTGCACTATAAACTGTGATCTGTAAACTTGTGGATAAGTCATAATGGGAATTCATATTTCCTTTCTTACTAAACTATGGTCTGCACTATAAACTGTGATCTGAAAACTTGTGGATAATTCATAATGGGAATCCATATTTCCTTTCTTACTAAACTATGGTCTGCACTATAAACTGTGATCTGTAAACTTGTTGATAATTCATAATGGGAATCCATATTTCCTTTCTTACTAAACTATGGTCTGATCTATAAACTGTGATCTGTAAACTTGTTGATAATTCATAATGGGAATCCATATTTCCTTTCTTACTAAACTATGGTCTGCACTATCTGGGAATTCAATGTGCTACTTTGTGTGAATTAGTATTTCCTTTCTTTCCAGACAGCCATCCACATGTGTCAGGGATAATTCATGTGCTTCACTTATTGTGAATTATTTGTCTTTCTTATTACATTATCATCTTCATAAATCAAGGATAACTGGACATACATGTTATTTCTTCCTTCCTTCATCTGCACGTATCAGAGATAACTCATACAAGTTACATAGTCATATTTCCTTTCTTATAAAACACTGATCTGCACAGTCAGAAAACTTTTATGTATTACTTTATGTTAAGTCATATTTCCATTTCCATTTTAACTCTGTTGCACTCAGAACAGCCAAAACTCCATAGAGTTTTGGCTGTTCTGAGTGCAATAGGGTTAAACTAAACTGTCATCTGCACTACAAGGGATAACTCATGTGAATTCATATTTCCTTTCTTACTACTCATCTGCAAATTATATCAGGGATAATTTGTATGCATTACTTTATAGCAATTCATGTTTTCCTTCTTTAAGAAGGAAAACATGAATTGCTATAAAATAATGCAGGAAAACATGAATTGCTGTAAAGTAATGCAAACAAATTATCCCTTATAAAATTTGCAGATGACAGTATTATCAGGGATAACTTGTATGCATTACTTTATAGCAATTCATGTTTTCCTTCTTTAAGAAGTTTAAGTTAAACTAAACTGTCATCTGCACTACAAGGGATAACTCATGTGAATTCATATTTCCTTTCTTACTACTCATCTGCAAATTATATCAGGGATAATTTGTATGCATTACTTTATAGCAATTCATGTTTTCCTTCTTTAAGAAGGAAAACATGAATTGCTATAAAATAATGCAGGAAAACATGAATTGCTGTAAAGTAATGCATACAAATTATCCCTGATAAAATTTGCAGATGACAGTATTATCAGGGATAACTTGTATGCATTACTTTATAGCAATTCATGTTTTCCTTCTTTAAGAAGGAAAACATGAATTGCTATAAAATAATGCAGGAAAACATGAATTGCTATAAAGTAATGCATACAAATTATCCCTGATAAAATTTGCAGATGACAGTATTATCAGGGATAATTTGTATGCATTACTTTATAGCAATTCATGTTTTCCTTCTTTAAGAAGGAAAACATGAATTGCTATAAAGTAATGCGGGAAAACATGAATTGCTTTCTTTAAGAAGGAAAACATGAATTGCTATAAAGTAATGCGGGAAAACATGAATTGCTTTCTTTAAGAAGGAAAACATGAATTGCTATAAAGTAATGCAGGAAAACATGAATTGCTATAAAGTGATGCATACAAATCCCTGATAAAACTTTCATCTTTTGACATCATTGAAAATTCATATGTATCATTTTATGTGAGTTCATATTTCCTTTCTTGGAAAACCTTCTGCCACACACATCACAAGCAAAAGGTTTCTCTCCTGTATGGATCCTCTCATGTTCTTTAACTCCTGATGGCCTGTCAAATATCTTCTGACAGAAGCGGCAGTTGTAGTTCTTGAGTCTCGATGAACCAGCCACATCTGAAAGAAAAATTAGAAATTAGTAAAGTGCAACTCATCAATTTATTAAGACTTAACAAAGGCACTATAAGCGCCTTCCTTTTTCGATACCAATTTGAAACGGCCTGAAACAAAATAAAAAAATTGATATCCCATCTTTGTTTCGCAACAATTGTTAGAATGGACTATATAGGACAATTAGTGTTACATACTGAAAGGAAAGGAAAAAGTCTAAGTTCTCACTGCTGTCTTGTTTCGAAACCATTTCGAAATGGTCTGAAACAAGAACAAAAAATCGCTATCCCATCTTTGTTTCGAAACAACTGTTACAATGGATTATTTAGGACAATTAGTGTTACATACTGAGATGAAAGGAAAAAGACTAAAGACTAAGTTCTCAATTTTTTCTTGTTTTGATACCGTTTCGAAACAGCTCGAAACAGAATAAAAAAAATAATTGATATCCAATCTTTGTTTTGAAACAACTGTTACAATGGACTATATAGGACAATTAGTGTTACATACTGAAACGAAAGGAAAAAGTTTAAGTTCTCACTGCAGTCTTGTTTCGAAACCATTATGATACAGTCTGAAACAAGAACAAAAAATTGCTATCCCATCTTTGTTTTGAAACAACTGTTACAATGGATAATATAGGACAATTAGTGTTACATACTGAAACGAAAGGAAAAAGTTTAAGTTCTCACTGCAGTCTTATTTCAAAACCATTATGATACAGTCTGAAACAAAAACAAAAAATTGCTATCCCATCTTTGTTTTGAAACAACTGTTACAAATGGATAATATAGGACAATTAGTGTTACCTACTGAAACGAAAGGAAAAAGTTTAAGTTCTCACTGCTATCTTGTTTAGAAACCATTTCGAAACAATCTGAAACAATATTAAATAAAAATTGCTATCCCATCCTTGTTTTGAAACAACTATTACAATGGATTATATAGGCATAATAGTGTTACATACTGAAACAAAAGGAAAAATCACTTTTTGAAATATACAATTTACATGAGCAAAACCACTTCTTCACTAAAGCAAATGACTGAAGAAACAGATTTATGCAGAAATAAACACTCTTCCTACATGACAGTTGTCACTTTGGGTCAAATGTTAAAACTTACCTCACCAGCCAATGCAAATTCCTTTTAATTTTTAAAATGGGGGTACCCGTATTCATGTGTGCTTCCTGGATACAGTGTAATAGATAATGTTAAACCTTTTAGAAGTGTAGTTTATTGACATAGTCCCCTATCTGTGGCTGCAAACTGAACTGTGAGATTGCTAAAAGCATTGAGACAAAATGATAAAACCTAAGTGGCCGGTTAAAACATTTGGGTTGTGTACATGTACTGGTCTCTCTGTCTCAAAAATGGGTTTGCTGTACTGAATAGATTAATATATGTTACTTTAAAGGTAGGTTCCTGACGTTGCGATAACAATTATGTTCATAAAATAATTTTGTCTTTTTCTGGGTAGTATTGAATTCTCTTATTTTTCTGAAACTGTTACTACTGAGAAAATCGTCAGATGTTGTAGAAAATAGTCGTTTTCACTTTGGTTTATTTTCTTTTGTTGGAATTCCAGTTCTAAAAATAAATATGTTTTTACGTCTACAAGGTCGCAGTTTCTAATGTCATTTGCCAACAGTTAATTTTCTCTTGCCGTGAGCTCTTCCAGAGGTCCTGGCATGGCAGATGGGTTAAAACTATCCCAAAATGCAATGCAGCATGGCGTCAGCTATGTTATCTATTTTTGGCGCGAACTAAAAATAACGCTAACTGGTGTGCGAAGCAGAGTTAGGAAATCCCTTGCAAAACGACTTTTCTACGATTTTTTTATTTACACTTCTTAGTGAAATTTATTCATTTCCTCTATATAAGTGCTTTCCAACAACTTGGATAAAAAATCATCAAAATTATGATGCATTCCAAAGTACAGGAACCTACCTTTAAATCATTTTTTCCTTTCTTATCTAAGCTGTTATCTGGAAAATTCAAGGATTAATCAGGTATGCATCTGTTCATGGGAATTTACGTTCTCTTTCTTACAAAACTATCCTCAATAAACTAAACTTTTATCTGGGGAATTCAAGGATTAATCACATATGCATCTGTTCATGGGAATTTATGTTTCCTTTCTTACAAAACTATCATCTGCCAACTTCTATGATAATTGACATGCATTACTTTATGTTAATCAATTTTTCTTTTCTTACTAATGGTAAATAGTCAACATAGAACTTCAAGTGCATTCCTTTCTCACTAAACTGTCAGCTGCATAGATCAGACATAATTCATATGCATTATATTGGGATTTGTATTTCCTTTCCTACTTAACCCATTGCATTCTGGGTATTTTTGTCGTCTGCTGAAATTGTCGTCTGCATCAAAAATCAAGAATATTTTGACAATATTGGTCTAACTAACTCTTGTAGAAATGATGTCTAGGCAGCAAACAGTTTGGATCTCAGATCAGGCCACACAAACAAGTGGCCTGATCTGAATCCAAACTGTATGCCTAGATTCCCCTAAAGGGGTATCCCAAATGGAATGGGTTAACTGTCATCAGCATATATCAGGGATAATTATTAAATGTTACTTGAAGTGAATTTCTGTTTTCTTTCTTACTAAACTGTTATCTGCAAACTTCAAGGAAATTCACATGTTTTTATGTGAACTTTCATATTCCTTGTCTCAATAAACTTTCATCTTTTGACATCCATGAAAACTCTTATTTCAAATGAATTCGTATTTCCTGTCAAACTAAACTGCTATCTGTGATCTTCAGTGGAGTTTTGTGCGTGTTACTTTATGTAATTTCATATTTCCTGACACACTAAACTGTTATCTGTGATCTTCAGTGGAATTTCATGTGTGTCACTTTATGTGAGTTCATATTTCCTTTCTTAGTAAACCTTTGCCCGCACACATTGCAAGCATAAGGTTTCTCTCCTGTATGGATCCGCTCATGCTCTACAACTCTTGACGGCCTGTCAAATGCCTTCCCACAGAAGCGGCAGTTGTAGTTCTTTAGTGTCTGTGAACCAGCCAACCCTGAAAAAAGGATTAGAAGTTAGTAAAGTGAAACTGTGCAATTTATTAAATCTTAAAAGCACTAAAAATAGAAATAGCTGACTTTGCAGAGTAGATCCAGATGAGGTGGCTCAAAATGAGCCACCTCATCATGATCTACACTGTTTGGCCTCTAGTTTTTGAATTCTCAGTATGATAAAGCTTGAACAAAATATTTAATAGAAGTTTTACTGAATAAATCTTTTGCACAGCAACTCACTGCAAAGTAGAGGAATTCTAGGCTCCTCTGCTTCCTGCTTGGTTTATGAAAAATACAAAAGTATTATTTAAGGAATGAAAGAGTTTTTTTAACATTTACTGAAGTATAAACTACATCAGGTTAAAACAAAGTAAGTGCACCCTGAAGGGGTTTGCGTAAACTTTGCTTGTGACCCAATGTAGTTTACAGGAAAATTATGTTCGTGTAATTAACGTTATGTTAACATGCGGCACGATGGCGTCGGTGGCATACTTTGAATGTCTATACAACTGGAACGGAAAATGATTCCAATTTTATATTTGTTCTGTTAATCAGAACTGAATTACAGTGCAGCTTGATATAATTTTCATAATAATGCTACGACGAATAAGCGCGCAGTGGACACAGTGACATTACTTTAGGATCAACCCTTGTACTTCACTGAATGTTAAAAAAATAACTTTAATTCCTTACAATTATATTCTTTTCCTGGTTTCCACTGAAATCAGTTTTAAGAAAAAAGAGTTAAAATACTGCAAAGATAGCTTTTAAAGTTTCTCTTGACAGTGAATAAGAACAAGCAATAGAATGCTGTCATAATGTTTCGCAATGAAGCCCTGCCTACAAAGAAATAGTTCCAAATGGCAATTTAAATCCATATTTAATAATATTTTATCAACAAATGGATTTTTAATAACACAATTACCAATGTGCAATCTAAAATAGACAGCAAATCCAGTCAGCTCCTCATTTGGAATCAGGCCAAAACAGTGCCTGTATACATATGAGCCACGACACGACAAAACCAACAAAGTGGTTGTGCACCCAGCGCAGACTCAGATCAGCCTGGGCATCCGCCCAGTCTGATCCAGTCTGATCAGAGTCTTCGCTGTCCGCATGGAGGTAGCTGAGATCCTTAGCTACCCTTTAAGCTGCTAACAAAGAGTCTGATCAGACTTTGTGGATGCCCAGGCTGATCTGTCCATGCTGGGCGCACAACCACTTTGTTGGTTTTCTCGTGTCGTGGCTCATATGCAATGATGCCGATGGAAAATTTCACCATGTGAATCAATGTAACCACTGGTTTTTAACAATTTTTGCTCGCATACTTGTTGAATAGGTTTAAAGAAAGCTTTACACTGATAATGTAAATATTATATTTGTAAACTTCCCTGTTATAAATATTTTCCCATATTAAAACATAGAATTAAATGATTTAAGAATAATCATTTCTTTTGAGAAAATCTGAAGTTTCTCTTGAAAGAATTTCAGTTTGTAATGTCATTGAAAAATTGGCAGAAAACTCATACCCAAAAAGAATTTCAGGTCTTAAAAGGGTTAATATGTGTTTCTTTGAAATATTTTTCCTTTCTTTATTGTTATCTGCAAAGTCAAGGATTAATCAGCAGCCCCGGATCCAGTGGGTGGGCTTTGGGGCTTCAGCCCCGCCATCTGGATCTCTGTGTTATATATAATATGTAGGCCTCCAGATAACAAAGAGTCACTAATGACAGTTTGAGATAATTTTCCTTGTGTTTAGATTAAAACATATGTTGGGACATCTCATTAGATCGCCTCACTGAGGCGATTTAATGAGATATCGCAACATATATTCCAAGGCAAAAAAGACATTATCAAAAATTCTCATCAAATTTATCCCTAATTATGTCATATATTTTCAAGCCCCCTCACCCCACCCCATGCACACCTCTCGGCAACTCCCAGCCCCATCTGTTGTCCACTCATATGTGAGCCCCTCCAGTATGTAGTGGTCTGGATACGGGCCTGATCAGACATGCATTTGTTTATGAGAATTATGTTTCCTTTCTTATTGAAATAACATCTGCAAACTTCAGTGATAATTTACATGCATTTTTAATGTTTTCCTTCCTCACTAAATAATCATCATAGAAATTCATATGCTTTCATGTTTCCTATCTTACTAAACTGACACCAGGACAGATCAGGAATAATTCATATGCATTATTTTGTGAATTTGTATTCCCTTTCTTACTTAACCTGTTATTTGGTTTAAACATATCTATTTCACAACATACAGTCAAACCTGTCTTAAGGGGCCACCCATGGGAAGAACAAAAACTGGCTGCTTAAGACAGGTGACCCCTTAATACAGGTTCATTTGCACTGTATTTTGGTTCAAGAGACCCAGAAAATGTGGCTGCTTAAGACAGGTGACCTCTTAATAGAGGTGACCCCATGAGCAGGTTTGACTGTACATGGATTATACAGCATATAAGTTTATAGGATTAGCATGAAAGCATGTTGCTTATTTAGTTCTTCTCCTGTTATTTGCATACCATAGGGTATAAACTAGTCTGACAATTTTCACTTCCTGCCAAGACTGTCCGTCTTATTTTGCTTCCGCTGAGACAGCCCGCAATCTCTCACTTCCTGCTGAGCCGGCTGTGCATGATAAATGGCTTTCTGCCAAGACTGTCCACATGCTTCTGCTTCCTGCCAAGACTCTCAGCAGGAAGAAGAATCATGCTGACAGTCTCAGCATATAGCCATTTTTTGCGAACGGTGATCTCGGCAGAAAGCCATTTTTAGCGAATGGTAATCTCAGCATGAAGCAAGAGACAGTGGACAGTTGCAAAGGAAGCCAAATGTGATGGACAACAAAAACTGGCAGACTAGTTTATACCCTGTGATAAATCAGGGATACCGGTAGTTCTTAAATATTACTTGAATTAAATGCCTGTTTTCCTTCTTACTAAACTCACAGTATCCGAACTCTCTGTGCCAGCTCTTCCGGTTTCCATAGCGTCGAATCGAGAGTACTAACACTGACTTATAACCAGTAGTCGGAAATCATTATGTTTTAAGATTTTATCCGGCATGTGCTGCGTCATTTATAGTTATTCGGCTTTGAAAATGTAAAGAGGTAAGTTTAATATAATTTGCTCTTCGGTCTTTTACTTTATTGCCCTGTACAATGTCGTGTATGGGTGGATAGTAAACGGTACAGTAGTCAAATCGCCCTTGCCATGATTCTAAAACCATTTTGAGCCTTTTCTTACGTTTTATAAAACTCTTTAAAATAAACGGAAGGCGTTATCAATCTACAGTGTGTTAGTTTTGATAATAGGGTGATAGCTAGGTTTTGCACGATACAAACTCGTGTTAAATCAAGCTGTTCGGAATAAAATTTCTGTGACAGCCATGAGGTTTTCATTGTACAGGGTAATAAAGTAAAAGACCGAAGAGCAATTTATATTAAACTTACCTCTTTACATTTTCGAAGCTGAATAACTATAAATGACGCAGCAGATTCCGGATAAAATCTCAAAACATAATGATTTCCGACTACTGGCTATAAGCGAACTTTGTACTCTCGATTCAACGCTATGAAAACCGGAAGAGATAGTACAGTGAGTTCGGCTACTGTGGAACTATTGTCTGCAAATTTCAAGGAAAATTTGTATGTGTTATGTGATTTTTCATGTTTCATATTTAATACCAAATCGTCATCTTTTGGCATCAGTGAAAATTGTTTTTTTACTGTATGTGACTTCATTTTTCCTTTTATACTAAGCTGTTATCCGTGATCTTCAGTGGAATTTTATGTGTGTGTTTTTATGTGAGTTCATATTTCCTTTCATAGTAAACCTTCTTCCACAGACATCACAAGCATATGGTTTCTCTCCTGTATGTATCCTCTCATGTGCTTTAACTTTAGCTGGCCTGTCAAATATCTTCCCACAAAACCTGCAGTTATGGTTCGTGAGTCTCAGTGAACTAGCCAAACCTGAATAAAAAAGGTTTGAAATTAGTACAGTGCAACTGTGAACACTTAAAGCACTAAAAATGAAAATAGCTTGTTACGACCTGGCGGAGGTAACAAAAAGATGGAAGTAAACCAGCAACAAGCCTGTTCTTAAACTTAACAAAATTTATTTACATGTACATTAAAATAAAACATGCATTTGTTAATCAAAAAAATATGTAATTTAAGATACCTTATTTTAGTCTGAAAGTCCCTCAGAATTTAAAACACAAGTCCTTTAATAATTTCTGATCCCAGAAAACAAAGTCTGTATGAGCACATGAATATTTCCAATAGTCACAAAAGTAATCCAGTATGTTTAAATTCCAGTATAACTTATTTAACTATAGACTGGTGAAACTTACAAAGATGATCTAAATGAAAATCTGTCTTCTGTATATACTATCTAGGAACATTCCGGAACTAACCAAAAATAGATCTTACCAAAAAGTACTCAATTCTGACATAATTTCATACCAGAAGATTCTTAATGTTTACAACAGAAAGGTCTAATATTTTCTCAGTCCTAAAAATAGTTATTCCAGAATGTTCTAAAGTACAATGTAAACAACTTGTTTATTTCAAACCTAGTAAACATCTAAAAACTGCAAAATCATGGTAAAAGAAAATATTTACACCAAATTAAACACCATATTCATAACACTTCCCCTCTTCAAGGAAAAGAAAGTTTTATGAAATAAAGCTTTCTTTTGCCATATGACCAATTATGAAACAAAATTAAGTTTAATGCATATACACTGTATATATATCAGTACTAATCCAGACATCATGTAGTAATAGCCAAATTTAGGCTCTTGAAAGTGCATCTGGGATAATATTATCTTTTCCTCTGATATGTCTGATGTCAAGATTGTACTCCTGCAACATGAGACTCCACCTGAGTACCGCTGATTCTTGTTCTTCATTTTATGAATGAAGGTCAGTGGACTGTGATCACTGAAGACAACAATTGGTGTGGCTGAAGAAGATAAGTACACTTCAAATTGCTGAATAGCAAGGATGAGAGATAAACACTCTTTTTCAATAGTAGAGTAATTTCTCTGATGTTTGTTAAACTTCTTAGAAAAGTAACAAACAGGGTGATCCACACCATCATTATCTTCCTGAACCAAAACACTGCCTGCACCAACGTCACTAGCATCTACCGCAAATTTAAATGCTTTGTTGAAGTCTGGTGCTAAGAGAACTGGAGCACTCTTAAGTATGGCCTTTAACTTATCAAAGGACTTTTGACAGTCTTCATTCCAAATATATTTCTTTCCTTTACCTAGTAAATTTGTCAAGGGCTCTGCAATTACAGAAAAGTTATTACAGAACTTCCTATAATATCCTGCCATACCAAGAAAGCGCATCAGTTGTCTTTTGCATGTAGGTACAGGAAAATCCGAGATAGCCTCCACTTTAGCTTCTACAGGTTTAACCTGACCTTGACCCACAACATGTCCTAGAAATGTCAAATTTGCATGACAGAATTCACTTTTTGCTAAATTGATTGTCAATGTTGCATCACTAAGTCTTTGAAAGAATTCTCTGATAGTTTGTAGATGTAGTTTCCATTCATCGTTGAAGATGATTGCATCATCAATATATGCTTTACAACCACCCAGATCAGATGTCAAGCTATTTATAAGCCTCTGAAATGTTGCTGGAGAGTTTTTCATACCAAATGGCATAACCTTATACTGATAGAGTCCATCTGGTGTAACAAATGCCGAAATCTCCTTAGCTCTGTCTGTCAAAGGAATTTGCCAAAATCCTTTCAGAAGATCAAATTTAGTTACATATTTGGCTTGTCCAATTTGATCAATACAGTCATCAATACGTGGGATTGGAAATGTATCCGTTTTAGTCACAGAATTAACTTTTCGATAGTCTGTACACATGCGAAAAGTTCCATCAGGTTTTGGCACCAGAATACAAGGAGAACTCCAGTCACTTTGACTTGGTTCTATAAAATCATTTTCCAGCAAATATTTAATTTCTTCCCTGAGATACTGTTGCTTCACAGGGTTCATTCGATAAGGATGTTGCTTCACAGGCTTTGCGCCATCAATGTCAACATCATGAAAGATTCTGTCAGTCCTGGTTGGAATGTCCGGAAATAAGTGCTCATATTCAAGAATTAACTGTTTCAGTTCAAGTCTCTTGACTGGATCCAGGTGTGACAGTTTCTGGTCGAGATCCTTTAAGATGTCAGAATTCTGGAGTTTTGATGATGAGGGATCAGATTTTATAAAGTTCATATCCTCAGAGTCCATTTCAGATTGCTCTTGAGGGACAGAATTTACTACGCTTATTGGTGAAACAACTGAATTATCCCTATCAATGTACTTTTTCAACATATTAATATGACATAACTGTTTTTCCTTGCGCCTCCCAGGTGTGTTGATAATATAATTTACATCACTGAGCTTTTTGTCAACAGTGTAAGGGCCGTAATATCTGGCCTGCAGAGGTCTGCCAGGAATTGGCAAAAGAGCAAGTACCTTCTCTCCAGGTTTAAAATTTCTTTCCCTGGCATTTTCATCATAATGAAATTTCATTTTGTTTTGAGCTGATTTGAGATTGTACCGAGCAGCTTCACAGGCTTTTGACAATCTGTTATTGAAGTCAGAAACATACTGAAGCAAATTCAAAGAACTGTCATCATCAAAAAGAAATTTCTCTTTCAAAAGTTTCAGTGGTCCACGAACTGTGTGACCAAATACAAGCTCAAATGGGCTGAAACCAAGAGATTCTTGTACGGATTCCCTAGCAGCAAATAACAGCAAATGAATGCCTTCATCCCAATCCTTTTCAGTGTCAAAGCAGTAAGATCTGATCATGTTTTTCAACGTTTGATGAAATCGTTCTAAGGCACCTTGACTTTCAGGATGATATGCTGATGACCGATATTGCTTAATGCCTAATTCATGCATCACTTGCTGAAATATTCCTGACATAAAATTAGATCCTTGATCTGACTGGACAGATTTAGGGAGACCTACAAATGTGAAAAACTTCACAAGAGCCTTAACTATGGTCTTTGTCTTGATATTCCTAAGTGGAATGGCTTCTGGGAAACGTGTGGAAGCACACATTATGGTCAAAAGATATTCACAACCTGACTTTGTTTTGGGTAAAGGACCTACACAATCAATAATTATTCTGCTAAAAGGTTCCTCAAATGCAGGAATTGGCTGCAAATGGGCTTTAGGGATAGTTTGATTAGGTTTTCCTACCATTTGACATGTATGGCAAGATTTGCAATGTTTAGAAACATCTGATTTTAACCCTGGCCAGTAGAAATGATTAAGAATCTTGTGATAGGTTTTGTTTACACCTAAGTGACCTGACAAGGGAGTTTCATGGGCCAAGTTTAAAATTTCAGGGCGATAAACCCTTGGAACCACAATTTGGTGGTTAACAGTCCACTCGTCTTCTGCTGAGACATCAGGAGGACGCCATTTTCTCATCAAAATGTCATTTTTGACATAATAGCAAACAGGAACCTGGGACATGTCATTCTCATCTAAAACCCTTTCAAATAAAGGTGAGATCTCAGGATCACTGTGTTGTTCTTTGCAAAGCTGTGACCTTGACAGAAGGTCATGACCTTTGTCATTTGAAAATGAAAGTGAGTGGTCCGTGTTGGACACTGATGAGTTGGAAGTAAAGTCTGTCTGCATGTCAGACAGGCTGGGTGAAAGAGATTTTGAAATCTCATCATTAAAAGACTGACCTATAAAAGTATCAGTTAAATCAATGTCCTGCTTCCCCTCATTCAACATGGCTTTCTTTGCCATAGCCCTAGTGATAGCACACGAAGGGTAAAGGTCAGGAATTTCCTGCTCAATGGGGTCAGGTGGTTGATCAACACAAGGTGTGTTGGTCAAAAGTGGATTAACCACAACCTTATCTCCTGCTAGGTCATTGCCTAACAATAAGTGAACACCTTTAAAAGGTAATGAAGGTCTAATACCAACAGCCACTGGACCAGAAATTAAGTCTGAGGACAAATAAATGTTATGAAGCGGTACACTAACAAATCCACATTCTACACCCTGAATAAGGACACTTGTCCCAGAAGAAGTCTTCTCGGAAAATGGCAGGGTATCTGCCAAAATAAGGGATTGAGAAGCTCCAGTATCTCGTAAGATAGTAATAGGGGTAGACTGGGCAAAGTCACAATTTAGTGACACAAAACCTTCTGATAAGAATGGTTCATAAATCTCCATAACAGAATCAGTCTCACAAATTTTGGCCTGAATAGGAATTTGATCCTGAACACAAGACTGTGGCATTGACCGTAAAGAGGTAAGACCTGTGGGTTTTGGACCCTCTTGTTTTTCTCTCTTCCTCTTTAAAAGTAAGCATTCAGAAATTATATGTCCTGTTTGCTTACAATAATTACAAATGGGCTGAGATAAGGGATTTTGACCTTTGTTTTCACCAGGGGGTTTTGGTTTTGGAGTATATGAGGGACTGGAATTGCCAGATGGATTACTGGGACTGAATTTTGGACCTGACTGAGGGAAAAAGGTCTTTTTAGGAAAAGGCTTGTGCACAAAAGAAGTCTTATGAGTTAAAGCATAATCATCAGCCAAACGAGCTGCTGCCTCTAACGTTTCGACTTCCTTTTCATCTAAAAATGATTTAATGTCAGAATTAATGCACCTTTTAAACTCTTCAACAAGCATGAGCTGTCTCAGTTTACTATGATCAGAGCCTACTTTCTTTGATGAGCTCCATCTATCAAATAACTGCTCTTTTGTCCTAGCAAATTCAACATAAGTTTTGTCATTTTCTTTTCTACAGTTCCTAAATTTCTGCCTGTAAGCCTCAGGGACCAACTCATAAGCCTTAAGAATAACTTCTTTTACTTTGTCATAATCTGAGCTCTGCTCAAGAGAAAGTTGAGTATAAATTTCGCGAGCCTTGCCGATCACAACGCTCTGAAGAAGCAAAATCCAATGCTCTTTTGGCCATTTCAAATTTTCAGCTACTTTTTCAAAGTGAAGAAAATATTTATCAACTTCTTTTTCTTGAAATGGAGGAACGAGTCTGATGTGTTTGGTAACATCAAAAACTTTGGTTGAGTCCAAAGGCAAAGATTTTGATTTAGCCTTGTCTTGTATTTCAATTTCTTTCATTCTAATTTGAAATTGTCTTTCTCTCTCTTTTTCTTCTTTTTCATATTTCAATTTCTCCTTTTCAATTTCAATTCTTTCTTCTTTTTCCAATTTTTCTTTTTGCATTTCTCTTTCTTTTTCTAATTGTTCTTTTTGCATTTCTCTTTCTTTTTCTTTTTCTCGTTCTTCCATTTCTAGCCTTAATTTTTCATGTTCTAGTCTTTCTTTTTCTTGCTCTAATTTTTGCCTCTGCAACCTTTCTTCTCGTTCTAATGTTTCAAGCCTAATTCTTTCCTCACGCTCAGCTTTTTCAATCCTTACTCTTTCTTCATGCTCCAATCTTAATTTTTCCATTTCAATTTGTCTTTGAATTTCTAATTCTCTCATCTGCAAATCAGTTTGAGTGACGAGAATGTGAGAGGCTGCAGAGGAATCAAAAATTTCCTCATCAACAAAGAACTGAATCAAAATATTCTTAATTTCATGTTTCAACATGGATCTTTTGACTGAAGATAATTCATAATGCGCTGCAATATCCAATAAATCA
Organism: Ctena decussata; assembly: GCA_963989385.1. NCBI lineage: Eukaryota > Metazoa > Mollusca > Bivalvia > Lucinida > Lucinidae > Ctena > Ctena decussata. The sequence continues at coordinate 53,867,753 of OZ022509.1, forward strand.
GTCTTTTTGGCCAAGTTCAACAGCTCCTGAGAAGGTGCAGCAATGAATTTATCAAGATCAAAAGACATGATTGCTTTTTCCTGGCTTTACTTGTTTGAATCAAACAGTGAAAACTTTTTTTTTTTTTTTTTTTTTTTTTTAATTCAAAATTATTTGATGCACAAGAAATTTCAATCCCGGCGCAGCCCCCAATTTGTTACGACCTGGCGGAGGTAACAAAAAGATGGAAGTAAACCAGCAACAAGCCTGTTCTTAAACTTAACAAAATTTATTTACATGTACATCAAAATAAAACATGCATTTGTTAATCAAAAAAATATGTAATTTAAGATACCTTATTTTAGTCTGAAAGTCCCTCAGAATTTAAAACACAAGTCCTTTAATAATTTCTGATCCCAGAAAACAAAGTCTGTATGAGCACATGAATATTTCCAATAGTCACAAAAGTAATCCAGTATGTTTAAATTCCAGTATAACTTATTTAACTATAGACTGGTGAAACTTACAAAGATGATCTAAATGAAAATCTGTCTTCTGTATATACTATCTAGGAACATTCCGGAACTAACCAAAAATAGATCTTACCAAAAAGTACTCAATTCTGACATAATTTCATACCAGAAGATTCTTAATGTTTACAACAGAAAGGTCTAATATTTTCTCAGTCCTAAAAATAGTTATTCCAGAATGTTCTAAAGTACAATGTAAACAACTTGTTTATTTCAAACCTAGTAAACATCTAAAAACTGCAAAATCATGGTAAAAGAAAATATTTACACCAAATTAAACACCATATTCATAACAAGCTGAATTTGCTAACAGTGCAGCTCTAGATGAGGTGGCTCATTTTGAGCTGCCAAATCTTGATTTAAACTGTTTGCCCTCTAGTCTGTTGCTGTGTTATTGTTTAACGTCCACAGTAAACAGCTATGGTCATGGCGGGACGGTCAGTTAACCTAACCTCACTATTCGTGGGCAGGTTTAGACCTCCTAAGCAGATTACCAGTACTAAGTGCACTTACTTTCACCAGTAACTGACAACTGCCCTTTTTGAATCAGCGGAAGGGGAAATCAAAGTGGCCAGACCAGGTATCGAACCCAGGACCTCTGGCTTACAAGTCAGGTGCCCTACCGACTGCGCTACATGGCCTGGCACCTTCTAGTCTAGAAGTCTCAATATGGTATAGCTTATGAAAAACATTTTATTAAAATTTTGCAAAATATATCTTTTACACGGCAACTCACAGAAAAGTAGCGGAAGTCCAGGCAGCTCTCTTCCTGCTTGCATTCAGAAGAATATTATATATAGTGTTAAATATATTTGGGAACTTCTCTTGTATAAATTTCTACCCATTTTACAATGCGTAAGTATAATCATTTATTTGAGAAATTTGAAGTTTCTGTTGAAACAGTTTCAGTTTATAATGTCACTGAAAAATTGGCAGAGCATGGTTTTGCTCTGATACCAACGACATCATAGATCTGTTACCATAGAAACTAAGAGTTCATATTGATAACCAAGTAACATCACTGAGACACCAGTCTGCCAAGGTTCTAACTACAACAGTGGTAATTCCATAGTTGCTATGTTTTCATTTTTATTCTATTTTGAAAAGAATTTTTTGTAAACAAACTTTTTTGCAGCATCTGAACTAGGTCTGCACTGTTTGCATACATGTATATCAGTATCCTAAAAAATGGGTTTCTTATCCTAAAAGGGTTAATATGTGTTACTTTGACTTATAATTCCCTTCTCTGCGAATTCATTGATTAATCAGATATGCATCTGTTTATCTGAATTTATGTTTCCTTTCTTACTGAACTACCACCTGCAAACTTCAGTGATAATCTACATCCATAATTTTCCTTTTTCCTTTCTCACCACACAGCTGAGTCATCACAGAATTTCATATGCATTCATGTTTCCTTTCTTACTAAATTGACACCAGGACAAATCAAGTGTAACTTATATGAGCCGCGACGCAAGAAAACCAACAATGTGGTCGTGCGCCCAGCGCAGACTCAGATCAGCCTGGGCATTCACCCAGTCTGATCAGACTCTTTGCTAAGTGCTTAAAGGGTAGCTGAGGGACTAAGCTACCTTCATGCGGAAAGCGAAGACTCTGATCAGACTGGGCGGATGCCCAGGCTGATCTGAGTCTGCGCTGGACGCACGACCACATTGTTGGTTTTGTCACGTCGCGGCTCATATGCATTACTTTGTGAATTTGTATTTCCTTTCCTGCTTAACTATCATCGCATACATCTGGGATAATTCTTTTAAATGTTACTGTTACTTGAAGTACCCTGTTTTTCTTCCTACTAAACTATCATCTTCAAACTTAAGGAAAATTCATATGTGCTATTTATATGAATTTTCATGTTTCCTGTCTTACTAAAATGTCATCTTTCGGCATCAATGAAAATTCTTGTCTTATATTATGTGAATTCATATTTCCTGTCACACTAAACTGTCATCTGTGATCTTCAGTGGAATTTCATGTGTGTTACTTTATGTGAGTTCATATTTCCTTTCTTGTTAAACCTTCGTCCACACACATCACAAGCATATGGTTTCTCTCCCGTATGTATCCTCTCATGGTCTCTGACTTTAGCAGGCCTGTCAAATGTCTTCCCACAGAAACGGCAATTGAAGTTCTTTAGTTTCACTGCTACATAGCCTGAAAAAGAGAAGAAATTAGTATGGTGCAACAGAACCATTTGGTAAATCATGAAAAGTGAAGCAAAAGGGAATGATTAGGAACGGATTCAATGTAATTCCACACCCTGCCCAGAACACCAGCAAAAAGGACATCCACAGCTAAGATGGCACTAAAAAAACAGCACCAGTGAAAAAGCCAAGGGGACAATTCTTTTCTGATAGATGGCCACAAGGCTATCCTAAATAAATTGAAAAATTAAGTCTAAGACAAACAACAAGTGGATGAACAATTACAACTAGAATAAACCACATCAGAAGCAATGCCTTGAACATTCAGAAATAAATTACTGGGGGCTTAAACTGGTTTTACACTTGAGCAACCTCACCCCTAGTTTCTGCAGTGGTTCATATACACATAGTTAAGGACCTCTAAGAACAAATAAGAGTTTTCACTTGACATGTTTATGTTTTGAATAAGTGATTTTAATTTTCGCTGATATCCACAAGGTATAAAGTAGTTCCCCAAAGTTTGCCCTTTGCTGATAATGTCCATCAGTTTGGCTTCAGCAGAAACTGTCTGCTATCTCATGCTTCAATCCTTCCGAGACAACCCAGCAGGCACATGAAGTCGTAATGATGTCAAACTGTCATTGATGTGACGTGGTGACGTCGCATCGACGTCAGTACGACGTTATTTCAACATCATGTGCCCGCTGGGAAGCATCCACAAAAACATATTCCTGCCAAGACTATGCACAACAGATGGTTTCTTTCCATTTCTTGGAAAGAAACCAAGCGGGACTGAAGCAGAATTATGGGGATAGAAATCACAAGAAGCCATTTATTATGGATGGTAGTCTGCGCAGCTGAAAGTCATAGCAGAAACCAAATATGACAGACACTCTTAGCAAGGAGCGAAAATTTGCCAACTAGCTTATACCGTTTAATACAATTCAAGGGAAAGAAAAGAATCAAATTGATTTATTTTGTTATACTGATATATCTGCATGATTAGTAGTCAGGCGCAATATTACTGATGGGTCCCTGGGTATTTATGGATTTGAAACTTATTGTACTTTATTATTCACCTACACACTGTAACAAAGCTAAGTAGACATGAAAAAAAATCTAATGGACCTTGTTTCAAATATGATGCCTTTAGTTTGAGCACATACAGTAACTAATTTTTGACTTTTGAAGTTTCCTTTAATGCATGCCATTCAAAATTGTCTACACATTATCTGTCACTTCCTGTCACTTTATCTGAATATTCATTTGTTTTCTATTAAAAAGTTGTCAGCAACAATTCATACATTTAACATATGAGCCACGACGTGAGAAAACCGACAATGTGGTTGTGCGCCCAGCGCAGACTCAGATCAGCCTGGGCATCCGCCCAGTCTGATCAGAGTCTTCGCTGTCCGCATGGAGGTAGCTTAGACCCTTAGCTACCATTCGAGCACTTAATAAAGAGTCTGGTCAAACTGGGCAGATGCCAATGCTGATCTGAGTCTGTGCTGGCCGCACAACCACATTGTTGGTTTTGTCGTGTCGCGGCTCAAATATTTTATGTAAGCCCATGTTTCATTTCTTTCAAGTATAAGCATCAATTCATATGTGTACCATTATCCTGTCTTACTAAACTGTCGTCTGAGCACATCAGAGATAGTTCATAATGTTTTATTATATGAATTTCTCTTTTCCGTCTTTATTAAGAAATTGTCTTTGTGTACCTCATTCCTCAGAAAAATTATGGATAATTTCCTTCAGAATTTTTTTTTTTGAAACCATTTGGTTGAACTACAAACAGTCTAGAGACTGATCATACTGTTCCTGGGTCAATACGGGATGCCTAGGCATTTTTATTACAAAATGATGGTTGAACTACAAACAGTCTAGAGACTGATCATACTGTTCCTGGGTCAATATGGGATGCCTAGGCATTTTTATTACAAAATGATGTTAAATTTTTATACAAAGTCATGGTTCCTTCCATCAGCACACATCATAGATAACTCATATTCATCAGTTTATGTGAGTTTAAATATCATCAATAATCTATATGAATTAATTTTTCCATTCCTTAGTACTAAATTGTCATCGAAGAAAATTCATGTACAATACTTTATGTGAATTTGTGTTACCCTTCTTATTTAACTGGGGATAATTCATATGTGTTACATCAGTTGACACATCTGCTTTCTTACCAAACTGTAATCTACACAGAGGCAAATAATTCATATGTGTTACTTTAAGTGAATTCATACAATCTTTCTTATTACACAATTGTCTGCATATATCAGGGATAATTCATATGCATTACTTTAGATGAATTCATATTTCCTTTCTTACTAAACTTGCCTTCTGCAAACTTGAGGATTATTCGTTTGTGTTATTTCATGTGAATTCATATTTCTTTTCTACCTAAGACTATCATCAGATTTCTGCACCTGCACATATCATGGATAATTTATATGTATCACTTGAATGTGAATTCATATTTTCCTTCTTACTTACCTGTCATCTGCACATGTCAGAGTGCATCACTTTATGAAACATGTCAGGGATATTCATGTGCATTACTTAATACAAATTATTTTTCTTTTTTACTCAACTGTTGCATTACTTTATGTGAATTATTTTCCATTCATTTGCGATTCATATGTGTTACTTTATGTGAATTCATATTTCCTTTTGTAGTGAATGATCGACCACACACATCACAGCCATATGGTTTCTCTCCCGTATGTATCCTCTCATGTTCTTTAACTTTAGCCGGTCTGTCAAATATCTTCCCACAGAAACGGCAATTATATGTCTTTAGTCTCACTGGACGTCCATGAGCTGAAAAAGAAAAGATATTAGACAGTATGGTGCAACAGCAATTTTACAAAAGATGAATTTAGTGTTTTGACATGGCATGTTATGTTCTGATTCGGTGAATTTAAAGTTGCCTCGGAGAAAGGACCTCTGTAAGTAAGTGAGAGAGTCACTGCAAATTTGCCAATTTTTCAACAAATGAGCCGCGACACGACAAAACCAACAATGTGGTTGTGCGCCCAGCGCAGACTCAGATCAGCCTGGGCATTCGCCCAGTCTGATCAGAGTCTTGGCTTTGCTCTTAAAGGGTAGCTAAGGGTCTAAGCTTCCTCCGTGCGGACAGAGGAGACTCTGATCAGACTGGGCGGATGCCCAGGCTGATCTGAGTCTGCGCTGGGCGCACAACCACATTGTTGGTTTTGTCGTGTCGCGGCTCAAATTACTGCAGCTTCCTTGAGTAGCAAAAGTATGTTTATTATTAATAGGTATGTTTCATAAAGAGGTTTTAAGTGATTTTGAAAAATTACATAGCTCTAGAGTAATTTCAACTGATTTCACTCAGACAGGTACATAAAATGTTTGGTGTCTGACAATAAGTCCAATTTTTTTTTCTAATGTAATGAAATTTTTATTAATTATTAATAAATACAGGGTAGACCAAGTAATATGATCCTTGTAGGATGAAACTTTTGTTTCTTATTCCTTGTGCTGATACACAGTGCAGTATGAAACATATTCCTTTCCAGGTAATGCCTTGGCACAAAGCCTTTTTATCTGCCTTTTAACTTCTTACTATCAAAAGAAGACATTGGTGTCTGACTGGACTACATGCTATATGATGTCTCTTGAACAGATAAAAAAAATCATGCTCAGAGAGGTCATGCACTTCAAAAAAATAAATAAAAAGAAAAAGAAAAAAAGAACAGACCTACCACATTAAAGTTAAAGCTTATCATGGTGACATGGTGATTTCATAATACTTTTTTTTTTTTTTTTTAAATTCACATTATTGTTGCTTTGTGACCCCGTGACCTGACTTCTGATTGGCTGTATGGAAGACGGAACACACAACAAGTTGTATGGATAAAAACAAATTCTATCCCAAAATGAGTAATATATTACTCCAAACAGTAGCATGATACAGAATACAAGCATGATACAGAATACAAGCAGTGTATAGACAGTGAACCTTGCAATATGTTTCAAGGAATACGTATATTACTTGGTTTACCATGTATCATGGGCTTTAACCTTTAGCCTGCTCTAGGAGACTCCAGTTGCCCAAGGGGAACTAAAGAGCTGACCACAACCATAAGAATTCAAGTACACTCTATCAGTGGACGTTCTCAAACTCTTTCTACCAAAAGGACATGTTTTACTCATTACTAGGTGTTGGATTTTATACCCCAAAATAATGTCAAAATGCAGTGGCGGATCCAGAGGGGGTTTGGGGGGTTCAAACGAACCCCCTCTTCAGCCTAAATTATTTCATTTTCAAGGGGAAATTCAGGAAAAAATGGTCAAACTGCACAGATCGAACCCTCTTTGAAGCTAATTTGAACCCCTTATCCAAAATTCCTGGATCTGCCCCTGAAATGAGGCCATTATTCCGATTACCAGTTTTCCAAGGGCCACTCTTACCTAGTTCATCATAATTTTATGGAAACTAGACTCAATCCATGTAAATCATTTCTAGAACAGAACAAAACTTTATTGCTTAACACACAACTCTGGCCACTCTGAGATGGCATAAGAGCAAAGTTTAACAATATACAAACAAATGCAAAAACATGAACAAACAAATGCAAAAACATGAACAAACAAATGCAAAAACATGAACATGCATGAACCTAAGAATACTGTATTAATCCTATTAAACACCCTCGGGGCATTGCATTTTTCAAAAGTGGGGCGTTATTTACAACCCAAATTTTAGTAAAACAGCCACTGCCAAAATTCCCTATACTTTCAGGGCTAGTAACTTTGCCTTTCATCTCAGTAGGGATGAGATCAACTCTTAAAGAAAAGAATTTGCTCCTCTAGGAGCAAATTGTTTCCTTTAAGAGTAGATCCCATTTCAAAGAGCTACCTTATCCAGAGAAGCAAACAGGAATTCATCCAAGTTCACATAACATTATTTTCGGAAAAAAGGCAGAGGGTGTTTATTAGAGCAGGGGTGTTTAATAGGATTAATATGGTATTGATGTACAATGCAATGAAAACATTGACTTGAACAATATACAGTAAAGAGTTTCATGAGTATGAACAGCAGCATGCAATCATTCATAATGATTTTAACAAAGTAAAAGTAGTATGCACTAATAACAAGCAATCGCCTTGTTCCTGCATAACATACATTTAGAGCTAATCTCTTGAATTTTTTTTTTTTATATTATTCATTTTAAATGAGTAATGGTTTCCTGTCAAACAAGTGGCTATGATATTTGGAAGTCACATGACCCAAATTAGTTCCGTTGACTCCTATGGAGAAAGAACGGAAAAAAACAACAAAAAAAAACAATATTGAAGTTGCTGTTTGTTTTAAATGATTTGCGTCTATTCCAAAGCCAACATTGGAACTGATTCCTTGTCAACATATCCGATTTTTGAGCGTTTAGTTCCAGGTGGTACAAGATCCTCCCCTTTTTCAAATCTCTCGACAATTTCTCCACACCCAAAATATTTGTATTTGTTAAGTTGTTTTTCATAGAGAATGAAAAGGCTTTCTACTGGTTCTAAAAATTGATCTTTCAGTTTCACTGTCATTTTTTTCAACTGCGTTACTATCCGGCTCTTTTGCATTCGTAATGACTGTCTTTTCAGCCGTAGAGCTTCTAAAGGATCCTGAGTGAATTTCTGCTGTCCAGGCTTTAGTTTGATGTCGGATTTCTTGATCCATATCTTTATATCTTCTTTTGAATCTTTTGTATCTTCTGTTTCTGAAAAATATGAAAAGCAGGTTAGTAAATTGTCATGTTAACCAGTCTGGAGACTTCTGGTTATCCATCACCCTCATTTATGATGGTCAGCCATTAGCCCATTGCATTCTGGGTATTTTTGTCATCTGCTGAAATTGTCGTCTGCATCAAAAATCAAGAATATTTTGACAATATTGGTCTAACTAACTCTTGCAGAAATGATGTCTAGGCAGTAAACAGTTTGGATCTCAGATCAGGCCACATTTGTGTGGCCTGATCTGGATCCAAACTGTTTGCCCAGATTCCCCATAAGGTGTACTGGTATCCTGAATGGAATGAGTTATGCTTACACACTTCAGTTCACCTCATGTGTGTGTGTGTGTGTTTCAATTCTCGTAACAATGTTCCTCCAGCACCTCAGGGGAACATATCCATGGCTGCAGCTAACCTCACAAAACTACTGACAGTGTTTAGTATGACCTGCTAACCCAAGCTTACCATCGTTATTTGGACCAGTACTATCACAGCCAAAATACCTCAAGTACCTACTCCCAGGAATGTGTATTCGACAATACACAATCCAGGTAGAACAGCTGATCAATTTTTAAAAGAAAAAATATGCCATTCTGAAGAATTTAAACTTGTGTAACTTTTTTATTTTTTGATGCATTTTAATGATTTACACACCATTCTATTTGTCTTGGATTCTACTTTTAGCCCATATTTCAGATTTAAAAAAAAAAATTCAAAGAATTCTCGACATAAACATTGTTAACTTCACATCATTTTAGTTCCCTTTACTACAGTAAACATTCAAAAGTAATTTCACAAAATATTTTCCCATAGCCTTTAGTGTATTTACAGGTTTACAAGAAAATAAATTAATGAAGTTCTCTCAGGCTGATCATAAAATAATTACTATGTTGAAAAGCTAAATGAACAATGCAATAAAAAAAAATCTACAGAACTAAATTCTGCCCCTCAGTGTTTAGATACAGGTTATCAAACTTAGCGTTAATTAATCAACAAGTTTCCATTGAAGATAATGGCAAAGTCGCGCAAAATTAGTCTAAAAACTCAAACATTAAAGTTAAAGTCATGCTGTCTAAGTATTTGCTGAATAACTGGAAAATGAAACAATTATTCATTAAGCTTTCAATCAGTACCAAATAATCGTAATCCATTCCACAGAAGTGCTAAAATAAAATTCCCAGAAAACACGAAAATACACTAAAAAGTCTATGGGAAAATCAGTTTTGTGCTATTACTTTTGACTCTTTGACTGAACTAATTTTCCCTTAACTACTGAAATAATTTGTCCATACCTTTGCATCCATATTCATTCAGTTATGAAACCATGTTTTTCCACCTTTAGAATGACCTAAAGATGCCTACGTCAGTCTTAGGAAACTATGCCACGAGATGGGTTTTTTCTTTCTAAAAATATTCCAAAAATCTATATTCATCATATGAGCCGTGACATGAGAAAACCAACAAAAGTGGTTGTGTGCCCAGCACAGATTCAGATCAGCCTGGGCATCCACCCAGTCTGATAAGAATCTTCGCTGTCCGCAAGGAGGTAGCTTAGACCTTTAGCTACCCTTTAAGCGCTTAGCAAGGTGTCTGATCAGACTAGGCAGATGCCCAGACTGATCTGAGTCTGCACTGGGCTCACAACCACTTTGTTGGTTTTCTTATGTTGCAGCTCAATAAGACAGATCTATATTTTTGGGATTATTTTGGAAGGGAAAAAAGCCTGTCTTGTACATATAAGCAAAGAAATTTGGTAATTAATAAGGTACAACTGTACTTCACGTTTTCCTAATTGGACCTTTTATTACTGAATACGGTCCTTTCCTGTTATGTTTCCTTCACCACTGAATAAATTTACTTCATGTTGTTTCAAGCAGGTTAAAACACATTGTTTCAATGTTCCAAGGTCCCTTTGCACTGAAGATTATGTTGTTTTATGTTCCCATCACTACTGATTTATGTTACTTCACACTGTTTCAAGTTTCCTTTGCTAGCTACTTAATAATGTTAATTCTCACTGTTTTAAATTCCCTTTACACTGTTTAAAGTTAAATCACTTTACTACTGAATGTTACTTCACATTGTTTTAAGTTCCCTTTACTACTGAATATTATTACTTCACAGTTTAAAATTCGCATTACTACTATATAATGTTACTTCACACTATTTAAAGTTCCCTTTACTACTGAATAATGTTGTTCACACTATTTTAAAGGTCCCTTTACTACTGAATAATGTTACTTCACACTGTTTTAAATTCCCTTTATTACTGAATAATGTTACTTCACACTGTTTTAAATTCCCTATACTACTGAATAATTTTACTCCAATCTGTTAAAGTTCCCTTTACCATAAAAAGTTACTTCACACAGTTATAGTTCCCTTTACTGCTAAACAAGGTTACTTTGTACTGTTTCAAGTACTAAATGACAGTACCTCACATTGTTTAAGTTCCCTTTACTACTGAATAAGGTTAATTCTTCCCTTTACTAATGATTAAGGCATCTGGTGGCAACTCAATGTTGGAGCTAGTGGTGGAACAATGAAAAGCAAATAGTGCAAAACCAGAGGAGCAGTCTGATCAGGGCCTACACTGTTTGCCATTTCATCCGAATCTTTTGGATTCATTACTACATTGTAAAACCAGATTGTTTCATCTATACATAAATTTTGGTTACATGCCCCAATTTTTGGAAGTTTTTGGGTATTCAAACCGGATCACCCTAGAACAACTGTTTCATATGCGTATGACGATGAACTTTCATGTTGTGTTTTGTTGTTGAACGTTTCCCGCAAATATCACAACTGTATGGCTTCTCTCCAGTATGTATCCTCACATGTTCCGTTAACTTTGCCGGTCGACTAAAGCCTTTCCCACAAAAGCTACATGTGTATATCTTGTATCCTTGCCTCTTTGTGGACTGTGAAACATCTGCAAAAAGAAACAGGAAGTTAGCGGGGAATGATTTACTTTAAACACAGAATTAAATGACTTGCTAGAGAAAATCTGAAAATTCTGTTCAAAGAATTTCAGTTTGGAATGTCATTGACAATAATATGAATAATAATAATAATTTAATAATAATAATAGACTTTATTTACAGAGGGCAATACACTTTTAGTTAAACACTAATCTTCCATGTGGCCCTCTCTTAAATGCAGTCGCAATGTGACAAAAAAAAAAAAAAAAAACACACAGAAAAAAACATGCAGCATGTCATATTTCAAGAACACACACATCCAACCTGTCAGTTTCTTACTGCAAAAATCGCAAGTATCAGGACAGAACTTCCAACGCAAATACCACAGGCCCAGATTACACCACCTACACCAAACTTCGCAATCAAGGTCTGCACTAGCTGCTACCCAGAAAATAATTTTAATTCTGTATATAATAATTTGATGCATGTTGAATATATTAGCTCTTCCATGTGTGCCGAAACTTCTCTTAATCTTCAATTAGCTACTAAAGGCTTTAAAATTGGACTTTAAAGCAAACAGACAAACTGTGGGAGCATGAGAAACACTGTTTGCCATGCTCCAATACAATGACTTTATAGATATGTTACTATAGCAACTAAGAGTTCATATTGATGTCATATAGACGTCAATGAGACGTCATTCTGTTAAGGTACTAAGCAAATTTAATAGTTGGTAATTGCATAGTTGCAATAGTAACAGATCTATGATGTCATCTCACTTATAATTCAAGAGGAGCGTGGCATACAGCTCCTCTCATATTATTAGTGAGATGCTGAAATTCATACAGCAGAAAAATGTGACTTTCTCAAACCTTTAATTCATTCTCAAATAATCTAATCTCTTTCTCCTGTATTTATTCAGCTTGTAAGCAGGGGGGGGGGGGGGGGGGGGGGGGGGGATTATGCCTTAGTAAGTTTAGTAGCTCAGCTATAATAAGAATGGGGGAAGGGTATTAGGCATAATCCACACACTGTGAAAGCTTAATCAAACTTAAGAAATTTGACATACAGACTGTAAGTCCATCAGCTCGACCTCAAGGTCATTGATTACAAGGTGTCCTTTTACTGTACACGTTATTTGGACATAATTCATTTTATTCATATTCACATTATTCATATATGGTTCCCTTTATTACTAAAAAGACATCTGGTGGCAACTCAATTTTGGGGCTAGTAGCGGTATGAAAAGTTCCAAAGTCTAGATATATTTACCTTTTTCGGAATTTATAAAGGAGACAAAGTTAATTTACCCAAGTATGCAAATTCTCATAAAATAGCCTAATTCTATGATGCATACATAAAAGTCCTTTACGGAAATGAAAAAGTCACTTAAACATTACTTCAAGTTTACATTACTAATGAACAAACTCCTGTACTGTTTCATATTCAAACCAAAAACTATATACCCCCTATATACTTCGTATACTGGGGGTATAACCAGATCATCCTGAAAAAGACTGTTTCATATGTGTTTGACGCATGTCGTGTTTTGTTGTCAAACATTTTTCACAGCTACCGTAAAATTTTTAATAATGGTACAGACAGGTCTTAGCAAATAGTGCAGTACCAGATCAGACTGCTCCGAAAGGAGCAGCCTGATCAGGGCCTACACTGTTTGCCATTCCATCTGCATATCTTGGATGTATTACTGCATTGTGAAATCAAATTGTTTCATTTTACAACAATTATGGTTACTACTTTCCTTGTCCCAATTTTAAGCATCTTTGGGATATTCAAACCGGATCATCATGGAACAACTGTTTCATATGTGTATAACGATGAACTTTCATATATAGAGGATCTTACATGAGTGGTCATTTCATATGAAATTTATGAAACGAGCCTTTGGCGAGTTTCATAAATTTCATATGAAATGATCACGAGTGAAAGATTCTGTTTATCATATGACCCTTTAAAATGGGATTTTAACACCTTCAAACTGAACATTATTTAAGTAAGTCAATGCATTGCTGACATGGATGTTGTCAACGACGTTACGTGTACGCGCCAAAGTGATATTACACGTGTGGTCATATGATTTTTATGACACGATGTTATCCACTGAATAACAGCGACGTCATATGATAATGTGTTTTATTGCCAAATGTTTTCCAAACATTTTCTATAGATATCGCAACTGTATGGCTTCTAATGAACAAGCTGCTCCTTTGTTTCATATTCAAACCAGATCATTTCTAGAAAAACTGTTTCAAATGCGTATGACGATGAACTTTCATGTTGTGTTTTGTTGCCGAACGCTTTCCACAGATATCGCAACTGTATGGCTTCTCTCCGGTATGAATCCTCACATGTTCCGTTAACTTTGCTGGTCCACTAAAGCCTTTCCCACAAAATCTACATGTGTATATCTTGTATCTTTGCATGCTTGTGGACTGTGAAACATCTGTAAAGAGAATCAAAAAGTTAGTGGGGAATGATTTAGTTTATAAAATCCTATTGAACGCCCCGGGGGTGTTGCATTTTTCGAAATAGGGGCATTACTTACAGCCTAAAGGGTAGTAAACTAGTCACTGCTAAAATAATAATAATGAGCATCATTAAGGTAAATGGGTATGCAAGTCTACTATTTTTTACCTCCGTTCTTAGAAGGAAGTGTGTGTGTATGGGGGGAGGGGTCAACTTTAAAAGCAAAGAAATTCTTTCCACTAAGAAAAGAATTCATGCCTCTAGAAGCAAATTCTTTCCATTATTGCTCCTCTAGGAGCAAATTCTTTCGTTTAAGAGTAGACCCCCATTTCAAAGAGCTACCTTGGAAAAGAGGCAGGGGTGTATATTAGAGCAGGGGCATTTATTAGGATAAATATGGTAGTTAATAGTATCTATTCGGCAGTTAAAAGGGCAGGGCATCATTCAAACACAGTGAAAACCATGCTTTAGTAACATTATTTACTCAGCTATAGGAAGAGTGGAGGAAGGGGGTGGGCATCATCCACACACTGTGAAAATTCTATGTCTCAATAAAAGTTTAAAAATTTTATATACAGATTGTAAGTCCATCATCTCGACTTCAAGGTCATCGATTACAGGGGATCCTTTTACTATACAGTCACGTTTTTTGATAGACATGTACATAAGTCATTTAGAATTTTCCAGTACCTAATTAATTTTTGTGTTTGATATGGTTTCATACCCAGTGACTGAGGCCTTGTTAAACATGCATAGCCAGATAAACAACATTATTAACGTGAAATTAAATGACTTGAGATTAATTATTTGTTCTGCGTTGTAATATCAGTTGAGAAAATGGCACAGCATGACTAAACACCGTATGCCCTTGTAGACATGGATGACGTTAAGGCTCTGTTACCGTAGCAAACAGAGTTCATATATGGCACTTTATGTTTTCTATTTCTTGTATGATGTCATGGGTGGAATGAGGAATTTTTGACATAAATTCCTGATCATCACCCTTTAAGCTCACCTGTACAAAGCACAGAAGAGCTATTGTCAATCCAGTGGAAAAATGACCTTAAAGATTTTATGCTAAACTTTAGGATGGTCTTAGTCACAGTAAGAGGCATATCTCTTCAACCCATTTTTATTTGGCTATGAATTGGTGATTTTCCATCTCTGAAATGACCACAAATATCTAAATCATTTTCTGAAAAGCTACTATAAGATCTGGGTCGGAGGTTATAAAACTTGAGCATAATCTCAAAATCAAAATAAAGCACACTGATTGGCTGCTTCCGAGCATGTGCTCGGAAGCAGCCAATCAGTGTGCTTTATTTTGAGTTTGAGAATGTACTCAAGTTTTATAACCTCTGGGCTAGGTATTCCCCTTCCTAAACAATCCAACAGCTGGGATTGGGATTGTTTTAAAAGGGAAAAAACCCAACTTCTGACCTACAGTAGCAACACTAGTTTTTAAACAATATGAGCAAATTCAGCATAATAATATATCTCTGTCAAATGTGGAAAAGAAGTGATCTGTGTTGCAAAATGACTGGATATATACACTGAAACAGATATTGTTTGAAATGAGGAAATCAGGGCCAAGTTGTTCAAAACTATAATATGGCTAATAAAGTGATCTTGTATTTTTAAAAAAATGTGAGGAGCTTTAGCTTTTGCAGTCTTGCATCATTTTTTTTCAGCAAAAAGCATTAGCACAATATATTTAATAAGTACATGTACTAGAAGACTTAACAAATCCCTGACTGATGACTGTGTTAAGCTATTAAATTATGCTTTGAAAAACTGGGCCCAGGACAATATTAGCACTGTACATTAAGAATTAGTTTCCAACGTCTTAAACTCATGAAGTGTACTTTCCTTCATAATAATACCATGGGCTTTCACTGGTAGTTTCTGTTCTTCTTTTTTCAACAATATAATTCAAAGAACAGTCATACTCACTTTTGCTCTTCAACTGTAGGGGAGAGTTGGGTAACTTCGGACAGCGGGTAAATTCGGACACTGACATTGTTTCCTTTATATGTCAGTTATTTGGAATTAAAACAAACATTAACTGGCCAAACAGAGAAAATCCTGATGAGCCAGCTCATTATGAGCCGTCTCATCTGGATTTTCAGTTTGCATTTGTATGTCCGAATTTACCCGCCTGTCGAAGTTACCCGACTCTCCCCTATGGCCATACAATCTGATAAGCTACCCTACTTCTTTCATTTAATGCTCTGATACAATCTGGTGAGCATGCCTGTTCTTCTCCACTCAGGGACCCTGGTAGCTCAGTGGGTTAAGCGCTGGCTTGCTGTCCTCACAGTCTCTGGTTTGATTCCTACAGGAGGCACAGATTTTTCAAACTGTAAACAGGGTTGCACTGCACATGGCCTATCACCCTCCCATCATCCTGATATGACTGAAATACTGTCAAAAGGACGAAAAATCTCAAGTTATCCATCCATTCATGTTTTCTAATTCATTTGCTATTATACATGTAATTACAAATATTGGGCTATTTACTCTTCAAGGAGCAGTATAATCAGGTTCAACAGTGTTCCCTCAGACAAACTGTCAAAATATTTAAGATACAGTAGAACTTCATTGGCTCGAACAGGCTTGGACCCATGAAAATTAGTTCTAGCCAAGGGTAGTTCTAGCCATCCAGGGTTAATTTCTATATAAAGTGACCTCTAGGGACCAAGGAAAGAGTTCTAGTCAGGCATGGTTAACGAGCCATCAGGGTTCGAGCCATTGAAGTTCTACTGTATTACACTTCTTTTTCAGAGTTTATTACCCTACTTCCCTTTGCAGAGTTTCAGGCATTTGAGTTAATCTCCATGTTTTTCCACCATTTTTACAAAGGGAAACAACTTTTGTGACTTTGTGTTTTCTTCCTGAAGAATAAAGCCCTTCCAAAATGTAGATCAACTCTTGAAGGAAGGAATTTGCTCCAAGTGGAGCAAATTCTTTCCTTTAAGATTTGATCCCCATTTACAAGGGAAGTAAAAATGTATATCATAAAGTTGCTTCCCCTGAAAGTGTACCCATTCATCTTAAGTTATTTTCAAGTGCACGATTCGATGGGCTTTCATATTTCCTTTCTCGGCAAAAGATTTCCCACAGATTTCACAGGAGTAAGGTTTCTCTCCAGTATGAATTCTCTCGTGGTTTATCACACCTGATGGCCTGCTGAAGCATTTACCACAGTACCGACAAGCATGAGTTCTAGGTGACTTGCTGAACTGTCTGGATTCTGGACCTGCAAGAAAAAGAAAAAGTGAGTGAGTGAGTGAGTGAGTGAGTGAGTGAGTGAGTGAGTGTGAGTGACTGAACTTAGGTTCAACCCCATCTAGCTGTTATGCCCTACCAATCCAGGGGATCAAATGTACCAGTCCCTCCCCATATGCCTTTGAAAGTGTATTTCTCCATTTGATCCCATGTGTTGGTAGGGCATAACAGCTAAGCAACCTATGGAGAGAGAAACGCTTAGATATATACCGCATTTATTCAGCTAAAAGACGGGGACATTTTCCCCATCATAAATGATCTCAAATTTGCAAGTCAATCATAGCAATTCCACTATAAGATGGGATTTTTCTGTTGTTTTTTTTTTGTTTGTTTTTTGTTTTGTTTTTTCTCTCTCAAAAGTTTTGATCCAAGATGGATCTAGATTTTGGGGATTGTTTTGAAAGGGGAATAATCCAATCTTATATGTGAATAGATATGAGCCACGACACGAGAAAACCAACAAAGTGGTTGTGCGCCCAACACAGACTCAGATAAGCCTGGATATCCATCCAGTCAGATCAGAATCTTCGCTAAGCGCTTAGAGGGTAGCTAAGGGTCTAATCTACCTTCATGCGGAAGGCGAAGACTCTGATCAGACTGGGCGGATGCCCAGGCTGAACTGAGTCTGCGCTGGGCACACAACCACATTGTTGGTTTTGTCGTGTCGCGGCTCATATGGTAAATATCACATGTTCAACCTAGAACCTACAAAAATTATCCTTAAAACTGAGACAGAAATGCCTGAACAAACTATGTGCAGTCAAATCTTGGTCTGCACTAATTCTTGTTCTTGGCAATTTTTTCTTGCACACCAGATAAAGGTATCGGCAATTTTTGTCTGTACTGACAATTCTTTTCTTGCACACCAGGTAAGGATTTCTACCTGTTTAACCTGTAACAACAATTCTTATCTCACCCATGTTATCTCAGCAAGGGCTTGGTAAAACTCAAGTGTAGTCATGGTGGTACAGGGGGTCAAGTATCTGCATTGTCAAGTGACTTTGGTTTTTCAGATGATGACCTCAAGAAGACTGCAAACCGACATCAGTCTATGCCACTACAGACATTAACGTACAGAACAGAACATTGGTCTTTGATACCATCGACTTCTTTCAAAAAGTAACAGAAATGTCTGGAACGCTAAAATTATGTACTTTCACAAGTTCATCCTATTAAATCAAACCTTGGTAATCTAATGGTATGCAAGAAAAAGTATCATCAGAGTGATAACAAGAGCTGTCGCCTGACAGCATAGCTCGCCTGAATTGGTGCTTGCCCATCACTCAGCCGCTATGGTGGTGTGGACTGCTATGCATAAAACTTCATGCAAGCATGTCCATAATGAAAACACATTTATAAACAAAAGCTATCTCAGAAATAAGTCTTAAAATAAAATTAGATTAAAAAAAATGAAATGAAATTTCAAAGTCCATGAGCTTGAGATAAAAAAAAACTGAAGGGTGGGGGGTGGGGGTGGGGGTGGGGGGGGACTATGTGGACTGCTATGCATAAAACTTCATGCAAGCATGTCCATAATGAAAACACAAAAGCTATCTCAGAAATAAGTCTTAAAATAAAATTAAAATAAAGAAAATGAAATGAAATTTCAAAGTCCATGAGCTTGAGGTAAAAAAACTGACGGGTAGGGGGTGGGGTGGGGGGGGGGGGGGGGGGGGGGGGGGGGAGTGGGGGGGGGGTATCAAAATCCTGAACCATTATCTAACATCAGCCCAAGTATTAGTATCAACTGAGTCCATCATCGTGGCCCTGTGAAATTATGTCTTCATAAATATAAAACTTTAACCAAAATCTTTAAAACAAAATTCTAAGTCAATGACCTTGACTACAAGGTCACCCAGTGGGGTAAGTATAAGGTGTTTTGTAAAAACTCAAAAAAGAGTATAATAATAATAATAATAGTCTAACATCAGTTCAAGTATAAACTAAATCTCTGCAAAGCATTATGAATCAGTATGCAATTACAAAACTTTACAAAAGTAAAAAATTTCCTAAGTCCCTGACCTTGACATCAAGATCACTGAACGGGGTTGGGGTAGTACTCTGTAGATCTAACTACAGTGCAAATATAAAAAGAATTCATCTCTGGGTTCAGGAGATATGTGTCTTTAGAAAACTTTAACCAAAACATCCAATCAATAAAAAGACAATATTCTAAGTCCATGACCTTGACATCAAGGTCACAGAGGGGGGTGGGGGTAGTACCTTCGAAAACTTTAGACCAATATCTAACTTTAGTGCAAGTATCAAAGGAATCCATCCATGGGTTCAGGGGATATTGGGCTTTATAAAACTTTAACCAAAACATCCAGTCCAAACAAGAGCTGTCGCCTGACAGCATAGCTGGCCTGAATAGGTGCTTGCCCATCACACAGTTGCTATGGTGGTGTGGACTACTAAGCATAAAACTTCAGACAAGCATGTCCATAATGACAACACATTTACAAACAAAAGCTATCTCAGAAATAAGTCTTAAAATAAAATTAAAATAAAAAATCCACATGAAATGTCAAAGTCCATGAGCTTGAGGTCAAAGAACTAAGGGGTGGGGGTGGGGGGCTGCAGGGGCTAGGATGTATGAAAACCTTGAGCCATTATCTAACATCAGTCCAAGTAATAGTATCAACTGAGTCCATCGTGGCACTGTGAAATTATGTCTTCATAAATATAAATCTTTACCAAATCTTTAAGACAAAATTCAAAGTTGATGACCTTGACTTCAAGGTCATCCAGTGGGGTAAGTATATGGTGTTTTGTAAAAACTCAAAACAGTGTCTAACATCAGTTCAAGTGTAAATTAAATCTCTGCCAAGCATTATGAATCAGTACGCAATTAGAAAACTTTAATAAAGACTAAATTTCCTAAGTCCCTGACCTTGACATCAAGGTCATTGAGCGGGGGTCGGGGAAGTACTATGTAAAACTTTGGACTAATATCTAACTACAGTGCAAATATAAAAAGAATTCATCTGTGAATTCAGGAGATATGTGTCTTTAAAAAACTTTAACCAAAACATCCAATCAATAAAAAGACAATTTTCTAAGTTCATGACCTTGACATCAAGGTCACTGAGGGGGGTGAGGGTAGTACTTTGGAAAACTTTGGACCAATATCTAACTACAGTGCAAGTATCAAAGAAATCCATCCATGGGTTAGGGAGATATTGGGCTTTATAAAACTTTAACCAAAACATCCAGTCCAAAAAACTCCCAATTTTCTAAGTCCATGACCTTGACATCAAGGTCACGAAGTGGGGTAGGGGTGGTACCCTGTTAAACTTTGGACCAATATCTAACTACAGAGTAAGTATCAAAAGAATCCATCCATGGGTTAAGGAGATACAGGTCTTTAAAAAACTTTAACCAAAACATCCAATCCGGACGCCAACGCTGACGCGGACGCGGACGCCGTGGTGACAACAATAGCTCTTCCTGAACTTTCGTTCAGGCGAGCTAAAAAAACACCAATTTTCTAAGTCCATGACCTTGACATCAAGGTCACAGAGTGGGGTGGGGGTGGTACCCTGTTAAACCTTAGACCAATATCTAGCTACAGTGCAAGTATCAAAAGAATCCATCCATGGGTTAAGGAGATATAGGTCTTTAAAAAACTTTAACCAAAACATCCAATTCGAACGCGGACGCCGTGGTGACAACAATAGCTCTTCCTTTTCGTTCAGGCGAGCTAAAAATCCATCAAAGCCGTGTGATGCCCAACAATGGCTTTTGTGACTGATTTTTCTGTAAACACCTCACACTCATGTTAGATTCTTATAATCTCATCCATGTTATCTTATCTATGATGGGCAAAAACTCATGTGAATATCATGTGTATAAAGAGGACAATCAAATTTTATTGTGAATCTAACTTTTAATTCATTGAGTCACATGTAAAAACTTAGAATTTTCTTTTTATATGTAAAAATGTAAAATGTACAGAAACAGATAAAGAAGTGGTTTAGGGCTTTTAAAAATTCATTAGTGAAAATATAAAATTCCAATTATTGGTCACTAGTTAAATATCACTCAGAATCTGTATATGAATTTCACAAGTCACAAACACTTTATTGAACTGTCCAATTTCCCCCTAAAAGTGCCAAAAAAGTAGATGACAAAATGTATGCCTACAAAATTTCAAAGCATGTTTTATCCCAGCTATATCATACTGAGAATTCAAAGAATGGAAGGCAACCAGTGTAGATCCAAATGAGCTGGCTAATCGAAAGCCACCTTATCTGGATCTATGCTGTTGCAAATAGCACTACTTTCATTTTTGCCACTTAAAGAGTTAAATATGTATGTATATAGAAGAAATTAAATTTTGTTCATGAATCTAACTTTAATTTCATCGAGTAAACTGTAAATTCTTTGAATTTTCATATATACATGTATGTACAAATGCATCTTGCCCTAAAACAGGCATACAAGTAGTCCAGCACTTTTTACAACTCACAAGTAAAAACACAAAATTTCTTATAAATATAAATTTTAAAATTTGTACAGGGGTAACAACCTATGTAATAGCACAGATGTTGGACCTATTCATTTGACAGCCATTTAGAATAAACTTGGAAAGTTTTTCAGTCTGTAAATTAAGATATAACACTGATATATGAAAAGGAGCTGATGGGGAGCCTATATGAACATAAAAAGCACACGCCTCTCCAACAAAATTATCAAATGCCTCACTAGAATTTTTTAAATGGACATCTGTCATTGGTAAATATGTATTAAACAGTATCAATATAGATCACTGTAATGAAGTATTAGCATGTTTGTTGATGTTAATTCCAGTAAAAATCTTGCTAAAATTAAATGAGGTAAAAATGAGTCCAATTCATCAACAGGTAGGTACAGTAAAACTTCAATGGCTTGAACCCGGATGGCTCGTTAATCCTACCTCACTAGAACTCTTTCTTGGGTCCCTAAAGGTCACTTTAGAAAGAAACTAACCTGGTTGGCTAGAACTACCCTTGGCTAGAACTAATTTTCATGGTCCCAAGCCTGTCTGAACCAAAGAAGTTCTACTGTAGTTGCTTTTTTCAATGTTTGCAAAACTTTACTATGCAAATTATTTACACAAGATGGTCGCTGACTGAAACGAACTGGTATTGCTTTGACATAGGTTGTTCCCCTTATTATATATAACTAAGGCAAGTCATAGACACTTTATTACACTTTCCACTTCCCAGACATATTTTAGCGCTTAAAGTGCCAAAAAGCAGACAACAAAATTTTCATCGGCATAATTTCAAGACATGTTTTATCCATGCTATATCATATTGAGAATTCAAAGACTAGAAGGCAAAAAGGGGAGATCCGAATGAGGTGGCTCATCATGAGCCACCTCATTTGGATCTATGCTATTTGCAAATTCTGCTATTTTCATCAATAGTGCTTTAAGTGTTAATGAAATTTTTTATTTAAATGTGAAAGCCTGTGATGAAGAAGATAATTTTTCTCTGTGAAGCATTTCCCACACACGTCACAGCTAAATTCTCCCGTATGAAGTCGAAGATGTTTCTTGAATGACGAACCGTCACTAAACTCCCGGAAACAGGCCCAGCATTTGAAAGGCTTCTCTCCAGTATGTATTCTTTCATGGCGAATAACGTGTTGTGGGCGGGAGAAAGATTTGTTACAAAAGCGACATTCCAGTCCTAGAAAGAGAAAGAAACTTGTGTTAGTTTTAATCCTTACCATTTTTACCAAGTGTTTTAATCCTTATCATTTTTACCATGTGTTTTCATCCTTATCAATTTTACCATGTTAAGGTAAGTGGCCACACTACACTTTCAAGGGAAGCAACCTTGCTATTTTAACTTTTGCCTCCCCTTTTCAATGCAGGTCAACTCTTAAAGGAAAGAATTTGCTCCTCTTAGAGCAAATGCTTTCCTTTAAGACTAGACCTCTTCTTGAAAGAGTGGAAAAGGCTAAAATTCAATGAGGTCCAGAAATGCTTCATTAAGCCATACTTGAGAAATATTTTGAGATTGTCTTCTCACTACCCTGGCTTAAAATTTGAACAGGTCAGTAGTTTTTTTTTTTTTTTTTCTTTCTTTCTTTTTTTATTAAACTTCTGGTTTTATTATGATCATATCCTTTATTATCCTCCAGTACAAGAAATTGTGTACAAATAAGGTCAGAGGTCATGAGTTTCTTTCAAGGCCATAGCACAGAATACCGTATTAAGTATTAATCCTAATAAATACCCCTCTCTATTAAACGCCCCCAGCTTTGTTTCACAAAAATAATGTTATATTAACATGCTTATATTCCTGTTTGCTTCTGTGGATGAGATATCTCTCTGAAATGGGGTCTACTCTTAAAAAAAAAGCATTTGCAGCTATAGGAGCAAATTCTTTTTTCATTTAGAGTGACCCCCATCCCTACTGACAAGCGTGGCAAAAATAGCAGAGGTACATTCTCTGAAAGTATACCCATTCATCTCAATACTGTGGGTCTACTCTTAATGGATACTTTGAACCCATTGCATTCTGGGTATTTTTGTCGTCTGCAAAAATTGTCATCTGCATCAAAAATCGAGAAAATTTTGACAATAGTGGTCTAACTAACTCTTGCAGAAATGATGTCTAAGCTACAAACAGCTTGGATCTCAGATCAGGCCCCACCTTTGTGGGGCCTGATCTGGATCCAAACTGTTTGTCCAAATACCCCTAAAGGGGTATCCCGAATGGAATGGGTTAAGAGCTGATCCCCAATTGAGAAGGAAAGAAATAGAGAATCTTAAATGTGTGCTCCTATATTATTGAATTTATTAAAGGAGTTAGGGAAAAGGATAAAATGCAAGGCTATGCGGAGCATTTTATCAGTTTTCCCAAGGAGTTTAATAAATTCAATAAAACAGGAGCACAAATGCAAGATTCTATTTATCATATGACACTGAAAGCGCCTTTTCTTAGCAAATTTTGCACTTAAACGTCACAATTTCGCCATTAGGAAACATGACCTTTTTATGAATGTAAACGCATAACATAACGACATAATTTGCATGTTTAATCCACTAGTTGATTATTGTTTTTAATGCATGGCTTTATTACACTCTCAGATGCGTTGCCATATGATAAATTATAAAAGTTGCTTCCTCTGGAAGTGTTGCATCAGACTAGTCAGAAAACTTAGAGGCTAGCAGCCCACTTGACTTGCAGGCGTTGGAGGAACACAAGTCATGGTGGCAAAATCCAGGATAAGTTGCAGTGGACAACACTTGAAGCCCAGCAAGACCAGGCCCAGAGGTTATAAAACTTGAGTACATTCTCAAACTCAAAATAAAGCACACTGATTGGCTGCTTCCGAGCACATGCCTGGAAGCAGCCAATCAGTGTGCTACTGATTGGCTGCTTCCAAGCACATGCAAGGAAACAGCCAATCAGTGTGCTTTATTTGGAGTTTCAGATTATTCTCAAGTTTTATATCCTCAAACCCATTTCAATTTAACCTTCTTTGACAAAATTCACACGGAGGCTGTAGCCACTGATAAAACAAAATACCCGACCCCTGCAACTAGGCTGAGACATTAGACAGCAGTTGAGGACATAACTCACAAAATACAAGATTCTGATGCCTTCAAACATTAATTTTTTTCCTGGAATTGTCCCCTCTGGAATGGTCTCTCTGCTTCTGTGGTCTTGGCAGAGACTATAGAGCAGTTTAAATCACTGATTTATCTCTTTAAGCACCAAAAAGCAGACGACAAAATTTACGTCTGCAAAAATTATAAAAATGCCTTGTCCAAGACATTTCATATTGAGAATTCAAAGACTAGAGGCCAAACAGTGTAGATGTACATGAGGTGGCTCATTATAAGCCGCCTCATCAAGATCTTCGCTGTTTGCAAATTACGCTATTTTCATCACTGGTGCTTAAAGGAAAACACTCATTAAATTGCATGTTGGACTCAAATCAAAGATTCTAATAAACAAGAATTCCGTGGAATGCTATGTCGCACCTGCCTTCAGCTTCCACAGTAGTAAAGACTAAAGTTAAAAGAAATTGTATGAAAAATGGATTAAAAAGCTAGGGTCAACCCAATTTTGGATGTAAAATTTTACTAAGTCAGCAGAGCATGATCGAAATATAGGTCAGTGGTAGGAATAACTTCAACATTCCTCATGAACATTCTAAGAAGAAACTTTATGCCAGCTGTGATGACTGTAGGTATCATACTTTGAGACAAAAGGACTAGGGTAGGGTCGACATAATTTTGGATGTAAAATTTTACTAAGTCAGCAGACCATGAAATATATGTGAAGGGTAAAATTAACTGCAACAGCCCTCAAGAACATTCTAAGAAGAAACATGATGCCATGTTTGATGATTATAGGTATCATAGTTTGTGAGAAATGGACTTAAATGCTAGGGTCAGCATAATTTTGAATATACAATTTTACAAAGTCAGCAGACCATGAAATATAGGTCAAGGGTAAAAATAAGAGTAACAGCCCTTGAGGACATTCTAAGAAGAAGCTTTATGCCAGGTTTAATGATTGTAGGTATCATAGTTTGCGAGAAATAAACTTAAACGCTAGGGTCGACGTTAGGGTCGACATAATTTTGAATATAAAATTTTACGAAGTCAGCAGAACATAAAATATAGGTCAAGGATAAAAATAAAAGCAATAGCCCTCGAGAATATTCTAAGAAAAAGCTTTGTGCCAGGTTTGATGATTGTAGGTATCATAGTTTGTGAGAAATGGACTTAAACCTAGGGTCGACGCTAGGGTCGATGTAATTGTTGACGGACGGATGGACGAACGGACGGACGGACGGACGGACGTAAGGACGAATGGAATGAATGACGGATGGACGGAAAAGTGAACTCCTATATCGCACCCTGCTAAAGCAGGTGCGACAAAAACAAAATTAGCCGAAAATTTCATGAAAATCGGACTTAAAATAAGAAAGATATGACAGTTCAAAGATATTAAAATGTTGAGCTGGGAACCAGCAAATCTGTGAGTTAATGACGTCATAAACTCACAGTCAACAAGAGCTGTCGCCTGACAGCATAGCTCGCCTGAATTGGTGCTTGCCCATCACACAGCCGCTATGGTGGTGTGGACTGCTATGCATAAAACTTCATGCAAGCATGTCCATAATGAAAACACATTTATAAACAAAAGCTATCTCATAAATAAGTCTTAAAATAAAATTAGAATAAAAAAAAATGAAATAAAATTTCAAAGTCCATGAGCTTGAGGTAAAAAAAAAAACTGACGGGTGGGGGGTGGGGGTGGGGGGGGGGGGCTATGTGGACTGCTATGCATAAAACTTCATGCAAGCATGTCCATAATGAAAACACAAA
The DNA here is from genome assembly GCA_963989385.1 of Ctena decussata. Lineage (NCBI taxonomy): Eukaryota > Metazoa > Mollusca > Bivalvia > Lucinida > Lucinidae > Ctena > Ctena decussata. The sequence goes on from OZ022509.1 coordinate 53,894,225, forward strand.
AGCTATCTCAGAAATAAGTCTTAAAATAAAATTAAAATAAAAATAATGAAATGAAATTTCAAAGTCCATGAGCTTGAGGTAAAAAAAAACTGACGGGTAGGGGGGAGATGGGGGGGGATGGGGGGGGGGGGGGGGGGGGGGGGGGGGGGAGGCTAGTATGTATCAAAACCCTGAACCATTATCTAACATCAGCCCAAGTATTAGTATCAACTGAGTCCATCATCGTGGCACTGTGAAATTATGTCTTCATAAATATAAAACTTTAACCAAAATCTTTAAAACAAAATTCTAAGTCGATGACCTTGACTTCAAGGTCACCCAGTGGGGTAAGTATAAGGTGTTTTGTAAAAACTCAAAAAAGAGTCTAACATCAGTTCAAGTATAAACTAAGTCTCTGCAAAGCATTATGAATCAGTATGCAATTACAAAACTTTAAAAAAGACAAAAATTTCCTAAGTCCCTGACCTTGACATCAAGATCACTGAGCGGGGTTGGGGTAGTACTCTGTAGATCTAACTACAGTGCAAATATAAAAAGAATTCATCTCTGGGTTCAGGAGATATGTGTCTTTAAAAAACTTTAACCAAAACATCCAATCAATAAAAAGACAATATTCTAAGTCCATGACCTTGACATCAAGGTCACAGAGGGGGGGTGGGGGTAGTACCTTCGAAAACCTTAGACCAATATCTAACTTTAGTGCAAGTATCAAAGGAATCCATCCATGAGTTCAGGAGATATTGGGCTTTATAAAACTTTAACCAAAACATCCAGTCAAAAAAAAACCCAATTTTCTAAGTCCATGACCTTGACATCAAGGTCACAGAGTGGGGTGGGGGTGGTACCCTGTTAAACCTTAGACCAATATCTAGCTACAGTGCAAGTATCAAAAGAATCCATCCATGGGTTAAGGAGATAAAGGTCTTTAAAAAACTTTAACCAAAACATCCAATTCGAACGCCGACGCTGACGCGGACGCCGACGCCGTGGTGACAACAATAGCTCTTCCTGAACTTTCGTTCAGGCGAGCTAAAAATGAAAATCCTAAATAACTTTAGTTTGAAACAAACTGTAGATAAATGAAATGCATAAATCTATATTTTACTTCATAAAGAAACAATTAAAACTAAATGATACTGTAAAAGTAAGCAATTTATGCTCTTATTCCAGAGCAGTTTCGGTTTGTCAACTCGAGTCACTCGAGTAACTAGAGTTACCTACCGAACAACACGAGTAACCGCAATACGCATGCGCAGTACTGCACACATATTCGTATTTACTCGACCACTGTAACTCCCACCTCACCTCGGGTAGCCCGGATTAAAGATGGCAGAAAGTGAACTTCCGCTGTAAAAGAAGCCAATTTTTTGGTTTTGCCTAAATGACACATTGTCACGCCAATGATTTGCCCTTTTTCTGTTTAATAATAGTGAGAATGGGATAAGAATGTTCATCATACTGATGATTATAATTATTCTGCTTGTGCTTTTGCCATAATCAGCAGGGTTTACAGCGGGGCCAGTAACGACTTAAGAATTGTAATTTCCCATTACAATTTAAAAAATTCTTGTGAGTCCTGACTCTTGTGAATATTAAACACCTGAGTTTTAAAAGAAAATTGCGAGAATAGGACTCTGGATTTAAAGGTAAAAAGATCGGTGGTTGTCGCCATTTTGTTCTTTACTCGAAGTGTTCGGCACGGCAGTACTTGAGTACCTTTGTACGCATGCGACAAAATTTAAACCCGAGTAACACGAGTTGGCAACTCGAAAATGCTCCTAGATTTAAATATTTATCACGTGACAGGAACTTCCAAAATGGCGGCCTCCGAGACCGCCATTTTGATTTTTTAAAATCTTCATATCTTTCTTATTTTAAGTCCGATTTTCATGAAATTTTCACCAAATTTGATTGCTAATTAAGATCTATAATTTGAAGTCTGTTCATATTTAAGTGAGTGTTTTCCTTTAAAGTGTTAAGCCCCATATCAGAGGTATGTGTTTTAGCATGCCTCTGATTCACTTCTTGTTAATATTTGTAGTTTTAATGACCTACCCTTATATTTTATTTTTTTTTTTATCTTTTTTTTTTTTTGTTAATGCTTAATTCTTAATTTAGCACTGCACACAATGACATTATGGTCAACTTTGACCGACTGGACATATGAAGATAGAAAAGTTATAAAATGAGCAGCAACACGAGAAAACCAACGAAGTGGTTGTGTGCCCAGTGCAGACTCAGATCAGCCTGGGCATCTGCCCAGTCTGAATAGAGCCTTTGCTGTCCACATGGAGGTAGCTAAGACCCTTTAAGCGCTAAGCAAAGAGTCTGATTGGACTGGGCAAATACCCAGACTGATCTGAGTCTGCGCTTGGCGCACAACCACTTTGTTGGTTTTCTCATGAAGCTGCTCAAATGAGCCTTGGCACACAAAAATGGTGCATAAACAAACAGCAAAAGCTCAAATCAGACTTTGCATCAGCACAGTCTGGTCAAACCCTTACTGTTCCCATTACTGTTCACAACATTCTGTTGATAAGATTTATTTCATTTTTATGAAAAAGGGGCATAACTCTTAAAACACAAATCCAAATGAGAAGTAATTAAAGCATCGTAAACGACTGCATAATACCCCGCCACTGCGAACCAATACCCCTTCTTTTACCTTTTTGTACATTTGTTACACAATTTTTATTATCATTTTATACATGTATATAGCCCCGGGGCAGGGGCAGATAACCTCTGGGGACAAACTTTTGATCATGACAGGAAGCTCATATTACCTAAATAATGTGTAGCAAGTTTCAGGAAAATCCTGTTCATCTTTGATTTTATACAGTTTTTTTTTTTTTCATAATTTTATACATGTATATAGCCCCGGGCCAGGGACAGGTAACCCAGGTGGACTAAATTCTGCTTGTAACGGGAATCTTATGTCATTTCAATCATTTCTGTGGAATTTCGTCAAGATATACCAAAAGTCTGATTTTATATAGGTTTTTTCATGATTTCATAAATGTAAATAGCTTGTGTAAGGGGCAGGTAACCACTGGGTGACAATTGTTTTTATCAAGACGGAAAGCTTATATCAATATGATAATTTGTTACAAGTTTCAGTAATTTGTTACAAGTTTCAGAAAAATCCCTTTCAACTCTGATTTTGTACAATATTTTTTCGTTATTTAATACATGTATATAGCCCCAGGGCAGGGGCAGATAATCCAGGTGGACAAAACTCCACTTGTAACAAAAAGCTTATGTTAACTGAATCATTTCTGTGAAATTTCATCAAGAAATTTCAAAGTGTAAAGGAACTACACACCAAGACCTATTTTTAAGACCTTGACAAGGGCAATAACTCCATCAGAAGAAATCGGAATTTGCCCATTAACAATCCCAACTGAGTTATTCTCAAGACCAATGCACACGCCAAGTTTGAAGAAAATCCGTTCATAAATACTAAAGTTATCGAACGGAAATGAAGTGCTCACAGACTTACGGACGGACAGGCCTACATACGACGGACGGACGGACGGACACACGGACAGCCAGCAGGAAAACATAATACCCCGCCACTAACGTGTGGCGGGGTATAAAAATGCATGGGCCAATTTATTTCTCATATACATACATTCAATATATAAAATATAATGATCTCATGGTTTTCACAACTGCAGAAAATATTACAGACCAAACAGAGGGACAGACATGCCTTGACCAACACACTCTCTAAAAACTTCTTGGGGATACACCACTAATTTGGGTTTTGAACTTGCATTTTTATGCAATGGTGATAATAATTTACCAGTAAGCTTTTATTGTCATTTTTACTTTATAAATGTCCATTTTATTTTAATGGTTCGAAATCTGAATACTGTACTTCTCAGAAAGCATCTTAGAATGCATGATTTGGCATTATATAGCAATTCATATGGAATTACTGATAAAAATTGTCCAGATTTAAAATTCTTAAACCCATATATTTTATTCAAATTTCAGGGCCCAGTCGTTCAAAACTAACAATGAAGTTAGTTAACCCATTCCACTCAGGATACCCCTTTAGGGGTTTGTGGGCAAACAGTTTGGATCCAGATCAGGCCCCACAAATGTGGGGCCTGATCTGAGATCCAAACTGTTTGCTGCCTAGACATCATTTCTACAATTGTCAAAATATTCTTGATTTTTGATGCAGACGACAATTTCAGCAGACGACAAAAAATTCCCAAAATGCAATGGGTTAACATGACATTAAAATTTCAAACATGCTGTACACAAAAACACTGCCATTTTTTGCTAAAAAAATCATGTGAGGAGCTTTTGCACTGCAAACGCTTGTCTCATTTTTTTCAGCAAAAACTTTATGTGTACTGAAAGACTAACAAATCCTCGACTAACAACTTTGTTAAGCCTATGCTGCTTTGAACAACTGAGCCCATTGCATTCTGGGTATTTTTTGTCGTCTGCTGAAATTGTCATCTCCATTGAAAATCAAGAACATTTTGACAATATTGGTCTAACTAACTCTTGTAGATATGATGTCCAGGCAGCGAACAGTTTGGATCTTAGATCAGGCCCCACATTGGTGGGGCCTGATCTGGATCCAAATCGTTTGCCCAGATACCAGTCATTAGTCTTGATCAATTTCTTTTATTCAAACACCAAGCGCGATGCTGAAGCAGGTAGCTTTTATTCGTAAGGCATTTCCCACACAGGTCACAGCTGAACTCCCCAGTATGTAGCCGTTGATGTTTCTTCAATGCTGATCCGTCGCTGAACTTTCGGTCACAATATAAACATTTAAAAGGCTTTTCTCCAGTATGTACTCGTTCATGTCGTATCACATCTGGTGGACGAGAAAATACTTTGTCACAGAAGCGGCAGTATAACCTTCTAACATCACCCGTATTATAAATGCCTTCCATTCCTAGAAAAGAAATAAAACTAGTTTGAGTTATAACTTGTATACAAAGAGATGCCCAAGACTTTCTGTCCTTAAAGAGCTTGCTTTTTTCAATTTTAAGTAGCAGAGTTTGAAAAGAAATGATTTGGCTGAAGTAAACAAAGGCTCACCTATTCTCTCCAACAGCCCCGCAGCCTAATGAAACTAAACTTAACACAAAATGTTAACTTATGGATGATGGCTGTTGAATAGATGAACCAATGAAAAGGCAAAAACTGTATCAGAGCCAAATTTTCTGTGACAAATAGAGTTAGTGCTAAGCATACATAAAACATTAGTGCCTCCTGTCCCCAGTCTCTTATCATTCTTATTCAAGCATGAAAGCTGTATCGCATCTATAGCTAAAACATGAGGCCCATGGGCGACAAAGCTCAACAAAATCTTAAGTTCAAAATTGCTATCACATTTGTAAAGGCTCAAAATTGCTGTCACATTTGCACAGGCTAATACAAAATATACAACTACAAAGTCTCAGTCTGAGAGTCTGCTGAGTTGATAAAAAATATATAACTATTTACCACATGTTGATTGCCACAGCAACAAAAAGAATAACTTTCAAAGGATTTATTGTTATTTGTTCCTTTTTGTTGCCATGGCAAACAATCAAAATGAGCAGTGTGCAGATAAAACATAGGGCTGATAGAAGACCACTCAATGAATACTTTTAAAAATGTGAGGTCAGAATATCTGCAATGGCTTAGCAATCAATCCCATCTTTTTTTTTCATTACAAGTTCCCATACCACCCATGTCCTTTGAACAATGGCAGAAGAAAACATAAAATCTGTAAAGGCTAATATGATAAATATGTCTATGAAGTCTCTGCCTCATAGAGCATATGGTTTCTGAGGAGATAAGTGATGGTATTTTTTTCTTATTTTTGCATGTTGGTTTCCATGGCAACAAACAAAAATGAGCAGTGGGCATAAAATCATATATTCAATAGAAAACTACTCAGGAACATATCCATAAAAGTTTTGTTAAAATATCTGCTATGGCTTGGCAGTAGATCCCATTTTCAATTTTCTGCATTATAAGTCTATGGTAACTCTTAAGTTGCCATAGCAACCAAACTAAAGAGCTGATTTTCCTAAGAAGACACAAAATCTGTAAAGATTTATATGATGAATATTTCTATATAAAGTCTCAGCATCAAACAGCTTATGCTTTCTGAGACCATAAGCCGTTTGATGTATCATTTCTTTTGAAAACTGCACTGAGAATAGGCTGTCAGAACTGAATGTTGATGTTGGTTGTTGGACTGTTTCTATTATGGAAATATGCTGTAAATGTGTAATGTTGTGACATAATGTCAAGGTCACTTAAAATGTTATTTGGTAACAACTTCAAAATAGAGGTGCTCTCAACCGTGTTTTTGTTTGAAATATTGGGCCCAAAATATTGTTCTTGTTTTTTCTCTGTTTTTCCAACATTAATACATAGAAACAGATAAGAGCCGCGGCACTACAAAATCAACAAAGTGGTGAGTGCACCCTGCGAAGACTCACATCAACCTGGACATCCTCCTAGTCTGATCATAGTCTTCACTGTCTGCATGGAGCTAGCTAAGACCCTTAGCTATCCTTTAAGTGCACACCAAAGACACTCATCAGACTGGGTGAATGCCAAGGCTGATCTGAGTCTTCGCTGGATGCACATGCCACTTTGTTGGTTTTGTCATGTTGCAGCTCATAAATTGAAATTATATGGAATGAATCACCTTTTTGCAGATTTTATTGCTGTGTCAATGCCTGAAAATCCATCACAAATTTAAGCCTTGTTCACATGACCAAAATTTCTTTGCCACAGAAACTGTAACAAAGAAAGTTTGGCAAGCATTTTGCATTTACACAGAGCAAATTATTTGTTAAAGAAAAATGTGGCATAGAATCTTTGTCAAATAAACTCTGGCAATGAAATATTTGCTGTCATGTTCACACGAAAAAGAATTATCGTCAAAGTTACCTGGACAAACTTTGCTCGTGTAAACGGCCAACTGTGCCACATTTTCTTTGTTAAATATTTTTTGTTCAAAATCAAACTGATTTGATTATGAGCAAAGTTTTCTGTGTTCATCTCCATAGCTAGTTTCTTTGTTACATATTCTATGGCAAATTTTCTGTTCACACGGACAAATTTTGTTTGTGATAGAAACTTTACCATATAAATTGGCAATGAAAATGTAGCATATTTTTTCATTAACCTGAGCAAATTTTTCTATGCCAAACCTACTTTGTCACAGAAACTTTGCCCATGTGAATGAAGCATTAGTATAAAGACCTTTAGGCTTAATTCAGTTTATGAGTGATAATCCCTCACAAACTTAGCATAAAGCCCTATGGACTTTATTTAATTTGTGAGTGACTCCCCAGAGTTAACACATCAATAAAATCATAGAAAGGGACATTCATTCTTATAATGAATAACATAAAGTCTATTTTCACCCTTTTTATTTTAACTACAAACTAAAATAGATTGCAAAGTGGGCATCTACACAGGTGCAGTGCAATTACAACAAACAGACCAGACTTTGCATCATATGTTTCTGCCTTGGTCACAGAAAGCCCATATATACCCTAAAAAATTGACAGTGATTTTCATGGTACTATTCCCAGCACATTAACCCTTAAAAAGCCAAAAAATGCGGATGACAAAATTAATGTCTGCAAAATTTGTTTCATCATATTGACACTTGGAAGATTAGAGGGCAAACACTGTGGATCCAGATGAGGTGGCTTAAAAATGCATAGGTATAAACTAATGTCTACAAAATCTGTTTCATTATATTGAGACTTCAAAGACTAACTGGCAAATAGTGCAGATCCAGATGAGGTGGCTCATTATGAGTCACCTCAGCTGGATCTACACTGTTTGCAAATTCAACTATTTTCATTTCTGCCACTCTATGTGTTTAAGCTTTTACAAGTCACTTTGTTATAAATCTTGTTAAATCTTCTAAATTTTCCTGTAGATTTCTTCATTTACCCACCAAGCATTATCTGAGTATGACGTGACAAAATGCAGACAGTTCAGACTTTGACTAGCTAGAATGTCAAAATTGACTAAGGTAGGTACATAATTAGGGGACACGCATCAACTCAGCAATTTCGTTTTGTTTTTCCTTTTCACTAGGGATCAACTCTAAAAGGAAAGAATTTTTTCCTCTGTGAGCAAATTCTTTCCTTTCAAAGTAGACTCCTTTCTGGGTCATATCACCCAAGGAAGCAAACAGGAAGTCAAAAAAGTTGTTTCCCTTTGAAAAAGTGGCAGAAAAACAGAGGTGTTTCCATACACCTTACACAATCCCTCAATGGTTGTAATTAAGTTTCATCCCTTTTGACAAATGGACTTGTCCACTTTTATATTTGGATGAGTTCATTTCAAGTTTTAGGGTTTTCTGGTTTTTATTGGACTGTATTTTGCAAAGAAGTTCCTGTAAGCAAATAGTGTAGACCCTAATCACATGCCATGTTCTGTGGAACCCGAACTGGGTCTGCACTGTTTGCATATATCCCAAAAATGGGTTTCGAGTCTAAAAAGAGTTATTGTAATGTGCGTATATATTGGGACACCTAAAAAAAAAGAATTTTCCATTTGGGACAAATGGAAAATTAATCATTTTAGGTGTCCCAATACTTAAGCACATTACGGTAAACAGCAAAATGCATAAGTTCTTATCAAACTACACATACAATCACAGTATCTGAACTACATGTACAATCTCTTCCGGTTTTCATAGCGTTGAATCGAGAGTACAAACGTTCGCTTATAACCAGTAGTCGGAAATCATTATGTTTTGAGATTTTATCCGGAATCTGCTGCGTCATTTATGGCTATTCAGCTTCGAAAATGTAAAGTGGTAAGTTTAATATAATTTGCTCTTCTGTCTTTTACTTTATTACCCTGTACAATGTCATGTATGGGTGGGTAGTAATTGGTACAGTATTCAAATCGCCCTTGGCATGATTCTTAAACCATTTTGAGCATTTTCTTACATGTTTTATAAAAAACCTTTAGAATAAACGGAAGGCGTTATCAATCTACAGTTTGTTAGTTTTGATAAAAGAATGATAGCTAAGTTTTGCACGACACAATCTCGTGTTAAATCAAGCTGTTTGGAAAAAAAAAATCTGCGACGGCAAGGAGTTTTTCATTGTACAGGGCAATAAAGTAAAAGACCGAAGAGAAAATTATATTAAACTTACCTCTTTACATTTTCGAAGCTGAATAACTATAAAGGACGCAGTAGATTCCGGATAAAAACTCAAAACATGATTTCCGGCTACTGGTTATAAGCGAATTTTGTACTCTCGATTCAACGCTATGAAAACCGGAAGAGAGGGTACAGTGCGTTCGGATACTGTGACAATTGCTGGCTGATGCCGATAGTAAGCACTCCTGTGAAATTTTAATACAAAGTTAGTTTTTACTCAAACATCACATTTTCATATGAGTTAGCATATGGGATTTCAGCGCTCCTTTCTGGTTAAAAGCTCGTTCACAAATTTCACATTTGAACGGTTTATCTCCTGTATGTATTCTGTTGTGTATTTCCCAAGCTGCCTTGCTGCCAAAATCTTTTCCACATGTGTTGCACAAGTGCCTTGCACGTGGTCGTGAACTTGAACTTGTTAGGACCATGAGTTGTGTAGGGATGTTGCTAAAACAACTTGGAGCTGAATGTGCCTCCATTTTTCTGTCTGTAAACAGAAAAAGCGAAGTTAGTGAAACTACCAGAAACAGTAATTATTTATGTGGGTGATACCAATTTGCTTACCTGTGTTGTCGAACAATCCAGAGTTTTTAACCCTTAATGTGCCAAAAAGCAAACAACAAAATTTACGTCTGCAGAATTTCAAAAAATGTTTCGTCCAAGCGATATCATATTGAGAATTCGAACACTATAGGGCAAACAGTATAGATTCAGATGAGGTGGCTCATTATGAGCCACCTCATCTGGATCTACACTGTTTGCCAATTCAACAATTTTAATTTTTGGCGCTTTCAGGGTTAAATTAGCACAGTTGGTTACAGCTGTTTTTCAGCAGTACCATTTTCACAATTTTGCAATAGAAGTACAGTAGAACTTCATTGGCTTGAACACCCTTGGGACCATGAAAATTAGTTCCAGCCAAGATTAGTTCTAGCCATCCAGGGTTAGTTTCTATATAAAGTGACCTCTAGGGACCAAGAAAAGAGTTCTAGCCAGGCAGGGTAAACGAGCCATCAGGGTTCAAGCCATTAAGGTTCTACTGTAGTAAGGAAAATACCAATTTTCCATGATATATTTACATAAAAGAGTACTAAGAAAATGTTCCAACTTTCTGATAAGACAATATATAATATGTAACTTTATTTTTCAGGCATCAAAAGTGTATGTTAATGTAAAGTTGGTTTTTTTTTCAATAGGCCTTAAAAAGACCATATTAACCTCTGAAAATTATAGAAAAAAATCCAATTTATTGGTTGTTGTTTTATTAGCCATCCAATTTCCCGAAAATGTATCTGTCAATACAAAAGCACATAATATATGGTCACAAAAAACAACAACAACTGCAATATAGTCTGGTCTTGAGTTATGGCCCTTGAACTACACTATGATAAAGAAAACAACACAAACTGTTGTGTAATGTTCGCAGAAAATCGTTTTGGGTTGTGAAGTCTGTTACAATGATATCAAAACAGTGGTGGAACAGAAACGTCAATTCAGTCAATTCAGAGCTCTAGATAAGAGGGAGTATTTGGTGATAATTAAGGATAATTTTTGTTATTTCTGCATAGAAAAATATGTTGTAATCCCTCATCAGAACCGTCTCGACGAGACGGTTCAGATGAGGGGTCACAAAATATGGTTTCAATGAGAAATTATCCCTCAATTATCATCAAATACCCCTCTTATCTAGAGCTCTGCAGCCATATAAAAATCTTCTTAGATAAGCATATCTTTCAACAGAATATAACAAAAGACATTATTGTTAGCATGAAGCTGTTGTAATTTTGCCAAGAACTTATTTCACATTTGTGGATTTATCCTTTTATCAAAACTAAACTGAAGCTGAGAAAACATGGCAGGCATAAATTTTGTGATGAGATCCATCAGGCCCTAGTCCAACCAAACTCTCAGAAAAAATAGACTGAGTCACAAATAGTAAAAAGATACAGAAGCCAGTCAATAGTTTGAGGTTCCCAGAAGCAGACAACAAAAATTTACGTCTGCAAAATTTCCAAAAATGTTTTGTCCAAGCTACATCCTATTGTGAATTCTAAGACTAGAACGCAAACAGTATAGATCTAGATAAAGTGGCTCATTATGAGCAGCCTCATCAGGACCTATACTGTTTGGAAATTCAGCTATTTTGTCTCTGGCTTAAAGTGTTAAAGCTGCCTCATCTAGATTGACACTATTTGCCTTCTATTCTATGTACGAAACAATGATTGAAATTTTACAGACATACATTTTGTCATCTGCTTCATCTGGCCCTTTAAGGGGTATATACTATAGATTCTTATCCAAGGCTCAACTTATCCATATGAGTAAGCATATGTGATTTGAGAGTTCCTTTCTGATTAAAAGATTTCCCACAAATTTCACAACTGAACGGTTTGTATCCAGTATGTATTCTTTCATGTCTCTCTATCTGTGACTTGAAGTCAAAAGATTTTCCACAAATGTTGCACATAAACAGTTTTGAACTTGAGCCTGTGTGGTGCGTGGTTTGAGCACCATTGCCACTGCTGCTTGTAACAGATTTTGCCTCTTGTTTTCTTTCTGTGAAAAAAGAAAAACAAAGCTAGTGATGGATAACCTGTGATTTTATGTCCTTTTCAACAGTATTTCATTAGAAATTTCAGTCACATTAGAATGGGGGGTGGGGGGGGATGTAGGAGGGTGGGGGTGTGTGGAAGGGATGATAATGAAAGGCTAAGTGCAACAGAACCCCATTTACAAGTACAATTAAAGTTTTCTGCCTCCAGTGGGCTTTGAATTTGACCCGTAACACGAGAAAACCAACAAAAGGTTGTGCGCCCAGCCCAAACTCAGAGCAGCCTGTGCATCCACCCAGTCTGATAAGACTCTTCGCAAAGCACTTAAAGAGTAGCTAATGGTCTAAGCTACCTCCATGCAGACAGCGAAGACTCTGATCAGACTGGGTGGATGCCCAGTCTGATCTGAGTCTGCACTGGGTGCATAACCACTTTGTTGGTTTTGTCGTGTCCCGGCTCATTTGTATGTCTAACTTAGCTGGCCAGTGACCAAGACATTTCATATTGAGAATTCAAAACTAGAGGGCAAACTGTGTAGATCTAGATGAGGTGGCTCATTATGAGCTGCCTCATCAGGATCTATGCTGTTTGCAAATTATGATATTTCTGTCTCTGGTACTTCAAGTGTTAAGGTGAAAGGGTACACCTGCATGTTTTTCTGTCGTTTTTTTTAAGGGAAACAACTTTTGTGACTTCCTGTTTTAAGTACCTTGGATGATTTAGCCTTTCTAAAATGGAGTCTACTCTTATAGGAAAGAATTTGCTCTTAATTTAGCAAATTCTTATAAGACTGTTCACCTCCACTGAGAAAAGTGGCAAAAATGAAACTGGCAGAATATATGCTTCCCCTGTAAGTGAACTCATTTACTCATTCATCTGACTATTCAGACATAAAAGAAAACCCAATGGTAAATGGAAATAGGGTAAAGTCGGGTAAATTCAGACAGGGGGTGAATTCGGACAGTAATATGGTTTCCTTTTTCATATGACGTCGCTGTTATTCAGTGGATAACGTTGTGTCATAAAACTCGTATTACCACACGTGTAATAACACTTTGGCGCGTACAGGTAATGTCATTGACAAAGTCCATGTCAACAATGCGTTTTCTTATTGAAATAATGTTCAGTTTGATTGCGTTAAAATTGCATTTGAAAGGGTCATATGATAAACAGAATCTTACACTTGTGGTCTTTTCATAAGAAATTTATGAAGCTCGCCATAGGCTCGTTTCATAAATTTCATATGAAATGACCACTCGTGTAAGATCCTCTATTTATATGTCAGTTGTTTGGAATTAAAATTGACTGGGCAAACAGTGAAAATCCTGCTGAGATGGCTCATTATGAGCCTTCTCATCTGGATTTTCACTGTTTGCAATGGTATGTCCGAATTTACCCGCTGTCCAAATTAACTTACCCGACTTGACCCTAGATTCCTACAAGCCGCTTCAAAGAAACCTTGACAATCCTAATGTAAATAAATTTTTAATTTTATTCATGAAATGAGCACATCAAAACCAACAAAGTGGAATGTAAGCCCAGTGAAAACTCAGATCAGCCTGGGCATCCACCCAGTCTGATCACTTTGCTGTGTCCATGGAGCTAGCTTAGACCTTTGGCTACCCTGTAAGTGCACAGTGAAGACTCTGATCAGACTGGGCTGATGCTCAGGCTGAACTGGGTCTTTGCTAGGTGCACATGCCACTTTGTTAGTTTTGTCATGTTGTGGCTCATTAATGTTGATGGCCTGTATCAGTCCAATGGAAGGATGGATGATGTGGGGTTTATAAAGAGGATCTTACATGGGTGGTCATTTTATATGAAAATAACTCGCTTCATAAATTTCATATGAAATGACCACAAGTGTAAGATTCTGTTAATCATATGACCCTACAAAGTGGGGTTTTATCGCCTTCAAATTGAACATTATTTCAATAAGAAAACGAATTGTTGAAATGGACGTTGTCAATGATGATACGAGTAAGGGCCAAAGTGTTATTACAAGTGTGGTCATACGATTTTTTGGACATTACGTTATCTACTGAATAACAGCGACGTCATACGATAAAAGCCCTTTCCACAGTGTTTCAGCCATACTGTGCAAAAGGATGGGTGATAATGGCAAGCTGTTTAATATGGAAACCTTGTTTATGATTAAACCATTTCTGCCTCCAGCGGGATTTGAACCTGTACTTCTAGCCTTGTTGCAACCCACTGAGACACTGGGTCTATTGTATCAGTCTAAAGAACCATTATGAGGCCTACAAATCCAAAACTTTGTATTTTGTTTTTAATACTAATTCATAAAAATTAATGTTTGCAAAAATTTCCAAATATTCATTTTTCAAGGTGAATAGGTACACTCTCAAGGGAAAAAAACTCTGCCATTTTCATTTTTGCCGCCTTCTCAATGATGGATGAAACAACTTTTGAAATTTTGCAGACATATCTTTTGTTGCCATTTTCATTTTTGCCGCCTTCTCAATGATGGACGAAACAACTTTTGAAATTTTGCAGACATATCTTTTGTTGCCATTTTCATTTTTGCCCCCTTCTCAATGATGGATGAAACAATTTCTGAAATTTTGCAGACATATCTTTTGTTGCCATTTTCATTTTCGCCCCCTTCTCAATGATGGAAGAAACAATTTTTCAAATTTTGCAGACATAGTATATATTTTGTTGTCTGTTTCATAGTCACTTAACCCATTCTATTCGGGATACCCCTGGGCAAACAGTTTTGTGGGGCCTGATCTGAGATCCAACCTGTTTGTTGCTTAGACATCATTTCTGCAAGAGTTAGTTAGACCAATATTGTCAGAATTTTCCTGATTTTTGATGCAGACGACAATTTCAGCAGACGACAAAAAATACCCAGAATACAATGGGATAAAGAGGTAGATGCTTATCCAAGGCTTGACTTATCCATATGAGTAAGCATATGCGATTTGAGAGTTCCTTTGCGATTAAAAGCTTTCCAACAAATTTCACATCTAAAAGGTTTGTCTCCAGTATGTATTCTTTCATGCCTCTCATAGTGTGACTTGAAGTCAAAAGATTTTCCACAAATGTTGCATGTATGTGGTCTTGAACTTGAACCGGTCAGGTAAGTGATTTGAACGCCAGTGCCACCGCCACTGCTTGTAACTGATCTTGACTCTTCTCTTCTTTCTGTGAAAAGGAAACACAAAGTGAGTGATGATTGCTTGTTGTTGCTTTTGTTTTCTTTTTTTTAAGTCCTTTTTAACAGTATCTATTTCAGTTGTATATGCTTTGGCAAGAGGACCTCAGGGAAGATTGGACTTGTCCAACTGAATTATCCTCTATACATGTATAAATCAAGTCATTATTATTATTATCTTATTGTAATAGTCAAATCAGTTGATCGGGGTTGGTAGAGGGGGGAAAGGGGAGGGAGACATGGTGGCAGGTCACCTAAAGGTCAAGCTTACTGGCTGTACTTCCAGGTTAGAATCAATGACTAGACTGTCTACACCCATAGGCATAGACAAAAACATTCTGCCCCAAAATTGTAGGTGTAAGGTACACTTCCATATCTTTTGCCATTAAATAACAATTTTTATGACTTCCTGTCTGATACCTAGGATAATATAGCCCTTCCAAAATGCGGTTTATCCTTAAAAGGCAAGAATCTGTTCTATCTAAGCAAATTCCTTCCTTCAAGAGTTGACCAACATTGAAAAGGTTGGCAAAAATGAAAATGGCAGAGTTGCTTCCCCTGAAAGTGCACCCATTTACCTGAATATTCAGTAACAACATAAAATAAAAATCAAACATCCTTCAAGCCACTCCAAGAAAACATTGTCAGTTCTAAAGTAAATGAATTTTAAATTCTATTCATAAAGTTTTACAAATAAGGAACAGTCCTGAAATGAGCTGCAAAACAACAAAACCAACAAAGTGGGATGTGTGCCCAGTGAAGACTTAGATCAGCCTGGGCATTCATCCAGTATGATCAGAGTCTTCACTGTCAGCTTATAACCTTAGCTACCCTGTAAGTGCACAGTGAAGACTGATCAGACTGGAAGGATGCTCAGGCTGATCTGAGTCTTTGCTGGGTGCATATGCCACTTTGTTGGGTTTGTTGTGTTGTGGCTAAAATGTTTATGTCTTGTATCAGTCTAATGGATGGATGAATTGGGGTTTAACAGCCCTTTTAACACTGTTTCAGTCATACTGAGCCAATCAAATGGCACTAATGGCAGGCTGTTTGCAATGCAACCCTGTTTATAGTTGAAACCATTTCATCTGCTTCATGCAGGATTCAATCATGGACTGCAAGTTTTGCAATCTCAAACTTGCCGCAACCCAATACACTTTTGGGGCCTTTTTAATTATCCAGACAAGCAAATTCAAGACTCTGTATTTAAGGAATGAATTTCATTTTTCTGAGGTTTATCGAAGTGTAAACTACATTGGGTCACGTGCAAAGTGAATGAACCCCGAAGGGGTTCATGTAAACTTTGCTAGTGACCCAATGTAGTTTACACTTCGATAAACATCAGAAAAATTAAGTTCATTGCTTATATTTACATTCGTTTCAATCAAATCTTTCATGAAAAATCTTATATAAGCGCAAAAATTGAAGCAGTAAAACATGTACACGCAGATTTTTCTGCTAACAGCAGAACGGCAGGCATGACGTCATGATGTTGCTGACGTCCAATCAGGTTGTAGAGAGCCATTGTTTATTTTGACGTCATTGACGTCGCGTGTTTCAATGTAATTATTGGAATGTAAACTACATTACTTTCCAATGGTTTACTATAGGGCTTTTCAGTAAATACACCAAGAATGTAAATATTTAATATTAATTCATGAAAATGAAACATTTGCAAAATTTCCACATTTTCATTTTTCAAGCTGATGTCTCCAGATGAATAGGTACACTCTAAAGGGAAGCAACTTTGTCATTTTAATTTTTGCCCCCTTCTCAATGATAGTCCACTCTTAAATGAAAGAATTTGCATCTCTAGGAGTAGACCCCTGGCTGTGTCATCCGGGAAGGCAAACAGGAAGTCACAAAAATTTGTTTCCCTTAAAATGGTGGGACAATCTGGCAATGTACCCATACATCTACATGTACTTTCTTGTACTGTTTTAAAAACAGGACTTCTCTGCTGGGGGGGGGGGGGGGGGGGGGGGGTCTGGTTCCCAGCAAAAGCATAAGTTACCTGTACAGGTAAAGGTGTGAAAATCTATTCAACCAATCAGTGGACCTGAGTAACCAGTACTAATAATTTCATTGGCTGACTGGAGGTGTTGACACTTTGTGATCTAGAGACAGAATGACACTGTTCAGTTCAGTTCAGTTCGATTCTCCTAACAACATTCCCCAAGTGGCCCAGCGGTACGTAACCATAGTTGCGCACACCTGGCGCCATGTGTCCATCCAAAACAAATGACACTGCAGAAGTTAATCCTCCTTATATAGTACCACTCCTGTCTTTAACTACATGTACTTTCTTATACTATTTTAACTAAAGTGGACTATAAAAAGCACAATTACCATATTAATTCTAATGAATGCCCCTGCTCTTATAAAATCCCCCTGTCTCTTTTCCGAAAGTAATGTTATATTAATTTGCATGAATCCTGGTTGCTTCTCTGGATAAAGCAGCACTTTGAAATGGGGTCCACTCTTAATGGAAAGAATTTGCTCCTAGAGGAGCAAATTCTTTCCTTTAAGAGTTGGCCTCTACTGAGATGGAAGGCAAAAACTAGAATTGCTTCCTCTTTAAGTATACCCTTTCACATTAACACTGTTTATTAGAGGAATTTTGGCAGAGGCTGATTACCGCACTTGAGGCTCTAAATATGCCCTCCTTTTGCAAAATGCAACACCCCAAGGCATTTTATAGGATTATTACTGTAGCAGCTTACCTCAATATGGACAAACTCATTGCCAGGAGGAGCCACTATCAATATGTTCCACTGAGCCTACTGAAGAACATTGTTATGAGAATTAGAACAACAACACTTATCTCAGTATTTGTCTGGACAACAAAGATAAACATCTCCAGAGGTAACCTTAAAACTCAGATAAATGGATCTGATGGGATGTAGTATACCAGGGAAATGACTGACAGTCATCTCAGTGACCAACAGCCTTGAGCCATGGATTTATTGTTATCAGTAAAACAGTAACTACACAATACTCCACCTACCTACAGTCTCAAAAAGGTAGCTTAATCCTTTGCCAGATGGCACTGAATCTAGGCCTTTAAAGTAACAAAATCGAAAATACTGTATTGATCCAAATAAATGTCCCTGCTCAAATGAAGGCCCCCTGCCTCTTTTCCGAAAATAATGTTATATTAACTTGCATGAATGCCCGTTTGCTTCTCTGGATAAGGTAGCTCTTTGAAATGGGCTCTCAACTCTTCAAGGAAAAAATTTGCTCCTAGAGGAGCAAATTCTTTCCTTAAAGAGTTGACCCCTACTGTGAAGGGAGGCAAAATTAATAGAGCTGCTTCCTCTGAAAGTATACCCATCACCTTTATTTTCCTTATTAGAGGCATTTTGGCAGAAGCTGATTTATTACACTTTAATTAATGTCCCCTTTTGCAAAATGCAACACTCCCGAGGCATGTAACAGGATTAATACGGTAGTGTGAGCTTGCAAACAGCATAGCTCTAAATGAAGCAGCTCAACATGAGCCACCTCATCCAGATCTACTCTATTTGCACTCTGTTCTTTGAATTCTCAATATATTACAGCTCAGAGGAAACAATTTTTCAAAGTTTGCAGACATATATCTTTTGGTCTGTTTCGTTGTCATTTTAAGAGGTAGAGGCTTGACTTATCCATATGAGTAAGCATATGGCATTTGAGAGTTGCTTTGCGGTTAAAAGCTTTCCCACAAATCTCACATCTGAAAGGTTTTTCTCCAGTATGTATTCTTTTATGCATCACATAGTGTGACTTGAAGTCAAAAGATTTTCCACAAAAGTTGCATGTAAGCAATCTAGAACATGTTCCTGTATTGTACATGATTTGAGCACCTGGGCCACCACTACTGATTGTAACTGATCTTGCCTCTCGTTTTCTTTCTGCAAAAGAGGAAAAAAGAAGTGAGTGATGAATGGATTACTTGAGATTTTATGTATTTTTCAACAGAATTTCTGTCACATCAGGATAAATGGGGTTGGGGAGGGCAGGCAGGCACAGGTGGTGTTAACGCTTTAAGTGCCAGTGACGAAAATAGCAGAATTTGCAAACAGTGTAGATCCTGAGGAGGCGACTCATAATGAGCTGTCTCATCTAGATCTACATTGTTTGCCCTCTAGATTTTTAATTTCAATTTGTTAGCTGAGATGAAACACTTTTTGAAAATTTGCAGACGTAAATTTTGTTGTCTGCTTTTTGGTACTTAAGGAGATAATGAAAGGCCAAGTGCACTGGAACACTCTTATTTAAGGATGAAAAATTTTCCACCTCCAGAGGGTTCAAACCTTGATGGCCAGCTTAGCAGGTTAGCACATTTAAGCTAAAACGGCTCCTACATAGTGTGTAATACAAACAGAAATTATAGCCATTCTGCCCAAAACTTTTAAAAATAACAGTACACCTTCATGTTTTTCTGCCATTTTTACCAAGGGAAACAACTTGTCACTTTCTTTTTTCTACCTTGGATGATGCTGCCCTTCCAAAATGGAGTCTACTCTTAAAAGAAATATTCTGTTCCTGTCAGAGCAACTTCTTTCCTTCAAGAATTGACCCACATTGAAAAGGCGGCAAAAATGAAAATGGCCAGGTGTCTGCTTCCCCTGACAATTCAGTAAAAACAAAAGAAAAAAATCCAACGCTACATGTACATAGATTTCTAGAAGCATAAAGAAAAATAATCCAACACTGCATGTACACAGAGGATCTTACACGAGTGGTCATTTCATATGAAATTTATGAAACAAGCCTGTGGCCAGTTTCACAAATTTCATATGAAATGACTATGAGTGTAAGATCCTGTTTATCATATGACCTTTGAAATGAGATTTTAACACCTTCAAACTGAACATTATTTCAATAAGAAAATGCTTTGATCAAACTGCTCAAACTGCACTAAAGTGCAGTCTGATCAGAGCCTTCCCTTGTCACCTCAGCCTTCTATAGAAGTGGCACAAGCCATAAAAAGTGCTTTTTTTTCTCCAAATTTGTAACCAGAACTTATTTCAGTAGTTGTCTGGACAACAGATAAACATCTCCAGAGGTAACCATTAAACTCAAATACTTGATCTGACTGGATGTAGTTTATCTGGGAAATGATTGACAGTCATCTCAGTGACCAACACTTGAGCCATGGATAAATTGTTATCAGTAAAGCAGTAACTATACAATAGCTCCACCTACTTACAGTCTCAAACAGATAGCTTGATTCTTTGCCAGATGGCACTGGATCTAGGCTTGTAAAGTAACAAAATTGAAAATACTGTATTAATCCTAATAAATGCCCCTGGTATAATAAAGGCCCCCTGTTACAAAAACTTTCATGAATTCCTATTTGCTTCTCTGGATAAGGTAGCTCTTTGAAATGGACTCTCAACTCTTAAAGGAAAGAATTGGTTCCTAGAGGAGCAAATTCTTACCTTTAAGAGCTGAGGAGCAAATTCTTTCCTGAAAGGGTTGAGGAGCAAATTCTTTCGTTTAAGAGTTTACCCCTACTGAGAAGGGAGGAAAAAATTATAGAGTTGCTTCCTCTAAAAGTATACCCATCACCTTTATATTATTTATTAGAGGTATTTTGGCAGTGGCTAATATACTACACTTTAGGCTCCAATTAATGCCCCCTTTCGCAAAATGCAACACTTCTGAGGCGATTAACAGGATTAGTACGGTAGTGTGAATTTGCAAACAGCAAAGCTCAAAATGAGGCAGCTCAACATGAGCCAAGTAATCCAGACCTACACTATTTGCACTATGTTCTTTGAATTCTCAATATAATGCAGCTCGGAGGAAACAATTTTTCAAATTTGCAGACATATATTTTGTTGTCTGTTTCTTCGTTGTCATTTTAAGAGGTAGATTCTTAGCTACTAGGGCTCCACCCAGGCATATGAGTTAGCATATGGCGTTTGAGAGTTCCTTTGCGATTAAAAGCTTTCCCACAATTGTCACATCTGAAAGGCTTGTCTCCAGTATGTATCATTTTATGCTGCTCATAGTGTGACTTGAAGTCAAAAGATTTTCCACAAAAGTTGCATATAAATAATCTAGAACTTGATCTTGCGTTGTACGTGATTTGAACACTTGTGTCACCACTACTGATTGTAACTGATCTTGCCTCTTGTTTTCTTCCTGTAAAAGAGGAAAAACAAAGTGAGTGATAAATGGATGACTTGAGATTTTATGTCTTTTTCAACAGAATTTCAGTCACAATAGGATGAATGGGTTGGGGAGGGCATGTAGGGACAGGAGGTGTTAACGCTTTATGTGCAAGTGAAGAAAATAGCAGAAAACAACTTGTAACTTTCTGGGTTTTTTTTTACCTTAGATGATGCTACCCTTCCAAAATGGGGTTTACTGTTTAAGGGAATTTTCTGTTCCCATCTGAGCAAAATCTTTCTTTGAAAAGTTGACCCCCATCGAAAAGGGTGGCAAAAATGAAAAGGGCCAAGTGTATGCTTCCCCTGTAAGTGTACTCATCCACATGACAATTCAGTAAAAAATAATCCAATACTACATGTATATAGATTCCTACAAGAATAAAGACAAAATCCAACAATACATGTATGTATTCATACAAGCCACTACAAGGAAACCTTGACAGTTCTAAAGTGAACATTTCTTAAGTAAATAAACAATTCTACAGAAAATGAAGTTTAAATTTTATCCACAAAATGAGCCACATCATGTGACTTTTAACAATGTGACACTGGTGACAAGGAAATGCTCTGATCAACCTGCTAAAGTGCAGTCTGATCAGAGCCTTCACTTGTGACCTCAGCCTTCTATGAGAGTGGCACAAGCCACAGGGCCAGTGGCACGGTTTCTGATTATCTTGTGTAAATGAGAAGGATGATTTGAATATCACATGACAAAATCGTAACACTGCTCCCATGTATCTACATTTGCTTTCTTATATACACTAAACAAAAATTCTAATTGGTCAGTTTTCCACTTTGCAAAAATATGACTTAAGAGTAATATTTCGAAAACTATTTAATAACAATGAAATAAATTTTTACTAAAAACAATGAAAGAATAATTCAAAATTTTAACGTAAACCAGAATTGTGACCCCTTCTTCCTAGACCATAGAATGGCGCAAAAACACATTAAAACTGTATCCAGCTGCTGAAAGATCAAGACATTGTGTTTTCTATCTTAAAAATAGAAAATCTGTGCTGCCTGTAAAAAGCAAGAAAAACTGTGCATTTGTTCTTCTAAATTTGTAACTAGAATTATTTGAATTTACAATAGGCTTAATTCTACGGAAAAATTGACCAATAAGAAATTTTGTTCAGTGTACTGTTATACTCAGGTGGACTTAAAAAGGAAGATTTGGGTAGCTTATCTCAATAACAACAGGCTCAGTGCTGGCAGAAGCAAGTATAGATACGTTCTATTGAGCCTACTGGAGAACACTGTTATGAGAATTAGAATATAAGTATCTGTCATGGTCGTGAGGTGTGGATAGAAAAATCTGTCATGAGGGTCACTGTTCGGCATCACGAGGCTTGCCGAGTGATGCCGAACAGTGATCCCGAGTGACGGATTTTTCTATCCGCACCTCACACCAATGATAGATACTTTTTCTTGCACACCACGTTTTGTTTTAACTTCAAAACTTCTTTAAATGCATAATTCTAGTGCTTGAGAGGTTTCAATTTGATTTTGAAAGAAGGCGCCGCTTTCAACGACTGCCATTCGGCTCTTTATGTCAACGACAGGCGTGCATAAACTGACGTCATTTTTACCGTCTTCGTGACGTCATCATCTTAAATGCCAACGTCACTTGACGACGCAGGTACGTGATTTCCTATACAACAAATGCATTGCAAGCTCGTGATTTTTTTCCGGTCCTGGGTCAGAACACCAGGGTAAGATAAGATTTTCTATCCCAGGTGAAAAGAATGGCATTTTCTATCCGGTGTGCAAGAACAATGTTGTTGTTGTTGTTTCAATTCTCGTAACAACCCAGTTGGCTCAGTGAAATGTATGCATAGTTGCACACACCTAGCACCATGTGTCTGTTCATCATAAGAATAACAACACTTTATCTCAGTATTTGTCTGTATAACAAAGATAACATCTCCAGAGGTCAATAATTGCTGGCTGGCAAAGTATGTAGGTCTTAAAAGTACCAAAAATGAAGAAAATGTGAATTTGCAAACAGCATAGCTCCAGATGAGGTGGCTCATCATGAGCCACCTCATCCAGATCTATACTATTTGCCCTCTGCCTTTGAATTATCCATGTAATATAACTTGGATGAAACTCTTTTTTGTTTCAATTTTGCAGACATATATTTTGTTGTCTGCTTCATTGTCACTTTAAAAGGCAGATTCTTATCTAAGGCTCAATTTATCCATATGAGTAAGCATATGGCCTCTGAGAGTTGCTTTCTGATTAAAAGATTTCCAACAAATTTCACATCCGAAAGGTTTGTCTCCAGTATGTATTCTTTTATGCCTCTCATAGTGTGACTTGAAGTCAAAAGATTTTCCACAAAAGCTGCATGTAAATAATCTAGAACTTGATCCTGTGTTGTATGTGATCTGAGCATGACCTTTGCCTCCACTAATGATTATAACTGATCTTGCCTCTTCTTTTCTTCCTGTAAAAGAGGAAAAACAAAGTGAGTGATAAATGGATGACAAGATTTTATCTCTTTTTCAACAGAATTTCTGTCATATCAGGATGAATGGGTTGGGGAGGGCAGGCAGACACAGGAGGTGTTAACACTTTAAGTGCCAGTGACAAAAATAGCAGAATTTGCAAACAGTGTAGATCCTGATGAGGCAGCTCCTAAAGAGCCATCTCATCTAGATCTACATTGTTTGCCCTCTAGTTTTTGAATTTTCAATGTAAGCTAGCTGAGATGAAACACTTTTTGAAAATTTGCAGATGTTAATTTTGTTGTCTGCTTTTTTATGCTTAACCTTTACCCTGCTAGAGGCGACTATAGTCGCCCAAGGGGGGTAGGTCACTTTGAGAGCATGTCAGGCAAATCAAGTACACCCCATCATTTGCGACTGTCCTATGCAGGAGGGAATCTTCTTTCTCTTACAGCAAGGTTTTACCCACCTAACTGATTTGTTGACTTTAAAACTCGGAGAAAACCTCAAAAATATATGATATTTTCAACATCAGCTTTTCAGGTGGCTACCCCTACTTACTTGATCCCAATTTTCTGAAAACTAGACTTCATCCCTCCAAACTTTCTCTCTTGATAAATATTCAGCAATAACACCAGGCCTCAGACAAGCAATCACTTTTGTCATACAAAGCATATAACTGGTGCTAATATCTAGTATTCTTTTTTTTTTTTTTTTTAAGTGTCTATGTCGGTTCCCGGTGTATCATGTGACATCCAAATATGGCAGGTCATGCTACCTTGGTAACTTCCGGAAATGGCAGCTCACACCTTGGTGTTATTGAGTGAAAATTTCAAGCAAATCAATCAGAGTTTGTGGAAGTTATGGCTTCTGAAATACTCCTTCCCCCAGTTTAAGGCCAGATGAATTATTTTTCTAGCAGTGTAAGGGTTAAAGAGATAATGAAAGTCCAAGTGCACTGGAACACTGTTAATTTTCCACCTCCAGAGGGTCCAAACCTGGATGGCTAGCTTAGCAGGTTAGCACTTTTAAGCTAAAATGGCTCCTACATAGTGTGTAAATACAATCAGAAATAGCCATTCTGCCCGAATATTTAAGATGAACTTGGGCTTCGAGAGTTGACTGTATATAGATTTCCTTAAGGAAATCTAGCTTGTCTGTTCTAAAGTAAATGAATCTTGAATTTTATTCGAGAAATTTTTTCAAATGAGCTGTGACATGACAAAACCAACAAAGTGGCATGAACGTCCAGCAAAGACTCAGATCAGCCTGGGCATCTGCCCAGTCTGATCAGAGTCTTCGCTGTTTGCATGGAGCTAGCTTAGACCCTTAGCTACCCTTTAAGCGCTTAGCAAAGAGTCTGCTCACACTGATTTGATGCCAAGGCTGATCTGAGTCTGTACTGGGTGCACAAACACATTGTTGGTTTTGTCCTGTCGCGGCTCAGATTTGAAACTGACATGAAATGTATATGGCCTGTATCGATCCGATAGATGGATGGATAACTTGTGGTTTAACAGCCTTTTCAAAAGTATTTCAATCATATCAAGCCAATGAATGTGATAATGACAGACTATTTACAATGTAAACACTGTTTATGGTTAAAAGCATTCCTGCCACTAGTGGGTTTTGAACCCAGGCTTCTAGCTTAGAACACAATACTGTAACCCCTTGAGCTACTATCATTATCAGTCCAAAAAACATTAAGAGAAATGCAAATTCAAAACTGTGTGTTTACTTTAATACTAATTCATGAAAATACATTGTAAATTATTTGCAGAAATTTCCAAATTTTCATTTTTCAGTCTGGTGTCTGCAGAAGAAAAGGTGCTCTTAAGGGAAGCAACTCTGCCATTTTAATTTCTGCCCCTCTTCTCAATGGGGGTCCACTCTTAAAGGAAAGAATTTTCACCTTTAAGAGAAGACCCAAGCTTTGCATTTCAGAGAAGCAAACAGAAAGTTGTCTAAATACCGTAGAAAACCCTGGCTGTGTACCCATAAATCTGAAGTTCACAATGTACTTTCTTATACAGGTTTTTAAACACTTTTAAAACATGCCAAAAATGAAAGTAATTGAACGGTATGAATTTTCAAAATAGCATAGCTTCAGATGACCTTGTTCATAATACTGTACTAATTCTGATAAATGCCCCTGCTCTAATAAATGCCCCCTACCTCTTTTCTAAAAATAATGTTATATTAATATGTTATACCAACTTGCATGAATTCCTGTTTCCTTCTCTAGATGATGTAGTTCTTTGAAATGGGGTATATTCTGGAGGAGCAAATTCTTTCCTTTAAGAGTTAACCCCTATTGAAAAGGGAGGCAAAAATAATAGAGATGCTTCCTCTGAAAATATTTCCATTCCCCTAGATACTGGTACTGTTTATTAAAGGCACTTTGGCAGCTGATTTACTACAAATAAGACTCTAAATAACACCCCTCCTTTCGCAAAATGCAATGCCGCAGGGGCGTTTAATAGGATTAATAAGGTAAGCCACTTTATCTGGATCTACACTATTTGCCCTTTACTCTTTGAATTCTCAATATGACACAGCTTAGATGAAACAGCTTTATAAATATTGCTGACATTCATTTTGTTGTCTGCCTCATTGTCATTTGAAGAGGAAAATCTTATCTAAGGCTCGACTTATCCATATGAGTAAGCATATGGCGTTTGAGAGTTCCTTTGCGATTAAAAGCTTTCCCACAAATTTTGCATCTAAAAGGTTTGTCTCCAGTATGTATCCTTTTATGCCTCTCATAGTGTGACTTGAAGTCAAAAGATTTTAAACAAATGTTGCATGTAAACAATCTAGAACTTGATCCTGTGTTGTACGTGATCTGAGCATGACCTTTGCCTCCACTAATGATTATAACTGATCTTGCCTCTTCTTTTCTTTCTGTAAAAGAGGAAAAACAAAGTGAGTGATAAATGGATGACTTGAGATTTTATGTCGTTTTCAACAGAATTTCAGTCACATCAGGATGAATGGGTTGGGGAGGGCAGGCAGACACAGGAGATGTTAACCCTTTAAGTGCCAGTGACGAAAATAGCAGAATTTGCAAACAGTGTAGATCCTGATGAGGCAGCTCCTAAAGAGCCATCTCATCTAGATCTACATTGTTTGCCCTCTAGTTTTTGAATTTTCAATGTAAGCTAGCTGAGATGAAACACTTTTTGAAAATTTGCAGATGTAAATTTTGTCGTCTGCTTTTTTATGCTTAACCTTTACCCTGCTAGAGGCGACTATAGTCGCCCAAGGGGGGTAGGTCAATTTGAGAGCATGTCAGGCACATCAAGTACACCCCATCATTTGCGATTGTCCTATGCAGGAGGGAATCTGCTTTCTCTTACAGCAAGGTTTTACCCACCTAACTGATTTGTTGACTTTAAAACCCGGAGAAAACCTCAAAAATATATGATATTTTCAACATCAGCTTTTCAGGTGGCTACCCCTACTTACTTGATCCCAATTTTCTGAAAACTAGACTTTATCCTTCCAAACTTTATCTCTTGATAAATATTCAACAATAACACCAGGCCTCAGACAAGCAATCACTTTTGTCATACAAAGCATACCCAAACCAAAATGCTAGCTTGCTACATGCTTGTGGCAAGCATGCCACAAGCTTGTGCATGCTAAAATAATCAGTCTAAGCATGCGGCCAGCTAACTGCAAGCTTGCGCAAGCATGCAGGGATAAAAGTTGAAAATCTTAAGATTATTGCAAGCTTGCGCAAGCATGTGCATGCTTGTGCAAGCATGCACTGGCGCAAGCTTATACTTAAACTTTTTCAGCATGAGTTTGGACTTCATTTATTTCTTCAAGAGTTTGGACTTAGAGTATTTCTGGAAGACTTCTGACTTTAAATATTTCTGTAAGAAATGGACTCCAAGTATTTTATTATTTTAAACATGTTTTTACAAATATCTGTTGATTATTTTAATATACAAAGTAAATAATTTGGTAGGAGAATGTAAATGAAACTTTGTTACTCACATTAAAGGTATAATTGACTTCCAGACTATAACTGACTTAGACTAAAACAAAATCATACAGTTTTTCACAGGATAGAAAAATTCTTCTTTTTTTTTCCTTTTATGAATGAGCAACCACTAGCTTTATTTTATTTTTTTTTTACATTTTTTAAGGTTTCCTGTTAGTGGAGAAATACAAACAGCTCTTATTTTCTCTAATTTAAGAGCTTTGAAATTATGCTCCTAGCTGACTTATTTAACTAGTTTTGTGCAAAAAACTTTGATTTACAGACTACAGACAAACCTGCCTAAAGCAACCTGCATTTGAAAAGTCCACCACTCGCAGGTATGTCTGGGTATACCTGCAGGTTTGTGTGCATGTATTTTAATGCAGAGATAAAGGATATTGCAAATTTACACAGCATGGTCAACAGGTTGGTTCAATTATGCATGCAACTGCTACTGAAATCATCAGCAGGACGAAACATGATATCTCTATAATGGTCTAGAAGTACCAGTCTAACATAGATCCCCTACTGGGACAGGCGTTGTGGATCATTAACAACTTTGGTCCAACACATTTTGCTCCAGTTTTCAAGTAGAAATGGACTGATAAACAGGAGGTTATGTATGCTCCGTCTTGTCCTTGGTTTGGAAAATTTGGATTTTTGAATGCTATGTTTGGTTGCAAATGATGAAAAGCACTGACCAAGATACTAAAGGTAAGCCTGCTTTTTTTCATCTCATTTTAACATCTAATGCACAAAAAATGCAGTATTTCAACACTAAATTGCAGCTGTTGAAGCAGTAAATATCATAAGAGATTGTTGGTGCAAATGATATTTACATGTACTTAAATAAAGACTTAGTGAAAGGTTTAAAAGTGGTTTAACTGGTTGTTGTACATTTCTAAAAAAAAACAACAAAAAAACCCAGAAATAATTAAGTTAAGACTTTAAGTCACAATTAGCTCTCAGGACATCTTGCATGTATGAGTTTAGACATAAATTCCAGGGTCTGTGTCCAAAAGTAAGGTATAATGTTTAAATGAAAACTAATCATATTAACCAGCTCTACAACATAATTTATAATGTACAAGCAATTCAGCAGTTATAAGCATTGATTTCCAGGTCCATTTAATCTAAAACTGCCATTTTTTATTTACAGATATTGTAAAAGTTATGAGGAAAATCAAACACAATCCAGTGGATGATGCCAGCTGTATTCTAGTGCAAGGAAGGATTTATTTTTGATATACAATCTGATTTCTTTCTGTGCTTAGAACAACTTTGGATCTGACTGTGAAAATATAACTACAATGAATTGACACACTGCTGCAAACTTTGTACACCCGCAGTCGGAACAGTCTTATCTGGATATCAAGTGTGCTGTTTTCCTTTACATAATGGAAAACCAGAGCTAGTGTTTAGGGCTAAAGAGTGCTAAAACTATGTGTAGAAGATTTGCAGTATCATATACTAAAGATGAACATATTAAGAAGTTGATGTTTCGTTTGATTACAAGAAGCAAAGGAATCTGATTTGTTACCATGGATATACCTTAACACAGAATGCTCTAACTGGGTTTAAAATGTTGAAACAGCATTATTCTATATTAATTATTATCATTAAATATCATGTAATGTGTTTATGAATGAATAAAGATTTTATATGTTTAATTTTTTAGTTTTCTGTTTTATTTCTGCAGTGGGGCAAGCTTGCAGCAAGCATGCGCAAGCTTGCAGAGTGTGCAAGCTTGCGCAAGCATGCCATTCTTAGAAGCCTCCACCAGGCATAAGAAGCATGCGCAAGCTTGCCAGTGCTTGCTTGCACAGACAAGCATGCGCAAGCTTGTGGCAAGCTTGCCAAAAGGTTCCAAATGCATGCTTGCACAAGCTTGCACAGACAAGCAGGCAGCAAGCATGCGCAGGCTTGTGGCAAGCTTGCCAAAAGGTTCCAAATGCATCCTTGCGCAAGCATGCATATGGAGCATATACATGCTTGCAGCAAGCTTGCAAAATAAGCTTGCCATTTTGGTTTGGGTATAACTTGTTTATATATTGTATTCTTTTTTTTTTTTAAGTGTCTATGTCGGTTCCCGGTGTATCATGTGACATCCAAATATGGCAGGTCACGCTACCTTGGTAACTTCCGGAAATGGCAGCTCACACATTGGTGTTATTGAGTGAAAATTTCAAGCAAATCAATCAGAGTTTGAAGTTATGGCTTCTGAGATACCCCTAATCCCAGTTTAAGGCCAGATGAATTATTTTTCTAGCAGTGTAAGGGTTAAAGAGATAGTGCACTGGAACACTCTTATTTAAGGTCGAAAAATTTTCCACCTCCAGAGGGTTCAAACCTGGATGGCCAGCTTAGCAGGTTAGCACTTTTAAGCTAAAATGGCTCCTACATAGTGTGTATATACAATCAGAAATAGCCATTCTGCCCGAATATTTAAGATGAACTTGGGCTTCGAGAGTTGACTGTATATAGATTTCCTTTAGGAAATCTAGCTTGTCTGTTCTAAAGAAAAGAATCTTGAATTTTATTCGAGAAGTTTTTTCAAATGAGCCATGACATGACAAAACCAACAAAGTGGCATTAGCGTCAAGCAAAGACTCAGATCAGCCTGGGCATCCGCCCCGTCTGATCAGAGTCTTCGCTGTTTGCATGGAGCTAGCTTAGACCCTTAGCTTCCCTTTAAGCGCTTAGCAAAGAGTCTGCTCACACTGATTTGATGCCAAGGCAGATCTGAGTCTGTACTGGGTGCACAAACACATTGCTGGTTTTGTCCTGCCGGGGCTCAGATATGAAACTGACATGAAATGTATATGGCCTGTATCGATCCGATAGATGGATGGATAACTTGTGGTTTAACAGCCTTTTCAAAAGTATTTCGGTCATATCAAGCCAATGAATGTGATAATGACAGACTATTTACAATGTAAACACTGTTTATGGTTAAAAGCATTCCTGCCACTAGTGGGTTTTGAACCCAGGCTTCTAGCTTAGAACACAATACTGTAACCTAGAACTTGATCCTGAGTTGAACATGATTGGATCACTTGTGCCACCACTACCGCTTGTAACTGATCTTGCCTCTTCTTTTCTTCCTGTAAAAAAAGAAAAAACAAAGTGAGTAATGTTTAAATGATTTCCATTTTACATCCTTTTCAACAGTATTTCAGTCACATCAGGATGATTGGTAGTGGTGGGTGGTGGTGGCTGGGTGGGAGGGGGGAGGTTGAGGTGTGGTGGGGAGGTAGGTGGAGGTTTGCTATAACAGACAAAGCATATTTAGGGCTGAAAAGTTTTCCACCTCCATTGGGTTCAAAGGGTTCAAACTTGTCAAATTAAAATCTAAAAGAGTTCTTTCAAGAACAGAGAACCAATTCAAATGAAGGAACATGAGCCATACTTTGAAATTTTGGCTACTCAAGCTTTGTTGTTTTTTCTTTATGTTGCTGAATATTCAGGTGAATGTGTATACTTTCAGGCTTTCTGGGTAAGCATTTTCATTTTTGCCACCTTTTTCAGTGGGGGTCAACTCTTCAAAGAAAGAATTTGCTGAAATGGGATCAGATTCTTTCCTTTACAAGTAAACCCCATTTTGGAAGGGCAACATTGTTAAGGGGTAAAAACAGGAAGCCACAAGTTATTTCCCTTTATAAAAATGGCAGAAAAGCATGGAGGTGTATTTTTGATAGAATTCACACACTTTGTAGGAGCCATTAAATCTCAACCAGAGGACCCATGGTCCTATATCGCTCACCTGAGCACTGAGGTTATGTTGAAAAAAAACTTTAAGTTGTCACAACAACAAAACCACAAGCACAACAGCAATAAAACACACCATTTATGTAGGAGATAATATCATAAACATTTATGCAAATAAGATCCAGCTTTATCCCCCTTTATGGATTCTGAGAAGAAGATTTTTGGCAAAAAAAAAAAAAAAATGAAAATGAAAATCTGGCCTTTCTGTTGCAATGGCAACCAATCAAAATCAGGAATTTAGGCAAAATTCATATGGCTGGTAGAGGACTACTCCAGGAACATTTTGTAAAGCTTTTGTCAAAATATCTGCAGTAACACAGAAACAAATGCAATATTTCCAATTTCCCCATTGTCAGTCTATGGAAACTCTAAGTTGCCATTGCAACAAATTCACATGAGCAAAGGTAAAATAAAACACAATTTAGGTAGAGGCTAATGTCATTAACATGTATGCAAAGTATCAGCTTCATCCCTCTTTTAAGGCTTCTGAGGAGAAGATTTTGTAATATTGTTTCAAAAAATTTTCCCTTTATTTTGCCATGGCAATCAATCAAATTCAGCAATTTGGACAAAACTCATAGGAATCATAGAGGACTACTCAAGGAACATTTTCATAGAAAAAAATTCTAAATAACTGGTGTGAGACAGCAAAAATTGCCAATTTCACTTTCCCCATTATAAGTCAATGGAAACTATAAGTTGCCATAGCAACCAAAGTTCTGATGGGATTCGAAGAAAAAACATAATTTATGTAGAGGCTAATGTCATTTACATGTATGCAAAGTATCAGCTTCATACCCCTTATGCCTTCTGAGGAGAAGATTTTTGCATATGTTTTTCTAAAATTCAGTCTATATATTGTCATGGCAACCAATCAAATTCAGCGATTTGGTCAAAATTCAAATGAATTGTAGAGGACTACTAAAGAAACATTTCTGTAGAAAAAAAAAATCCAAATAACTGCAGTGAGATAGCAAAAAATTGTCATTTTCCATTTTTTCCCATCATAAGTCAATGGAAATTATGTTGCCATAGCAACCAAACTGCTGGAGCAATTGCCATGACAAACAGTTATTATATAGAGGCTAGAATTTAGATCATTTCTGTAAAGTTTGGGCTCTATTGGCCATAGAGTTTCTGCGGAGATGAGTTTTTAATATTTTCTATTTTTAACTATTCGGTTGCAATGGCAACCAGCCTAATTGTGCAATTTGCCGTAATCTAATACAGCTGGTTGGGGACTACTCAAGGGACATTTCTATGAAAGTTTTGTTAAAATATCTGTAGTGACATAGCAATAAATGCAGATTTTCCATTTTGCCATTATAAGTCAATGGCAACTTTAATTTCCCATAGCAACCAAACTGCTAAAGCAATTGCCAAGAAAAACAGTACTTTTATAGAGGCTAGTACCAAGATCCTTTCTGTGAAGTTTGAGCTTTATTGGTTGCATAGTTTCTGAGGAGATGATTTTTTAATATTTTTTCTATTTTTAACCTTTCGGTTGCCATGGCAACCAGCCAAATTGTGCAATTTATATAAATTTCATGTGGTTGATGGAGGACTACTCAAGGAACATTTCTATAAAAGTTTTGTCAAAATATCTGCAGTGACATGGCAATAAATGCAAATTTTCTATTTTGCCATTAAAAGTCAATGGCAACTTTAAGTTCCCATAGCAACCAAACTGCTAAAGCAATTGCCAAGAAAAACAGTACTTTTATAGAGGCTAGTACCAAGATCCTTTCTGTGAAGTTTGAGCTTTATGGGTTGCATAGTTTCTGAGGAGATGATTTTTGAATATTTTTTCTATTTTTAACCTTTCGGTTGCCATGGCAACCAGCCAAATTGTGCAATTTACATAAACTTCATGTGCTTGATGGAGGACTACTCAAAGAATATTTCTATAAAAGTTTTGTCAAAATATCTGCAGTGACATAGCAATAAATGCAAATTTTCAATTTTTCCCATACAAGTCAATGGCAACTTTAAGTTGCCATAGCAACCAAAGTTCCAAAGCGATTTGGATAAAAAACAGTATTATTGGTTCCCCCTGCCTATAGATGCTACATATGAAATTTGGTAACAATGGGCCTTGTAGTTTCAGAGGAGATGTCGTTTGAAAATGTTGACGGACGGACGGACGACGTACGACGGACGACGGATGCCTGCCTATACTATAAGCTCACCTGTGAGCCTTCGGCTCAGGTGAGCTAAAAATGCTAACCTGCTAAGCTAGCCATCCTTCACTGCAGCTGGTTTTATGCCATCTGGCTGCTGTAGAATGTGTCCTTTGAGATCAGAGGAAATTTTCTGAGAAATTAAAATTTCTGACTTGGTTACATTCATATTCTAGATCACCGCATTTTATTCATTTGGACATTTTTTGATACTTATCAGTCTTTAAATCAACTGTCTTATTTAAATTTGGAAACTGCATTATGTTTTTCCTCTGGCTCTTGTTGCCAGATATTGTCAGGGTCACTGATAAGGCTTGAGTAGTCAAAACTTCTCAGTATAGTCCATTTTCCTTCATTTAAATCATACATGTGATGTCTCCTGGATCATCCGGGAGTCTCCCGGAAATGGAGCCCATCTCCCGCGCTCCTGGAAAGTATTCAGAATCTCCCGGATGCTGAATTTTCCTGTCATAATTTTTTCTGAACCGTCCATTTTGCGGTAACTACTCAGCCGGCGGCTGTCAAAAGGATTAACTGTCCGTGACCTACCTAATTACCTAACAGGGTGCAATATAGGACGTGTCATTCCGAAGGGTATTCGCTGATCAGACGCAGCGAGGTGTTAAATTGGCTAGCGCACCAGTAAAGGTACCTGTTCTAAATGTAATAGCAGGTAACTTTTACCGAGAGCAAATAACTTTTATTGCGTCGCGGCTTTATGCATAGGTCATTGTTTATGTCATTGAGTTGCACGAATGCAATAGATGGAAGTGCCGCCAATCGACAATGATTCCATATCGATTTTTTTTCAGTAGGTAGTGGGCTGATTGTGTCCGAGCATGTCAGGATCAGATAAGTGTTCTTCAGAATGTTTCTAGGTAGTGTGGTGAGTGTATCTGAGCAAGTACATATCAGACATTTATTAATTGACAGATTCCTACCTGCTTTGACAAACTCAGCACACTACCTAGTAACATGTTGATGAACACCAGTCATCGACATGTTTCTAAGTAGTGCAGTGAATTGTCTAAAGAGGTAAAATAAAACTGGTGTTCGACGTGTTTCTTGGTAGTGAAGTGATCATGTCTAAGCAAGTAGGAATCAAACCATTCTTCTTCGACATGTTTTAAGATAGCGGAGTGATTGCGTTGGAGCAGGTCGGTATCGGACAAGTGTTCTTCAAAATGTTTCAAGGAAGTGCGGTGGGTGTATCTGAGCAAGTACGTATCAGACATATATTAATTGACTGATTCCTACCTGCTTTGGCAAACTCAGTGTACTACCTAGAAACATGTTGATGAACACCAGTCATTGACATGTTTTTAAGTAGTGCAGTGAATTGTCTAAAGAGGTAAAATTCAGACCGGTGTACATCAAAAATTTTCTTGGTTGTGAAGTGATCATGTCTAACCAAGTAGGAATCAGACCGGTGTTAATCAATATGTTTCTAGGTAGTGGGGTGATTGCATTTGAGCAGGCTGCTATCAGACAAGTGTTCTTCGAAATGTTTGTAGGCATTGCGGCTAGCAGTGCGGTTAGTGTATCTGAGCAAGTACGTATCAGACATTTATTAATTATTAATTGACATGTTTAGAGGGAGTGCGGTATAGTTATTTGACTGGTTTTCATCGATGTGTTTCCAGGTGGTGAGATGAATGTGTCTGAGTGGGTAGGTATTAGACAAATGTTCAACCAAATGGTTCTAGGTAGTGCAGTGAATGTATTTAAGCCGGTAAAAATCAGACTGATTTTCATTGACATGTTTCTAGATACCATAAAATCGAAAAAGTGATATCACAAAATATGTACGATTGAGTGATATCACAAAATCCAATTAGTGATACCACAAAATAGAATAAGTGATATCACAAAATTGATTTTGTGATGGCACGAGATCACAGCTACTTTGTGATATCACTAATTCGATTTTGTATATCACAACATCTATTTAGTGATGTCACATTCGATTTTGTGATATCACTTAATCGATTTTATGATATCACTATATCTATCGAGTTTGTGATCAGTAATTCGTTCCTAACTAGTGATATCAAGAAATCGATATTACAAAAACGATTTTGTGATTTCACTAAATCGATTTAGTAAACATAATATAACACATGGTTTATGACACTCAGGTGAGTCAGTGATAGCACATAATAGTTAGTGAAATCAGAAAATAATGTGATACCACATGTGATATCACATACTTGAAATAGTGGTATCACAAAATCGACATTGTGATATCACAAATTCGATTTTGTACGAATTAGTGATATCACAAACTCAGATAACTGATATCGCCAAATCAAATAAGTGATATCAAACAAAAATCTAATTTGTGATATCGAAAAATCATATCCACTTTACCTTTTGATATATATCCAAATCTGTATAGTGATATCTATGGCAAGCCATTTTACTAATCATAATGCATAGTAGATATCTAAATAGTAAATTAGATATCTAATATGCCAGTTAAGATATCTAATATAACATATAAGATATATAACATATAAGAAATCTTATATCCTCTATAAGATATCTGATACAGGATATATCTTATATAGAAAATAAGATATCTTATATAGGATATGAGTTATCATCTTATTTAATTTTTCATATAAGATATCTTATATAATATATCAGATATCTTATATATTAGATATCTTATATAGCATGTAAGATATCTTATATAATAAATCAGATATCTGATATATCAGATATGTTATATATTTAATTAAGATATCTCACATCCTATATAAGATAGCATATCTGATATCGATATCTGATTTACAAAACAGGATATCTTATATGTGATACAAGACATCTTAAATGCTATATCAGATAACATATATTGTGTTGCGTCTTATGGAAAAGTCAAATAAGATATCTTATATACCTATACCAGATATCTTATATAGTATATAAGATTCTTATATGATATCCTATATACCTATACTAGATATAGAAGGTCCCTTTGCACGCGAAAATGATCAGCATATTCACATAGTTCATTGTTTTTTCTAGTGAAATTATTTAATTCAGATTTTTATATACTAAGGCCCGATTTCACGTTAAACTTAGTACATGGATTAGCTTTCGGAACACCAAAATTTTAAATTGCGCCTTACGGTAAAATAGACCACGGACTGGTTAATACGAGTTATAACTGTGACGTGAAATCGGGCCTAAAACCAATTGTTATTTGCATTTCAACTAACATAAATCTCATTCATTTTAATTTATCACTCAGTTTGTACAACGAATTTTGGAATTCAGAATTCGAAATTCAGAATTGTGAAATAAGAGAGGTAATTGGGCTATCGTAGGACATCGATACTTTTCAATTTTTATTGCCTTCCTTGCATTTTTATTTTGAATTAAATGTGTTAGGTCCATATAGTTCAATTTAGCTGCACTAAGGTCTTTTTGCATATCTTTTAGTCTACATTAAACGCGGTCAATATTGTTCTGATTTACATGACCATGCATCATTCTTTAATATTAGTTTATAGAGAAAATCAAAAGGTTACTCAGTTTTATTTATTTATTTATTTTTCTTAAAATGCAAGTCTTAAGTCAAAAATTGTGTTAGCCTAATATTCTGCACTAGCTTACAAATCTTCTGATCAAAGATATGTTACTGTGGTCATTTTAAACAAAATTAATACATCCAAAAACTAAAGTTTTTTGCGTGGCTATATCGAAGTAAGATAATTTGTTGGGGTCGAAAACAACACGGAAGAAGCCTCATCAGTCTGCAATGAGATTCAAGTTTCATTTCAACAATCATTGCGACATTTACTTCTATAAACCTGCATAAACTGAGAAGTAAAATCAAACGCCCAATATAACATGACATTTCATGTTATAGTTTTTCTTGTTTATTATTTAAGTTCACCTTAAGAATAGTTTCCCGCGTTTTTCTATCCAGTTCCCGCCGGTTCAGATGCATCGTATGCGAAATGAGAACCAGTGTGAATTTATAAATAAAACATGGGAAATCCGCGATCTTCAGCATCTGACTGAGACAGAAATATGCCATTCTACGAGTTTACTGACCCAAATATGCAGCTATATTTGTTCTTAATCTAATATTCAACGAAAATAGACAGCTCTAATGACAGGTATGTTCATTAAAGTGTAGAATATGACTCGGTTTTGAGATAAACAGATTTTTGAGTTTGTAACAAGTATCAGCTTTCATCAAAATAACTGGAGCAAATCGGACCCATCATCCAAGATGCAATTTTGGACTTTTATATTGAGGGAGGGTTAGGAAAAAGTGGGGAGGGGTGATGGTTTGAGAATGCCAGATAATCAGATTGTTTCTTAGCAATGGAATGGTCAGCACTTACACTTTGAACAGTACTGTTCAATTACACTGTAAATTAAACTTAGGATGGTAGTGTTACTGCACTGAAATGGCATACTTTTGAGGTTATATTTGAAGTATTGGGTAACTCAAAAGTAAAGAAGTTAAACAAACTATACAACTGTACTTTAGTTCATGTTGTTTTATTTTAAAACAAGAAGCCCCCCCCCCTGCCCCCACCACCAAAAAACAAAAACAAAAAAAAAACAGTTAAGTACTCGAAACAACGCGTCAAAGTTGCCGTCAAAAAGTCTCCCTGATGAGGAACTCAATCTCCCTGAAATGAAATCCAGATCTCCCACATGGTCCTCAAGAGTTCATCACATGTATGTTAAATGTGCTCTTTGCTTTTGAAGGAACTCTTACATTTTAATGAAGTGTTAACTCTAGTTATCTCAAACACTGATATCTCAAAGTACCTTCATATCAAAGAATATGATTTGGACACATTTCATGTTTTTCTTTATATTTCAACTCTCAATATCTCAAACTACTGGTATCTCAAAGTAAATCTAGGACTTAAACATTTACTTTGAGATATCAGTAGTTTGCGATGAACTTCGGCTTCGAGAGCTGACTGTATATAGATTTCCATTTCCTTAAGGAATCCTTGTCAGTTCTAAAGTAAATGAATCTTGAATTTTATTCATGAAGTTTTTTCCAAATGAGTGCGACATGACAAAACCAACAAAGTGGCATGTGCACCCAGCAAAGACTCAGATCAGCCTGGGCATCTGCCCAGTCTGATAAGAGTCTTGGCTGTCCGCATGGAGCTAGCTTAGACCCTTAGCTTCCCTTTAAGCCATTAGTGAAGAGTCTGCTCGAACTGATTTGATGCCAAGGCTGATCTGAGTCTGCACTCGGCGCACAACCACATTGTTGGTTTTGTCAAGGCTCAAATATGAAACTGTCATGAAATGTATATGGCCTGTATCGATCAGATAGATGGATGGATAACTTGTGGTTTAACAGCCTTTTCAAAAGTATTTCAGTCATATCAAGCCAATGAATGGGTGATAATGACAGACTATTTACAATGTAAACACTGTTTATGGTTAAAAGCATTTCTGCTATTTGTGGGATTTGAACCTAGATTTCTAGCTTAGAACACAATGCTGTAGCCCCTTGAGCCACTAGTTGTTGTGTGTTTTGTTATTGTTTAAAGTCCACGGTAAACAGCTGTGGTGATGTCGGGACGGTCAGTTAACCTAACCACACTATTCCTGGGCAGGCTTAGACCTCCTAAGCGATTAACCAATACTAAGTGCACTT
This sequence comes from Ctena decussata, assembly GCA_963989385.1. NCBI lineage: Eukaryota > Metazoa > Mollusca > Bivalvia > Lucinida > Lucinidae > Ctena > Ctena decussata. The sequence continues at coordinate 53,933,336 of OZ022509.1, forward strand.
TACTTTCACCAGTAACTGACGACGTCCCTTCTTGAGCCACTGGTACTATCATTACCAGTCCAAAAAACATTATGAAAAATGCAAATTCAAAACTGTGTGTGTACTTACTTTAATACTAATTCATGAAAATGAATTATTTGCAGAAATTTCCAAATTTCCATTTTTCAGTCTGGTGTCTGCAGAAGAAAAGGTACACACTCTCAAGAGAAACAACTCTGCCATTTTAATTTCAGCCCCTCTTCTCAATGGTGGTCCACTCTTAAAAGAAAGAGTTTTCACCTTTAACAGAAGACCCCAGCTTTGCATTTCAGGGAAGCAAACAGAAAGTTGTCTAACTATGGGAGAAAACCCTGGCTGTGTACCCTTAAATCTTAAATGTACTTTCTTATACACTTTTTGAAACACTTTTAAAACGTGCCAAAAATAAAAATAACTGAACAGAATGAATTTCACATTGCTGGTAATGAGCCATTTTGTCTGGATCTACATTATTTGCCCTTTATTCTTTAATTCTCAATATGACACAGCTTGGATGAAACAGTTTTATAAATTTTGCAGATATTCATTTTGTTGTCTGTTAGGTGGCACTTGTAGAGGTAGATCTTATCTAAGGCCCGACTTATCCACATGAGTAAGCATATGGCCTCTGAGAGTTCCTTTCTGATTAAAAGCTTTCCCACAAATTTCACATCTGAAGGGTTTGTCTCCAGTATGTATTCTCTCGTGTCTCTCAAAGTGTGACCTGAAGTCAAATGACTTTCCACAAATGTTGCATGTAAACAATCTAGAACTTGATCCTGTGTTGTACGTGATCTGAGCATGACCTTTGCCTCCACTAATGATTATAACTGATCTTGCCTCTTCTTTCCTTCCTGTAAAAGAGGAAAAACAAAGTGAGTGATAAATGGATGACAAGATTTTATCTCTTTTTCAACAGAATTACTGTCATATCAGGATGAATGGGTTGGGGAGGGCAGGCAGACACAGGTGGTGTTAACACTTTAAGTGCCAGTGACGAAAATAGCAGAATTTGCAAACAATGTAGATCCTGATGAGACAGCTGCCGCTTCTAGATTTACAATGTTTGCCTTGTAGTTTTTGAATTTTCAATCTGTTAGCTGAGACTTTTTGAAAATTTGCAGACGTAAATTTTGTCGTCTGCTTTTTGGTGCTTCAAGAGATATAATGAAAGGTCAAGTGCAATGGAACACTCTTATTTAAGGTCGAAAAATTTTTTCCACCTCCAGAGGGTTCAAACCTGGATGGCCAGCTTAGCAGGTTAGCACTTTTAAGCTACAATGGCTAATAAATAGTGTGTAAACACAATCAGAAATAGCCATTCTGCCCGAAAATTTAAGATGAACTTGGGCTTCGAGAGCTGACTGTATATAGATTTCCTTAAGGAAATCTAGCTTCTCTGTTCTAAAGTAAATGAATCTTGAATTTTATTCGAGAAGTTTTTTCAAATAAGCCGTGACATGACAAAACCAACAAAGTGGCATGAGCGTCCAGCAAAGTTTCAGATCAGCCTGGGCATCCACCCAGTCTGATCAGAGTCTTCGCTGTTTGCATGGAGCTAGCTTAGACCCTTAGCTACCCTTTAAGCACTTAGTGAAGAGTCTGCTCAAACTGATTTAATGCCCAGGCTGATCTGAGTCTGCACTGGGCACACAACCACATTGTTGGTTTTGTCGTGTCGCGGCTCAAATATGAAATTGTCATGAAATGTATATGGCCTGTATCGATCAACTAGATGGATGGATAACTTGTGGTTTAACAGCCTTTTCAAAAGTATACTTCAGGTAAAAGTTCTGCACGGATGTTAATTTAACATCCGTGCAGAACTTTTGTCCATAAATATATTTCAGTTATATCAAGCCAATGAATGGGTGATAATGACAGACTATTTACAATGTAAACACTGTTTATGGTTAAAAGCATTTCTGCAACTAGTGGGATTTGAACACAGACTTCTAGCTTAGAATACAATGCTGAAGCCCCTTGAGCTACTATCATTATCAGCCCAAAAACATTATAAAAAAAGCAAATTCAAAACTGTGTGTGTGTTTACTTTAATACTAATTCATGAAAATATATTATTTGCAGAAATTTCCAAATTTCCATTTTTCAGTCAGGTGTCTGCAGAAGAAAAGATACACGCTCTCAAGGGAGGTAACTCTGTCATTTTAATTTCTGCCCCTCTTCTCAATGGGGGTCCACTCTTAAAGGAAAGAATTTTCACCTTTAAGAGAAGACCCCAGCTTTGCATTCCCGAGAAGCAAACAGAAAGTTGTCTATATAATATGGTAGAAAACCCTGGCTGTGTACCCATAAAGTTTTCTATCTTTTTCAGGTTTTAAAACACTTTTAAAACGTGCCAAAAATAATAATAATTAAACAGTATGAATTTCCAAAATAGCATAGCTCCAGATGACCTTGCTCATAATACTGTACTAATTCTAATAAATGCCCCTTCTCTAATAAACACCCCCTGCCTCTTTTCTGAAAATAATGTTATATCAATATGTTACATCAACTTGCATGAATTCCTGTTTCCTTTTCTAGATGACGTAGCTCTTTGAAATGGGGTCCTAAAGGAGCAAATTCTTTTCTTTAAGAGTTAACCCCTACAAAAAAGGGAGGCAAAAATCATATAGTTGCTTCCTCTGAGACTATTTCCATTCCCCTTAATATTGGTACTGTTTATTGAAGGTATTTTGGCAGTGTAATAACATCCCCCCCCCCCCCACTTTGCAAAATGCAATGCTGCTGGGCCCCTGGAGCATTTATTTAGGATTAATATGGTAAGCCATATTATCTGGATCTACAATATTTGCTCTCTATTCTTTGAATTCTCAATATGACACAGCTTGGATGAACCAGTTTGATAAATTTTGCAGACATTCATTTTTGTTGTCTGCTTCATTGTCACTTGAAGAGGGAGATTTTATCTAAGGCTCGACTTATCCATATGAGTAAGCATATGGCGTTTGAGAGTGCCTTTGCGATTAAAAGCTTTTCCACAAATTTTACATCTGAAAGGTTTGTCTCCAGTATGTATTCTTTTATGCCTCTCATAGTGTGACTTAAAGTCAAAAGATTTTCCACAAATAATGCACGTAAACAATCTAGAACTTGATCCTGTGCTGTTGTATATGATTGGAGCACCTGTGCCACCACTGCCGCTTGTAACTGATCTTGCCTGTTCTTTCCTTTCTGTAAAAAAAGAAAATACAAAGTGAGTAATGTATAAATGATTTCCATTTTACATCCTTTTCAACAGTATTTCAGTCACATCAGGATGAGATGATGGGGGGGGGGGGGTAGGTTGTTTTGACAGACAGTGCATATTTAGGACTGAAAGGTTTTTTGCCTCCAGTGGGTTCAAATCAAAGAGTTGAAACTTGGATGGTTAGCATAGCAGGTTAGCACTTTTGAGATACAATGGCTCCTACAAAGTGTGTGAATCCTATCAAAAATACACCTCCATGTTTTTCTGCCATTTGATAAAGGGAAATAACTTCCTGTTTTTACCCCTGGACAATGTTCCCTTCCAAAATGGAGTTTATTCGTAAAGGAAAGAATCTGTTCCCATCTCAGCAAATTCTTTCTTTGAAGAGTTGATCCCCATTGAAAAGGTGGCAAAAATGACAATGGCCAAGTAAGTATACACATTCACCTGGGGCCGTATTTATAAAACCGACGTTGCTATGCTGTTGCTAAGGCTAAATTTCTATAAAGGAGATTCCCTACAACAATGAAATTTTCTTGGACGGACACACGGCGCCAAGTGTGTGCAACTATGGTTACGTACCGTTGAGCCACTTGGGTAACGTCGATAAGAGAATTGAACTGAACTGAACTGAAATGAAATTTTCTCTGTCTTTTTCAGACTGTTTCTCCAGAGCAAAGGACCTGGTATGATAAAGCCCATATTTGGCCCCCAGAAAACTCATTTTTCAAAAGTTCTATTTCGATAACTAAAATGCATTCATAGGAAAGTTCTAACCTTGAATGTAACCACAAATAAAAAAATCAACCAGTTCTTGCATAAAATATTTGTGTTTTTAATCTTGAACGTACCCATACCCCCAGCAGATTCTGACGAAAAAGACGAATTTGGAGGCCTTTGCGGCTTTCAAAATATATGAGCCCGGCCTCCAGCACATTTTATATTTTATATGCGGACATAATTTTGATATATTTACATGCCATGAAAATATCAAATGTGCTGGAGACCGGACTCAATGTTTATTTTTAACTTTTTGTTACCAAACTGGCAGCATTCGGAACATTTTCCCTGTTTTCTCAACCCAAAAACGACCATATCTCCGCTCATAGACAAAATAAACATATGTTGTGGGTATTCATTTTCTTAGTTAGAACACAAGGAATAATTTGGTACACATTTCATTTTGATCTGTTGGAACTTTTTGGTTAGCGTCTCTTGACTTGCAAACTTGAGTGGGTGGGGTACCTTGACAGGACTTGTGCAGCGCACAGATAATTAGCCGTGGTACCCAACGTATAAGCATTTCATCAAAGGCCTATTATCAAGAGCTTTCAAAGGCTTTTATATATGACTTATTTCTCTAAAGGAAAAATGATTAAACTCAGCTTTTCTTGCAATTTTCCTTCATATTATTGAACCAACATAGGCATGTCAGAAATCATGTTATTCTGAGAATTAACAAAAGTGAAACATATTATTTCTGTTTGTTCCCATACGCTCAAATTATAAGCAGTAGAAACCATGCAATTTTAAGAGAATTTGAGTGGGGGCCAAAAATGGGCCTTATCATACCAGGTCCTTTCATAGTTGTAGGGAATCTCCTTCATAAAAATTCAGCCTTAGCAACAACATAGCAACCACTTAAGTCGTTTTATAAATACGGCCCCAGAATATTCAGCAACAACATAAAGAAAAAAAAACAAAGCTTGAGTAGCCAAAATTTCGAAGTATGGCGTTCCTTCATTTGAGTGGGTTCTCTGTTCTTGGAAGAACTCTTTTAGATTTTAATTTGACTTCACTGCAGCTGGTTTTATGCCATAAGGCTACAGTAAAATGTGTCCTTTGAGATCAGAGGATATTTTCAGAGAAATCAGAAATTTCTGACTTGGTTAGACTCATATTCTAGATCACCACATTTTATTCATTTGGACCTTTTTGATACTTTTTTATACTTATCAGTCTTTAAATTGACTGTCTTATTCAAATTAAGAAATTGCAGTATGTTTTTCCTCTGGCTCTCATTGCGAGATATTGTCAGGGTCACTGATGAGGCTTATGTAGCCAAAACTTTTAAGTACAGTCCATTTTCTTTCATTTGAATGTGCTCTTTGCTTTTGAAGGAACTCTTAGATTTTAATGTAGTGTTGACTCTATTTATGACGGGGATGTTCCCGTTTTGCCTACTCCCATTTCGCCTACTCCCATTTTGCCTATTCCCATTTCACCTACTCCCATTTCGCCTACTGTCAAATATGACTTCAATCCCATTTCACCATTGATTTTTACTTTTCTTTTTTTTTTTTTTTTTTTTTTTTTTTTTTAAACTTTCGGTTATATTATTTAACTTTATTATTATTAAACCTAACTTGACAGTATTTTTTTATTCATCTATATTTTTTTCATAAAACATTTTGTAGCATGTCACAGTACTGTTTGTATTTTCATTTATTTATTCATTGTTTTTTTTTTATTGTTTTTTTTGATGAAATGTCTTATGTCACATGTTTTAAAATGTGTTTGTAGACTATTGCAAATAAATTAACATTAAAAAAAATATTTCCCTCGCCTATTTTCATGTTTAAAAAATGAGTAGGCGAAACGGGAATAGTGTAATATTTTAGAGCAGGCAAAATAGGAATAGGCAAAATGGGAGTAGGCAAAATGGGACAAATCATAGGCCAAATGGGAATAGGCGAAATGGGAGTAGGTGAAACGGGAGTAAACCTCTCAAACACTGATATCCCAAAGTACCTTCATATCAAAGAATATAGTTTGGCACTTTTAATACTTTCTTTATATTTCAACTCTCGATATCTCAAACTACTGGTATCTCAAATTAAATCTAGGATTAAAGCATTTACTTTGAGATATCAATTACTGTAGTTTGCGATGAACTGCAGCTTCGAGAGTTGACTGTATATAGATTTCCATTTCCTTCAGGAAATCCTGTCAGTTCTAAAGTAAATGAATCTTGAATTTTATTCATGAAGTTTTTTTTAAAATGAGCTGCGACATGACAAAACCAACAAAGTGGCATGTGCACCCAGCAAAGACTCAGATTAGTCTGGGCATCTGCCCAGTCCGATAAGAGTCTTGGCTGTCCGCATGGAGCTAGCTTAGACCCTTAGCTACCCTTTAAACGCTTAGTGAAGAGTCTGCTCAAATGGGTTTGATGCCCAGGCTGATCTGAGTCTGCACTGGGTGCACAACCACATTGTTGGTTTTGTCGTGGTTCAAATATGAAACTGTCATGAAATGTATATGGCCTGTATCGATCCGATAGATGGATGGATAACTTGTGGTTTAATAGCCTTTTCAAAAGTATTTCAGTCATATCAAGCCAATGAATGGGTAATAATGACAGACTATTTTCAATGTTAACACTGTTTATGGTTAAAAAGCATTTCTGCCACTAGTGGGATTTGAGATTTCTAGCTTAGAACACAATGCTGTAGCCCCTTGAGCTACTATCATTATCAGTCCAAAAAAACATTATGAGAAATGCAAATTCAAAACTGTGTATTTACTTTAATACTAATTTATGAAAATACATTGTAAATACTTTGCAGAAATTTCCAAATTTCCATTTTTCAGTCTGGTGTCTGCAGAAGAAATGATACATGCTCTCAAGGGAAGCAACTCTGCCATTTTAATTTCTGCCCCTCTTCTCAATGGGGGTCCACTCTTAAAGGAAAGAGTTTTCACCTTTAAGAGGAGACCCCAGCTTTGCATACCAGGGGAGCAAACAGAAAGTTGTCTAAATATGGGAGAAAACCCTGGCTGTGTACCCTTAAATCTTAAATGTACTTTCTTATACACTTTTTGAAACACTTTTAAAACGTGCCAAAAATAAAAATAACTGAACAGAATGAATTTCACATTGCTGGTAATGAGCCATTTTGTCTGGATCTACATTATTTGCCCTTTATTCTTTAATTCTAAATATGACACAGCTTGGATGAAACAGTTTTATAAATTTTGCAGGCATTCATTTTGTTGTCTGCATCGTTGTCACTCGAAGAGGTAGATCTTATATAAGGCTCGACTTATCCACATGAATAAGCATATGGCCTCTGAGAGTTCCTTTCTGATTAAAAGCTTTCCCACAAACTTCACATCTGAAGGGTTTGTCTCCAGTATGTATTCTCTCATGCCTCTCATAGTGTGACCTGAAGTCAAAAGACTTTCCACAAATGTTGCACGTAAGTGGTCTCGAACCTAAGCCTGTGTGGTGCGTGATTTGAGAAGCGATGCCGCTATCTCTGCTGGTATCAGCTCTTAACCCTTTTCTTCTTTCTGTATAAAAAAAGGAAACAAAAAGTTAGTGAAAAATATCAGAAATAACAATTCTGCCCAAATATTTAAGGTGATATTGAAAGGCTGTGTGCAATGGAATCCCATTTATGTTTGGAAAAGTTTTTTCAAACCCCGGGACCATAAAATGAGTAGGGCAACCTACCAAGCTACCAAGGCTCCAATCAGATCGTGTTTGAATAGGCTGTAAAGACACAACAAATGTCTACTCCATTATACAAAATATTTTGACAGAAATATCTCAGCACTGACCTTGATAAAACAAGATTTCACACATTAACCCTTAAAGCGCCAAAAATGAAAAATTGTTGAATTTGCAAACAGTGTAGATCCAGATGAGGTGGCTCATCATGAGCCACCTCATCTGGATCTACACTGTTTGCCCTACAGTCTTTGAATTCTCAATATGATATAGCTTGGACAAAACATTTTTTTTTAATTTCTGAAGATGTAAATTTTGTCGTCTGCTTTTTGGCCCATTGAGGTTAAACTCAAATGTGCTTAAATATTAGGACACCCGAAAAAAAACATTAAAATTTCCTTTGGGACAAATGGAAAATTAATGATTTTAGGAGTCCCAATACTTAAGCACATAAGGGTAATCAACAGTGTTGCCACTTGAAAACCTGGAAATCAAGCAATTCCACTCTCATATGAAACTGATCCTTAAAGGTAGGGTCCTGTACTTTGGAATGCATCATAATTTTGATAAGCTTTCATCCAAGTTGTTGGAAAGCACTTATAAAAGGGAATCAATAAGTTTCACTAAAAAGTGTAAATCAAAAAAATATTAGAAAAGTTGTTTTGCGAGGGATTTCCTAACTCTGCTTCGCACACCAGTTAGCGTTATTTTTAGTTCACGCCAAAAATAGATAACGCAGCTGATGTCATGCTGCATTGCATTTTGGAATAGTTTTAACCCATCCGCAATGCCATGACCTCTAGGAGAGCTCACGTCAAGGGAAAATTGACCTTTGGAGAATGGCATCAGAAATCGCGCACTTATAGACATAATAAACATAGTTATTTTTAGAACTGGAATTCCAACGAAAGAAACTAAACCAAAAGGGAAAACGACTATTTTCTTCAACATCTGACGAGTTTCTCAGTAGCAACAAATTCAGAAAAATAAGAGAATTCAATACTGCTCAGAAAAAGACGAAATTATTTGGTGGACATAACTGACATCACTAGCCCAGGAACCTACCTTTAAAGCACCTAAATTAAAATTGTTGTATTGGCAAACAGTGCAGATCCAGATGAGGTGGCTCATAATGAGCCGCCTCATCTGAATCTAAACTGTTTGCCCTCTAGTGTTCAAATTCTCAATATAATATTGCTTGGACCAAACATTTTTTGAAATTCTGCAGACGTAAATTTTGTTGTCTGCTTTTTGGCGCATTAAGGGTTAAAAATTCAAGCTCCTGCAAATACAGTAAAATCTCGCTATTAAGACCACTTGAAATTAAGACCACTTCGTTATTAAGACAGGCCTTTTCCAGTCCCAAAAGGTATTTATCATTATGATTTTATATTCAATATTAAGACCACCTCACTAATAAGGTCATTTTTAGGCAGTCTGAAGGTGGTCTTAATAAAGCGATTTTAACTGTAGGTTAGCTAAAACAATGATATTCAGTTCATATCATGAAAAGCATAGTTGTGTACAAAAGTTCTGTAGTAAAAGAATTTGTGGAGTTATCACTGAAGTTCTTAACGCGGAAAAACCAAAATTTGCAATGTTCAGAAGTTTTGTGTTAACCAGTTTACGAATCTCTTACAAAGTTGATTGTACTCTCTTATACCACTGTAATGTGCTTAAATATTGGAACACTTAAAAAACACTCATTTCCATTGTCCCACATAAAACTAATTAATTTAGTCCCAAATGGAAAATTTATTATTTTTAGGTGTCCAAAAATTTAGGCAAATTACAGTATTATTTTCTTAACAAATGATTCATTTATCCATATGAGTAAGCTTATGAGCTCTTAGATGTTCTTTCTGATTAAAAGCTCGCCCACAAATTTCACATGTGAAGGGTTTGTATCCAGTATGTATCCTTTCATGCCTCTGTAAGAGTGACTTGAAGTCAAAAGATTTTCCACAAGTGTTGCACATAAATGGTCTAGAACTTAGGTCCATAAAACTTGAACCTTGGTGGTACATGAGTTGAGAAGGCATGCCTCCATTGCTGCTTGTATCTGCTCTTGACGGTTCCCATCTTCCTGTAAAAAAAAAAAAAAGAAAAGAAAAAAACAGTAGGACAAAACTATCAGAAACAACCATTCTGCGAAAACATTTGAGGTGTACGCATATACATGTACTTCCATGTTGTTTTTTTTCTGCCATTTTTATAAAGGGAAACAACTTCTGCCTACCGGTATCCTGTTGAATGTAGTTTTTCCATAATGGGGTCTACTCTTGAAGGAGATGATTTGCTCCTATGGGAGCAAACTGTTTTCCTTCAAGAGTGGCAGCCATTGAGAATAGAGGCAAAAATAACAAGATCTGTCCACATACACAATATCTCGCCTGACAGCATCTTGCCTATCACATAAAAAACTTTGTTGTAAATTTTCAACCTGTGACACCCATGCCAACAGTGATGCTGACATTAGAACAATGGCAGACTTGCTTTCCTGAAACAATAAATACAATACAATACAATACTATTTGGATTCCTACAAACCACTACAAAGAAATCTTGGAATTTCTAAAGGGACTGAATCTTTTGGTTTAAACTGAATTTTCTGGTATAACAACAAATAAACTTGAATATTTATTTAAAGAGACTATGATCATACAAAATGGGATTCACAACTAGTCAACTGACTTGTTCGAGTCTGCACTGTAAAGATTTCTTTGCAGTGGCTTGCAGCATTGTTTTGCTTCATATTAATTTGGGCAATGTGAAGCTGTTAGGGTTTTTCTCTTTTTTCTGTTTATGGCATACAGTTCCTGTATGCCATAATCTTATGTTTATGGCATATAGGCTGTTTTATGTCTATGACGTATGTGGGTGTTTCTTTGGTATTAAAATTTTTCAAAAGCAGCAATTCTGTAAGATGTAGATTAATCCATTTTTTGTTGTTTATAGCATACCAGTCTTTTTACTTCTTTGTTTTTTGCATAAAAAGACCCCTTAGAGGCCATCTCAATCCATTGTATCACTGCCTATCAGGTGCTTGATCTGAGCCCTCTCTGTTGACACTGGCAATATAGTATCTTTTCACATGTCACCAATGTCTACTTTATCTGAATAAAATCTTTTGATAAAAACACTGATACATGTGCAACACATACTTTGGTAAATGTGCAATTCTATTCCCATATGAAAACTAAATTCAAACTACTGCAAATGCAGCTGGTATCTATGTAAAGCCTATTTGTGTATACAATTTGTTTTTGTAGTAAAATAACTGGTGGAATTAATTAAGTCCTATAGCCAAAATATTTGTTTGGCCACTTTCAAGAGTTCTGTGATAACTCAACTAGCATATTTGTGTATAAAATTTGTTTTGAGGGTAAAAGAACTGGCGCAGTTATTGCTTTACTTCACAAAAATGACCAAAACAAAATTTTGTTTCGGCCATTTTCAGGACCTTTGTAATAACTCCTCCAGTTTATCTTTTTATTGAAAGAGGAAATTTGTTTTAACACTTTAAGCGCCAGAGATGGAAATAGCAGAATTAGCAAACAGTGTAGATCTTGATGAGGTGGCTCATTATGAGCCACCTCATCTAGATCTACACTGCTTGCCATCAAGTCTTTGAATTCTCCATATAAAATATTTGGGCGAGACATTTTTTTTTAGATTTTGCAGACGTAAATTTTGTCATCTGCTTTTTGGCGCTTAACGGGTAACATAGGTTTACATAATGCAGGTGTGAAAATTAATTAATCTACAAGTAGTTTGCACTTGAAAGAACTGTCTCATACTGTTTTATTTTATTAAAGGCCTCCCTGGTGCAAATGAATAAGCATATGGGATCTCAGATGTCCTTTCTGGGTAAAAGCTCGCCCACAAATTTCACATTTGAAGGGTCTGTGTCCAGTGTGTATTCTCTCGTGCATCTCCAGTGCAGATCTGCGGTCGAAAGATTTCCCACACATGTTGCACATATGTCTTAAAAGTGGTCTAGAGTTTGAATCTGTATGGAACATGATTTGAGAAGGGTTGCTGCTACCTCTGCTTGTAAATGATCTTGACTCCTCTTTTCTTTCTGCAAGAAAGGAAATACAATGTGAGTAATGGCTGGATGATTTGCATTAACATTTTCCATGTCTTTTTCAACAGTATTTCAGTCACATCAAAATGATAATATTGAGGGTGATAATGAAAGACTGTAGGCAATGGAACCCAATTGACGGCTGAAGTTTTCCGCCTCCTAGGGGATTCAATGAGCAGGTCAGTGCTTAACTACGGTAACTTCCACAAAGTCAGTGAAAACTATCGGAAATAAACATTCTCCAAAATATTAAGGTATATGCATATGAGCCGAGACACAAGAAAACAAACAAAATGGCTGTGCACCCAGCTCAGACTCAGATCAGCACTATCATCTGCCTAGTCTGAGCAGAGTCTGTCCTATGTGCTTAAAGGGTAGCTAAGGATCTAGGCTACATTCATTCGGACAGCAAAGAAATTGATCAGACTGGGCGGATGCCCAGGCTGATCTGAGTCTGCGCTGGGTGCACAACCACTTTGTTGGTTTTCTCGTGTCGCGGCTCATATATTTCCATGTTTTTTTCTGCCATTTTTAAAAAAAGAGAAAATCTTTTGCCTATCCTGGTCAATGTAGCTATTCCAAATTGAAATCTACTCTTAAAGGAAAGAATCTGTTCCTATCAGAGCAAATTCTTTCCTTTAAGAGTTGACCCTCATTGAGAAGAGAGGCAAATATTCAGCGAAAATCTGAAGAATAAATGCAGTGTTATGTGGATTTCTACAAGCCACAGCAAAGACTCTTGACAGTTCTAAAGAGAAAGGAATCCTTTGGTTTATACTTCATTTTCTTGTAAAATGACATATAAACTTGTGCATTCATTTAAAGACAGCACCAGAAGCCCCAGTGGCTCAGAGGGTTAAGTGCTGGCTTGCTGATCTAGCGATCATGAGTATGATTCCCCGAAGTGGAAATCTTTCGCTCATAAATGGGGTTCCATAGCACATAACCTTTGATCATCACCTTCCTATCATCTTGATGACTAAAATACTGTTAAAAACGATGTAAAATCACAAGAGACTATATGAGACACAAAAAGGGATTCAGGAGAAGTCAGCTGACTTGTCTGAGTCTGTATCCTGCTGAAGAACTGCAAAGATTTTTTCATGGTGGCTTGAAGGAATCCAAAGAACATTGTTTTCTTCATATTTCATTTTGATATAATTTCTGAATATTGAATATTTGGGAAATATGTAGCTGTTCTTTTTTTTTTTTATCTGTATATGGCATATAGCCTCTCATATAGAGTTGTTTATGGCATGTAGGCACTTTTAATTTTTGCTAATGGCATAATTATGAAGGTCCTAGTTTTTGGAATATAGAAATTTTAAAAGCTTATACATATGGCATGTAGAAATATTCATTTTTTTATTTGTATTTATAGCATATAAGTCTATTCATTTCTTTGTTAAAGGTACAAAAGGTCCAGCCCCAGTACAGGACCATCTCAATCAACTGCATCACTAGCAAAACATTCCATGCCCCTCTCCCCTTAGCAAACAAAGTATCACTTTGGGTACAAGATTAAATCCGCACCTATAATTCTACCAGTAACTACATGTATTCTTTGTTAATGCAGGCATGCCAATAAACACAACTCAGACTCCAACACCATGCAAAAGCATGAGGTCCTGGGTTCGAATCCCGGTCTGGCCACATACTTTCGTTTCTCCTTCCGCTGATTCAAGAAGGGCAGTTGTCAGTTACTGGCGAAAGTATGTGCACTTAGTACTGGTTAACCGCTTAGGAGGTCTAAGCCTGCCCAGGAATAGTGTGGTTAGGTTAACTGACCGTCCCGACATGACCTTAGTTGTTTACCGTGGACGTTAAGCATCAAATCAACCAACCAACCAACCATGCAAAAGCATAGGCTGATCTGAGTCCTCTCTGTTTGAACAGGTTGTACAGTAACTTTCTTCGTAACACCAAAAATATTTACTGTATATTGACAGAATCTTTCAGCACTAACAGTCTCACATTTAATGAATTAAGCCCCAGTGATGAACTAGCAGAATTTGCAAGCAGCGTAGATCCTGATGAGGCGGCTCATAATGAGCCGCCTCATCTCGATCTACACTGTTTGCCCTCTACTCTTTGAATTCTGGATATCATGATAGCTTGGACTAACCTTTTTTTTTATCAAATTTTGCAGATGTAAATTGTGTTGTCTGCTTTTTGGCCCTTAAAGGATTAATTAATACTGTTTTCACTTCATGATACTGTCCACACCTGGAAAACATGGAATTTCTTTTCCACATGGAATTGAAATTCAAGCTTCAGAAAATACATAGAGGATCTTACACGACTGTCATTTCATATGAAATTTATGAAACGAGCCTTTGGTGAGTTTCATAAATTTTATATGAAATGACCATGAGAGTAAGATTCTGTTTATGATATGACTCTTTAAAATGGGATTTTATCCCCCTTCAAAATGAACATTATTTCAGTAAGAAAACACATTGTTGACACGGACGTTGTCAATGACGTTACGCATATGCGCCAAAGTGTTATTACACATGTGGTCATATGATTTTTATGACACGACGTTATCCACTGAAGAACAGCCACGTCATATGATAAATGTAGTAAGCATATGTAACAATGCTATTCGACTTGGGTGTACGTAAAACATAGTTGTAAACAATATTTCCTTTCAAGTGGCGAACTGATCACAGAATTGTAGTTTGGCCACTGTTAAGAGTTTTGTGATAACAACAAAGCTGAAATTCGAGCCGTGACACGACAAAACCAACATAGTGGCATGTGCACCCAGAGATGACTAACATCAGTCTGGGCACTCACCCAGTCTGATCAAAGTCTTTGCTCTGCACTTACAGGGTAGCTAAGGGTCTGAGCTAGCTCACTGATGATGATGCGGACAGCAAAGACTCAGATCAGACTGGGCAGATGCCCAGGCTGATCTGAGTCTTTGCTGGGCGCTCATGCCACATTGTTGGTTTTTTCTTGTCACGGCTCATTTATATTAACATGCTTTACATAATACAGGTGTGATAATAAATCCAATTTAAACCTGACTTTAATGTCTGCTACTGTTTTACTTTCAGATAAAAGGCTTCACTGGTTCAAATGAGTAAGCATATGAGTTTTAAGATGTCCTTTCTGTGTAAAAGCTCGCTCACAAATTTCACATTTGAAGGGTTTGTGTCCTGTATGTATTCTCTCATGCATCTCCAGTGCTGACCTGTAGTCAAACCATTTTCCACACATGTTGCATATGTGTCTTATAAGTGGTCTAGAACTTGAGTGTGTGTGGAACATGCTTTCTGAAAGGATGCTGCTCACTCTGCCTGTAACTGATCTTGACTCTTCCATTCTTTCTGTAAAAAAAGGAAACACAAAGTAAGTGAAGATGCCTATTTATTTCTTTGTTTATGGTATGGAAGGATCCCTAAGAGGGTCATTCTATTCACTGCATTGCAAATTTAACAAAACCATGTACCCCCCCCCCCCCCCCCCCCCCCCCATCCACCCACTATCAGCAAGAAAGTATATTGGACACACAAGATAAAATCTTCACTGAAAATTTTAATTTGGAGTCAATAGATCTGCCTGAAATTGAATGAAATGAAAATAATATTATTAACTTGCTTTACAAAATGCAGGTTTGACAATTAATCAAAGCTAAACTTGAATGTTATGTCTTACACTATCTTACTGTCTTATCAAAGGCTTCATTTATCCATATGAGTAATCATATGGCCTCTCAGATGTTCTTTCTGATTAAAAGCTTTCCCACAAATTTCACATCCGAAGGGCTTGTATCCAGAATGAATTCTCTCATGCCTCTCAAATCGGGACTTGAAGTCAAAAGATTTCCCACAAATGTTGCAAATAAATGGTCTCGAACTTGGACTTGTGTGGTGCATAATTTTAGAAGGGGTGCTGCTTCTTCTGCTTGTAAATGATCTCGACTCTTCTTTTCTTTCTGTAAAAAAAAAAAGGAAACAAAGTGAGTGAAAACTATCAGAAATAACCATCCTGCCCAAATATTTAACACTTAATGTGCCAAAATGAAAATATCTGGTAGTTGTATTTACAGACACCATAGTTCCAGATTAGGTGGCTCATAGTACAGGGTGCCTAAAAAATAAGGAAGACCTTTTTTGAAATGGCTGTCCCTTCTTTATTTATCAAGGAAACTTTAAAAAATTTGTGTAGTTGTGGCAATGGGATATCCCTTTGCACTAAAGATGTTTTACTATAAAGTGGTGCTGCTAACAGGAAGTGACATCATAAAGTTGTAAAACTATATTTATGATATCACTTCCTGCTGACTCTGCTCTATTGAAACTGCAAACTGGCCCCAGGTGAAATCAAAATAAATTCAAATTTCCAGGCTTCCATTCTAAGGAAAGTAGGATTTACACTACCTCATAAGCTTTTGACTGCCATAGGTTTCGAGTAAATTGCTATAAAATCACGTTCTTAACATACTCGTATGACACCTATTTTTCTCATGATGTCAGAGGCACAACAAACAATGATTTTAATGATTCTCTATACAGGCATTTTTGATGAGTTTTTCAATGGAATCATATTCTACAAAGCAAGAATAGCAATCATAGATGTTTCTCTGATTGCATTAATATTTGTCTGGTCCCTAAGCTTCTTTGATGCCAAGCAAATGCTTAAGCATGAAAAAAGAAGTATTCTCCTTATGACACTGCACATGCCTGGTATGACTGCAATTCCATTCCCACATGGATATTAATGCTTCTGAAAATATAACAATGTTGTTGGATTCATAAGTATAAAAAAAGTATATTTGAGCTGTAACACGACAAAACCAACACAGTGGCATGTGTGCCTAATGAAGACTCACACATGCCACAGTCTTTGCTATAGAAATAGTTTAAACCCTTAGCTACCCTTAAAGCATACAGTGAAGACTCTGATCAGACTGGGATGCCGAGGCTGATCTGAGTCCACTGGGTGCACATGCCATTTTGTTGGATTTGTTGTCGCGGCTCATTTGTGCACAAAATTTGCTATGCTGTAAGTTTCAGTTTGACCACTTGCAGCTTTGTGAAAATTTCAACAATTTTTCTTTTAATTATCTCAATTATTTTATGACAATTTATCAAGTTTAACCCTTTTTAGACCAGATACCCGTTTTGGGGACATTAAGCAAACAGTGCAGACCCAGCTCAGACGCCGCAAAACGCGGCGTCTGATCAGGGTCTACATTGTTTGCTTACAGGAATTTCTATGCAAAGTACAATAAAAGTGAAAATATTCACCAGAAACCCCTAAAACTAGAAATGGGATTATCTGAATGATAAGAATGGACAAGTCCACTGGTCAAAAAAGGGTTAATCTTGAAATGTACTGTCTCATACAGTATTATTTTCTTATAGAATATTTCATTCAATCATATGAGTTAGAAAGTGAGCTTTGAGATTTCCTTTCTGTGTAAAAGCTCGCAGACAAATGTCACATTTGAATGGTTTGTGTCCAGTGTGTATTCTCTCATGCATTTCCAGTGCAGATCTGCGGTCGAAAGACTTTCCACACATGTTGCACACATGTCTTATAAGTGGTCTAGAGTTTGAATCTGTATGGTACATGATTTGAGAAGGGGTGCTGCTACCTCCGCTAGTAATTGATCTCAACTCCCCTTTCCTTTCTGCAAATAAAGAAATATAAAATGAGTGATCATCTGTTTCAACATTATTTCCAGACCCATCAGGACAATGGCAGGGTGATAACAATAGGCTGTATGCAACGGAACATCAGCTACAGTTGAAATGTTTTTACCTTCAGCATAATTTGAATCCAAACTGCTAGCTTAGCAGGCCAGCACTTAACCAGCTGAGTAATTGGGGCTCCTACAAGGTGAGAGAAGACAATCAGTCTCAGAGATAACCTCCTTCAGGAGCAGTTTGATCTTGGTCTACAATGTTTGCTCAGACCTGTCTGTCCAAATATTTAAGATCATTACAGTAGTTAATTCCTTGTTACCAGCCAATAGGGGAGAGTCGGGTAACTTCGGACAGGCGGGTAAATTCAGACATACAATTGCAAACAGTGAAAATCCAGATGAAATGGCTCATAATGAGCCATCTCATCAGGATTTTCTCTGTTTGGCCAGTTAATTTTTGTTTTAGTTCCAAACAAATGACATATAAAGGAAACAATGTCAGTGTCCGAATTTACCCGCTGTCCGAATTTACCCGCTGTCCAAAGTTACCCGCTGTCCGAAGTTACCCGACTCTCCCCTACACTAAGACTCTTGATAGTTCTACAGACATTGAATGAACTGTTTCGTATATTTTTTTCTTCTTTCTATTCTTTATTTAACAACATTTAAACTTGTGCACATTTGTGCTTTCTATTCTTTTAATTAACTATAGTTTTCTACACATACTCAGTGTCTATTCTAGAGAGGGTGATGGGGGGATTCACCCACATTTCTGACAATTCCCCCCTAATTCTTAGTAGAAGGGGAATTATTTTCTTGATTTTATTCATAAAAATAGATTTAAATGATATCTAAAAGCATTGTGTGTACTCACTGATACTAAATTATTGCTAAAATACTAGGTACAATTGTTTTTATGTAGTTTAACCCCAATTTTAGAGTTACAAGTGTGAGTGATACCTTTTCTCTGTCGAAAATCCCCCCCTGTTTTTTCAATCCTAGAATAGACACTGCATACTTTGATTTATCTCCTTTTTACTATGTCTGTAAACAGTGTTCTTGTTTCTATTTCTGTACCTAGTCACATTACCAGCTCTGTTCTTGTCACGTGTCTGTAGTTCAGCAAATTAGTTGTATGATTTTTTTTATCCTGAAGAAGGAATTATTACCAAAACGCATTGATCTCCTAAATAAACAGCATACCGCCTCCCTTGTCGATCATTTGCTCTGTCTCCCTTTTTGCTTTATAGAACTATAAACATTACTTCCCTTCATGTACCACTATAGGGATCAAACATGGTTTTTCATGCATTAACGTCTTCACGGTCTCGAGGGAGACGTTGAAAACCGAGGCCAAGGTTTTCAACATCTCCTGAGGGATGTTGCAAACGTTAATGCACTGGAAAAAAAAATGTTTGATTGCTATTATTGCATAAATTCAACTGCAATGCTATAGAAATAACGAAAATGTTGGCGCACTATTTTTCGGCCTCATCGCCATTACCTTGCTGATTCCTACATGCACTATGTAAGTCTATAAATATCCTCGTTTCAGGCCATAGTCAGCAACCGTGAATTTTTGTGCAATCTTCAGCATATTTCACTAGTCATAATCATGTTGATCAAAGTTTTCACTATATGTCTGCACTTTCATTTTTAAAATACCCGAATTTGTATAACTCTTCAGTTAAAGTCTTTAATCCATATCTTCAACTGCAGTCTTGTCGCTCATTTCTGTACTGACGGAGTATTGCCCTGCAACTTGTATATGAAAAGTTGCTAAGGTGGTCATTATCGGTGCATGAAAACCAGTGTTAATACATGGTTTTGTGTTCGTTTAAATATAACTATTAATTGCATGTGCATTTCCATATGGATATTAAAATCTAAGGTTCTGTAAATAGGCAGATAGCCAAAATGTATAGAGGATCTTTCATGAGTGCTCATGTATTGATGAATTTATTATACAAGTTGGGGAAAAAGATAAGATGCGAGGCTATGCTGAGCATCTTATCGGTTTCCCCCCCCCCCTCCCCCCGACTTTAATAAATTCAATAAAACAGGAGCATGAATGCAAGATTCTATTTATCATATGACACTAAAATCACATTTTATTAGCATTTTTGCACTAAAACGTCACGATTTCGCCATTAGAAAATGTGACGTTTTATGGAAGTCAGTGCATAATGTTACAACATAATTTGCATATTTAATCCACTAGTGGATCATCGTACTCATTGAATGGCTTTATTACACTCTCAGATGCAACGTCATATGATAAAGCAATGTTATTCGACTCCTCAGTATGAAAGGTATATTCATGAATAATATTTGCTTTGTAGCAAAAGTATAGAACAGGTGGAGTTATCACTAAACTTCTGAAAGTTGCCAAACCGAAAATTCGGTTTGACCACTTTCTGAAGTTTTGTGACATCTCCACCAGTTTAGCTTCTAAAAAGCCAAACTTTTGTTCTGATATGCTTAACATAATGCAGATGTGGGTTTGACAATAAATTGAATTTACAAATAAATTTGAATGTACTGTGCCATACTTTTGCTATTATTTATTTTGCTATCAAATACATGAGCCGTGACACGACAAA
This sequence comes from Ctena decussata, assembly GCA_963989385.1. NCBI lineage: Eukaryota > Metazoa > Mollusca > Bivalvia > Lucinida > Lucinidae > Ctena > Ctena decussata. The sequence goes on from OZ022509.1 coordinate 53,953,379, forward strand.
ACAAAAGTGGCATGTGCGCCCAGCAAAGACTCAGATCAGCCTGAGCAGCACCAAAGACTGATCAGAGTCTTTGCTGTGTGCTTAAATTAGAGGGTAGCTAACAGTCTAAGCTAACTCCAGCAAAGACTCTGATCAGACCGAATTGATGTTCAGGCTGATCTGAGTCTTCACTGGGTGCACATGCTACTTTGTTGGTATTGTGTCGCAGCTCACATGGGTTTCACTTTTTCATATGAGTAAGCATATGGGCTGTGAGAGTTCCTTTCTGGGTAAAAGCTCGCCCACAAATTTCACAACTGAAGGGTTTGTATCCAGTGTGTATTCTCTCATGCATCTCCAGTGCTGACCTATAGAAGAAAGATTTTCCGCACACGTTGCATAAGTGTTGTACAAGCCGTCGAGAACTCAAGCCTGTAAGGCACATGATTTGAGAATCTAAGCTCCTAGCTGACCTTGAGTGATTTTTTCTTCCTGTAAACAGAAAAAATTGTCAGTGAAAACTATCAGAAAGAAGATTACCCTTAAAGTGTCAAAAATGAAAATAGTTGAATTTGCAAACAGCGTAGATCCACATGAGGCTGCTCATAATGAGCCGCCTCATCTTGATCTACGCTGTTTGTCCTCCTATACTTAATGGTTTTAAAATACATGCATTTTGACATGTAAACAGAAAAAAATATTTCTGTTTTCACTTTAAGGAACTTACATAAGTTTGAGTTCAGTGAACTCTTTTTTATTAGAAAATAAACTATAAAATTTCTGTCTATATTGGTTTCAGTTATTCCTACATGAAAGAATCTCACGGAAAATCTTGATAAGAACAAAAAATTTCTGTCAACATCTTTCTATTTTAATGTGCAGCTATACATTCAGTGACAATTTTGTATGGGAAATTTGTTGGCATCTTTTTCATTTACACAACTTAACTCATTCCATTCGGGATACCCCTTCAGGGGTATCCGGACAAACAGTTTGGATCCAGATCAGTGGCCTGATCTGAGATCCAAACTGTTTACTGCCTAGACATCATTTCTGACCAATATTGTCAAAATATTCTTGATTTTTTATGCAGACGACAATTTCAGCAGACGACAAAAAATACCCAGAATGCAATGGGTTAAATTCAATTCGACTTTTAATGAGAAAATACAAAAAATAAATCTCCATCTAATAATGTTAAACAGGGTGGGTGATCACATGGTTTTTCTTTTGATATGCTGCATGGACAAATGTGACTGAAACATCAAGATAAATAGCTTATTATTTCCCTTTTAATATTTTACACTGTCTGATTTATCTGTCACTTTCCTGTTTCTAACCACATTTTGATGGAAGTGCAAAGATTCACACTTTGGCATCAGTAAGGACTCTTTCACAAAGTTCAAGCAGGAAATGTCATACTACAGGGGCAGCATAATCTGCTGCACACAAGTCAGTTAAAATTTTGTGACAGCTGAGTCCTTGCCAAAAGTACAAATCTTTGTGACAGATGTGGACTGGGTAGTAGGGTGTAGCTCAACAGGAGTAAACAAGAAAGGTTTTTCACAGAAAAACAAAATGCCCCCCCCCCACTCCCCCACCACACCCCCATCAGCCCATTCCCACCCCCTTGAGACCCCACTAGTGCATTTGCACCTACAAATATAGCATTATCAAGCTGACTTTTGATCTTTATAATGGGGTCAAAGTCACCCAAATACAGTAAACTCTAGAAATTGTCCCAAAGGCAGTATGCAAGTTTGGCAGTAATCAAGCCAATGTCTCCAGAGATATCTCAGTTATAAGGAAAATTCCACATATTTAAGTCCTCCTGTGACCTTGTCCTCCTGTCTACTTTATTTACACAAAATCTTATGATGCAGGCACCTCCGCAATGACACTGCTACAAAAATGACCATTGTTTCCATTTCCATAAGGAAACTGAAACTCATGATTCTGTAAATAGTTAGCCAAAATATAAAAACACTATTCAGCTTGTATCTTTGAAAAGCATATTTCAATGTGTACAATATTTGCTTGCTGAAAAGAACAGGGCCTGTTGTTCAAAACTAAAGACATCATTAGTTAACAATTTATTAAAATTTCAAACTTTAGTATCTCAAAAACGCCAATATTTTTGATGAAAAAATGAGAGAAGCTTTTGCAGTGCAAAAACTGCACATTTTTTCAACAAAAAATATCAGTGTATTTGGTTATAAAGTCCTAAAACACTTAATGAGTTGACCTCTTAATGAGCTTGTGAGGATAACGATGCTTTGAACAACTGGGCCCAGGTGGTGTTATCACTAAACTTCTGAAAGTGGCCAAACCGAAAACTCGGTTTGGCCACTTTCAGAAGTTTTGAGACATCTCCACCAGTTTATCTTTTAAGAAGCCAAAATTTTTTCCCAATATGTTTAGCAAAATGCAGATGTGGGTGTGACGATAAATTAACCCTTAAAGCGCCAAAAATTAAAATTGTTAAATTTGCTAAGTGTAGATCCAGATGAGGTGGCTCATAATCTACACTGTTTGCCCTCTAGTGTTCGAATTCTCAATATAATATCGCTTGGACGAAACATTTTTTGAAATTCTGCAGACGTAAATTTTGTCGTCTGCTTTTTGGCACATTAAGGGTTAAATGTACAAGAAAGCTTGTATGTACTGTCTCACACTTCACTTCACTTCTTCATATGAGTATATAGAAGCATATGAGCTATAAGAGTTCCTTTCTGTGTGAAACCTCGCCCACAAATTTCACATTTGAAAGGTTTGTACTCAGTATGAATTCTCTCATGCATCTCCAATCCCGACCTGTAGTCAAAAGATTTTCCACATGTGTTGCACATATGAGGTTCAGAACTCGAACCTTTAAGGTGCATGATTTGAGAATCAAAGCTCCAAGTTGATCCTGATTCATCTTTTCTTCCTGGAAATAGAAAAATAAAGTCAGCGAAAACTATCAGAAACAAGTATTAGCTTTTACAAAAGGCTTGGGTCTATGCTTAGCACACATCAGATGTGTGCTGAGCATAGACCCAAGCTTTTTGTAAAAGCTAATACTTGATCAATTTGAGTAGTCAGTGGAATGGCACCTTAAATCGTGCCTCTACCAAACCCAAGTCAATTGTAATCTTGGTTTTATCGCACATTCTCGGATTTAATCTAGTAGATTTCTGTTTGGTTTTCTAAACTCATGGTTGCATAAAATTACCCTAAGCCAATCAGCTAGCAGGTTTAGTCACCAAATAGATGTGACCCGTGTTTGGAAATGTGCGGCACTTAGTGATACTACTAGACCGTGTCCATGTTGATCCTTCACTGGCACTTGTGGACCTGAGCAAACCTGTGCAAAATAACAATGATAACCAGTCAATAGAAAAATAACATTCAACCATTCATGACCTTTTTTAAAATGCTTCCATGAAAAACCCCATTCCTAAGATTGTCTATGCCCATGGGCATAGACAATAAGTCAACCCTTAAAGTGCCAAAAATGAATTAGTTGATTTTGCAAACAGTATAGATCAAGATGAGACGGCTCAGAATGAGCCACCTCATCTGGATCAACACTGTCCTCTGGTTTTTTTAATTTTCAGTATGACACAGCTTGGAAGAAACATTTTTTGAAATTTTGCAGAGTCTGCTTTTTGATGCTTTAAGGGCTAATATTCAGGGGAAAAATAAATAAAGAAGGAAACTGCAAAGTTATTCTCCCATCTATCTAGTTATTTTTTTCTTTAGTCTTCCAATCACTGAGTCAGTCAGGTTTTAGGCTATTCCACTGATAATCCATAATACATAAAATTCTTATCATGAAATTTTCTAAGAATTGGGACAGTTAGGTTAACAAGACTTTACATTTGCACAAAGACACTGTAGCCAAAAACATGGCCATTTTTGTTTTTGTTTTTTTTCAGCAAAAACCATCAGCATACTTGATTGTATGTGCCATGGAAGACTTAAGCAATCCTTGGCTAAGACTTTGTTATGCTAATGATGCTTTGAACAAAATGGCCCAGATCATTCATACATGTATGCCTGTCCACATACTGAATGGTTTCAAAATATATTTAATCTGATAGAAAAGTAAACAGAAACTATCAATAAATAATAATATTTCTGTCATCAACTTTAATTAATTTACACAACTTTAAGTTCATTCAAACTCTTCCAACCTTCCTGCCAGTATATTCATGCTACCGCCAATATTAATAACTGTATTTGAGGTAAATGTACATTTTTATTGCAATTTTAGAAAGAAAAAACAGACATTACACTGTCTAACACCTCAAAATGCCACAAAATACTTTATATATTGCTAGTGACTTAAGCAATTAGATTCATGCGCTCTAAAACAGTGAACTGATGCAAATAAAACACGGAAACTTTCCATTGCTTATATAGGCGCACTGTGTTAGAGTTCTCTTTTTTCCTGCCACTTTCCAGTCTAATGACACTTTGATGGAATCTCGAAGAATTTTTAATCAAAAGGTATGCAAGAAAAAGGATCTGTCATGGGTGTGAGGTGGAGATTCAAAAATTTGTCTCTCGGAGGGGAGAGGGGGGTCATGGGTGTGAGGTGGGAAGGGGATGGGGGGGGGAGGGGGAAGAGGGGCACTGTTTGTCATTGTTGATTAGACTCCTCTTGTAGCAACACATATTTTTCTATCCCCACTTTACAAACATGAAAGGTACTTACCATATTAACCCTAATAAACACCCCTGCTCTAATAAATACCACCCCCCCCCCCCCTTTGCCTCTTTTCTAAAAATAATGTTATACTAACTTGCATGAATTCCTGTTTGCTTCTTTGAATGATGCAGCTCTTCATAACTGGGTCTACTCGTAAAGAGAAGAATTTAGAGGAGCAAATTCTCTTAAGCTACTGAGAAGGGAGGCAAAAGTAGTTGAGTTGCTTCCTCTGAAAGTATACCATTTACCTTAATACTGTTTATTAGAGGTATTTTTTGCAGTGCCTGATATACTACTTCTTAGGCTTTAAATAACGCCACCCCCTTTGCTAGAATTCAATGCTCCCGAGGTGTTTAATAGAATTAATAGGTATGATATCTCTATGTATTAGCTGATTGGAAACCAGCAAACAGTGGAGACCCTGATCAGACTGCTTCTCCAGTAGCAGTCTGATCTGGATCTACTCTGTTTTATAGAGATAAACTTTAAATCCCTAAGTTCAAGTGAGAAATTAGATGCGAACGTAAGTAAGATTTTTCTGTAAAACTTTTTCCGCACTTATCGCAACTGAATCGTTTCTCTCCCGAATGAAGTCGTTGATGTTTCCTATATGCCGAGCAGTCACTAAATTTATGAACACACTCTAAACACTGGTATGGCTTCTCCCCAGTATGTATCCGTTCATGTCGAGTCACGTTTCCCGGCCGTGAAAAGATCTTGTTACAAAACCGGCAGCAAAGTGCAGGACCAGACGCTGGTGTTTTGCTCGGACTGACTTGGCCTGTAAAAGATAAGAACATGTGTTAGTAGAAATAGAAAATCGGTTGACAAAAATTAGGTGGAATGCAGTGTCTTGCCTGTTTGTGCCAAGTTCATGTTTAAAGTGTATAATGACCTAACTCCTACATACACCTCTGAAAATTTCACTTTACAAAATGGAGTCAATATATCTGTTATTTTAAGATCAACAGAATCTTGGGCGTTTTGTGCCACCCCTGCCTAAAAAAGGAGTGTTTTAAGCATAGTATATGGTTTTCAGTCTGTTTAACATAGAACAGTTTACCCAATGAGGTTAAATCTGCACAAACCCTTGGGACTTCATGGAATTATTAACCCTTAAAGTGCCAAAAATTAAAATTGTTGAATTGGCAAACAGTGTAGATCCAGATGAGGTGGCTCATAATGAGCCACCTCATCTGAATCTACACTGTTTGCCCTCTAGTGCTTGAATTCTCAATATGATATTGCTTGGACGAAACATGTTTTGAAATTCAGCAGACGTAAATTTTGTCGTCTGCTTTTTGGCGCATTAAGGGTTAATGAATAGTCCCAATGGTAAGACAATCTAAACGTCATTAAATGTGCATTAATTGTTATGGAGAATGGTTGCTCTGCTCTTCTATGGAATATTTATATTCATTGCATTTATATTCATGTGCATTGTGTAATCATAGTATTGTTATTCTTTTGTAACGTTTTCCCCTTTTTATGGATCTGTATTGTGCTTCATATTTCCATCCATTTCACTGTATAATTCGTTTATTCATTGTTTAAACATGTTTCTTATATATACATGTACACAAATAAATATAAAAATGGTCATTAAGTTTCCTCATTTTATATAGGAAAAAGCTTCCTCTTTTCCCTTCATTTCACTGTATAGTTTGTTTACTCATTGTTTCAACATGTTTCTTATATGTACACTTGTATTATAATTTGAGGGCCTCATGGAAGAATTGCTATATCATATGCTAAATGTTTTCTACCGTACTTATAACCAAATAAATACAGTATAAACATTGCATTATAAATGGGCTAAAATGTAGTTACTTAGAATTGTTTTAACCCTTCAAGCACCAATAAGCAGACGACAAAATTTACGTCTGCAGAATTTCAAAAATGTTTCATTCAAGTGATATTATATTGAGAATTTGAACACTAGAGGGCAAACAATGTAGATTCAGATGAGGTGGCTCATTATGAGCCACCACATCTGGATCTACACTGTTTGCCAATTCAACCATTTTAATTTTTGGCGCTTTAAGGATTAATTCACATGCTTTTTAAGTTCCAGTTTTTCTAATCCAGAATTATTGCATGCATGTAGTTCCAAATTAATCGTCAATATGCAATTTTCGTTTGGTTGTCCATTTGTCAAATATTGATGAGATTCTTCAATCCCACAGGGTATAAACCAGTTCGCCAATTTTCGCTTCCTGCAGAGACTGTCCGTCATATTTGGCTTCCACCGAGACTGTCCGTGAACTCTTGCTTCCTGCAGGGACTACTGTCCTCAAACAAGAGCTGTCGCCTGACAGCATAGCTCGCCTGAATAGGTGTTTGCCCATCACACAGTCGCTATGGTGGTGTGGACTGCTATGCATAAAACTTCAGGCAAGCATGTCCATAATGACAACACATTTATAAACAAAAGCTATCTCAGAAATGTCTTAAAATAAAAAAAAAATCCACATGAAATTTCAAAGTCCATGAGCTTGAGGTCAAAGAACTAAGGGGTAGGGGGGAGGAGGGCAGGGCTAGGATGTATCAAAGCCTTTAACCGTTATCTAACATCAGTCCAAGTATAAGTATCAACTGAGTCCATTGTGGCACTGTGAAATTATGTCTTCATTAATATAAAACTAATCAAAATCTTTAAGACAAAACTCAAAGTCCATGACCTTGACATCAAGGTCATCCAGTCGGGTAAGTATATAGTGTTTTGTAAAAACTCAAAAAAGTGACTAACATCAGTTCAAGTGTAAACTAAATCTCTGCCAAGCATTATGAATCAGTACGCAATTAGAAAACTTTAATAAAGACCAAATTTCCTAAGTCCCTGACCTTGACATCAAGGTCACTGAGCAGGGCTGGGGTAGTACTCTGTAAAACTTTGGACTAATATCTAACTACAGTGCAAATATAAAAAGAATTCATCTATGGGTTCAGGAGATATGTGTCATTAAAAAACTTTAACCAAAACATCCAATTAATAAAAAGACAATTTTCTAAGTCCTTGACCTTGACATCAAGGTCACTGAAGGGGGTGGGGGTGGTACCTTGGAAAACTTCGGACCAATATCTAACTACAGTGCAAGTATCAAAGGAATCCATCCATGGGTTAAGGAAATACTGGGCTTTAGAAAACTTTAACCAAAACATCCAGTCCCAAAAAACTCCCAATTTTCTAAGTCCATGACCTTGACATCAAGGTCAAGGAATGGGGTGGGGGTGGTACCATGTTAAACTTTGGACCAATATCTAACTACAGTGCAAGTATCAAAAGAATCCATCCATGGGTTAGGGAGATATAGGTCTTTAAAAAACTTTAACCAAAACATCCAATCCGGACGCCGACGCTGACGCGGACGCTGACGCGGACGCGGACGCTGACGCGGACGCCGACGCCGTGGTGACAACAATAGCTCTTCCTGAACTTTCATTCAGGCGAGCTAAAAATGGCTTCCTGCTGAGACTGTCCGCGTGACTCTGCTTCCTGCCGAGAGCCTCGGCAGGAAGCAAGAGATCATGGACAGTCTCCGCGGAAGCCAAATATGATGTTCAGTCTCTGCAGGAAGCCAAAATTAGCTGAATCGATTATACCCTGTGAATCCATGAGGCAATAGATTCATGAATATTAAAGAGTTATATTAAAGAGAAATATTAAAGAGTACCGAATATTAGTGCAAATAAAATTCTTGTAAACATTAAGAAACTGGGAATATTGTATTAATCCTAATAAATGCCCCTGCTGTAATAAATGCCCTTTGCCTCTTTTCCAAAAATAGCCTTGTATCGATTTGCCAACCTCCATGTTTTCCAACAACTTTACAAAGGGGAACAATATGAATTCCTGTTTGCTTCTCTGGAGGACATAGGGGTCTGCTCTTCAAGGAAAGAATTTGCTCCTCGAGCTGACCCCTTTAGAGAAGCGAGGCAAAAAAGGAAAGTAGAAGAATAACTTCATGTAGAAGTATACCCATTAACCTTAATATTGTTCTATAAGAAGTATTTTGGCAGTGGCTGATTTACTTCTATTTAGGCTGTAAACAACACCCCCCCACCCCCCCCTTTTGTCAAATGCAACACCCATTGGCATTTAATAGGATTAATATGGTATCTCTTCTTCAGTGAAAGTGTGTGTGACAAAACAGGTCTGTTTATGCTGAATAGTAATTTTTCTATCATAAAAGCCTTCTTGCATAATGGAAGTACCACTATTCTCTCTATCACTTTCCCGACATTTTACTGTTTCCTTTTTTTGTAGTGTGTAACTTGATGCAATTTCCATGCGCATTTTTCAGCGAACTTTTTCCCGCATATATCACAACTGAATCGTTTTTCCCCAGTATGCCGACGGCGATGTCGGTAATATGCCGACGAGTCACTGAACATTTTCCCGCAATATTCACAGCTGTACGGTTTCTCTCCAGTATGAATTCTCTCATGTTTGACAAGATCGGCCTGACGTAAAATATTCTTGCCGCAATACTGACAAGAAAACCATTTTCTTTTTTTCATCTCCTCCTGTATTGTCCTTAAGGTCTCTGGATCTGTAAACAGAAACTATGGTTAATATATATACCGTAATGCCATGTGAGCTTAACTTTTCCAAATGGAATCCAGCATCCAAACTGGCCCTGGTGTCCATTTGCTACGGTTCATTAATTCATCAAGTTTAATCATCAACCAGGCATATTACATGTATACTGATAAAAGGTCATTAAGCAAAGCTTACTAGATCCCCCACCCCTTCCCCCAACCCTGCACAGTAAAAGTGGAGTAAAGAAAACTGGCTTGTTCATCAGTTTAACAGGCTGATACGAGTCTTTGATATCTGCACATTATGCTCTCTAAGTACAAGCATGCACAATAAAGCTAGATATAAAAGGTATATACAGTTTATTCTACCATTTCACATACAAAACAATTTATTTAGTGGTAGCAAGCCTTAGGATTACCAGTAACAAGCATGCATTATCAGAATTGACCATAAAATTATAGGGTTCACTTAAATGAGAGGACTTTCATAAGGCTCACTTAAAGGAGAGTTCATACAGGATAACTCGCCTGACAGTGCCCTACCAATCACATAAAAAACTTTGTTGTAAAACTTTAAAGAGTGACGCCCACACCAATGCCAACGTCAGGGTGACAACAATAGCTCCCTGTACAACCTGAGGGTGACAACAAAACCTCCCTGTTCATACAGGTGAGCTAATAAACGAAATTGCCTACTGTAAAATCACATACCATATTACATTGTATTTTTATGTAAAAATGTAGTTTATATAGAATGAATATTGTTTAAAACTTTAAGTGCCAGAGACAAAAATAGCTGAACTTGCAAACTGGGTAGACCCTGATGAGGCGGTTCATGATGAGCCACCTCATCAAGATCTACTATCTTTGCACTCTAGCCTTTGAATTCTCAATATGATATAGCTTGAACATTTTTTGAAATTTGGCAGACGTTAATTTTGTCTGCTTTTTGGTACTTCAGGAGTAAAAGCATAGCATGAATGCACCTCACTAAAGGTGAACTTATACACTTCAAGGGGAAGCAATTCTGCCATTTTTCATTTTTCTCCCTTGTCAATAGGGTCACCTCCTAAAGGACAATGATGGCTCCCCTATGAGCAAATTTTTAAGAGAAGACCCCATTCTGGAAGGAGTTCATCTTCCAGAGAAGCAAACAGGAAGTCACAAAAGTTGTTTCCCTTTGTAAAACTGGGGGAATAACATACAGGTAAACCAATTCACCTTTTCACCTTAAGAAGTACAGCACAATAAATGAGACGCAGCATGACAAAACCAATTAAGTGGCATGGGTGCAATGCGAAGACTCAGATCAGCTTTGGCATCCACCTAGTCTGATCAGAGTCTTTGCTGTGCACTTTAAAGCTTGCTATTAGCTAAGGGTCTAAGCTAGCTCTATGCTGACAGAAAGACTCTGATCAGACTGGACAGATGCCAAGACTGATCTGAGTCTTCTCAGGGCGTGCATGCCACATTGCAGTTTTGTCATGTCAGGGCTCAAATGTGAATGTTGAAATTTCAGAAGTCAACTATTGGACAGCCACTGGCCACAAACACTTCAACTATATAAACTGTCCTGTTTATGTAAAAGAATGTGTCTCCTTAGGGACGAGATGTTGGGGAATGATCTCCCGCACTCGTCATATGCCACTTTGTTGGTTTTAGCATGTTGCAGCACATTTAACATGACTGCTGAAATTCTAAATGCCAACTAATGGAGAACCACTAACCACAAAGACTTCAGCTATCTGATCTGTCCCATTTGTGTCAATGTATGTGTGTCCTTAGCGACGAGATGTTGCTGAATGGTTTCCAGCACTCATCAAATTTGTAAGGTTTCTCTCCAGTATAAAAAGCCAACTATTGGACAGCAACTAGCCACAAACACTTCAGCTATATAACCTGTCCCGTTTATGTAAAAGTATGTGTCTCCTTAGCGATGAGATGTCACTGAATGGTCTCCCACACTCGTCACATTTGTAGGGTTTCTCTCCAGTATGACATCTCTCGTGTCGGATTGTGTTAGCATAACTTGCACAGTACTTCCCACAGAAGCGACAAAAATTTTTCTTCTGCTTCTCTCGAAGTCCTGACACTGCAAGAAAAAGAAACACAGTTGTTTCATATGATGTCACTGTTATTCAGTGGATAACGTCATGTCATAAAAATCGTATGATCACAGGTGTAATAACACTTTGGGGCGAACATGTAACGGCATTGACAACGTCCATGTCAACAATACTTTTTCTTATTGAAATAGTGTTCAGTTTGAAGCAATAAAATCTCATTTTAAAGGGTCATATGATAAACAGAATCTTACACTCGTGGTCATTTCATATGAAATTTATGAAACTAGCCTTTGGCAAGTTTCATAAATTTCATATAAAATGACCAGAAGTGTAAGATCCTCTATATAAATACCGTACAGTTCCTTCAGGGTGTGGAAAGGCATAGCACAATGGGGAGCCACAATTTAATAGCATTATATATACCCAATGTAGCATTATAACATGTGGAGCTATAAAGAGGCTTTAGTGTAAGTACAGCAGTCAAAGTACCAAAATCATAAGTCCAAACCGATATAATCTATATAAACATCAACAAAAACTGAGTGGTTCCAAGGGATACCTTTTCACATCTGTATGTCACATCCAATAGAAGATATTTTTCCTGGCATACTTTTTATTTTATAACATTTGATTTAAAATGTAGAACATGTTACAACTTTAACTCTTTAGTGGTTTCTCTTTAATTTTAGAAGAAGCTGGCACTGTCAACAATGATATCCAGTTCTTTACACTAACGTCCAGTGTGGCATAAACTGAAGTCATTTGTGGTCATCCTCTGTGCAGTCAGTGTCTATTCTCTACTATATAGAACACACCCTCAGTCTTTATTGGTTTTATGACCCTGTTATGTCATTACCTAGTTTCTATACAACCAATGTTTCAACTACCTGTGGTACTATTTCCTGTTTTATCTGGCCCTGGGGGATGTGTTAAGATTTTCCAGTAGTTGAAACCGTTAAAATACTTGTCTATAATGAAAGGAAGTTGCATGAACAGACCAAGTGTTATTTATTATTTACAGGTATCCATCAATTTTCTGAAGAAGAAAGTGGATTAAAATATTACAAAACTTCTGTTTTATTTATATGTGAATAAAATTCAATGCATTCAATGATATTCATAAGACAAAATGTTTAGCATAGCTAAACCCTCAAACCAACAGCCACTTGCCCAGTTATTTGATCCTTGAAGCACCAAAAAGCAGACAACAAAATTTAGGTCTGCAAATTTTCCAAACAGTTTCATCCAATTCAAAGACTAGAGATCCAGATGAGGTGGCTCAATGTCAGTAGCCTCTCTTGAGGTAAGTAGTTTACAAATTTAACTATTTTCACTTTAAGTGCTAACATGAAGTTAGAGGTGCTCAGCTATGGTGCAAAAGGTCACAGGTTAAACGCCCCAATAAGCCAGCAAGAAAAGGAAAAACTCTCTGTGTTAACCAGTCAGAATATGGGTACCTTTTTTGAATCAGGGTAGGTTAAAGGCAGTGGAAGGGGAGGGATGGGCTCTGCCTTTCATATGCTAGGCCCCTAATACCACTGCCCCTATGGCCACAAGGATATAGAAAACCTTTAACTTTACCTTAAAAAGTCACTGTATCAAAGAATTTCATTGTAGCACATACCAAATTAATCCTAATACAAATGTACATACCCACACCCCCACCCCACCATGCTCTAATCAATGCCCTGTGTCTTTTTCAACAATAATGTTTTATGTTTTCTTGACTTGCCAAATTCAGTGTTTTCCATCAGTTAGATAAAAAGGGAGCAACATGAATTCCTGTTTACTTTTCTGGAGGACAGAGCTTAAACAAATGGGATCAACTCCTCAGGAAAAGAATTTGCTAGAGGAGCAAATTCTTTCCTTTAAGAGTTGACCCCTATTAAAAAGAGAGGCAATAAAAGGAAAATAATAGAATTGCTTGTTCTGAAAGTATATCCAGTCATTGCTTATTAGAAGTATTTCGGCAGTGGCTGATTTACTTTTCTTTAGGCTCTAAATAAGGCCCCCTTTTGTAAAATACAATATTCCCAGTGCATTTCATGGGATTAATATGGTAAAAATGTTAATACATATTCACATATGTATAGTCACATGACCACAGTTTTTCAATTGTTCAATATAATAACAACTGCATCAAAGTTTTTTGAAATAGCATATATGTATTGTACCATAACCTATTCCATGCGGGGTACCCCTTATGGGGAATCTGGGCAAACAGTTTGGATCCAGATCAGGCCACACAAACGTGCGGCCTGATCTGAGATCCAAACTGTTTACTGCCTAGACATCATTTCCACAAGAGTTAGTTAGACCAATATAGTCAAAATATTCTTGACTTTGATGCAGATGACAATTTCAGCAGACAACAAAAAATACCCAGAATGCAATGGGTTGATAAACAGGATTTCCCATATGCAGATGACAATTTCAGCAGACGACAAAAAATACACAGAATGCCATGGGTTAATAAACAGGATTTCCCTTATGATTTCAGACTCCTATAGCAAATACATGAACAGGACCATCAACATAATCAAACATCAACTTTGTAGTCTGCCAACGAAGAGTCAAATATCTCAACCTTTGCTCCCTGCCGAAACTACAATAATTTGTTGAAAAATATGCAACTTTGTCAGAGATCCTTATCTATTATACTCTATTTGCTATTTCAAGTCCACAACCTAAACATGGTTTATCCCCATATTTCACAGCCATAAAAGAGAGTGGCTGCATTATTTGATGTCTAAATTGAAATGTGAAGCCTGGTGACCTCTCAGCTGCCATTTCTCAGAAAACTCCTTCCCACAGACTTCACAGTTGTGCCGTTTCTCGCCTGTATGGGAACGACGGTGTCTGTAAAATGCCGACATGTCACCGTAGCTTTTCCCACAAAGGTCACAGTTGAACGGTTTCTCTCCAGTATGTATTCTCTCATGCTTGACCAAGTTGGAAGGAGCTGAACAGACTTTGTTGCAGAATCTACAGAAATACACTTTCCTGTTTATTCCACCTCGGCTAACATCTGGAATAAAAAGAAACAGTTGTTAGTTAGGGTTCTACATGTGAGCCACATCATGTGATTTCAAAAAATGTGACATTGGTGACAAGCAAAGGCTCTGATCAGACTGCACATAAGTGCAGTCTGATCAGAGCCTTTGCCAGTCACATCAGCCTTCTATGGGTGTGACCCAAGTGATAGAGTCAACAGAGACGTAGCTGATTACCCTGTGTGGAACAGGAGGATGGTTTGAATATCACATGACAAGATTGCCACATTGATGGAATTGAACACTCGTTATCTCATGCACTGATATCTCAAAGTACCCTGTTAAATCAAAGAATATAATTTGACACATTTCCTATTTTTCTTTACAATCAAAATCCTGTTATCTCAAACTACTGGTATCTCAAAGTAAATTTTCTGGGAACAGAAAATTTACTTTCAGAGGCAGATCCAGAGGGGGTTCGGGGGGTTCAAACGAACCTCCCTCTCAGACCAAATTATCTTATTTTCATGGGGAATTTCAGGGAAAATTGGTCAAACTGCTCAAATCGAACCCCCTCTCAGCTAATTTGAACCCCCTATCCAAAATTCATGGATCCGCCCCTGACTTTGAGATACAAGAAGTTTGGAATGAACTTTGACTATAAGATATTGAGAGTTGACAGTATTTCAAATATGGTGGCACCTTATGTAACACAATTCATTACAAGTATTAGCTTTCACAAAAAGCTTGGCATGCACTAAGCTATTTGTAGGCTCTTCAGCTTTTACTAGAAATTTCAGACAAATCCCTGAGGCCCCAGGCTAGATTCCACACCTTTAACCCTGGAATTCTGTCAAAGACAGCAATACGGACACAGAAAAAAGAAAAAAATATATCATAATCTTAAAGGAGCTGTTAAAAAAATACACGACATGCAAATTATTATACTTTTTGTTTCCCAGTTTAGTTATACCATGCACTATTCATTCATATCACGTGAGCATGACAAGCACATAAACAGAGTAATACTGTGACGCATGGCACATGGCATCATCAACCTCATATTGCTTCCAGGACAATTTCATTATAACATCCACTGGACTACCAATCCAGGGGTCACAAGATCGATCCCCCGCTTCTTCTGACTTTTGGATGAGACTTTCAACATCTCCATAATGACCTAGTTATTGGTTAGGACATTAAAACCGGAGTTCACTCACTCACTCGCTATAACACGAGTGTCTAGGCTCCCATTTAGACTAAACTATGAAGGAATAAACGGCAAATGAGCAATATGCTCATTTGCCTTATACATGTATTCCTTTGTAGTTTTAGTCTCAATAAATATTACACCACTATGCCTTTCTATGGTCTATGGACCCAAAACTTAGCAATTAAAGGGACAGTATTAAAACAAAGTTATACCTTAAAGCACCAAAAAAGCTGGCTACAAATTTTGCATCTGCAAAATTTAAGAAAAATGTCCTGACCTAGCTATATTATATTTAATTTTCAAAAATTAGACACAAGTACCAGAGATGACAATCACTTTAAGTGCCAGAGATGACAATAACATTATTTGCAAACAGCGTAGATCCTGATAAGGCGGCTCATGATGATTTGATTGATTGATTTGATGCTTAATGTCCATGGTAAACAGCTATGGTTATGTCGGGACGGTGCGGCTCATGATGAGCCGCCTAATCTGAATCTACACTGTTTGACATCTAGTCTTTGAATTCTAAATATGAAATATGTTGGACAAGGCATTTTTTAAATTTTGCAGACGTAAAAATGTTGTGTGCTTTTTTGCACTTAAGGAGTTAATAGTTTAACCACGGAATTTCATAATCAAAGTTAATTTATTATAGCGTAGCATGTACATTCTATTAAGCAAACATACATATCATTCTATTGCCAATAGCAAACACATACCCATCTCTAAGCCTGTCAGCTACCCTACCTGGATGGTACTCAAATCTACCATAATGAAATTTTTCTTTATACACTAATTATCAGCAGTCAAAAAGCCTGATAGACATGTTTTGTCATTGCCAATACCCTAATAATATAATGGTAAACCTGACATTGTGTGCAATCAAGCTTTAAGATCTACAGTGTAATGTAAAGTATTAGGTACTGCCGATAAAAACCTGAAGTCCAGAACACTTGGTTGCTTCTTTGAAGTGTACAGTCAGGCATAGGTGAAACTTTAAGTGAATTTCATATTAATCATTCCCTTCTATCAGATCATGAAACCATATTTATTGGGTTATAAGAGATTATCCTTCCAAAATTTTTGCAGATAAAAATGTAATTCAGTCTTGTGAGTTTAAGCTATAAAATGAGATTTTCTCTTCCAAAATAATCCTAAAGATCTAGATCCATCTTTCAAGACAGACTTAGATCTTTGAAATTATTCTCAAAGAGAAAACTTAAGTGGTTGCTATGCTGTTGCTAAGGGTAAATTTCTATGAAGGAGATTCCCTACAACTATGAAATTTGCTCTGGAGGAACAGTCTGAAAAAGGCTGTTCCTCCAGAGCAAATTTCATAGTTGTAGGGAATCTCCTTGATAGTAATTCAGCCTTAGCAACAGCATAGCAACCACTTAAGTCATTTTATTAATATGGCCCCTGATTTTAATGTAACTATGTAGTTTATAGATAATAACACCATGGGCATAACTCGATTCCGAAAAAAAAAGAACATCAAATGTGCTTATGTATGCGCTTTTTATGAGATTTCAAAAATCGACTTCGGGAGAACCGCTGGCCACAAACAGAACAGCAGTATGGTCTGTCCCCTTGATGCAAATGGCTGTGTCTTCTCAGTGATGAGGGGTCGCTGAAAGTTCTCTCACAATCAGAACATTTAAAGGGCTTCTCTCCTGTATGCGAACGCTCATGTCGGATTGTATTAGCATGACTTCTGAAGGTCTTCCCACAAAAGCGGCAATTGGCCCTTTTCCTTTTCTTTGTATGGTCCGATTCTGCAAGCAGGAAAAAGAAGTGAAAAAGCAGACAATAAAATTTAAGTCTGCAAAATTTCCAAATTTTTTTTGTCCACCAACTGGCAAACAATGCAGCTCTGAAAGCTGTCTCAAAATGCCAATCATTGCTATATAGTACACCCACTTAATTACACACTTAAATTCAACAAATCCGCTTGCAGGTAAATTGAATGCAAAATGAAATTGACAGCCAGTGATGTGCATGAGCTGTCACTGTAGATTTCTATGGCTCATTGTGAGCCTCCTCATCTGGAACTACACTGTTTGCAAATTCAACTTTTTTTTTTTTTTACTTTTTTTAACTCTAATACAAAGATCAGTTTTTTTTCTTGCATGTTTGCAGCTGTTGTAATTCAAATCTTCTAATGTTTACAATACTATAAGACTGGCTACCGTATTCACAGTTATTAGCCCACACGCTGTAATAAGCATACACTAAAGGTGTTTTTGAAAAGCATTCTTTACTTCAAAAGCCTGGACACTGTATTCGCAGTTATTAGCCCATGTGCTCTTATAAGTATACACCTACGGTGTTTTTGAGAAGCATTCTTTACATCTTATTAAGTGCACATAGTTTCTGTGTATTATCTATCTTTTTATTTGATACTTTAGGCTTTAAAGTACACTCCCCATGCTCGCTTCAGGTTCGTAATTGCGAAGATTTCTCTTCATTGCCTCTAACATATACATAGTATATACAGAGTCAGTCAAAACCAGCTTTATGCAAATAGCATTTTGCTGGTTTCAACTAGCAATGACATGGCAAACAATGGTTATTTTCACAGCCTAAACAATTTCTCAATCAATAGATTTTCTAATACAAAAATGTTAGAACATACTGAAATGTAAGAAAATTTTTGTTTTATTTATATAAGAATAAACCTTCATACATACTAGATAGTGCACAAAAGGAGAGCGGATTTCCGGAAGGGCGCATTTTGTCACACCGTAACGGTGTAGACAAATGTAGAAAATGATTTCAGGCCTGCAAGCACATGTATCTAGTCAAGATCTGTGTGTTTTGAAAAAAAAATCAGTGACTCTTTTCCAAGAAGTGTAACGAATGTATACAATGCAAATATATAGGAAAACCCCAGTCTCTGCCTGTATCAGATGTAGACAAGTGTATACAATAATAATATTACTGAAAAAAATTAGCACATCTTTTCAAAACAACTGTAACAAACGTACACAATAGAATAAGATAAGAAAAGTACCCAAGCAGGTGTAACGGATGTAGACAAGTGTATACAATAGTGTGTACAATGATAATATTACTAAGAAAAATTAGCACATCTTTTAAAAAAACCTGTAACGAATGTATACAATAGAATAAGATAGGGAAAGTGCCCAAGCAGGTGTAACGGATGTAGACAAGTGTATACAATTGTGATCCTACTCAAAAATTAAATCTGATACACCATTCAAAAAGCGTAACAAATGTATACAATAGATACCTATAGGGAAACTATCCCAGCATGTGTAACGGATGTATACAAGGTCTGTGTGTTGGAAAAAATTTAGTTCATCTTGCCCAAAAAGCGTAACGAACGTATACAATGCAAATGTATAGGGAAAACCTTTCATCTGCCTGTTACAGATGTAGACGAGAGTATACAATAATAATATTACTGAAAAAAAAAGAGAACATCTTTTCAGAAACTGTAACAAACGTTTACAATAGAATAAGATAGGGAAACCACCCAAGCAGGTATAACGGAAGGTGACAAATGTATACAACTCTGATCTTATTCAAAAAATAAAAACTGATACACCATTCAAAAGCGTGACGAACGTATTACAATAGAAACATATAGGGAAACTATCCCAGCATGTGTAACGGATGTATACAAGGTCTGTGTGTTGAAAAAAATTTAGTTCATCTTGCCCAAAAAGCGTAACGAACGTATACAATGCAAATGTATAGGAAAAACCCATCCTCTGCCTGTTACAGATGTAGACGAGAGTATACAATGATAATATTACTGAAAAAAAAAAAGAGAACATTTTTTCAGAAACTGTAACAAACATATACAATAGAATAAGATAGGGAAACCACCCAAGCAGGTGTAATGGAAGGTGACAAATGTATACAACTCTGATCTTATTCAAAAAATAAAAACTGATACACCATTCAAAAGCGTGACGAACGTATACAATAGAAACATATAGGGAAACTATCCCAGCATGTGTAACGGATGTATACAAGGTCTGTGTGTTGAAAAAAAATTTAGTCCATCTTTCCCAAAAAAGGTAACGAATGTATACAATGCAAATGTATAGGAAAAACCCATCCTCTGCCTGTTACAGATGTAGACGAGAGTATACAATGATAATATTACTGAAAAAAAAAAAGAGAACATTTTTTCAGAAACTGTAACAAACGTATACAATAGAATAAGATAGGGAAACCGCCCAAGCAGGTGTAACTGAAGGTGACAAATGTATACAACTCTGATCTTATTCAAAAAATAAAAACTGATACACCATTCAAAAGCGTGACGAACGTATACAATAGAAACATATAGGGAAACTATCCCAGCATGTGTAACGGATGTATACAAGGTCTGTGTGTTGAAAAAAAATTTAGTCCATCTTGCCCAAAAAACGTAACGAATGTATACAATGCAAATGTATAGGAAAAACCCATCCTCTGCCTGTTACAGATGTAGACGAGAGTATACAATGATAATATTACTGAAAAAAAAAAGAGAACATCTTTTCAGAAACTGTAACAAATGTATACAATAGAATAAGATAGGAAAACCACCCAAGCAGGTGTAACGGAAGGTGACAAATGTATACAACTCTGATCTTATTAAAAAAATAAAAACTGATACACCATTCAAAAGCGTGACGAACGTATTACAATAGAAACATATAGGGAAACTATCCCAGCATGTGTAACGGATGTATACAAGGTCTGTGTGTTGAAAAAAATTTAGTTCATCTTGCCCAAAAAGCGTAACGAACGTATACAATGCAAATGTATAGGGAAAACCCTTCATCTGCCTGTTACAGATGTAGACGAGAGTATACAATGATAATATTACTGAAAAAAAAAAGAGAACATTTTTTCAGAAACTGTAACAAACGTATACAATAGAATAAGATAGGGAAACCGCCCAAGCAGGTGTAACGGAAGGTGACAAATGTATACAACTCTGATCTTATTCAAAAAATAAAAAC
Organism: Ctena decussata; assembly: GCA_963989385.1. Classification (NCBI taxonomy): domain Eukaryota; kingdom Metazoa; phylum Mollusca; class Bivalvia; order Lucinida; family Lucinidae; genus Ctena; species Ctena decussata. The sequence goes on from OZ022509.1 coordinate 53,973,856, forward strand.
TGATACACCATTCAAAAGCGTGACGAACGTATACAATAGAAACATATAGGGAAACTATCCTAACATGTGTAACGGATGTATACAAGGTCTGTGTGTTGAAAAAAAATTTAGTTCATCTTGCCCAAAAAGCGTAACGAACGTATACAATGCAAATGTATAGGAAAAACCCATCCTCTGCCTGTTACAGATGTAGACGAGATTATACAATGATAATATTACTGAAAAAAAAAAAGAGAACATTTTTTCAGAAACTGTAACAAACGTATACAATAGAATAAGATAGGGAAACCGCCCAAGCAGGTGTAACGGAAAGTGACAAATGTATACAACACTGATCTTATTCAAAAAATAAAAACTGATACACCATTCAAAAGCGTGACGAACGTATACAATAGAAAAATATAACGTTTTGCAATGCTGCTAGGTTTACTTCTAGGTTGAAACAGATTAGTTGACATCATCTGGATGCTGCTGCTGACCAAATGTCAAGGTCACAGACTTTCAGATTTGTGTTTTATGTCAGTTCATACTTTTGCTTATAGTTTGAATATACTTCAGGGGAACCTTTTATTATGCTACTAGGTTTACTTATAGGTTGAAACTGATTAGTTGACATCATCTGAATGCTGCTGCTGACTTAAGATTAAGGCATTAGACATAGAAATTTTTGTAAATTTGGGAAGAACTTTGTGTTAAATTTGTATGATTTTTTGCTTACGCAAATTTAAATGGAACCTTTTGGCTTTTGTATATAAGCCTTTCAGTGGGTTTGTTATAAATTGTCCACCTGTCTGTCTGTCTGTCTGTTAACATTTGCTTTAAAGCTTTGTATTAAATGTGTTTTTATTAGGCGGTGGCCCTGGCCGGGGGTATGAGTGAGCCCCTCCTCACTTGCTCTAGTTAATACATGTTGTTGGAGGGTAGATCACTAAATATTAAATCACAACGTGAATTTATATTCGTATCTGCCAGACAACACGTGTTAATCTGTGATGATTTAGCAGGAAGGATTTCTTACATCATATAACATCAAACGGCATGGATATTGCAACATTTTCTAGGCAGACATCACCAGAAGTTAATGTTTATATCCAATATCATCAAGGCACAAGACACTGCTGCATACTAAATATGTAAGCTCTGGGCCTCATGGTTTCAGAGAAAAAGATTTTAGAAGTCTTTCCCATTATAAGTCTATGGGAGCAGCATGGCCAATTTGGACCCCAGGGGGCATGGTTGGCAGGATTAGAGTTGGAGACCACTCAACGTTGCTACATATGTACTAAAGAAGTTAGCTCTGGGCCTAATGGTTTAAGAGAAGATTTTTTAAGATTTTCCCGTTGTTAGTCTATGGGAACTAATGACCCCCGGGGCGTGGCCAGTTTGGACCCCGGGGGCATGGTTGGCAGGATTTATGTAGGGGACCACTAGACATTGCTACTTGCTACATATATACGCTCTTGGCCTCATGGTTACAGAGAAGAAGATTTTTTTTTAATTTTCCCATTGTAAGTCTACAGGAGCTTATGACCTCTGGGCGTGGCCAATTTGCACCGCAGGGTCATGGTTGGTATGATTTATGTAGAGGACCACTAGACATTACTACATGCTACATATATATGCTCTGGGCCTCATGGTTTCAAAGAAGAAGATTTTTCAAGATTTTCTCATTGTAAGTCTATGGGAGCTTATGACTCCCGGGGCGTGGCCAATTTAGACCCCAGGGGCATGGTTGGCAGGATTAATGTAGGGGACCATTAGATATTGCTTCATGCTACACATATAAGCTCTGGGCCTCATGGTTTCAGAGAAGAAGATTTTTTTAAGATTTCCTCTTTGTAAGTCTATGGGAGCTAATGACCCCCTGGGGCATGGCCACTTTGGGCCCCAGGGGCATGGTTGGCAGGATTTATGTATGGGACCACTAGATATTGGTACATACTAAATATGTAAGCTCTGGGCCTCTTCAGAGAAGATTTTTGAAGTTTTTTTCATTATGAGTCTATGGGAGCTTATGATCCCTGGGGAGTGGCCAGTTGGGATCCCAGAGGCTTGGTTGGGAGGATTTATGTAGGGGACCACTAAACATTGCTACATGGGGGCATAAAAAAGCAACTGTGTCCTTGACCTTGGATCTACAACAATGAAACCCAAGCTTGTTCAAGATATTGTCATACTTAACATTTGTATGTAGATATATATCAAAATCAGTTCACAAATAAACGGGCTAGAACCAATGACAAAGTTTGTGAGTCCCACAGAATGGAACAGGGAGTGTGAATACTAGCACTCTGTCTTATATTAATTCAATGATTCTCTTGTTTGTAATTTTACAATAGAAATGTTATCGAAAACAAACACAGATATTCAAAACTTTTTGTCCTAGATCTACTTTCGATTTCTACTTTTGGTTTAATACACACAAACAAAGCAACATGTTGATAACTATTTTGAAATCAGGTCCATTTCAAGATTGACCGAGGTCCATTTTGGAATTGCAAATTGGACAGGTCAGTTTTGAGATAGGTCAGTGTCGCTGCCCAGTGTCAAAATTACGGTGGTGGGTGCCTACCGACATAGCATACTTATTCATGAAAGTTATTGTCAAATCTTCAACTATAGGTCTTAAACAAATTTTAAGAACAGGTCTGATGCGTAACCGCAAAGTCCATTTTTTGCTTAGGTTGGCTGCCCTTTTTAACACAACTTAAACCTATTCTGCTACAGCTGACTGCTTGCTGATATATTCTTATCATAGCAGCTTAAATATTGACAGAAGCCATCTCTGCAGTAGATTCCATTGTAAACCTAAATTGAGTTGATTTTATCTTCACTGGTTTGACTGTCATCAATCTGGCACAAATGTGCTGGCAGAATGGGAAATACTACTGTAGTCCCTGATCAGTCTGGCCTTGGTCTACAGTGTTTGCTCAGACAGTCCTGTCCCAATATTTAGTGAGGTGGTGCAAGGTTTACAGATCATTTTAAACATTTATATGCTTGTAAGACCAAATTCATACCTGTGTTTACATATCACTTTGAGTGAAAATCCAAGTATATGCATGTACATGGTAAACAGTAAACTAAATAAGATGAAGAGGGAAAAATATCAGAATCCAATTATGTCTATGCAAAGAGATATATTAATAAGCATCAGTTCTGGAAAGCCTAAACAGCCATGGTGAAAGCCAGTCAACAAGTTCTTATAGTTTGAAAACTTTTCTCAAGACCTTGTATTGCTCATATGCCGTGTATTCAAGGCCTTCTGAACAGCTGTTTTTAGGTCCAGTTTCCACAAATATCTAGTTTTAGTTAAGAAACCGGTTCAAATACTTCAACAGCAGAATATTAGCTTTCGAATCATGAAGTTCAGAAGTTGGCCTTTTCCATGCTTTCATTTTAAGGAGTCATAGGATGGCTTATAAGCTTGTATTTACACACAACTAGCCAGGTAAGAGATTTTGTACAGTGCACTGATTGCACATGCATAGTATGCTGAATCAGACAGGTGTGACATCCCTTATTCAGTGAATAAACCTTTCCACCACTGAACTAGAAAGTGTAAACAGTTTTTAAAATTCGTAGAAGAGCTATAGAGACATATAACAAAACACACTTCAATTTAATCTGCGTCGATTATCTTTTTTAAAGATTTTTCTTGTTGTTTTTTTTTTCCTCACTAAATATATCATGTCTACATCCGTTACACTTCCTAAGATGGTTTCCCTTTATATGTCTATTGTATACATTCTTCACACTTTTTGAAAGATGGATCTGACCTTTTGTGATTCATCACTGTTGTATACACCTGACTGCCTCTTTTACATATATTTTAGTGGTTTAATTTTCTATGGATTTTCATTGTATACATTCATTACACTTTTTTGATTGGGCTGATTCCTTTTTTTCCTCACTAGACATATTTTGTCTACATCCACTACACATACTTGGTTAGTTTCCCTACATTTATCGGGTCAGTGTAATCCTTGGACCAAATCACTTGGACCATTGGACCTTGGACTGGTCCAACTTGGACTGCACTGGTGTAATCCTTGGACCAGTTACCTGTTGGACCAAATTTTCATATAGGTAACAGGTAGTTTGAATGGTTAAATAAACACTGATAATTAGATGTAAGTGTCATTGCAAAACAATAATTACCAGTCAAACCATTCAAAGAATTTGAATTCTAAAATTAATTTTAAAACTTTGATTTGATTTAGTAAATAGTGATACTAAAAAAATCCAGCTGTCTTTCCCATTAAGAAACCAGAGTGCCAATGGCCCTATATCGCTCACCTGAGCACTGAGGTTATAGCAAAAAAACACCATGCACAACAGCAATAAAAAGCTACATTTATGTGGAGGATAATATCACAAATATTTATGAAAAAAAGCTTTATCCCCCCGTAATGGCTTCTCAGAAGAAGATCTTTGGCTGCAATGGCAACCAATCAAAATCAGGTATTTGGGAAATATTCATATGGCTGGTAGAGGACTACTCAAGGAACATTTCTGTAAAGCTTTTGTCAAATTATCTGCAGTAACACAGAAATAAATAGCAAATGTCCACTTTTCCCATTATAAGTCTATGGAAACTTTAAGTTGCCATAGCAACGAATTCACATGGGCAATGATAATATAAAACAAACTTTAGGTAGAGGCTAATATTATCAATATGTACGCTAAGTATCAGCTTCATTCCCCTCATGGCTTCATTTTTCCCATAATAAGTCAATGGAAACTATAAGTTGCCATAGCAACCAAAGTTCTTATGGGATTAGAAGAAAAAGAATAAAATTTATGTAGAGGCTACTGTCATCAACACATCTGCACAATATCAGCTTCATCCCCCATATGGCTTCTGAGCAGAGGATTTTTTTTTTTCGAAAATTTACCCTATATTTTGCCATGGCAACCAATCAAATTCAGCGATTTGGAGAAATTTCATATGAATCGTAGAGGACTACTCAAGAAACATTTCTGTAGAAAAAAAATCTAAATAACTGCAGTTAGACAGCAAAAATTGCCAATTTCCATTTTCCCCATTATAAGTTAATGGAAACTCTTAGTTGCCATAGCAACCAAACTGCTGGAGCAGTTGCCATGAAAAACAGTAATTCTATAGAGGCTAGTACTAAGGTTCTTTCTGTAAAGTTTGAGCTTTATTGGCCTCACAGTTTCTGCGGAGACGATTTTTTAATATTTTTCTATTTTTAACTATTCGGTTGCAATGGCAACCATTCAAATTGCGCAATTTGCATAAATTTAACATGGCTGGTTAAAGACTACTCAAGGTACATTTCTATGAAAGTTTTGTCAAAATATCTGCAGTGGCATAGCAATAAATGCAAATTTTCCATTTTGCCATTATAAGTCAATGGCAACTTTCAGTTCCCATAGCAACCAAACTGCTGGAGCAATAGCCAAGAAAAACAGTACTTTTATAGAGGCTAGTACTAAAATCCTTCCTGTGAAGTTTGAGCTTTATTGGTTGTATAGTTTCTGAGGAGATGATTTTTGAATATTTTTTCTATTTTTAACCATTCGGTTGCCATGGCAACCAGCCAAATTGTGTAATTTACATGAATTTCATTCGGTTGATAGAGAACTACTCAACGAACATTTCTGCAAAAGTTTTGTCAAAATATCTGCAGTGACATAGCAATAAATGCAAATTTTCAATTTTTCCCATACAAGTCAATGGAAACTTTAAGTTGCCATAGCAACCAAAGTTATGAAGCGATTTGGATAAAAAAACAGTATTATTGGTTCCCCCTGCCCATAGATGCTATATATGAAATTTGGTTACAATGGGCCTTGTAGTTTCAGAGGAGATGTCGTTTGAAAATGTTGACGGACGGACGGACGGACTGACGGACGGACGGACGGACGGACGACGGATGCCTGCCTATACTATAAGCTCACCTGTGAGCCTTTGACTCAGGTGAGCTAAAAACAAAATTTATTTAATCTTTTCAAAACAGAAAAAAAATATTTTTTTATCCAAACTATCATATTTTATTGATGCGTATAACATTTCATTTTCCTTTTTATTATTTTATTTTCTTTTGATTTATTTTTATTTTTGCCTTCAGCTGCACATAACATTACTGGCAGTGGAGATGAATACTTTGACTTGAACCCAGGGCTCGGGAAATATTGAAAAATGAATCGGTCCAGCCGATGACGTCATCACCTAACTAATTTCCATTGGAAAAAAATTGATACCTGTCACGAAAACTAATGACAACAAACGAAGTCCTATGAATTAATCCCGATTTCCATACAATGGTCGTACATTGTTGTGTTTGGTAGAGTTCTTGGTTTCAAACATTTTAAGACGTTTAGCTACGCATGTAAAAGCAAATACAAGACTAGAACGTGTTCGTAGGCAAAGCGGACGTGATAGAAGACATCACACTTGATTGACAGGTGGACAGGGGAGACAACCTGTTCAAGCCCATTGCATTAAAATTGACAGTCATTCCTGTTTGTTTGTGAACAATACGTAAGTCCTGAGCATTAACTCGCCCAAGTTATGATGATTGTACTGTTTAACGTACCCAAATTGCATAATTTCCCCTCCACTGCCGCCGAATGGGCCGCGTCGGAAATGGTGACTTTCGGAACGTGTATATTGACTAGCTTCCACCAAAGTATTCAGTTGTCGCTAGGTCGACGTTCATTGTTATTCATGTTAGATGCGAACAAGAAAGACCGGTCTGACTGCTTAGTTGCACTGGCTGATACGACTGTTAGTCATCTGTGTGTGTACTTAGGTACCTTTAGCCGTCATACAGTTAAAATGACACTGCGTACGGCATGTGTTTATACTCATAGCGGCGTCTTTTATCTTTACATCAAAGACAAAACGTGCTTGACCCATAAACGAGCGGGTAATTGCATATCAACGCTACCGTTAGTATTATACCTTATATATAATCGCGTAGACCCTGATCAAAATGTGCTATTTTGTGCACTGATCGGCATTATTTTCGCACTGGTCTGCATGACGATATGACGATACAACTAGGAAATCGGTGAAATGGATGTTTCCATTTTTCATATTTTATAGTTCCATTATTCAAAACATTGTATATTTTTACCAGAGCGTAGACCATAATGCGTCGGAAATAGTGACTATTAATATTAACAATGTATCTTCGTTTTGAATCTACACTTTTCGCGGAATAGGTTCGTATTCCTAAAAAACTCCATTGCAGCCAGTATGGAACATGAAAGACTATCCGTTGTAAGGGCAAATGCAAATATGAATGAACTTCGGACAGACTTTGTCAATACATTCGTCAGTATTTATCTGTTATGGATACATTCACAAACTTTTGAAGTCGGCATACGCTCTACACATACAGGTTAGTTACATTCTCGCGATCGTGAAAAAAGATGGACACCTTTCATCCCAAAGCCCAGTCATCGTGATTTTGATAAGTTGTTTTGCAGACTGTCGTAACGTGCGCGTCTTTATGACACTCGTTATTGACAGGTAGGCGGTCCGACATGTGGTTCAGTGCTCCATATGGACAATCTTGATTGGCCCGTAGGCGGTCTTTTCGTCTGGCTAACACCTGCGTTAATCCGATTAGTTATGACACGTGCTAGAATTTTTAAGACAGTGGCGATATTTCATACGTCGGGACAAGATCAAACGGCCGTATGTAACAATTATCGGACGAATCGGAGAAAATCTCCTAAGTATTGGGCCAGTATGGGACCGATTTTTGGGGACTTTGGGCTGTTTCCAATCGGTCCCAATTTCTGAATTTTGGTCTGGGACCGAAAGAAATCCGGTTTTCCCGAGCCCTGCTTGAACCTGTCAAATTTTATACAGATCAGTTTTCAATTTGTTACATGTGATAATTTTAGAAAAGTTTTCATTGCAGAATATGTAAGTGGAACATTTGCATTTCTATGTAAGAAGTTGTGCTGAAAGAAGAAAGCAAGCGGGCAGACGAAAAGAAAAATTATGCTATTCATAAAACAAGTTTAAAGACAAATAAACTTTTTGCGTAATGATTCAATAAATCTAGCACACTTCATGAGACATATTATTTTTAATGCAATCTGTACTTATATACTTGTACACATGATAAAATGAAAAGATGAAATTATTACAAATTATGTAATACAGTTACCTGCTGTATTAAATCACTTGGACTGCTGAAACTTGGACTGATATGGAGTAATACTTGGACCGGCTACCTGTTGGATCATACTGGAAAATTGTTGGGCCAAATTTATCTGAATCAGTGTTGGGCCAAATTTATCTGAATCAGTGTTGGGCCAAATTTATCTGAATCAGTGTTGGGCCAAATTTATCTGAATCAGTGACAATCTTTTTGACTTTCTTTTAGCATTACTAATATTTTGATAGATCGGTAGTAACTAGTTCATACATTAAAACAAATAATAAGACATATATTTCACTCACGGAACGAATAAAAAAAAAAAATACTTTGACTATTTACCTGTTGGACCAAATTTACTTCGACCAATGTCAGTGTTGACACAAAAATATGCATTTTTATTTTACATCTTTCAACATTTAAGATTTTCAGTCATGAATAATGATCACAAGCGGACTAGTGGATTTAGGTGGATGGTTTATAAGGGGAAGTAATTATGCAAGACTTAAAGATTTACACCCTGAATATTTCAATTAACTTTCTCATAAAACGTTCTAATGAAAACCCCTGCTCTAGCTACCTCTTTTCCTAAAATAATGCTATCTTAACTTTTTGAATTCCTGTTTGCTTCTCTGAATAATTAAAGTAGCTTTTTGAAATGTGGTCTTCTCTTAAGAGGGTGGTCGGGTGGTGCGATGGTGCTGTGTGTAACTTCCAGTGCTGGGGCGTCCTACTTATTTGAATAGTAGTAGGACAAGGGCTTACTGTGCTTACAGTAGGTGTGGGTGGGGGTTGTTTGGACATTTTTTCTCCCATCTATCATTTCTCTTCTTCCTCTCTCTCTTTGGGAGTAGCCCGATATAGACTGAAAAACTGTCTCAAAGGGCTGTTAAACCCAACCCAACCAACCAACCAACCAACAGTCTTCTCTTAAAGAGTTGACCCTATACTGAGAAAGGGGGCAAAAATAGTAGAGTTAATTGCTTCTTCTGAAAGTATACCCATCCCCTTATATTGCTACTTAAAGTTTTTTTGGCAGTGACTGATTTACTGAATAACACCCCCCCCCCCCCCCCTTTTCGTAAAATGAAACACCCCCTGGGTATTTAATAGGATTAGTATGGTATATCTGTTGTTCTACAGTGCAGGATTCAAGCAGTTATCAAAATATGTATGTGACAAGCTACCTGTTAAGGACTGTATATTGTAATTTTCTAACAGTAGCAGCTACTAGAGTGTGTCAGAACTCCAATAAACAGTAGGGGCTGTCAATTTATGAAATCACAGCACATTACCATATATACAGTAAACATTTCTAGTGTGCATGTATCAGTTTTATTACTGTTTTTTTTCTCTCTCTCCTTTTTTCCTCAAAAAATCAATGATAAAATATATTTGTTCATAAATATTATCTCAAAATAAATTTTACATCACATTCTATGTTGTGCAACAGATATCGTACTTTTTGTGTTTGTTAAATATTCCAAACAGAAGCAAAATATTCTGAGAATGTAGCTAAATAAAAAAATGTCATAAATTGTTTTGGAGAAAGATAATGCAATTATTTGTAAATAGTCCATTTTTTTATTAAAATATTTTTAAGATATTTTCCATGCATAATGACCATTATTTCTGCATCATACTTGAACTGTTCATACTTAGTAAGAATTTCATTGTCATTGTAGTTCCTGATATAACTATTTACTGAGGTGCAGAGGAGCTGGGATTCGATCCAAAATAATTATAAGCTACTGTTATTAGAGCAGCCTTGATGAGGCAGTTCCAATGAGGGACAACAACATGGGTTGTTATGGAGCATATTAACAGAATTTATCTTATAATTATCGTCACCAACCACCCTTTATTGGTCTGTCAGTATGCTTAATTATGATACTTTGAGCATATATAAAAAATCAAATCAAATCAAATTCTTTATTACTCTTAGGTTACACATGTATGTAACAACATAAGGAGCAATCTATATGTGCATTTCAAAACAACTTTATGGCGAACATTTTCACAACAATTCCAACATACAAACTTGAGGGCAACATCGTAGGTATTATATAATAAGAGCTGAAAATAAGTTTAACTATTCCGAGAAAGAGAAAGAAAGAGAGAGAGAGAGAGCCCAACAGGCACACAATGTTGAATCAACCTTGAATAAACCCTGATTCAACATCGTGACGTTGAATCATGGTTGAATCAAGGTTGTTCCAACCTCGTGTGTGCCCAGAGAGAGAGAGAGAGAGAGAGAGAGAGAGAGAGAGAGAGCATTTCAATCAATCATCACATATAACTAGTACATCCTTACTTTCTATGTAGCTATGCATTCTTTACTGTTGCATGTTTATAACTTTTGTTAGACGCCTTCATTGCATTCATTCAAGAAATGCAGTGGACCGAAACGCCTTAACCGGTTAAGGCTGATTCAGTCCGTGCATTTCATGAATGAGCAAGAGGCGTGTTGTACAATTCTAATTCTTGTGAATGGAATATATTGCTGTTGTAGACCAAAAGTAATAATAATAATAATAAATGGATTTTAACCAGTACTTTATGGTGAGTTTTAATACTTATGCTATTCTACTTATCCTGCACTGTCTTCGTCCTAAACCTCTGGACATTTCCAACTCTTTCAAGTGGGCTCTTCCATCTTCCGACTTGGGAAAGTCCACCTGGTCTAATAGGAAATTTTCAACAAACAAAACGAGGGAGCTAACAGTGCAGACCCCGGTCCGAGTGCTTTTCAGCACTCTGGCCCCGGTCTGCACAGTTCGCCTGGAGATGTCCAAATCTTTAGGGGGAAAAATCGATCATGCTATAAAGCTAAAAAGATACATAATAATTTGTGTTGTAAAACGCTTTGCATACACACGCACACTCGTTCACGCCGAATTTCATATACATTTTGACTACAAAATATTGCCCCCTTCCGCCGCAGCGGGCACATGGCGTAGGATTGACGTCGATGCGACGTCGTTGCGTCGCACCGACGTCATTGCGACGTCATTACATCGTCGTAGGAACGTAAATTATACTTTTTTCCGGGACAAAACGGATTTAACCAGAAATATTGCTAAATTTCATCAGTCTCAAATTGGACTGCATTATCATACGGTATGTATATACTGATGCTGCCGCACGCTAAGGCGCTTCATGAATACAGGAACACAGACGACCAGGATCAGCTTGCAAACCTGCGCAGTCCGATCAGAGCTGCTTTTGTACCTATCAATCCACGAATTTCAGGAAATCATCAGCATGAATATTAGAAACTCTGATCGGACTGTGCACGCGCCGCCGCGAGATCACACCGCCCGCGCATGCGCCAGCATGAGCGAATCAGATCCCATAGAGACATGCATATATATAACCAGTTTATAGCTGGCAGCATATTTTCTTTCTTACAAGATTTTATTGTATTTTTAGCAAAAAAGAATCTCGCAACAGGTTACTACATTGCAGGTAAAAGCTGTTAAAATACATGATGTGAAAACAAGGGGATAAATGCATAATTGCTGCCGTAATTTCACGAAGTGATACATAGATTCACAAATATCTATCTCAACATTTGTACAACATATGCATATGTATGAATGCCGTCGCATCCGCGCAGCCTCATCCGAGTCCTTCATATTCGTACAATCTATGAATCCTGAGGCATCTATAAGAGACAAGTGACGACTCAGATCAGTCTGCGCAGATGCGCGCATTCTTTAGAATGTATAAAGCACAAAAGGCTACATCAATATATTTCGTCGCATAGTCAAGGACCTCTTTCGAAACTATAATTATAGAAATATTATATAAGTGTTGTATTGTAATCAGTTTTCATAATTATTTCAATGAAATTTGACAAGTTTCTTTGAGTTGTTGCATTTTGATTGTTCATCAATTCATTAAACTTTAAGATGTTTGGGTATCATGTAAAGTAGGGTTGTATAAATTTTTTCCTTTGTTCAGTAAAAAATACGCATTTCATTATGTAGTGAAATTCATCGCCTACTTCAAAACCACAGAGATTACAAATTCTTTCATTTACTGGTTTAGATTGCCAGCGTCCCAATTCGACTGGTAGCTTATGATTTCTGGTTCTGAAAGCAGTTAATATTCTGCAAAGTTTATTTGGCAAGTTTTTGAAATATAAATCAAAATCAAAATAATTCAATGTATAACTTGGGAACAAACTTTACAGCACTAAGGACAGGTCTGCACAGATCAACCTGATTACAGTATATTTCTGTTTATTCCGCTCTAGAGAAACATTTTACTCAGTATTTTATTATGTATTTTTGGGAAAAAAGCGACAATATATATTCAAACATGCACATGTTAAAATGCAGAAAAACGCAGATGTGAACCTAATTGTATAACGTTTTTCATAACACTTATTTATGGATTTTTTCTGTTTCTTTTCTTTTCCTTCTATTTTTATACCATAAGTTACCTAAATATTTGGACACTAACAAACTACTGTAATTCCAGCATATCTAATTGCCCTTCTTTGTGTCAGTCTAATGGTCTGGAACCTAAAACTTTTTCAAGTGGAAAATATAAAATTTTATGTATTCTGAGATATTTTAAAATTCTGTGTGTTTATATTGAAAACAAGAGCTGGTGCCTGACAGCATAGCTCTCCTGAATAGGTGCTTGCCCATCACACAGTCGCTATGGTGGTGTGGACTGCTATGCATAAAACTTCAGGCAAGCATGTCCATAATGACAATACATTTATAAACAAAAGCTATCTCAGAATTAAAATAAAAAAAAAATCCACATGAAACTTCAAAGTCCATGAGCTTGAGCTCAAAGAACTAAGGAGGGGAGGGGGGGGGGGGGGCCTAGGATGTATCAAAACTTTGAACCATTATCTAACATCAGTCCAAATATTAGTATCAACTGAGTCCATCGGGGCACTATGAAATTATGTCTTCATAAATATAAAACTTTAACCACAATCTTTAAGACAAAATTCAAAGTCGATGACCTTGACTTCAAGGTCATCCAGTGGGGTAAGTATATAGTGTTTTGTAAAAGCTCAAAAAAGTGTCTAACATCAGTTCAAGTGTAAACTAAATCTCTGCCAAGCATTATGAATCAGTATGCAATTAGAAAACTTTATTAAAGACCAAATTTCCTAAGTCCCTGACCTTGACATCAAGGTCACTGAACGGGGTTGGGGTAGTACTCTGTAAAACTTTGGACTAATATCTAGGTACAGTGCAAATATAAAAAGAATTCATCTATGGGTTCAGGAGATATATGTCTTTAAAAAACTTTAACCAAAATATCCAATCAATAAAAAGACAATTCTCTAAGTCCATGACCTTGACATCAAGGTCACTGAGGGGGGTGGGGGTAGTACCTTGGAAAACTTTGGACCAATATCTAACTACAATGCAAGTATCAAAGGAATTCATCAATGGGTTAAGGAGATATTGGGCTTTATAAAACTTTAACCAAAACATCCAGTACAAAAAACTCCCAATTTTCTAAGTCCATGGCCTTGACAGCAAGGTCACGGAGTGGGGTGGGGGTGGTACCCTGTTAAACCTTGGACCAATATCAAACTACAGTGCAAGTATCAAAAGAATCCATCCATGGGTAAAGGAGATATTTATACATAACCAACAATGTTATTTGAAAATACAGTTTATTATTATGTTAACTTTATCTACACAAGCAGATATTCATAACAAGTAAAAATTAAGTACTAAAAACTAACTATTTCTTAAAAAGGCTATCACTATTTTTGGCTCTGCCATTCAAGGGGCTGCTCCTTCATAGTTTGGCCCTGAAATTGCATAACTGAGACCTGGGGGTAGCCTTGTAACGGTAGAAGTGCTGAAGAATAGGCTTTGCTGATGACAGCCTGAGGGGAGGCTTGACGGAGCATCTCAGGCTTGAATGAGGCATGTTGTGGAGACCTGAGGGGAGGCTTGACGGAGCTATCTCAGGTTCCAAAGAAGCTTGAATACCTTCACAGGGAGATCCTGTGATGCCTGAGGGGAGGCTCGACGGTGCATCTCAGGCGTGAAAGAAGCATGCTATGGAGACCTGAGGGGAGGCTTGATGGAGCTATCTCAGGTCTCAAAGAGGCTTGAGTACCTTCACAGGGATCCTGTGATGCCTGAGGGGAGGCTCGACGGTGCATCTCAGGCGTGAAAGAGGCATGCTGTGGAGACCTGAGGGGAGGCTCGACGGTGCATCTCAGGTCCCAAAGAGGCTTGAATACCTTCACAGGGAGATCCTGTGATACCTGAGGGGAGGCTCGACGGTGCATCTCAGGCGTGAAAGAGGCATGCTATGGAGACCTGAGGGGAGGCTCAACGGTGCATCTCAGGTCCCACAGAGGCTTGAATACCTTCACAGGGAGATCCTGTGATACCTGAGGGGAGGCTCGACGGTGCATCTCAGGCGTGAAAGAGGCATGCTTTGAAGACCTGAGGGGAGGCTCGACGGAGCATCTCAGGTCTAACAGAGGCTTGAATGCTATTGAATGAAATGATTCTCTAGAGGCCTGAGGGGAGGCTTGACTGAGCTATCTCAAGGCCTACGAGATGCATGAATACCAAGACCTGACCAGGCTACTCCCAGGTATGTTTAAACCACACCATGATTTTGGGGGTTAGTAAAGGCCAAACGAGTTTGATGCTAATCAAATGAGGCCCCCAAAATGTAGAACCAAGAAGAAAGAGGAGGAAGTAGTTAAGACAAAACCACTCATTGTGGACCCCGAAACTCATCCGCTACCGGATACTTGATAATTATTCCCGGATATGACAGTTTCTCTTCAAATTTGGCTGTGTTTGGGAATGCTGAGTTTCCTCTTGGAATTCTCTACTGTACATCTGGGAACCTTAACATATGTATCCCACATAGCACCACGAGTTCCAACGACCAAACGTTTTTATCATCTGATCCTCACTCCCACAAGAGCTGCTGTTGTAGCAGCCTCAAAACAACATGAAAGTCCACCATATTTTGATTATGTATCACCCAATCGCTCTAAGATACTCCACAAGTATAACAGAAACAACTCTCTGCTAAATGGTTGCTTTTGAGAGTCTAGGAATAGTGGGGCACTGCTGCAGGCTTATTGTCTTGGGGGCAGCTAACTTCTAAGTATCTTTGCAACTCTATGGCTAACCTGGGATTCAACCCAAAAAGTCAGACAGCTAATAACTTTGCTCACTATGACAGTCTGTGCATATAATGGAATGACTACTCTACCAATAAGGCTTGAGACCAAGGCAAGAAATGTGCAAATTCAAAGCCTTGGAAAATTTATGTCAACGTGCATGACAGGTTTGACATCTGAGGCTGAGCTAAAGCTGTGAAAAGGTGCTCTCTTTCAATGAATGCTGGGTATCCTTGACGGCCTGAGAGAAAGGAATGAAATGGTGTTGTCTCATAAATGAGAGCTAAGCTTGAAGCGATGCTGTCTTGGGGCCTTGGAACAGGCCTGAAAACAGTGCAGACTGATAGGATTCAACCCAGAGGCCTGAGAGAGATCGAGGCCTGAAACGGTGATGTCTCATGGCCAGTGCAGGCATGAAAAACAGCGCAGGAAAGGGGTCATTCCTGAGCCTGAGAGCTAGGCATGAAACAGTGCTGTCTCATGGCTGGAACGGGCATGCAGAACCAGTACTAGTTAAGTAAGGGTAATCCCTAAGCCAGAGCACTAGGCATGAATGAAGCTGCCCATGGCTCCAATCGGGCTTGAGACTAAAACGGTTGCAGTGTTGGATTATCAAGGCTTTGCAGACTCGGTCAGGCATTATTGTGCAGACGGAACAGTATGAGACATGGATGCTGAGACATGAATGCTGATGGTGCTTGGGGTAAATCAGGGCTCGGGAAATATTGAAAATTGAATCGGTCCAGCCGATGACGTCATCACCTAACTTCACTATGCGGGTGCCGGGGGGACGATATAACGATCTTCGCTGAATACCCCCACCCACTAATGAAAACCCCCATGTTTACATGTTCGTAGCGCATGTTTAGCCCTAGATAGACATGTTTGCTGCTTACCTGACACAATGAAAATCAGCGCTGAAGTAGCAATTTAGTCCCTTTGTTCTAACTTATTGTGAAACATGTGCTTTAAAATACGCAAAAAGAAAAGCGAAAGTAGCCATGCCGGAACCACATGATTCGTCTTGCCGCCGGTTCGTATGGGTCAAAAACTATTGAGCTGGTAACCAATATTCTTATTCGAGTTTTTCATTCGAGTTAATTCCCTTGCCCGTGAAATCTGTTTTTTCTTTCAAAAAGGTACCTTCGGACGAATAAAAAGATACTTATTTGCGCGAGTACTGACGTCGCCTATAAACAATAACAAGCCTACTGATAATCAAATCAGGTTTAAGCTTTGTTGTTGTTGTTTTTTTCGCATGTAAAAGTCTTTTATAATGTTTTCTTTGGAAGTAATCACTGACTACTTTACACAGCCTTTTTTTCCCCGAGCGTCGGCCTGTGTATTCTGTATATGAGGTGACCTCAGATTGGTGACACGTGACATGCGCTATTTATCGAAGTCTTCTAAAAACATGTTCACACCTTGGCAAGACAATCGGAGCTGTGATTATCTTTGATAAATTTTAACACGTTGTTGATTAAATTGATGTAAACAACCCAATTAACTTTTAATGCAGTGCCGTAAACATCGATGAAAATAGCCGAAACATCAGAATCAAAGAAAATATCCTAAGTATTGGGCCAATATGGGACCGATTTTTTGGGGCTTTGGGCTGTTTTCAATCGGTCCGAATTTCTGAATTTCGGTCTGGGACCGAAAAAATACGGTTTTCCGGAGCCCTGGGGTAAATTCCCTAAATCAGGTTAGCCTGAATTGGTAATAAGTCAAACTGTTACATACCTGCTTGATAAGTGTTATTTTGGGGAAAAGAAGGCCAAATGATTTGAGAAAGAAAAAAAAAACCTTAATCATTCAACAACCCCAAGTGCTTGAGGAAAACACAAACCAGACCATTCACACTAAGCAGGGTGATATCAAACTTCTGACACCTCTTCATACCCTAAAATCAAATATTACAAATTATACATAACTCCAAACACCTAGATTTGCAGTTTTTTCCTACATGATAACTGCGCATGATTTTCATCCGGACTGTAGTAGAGGGGTTAGAGGAGCCCTTGGCATGTCGCAGAATGTCCCAGATTTACTACCATCGGGGGGCAAATGAGGCAAGTAATGTCAACCCAGCAGCAAATTGGTAAAGTTGGTACCTGTTTGAATTAACGAAGATTAAAGGCAACAAAAGGAGTGGAATGAGCTTTTACCTCATATGCTATGCTGATTTTTAAACTGGAGACATGCTGATTCAACAATGTCAAAGTCACAACTGACCAAAGCTATGCTACATTGTTCTACTTGATAATCTCTGATTGGTTGCCTTTAAGTATTCTGTCCTCCCATTGGTCAGAGCTAATGACCAATAGGGAGAAACTCCTATCTGAACTAACACCCTGCACCTGCACTCTTAGACAAAGAGACAGTTATATAATTCCAATATACACTGTCTGCTGGCATTTAGAAAAGAATTCCATTCCCCAATAAACACCCTGCACCTGCAGCTAAGGATTAAGCCAATACACAAGCTAGACTGCAGGTGTCCAGAACACTTGCAGGTATTAAACATAGACAAAGTTCAGACCCCTTCTGATCTGGGTCTATCCAGATCCATCCCTGATCATAATCTACATATACAGAAACTGGCTGCAGCACATAACAATTGATAATGCTTTACACTAATATAAATGTTGAAACACATTGTCAGGTCATAGTCTCTGTCTGATCATGATCTACAGTGAGACAGACAACTATGAGTATAAGTTATGTATAAACCACAATTATAAAAATTGCCATTAGGTCTTTAAAAAACTTTAACCAAAACATCCAATCGGACGCCGACGCGGATGCCGACGCCAGGGTGACAACAATAGCTCCTCCTGAACTTTCGTTCAGGCGAGCTAAAAAGGGGCAAACTATGAGTAGTAAAGCTATTTCTACCCTACAATTAATTTCAGATTCATTATCCTATCCTAAATAGTTCTGAGTAAACACACTTTTATATTTTGGCTAGTAATAGGAAAATTAATGAGAATATGAAGCCAATTACTGTACAGGAGATGTATCTCCTATTTCTGACTGAATCTGTATTGAAAGCCACTTTGTCAAAATTAGAGGGTGGTTGGGAGGTGGGATGGTGCTGTGTATAACTTCTAATGCCGGGCGTCCTACTGATTTGGAACATAGGGCAAGGGCTTACTGTGCTTGCAGTAGGTGTGCAGGCCCGGATCCAGACCACCGCGTTCTGGTGGGGTTCTGGATAACTTGTGGGGATGGAAGGTGCCGAGATGTGTGTTTTTGGGGAGGGGGGAGGGGCTGTGTGTTAGTGGGGATTGAAAATATATAACATAAATAGGGATCGTTTTGTTAAGAATTTTTGATAATGTCCTTTATGCCATGAAATATATGTTGTGATAACTCATTAGAATCGCCTCGCCGAGGCGATTCTAATGAGATGTCACAACATATGCTTTAATTCAACCAGGCCCAGGTGGTGGGGCTGAAGCCCCAAAGCCCACCCCATGGATCCGGGACTGGGTGGGAGTTGTTTGGACGTTGGTGCCGAGATGTGTGTTTTGGGGGAGGGACTGGGGTGTGAGTGGGGCTTGAAAATATATAATATAAATAGGGATCGTTTTGTTGACAAGTTTTGATAATGTTGTTTTTGCCATGAAATATATGTTGTGATAACTCATTAGAATCGCCTCATAACTCATTAGAATTGCCTCGCTGAGGCGATTCTAATGAGTTGTCACAACATAAAATATGTTTTAATTCAACCAAGCCCAGGTGGCGGGGCTGAAGCCCCAAAGCCAACCCCATGGATCCGGGACTGGGTGGGGTGGGGTTGTTTGGACATTTTTTCTCTCGTCTATCATTTCTCCTCTTTCTCCCTCTCTCTGGGAGATGGCCCAAAACAATCAATCAGTCGTGAAAATTAAATGCAGAATGTAAGTGCATTACCAGTGACTTCTACCATTTGACACTTCTGAAATAGTTGATATTCTATTTGGGACAAAATTAAAATTATTTTGAGCTGTCCCAGTACTTACATCATTACCGTATTCACAATCACAGTATCCGAACGCACTGTACCCTCTCTTCCGGTTTTCATAGCGTTGAATCGAGAGTACAAAATTCGCTTATAACCAGTAGCCGGAAATCATTAGGTTTTGAGTTTTTATCCGGAATCTACTGCGTCATTTATAGTTATTCAGCTTCGAAAATGTAAAGAGGTTCGTTTGATATAATTTTCTCTTCGGTCTTTTACTTTATTGCCCTGTACAATGAAAAACTCCTTGCCGTCGCAGATTTTTTTTTCCGAACAGCTTAATTTAACACGAGATTGTGTTGTGCAAAACTTATCTATCATTCTTTTATCAAAACTAACAAACTGTAGATTGATAACGCCTTCCGTTTATTCTAAAGATTTTTTATAAAACATGTAAGAAAATGCTCAAAATGGTTTAAGAATCATGCCAAGGGCGATTTGAATACTGTACCAATTAATACCCACCCATACACGACATTGTACAGGGTAATAAAGTAAAAGACCGAGGAGAAAATTATATTAAACTTACCTCTTTACATTTTCAAAGCTGAATAGCTATAAATGACGCAGCAGATTCCGGATAAAATCTCAAAACATAATGATTTCCGACTACTGGTTATAAGCGAATGTTTGTACTCTCGATTCAACGCTATGAAAACCAGAAGAGATTGTACATGTATTTCGGATACTGTGACAATGGCTTTTTGATTTTCTAAGTTGAGTCAGTTTGATATTTAAAGTGAACTTTCTATATGTCCGTACATAAATATGTCACTATAATTTACTTATAATATTGTTATATAACTTACCTTTAAACAAAAATTACCAAACTGAAATTTTCAAGAACCAAAGCAAATTTATCAAGAAGCTCAAATCACCAAGTACCTATCTTTACCCATCATGGTTAAAGGATCATTTTCTTTCCTAACTAGAAAATACATATACAATAAAATTTAAGAAATAAATAAATACAAAACCAGAGGACCATTGGTCCTGTAGCTCACCTGAGTCCATTCATCCTTAGCACTCAAGAGTAAGAAACACTGAAGTAAGTTGTACAATTTGGCCTAATTTCAACTTTGACTGAGTTATTATGCTTGTCCTAGTAAATATTAGCAAGAATAAAAAAAAAACATGTTTGTAAAACTTTTTGCCTAAATATTGCAGTAACACAGAAATAAATGCCAATTTGCACTTTTCCCAATACAAGTCTATGGAAACTTTAAAATGCCATAGTAATGAAACCATGTGGGCAACAATAATAAAAAACAATATGTACGTAGCGGCTCATGTCATGAGCATGTATGCAAAGAGTCAGCTTCATCCCCCTATATGGTTTTTGAGGAAAAGATTTTTAAATATTTTTTTCAAAAATATTTCCTTAATATTGCCATGGCAACAAATCAAATTCTGCAGTTTGGACAAAATTAATAGGAATCATAGAGGACTACTCAAGCAACATTTCTGAAGATAAAAAATCCAAAAATAACAAGCAAAAACTGCAGCTTTCCATTTTTCCCATTATATTTCAATGGAAACTATAAGTTGCCATACCAACCTAACTGCAGAAGCAATTGCCATAAAAAAACTGTAATTATATAGAAGCTTGTACAAAGATCCGTTCTGTAAAGTTTGAGCTTTATCGGCCACATAGTTTCTGCAAAAATGATATTTTAATATTTTTTCTATTTTTAACCGTTCGGTTGCATTGGCAATCAGCCAAATTGTGCAATTTACATAAATTTCATGTGGTTGATAGAGGACTACTCAAGGAACATTTCTGTAAAAGTTTTGTCAAAATATCTGCAGTCACATAGCAATAAATGCAAATTTTCAATTTTCCCATGATAAGTCAATGGCAACTTTATGTTGCCATAGCAACCAAACTGCTGGAGCAATTGCCAAGAAAAACAGTATTTGTATAGACAGTAGTACCTAGATCCTTTCTGTGAAGTTTGAGCTTTATTGGTTGTATAGTTTCTGAGGAGATGATTTTTGAATATCTTTTCTATTTTTAACCATTTAGCCTAATAGTGCAATTTACATAAATTTCATGTGGTTGATAGAGGACTACTCAAGGAACATTTCTGTAAAGTTTTGTCAAAATATCTGCAGTCACATAGCAATAAATGCAAATTTTCAATTTTTCCCATACAAGTCAATGGAAACTTTAAGTTGCCATAGCAACCAAAGTTCTGAAGCGATTTGGATAGAAAACAGTATTATTGGTTCCCCCTGCCTATAGATGCTATATATGAAATTTGGTAACAATGGGCCTTGTAGTTTCAGAGGAGATGTCTTTTGAAAATATTGACGGACGACGGACGGACGACGGATGCCTGCCTATACTATAAGCTCACCTGTGAGCCTTCGGCTCAGGTGAGCTAAAAAAAACCCCAAAAAACAAGAAGCTAGAATCATGGACTTAAATTTTTTCACGCACATACAAGTTGGTTGGAAAAATGCAAAATCTCTCTTTTTACTGACTATAATAATATATTTGCTATTTTACACAGCATAAACTTTTCTATGATTTTCCTGTAAACTTCATTATTTTTCAGGGCTATTTATCAATAAATTTAGTAAACAATAAGCTAGGGGTTCTCAGGTAGTCATTTGTTATGCAGTGACAGATATTATTATATATATTAGTGTTTATTCATTTGTCTAAAGTACCTGTTTATAGAAAACAACAAGAATGTGTATTACTAAATTTATTTACAAGATGTTTGGCACTATAGGGACCAGCTCAGCCAGAAATTTGCAAAAACCTTAGATAATTACCTGTATAAATTTGGTCCAACAGGTAACTAGTCCAAGGATTACATCAGTGCAGTCCGAGTTGGACCAGTCCAAGGTCCAATGGTCTAAGTGATTTGGTCCAAGGATTACACTGACCCATATTTATCAATTGTATACGGTCGTCACACTTTTTGAAAGATGTATCTTCTTTTTTTTTTTGGATTCATCACTGTTGTATACACCTGACTCCATCTGTTACATATACTTTAGTGGTTCCTCTATGGATTTCCATTGTATACATTCGTTACACTTTTTTGGAAAGATGTGCTGTTGTTGTTTTTTTAAACAGAAATATCCTGTCTACTTCCGTTACACCTCCTGGGATGGGTTTCCCTATATAATACTATTGTATACGTTCGTCACACTTTTTTGGAAAGATGTGCTGACTTTTTTTTTCCTCACTAGATATATCTTGTCTACATCCGTTACACCTCCTGGTATGGGTTTTCCTATATATTTCTATTGTATACGTTTGTTACACTTTTTTTTGAAAGATGTCCTGATTTTTTTTTCCTTACTAGATATATCATACTTGTCTACATCCGTTACACCTCCTGAGATGGGTTCCCCTATATATTTCTATTGTATATGTTCGTTACACTTTTTTGAAAGATGTGCTGATTTTTTTTTTCCTGACTTCATTAACTTTTCTTGTCTACATCCGTTACACCTCCTGGGATGGGTTTTCCTATATATTTCTATTGTATACGTTCGTTACACTTTTTTTGAAAGGTGTTCTGATTTTTTTTCCTCACTAGATATATCTTTCTTGTCTACATCCGTTACACCTCATGGAATAGATTTTCCTATATATTTCTATTGTATACGTTCGTTACACTTTTTTTGAAAGGTGTTCTGATTTTTTTTCCTCACTAGGTATATCTTTCTTGTCTACATCCGTTACACCTCCTGGGATGGGTTTCCCTATATAATACTACTGTATACGTTCGTCACACTTTTTGGAATGATGTGCTGACTTTTTTTTTCCTCACTAGGTATATCTTGTCTACATCCGTTACACCTCCTGGTATAGGTTTTCCTATGTATTTCTATTGTATACGTTCGTTACACTTTTTTTGAAAGATGTCCTGATTTATTATTTTCCTCACTAGATATATCATACTTGTCTACATCCGTTACACCTCCTGGGATGGGTTTCCCTATATATTTCTATTGTATACGTTCATTACACTTTTTCTGAAAGATGTGCCTGTTTTTTTTTCTGGTATATATTTTTCTTGTCTACATCCGTTACACCTCCTGGGATGGGTTTTCCTATATATTTCTATTGTATACATTCGTTACACTTTTTTTGAAAGGTGTTCTGTTTTTTTTTTTCGTCACGAGATATATCTTTGCTTGTCTACATCCGTTACACCTCCTGGGATGGGTTTACCTATATATTCCTATTGTATACGTTAGTTACACTTTTTTTGAAATATGCGCTAATTTTATTTTTGCTCACTAGATATATCATACTCGTCTACATCCGTTACACCTCCTGGGATGGGTGCCCTATATATTCCTATTGTATACGTTCGTTACACTTTTTTTGAAAAATGTGCTGTTTTTTTTTTCCATACTAGAAAAATCTTGTCTACATCGGTTACATCTCCTGGGATGGGTTTCCCTATATATTTCTATTGTATACGTTCGTTACACTTTTTGAATGATAAAAAAAGATGTGCTTATTTTTTTTCAACAGATACATTGGTTTTCCTATCTGGTAATCCTAAGGCTGGAGTGCATTTGTCTACATTTGTCTACACCGTTACGGTGTGACGAAATGCGCCCTTCCGGAAATCTGCTCTCCTTTTGTGCACTATATGATACATACACTGATATTTGTGAGAATTGGAACAACAACATACACTGATGTTCATGAGATAAAATATATATAGCTAATTATATAGCTAAACCCTCAACCAACTTTAAACCCTCAACCAACTTACATAGTCCTGAACACATGACGTTACCAGTCATTTCGTAATTTCAAGTTTTTGCCGTTGATCAACACATGACCCTACGGGAGGAGCATAGTGGATCCCGGCTAAGGGTCAGTAGTACAGGACTACCAACTTACACAAATGTTAAATAAACAAGAAAACATTTACATATATGGTTGGTTGGTTGATTTGATGCTTAACGTCCACGGTAAACAACTAAGGTCATGTCGGGACGGTCAGTTAACCTAACCACACTATTCCTGGGCAGGCTTAGACCTCCTAAGCGGTTAACCAGTACTAAGTGCACATACTTTCGCCAGTAACTGACAACTGCCCTTCTTGAATCAGCGGAAGGAGAAACGAAAGTATGTGGCCAGACGGGGATTCGAACCCAGGACCTCTGACTTACGAGTCAGGTGCCCTACCGATTGCGCTACCCGGCATTTACATAAATGGACTAAGAGTATTTTTTACCCTTGAAGCACCAAAAACTCACCACCAACAACAAAGCAGTCAACAAAATTTACATTAACTTTGCAAGTTTTAAGAG
Organism: Ctena decussata; assembly: GCA_963989385.1. Classification (NCBI taxonomy): domain Eukaryota; kingdom Metazoa; phylum Mollusca; class Bivalvia; order Lucinida; family Lucinidae; genus Ctena; species Ctena decussata. The sequence continues at coordinate 53,998,454 of OZ022509.1, forward strand.
TTTTCTGTCCAAGCAATATCATTTGGAGAATTAAAACACTAGAGGGCAAACAGTGTAGATCAAGATGAGGTGACTCATTATAAGCTGCCTCACCTAGATCTACGCTGTGTGCAAATTCAAAAGTTTCCATTTTTTTGTGCTTTAAGGGTTAAGGTGGGTTTTAATCCTCTAGAACAATCACAAAACTGTAGACAGATCTAGATTTTGGGGATTGTTTTGGAAGGGCAAAACCTTGTCATACATGAGCGTAAACAAATCAATAAGGTACTACAGTTACAAATATCCTAATAATAATTGTTAATAGTATGAAACAAAACCTGTTGCTTATTTGAAAGCTCACAAAGAAAATAAAAACTGTATTATTTCTGCATGTTGAAATACAGGGTTAACACCTGTTACTTGAGAAACATTTTCTATTCTGCCATTAAAACAAGTTTTTAATCAAAAATTGGAAATTTGAGTTTTTTTAAGCATTTGAAAATTTTTAAGCCAAAATGAAACAAGACCTGTCAGCTGGACAGGATAGCTCGCCTGACAGCACCTTGCCCATCACCTAAAAAACTTTAACGTAAAACTTTAACATTTTGCTAACACCAATGCCACCGCCGGGGGTAATGCAATAGCTCTTCCAGTAATTTCATACAGGCGAGCTAAAAAATGACACAAACAAAAACTTCTCAAAATTTTTCAGAACTTGTACTGGTATTAATAAGGTATTAAATACATCAGAAAGCAAACTAATGTATATCTATTTTCCCACTTTATAAGCAAAAACTAAACTTCTGGAAGCCCTGACCTCTGTTGGAAAGGGCAACGAAAATGAAAATAGCAGAGTTGCTGCCCCTGAAAGTGAAATCATTCACCTTAAATGTGTAATCTTAAAGTCATAGCTTCAAATTATTTAATTTTGCAATTAGGGGATAACTGTATTGAAATTCGTCATTTGGGGAGGTAAATAGTCGGTTTTATGGTCGGAAATTTCGTTTTACGGCGACGCGCCAGCGGAGCCATAAAACGAAATTTGTGACCATAAAACCGACGATTTACCTCCCCAAATGACAATTTTTAATATAGTTATCCCCATTCTAATGCACTTTTTCACATTTTCAGCTTTCAAAGTGTACTTCTTTGCACCCATTGCAAGCGCTTTCAGGATATACTGTCGCAAATATTTGACGTTATCCAATCAGACGTCGCGTTACTTACGCAAGTGCATTAGAATGTCTAATTTAACTCTAATTAAATGTTTCAGCCAAAGGCCTTCTTCAGTAAAACAAAGTTCCACTTTACTGAAGAAGACCTTTGGCGGAAATATTTAAATGGAGTGAAATTAAACATGATTAGTTCTTCCTCATCTTTCCCAAGTGGAAAAAGTTTAAAAATGCAGGGGTGATTGAAAAACTCCAGCTTTACCCTTGAACATTGATCCCGACCAAACGTAGTGTGTGGCGCTGGAAAAAATTTAGTATTTAATTATATCATCTGTTTCAAGGCAAGATTTCTATGACAGTTTACGATTCAAAAGCATTCCACTTCCAAGGGAATTCAAACCTGGACCACTAGTTTAGCAGGCCAGTGGTAAACTCACCAAGCTATCGTATTTCTTAATTTATAAGACAGATTTCAACCCCGCCAAAACACTCCCAAACATCTAGATTCATCTTATAGGGTTTTCCCTTCTAAAACAATTCCAAAACTCTAGATCCATCTTAAAACCTTCTAAAACAATTCCAAAACTCTAGATCCATCTTTAAGATGGATCTAGAGTTTTGGGATTGTTTTAGAAGGGATCTAGATTTTCTGTATTGTTTTAGAAGGGAATATAAAGGTGGATCTAGATTTTTGGGATTGTTTTAGAAGGGAAAACTCCCATCTTATAGCAGAATGTAGGCATTCAAAGTCATTCTAAAGATGAAAAAGCACAAACTTGTAGCCATATAAATATGGTACCAGTGCTCAAGACTGAAAATCTTTATCCTGGCTTCTCTGAAAATGTGAATCCCCAGACTTCACAGCCATACTTCCACGTGGCGGTATTATTTGTATTCACTATTTTTCATGAGAACCCTCGTGTCTTCTCAGCCGCCATTTCTCAGCAAACTGCTTCCCACAGATTTCACAGCTGTGTTGTTTCTCATCCGTATGAGAGCGACGGTGTCTGTAAAATGTTGACATATCACTGTAACTTTTCCCGCAGAGGTCACAGTTGTAAGGTTTCTCTCCAGTATGTGCTCTTTCGTGTATGACCAAAACAGAATGCCTCGTACAGACTTTAGTACAGAACCTACAGGCGTACAGCTTCACCTTTGGATCACCTTCCACACCATCTGGAAGAAAAAAGAAACTTTTGTTAGTCAAAAGTCTACATAACATAATTATCTGGCTATAAGAAGGGGTTTTCTCTCAGCAAAAGTACTGGTAAATATGTAAATCTGTTATGTGCTATTTGGCTGTTAGATAGATTTTTCTCTTCCAAAACAATTCCAAAAATCTAGATCCATCTTACAAGATGCATCTAAATTTTTGGGATTGTTTTGGAGGATAAAACTGCCATCTTATGACCAAATAGATATGGTATATCAGGGTTGCCACTAATTTCCCTGATTGTTCTCTGATTTTTTCCCCTACATTTTCAAATTTTTCATATCTTTAACAGCTCCAAAATTTGATTATATTGAGTATACGCGGTAATTTTTGCGGGTATGTAACACTTCAAAACTGGGAGTTACTCTTCAAAAATAATGGATTTGCTAGCAAAATAATGAATTTGCACCCTGCAAGCAAATTCATTCCTTTAAAAGTAAACCCGTATGAGGAGGAAGGAACACCTCTGTGCAGGATCTTTCAATATATGAAAAATAACAAGATTTTTTAAAAAGTTGTCAAATGTGATACATTTTCACATTTTATTCATAAAACACCAATTTTATTTTGAGGGTGTATGATAATCTGCATTGAGGTATGTGCTGGTCTGTGGTGAGGTCTGTAAAGATCTATGGTAGCCTGTGACAATCTGTGGTATTTAGAAGGTGGATGACAGAAGACATCCTAGCCTAACTCAACTGTGTTTTGAACCCTTCTCCAATGCAGCCATTCATCTGAGCTGAACTTGTAGCCTTGTCATAGAGGTGCACCATGGTGGGAATTAGATTTGTATTTATATTGTTCTTCTGCATGGTGGCACATGGGGCAACATGCCATACCTTGTCAAAGGTGTTTTTGAAATCAACGAAGACATGGTACAGGTTTTCCAGCTAAAACATCTAGATGGCTCTAGATTTTTAGGGTCCCTCTTGTAACACTGATCTAGAAAACCCTTTATGATATTAATCCAAATGCACCCACCCCCTCTTCCACCTATTTTCCAAAAATAATAATAAATCTGATTTTTTTTCAGTCATACAAAGGTAAACATGAATTCTTGTTCACTGCTCTGGAGGATAAAGTTCTTCCAAAATGGGGTCCACTCTTCAAGGAAAAAATTTTCTCGTAGGAGCAAATTCTTTCCTTTAAGAACTGCCCTTATTTAGGAGGCAAAAAAGGAAAACAGTAGAACTGCTTCATCAGAAAGTATCGGTATTACTATTCACCTTAATACTGTTTATCACAAGTACAGTAGAACTTCAATGGTTCAAACAGGCTTGGGACTATGAAATTAGTTCCAGCCAAAGGTAGTTCTAGCCATCCAGGGTTGGTTTCTATATAAACTGATCTCTAGGGACCCATCAACGAGTTCTAGCCAGGCAGGGTAAACAAGCTATCAGGATTTGAGCCACTGAAGTTCTACTGTATTTTGGCAGTGATTGATTTACTACTCTCTAGAAGCTCTAAATAATGCCCCTTCTTTTCGTAAATTGTAAAACCCCTGGGGTGTTTAATAGGATTAATGCAGTAACATAAACATATAATTATGGTTATCCCAGTTATATTGTTAAAAGCAGAATAAAATGAAATTACAGTATTTAAACAAACAAGTTGGAATGTGAAGCCTGGTGTCGTTTCAACTGCCAATTCTCAGGAAATTTCTTCCCACAGATTTCACAGGTATGCCGTTTCTCATCAGTATGGGAACGCCGGTGTCGGGAAAATGCTGACATATCGCTGTAACTTTTTCCACAAAGCTCACAGTTGTAAGGTTTCTCTCCAGTATGCAGTCTCTCATGGGCGACCAAACTAGAAGGCCTTGTACAGACTTTATCACAGAACCTGCAGGCATTTACTGGAAATTTTACTCCTAACTCAACACCATCTGGAAGATAAAGAAACACTAGTTAGTCGAAGCTCTACACGTACAGTCAAACTTGATATGAGCCACGACACGAGAAAACCAACAAAGTGGTTGTGCGCCAAGAGCAGACTCAGATCAGCCTTGGCACCCCCCTAGTCTAATCAATTTCATCGTTGAGTGCTTAAAGGGTAGCTCAGGGATGCAAACAGCGAAGACTCTGATCAGACTGGGTGGATGCCCAGGCTGATCTGAGTCTTTGCTGGCTGCACATGCCAGTTTGTTGGTTTTGTCGTGTCACGGCTCATATCTTGAAAACTGATATCACAAAGTATCCTCTTTTATCAAAGAATATAGTTTGGCTACATTTCCTATTTTTATTTACATTTCAACTTCTTTATCTTAAACTACTGATATCTAAAAGTAAATTTTCTGGGACCAAAAATTTTACTTTGAGATATCAGTAGTTCAAGATAACATTACCAGAAAATTTACTTTGAGATATCAGTAGTTTGGGATAAATTTTGACTTTGAGATATGGAGAGTTGACTGTATATGTAAAGTGCAAATTTTAAGAATGGTCAGCCATCAACAACAAGTCTTTTAAACCACATAGGTATTCCATGGTTATTCATTATATGCTTGGGATGCTTGCGTCCAAAACAACCACAAAAATCTAGAGCCATCTCAAAAGAAGGATCTACATTTTTGGGATTGTTTTGGAAAAGGAAAAAACATCTTATTGTAGAATTGCATGTCTGGTTTAGATATCTGGGGTCATTCTAAACACAGTCTTATAACTGAAAAAATATAACATTTCAGCAAGGCCCCTTACTAGATTCTGATGTATTAAAGTACATACTTTATTCTCTATTATTGATAAACATACAGAGATGCAATGCTCTCAGTAGAAATTAAAGCAAATGTGGATCAGTATCTTTACTCCTCATGTAAGCAGCTCTTGTGTGTGTTTGTGTGTGTGGGGGGGGGGGGGGGGGGAGGGGAGGAAGAGATCAATAAATTGGGGTATAAAGATAAAAGAACACACATGCTATGTTCTGTATGTGTAGAAAAATATAACAATTTACTACACAAGAAAAAATCTACAAAACAAAAAACAATAAGAATGTAATGCAATAAGAATGTAATGTTTCATTCAATAATGAACAAATAAAGCAAATTGTTCTGAGAATTTAAGGTTTTCCTTGGTAGAAGGCCATCAGCTTGGGGACCTCCCCAACTAATGGTCTTCTTCTTAAAATGTATTTTTTTTTCCTTTCTTTCTTTTTCTATAAACTCTATGTAATTCTCAGTAATGACCAGAATTTCCAAATTTGTCTTCTGTAATTCTTCTTTTAGATAGTTTTTTCTCTTCTGGAGCAATCTAAAAATTCTACTAATTATAGAATTTTTGAGATCCATCTTGTAAGAAGGATCTAGATTTTTGGGACAGTTTTGAGAAGAAAAAAACTTTGATATCAACAAATAAATATGATATAGTTTTGATATCATTATGCAACAAGACCTGTTGCTCATTTGAAAGATCTACACATTAATAACTTAAGGAGGCTCAACACTTTTAACAAAGAAAATTAAAATTATATTATTTCTGCCCTATTTTTATTTTTTTCAAGTCAAGGCACTTTATTTCCTCATTCCATACAAAAATGACACACGAGAAACAAATTCACAAGGCTAGGTGTAGCATAAATATTCATGCATGAGCGAACTAGATACACAAACAAATAACAAGGCTACAACAATAGCATTTAATAAATAATAAATACGACCAGATGAGTGTTTCATATATGAAAACTCTACTCACATTTATCACATTTATGTACTAGAGGTGCAACGATTCACTTCGATGCATCGAAAATCCGGTTCACAAGGGCCGATTCGATTCCGATAACAACTTCACTAATTTCGATTCGATTCACAACCCCCCGCATGGGCCCTCAATTAAAACGGAAGTCCGTGTTTTAGACCCGCTCTTAATATTATAACCCGTTTATAACGTAACATACGATTGGTCAGTAATAATTAGGTCATCCAATCAATACGGGTGTTTCGTTTCCTTATCGGTAGGGTTATCAAAATGGCGTCTAACGATGACTCGCAGAAACCTGTGTTCAAAGATGCACCCCTAAGATAAATAGAAGTGTAAATAAAACAAAATAAAGTGATAAACATGATGAATTAAGGTAGCATAAAATCAATCATGAATCGAATCGAATTAATCGAATCGAGGTGTCTGAAATCGAAATCGAATCGAATCGGTCGTTGGGTGAATCGTTGCAGCTCTATTATGTACAGTATATTGATTTTTTATCTACACTGATGTACATGTACAGTATATTGAATGTATATATACAGTATATTGTTTTGGAAGAGAATAATCCATTCTACAGTGGAATTACACATAACTGATTTATACATATGCAGTAATTTCGGAAGGGTAAACCTCTCTTCTTACCGTAAAAATTCTAAAAGTTGAGACACCTAAAATAGTTACCATTGTTGTCCTAGAAATTAAACCGATTGGTTTTTCAATGTGAAATGTATCTACTGTAATGGCATATATATTGGGACACCTAAAATTAAGGGATTTTCCAATTTGGAACAAATGGAAAATTCATTTTCTTAGGTGTCCCAATACTTAAGCACATTAGCCTTAATGTGCCTAAATTTTGGGACACTTAAACTAATTTTCCATTTAGGACAAATGGAAAATTCATTATTCTAGGTGTCCCAATACTTAAGCACATTAGGATAAGAGCTGCAGATGGTTGGTTGGTTGATTTGATGCTTAACGTCCACGGTAAACAACTAAGGTCATGTCAGGACGGTCAGTTAACCTAACCACACTGTTCCTGGGCAGGCTTAGACCTCCTAAGCGGTTAACCAGTACTAAGTGCACATACTTTCGCCAGTAACTGACAACTGCCCTTCTTGAATCAGCGGAAGGAGAAACGAAAGTATGTGGCCAGACCGGGTTTCGAACCCAGGACCTCTGACTTATGAGTCAGGTGCCCTACCTATTGCGCTACGCGGCCCGGCAGCTGCAGATGGAATGGCAAACAGTGTATGCCTTGATCAGACTGCTACTGCAGGAGCAGTCTGATCTGGATCTGCAATGTTTGCTCAGACCTGTCTGTTGCAATACATAGAATTTTTATGTAATATATAGAATTTTTTGGTATCAACGAATAATCACAGTTCTACTGAGTGGCTGTATTATTTGAATTCCAAATTGACATGTGAAACCTGGTGTCTTCTCATCTGCCATTTCTCAGAAAATTTCTTCCCACAGATTTCACAGACAATCCGTTTCTCATCCGTATGAGAGCGACGATGTCGGTACAATGCCGGAATATTGTTGTAACTTTTTTGGCAAAAATCACAGTAAAATGGTGGTTTCTTTCCAGTATGTGTTCTCTCATGCTTGGCCAAAACAGAAGGACCCGAACAGACTATTTGACAGAACCTGCAGATACTCAGCTTATATTTTACTCCACCCACAATGCCCTCTGGAAGAGAAAGAAACACTAGTTAGTCAAAGCTCAATATTTAATAATATTCTTGATTGCTACTCCTCCTCAATTTCGAGTTTCTCTGACTTTTTTCAGATTTTATTCCAGACATTTTCATTTTTTCCATATTTTACCTTTCGAATGGTAAAATATGGAAAATTTGAAAATGTCTGGGAAATATTTCCAAAACTTTTTTAAAATTTTCCATATTTTACCTGATTTCTCCCAGACATTTTCAATTTTTACCTGATTTTTCCCAGACATTTTCAAAGGACCTGGTATGATAAGGGCCGTTTTTGGCCCCCATTCAAATTCTCTTTAAAATGCATGGTTTCTATTGCTTATTATTTGTGCGTATGGGAACAAGCAGAAATAATATGTTTCTTGTTAGTTAATTCTCAGAATAACATGATTTCTGACATGCCTACGTTGTTTCAATAAAATGAAGGAAAATTGCGAAAAAAAATTGAGTTTAATACATATTCCTTTAAAGAAATAAGTCATTTACAATAACTTTTGAAAGCTCTTAACAACAGGCTTTTGATGAAATGCTTATATGTAAGATTGCACAGCTAATTACCTGTGCACTGCACCAGGCCTCTCCAGGTACCCCACCCACTCAAGTTTGCAAGTCCAGAGACGCTAACCAAAAAATTTCAACAGATCAAAATGAAATGTATACCAGATTATTCCTTGTGTTCTAACTAAGAAAATGAATATCCACAACATATGTTTATTTTGTCTATGAGCGGAGATATGGGCGTTTTTATGTTGAGAACGCTGGGAAAATGTTCCAAACGCTGCCAGTTTGGTAACAAAAAGTTAAAAATAAACATTGAGCCCGGTCTCCAGCACATTTAATATTTTCATGGCATGTAAATATATTAAAATTTCATCTGTATACAAAATATTAAATGTGCTGGAGGCCGGGCTCATATATTTTGACAGCCACAAAGGCTACCAAATTCGTCATTTTCGTCAGAATCCGCTGGGGGTATGGGTATGTTCAGTACAAATATCACAAATATTTTGTGCAAGAACTGGTTAATTTTGTGTTTGCTGTTACATTCAAGGTTTGAACTTTCATATGAATACATTTTTATTAGGGAAATAAGACTTTTCAAAAATGAGTTTTCTGGGGGCCAAATATGGGCCTTATCATACCAGGTCCTTTTCCATATTTTACCTTTCCAAAGGTAAAATATGGAACATTTGATAAAGTCTGGGAAAATTTGAAAATGTCTGGGAAAAATCAGAGACTATCTATGGAAACTCTCAAGGTCTGTAATAATATTGTTGACAGAAAGAAAATAACATGACACACATGCTCTGTATGAGTAATAATAAAATGATCAAGACAAGAGAAAAAAAAACAAAAAAAAACGGCAGTTTCTGGCACTTAATTTCCCATTTAGGAATCAAAAGTTAACAATGATGCAAACTATGTTGTGTATACAACTAAATCATGAATTCATGATTTTAAAACACTGTAACTGTAAAATTTCAAACTCATATTCACGCTTCAGTGAAATCAATCCTGATTTTGTGCTGCATTTTTAGGTCCTTCACTATATCAGCGCATGAAATAACTAAGACACAGAAAGGGCTCCCCTATAGTATATGACAAAAAAAAAATACAGAAAGGACCCTACACAGGCTAGCCATCTAAAACCCTCAACTGTCAAATATTTAGATGACTAAACTGATGTTTTCTCATGTTCCCTTTCTCGGCGTAACTTTTCCCGCAGATCTCACAAGAATATGGCTTCTCTCCAGTATGAATTCTCTCATGTTTTTTAACGTTAAAAGAGCACGTGAAACATCTCTCACAAAATCGGCACTGATACTTGTATGGCCTGTGTCTTTTCCGGGGAACATCTTGTGAATCTGAAAGAGCAATTAAGAAATGGTGAGCATGAAAATGACTCTCGACCCTTTCAGCGGCAAAAAGCAGACGACAAATTAACCTCTGCAAACTTTCAAAAAAATGTTTTGTCCAAGCTATATCATAATGAGAATTCAAAGATTAGAAGGCAAACAACATAGATCTAGATGAGGTGGCTAATTATGAGCCTCCTCATCAGGATCTATGCTGTTTGCAAAATCAAATTTTGTCATGTTTGGTGCTGTAAGGATCAGGAATGAAACACCTGAATTTGCAAACAGAAAATGAGCCAACTCATCTGGATCTACAATGAATGCCCTGTGATATTTGAGTATATCTCAATGTGATATAGTGTGGACAAAACATTTTTTTTAATTTTGCAGATGTAAACTTTGTTATCTGTTTTCTTGGTGGGCGCCTTAGAGCATGCTCAATTGCCTCAATAGGCAAAGATTCAGAAAATCTCACAGTGAGGTGCTCTAAAACACTTATATTTGGCAATATTGTTGGTTAAGGTAAAGAGCGCTAACATAGAAGTCCACCAATAATTGATTTTTAAGGCATTTACATATGCACAGCTAGAAATGATAATCGCTACCTAAGCCTCCTTCAATCGGCACAATATATCACAAAAACCATGACTATTCTGCACAGATATATAGAATATACCATGATAGTGTCTTTTGATATCAAGATTATCAGGTGAGACCAGAAACAGCGTAGGAATAGCGAGGCTTGCTATGACTTAAGTGGTTTTATAAATATGACCCCAGAGGATACCTGAGATGGCTTGGAGGTACACCTTCGATGTAAGAAAAGTAAAGTGAAAGTCTGAAATAGCCTAAAATAATGATCTTTTAAGTTAACCATTGATCTTAACCACTAGAGATTGTTTCCATGCATGCATCTAGTGGTGAAGATAATTGACATCTGAAGCTGGTTTAGACTGGTTTAGATATTTGGGGGAGACTGCCAATCTTATAGCAAGATAAATATGATGAACCAGTCATTTTTTTACATGTTTTACCACAACGGTTAGGCGGCGATCGAAATGCTCATGCAATCAACATACGCTGTTGATTGCTGTTTCTAACAGTTTTCGATCTGCTTTCCTCAATTGTTAAGAGCCTTTTCAATTGCCACCTACCCCGTGTGTTTACAATTTGCAATCGAAAGTGCTGTTTCTAGCGGTTTATGATCCCCGTCCATCCCTTGTTAAGAGCCTTTTTGATCGCCGCCTACCAAGTGTGTTGACAGGACAAGAGATAAACTATATAAGGTATTCCACAGTTTGCAAATGCAATCTTTTTGCATCAATAGCAACTTAAAAGTTACATGAACAAAAAAAAAAGAGAACAACTGAAAAAACAACAACAAACAACAACAACAAAGAAAAAACAACAACAAAAAAAAAACAACGTTAAAACGCCTAACTATTCAGTCAAAACATTAAGGATAATCTAATTTTCACAATTTCTCAACTCTTGACCCTAAAATTGCCAAAAAAAAGAAAAATTTGATAACAGTGTAGAGTCAGAAAAGGTGGCTCAGAATGAACCACCTCATCTGGATCTACACTGTTTACCCTCCAGTCTTTGATTTCTCAATATGAAATAGTTTCGACAAAACATTTTTATGAAATTTTGAAGCCATAAATTTTGTCATCTGCAGTTTTTTTTCTCAGCTAGAAGGGTTAAAAAGCCTCAAAATTCAGTCACAACATTCAGAATAATCTCGATAATATCAAGAAGTTGATCTTGTAGATTCTCTAAATTCCTAGAACTTGTTTTGTGTAAGATGTGTAAACTGATGTGTCTTCATATTTCCTTTCTCAGAAAATCTTCTTCCACAGATTGAACAAGCATAGGGTTTCTCTCCAGTATGAATTCTCTCATGTTTTACCACATTAGCAGCAGACTGGAAAAGTTTCTCACAAAAACGACACTGAAATCTGTATGCTGGTTTCTTTTTCTGTAATGGCACATCCTCAGGACCTGAAAGTAAATAAGGTATTGTTAGTTTAATATTCAAAACTGAAATTTTGTTTTTCAACCTTAATACTTAAAGTACCAAAAATAATCAGCATACAGCTGATGGCCTGCAACCAGGTAACTGGAACACACACACAATAATTCCATGAAACTAACAGAAGTAAAACAAGAATTCCATGGAATGTGGTGTCAGAGCATTGTAACAAAACAAAGCTCAACATGAAAACAACAAAAAGTTTTTTGCCGCAGCCACTGCTGACAAAAGTAATACATGTCTGGCTTCTGCTAGTCGCAGGCGAGTTGTTATTGTGTTATTGTTTTACATCTACAGTAAACAGCTATGGTCATGTGCGGATGGTCAGTTAACCTAACCACACTATTCCTGGGCAGGCTTAGACCTCCTAAGTGATTTACCAGTACTAAGTGCACATACTTTCGCCAGTAACTGACAACTGCCCTTCTTGAATCAGTGGAAGGGGAAACAAAAGTAAGTGGCTGGACTGAATATTGAACCCGGGATTGCTGGCTCTTGAGTCAGAAACTCTACCAACTGCGCTAGGCGGCACACGTGAGACAAAAATTATTATAGCGTCTCTTGTTTTGACCAGAGGACCATTGGTCCTGTAGCTCACCTGAGTCCATTCATCCTCAGCACTCAGGGGTAAGTAACTCTAAGGCAAATTGTACAATATGACAGAATTTTGAAGTCTGCTTCTTGAGAACAATTCTGTAAAACTTTTGTCAAAATATCTACTGTAACACAGAAATAAATGCTAATTTACATTTTTCCCCATTATAAGTCTATGGAAACTTTGAGTTGCCATCGCAACAAACCAAGTGGGCAACAATAAAATAATAAAAAATAGTAATTCAATAGAGGCTATTACTAAGATCCTTTCAGTAAAGTTTCTGGTTTATCGTCCAATTAGTTTCTGAGTAGATGATTTTTTAGTATGTTTTCTGTTTTTAAACATTTGGTTACCATGGCAACCAGCCAAATTGTGCCATTTGCATAAATTTCATGCGGTTGCTAGAGGACTACCCCAGGAACAATTCTGTAAAAGTTTTGTCACAATATCTGCAGTGATATAGCTATGAATGAAATTTCAACTTTCCTATTATAAGTCAATGGCAACTTCAAGTTCCAACAGAAACAAAACTACTGTCAAGAGCAACTGCCATGAGAAACAGTATTTTTATAGAGGCTACTACTAAGATCCCTTCTGTAAAGTTTGAGCTGTATTGGTCTCATAGTTTTTGAGATGATTTTTTAACAGTTTTTCAATTTTTCTGTTGCCATGGCAACCAGCCAAATTCTGCAATTTGCATAATTTTAATAAGGCTGCTTGAGGACTACTCAAGGAACATTTCTATGAAAGTTTTGTCAAAATATCTGCACCGACATAGCAATAAATGCAAATTTTCTATTTTGCCATTATAAGTCAATGGCAACTTTAAGTTCCCATAGCAACCAAACTACAAGAGCAATTGCCAAGAAAAACAGTTCTTTTATAGAAGCCAGTACTAAGATCATTTCTGTGAGGTTTGGGCTTTATTGGTTGTATAGTTTCTGAGGAGATGATTTTTGAATATTTTTTCTATTTTTAATCATTCGGTTGCCACGGCAACCAGCCAAATTGTGCAATTGACATAAATTTCAATTGGTTGATAGAAGACTACTCAAGGAAAGTTTCTGTAAAAGTTTTGTCAAAATATCTGCAGTGACATAGCGATAAATGCAAATTTTCAATTTTTCCCATAGAAGTCAATGGAAACTTTAAGTTGCCATAGCAACCAAAGTTCTGAAGCGATTTGCATAAAAAACAGTATTATTAGTTGCCCCTGCCTATAGACGGACGACGGATGCCGGCCTATACTATAAGCTCACCTTTGAGCCTTTGGCTCAGGTGAGCTAAAAAGGCATTTAAAATCCAAAATATTTAAGTTATATTACCTTGCAAACTTTATCATCTGTATCCCATACTGAAATTAAGTTTGGCTTTAAAAATGTCAATGGCTGGATGAATATTAGGTACATTAGCAATGCCATATAATATTATGGTATTAGTACTAAAAACTTAGAGTGTCACTGCGTATCTAGATATTGTATTTCTTTGGTTATAAAATGGGGGTCTTTCCCTTCCAAGACAATCCCAAAATCTTGACCCATCTTATAAGATAGATCTAGGTAATTGTGATTGTTTTAGAAGAGAAGCATCTCATGGCTGAATTTCATAGTACAGGGTTCAAGGTTATAAAACTGCAGAATAATCTCAAACTCAAAATAAAGCACACTGATTGGCTGCTTCCGAGCATGTGCTCGCAAGCAGCCAATCAGTGTGCTTTATTTTGAGTTTGAGATTGTACTCCAGTTTTATAAACTCAAGGCCTGATTTTCATTTTTGGGATCATTCTACAGATGGTAACAACATCAAATACAGTACTGACCATGTTAATTTGATACTTTGCATGTTATGTCATGATTGACAGGGGAACACTGTGAGAATGCTAAAAATTATGTTACTGATTGTCTGATAACACTGAGAATGCTTTCTAAAAATACAAAACCTGCAATATGTCATAGTTTTATATCTGTCCTTGCCAAACTGCTTTGCTTCACTTTTGGTAAATGGTTGCCTTTGTTGTCAAAGCCCCATTATCATATTGCAGCTTATTTACATATTTCTTTGATTATAGGAGAATTTTTTCCCCTTCAAAAAACAAGCTCAAAGATAATAGCCATCTTGAAAGATGAATCTGGACCCTTGGGACTGTTTTGTAAGCCAAAAACACATTTGAGCCGCAACACGACAAAACAAACAATGTGGTTGTGCAACCAGCAGACTCAGATCAGCCTGGGCATCTGCCCAGTTTGATCAGACTCTCTGTTATGCACTTAAAGGGTAGCAAAAGATCTAAGCTACCTCCATGCGGACAGTGAAGACTCTGATCAGACTGGGCGGATACCCAGGCTGATCTGAGTCTGCACTGGGCGCACAACCACATTGTTGGTTTTGTCATGTCATGGCTCATTTCATAACTTCTCTGACTGACTGATTTACATAATATATGCCATCCCGTTTTATAACCCAATAAATATGGTTAACAATGACAGTTACCCCATAGTACTAGTCCATGTAGATGATCCTTTTTATTATAATTCTTATTTCATTATGTAAACACTGTAAATCTGAGATGATTTTCATTCTTTCACTCCTTCAGTCATATGAAGTTTCAATTAAATATGGACAATTGCAACCAGAAATCAACTGGGAATGTTCCGGCCGCCAACCATTGTGAATAGCCACTCCTTAATATTTAACATGAGTAAGTTGGTGCATTTTCATGTTTCCTTTCTCAGCGAATCTTCTCCCACAAACCCCACAAGCATATGGCTTCTCTCCAGTATGAATTCTCTCATGTTTGATCACATTAGCAGATGACGTGAAACGTTTTTCACAAAATCGGCACTGAAATTTCAATGGCCTCTTTTTATGCCCAGACACATTCTCGAAATCTGAAATTATAATAAAAAGAATGTTAGTGTGATATCTTGTATTAATCGACACTTAGGCACTTTATTGCACAGAGCCTTTCAAAATCACCCAGAGCCTTTCAAAATCACCCTTCCATTATTCTGCAATGGCTGAAATATTTAATAGGTTTAGCGATTAGCCTTGCCCTCTTTACTTTGGTAGTAATTCCACTTCTTCTTCATAATACTGTATTTCTTCATACAAATACACCATATTTTTCTCTAGGAAAAAAAATTAAGAACTGAAGATATGATTTCAATCAACAAATTTCCAGCATGCAAGTCCTGAAATTCATTTTCAAAACAATATACGAAATCCAAAATAACACAAATTGAAAATGCCTCTAATTAATACTGACCATATGAAAGGCTATATACAATCACTAGACTCCAGAACAGCCCCTAGGAAACAGCATGGTGAATGGCAAGAACTGTCATAGCTAATTTCAACCTTGAAGGAGATCTGTCCGCATACAGGATAGCTTGCCTGACTGCCTAAAACATCCAGAAAGTGGACATAGACAGGGATGCTGGGGTGACGACAAATGCTCTACCTGACCTTTTACTCAGATGAGCAAAAACACTGTCAGCCTGTTTGGGAGTGCAATGTCGTTTCTTTTGTCTTAGACATCAGGATCACATTTTACACTTTCTTACTGTGCAATGTTTGTTAACTTAAATACTCCAGTGGTTCTGATTATGAGAAATTTGGTAAAATGTTAGGCAACACACATGGTCTTTAGCCATGCAAGACACAGGGTCTTGAGCCAGACTATAAAGACAGTGTTGGAGATCTTGCCCCCCACTACCAATGCTTTACAAAGCATAATCATATGAAGGTGTTTGTCCCTTTGATATAGTGAACTTATTCCGTAATAAGATGGTGCTTTACCTTTCCAAAATTACCACAAATACACTACTCAAAACATTTAAAGGAGCATCTTATATACTTAACAAAAATAGAAACTTGACGTTTTTATTCTGCTGTCATATGATATATGTCAGTATATTGCTATTGAATAGTGCATCATGTGCTCTTATTTTCCACTCCACTGAACTTGTTAGATCCAATGTATGCTACATTTACATGTTTTTGCATGGTTTGCATGTGCACAGTTGTGCATTAGTAACTTTGCTAGCAGATTCTATGTACACACTCGACACTGATAACAAAAGTAAATTCCTGCATAAACTTTCATTTCTGCATTAATATCATAATGTTTTAGCCTTAAACCAAACTTGCGATTCTGTGCACTGACGTTAATGTTGCCAAATACATAGGATGTTCGATTGCAGTTGCTAGACAACCTTCAATCTCAGAAACTGTTTACTGAAAGCCAGAGCCATTGAATCGTTGCATAAAAACAATGAAACACAGATTACAGACCCTTGACTTGCAGTACGTTTATTCAATGCTACGTCAGAATCAGACGTCAACGTCACAATTGAAATAAATATTATGTTAACATTTTAATTTGTTGTACTGCTTTTAAGATAAAATTTGTATATTTCTTGTCAAGTCAAATCTGTTTATGTTTTCAATTTTGCCTTTTTCTGGAAGCTGACCCCTGTCCATTCTAGAACAAGATTTAACATTTCTAATCATTGAAGTGCCCGAGTTCTTTACCAGAATTAAAAGGAAAGAATATCTAACCAGTTTCAAATCACAATATATACGTTAGAATCTGAACTTTTCAAAAATGTTGCAGTTTGAAAATCAATGACAAGCTTTCAACCATCAAGTTTCTATTTTTGCTCAGTATATTACTTTCATAGTCAAGGAGCAGCAGTAGTGAAGTGGATAACACTCCAGACTACCAATCCAGGGGTCGCAAGATCGATCCCCTGCTTCGGCGGTCTTTCGGATGAGACTTTAAACCGAGGTCCCGTCTCCATATGACCTCGTTGCTGGTGGGACGTTAAACCAGAGTTCACTCACTCACTCATTTCATAGATGACAGTGCAACACATCCCAACTTTGAGAGTCATTTACTTACAATCGACAAAGACATGGAATTTCCAATTATTTTGCCTATTCTTTTGAAGAGGGTCGAGGTTTTTGACTCTACAAGTTCTGATCCAGTATTTATATTGCTTATGTTCATGGACTGTTTTCTGTAAATATGGATTTTTTGTGAGAATTGCAATTTTTTTCAGAACAGATTTAAAGCATAAAAATTACACAGATACACAAGAGTACCAGTACTATGAATAAGTTACAGTGGAAAGTTTTGCACTGCAAAATTGCTTCTCAGTTTTCAGCAAAAAAAGGCAGATTTTTTGTATATGATACATAGAGAATATTACACGGTTGTTTTGATCCCAGCCCTGATCTCAGCCCGAGTTGACCGTATCGGCCCGAGCCCGAAGGGCGAGGGCTGATACGGTCCGAGGGCTGAGATCAGGGATGGGATCAAAACAACCGTGTGATGATCTTTTTATCATATACTTTCTTAAAGAAATTGAACTTTTGTAAGAAATACTGCAATATTTTTGTTCCATTAAAATTTTCCCCTTTTTTTTTCTTTTTCTTTTTATTGGCTGAAAAAAACATGAAGATGTTCGAGTCGGAAGAACATGGATGGTGAGCCGTGCCGCCATTTTTCTTTCAGCTGGAAGTACAACTGAGCACAAAATGAAGAAAACACATCACAATTGTTTGGTATTTTAATCGTAAATGGCTCAGATTACAAAATAAAACTTACCGAGAATGGTTTTCTGGTTTTAGAACAAACTACGAAGCCTCTGCGTGTCCACTTTCAGCCAGTCGACGTGCGGCAATAAACATGGCGGCAGACGTCTTTTAGCTCGCTGAATTGTTTTGATGACGTCTGCGGCAATACTTGACGTAAGCGCCAAAATTGAGGGCCGATACAAGGGCTGAGATATTTCTGTCCCGCCCTGCACGTGAGGTGATCTCGGCCCTACACCTGACTTTTGGACAACAGGGCTGGACAGCGCTTTCTGACAGGGCTATAATGGGTGGGCCAAATATCTAGTATCAAGGGCAATACTAGTGAAAGTATATGATAAATTTGAAACTGTAACATCTCATTAACTAACAATGTCATTAATTTTAAACAGCTGGGTCCTGGCAGCTAAACCTTTCACACCTCGGAGGGTGCTGTCTAGAAAGAATACTTGATTGTAAACCTAGTAAAATATTTCAATCCATTTTCTATTATGACCTCAAACCATAAAATGTAGATGATCCTACGCTTTAGGCTTGCATATTTCTATTTCCCATAAGCTACCTTAATTATTCGGTTACAATAAGAGAGTTTGTCCATTCAAAATTACCACAGATTTGTAAATCAGTTTTATGTAATTCAGCTATAAAATGTTTGTTTTTTCTTCCAAAACAATCCGAAAGATCTAGATATTTGGTGTTGGCTTGGAAGGAAAACCCTGTCTTATAATCAAGGAAATATGGCATTTCCTATAACTTATTTTGAGCTTTGATATGTGTAAGCTGATGTGTCTTCATGTTTTCTTTCTCAGTAAATCTTCTCCCACAGATCTCACAAGCAAATGGCTTCTCTCCAGTATGAATTCTTTCGTGTCTGATCAAGTTAGCACCCGAGGAGAAGAATTTCTCACAAAATCGACACTGATATCTGTATGGGCCCTTTCTTTGCTGAGAAATAATCTTGGCATCTGAAAGTAGAATGAAAATCTGTCAGTTGAGAGATCTTGTATAACACTTCAAGTACCTCTAAGAGACAAAAAATACCAAATGAGCCGCGACACGAGAAAACCAACAATGTGGTCGTGCGTCCAGCGCAAACTCAGATCAGCCTGGGCATCCACTCAGTCAGATCAAAGTCTTTTCTGTGGGCTTAAAAGGTAGCTAAGGGTCTAAGCTAGCTTCATGCGCACAGCGAAGACTCTGATCAGACTGGGCGGATGCCCAGGCTGATCTGAGTCTGCGCTGGGCGCACAACCACATTGTTGGTTTTGTTGCGTCGTGGCTCAAATAAATCCAATTAAACACCCTGGGGGCATTGTATTTTGCTAAATGGGGGCGTTATTTAGAGCCTAGAGTGTAGTAAACCAGCCACTGCCAAAATACCTCTTACAAGCAATATGTAAAGGTGATCAGTAAACTTTCAGAGGAAGCAACTCTACTTTTTGCCCCCTTTCTCGGTTTGGAAATCAGCTGGCTTTGACCCTTGGCCAGAGCAAGAGTGAGAAAGCCAAGTTCTGCTTACAGAAGGTCAGGTGTTTTACCCTAGGAGCTCTGGTTTTACCCATCTTTGCTTAACAATCAGCTCAACATAAGTAAAATATTTTTAAAATGGTCATGAAACTCAAACTAAATCAAGTTATGGCATGCACAAGGTAAGTATACACAAAAACAATCAAAGGGATGTAACTCTAAAACAAAGAAAGGGAGAGTAGCCATTGTTGTATGTGACACACTGTTGGCACTGTTCATACACATTGCTATGACTTTTCATCAAGATATCCCAAAAAGATTATCTATACTGAACAAAAAAAGAAACGTTACATGCACATTCAATGCACGTTGTCTTTGAACTGAATCAAGACTTTGCCAATTTTATTTTATATAAAAATGCCAAAAAGTATCAGTATTTAAGAAAATGAATATCACAACATAAGCTGCGAGATTAATGTCTCCATATCAGTTTGATTCAATGAGGGGTCAGAATTTGAAATCGCTATTCTAAGGTGCCTTTTGAAGACCCGTGTTTCACTCAAGTTGTCAGCCCATGTGAGCAAGTTACTTCTGAGACGTTTATCAGGCATTAGTTGTTACGAAAACGGTCCCATCCCCGCTTCCAAAGGGTTGATCAGTGAAGCACAAGGCTTGGAACATCGCTTTTCATGATACTTGACTCTGACTTTCATGCTATGCACTGAAACTCCCATAGACAATACAA
Source organism: Ctena decussata (assembly GCA_963989385.1). NCBI lineage: Eukaryota > Metazoa > Mollusca > Bivalvia > Lucinida > Lucinidae > Ctena > Ctena decussata. Next base: position 54,018,527 of record OZ022509.1, read on the forward strand.
GGTGGTATACCATGGACAATTAACCAGTTTGATCAAACTTTTTCATCATGAACCATTGTCTGGAGAAGCTGGAATAGGATCCATGAATTAAATTTGAAAATTTTATTAAAACGTACTGGTAAATCGGAGTAAATTATTTGCTATACTTTTAATTGCAAGGGAGACAATTTCAAAGACACATTATCTTTAACATCTTATTTCTTTGAGCTGCTGGTTAAGTGTCATATGGTTCATAGGGTTTCTTATTGGCAGTTACAAGGCAAATCCGAAAGTGCAAAAATTTAAGCGCTGGCGCATGCACATCGAGCTACTCACATTGTCAATGGTATTTTCAGTCAAAGTGGAATAATTCTGTAACAATTTATGCAAATCGCAAACCGATTAGTTCATAAGGGTGTCTGACGTCTGACACGTGGTCGAATAATGTAGCATTATTCGAAAATAGTGCTGTTTAGCTTAAAATTCATGAATTATCTATGTAACGTTTCTTTTTTTGTTCAGTATAGTTATGGCACGCACAAGACTAGTCGGGGAAAAAATAATTACAAGGGGCACAACTTGGAAACTTAGAAATGAGGAGCAACCATTGAACGTGACACTTCGCCCCAACCTAATTCACGAAGCTATCCCAAATGGTTACTGAGTAATGGCACACACAAGAATGTTTACAGATGGACAGCGCCATGACATAATATGTCTGTTTCTTTTCAAAATGGGTGCGTAAAAAAGGTAGTGATATAACTGCATCACCATCATCATTCTTGATATATTATACTTTTACTCTATTGTTCTCTATACCATAAGTCTTTAAGTACCTAAGATAACAAAAAGCACAATGAATAGATTATTATAGTGAAGTTTTGCTATGCACAAGCACCAGGCCCGGATCCAGACCACCACATACTGGTGGGGCTCTGGATAACTGGTGGGGCTGGGAGGTACCGATATGTTTTTGTGAAGGGAGGGGGCGGAGGGTGAGTGGTTTGAAATATGACATAATAAGGGATCAATTCGATGAGAATATTTGATAAAGTCTTTTTTGCCTTGAAATATATGTTGTGATATCTCATTAGAATCGCCTCGCCGAGGCGATTCTAATGAGATGTCACAACATATATTTTGATCTAACCAGGCCCAGGTGGCGGGGCTGAAGCCCCAAAGCCCACCCCCTGGATCCGCGGCTGAGCACCTCTCAGTTTTCATCAATAAATGTCTCTGTTTTTGCATATGATACGTTTGAAACTAACATCTAACTAAGTAACAATGTCATCCATTTTGAATAACTGAGTCGTGATGGTTAAAACCTTTCATACCAAACAGGTATGCCTTAGTATGCTTCATTCTTTATGTTGAACATTTCAATCCACTTTCTATTACAACCTCAAACCATAAACTGTAGCTAATCCTGAGACTTATAAGCTTAAACATTTCCATTTCCTATAACATATTTCCTATAACTTATTTTGTGCTTTGATATGTGTAAGCTGGTGTGTCTTCAAGTTTCCTTTTTCAGAAAATCTTTTGCCACAGATCCCGCATGCATAAGGCTTCTCTCCAGTATGAATTCTCTCGTGTCTGATCAGGCCGGCGCCTGACGTGAAGCATTTCTCACAAAATCGACACTGATATCTGTATGGGCCCTTTCTTTGCTGGTAAACATCGGTGGCAGCTGAAAGTAGAATGAAAACCTGTCAGTTGTGAGACCTTGTATAACGTTTTCCGCGCCAGAGAAGAAAATAACTGAATTTGCAAACAGCTTAGATCCTGATGATGCGGATCATTTGCCCTCTAGTCTTAGAATTCTCAAAATGATATAGTGTGAGCGTAAAAATTTTTTTAAAGTCTGCAGATGTAATTTTTGTTGTCTGCATTTTGGTGCTTTACACTTTTGCTGCCACACATGACTTTTGTCAAATTTACACTACACAAAAGTCCAAATTTTGCAACTCATTACAGTATTGTGCTTTTGCAATACGGATATAACTGTAGAAGATTAACAACTCCCCTTGGCTTAATTATTTTGTTTATTGGGATCTTAAGCGACATTTTGATATTCAACGTTTGGAGCATCTCATTTTTTGCATTATGAAACTGAAAGTAGAAACATAAAACATAAAACAGGGTTCGAGGTTATAAAACCTGAGAATAATCTCAAACTCAAAATAAAGCATACTGATTGGCTGCTTCCGAGCATGTGCTCGGAAGCAGCCAATCAGTGTGCTTTATTTAGAGTTTGAGAATGTACTCAAGTTTTTTTACTCTGGGCCAGGTAGGGCTTACCTGAAAAATGCTTGGCACTGAACTACTGGTTTCTTGAGGGAGTTGGCAGTGAAGGTGTTACAGGGATAAATATAGGTATGATGAGGCATCCACATGCTAAGTGGTTATAGCACTCCCAACTTACTTTAACCCATTGCATTCTGGGTATTTTTTGTCATCTGCTGAAATTGTCGTCTGCATCAAAAATCAATAATATTTTGACAATATTGGTCTTACTAACTCTTGTACAAATGATGTCTAGGCAGCAAACAGTTTTGATCTCAGATCAGGCCCCACGTTTGTGGGGCTTGAACTGGATCCAAACTGTTTGCCCAGATACCCCTAAAGGGGTATCCCCAATGGAATGGGTTAATTCACTTCAGCACTTTATTGCACAGAGTCCTTCAAAAATCCTCTCCAATCATCCTGTTATGAATGAAATTCTGTTGAAAAGGGCATATTACATCCAGCAAGTCAACCATGTTGAGCTGCATCTACACAATACATGCATGCAGTCATCCTTTTGCCATTCTGTATGTGAAAGATACATCAAAGAGCGTGCAACATTATGTTAAATGAGCTTTTACGCTAAACAAATCATAGTAAACACAGGTAAGCTGAGGCTCCGAAGATAATTCTGGACACCAATTTTGCCCCCGTGTGGGAGCTCCAGTTTTTGCTCACCTTTGCTTAACAATCAACTTTACAGAAGTGAAATATTCTTGAAAGAGTCGTTAAACTCATAAACTCATATTAAAAAACAAAAATAGTGAAGATACTACAGGTTCACAATCATCAGTCTTGATATCTAGCTTTTATTCTACAATACTCTATAGTCAACTATTGATATCTCGAACAATGATATCTCAAAGTCCCTCTTATATCAAAGATAATAGTTTGGGCACATTTCCTGTTTTTTATGTACAGCTCAACTCTTGATATCTCAAACTACTGATATCTCAAAGTAAGTTTTCTGGTACCAGAAAATTTACTTTGAGATATCAGTAGTTTGGGATGAATTTCAACTTTGAGATATCGAGAGTTGAATGTACACCATAATTTTTTAAGTACATTAGGTACCACATCTATGAATAGGTTATGGCAAAAACTCTAGCACTTTTAAAAGCTTCTTTTATCTATGTCATTTAAAAACAAGAGGGCCATGAGGCCCTGAAACGCTCACCTGAACAATTGGCAAGGTGGCTTATACTTATCATGTCTGAAATTGTCAAAATATGAGTTTTGGGTCAAAAGTCAAAGAATGACCACGACCACTTGTACTCATAAATCTTCATGTACTCATTAGACAACCATAAATACCATTTTTAGGCCAAAATCTCCAAAACTTTCCATGAAATCTTATGTTCTAGCATTTTCCCATATTTGACCATGCCGCAAAAAAGGTCAAGGTAAACCCAAGGTCACCATTTGAACAGTATTGGTGGTACTCTAGTACTCCATGCTATTTACCAAGTTTCAGGGCCACAGGTGTATTGGTTCTGGGGAAGAAAAATATAAAGATTTATCCCGTAAGTAATAATGGCGGCCAAGTTGGTCATGTGACCTGGACCGTTTGAACAAATTTTCATTCAATCAACCCCTGGAGGCTCTATATGAAATGTGTTCACAATTGGCCCTTTGGCTTTTGAGGAAATGGTTGAAAATGTCAAAATATGAGCAATCTGGATCAAAGGTAAAAAAATGACCTTGACCTCTTGTACTCATAATTCTTCATGAACTCATTAAGACAACTGTATATACCAATTTTTTAGGTCAAAATCTTAAAACTTTCCATGACATCTTATGTTCTACCATTTTCCCATATTTGACCTTGCTGCAAAAGGTCAAGGTCAACACAAGGTCATAATTTGAACAATCTTGATAGTACTCAAGTACCCAATGCTACTTACAATGTCTCAAGGCCATCGGTCAATTGGTTCTGGAGAAGAAGATTTTTAAAGGTATTTACCATATATGGGCGTGGCGGCCATGTTGGTCATGCGTCCAGGACCGTTGAAAATATTTCCATTCCATCAGCCCCTCGAGGCTCTATATGAAATTTGGTTTCAATTGGCCCAGTGGTTTTAGAGCAGATTGTTTGAAATTGTCAAAATTTGAGATTTCTGGGTCAAAGGTCAAAGAATGACCTTGACCTCTTGTACTCAAAAATCTTCATGTACTCATTAAGATGATTCTATGTACCAATTTTTAGGCCAAAATCTTCAAAACTTACCATGAAATCTCATGTTCTAGCATTTTCCCATATTTGACCTTGCCGTAAAAAAGGTCAAGGTCAACCCAGGGTCATAATTTGAACAATCTTGATAGTATTTGAGTACCCAATGCTACATACCGAGTTTCAAGGCCATCGGTCTACTGGTTCTGGAGAAGAAGATTTTTTCAGGTTTTTACCATATATGGGTGTGGTGGCCATGTTGGTCATGTGACCTGGACCATATGCACAAATTTTCATTCCCTCAACCCCTGGAGGATCTATATGAAATTTGGTTACAATTGGCCTAGTGGTTTTTGAGGAGATTGTTTGATATTGTCAAAATATATGAGTTCTGGGTCAAAGGTCAAAGAACGACCTTGACCTCTTGTACTCATAAATCTTCATGTAGTCATTTAGATGACTGTATGTACCAATTTTTAGGCCAAAATCTTCAACAGTTTCCAAGATATCTTATGTTGCAGCATTTTGCCATATATAAGCATGAGTAAGCAAATTTGACCTTACCGTAAAAAATGTCAAGGTCAACCCAAGGTCATAATTTGAACAATCTTGGTAGTACTCGTGTACCCAATGCTACATACCAAGTTTCAAGACCATCGACCTATTGGTTCTGGAGAAGAAGATTTTTTCAGGTTTTTACCATATATGGGCATGGCGGCCATGTTGGTCATGTGACCAGGACCGTTTGAACAACTTTTCGTTCCTAAGGTCCCAGGAGGCTCTGTATGAAATTTGGTTAGAATCGGCCCAGCGGTTTCAGAGGAGAAGTCGTTTGAAATTGTGGACGGATGGACGACGGACGGACGGACGGACGACGGACGGACGACGGACGGACGACGGACGCCGGAGCCTTACCATCCTATAAGCTCCCCCGGAGCCTCTGGCTCAGGTGAGCTAAAAAAGGCAGTTTTATTTTTGTAAACCATATGTTTGAAACTGTAATAGCTCATGAAGTAACACTGTCATTCGTTTTGAACAAATAGGCTCTGATGGTTTACCGTAATAACCCTAAAATTTCGGACACCTGAGAGTCGGACAATTATTGTTTGAAATTTCTTAGAAAGTGGATTTTACATGTTAATGCATCCAAATGATGCTTAGTGAACTACAAATGTTGTAGACCCTGATCAAACAAATGATCAAACAAACTACAAATGTTGTAGACCCTGATCAAACTGCTCCTTTAGGAGCAGTTTGATCTGGGTCTACAATGTTTGTTCAGACCTGTCTGTCCGAATATTTAGGGTCATTACGGTAAACCTTACACAATATATAGAATGCCTTCTAAAAAGTAAACTTCATTATTATTCAATCCACTTCTATCATGACCTCAACCTGTAGCTGATTCTTTGCTTTAAGCTTACACATTTCTATTTCCTAAAACATGTTTCTTATCACATATTTTGCATTTTGATATGTGTAAGCTGATGTGTCTTCATATTTCCTTCCACATTAAATCTTTTCCCACAGATCTGACAAGCATATGGCTTCTCCCCAGTATGAATTCTCTCGTGCCTGATCAAGTTTGCGCCCGACGTGAAGCATTTCTCGCAAAATCGACATAGGAATCTGTATGGGCCCTCTCTTTGCTGGTAAACATTCGTAGCCTCTGAAAGTAGAATGAAATATTGTCAGTTGTGAGACCTTGTGTAACACCTTAAAGACAAATATTCATGTTTATTGGGTGCCATAATTCTAGTATGCAACAGTCCAATGACACTGCTATTTCATTAAAAGGAAACATCCCATCTTACATGGGTAATGACATAACAGGGTCAAAAAACTAATAAATACTGAGAATATTTGTCTTGAAGGGCCAGAGATGAAAATAACTGAATTTGCAAACAGTGTAGATCCTGATGAGGCGGCTCATTATGAACCACCTCATCAGGATCTATGCTGTTTGCCCTCTAGTCTTTAAAGGCACAAGCTGTTGCACTTTGCAGAAATAGTTGGGGTTTCCTGGATGAGAAGTCAGTTCCTGCTATTCCCCAGGGATGGAGTGCCTGTCATTACAACTGACTGGTGCATAACAATGGGGTCGAGTCTGGTAACTTCGGACAGCGGGTAAATTCGGACATACCATGCAAACAGTGAAAATCCAGATGAGACGGCTCATGATGAGCCATCTCATCTGGATTTTCACAGTTTGCCTAGTTAATTTTGTTTTAATTCCAAACAACTGACATATGGCAAGGAAACAATGTCACTGTCCGAATTTACCTGACTTGACTCTATTACACATTTGTTGATTGTATCAATCAAATTGCTAGTGATACCCTTCATCTCTTTTATTCAAAGACACTTTTAAAACAATGTGTACAATTACATATTCATTTACAGTGGAGCATATTGTTATAAAATTGCAAAAACTACACTATTCCTCAGTTATGTTCCAGCTACCATATTCAACCCTTTAAGCACACTGTGCGTTGAACATTTTCAAAATGGCTTTAAATACTTGCAGTAGACTTTCTTCCTAATAAGCGCACATTTCAAAGAATTGATATAGAAAGAAACCGAATTAAATGTTTAAAGCATCAGAGAAAAGCTGCTTATCGTCATATAGGATAGAGAAGCTTTGTAAGTGAAAACTGAAAGATTCTTAGAGTTTTCAGCACTTGTAAACAAGCAATCAAAGGGATAGACCAGTAAAAGTATGTGTGCTATTAATAATCATATGGCTCAGAAATTCCCATGATGTGCGCTTACTGGGGCATGTGTACTAATTAGGTCAAATACAGTTATGCTTTGACATTGTTTCATTTTAACGCACACTGCTGAAAAATTGCAAAAATTAATGCTCAAATTTTGGATCCTAAACTGCAAAAATCTGAACCCACTAAAATTACTACTTATAGGGTGTTAAAACAGTTCAACCCATTTTCTATAATGAACTCAAACCATAAACCGTATCCAATCCTAAACTTAGGCCTACACATTTCTATTTCCTATAACTTATTTTGTCCTTTGATATGTGTAAGATGATGAGTTTTCATGTTTCCTTTCTCAGCAAATCTTCTTCCACAAAGTTCACAAGCATATGGCTTCTCTCCAGTGTGGATTCTCTCATGTTTTATCAAGTTGGCACCAGACGTGAAGCATTTCTCGCAAAATCGACACTGGTATCTGTATGGGCCCTTTTTTTGCTGGAAAACATTTGTGGCAGCTGAAATAGAATGAAGAATTGTTAGAATCATATGCTTGTCAAAAATAGAGAATACAGTGGACCCTCTTTACAATGACGGCATTTGTTCCCAAATATTTTGACTTTAAACTGAATTTGCTGTTATAATGAATACATATTATGAACAATACAGCCATTCTGTGCAAATCAAAATGACATTATAAAGAATTTTGCTGTTGTAATGAGTGCCATTGTAAAGAGGGTTGACTGTACCATGTTAGTGCTTTTTGATATAAAGTTTATCAGGCAAGACCAGAAACACCATAGGAATGGCGAGGCTTGCCGAGCCAGTCTGACGTGTTTCTGGTCGAGCCTGATAAACTTGACATCAAAAGACACTTAATGGTTTTCTATTTATCATGCATCATTGGAATATTTTCATGTGTAAAGAGCATCAAACAAAAGAAAAAGTAAACACAGTTTTGTTCAAACTTGTTAACCTTGGAAATGTGCTATGACGTAAGTCGGTGATGTCATTTAACCAATCGAACCTTGTATCAAGGCAAACGTCAGGATGCAGCCAATCATCTTCAGAGATAGCTTCTGTAGGCATCCCCTGATAACATTTGTGCAAGCGCAGTTCTAAAGTAAATATCACATCATGTTATCATACCCCTGTTATCAGGTGAATTTGCAGCATATGCATGATAACAGTCAAACCTGTCATAAGGCCACCTCTGATCTTGAAAACCTGTCTTAGAAGGCTTAATCTCATATCACAAAATAGTTGTTACAAAATATATTGACCTGCCTTTTGCAAGCATAATGTTGTGTCTTAACCCTATTGCACTCATAACGGCCAAAACTCCATAGAGTTTTGGCCGTTCTGAGTGCAAAAGGGTTAAGCAACAAGTTTTGCCCTTCCCTAAATGAGTGCTTGGTTAAGACAGTTTCAACAGTAGTTAACACGCTTCATATAAAATGAGGTTAGGGCTAGCTGATTTGCAAATTAACGCCCTTTTCAACAGTATTTGTCACATCAAGACTTTGAGAGGGTAATAATTAAATGCTGTGCACAATGAAATCCCTTTACAGCTGAAAAGATTTACACCTCCAGCAGAATTTAAACCTGCACCTGGGGGTGGTCAGGTGGGGTGATGGTGTTTTGTATAACTTCCGGTGCGGAGGCCTCTTACTGATTTGGAACACTGTACGGCAAGGGCCTACTGTGCTTGCAACAGGTGCGGGAGGGGTTGTTTGGACATTTGGACATTTTTTCTCTCATTCATCATTTCTCTTCTTTCTCCCTCTCTCTGGAAGACAGCCTGATATAGACTTTAATACTAATTCAAAGGGTTTTTAAAGCCAAAACAATCAATCAGTCAATAAAACCTGCTTAGAAGGCCAGCACTTAACCTGTGTTATCTTCACAGTCCGCATGGAGCTAGCTCAGATCCTTAGCTACTCTTTAGGTACACAGCAAAGACTCCAATCAGACTCAGCAGATAGCCAGGCTGATCTAAGTCTTTGCTGGGTGCATATGCCACTTTGTTCGTTTTCTCCTGTCATGGCTCAAGTACCTTCTGGTCTCACATTTGAATTGCTTTGCCGACATATACAGTAGTATAGCCAACGTCTGTAACTTTACAAATTTATTGGGCCATATGATGTAGGGTTTACTGTTTTCTGTTCCAAAACGGCTCCAAAACTATACAAATATACATCCATCTTATAGAGAGATCTATATTTTTGGGATAACCCCATATTCCAACAGAATTAATCATGACTGTGCACCCAGCGAAGACTCAGATCAGTCTGGGCATCCGCCCAGTCTGATCAGAGTCTTCGCTGTCTGCATGGAGTTTGCTTTGATCCTTAGCCACTCTTAAAGAACATAGCGAAGACCCTGATCTGATCTGATCTGATCTGATCGGCTATAAGGTGTAGGGTTTTCTGTTTCAAGACAATCCCAAAACTATGAAAATATACATCCATCTTATGGAGAGATCTATATTTTTGGGATTGTTTTGGAAGGTTAAACCCCATCTTACAGCAGAATTGGTAAATTCTGAAGGGAAATCCTCAGGAAGCAAGGAACACAGGGTATAAACTAGTCTACCAATTTTTGCTCCCTGCCGAGACTGTCCATCATAATTTGCTTCCACAGAGACTGTCCTGGATCTCCTGCTTCCTTCCAAGACTACCGTCCGCAAAAATAGCTTCCAGCAGAGACTGTCTGCCTGGTTCTGCTTCCTGCAGCGAGTCTCATCAGGAATCAGAATCATGTGGACAGTCTTGGCAGGAAGCCATTTGTCATGCACAGAAGTCTTGGCAGGAAGCAGGAGATCACGGAGAGTCTTGGCGGAAGCCAAGTATGATGGACAGTCTCCGCAGGAAGCAAAAATTGGGGGACTAGTGAGGAAAGCATCAGAGGAATGAAAATATCAGACTCAGTTTCACTGATTCTGTTTATAAGACTTAGATATATACGGTTATTTTGGACGGGGAGCAGGGGCACCAATATGTACCCCAAATATTTAAATCATTTGTGTGTAATTTGGCTACTAGATATGTTTTTCTCTTTCTCTTCCAAAGATTTTTGAGATTGTTTTTGAAGAGAAAATTCTGCCAAAACAATCTCAAAAATCTAGATCTATCTTGTAAGACACAGCTAGATTTTTTAGATTGTTTTGGAAGGAAAAGGCCTCTGTCTTATTAACAAATAAAATACACTTGTCTCAGAATTACCATTATAATAATTCTGCTATAAGACAGGGGTTTTCCCACTGTAAGATGACTCAAAACCATTTTGTGTAACTTTGTTTTATGATGTTGTTTTCTCTCCCTATATTCTAAATCTATTGCTTAAGGATCAACATTTTAGGGGTTGTTTTGGGTTGGAAAACCTTTGTCTTCTGCCCAAATAAATATGTACCCTCAAAACTCCACTGTCTTTCTGAACACATATGCTATGATACTATATTTTTTATTCATTTTTAGATAATCATATGAGCCATAACAGGACTAAACGAAGAAAGTGGCATGTGTGCCCAGTGAAGACTCAGTTAAGCCAGGGCATTTGCCCCGTCTGATCAGTTTTCCCTGTCCACACTGAGCTAGCTTAGACTCTTAGCTACCCTTTAAGCCCACAGTGAAGATTCCGATCAGGCTGGGTGGATGCCCAGGCTGATCTGAGTCTGCACTGGGAGCATATGCCACTTTGTTGGTTTTATTGTGTCGTGGCTCAAATGGTCTAAAAGTTTGTACACCTCATCATTCACAGAGAGCATGGAATACAAGACCTATCCACGTACAGTTGACCTGTTGTCGCAAAGCATTCTATGAGGACCCAAATGGTAGGATCAATATTGCTCTTCCAGTAAATTGGTTAAGAAGAGCTAACAAGAATTCCATGGAATGTGGTGTCCCGCCTGTCTGTGCACTGTCCCAAAGCAGAACTAAATGTGTGAAAACTCCACAAAGCTTAAGCTGCTGCCATCACCGATTCCAGACAGTTAAAATCTATGCCTTGCTTCCGCTAGTCCAAGGTAAGATAAAATATGTTTTCAGATATTTTTTCCCCAAAACAGTAGGTTGAATTGCAAAGAGTGTAGACTGAGATCAGACTGCTCTTTATGGAGCAGTCTGATCTCAGTCTACACTGTTTGCCTAGGTTTGTTTGTACGAGACATAGGTGGTCAAAATTTTAAAAGATTATTGCACATAAACTGGCCATTTACAAGAATCACAATTACTCACCATTTTTTACATGGACAAAGATAAGTGAGCCACATCATGTGACTTCCAACAATGTGGCATTTTGTCATGTGATATTCACATCATCCTTCTCATTAATATAGTGTAATCAGAGACCTCTCAGTTTGGTCTATGGCTTGAGTCAGAGTCACTACCATAGAAGGCTGATGTGACAAGCGAAGACTCTGATCAGACTGCACTCATGTGCAGTCTGATCAGAGCCTTTGCTTGTCACTAATGCCACATTTCTGAGAATCACATGATGTGGCTCAAGGCATACAAGTAGGTCTCTACAAGAAAGACAATGTGAGATTATGAAATGTTTGTTTCTCATACTCTTACCTATCATATTTTCAAAAACATGTAATGATAAAGCTGTTTTATTGTAGAACTTTTGTGGCCTTGTTTTATTGTTTACCTGCCTTTTAGCACTACAAATATACTGTACTAATCCTAAACCAGAGGACCAATGGTCCTGTAGCTCACCTGACACTTGGTCCTGGTATATATTTTAATGCTTTTATACATGTATATAGCACCAGGGCAGGGGCAGATAACCCCCCTCCCTTGGGGAATAAAGTTGAGTCCCAATTCTATATACCAAGCCACAAGGTCACTGGGCCTTTGTTTCTGGACAAAGATTTCTGAAGGGTTTTTATCATATATGGGTGTGGTGGCCACCATGTTCATGTGACCATGACCATCTGAACAAACTTTGATTCCTTTGACCCACTATAAAAGCTCCATATGAAATACAGTAATCATTTGTATAAACTGTGATGGGCCTGAGTGCCCAATGCTACTTACCGGTACCAAGTTTCAAGGTTATAGACCTTTCGGTTCTCGAAAAAAAGGCGTTTGAAGAGTTTTACCATATATGGGCATGGTGGCCATCTTGGTCAGTGACCAAGACCATCTGAACAAACTATGGTTCCTTTAAGCCGGTGAAGCTCCATGTGAAATATGTCTTCAATTGACCCCAGTGGCCGCTGAGAAGATGTTTGAAAATGTTGACGGGTGACAGAATCTCAATGACCTTGTACAAAAGTCAAAGAATGACCTTGACCTTTAACAACAAAATATCTTCATCTAGTCATTTAGTCAACCATATATACCAAATATTGTACCTTAGACTTAAATAGTTTCTGAAAAATCCACTGTTTAAGCATTTTCCCATACAAAAGCCTACATAATGTACCAAAGTTGACAGTGTCATAAATTAGGTCAAGGTCAACGCACGATCATTTGTATAAACTATGATGGGCTTGAGTGCCCAAAGCTACATACCAAGTTTCAAAGTCATACGCCTTTTGGCTCTGGAGAAGAAGATTTTGAAGGGTTTTTACCCTATACGGGCATGGCGGCCATCTTGGTCAAGATCCCGAGAATAAACTTTTATTCCCCGATCACACTTAGACTCCATATGAAATTTTGCTTCCATCAGACCAGTGGTTTCAGAGGAGAAGCTGTTTTGAAAATCTTGATGACGGACAGACCGATAAACTGACCTTGACCTTCAGTGACATAATAGCTTCATCTGGTCATTTAGTTGACCATATATACCACATATTGTACCTTAGACTTAAATAGTTTCTGAGAAATCCACTGTATAAGCGTTTTCCCATATAAAAGCCTAACATACCAAAGTTGAGCATGTTGTAAATTAGGTCAAGGCCAATGCAAGGTCATTATTTGTATAAACTATGATGGGCTCGCATGCTCGATGCTACATACCAAGTTTCAAGATCATAGGTTGGTTGGTTGGTTGATTTGATGCTTAACGTCCACGGTAAACAATTAAGGTCATGTCGGGACGGTCAGTTAACCTAACCACACTATTCCTGGGCAGGCTTAGACCTCCTTAGCGGTTAACCAGTACTAAGTGCACATACTTTCGCCAGTAACTGACAACTGTCCTTCTTGAATCAGCGGAAGGAGAAACGAAAGTATGTGGCCAGACCAGGATTCGAAGCCAGGACCTCTGACTTAGAGTCAGGTGCCCTACCGATTGCGCTACCCTGCCCGGCCAAGATCATAGGCCTTTTGGTTCTGGAGAAGAAGATTTTCGAAGGGTTTTTACCATATATGGGCATGGCGGCCATCTTCGTCATGTGACCCAAACCCTGGGTATAAACTTTTGTTTCCCCAACCCATGAAGGCTGCATATGAAATTTGGCTTAAATCTCCCCAGTAGTTTCAGAGGAGAAGATGTTTGAAAATCTTGATGACGGACAGACCAACAAAATGACCTTGACCTTCAGTGACATAATATCTTCATCTGGTCATTTAGTTGACCATATATACCACATATTGTACCTTATACTTAAATAGTTTCTGAAAAATCCACTATATAAGCGTTTTCCCATATGAAAGCCTAACCTACCAAAGTTGACCATGTCTTTAATTAGGTCACTGTCAATGCAAGGTCATCATTTGTATAAACTATGATGGGCTCGCATGCCCAAAGCTACATACCAAGTTTCAAGGTCATAGGCCTTTTGGTTCTGGAGAAGAAGATTTTTGAAAGTTTTTTACCATACATGGGCATGGGGGCCATCTTGGTCATGTGACCCAGACCCCGGGTATAAACTTTCGTTCCCCCATCCCACTGAGACTCCATATGAAATCTTGCTTCAATCTCCCCAGTAGTTTCAGAGGAGAAGATGTTTGAAAATCTTGATGACGGATGGTCCGACGGAATGACCTTGACCTTTAGTGACATATCTTCATCTGGTCATTTAGTCGACCATGTATACAACATATTGTACCTTAGACTTAAATAGATTCTGAGAAATCCACTGTTTAAGCATTTGCCCATATAAAAGCCGAACTTACCAAAGTTGACCATGCCATAAATTAGGTCAAGGTCAATGCAAGTTCATCATTTGTATAGACAATGTTGGGCCCACATGCCCGATGCTACATACCAAGTTTCAAGGTCATATGCCTTTTGGTTCTGTAGAAGAAGATTTTTGAAGGGTTTTTACCATATATGGGCGTGGCAGCCATCTTGGTCATGTGACCCAGATACTGCGAACAAACTTTCGTTTCCCCAACCCATGGAGGCTGCATATGAAATTTGGCTTCAATCAGCCCAGTGGTTTCAGAGGAGAAGATGTTTGAATATCTTGATGACAGATGGTCCGACGGATGACCTTGACCTTTCATGACATAATATCTTCATCTGTTCATTAAGTCAACCATGTATACACGTACCAAGTATTAAACCTCAGAAGTAAATAGTTTCTGAGAAATCCACTGTTTAAGCGTTTTCCCATATAAAAGCCTAACATACCAAACTTGACCATACCGTAAATTAGGTCAAGGTCAACGCAAGGCCATTATTTGTATAAACTATGATGAGCCCGCATGCCCGATGCTACATACCAAGTTTCAAGGTCATAGGCCTTTGGTTCTGTAGAAGAAGATTTTTGAAGGGTTTTTACCATATATGGGCGTGGCGGCCATCTTGGTCATGTGACCCAGATACCGCGAACAAACTTTCGTTTCCCCAACCCATGAAGGCTGAATATGAAATTTGGCTTCAATCGGCCCAGTGGTTTCAGAGGAGAAGATGTTTGAAAATCTTCACGACGGATGGTCCAACGGAATGACCTTGACCTTTCGTGACATAATATCTTCATCTGCTCATTTAGTCGACCATGTATACCAAGTATTAAACCTTAGAATTAAATAGTTTCTGAGAAATCCACTGTTTAAGCGTTTTCCCATATAAAAGCCTAACTTACCAAACTTGACCATACCGTAAATTAGGTCAAGGTCAATGCAAGGTCATTATTTGTACAAACTATGATGGGCCCGCATGACAGATGCTACATACCAAGTTTCAAGGTCATAGGCCTTTTGGTTCTGTAGAAGAAGATTTTTGAAAGGTTTTTACCATATATGGGCGTGGTGGCCAACTTGGTCATGTGACCCAGATACCGCGAACAAACTTTCGTTTCTCCAACCCATTAAGGCTGCATATGAAACTTGGCTTCAATCGGCCCAGTGGTTTCAGAGGAGAAGACGTATGAAAATCTTGACGACGGATGGTCCGACGGAATGACCTTGACCTTTCCTGACATAATATCTTCATCTGGTCATTTAGTCGACCATGTACACCAAGTATTAAACCTTAGAATTAAATAGTTTCTGAGAAATCCTATGTTTAAGCGTTTTCCCATATAAAAGCCGAACTTACCAAACTTGACCATACCGTAAATTAGGTCAAGGTCAATGCAAGGTCATGATTTGTATAAACTATGATGGGCCCGCATGCCCGATGCTACATACCAAGTTTCAAGGTCATAGGCCTTTTGGTTCTGGAGAAGAAGATTTCTGAAGGGTTTTTACCATATATGGGCGTGGCGGCCATCTTGGTCATGTGACCCAGATACCACGAACAAACATTCGTTTCCCCAACCCATGGAGGCTGCATATAAAATTTGGCTTTGATTGGCCCAGCGGTTTTGGAGAAGAAGACCTTTGAAAATGGTGGACGGACGACGGACGGACTACGGAGCATTGCCATACTAAAAGCTCACCTTTGAGCCTTCGGCTCAGGTGAGCTAAAAATGCCCCTGCTCTAATAAAAGCCTCCTGCCTTTTTTCCAGAAATACTGTTATATTGACTTGCTCAGCTCTTTTTTTTCCATCAGTTTTACAAAGGGATACAACATGAATTTATGTTTGCTTCTCTGAAGTACATAGCTCTTCCAAATGGGGTCCACTCTTCAAGAGCTGTCCCCATTTGAGAAGGGAGGCAAACAAGACCTTCCGTGTACAGGATAGCTCACCTGACAGTGCCTTGCCCATCACATAATAAAACTTTAACGTAAAACTTAAACATTTTGCTAACCCTGATGCCCCCACCAAAGCCGAAGCTGGGGGGGGTAGTGCAATAGTTCTTCCTGAACTTCGTTCAGGCGAGCTTAAAAGTCATCTGAAAGCACATTTATTACAAGTATTTTGTCGTGGCTGATCTACTACTCTTTAGGCTCTAAATAACAAGCCCCATCCCCTTTTGGTAAAATGCAACTCCAAACAGGGTGTTTAATAGGATCAATATGGTACTTTTAATTTCATGATTCCAAACCAGCAGCAGTTAATTTCTCCTCTGTTAGCAGCTCACCAAGATGCACCTCTCCAGATTTTCCAAAGAACATCTTAACCCTTTAAGTGCAGAAAAGCAGACAACAAAATTTACATCTGCAAAATTTCGAAAATTTGTTTCCTCTAAGCTGAATCAAATTGAGAATTCAAAAACCAGACAAACAGTGTAGATCCAGATGAGGTGCCTCATTTCAATCTAAGCTGTCTGCCAATTCAACTATTGTCATTTCTGGTGCTTTAAGAGTTAAAATTAAAATCACCACCAACCGGTCTCCAGAACTATGCTTCACATGTCTTTACATCCATCTTCTTATCCATATTCATGTTTGTAATCACACATAATATTTTCCTATTCATATGTATGAACTAAGAACCTTCAGGTGTCCAGATGAGTCAAAGGTATAGGATTTTAAATTTACCTACTTTTTCAGAATGCCCACGATATATTATGTACAGAAATCTCAGAACGGTTCAATGAATGATTGTAATGAAAACACACCATGCTATTCTATCCAAGCCTCTTTAATAAGTGCCAAAAAGCAGACGACAAAATTTACGTCTGCAAAAATTTCAAAATATGTTTCATCCAAGCTATATCACATTGAGAATTCAAAAACTAGAGGGCAAACAGTGTAGATCTAGATGAGGCAGCTCATATTGAGCTGTCTCATCGTTTGCAAATTCTGCTTTTTACCTCACTGGAACTTAAACTTAAACCCAGGGTTTTCTGACTGGAATTATCTTTTAAATAAGGGGTCAAAAGAACAGCTGACCCTCTGGGAGAAAATTCTTTCTTTTAAGAGTAAACCCCTTATGAAAGAGTAGGGGCATTAAGGGAAGCAGAAATGAAGTCATAAAAGTTGTTTCCCTTTGTAAAAATGACAAAAACACAGACGTGTACCCATTCATCTTAACCCTTTCAGCACCAGACAACAAGAGCTGTCGCCTGACAGCATAGCTCGCCTGAATTGGTGCTTGCCCATCAGTCGCTATGGTGGTGTGGACTGCTATGCATATAACTTCAGGCAAGCATGTCCATAATGACAACACATTTATAAACAAAAGCTATCTGAGAAACAAGTATTAAAATAAAATTAAAATAAAAAAAGGGTTGCTTGCAGTGTCAAAAAATTCACTTGAAATTTCAAAGTCCATGAGCTAGCTGTCAAAGAACTGAGGGGGGGGGGGGATGTATCAAAACCCTGAACCATTATCTAACATCAGCCCAAGTATTAGTATCAACTAAGTCCATCATAGCACTGTGAAGTTATATCTTCATAAATATAAATCTTTAACTAATATCTTTAAGACAAACTTCTAAGTCGATGACCTTGACTTTAAGGTCATCCAATGGGGTAAGTATATAGTGTTTTGTAAAAACTCGAAAAAGTGTCTAACATCAGTTCATGTGTAAACTATATCTCTACCAAGCATTATGAATCAGTATGCAATTAGAAAACTTTAATAAAGACAAAAATTTCCTAAGTCCCTGACCTTGACATCAAGGTCACTGAGCAGGGTTGGGGTAGTACTCAGTAAAACTTTGAACTAATATCTAACTACAGTGCAAATATCAAAAGAATTCATTCATGGGTTCAGGAGATATGGGTCTTTAAAAAACTTTAACCAAACATCCAATCAATAAAAAGACAATTTTCTAAGTCCATGACCTTGACATCAAGGTCACTGAGGGGGGTGGAGGTAGTACCTTGGAAAACTTTAGACCAATATCTAACTACAGTGCAAGTATCAAAGGAATCCATTCATGGGTTAAGGAGATATTGGGCTTTAAAAAACTTTAACCAAAACATCCAGTCCCAAAAAACTCCAATTTTCTAAGTCCATGACCTTGACATCAAGGTCACTGAGTGGGGTGGGGGTGGTACCCTGTTAAACTTTGGACCAATATCTAACTACAGTGCAAGTATCAAAAGAATCCATCCATGGGTTAAGGAGATATAGGTCTTTAAAAAACTTTAACCAAAACATCCAATCCGGACGCCGACGCAGACGCTGACGCGGACGCTGACGCGGACGCCGACGCCAAGGTGACAACAATAGCTCTTCCTGAACTTTCGTTCAGGCGAGCTAAAAATTGCTGAATTTGCAAACAGTATAGATCCTGATGAGGTGGCTCATCATGAGCCACATGAGGTGGCTCATCATGAGCCATCTAATCTTGACCTAAATTGTTTACCCGCTACTCTCTTGTTGACCCACTCCAGCAAGTGTTTTTTAGTGGAACTTTTTTCTTTAAAGATGCTTAAACATCAAAATTTTAGGTTTAACATACCCAAAATCAATACTGACTTGCAGCATATTGCTTGACCTCTTCTGTCTATTTTTATCATTTATTGTTTGGAGGTGGGTTTTCCAATAGTAAAAATATTCCTTCTGGTTTCCAGCCTTTGATGAGGTTCATTTTAATTTTTATTAAGCTGGGAACCACCCATTATGACATCACAACAGAAATGATGTCATCACTAAACACCTGATCTTTTTTGGAATATGATCATTTCAGCAAAGGGTTGCTTGCAGTGTCAACTACACTTATGCATCATTTTGTTTTCCAAAAAGACATTTCTTATGAAAATCACTGCTATAAAATATAAGAATAAATTCTTCTGAACCGATTTCATGTTAATTTTATATTAAATGGTAATTTTCAAGAATGTGCTTGAAACATGCTACCCCTACAGCAATAATGGTCATCTTGTGGCCGCCATTATGAAACTGAAAAAAAATACATTGCAAGAGATAACTTTCCAAGCTTGAGAGCATGCAAGTGAATTTCAAATACTCTACTGGACAAATCTGAATATGAGAAATGGTAGTAAATTGAACTAGATTAGTGGAATTTGCTGATTCTTTATCCTGTAAGTATTAACTTCGAAAAACCACTTGCTGGAGTGGGTCAACAAGAGAGCAGTCTTTGAATTCTAAGAATGATATAGCTTAGATGAAATATTTTTTGGAATTTTGTAGACGCAAATTTTGTTGTCTGCTTTTTTTCCATTTACAAGGTTAACCAGTTATCTCTTCAAGGACATATTCTTTCTCAGACCATGGAGATGTGTAAGCTCATGTCTCTTTGTGCTTCCTTTCTCCGAAAACCTTCTCCCACAAATTGAGCAGGCATAGGGTTTCTCTCCAGTATGTATTCTCTCATGTCTTATCACATGGCTGGCTGATGGGAAAAGTTTCAGGCAAAAGTGACACCGGTGTTTTTTGAACAACCCCTCTTTGTTCTGAGATAAAGCTTGAGTATCTGAAAGTATAATGAGGTATTGTTAGTACCATATTTCTTTAGTCTTATCAGGGTCTTCGCTGTCGGCATGGCGGTAGCTTAGACCCTTAGCAAATCTTAAAGTGCACAGCAAAGACTTTGACCAGACTGGGCTGTAGCCCAGTCTCGTCCGAGTCTTTGCTGGGTGCACATACAACTTTGTTGGTTTTGTCATTTCATAAGAAGGAGATTTTTCCCTTCCCAAACAATCCCAAGAATCTAGATCCATCTTATGAGATGGATCTAGATTCTTGGGATTGTCTTGAAAGTGGAAAACCCCATCTTATTACAGAATTTCATTAGAAGAAATTAGATATTTGAGGTCTTTCTAGAGAGTTCACCCTGGAATTCCCTGTTTATAGCTGATTTTGTTGTTGTTGTTGTATTGTTGCTTTACGTCCAGGATAAACAGCTACGGTCATGTTGGGTCCGTCAGTCAATCTAACTACACTATTCCTGGGCAGGCATAGACCTCCCAAGTGGATAAATAGTACTAAGTGGACATACTTTTGTCAGTTACTAACAGCGGGAGGGGAAGAATCAATCTCCACCAGAGAAAGTGGCTGGGTATCAAACCCAGGACCTCTGGCTGTTGAGTCATACGCACTACCGACTGCGCAACACAGCCCCGCAGTTTTTCTAGCCAAATAAAAGCACTAAGTCTGAGCCAAGTCTATATTGTATTCTTAGTCTATTTTGTCATGTTACACCTCTATTCTAAACCAGAGGACCATTGGTCCTGTAGCTCACCTGAGTCCATTCATCCTCAGCACTCAAGGGTAGGTAACTCTTAAGTAAATTGTACAATGTGGCCTAATTTCAACTTTGACTGAGTTGTTAGTCTATGGAAACTTTAAAATGCCATAGCAATGAAACCACATGGGCAACAATAATAGAAAACAATATTTAAGTAGTGGCTAATGTCATGAACATGTATGCAAAGAATCAGCTTCATCCCCCTATATAGTTTTTGAGGCAAAGATTTTTGAATATTTTTTTAAAAAAAATTTCCTTTATGTTGCCATCATGGCAACTAGTCAAATTCGGTGATTTGGACAAAATTAATATGAATCATAGAGGACTACTCAAGAAACATTTCTGTAGGTAAAAATCCAAGTAACTGCAGTGAGATAGCAAAAATTGCGGATTTCCATTTTTCCCATTATAGGTCAATGAAAACTATAAGTTGCCACAGCAACCTAACTGCTGAAGCAATTGCCATGAAAAACATTAATTCTGTAGAGGCTAGTACTAAGATCGTTTCTGTATAGGTTGAGCTTTACCAGCCATATCGTTTCTGCAAAAATGATATTTTAATATTTTTTCTATTTTTAACCATACGGTTGCAATGGCAATCAGCCAAATAGCTCAATTTGCATAAATTTGATATTGCTGGTTGGGGACTACTAAAGGAACATTTCTATATAAATTTGTCTAAATATCTGCAGTGACATAGCAATAAATGCAAATTTTCCATTTTCCCATTATAAGTCAATGGCAACTTTAAGTTGCCATAGCAACCAAAGTGCTGGAGCAATTGCCAAGAAAAACAGTATTTTTATAGAGGGTAGCACCAAGATCCTTTCTGTGAAGTTTGAGCTTTATTGGTTGCATAGCTTCTGAGGAGATGATTTTCGAATATTTTTTCTATTTTTAACCATTCGGTTGCAATGGCAATCAGCCAAATAGCTCAATTTGCATAAATTTGATATTGCTGGTTGGGGACTACTCAAGAAACATTTCTATGAAAGTTTTGTCAAAATATCTGCAGTTACAGAGCAATATATGCAAATTTTCAATTTTCCCATTATAAGTCAATGGCAACTTTAAGTTCCCATAGCAACCAAACTGCTGGAGGAATTACCAAGAAAAACAGCTTTTTCATAGAGGGTAGTACCAAGATCCTTTCTGTGAAGTTTGAGCTTTATTGGTTGCATAGTCTCTGAGAAGATGATTTTTGAATATTTTTTCTATTTTTAACCAGACTGTTGCCATGGCAACCAGCCAAATTGTGCAATAAACATAAATGTCATGTGGCTGATACAGAGCTACTCAAGGAACATTTCTGTAAAAGATTTATCAAATTATCTGCAGAGAAATAGCAATAAATGCAAATTTTCAATTTTTCCCATACAAGTCAATGGAAACTCTCAGTTGCCATAGCAACCAAAGTTCTGAAGCAATTTGGATAAAAAAAACAGTATTATTGGTTCCCCCTGCCTATAAATGCTATATATGAAATTTGGTAACAATGAGCCTTGTAGTTTCAGAGGAGATGTCTTTTGCAAATGTTAACGGACGGACGGACGACGGACGCCTGCCTATACTATAAGCTCACCTGTGAGCCTTCGGCTCAGGTGAGCTAATAAAAGAAAGGAGTTAGTGGTATAAGGGACAACAAAGTAATGAAAGAGTTGCATTAAATTCAAACCATTTATTTGGTAAAAAATGTGTCTCACCAAAATGTTCATTAAACCTTTTTTTTAGTCCAGTGGACTAGTCCATCCTTATTATTTGGATGAGTCCATTTCTAGGTTTAGGGTTTACTGATGGATGTTCTCATTTTTAGTGTATTTTGCATAGAAATTCATATGCACAAGCAGTGTAGACCCTGCAGCATTTGTACTGGGTCCGCACAGTTTGCATATGTCTCCTAAACTGGTTTCCAAACTAAAAATGGTTAAAATCTAAGGTTTGGTCACCATTTTCAAATTTGGAAACAACTTGAATATAAAAGTGTTTGCTTCACAAGTAGGAGAACCCCTTCTCTAGTATGGGTCTCGATAAACAGAAAACTAAATTATTTGAGAATAAATTGTAGGTTTGAAAAAAAATCACACCTTTCCATTGTATGAATTTCAGGTAACATCTCACCTATAATTCAAAAGGAGCATGGTATGCACTGTATCCTCTCAAATTGCAAGTGAGATGAAACTATAGATCTGTTGCCATAGCAACTATGGAATTACCAGCTGGTGTGCATACTACCTCATCAGAATAACATCCCACTTTGACATCAATATGAACTCTTTGTTGCTATAGCAACAGTTCCATGACGTCATTGGTATCGGAGCAGAGCATGGCAAAAAATGTTCGCCATGCTCCACCAATTTTTCAATGACATTACAAACTGAAATTCTTTCAAAAGAAACTTCAGATTTTCTCCAAAAAAAATAAAATTCTCAAGTCATTTAATTCCGTGCTTTAATAGTAAAGACCATGAGAGGAAGAGACTACGTATAGTGTGTCATTTTCATAAAGGGGAATGACTTTTGTGACTCCCTGTGTTTGCTTCCCTGGATGAGGAAACATTTCCTTAAGGTGTCTACTCTAAAAGACAAGAATTCCCTCCCTGGGAGCCAATTCTCAGGAGTTGACCCCTATTGAGAAGGAAGGCATACAAGACAATGGAAGGCTTGCTTCCCCTGAAATTTATCCATATTCCTTAAGGCAAGTGAAAATACTGTGGGCACAGATCAAGCAACACAGTCTGATCAATCATTCAAGTTCACATTTTTTATCTAAAAAATAAGTTTAATATGGATACACACAATTTTCCAAAACTTTTCTACTCAATATTTGCTGTAGAAGTTTCTTCTTCAACCCAAAGTCAGTAGAGTCCACTCACACCAAGAAAACTGTCAATTTACCCTCTGTATACTAGATGGCAATCTGAGCTGCAACATGACAAAACCAGTGCTCCAGATAAGAAGGGGTAACAGAGATAATTTTGGGATAAGTATCCATATTTTTCCACAAAAACATATTTTGTGACCCATCATTAGAACCGTCTCGTCGAGACGGTTCTAATGAGGGGTCACAACATGTGTTTTCGTTGATAAATAAGAAAAATTATCTTTGAATTATCCTCAATACTCTCTCTTATCTGGAGCTCTGACAAAACTAACAAAGTGGCATGTACACCAAGCGAAGACTCAGCTCAGCCTGGGCATCCACCCAGTTTGATCAGAGTCTTTGCTGTTGACATGGAGGTAGCTTAAACTCTTAAAAAGTTAAATATCCTTTAAGTGCAGTGAAGACTTTGATCAGACTGGATGGATGTCCAGGCTGATCTGAGTCTTCACAGGATGCACATGCCACTTTACTAGTTTTGTTGTCTCACTGCTAATATTTTATTTACTAAGATGCTGCCAAAAATGATGTTTATTCATGTTTCCTTTCTCCGTGAACCTTTTCCCACAAATCGGGCATGGGTAGGGTTTCTCTCCTGTATGTACTCTCTCGTGTTTTCTCAAATTGAAGCCTGAATAGAAATATTTCTGGCAAAACTGACACTGGTAAGTTTTGAATGACCCTGTTCTGTCCTGGAACACAGCTTGAGTATCTGAAAGTATAATGAATTATTGTTAGTATGTTTGAGCTGGATTTCCGTAATTCCTGGTCTGTTTACATCTCATTACAACCATCTTTCTAAATAAAAGAAATAAGGAGTTATGGGTATTGGGGGTAACAAAGCAATGAAAGAGTTGCATTAAATTCAAACAATTTATCTGGCAAATAAATTGGGTCATGTAACAAATATGAATGAAGGGCAATAACTTAAATGAAAACTATATTTACTTCCCTGGAATGAGAACAATTTTTCTTCAAGAGTATTTTTTTTTCACCTAAGGGTAGATATCATGAAAAGGGAGACTACCACCTCCAGCTGAGAGTGGTGTCCCTTGACCTTGGTGGTGTATCCCTTCTCCTTCAGATGACTGTAAACACCCCCAAGGTTTTCAGCTACAGTCCAACCTGTATTAAGCAAGCACCTAAGGGATGGATAATCAAAATCTGCTTACATAAAACAGGTGCATACTTAATACAGGTACATTTCAATGTATTTGCCTGCTTTGGGAACTGAATACATACTTGCTTAATACAGATTGCTTGCTTAATAGAGGTGGCCACTAAGACAGGTTTTACTGTATTCTAATAAAGGGAAACAACTTGTGATTCCCTGTTTGCTTCCCTGGATAAGAAGCCTTCCTAGAGCGGTCCACTCTTAAAGAAAAGAATTTGCTCCTCCAGGAGCAAATTCTTTCCTTTAAGAGTAGACCCTTTTTGAAAAAGTAAGCAAAAAAGAAAATGACTGAGTTGCTTCCCCTGAAAGTATAACCATACTCCTTAAGATGAATGAGGACACAGATAAAGCAGTATGGTCTGATCATTTATCCTTGTTCACATTTTAATTTCTATAAATGACCAGTCTGACGAAAAAAAATATTAACACAGGATTTTCCCTGGACATTCTATTTGGCCTGTGACATGACAAAACCAATGAAGTGGCAAGTGCACCAAGCAAACACTCAGATCATCCTGGGTGTCCGCCAAGTCTGATTAGAGTCTTTGTTGTCGGCATGGAGGTAGATTAGACGCTTAGCTACCTTTTAACCGCACAGGGAAGACTCTGATCAGACTGGACGAATGCCCAAGCAGATCTGAGTCTTCACGTGGCACAAATGCCACTTCCTTAGTTTTGTCCTGTGGCGGCTCATTTGATATTTGCTGTAGGTATTTGTCTGTCACAATCCTAAGTCAGCATTGTCCACTCCCACCAAAAATAGGCAATTTACCCTCTTGCTTCTAGAACATTAAATTTTGTGAACTGAGATGTACATATTGATGTTTCGTCATGTTTCCTTTCTCTGCAAATCTTCTTCCGCAGATCGGGCATGAATAGGGTTTCTCTCCTGTATGTATTCTCTCATGTTTTCTCAAATGGCTGGGTGACGCAAAAATTTTCTGGCAAAATTTACACTGATCTTTGTTGTATGACCCTCTACTGTTCTGAGATACAGGTTGAGTATCTGAAAGTATATTGAGTTATTGTTAGTACATCTAGGCTGGATTTACACTGTTTTCTAATCTATGAGTGCCTTACTTACACCTTCTCTCGAAATAATTAAGGAATGAATTTCATTTTTCTGATGTTTATTGAAGTATAATCTACAAAGTAAGTGAACCCCGAAGGAGTTCATGCAAACTTTGCTAGAGACCCAGTGAAGTTTATACTTTGATAAACACCAGAAAAATTAAGTTCATTGCTTATATTTACATTCTTTTCTATTTAATATCTGACCACAAATTTGCACCAGGGGCCACAGTTGAAGCAGAAAACATTTACGGTAGTTCTTCTAAAATTTCGCACAGAAAAAAATAATTATTTTATTTGCTGTCCGAAATTTTAGAAATTACGATTT
Organism: Ctena decussata; assembly: GCA_963989385.1. Lineage (NCBI taxonomy): Eukaryota > Metazoa > Mollusca > Bivalvia > Lucinida > Lucinidae > Ctena > Ctena decussata. The sequence goes on from OZ022509.1 coordinate 54,044,512, forward strand.
CGCATTTTTGTCAGTGCTCGAAATTTTAGAGTTTGTAAATTACCGCCGTATTTCGGACTCAGCAGGAACAGGTTATATCACAGTGCACTATGCGAGAATAAATCATATCTCCCGGCAGGTCACAGCGGGAACCTTGTTAAGAAGTACTTATCTTCACAGCAGGTGTAATCCCAAACTGAAAGAAAATCATGCCAGTCTAATGTGGCCAAATTAAATCTGACCGTTTATTAAATAATCGGCAGACCGTTACATGTTCAACAGAAGGACAGAAGCAGTCGTGTGCCACTCACGACGGATCAGGGGGGAAATATCTTGCACCCAACATGCATAACATAAAGGTTTTCTTTCAAAAGTGTTAGGTTGCCCTGAAAAAAAAGGCAGTTTTGTATGTAGCAGAACCGTCTGCCACATTTAGAAACGTTATTTTTTTCAGTTTGCTTTTACGTCTTTTCCATTTAACTTGAAAGTATATAATGGCATGGCACCTCTAAGCCGCCTCTCAACTTCTGATAAAGTATTTACCAGCAACGATATCTCTTTGGGAACATGACCACAGTCATCATGCCCCTTGCTCCATGTATTTCGCCATCATTCTCAGGCTCTGTATCTAGCGCCTCTGGCTACGGTTCCCTGTAGACCTCCACGAGACAAATTTGACATGTGGCGAAATCTCGTTTAGTGCCAGTCTTGCAATACACACCGTTTATACCGGCACTAGAATTTGACAATCTCATGTACGCAAGTGAGTGTCGCGTTCTTAGAAAAATTGTGAACAGGCGTATGTTTGCCTTCACCAGCCCGTACGGATGCAACCTACGCATGCGCAGACCGGGCGTCATTCGCTGGACGGGCTGTGAATGCCCCAGCCACAATGCGCATGTGCGCAAGCAATCCGGGGCATGCGCAGTTGTTAGAATATATTTAAAAAACGATATCATGGTTAATACAAATAAAATTATTCACACAAGGTAATTTAATGATACTAGACCTTAACGTAATTTGCCCTAATAGATCGGAGTATTTTACGGCATGACATGGAAAGCCTGTGTGTCGGCACAGGCTGATCAGTGCAAAATGTCCCTACACACTGCGCATGTGCGCAGGCTATCCTGGGCATGCGCCGTTGTAAAATATATACGCATACATGTGATGTCTCCCGGATCATCCGGGAGTCTCCCGGAAATGGAGCCCATCTCCCGCGCTCCCGGAAAGTATTCAGAATCTCCCGGATGCTGAATTTTCCTGTCATAATTTTTTCTGAACCGTCCATTTTGCGGTAACTACTTACCCTGCGGCTGTCAAAAGGATTAACTGTCTGTGACCTAATTACCTAACAGAGTGCAATATAGGACGTGTCATTCCGAGGGGTATTTGCTGATCAGACGCAGCGAGGTGTTAAATTGGCTAGCGCACCAGTAAAGGTACCTGTGCTAACTATAATAGCAGGTAACTTTTACCGAGAGCAAATGACTTATTGCGTCACGGCTTTATGCATCGGTCATTGTTTATGTCGAATGCAATAGATGCAAGTGCCACCAATCGACAATGATTCGATATCGATTTTTTCAGTAAACATGTCAGATACGTAATGTATAGTCATTATAAATATCGATCATGCAAAATTTGCGCAGGCTGATCAGATCATACTTTCATGAAATCATCAAGGGTGCCAGTAATTTTTTTTGTTTTAAGTTGGTTCGTTCACTTTAAGAATAGTTCTCCGCGTTTTTCTATCCAGTTCCCGCCGATTCAGACGCATCATATGTGAAATGAGAACCAGTGTGAATTTATAAATAGAATATGGGAAATCCGCGATCTTCAGCATCTGCATGACTGAGAGACAGAAATATGCCATTCCGTCTACAAGTTTACTGACCCAAATATGCAGTTATATTTGTTCTTAATCTAATATTCAACGAAAATAGACAGCTCTAATGACAGGTATGTTCATTGAAGTGTAGAATATAACTCGGTTTTGAGATAAGCAGATTTTGAGTTTTTAACAAGAATCAGCTTTCATCAAAATAACTGGAGCATGGTTGGTTGATTTGTTCTTAACATCCACGGAAAACAACTAAGGTCATGTCGGGACGGTCAGTTAACCTAACCACACTATTCCTGGGCAGGCTTAGACCTCCTAAGCGGTTAACCAGTACTAAGTGCACATACTTTCGCCAGTAACTGACAACTGCCCTTCTTGAATCAGCGGAAGGAGAAACGAAAGTATGTGGCCAGACCGGGATTCGAACCCAGGACCTCTGACTTACGAGTCAGGTGCCCTACCGATTGCGCTACCCGGCCCGGCCAAATCGGACCCATCATCCAAGATGCAATTTTGGATGTTTATATTGAGGGTGAGGGAAAAGTGGGGAGGGGTGATGGTTTCAGAATGCCAGATAATCAGAATGTTTATTTTTTCTTTTTTTGCAGTTTAGCACTGGAATGGTCAGCACTAACACTATGAACACTACTGTTGAATTACACTGTAAATTAAACTTAGGATGGTAGTGTTACTGCACTGAAATGGCATACTTTTCAGGTTATATTTGAAGTTTTGGGTAACTCAAAAGTAAAGAAGTTAAACAAACTATACAGCTGTACTTTAGTTCATGTTGTTCTACTTTAAAACAAGAACCACCCCCCCGTCCCCATCCCCACCACCCCCCCCCCCCAAAAAAAAAACAAAAAAAAAAACAGTGAAGTAGTGAAGTACTCGAAACAATGTGTCAAAGTTGCCGTCAAAAAGTCTCCCTGATGGGGAACTCAATCTCCCTGAAATGAAATCCAGATCTCCCACATGGTCCTCAAGAGTTCATCACATGTATGTATACCCTTTTGCAAAAATTAGATTCTGTGCCAGACAGATACCAAACTAATGATACAAATAACAGTAATATAATGATAAATGAATAATTATAATAATTAAAGAAAGGAGGTGTGGTTTTTTTGTGGGGGGAGAGGGTGGGGGGGGGGGGGGGGGCTGGGGGAGTAACTCAAAAGTAAACTAAACAAACTGTACTATAGTTCATGTTCTGTTTTAAAATAAGAAAAAAATACAGTAAAGTATGTGAAACGACGCATCAAAGTTGCCGTCAAAAAGTCTCCCTGATGGAGAACTCAATCTCCCTGAAATGAAATCCAAATCTCCCACATGGTCATCGGAAGTTCATCACATGTATGTATACGCAAGTGTAATTTTAAATAATTTGCCCAAATAGATCAGAGGTATCTTACGGCATGACAAGAAAAGCTTGTATGTCGGCACAGGCTGATCAGTGATTCTCTTTTGACATAAACGATCTTCGAAGCCACAGTTTATGCGTTGAAAACTGTCAGTGAGTTCCGGAGATTTGTAAGATTGTTCAGTGTTCGCAAATGATTATATCATTTGCTAATCGGACATGTTCTAATGTCTCTGAGACGCCGCATTTCAACACGGACTTTCTGTTTATTTATACGATTGCTGAAACTCGAAGCTGAAACTGTTTATGGTCAAATCAAGGACTCGGGCCAAATGTGCCAGTGGAAGTGCGAACTTTGAATGCAGAGACCGTGCATACAGCTGGTCGGTGCTCTCAGAGCATTTGCGCATACGTTCGCACAGACAAGATACGACAAAGACGAATTTTTCGTTCTGGCAGTTTATATTCTTTTGCAACCTTGGTTTCTCATCTTACGTTCATGAATCTTTACCAAAAGTTAAAAGAAAAAAATGCTTACGTAGTTTGGCGCACGTGCACATTTCCCGCCAAAAAATGAATTGCTTTGAGAAATGGCGCCTTATCGCATGTACGAAAAGCAAAGACCCACTTCAGCCTGCGCACCACCGCAACCTCGTTCTCGGTTTAATTTCTAGATTCCCATGATAGATTGTTGATGCAGACAGAAACCACGTTAATGTGACGCACAGATGTGTAGGCTGATCCGGGTTTCGCTGTTCGCATTAAATGTAAAGCACATTTTCCGATGCACTGCCCAAATACCAGGAGGAAAAAAGGATCCGACTCACATACCTTTCGCCGCTCGCGCTTTGACGCACATGCAGAATAGCGCTAGAATATATGCAAGCAACAGTTCTCAGACTTTAAAAAAGATAGCCGAGATAAGTAAAAACCGAGGTCCCATATTTTTGCTCGAAATTTTAGAAATTCACCTTTCCACTGATCGAAATTTTGGAGACCTTTCAGAAATTATTTTCGGGAATAATTTTAGGTGTCCGAAATTTTAGAGTGTGCGAAGTTTTAGAAGAATTACCGTATACACAGTGTTTCTACTAAAAGCAGAACAGCGTAGGCGATGTAACGATGACATCATAACGTCATCTACGTCCAATCAGATTGGAGAACCATGGTTTATTTTGACTTCACGTAATGTCGTGTTAGCCTATGTAGTTATTGAAGTATAAACTACATTACATTCTAACAGTTTATCATAGGGCTTTTCAATAAATGCAAGATAATGTAAATATCAGAAGCAATCAGGGGTACGAGGGGCAACAAAGTAATGAAAGAGTTGCATTAAATTCAAACTATTTATCTACCAAATACAATTTGTCATATAAGAAAAAAATCATGTGCATAATGGTGTATGGATACAACAGTATGGTTTGGCAGCCACAACTTAAACATATAAGTATTTACCAGGGCTCGAGAAATATTGAAAAATGAATCGGTCCAGCCGACAACTTCATCACCTAACTAATTTCCACAGAAAAACAAGAGCTTCGCAAGCGGCGCATAATACGCCCGTTTCAGTATCATGAAGGAGTTACAGAATAAACAAAATTGTTTATGGAAGGATGGACAGGCAGACAAACAGGGGAAACAACTCCATAATTAATGATTGCAATGTTATCAAAACATCTAACATATCAAATACTATTAGTATACCAAAAATCAGCTTCCAGGGTGAAGCAGCTCAGAAGTTGAGAAAAGCCAAAGTCAAACAAGGGAGATATTTCATAAACTCTTGGTCACAATACTTTCCCTTGACAATATACACATCACCATAAAGTTTTGTTAAAATATTTCCAACGTTTAAGGAGTTACAGAGTAAAACGGAAATTGAATCAAGGGCAGATAATTCAGGAAGTAAGTAAGCCAAAGTTGGGGTTCTTGCTCAGATACATTGCCCCATTAATATACACATTCCTATAAAGTTTCATTAAAATATTTCAAAGGGTTAAGGAGTTATGGGGAAATGGGTTAGGCTAAAAAACTAATCAAAGGGAGATTACTCTAAAATTAAGTAAGGGGGAACAACCATTCTTATATGTGACACACTGTCTTGTGATCATGCACATTGCTATAAAGTTTCCTCAAGGTACTCCTAATTGTTACTAAGTAATTGAATGCACAAGATTAGTATACACAAAAATAGCCTATAAAATCTATTCAAAGGGATGCAACTCCAAAACGAAGAATGGGAGAGCAACCATTCTTATACCCGACACATCATCAGACCCTCACACACATTGCTATGACGTTTCATCAAGATAACCCTAAAGGATATCTAGTTATGGCGCGCACAAGACTAGTAGGGTAAAAAATAATCAAAGGGGCATAACTTGGAAACTAAGAAAGGGAGAGCAACCATTACTATACGCGACACTTTGTCCCATCCTGATATATATGCCTACAAAATTTCATGAAGATATCTCAAACGGTTTCTGAGATATGGTGCACACAAGAATGTTGACGGACGGACGGACGGACAGACAGACAGACGGACGGACAGCGCCATGCCATAATACGTCCGTTTTTTCAAAACGGGCGTATAAAAATTGCTACCTGTCAGGAAAACTAATGACAATGAGCGAAGTCCTATGAATTAATCTCGATTTCCATACAATGGTCCTACATTGCTGTGTTTGGTGGAGTTCTTGGTTTCAAACATTTCAAGACGTTTAACTACGCATGTAAAAGCAAATACAAGACTAGAATGTGTTCGTAGGCAGAGTGGACATGATAGAAGATATTATACTTGATTGACAGGTGGACAGGGGAGACAACCTGATATGGCTGAGAGTATAATTACAGGGACCATAAGACTCCTGGATGAGAATTGTTGTTTGCGCTACCTATTATGTAAAATGGGAAAGAAAAATAAAATGAAAATACGAAATGTACCATGTTATTGTACTTCTTTGGCTTCCTGAGATTATTTTCTTTTCACTATGTGTTTCTAATGTGTTGTTTTATGTCAACTGGTTAACAAACTGCCCAAGTAATTATCATTCCGCACCGCCAACAGTGAAGACCAATTTGCACTTTACAAACACAGCAAAACAGATTTCTTTTACACATCAAAGAGTCTTAAACTTCAGTAATAGCGCACACGACCACTGTACACTCGCAAGATTCTAGATAACGCGATGAACTACGAGATCTCGGGTAACTTGTTCACACAACATGACTCCAGGCGATTATGGGATTAGTCATGTGTAATTAACGGATTGACATCTGAGCTAGGTAAGAATATCTGACAGAATCGGAGAAAATTTCCTAAGTATTAGGCCAGTATTGGACCGACTTTTTTTGGCTTTGGGCTGTTTCCAATCGGTCCCAATTTCTGAATTTTGGTCTGGGACCTAAAGAAATCTGGTTTTCCCGAGCCCTGGTATTTACTGCCCTGGAAGGATATGAAGGATAGAACCTGTTCTCTTCAAGAGCTAGAATTTGCCCTCTTCAAGCCAATTCTTTCAGTTAACCCTACTACACCCAGAACAGCCAAAACTCCAGAGTTTTGGCTGTTCTGAGTGCAATAGGGTTAACAGCAAAGCTCATCAGAAGGGAGACAACTACTCCAAGAGTGGTCTCCCTTTCAAGTGTAGTCACACCCATTTAGGTGTATGGGGACACCTCCACAATCTTTGCCATTTTTATAAAGGGAAACAACTTTTGTGATATCATATTTGCTTCCTGGATAAGGAAGCCCTTCCTAAAGGGATCAACTCTTAAAGGAAAGAATTTGCTCCAAAAGGAGCAAATTCTTTTCTTTAAGAGTTGATCCCTACTGAGAACGACAGCAAACATGTAAATTCATAGTTTTGAGATGCCACTCAAAACTAATTAGCACTTACTTAACAACCATTCACTGGCCAGTCAGAAAGTGAGCATGCTGTGACAGAGAAGATCAAATTCAGCTGCTTGGGGGAGGGACTAGTCCCACATAGACACTGAAAATGATTTATATAGTAAATTCTTACCTTAGTAACTCGGGGTCGACTTATCAGCACACCCCAATAGCCGGTAAAAGTGTTTATTTATGAAAAAAGTTAGAGTTTCCTACACCTGTGAGTAATCCACCACCAATGAATGTAAATATATACATAAACAACACTGAAATGTAACTATATAGTCCTCAACCGATTTTGTCATTGTTGTTGCTGTTGTAAAATTTCTGCCATTATAGGCACACCTCGCATAAACGAGAAGAATTTGGGATACCCACCACCACTGAATATAAAAATAAACCAGTAACAGATAACCACACATTTTTTTTTGGATGGACACTTGGCACCAGGTGTGTGTAACTATGGCTACGTACCGCTGAGCCACTTGGAGAAGGTAGTTAGGAGAATCGAAACAGAACAGAAGATAACAACTCACCACACAGCTATGTTACAAGCAAGTTAGCATGCTGTGGAGGGTGACTAAAAGCCAACAAGGAATACACAGTGTGGACATTGCAAAGTACTTTAGCACTACTAGAAAGCAGGTTAATATAGGCAGAAGGTGACAAAGTCAACAGCTAAGGATATCTACAAAGCACTACAATATAACGAAGTGTTGATATTACACTAGAAAGCAGGCTTATATAGGAAAAAAGTATCAAATGATTGATCGAATTTTGATCATTTTGTATCGATACAAATATTGTATCAAACAATTTGACCAATACGCAGCCCTAGTTATTAGGAAAATATACGTTTGTCAAAAAGTGGTTTGAAAATAAAAATTTTATGCAAATGAGGGTAGGCGGAGCTTAAGAGAACTCACGGAACTATGAATGGTTGACTTGCTTCTCCTGAAAGTGTACGTATAGTCCTTAGGGCAAGTGAAAACTATGAAGACACAGATGAACCAGTTTAGTCTGGGTCCGAGGTTATAAAACTTGAGAATAAACTCAAACTCAAAATAAAGTACACTGATTGGCTGCTTCCGAGCTTGTGCTCGGAAGCAGCCAATCAGTGTACTTTATTTTGAGGTTGAGAATGTGCTCAAGTTTTATAACCTCTGGGCCTGATCATTCTACCTTGTCCAAAGCTATTAATAAGCAGCAGCCTGATACATTTTTCTCTGGCCATACCATTCAATATATAAGCTGTGACACAACAAAACCAACAAAGTGGCATGTGCACCCAGGGAATACTCATATCAGCCTGGGCATCTGCCAAGTCTGATCAATGTTTGATGTGCACTTTATGGGTATCTAAGGGTCTAGGGTACCTCCATACTAATCCTGGAACCTTTTGGGTGTTCCATTCGCTACAGTGTTTAGCATTACCCCAGTATGAGAACACCTAGGTTCTGCTTGTCTGAATACCTATGGTCGGCAACTGAATACCTATGGTCGGGTTGCCAGCCTACATAGGTTCTGCTTGTCTGGATACCTATGGTGGGGTTGCTGACCTACCTCCATACCAACAGTGAAAACTGATCAGACTGGGCTGATGCCCAAGCTGATCTGAGTCTTCGCTGAATACACATGCACTTTGTTGGTGTTGTTGTGTCCTGGCTAATTTGGTGTTGGTAATTCACTTTTTCAACCCAAAGTCAGTCAAGCCTTTTCAGAGCAAAAGAACAGGCAATCTACCCTTCAACTTCTAGAACATAATGTTTTGTTCACTAAGATGTTGCGAATTCTGATGTCTGTTCATGTTTCCTTTATCAGCAAATCCTTTCCCACAGATCAGGCAAGAATATGGTTTCTCTCCAGTATGTATTCTCTCGTGGCGTCTCAAATGATAGGATGACTGGAAAAATTTCAGGCAAAACGGACACTGATGTTTTGTGTATGACTCACTTGTGTTTTGGAATACAATTTGAGTATCTGAAAGTATATAAATGTATTATTAGTATGTCTCAGCTGGACTTACCTCTGTAGTCTGCTTGAGTCTTATTTAAGAAATAATTTTTCCTTGCTCATGAATTATCGCAGAGTAACACATGTTGTTGGAGGGCAGATTACGAAATATTAATTTTCGTATCTGCCCAACAACATGTGTTAATCTGCAATATCTTACAGGCAAGGAAAAATTATTTTGATTCTAACATTATACACGATCAAATTGCATGGACATTGCGACATTTTCTAATGGACTCTTTTGTGGCGAACGTCACCAGAAGCTAAATTTATACATTCGACATCATTAAGGCACGAAATGTGCACGCAGAGCGTTAACATAGTGATTTATCACAAATTTTCACACCGCGCTGCTTCCTACAGGCTCAATGGGTAAACGTTAATGTCAGGTTAAAATAAGCCTTCTTTCTAAACAACAGACAGAGGGAGTCAGGGATATCAGGACAACAAAATAATGTAAGAATTGCATTAAATTCAAACCATTTATTTGGCAAATAAAATGTGTTATAATTATGAAAAATGTCATAATGGTTTGTGAATACACACATCTGGTTTGGCCACAGTTTTTATAAGGGGGGTAATTTCAAACACAAAAGTATTTGCCTCCATTAGTAGGAGAAACCCTTTTCTCAAGTTTTCTGGGATTGCTTTGCGGAGCAAATTCTTGCATTTTGGAGTAAAGCCTATTCCAGATAAGACTGGTATCTTTTGGAGGTAAAATCATGTTCCTTAAGATATATGGGTACACCTCCATGGTTTTCTGCCAATATTTACAAAGGGAAACAACTTTTGTGACTTCCTGTTTGGTTCCTTGGATAAGGAAACCCTTAAAAAGAGGTCCACTATTAAAGGGAAAAAAAATCTTATTTTAACCCTATTGCACTCAGAATGGCCAAAACTCCATAGAGTTTTGGCCATTCTGAGTGCAAAAGAATTAAAAGTTAACCCTTTTTGCAAAGGGAAACAAAAAGAAGGTGGACTTGCCTCCCCTGAAAGTGTATCCATAATCCTTCAAGATAAATGAGCTGCTACACAACAAAACCAACAAAGTGGCAAGTGGGCCAAGCCAAGACTCAGATCAGCCTGGGCATAAGACCAGTCTGATCAGAGTCTTTGTGGTGCACTTAAGGGAGAAGCTAAGGGTCTAACCTATCTCTATACCGACAGCAAAGACCCTGGTCAGATTGGGCAGATATCCAGGCTGATCTGAGTCTTTGCTGGGCACACATGCCACTTTGTTCATTTTGTAGTGTCACGGCTTAAATGCTTGTTAGACAGAAACTTACAACCCAAAGCTGATTACGCAGCAAACCAGTAAAACTGCTAGTTTGTACAAGAAAATACCCCATTCACATAAATAACGCCATAACAGGGCCATAAAATAACTGTCAGCACAGGGCATGTTCTGCATAGTAGGGAATAAATTTTAATATGGAAAGTAAAAATGTACAGACACTGATGAGCAGTCTAATACCAGTACACAGAATTTTCCCTAATAATTCTTTTGGAAATTGTCTGTTGCAACTAGAAGTCCTTTGAGTCCACTCACACCAAGAAAACAGGGTTTGACGTTATAAAACTTGAGAATAATCTCAAACTCAAAATAAAGCACACTGATTGGCTGCTTCCGAGCATGTGCTCGAAAGCAGCCAATCAGTGTGCTTTATTTTGAGTTTGAGAATGTACTCAAGTTTTATAACCTCCAACCCTGGGTTTACCCTCAGTCACCTAGAAACGTTTATTTTGCCGACCTTAGATGAACAAACTGGTGCTTCTTCATGTTTGATCTCTCAGTAAATCTTCTCCCACAGGTCGGGCATGAATACGGTTTCTCTCCTGTATGTATTCTCTCGTGACTTCTTAAATGGCCAGTTGAACGGAAACATTTCTGGCAAAATTGACACTGATGCTTTTTATATGACCCTCTTTTGTTCTGGAATTCAACTTGAGTATCTGAAAGTATATTAATGTATCATTAGTATGTCTCAGATTGATTGATTTGTTGTTTTACGTCCACGGTAAACAGCTATGGTCATGTCGGGACGGTCAGTTAACCTAAACACACTATTCCTGGGCAGGCTTAGACCTCCTAAGCGGTTAACCAGTATTAAGTGCACATACTTTTGCCAGTAACTGACAAGCTGGACTTACTTCTGTAGTCTGCTTGAGTCTTGTTACACCTCCTTTTTAAATACCATATACAAGATAATTTTCAGAGTGTTCCATTTGTCACGGTATTTTGCAGTCACTTAGAAACCCCGAATATTAAAATCGCAAAATAATTTCCTGTTTCTTACATATGTAGTACTTCTGCAGACACAGTGTTCATATATTTTGTTTCTGTTTGCTTCGGTAATTGCTGGTACTTTTCACTTGAGGCAGTTCTTTCATTAACCTGCGGGGGGCCCTGCCACAGATTATTGAATGATGGCTCAATGGAAAAAGAAGTAGTTTTGCTTTTCTCGCACATAGCTAGCCATGAAAATTAAAAATTGTGAAAATTAATGTTTATGTTTTTGACACTTAACTGCAAAAATTTGAACCTGCAAAAATTTTCGCGTATACAGTAACAGAAAGAAGGAGTCAGGGGTATCAGTACAACAAAATAATGTAAGACTTGCATTAAATTCAAACCATTTATCTGCCAAATAAAGTGTGTTATATGAAAAATGACATCCTGGTTTGTGAATACACACTTTTGGTTTGGCCACAATTTTAATAAGGGGGATAATCTGAACACAAAAGTATTTGCTTCCCCCAGTAGAAGCCCTTCTCTTCAGGAGCTTTCTGCAGGGAATTCTTTCATTCTAGGGTAAAGCTTATTCCATATGACACTGGCCCCAAGGTTATAAAACTTTTCGTGCTCAACTCAGCTGACCATGAAAAAATTTCATACTCGGCTCAACTGATCAAGAAAACAACTGTACTTATCAGTAATTTGCTATTTATTAGCAGGTAAAATTTCATGCTCAGCTGAGTTGAGCATGTAAAAAAGTTTTATAACCTTCGTGAATCCAAGTTCCTTAAGGTAAATCAGTTCAGCTTCATATTTTTCTGCCATCTTAAGTAAGTAAGTAAGTAAGTAAGTAAAGTCTTTATTTTACGAGGGTAACACATTTAGCAAGATAGCTAATCTTCCATGAGGCCCTCAAACAATTTACATATTTTACATATATACAACAAAAGGTAACTAGCATATAAAGGCACAAACAAGATATAATACAAGTCTTAAATGAAAAGGGACTTTACTTTATTTGCACACTGCAAATGCTAAGATAGGCATCAGCTCAGACTGACTGGACTCCCTACTGAGTAATATATAGATTCAACAGGTTTCAGACTGCACTTATGCAGAGGCTGATGGGAGTCCTAACCATGCAAACAGCATAAAGAACCTTTTCCTGTAGTTTAAAGCATGGTTAATTACAATACATATTGTGTATGAAAACAAACAAACAAACAAAAAAAAACAAAAAAAAAAATTAACCTTCCATCCACAGCTCCCTAAACAAAAGTAAATCATCAGCAGAAAGTTCCCAGTGCAATGACAATTGGATCTTTCCAGCTGCAGCTAAAACTTATCAGTCCAAAAAGCTTGCAAAAGAAACAAACAAAATACAAAAAACTACATGTACAATTAATACATGTATGTACACATTATAATTTAGAGTACAGTTTTGGTGTCTTTCCAATTTTCTATGAATTTCATTAACAGGAAAAAAAAAAAAAAAATCTGCAGGAGTAAAATTATATAAGTACCAATAATAATGACAATATGTGTAATGTGCTTAGATATTGGGGCACCTAAAACTGTCAGTTTTCCATTTGGGACAAATGGCAAATTAGCGGTCTTAGAGCGTCCCAGTACTCAAGCACATCAGAGTAAGTAAATGAAGCAAAACAGAGTGTAAGTATGGAAACTTATTATTATGTAATATTTACATATACCGCACTTACCCCAAATATTCAGACAGAAGCAATAAAATAAAAATACCCAGCAGCATGACAAGTGGACTTGTCCAGATTTGAATATGGTAGAGTCAGTTAGAGACATGGCTGAGATGTTCTAATATTTAGGGCAGTTTTGGTAAGACACGTATCTGTACAGGAGCTTTGATACTAGTTTCCTTAACATGTACCAATAGTTTTGATAATATGGATAATATGCAAATTTTTGTATGACAGTTAAAACATGCAAACACAACAGAGCATTTATAGAAACAGTTATTTTTACAATATGTATACCACACTTACTCCAAACAGTCAGACAGTTGCAGCCACCAAAATATGCAGTAAGCATGATAAATGGACTTGTCCAAATTCGAATATGGTAGAGTCAGTTAAGGACATGGCTGAGATGTTTGAACATTTAGGGCAGTTGTGGTACTACACATATCTGTACAAGAGCTGAGATAGTTTCTTTACAATCGTTTACTCCCCCTGAGTTAACCATGTAATGCATCTTTTATGGAAAGAGTCAACAGACTGAGCATGCTTAACACTGTCTGGCAAACAATTCCATACAAGGCATCCTGAATATCTGAATGATTTTTTAAAGAGATCTTTGTTTGGTTTTGGCGGAATAAAACAGCCAGACGTAGAGGATCTAAGAGCCGGTGTATTTTCAGTAGCCTGTCTTAACTCAAAATTATCTGAAATATAAGTGGGAGCTAATCCATTATAAATCTTGAACATTGATTTAGCCTTTCTTAGAAATATTCTATCATAAATAGACATAATTCCTAGAGTGTTCATAGCTTCAGTAGTATTGTCTACATTGTAATCCAAAATAACACGACATGCACGCTTTTGCAGCCTAAAGATTTTATTTTTATTGTCTTCAGATGTATTACCCCAAATGATATTACAGAAATCTATATGAGGCTGGATATAAGACCTGTAAAATTGTACTCTATGTGAAGGAGACAGAAAGATCTTAATTTTTGAAAGAAGCCAAATGCTTGAATTTATTTTCTTGGAGAGATATTTTATATGCTCAGACCAAGACAAGTTATGATCAACGAAAACACCTAAAACCTTCTCATTGGTTGTAGTACTTAAAGACTCATTTATGTATGTAAGGTTCAAATTTTCATTATCCAATCTTTGCCGTTTCTGTGGTGTTGTTATTAGCATTAGTTTGGTTTTGTCTGTATTAATTAACATGCCATTGCATTCATCTTTTACAAAGGGAAACAACTTTTGTGACTTTTTGTTTGTTTCCTTGGATAAGAAAACCCTTATAAAGAGGTCTACTCTTAAAGAAAAAAGAATTTGTTCCTTAAGGAGAAAATAATGATGCTAATATGGCAGGTACAAATGTACAGACACTGATCAATTATCCTCGTTAACATCTGCTATCTATAACTGAGCAGTCCAATATGAGTACACAGAATTTTCCCTTGTCATTCTATTGATAATTTTCTGTTGCAACTAGAAGTCCTTTGAGTCCACTCACACCAAGAAAACAGGGTTTGACGTTATAAAACTTGAGAATAATCTCAAACTCAAAATAAAGCACACTGATTGGCTGCTTCTGAGCATGTGCTCGAAAAGCAGCCAATCAGTGTGCTTTATTTTAAGTTTGAGAATGTACTCAAGTTTTATAGTCTCAAACCCTGGGTTTACCCTCAGTCACCTAGAAAAGTTTATTTTGCCGACTGAGATGAACATATTGGTGTTTCTTCATGTTTGATCTCTCAGCAAATCTTCTCCCACAGGACGGGCATGAATAGGGTTTCTCTCCTGTATGTATTCTCTCGTGTCTTCTTAAATGGCCAGTTGAACGGAAACATTTCTGGCAAAATTGACACTGATACTTTTTATATGACCCTCTTTTGTTCTGGAATACAGCTTCGGTATCTGAAAGTATATAGAGGTATAGTTAGTAAGCATGAACTAGATCTTCACTGTTTTCTAGTTTGTTTTTGTCTTATGACACCTTCTTTCTAAAAACCAAAGAGAAGGAGTCAGGGAAATAAAGGTAAACCAAGTAAAGAAAGAGTTGCAATTAATTCAAACCATTTTATCTGGCATATAAAATGTGTCATATGAAACAATGTGCATTGAGGTTTATCATACGACGTCATTGTTATTCAGGGAATAATGTCGTGTCATAAAAATTGTACGACCACATATGTAATAAAACTTTGGCATGTACATGTCAAGTCACTGACAACGTCCATGTCAACAATGTTGTGTCATAAAAATAGTATGAACACATATGTAATAACACTTTGGCATGTATATGTCACATCATTGACAACGTCCATGTCAATAATGCTTTTTCTTATTGAAATAATTTTCTTTTTGAAGGCCTTAAAATCCCCTTTTAAAGGGTCCTATAATAAACAGAATCTTACACTAGTGGTCATTTCATATGACAGGCAGGTTTTATAAATTTCATATGAAATGACCACTCTTGTAAGATGGATACATGTCTATTGTTTCGTCACTACTAATTAAAAAGCGACAACTGGAACAAGTTCAAGGTTCAAGTTCTTTATTGGACATAAACAGTAACATGTTTTTCGTCCTATTACAAATAGCTGTTTACAGAATGAGAAGAGCATAACAAAACATAACAAACGAAAAGCAATCACATAAAGACAATAGATACTGCATATATATGAAGGTACGAAACTACGAAATTTACCAATGACGGACTAAACTGCTATAAAGAAGCACATTCTCGAGAACTGACTATAGCTTGACCAAATTATATTTCGGTCAGGCTGGATATGCACGGACTTTTTTGTACTCAAGTACTTAGGCTGGTATTTTCATTCATAGAGTTTGTGTATTCAGAATGTAAACTGAGCTCCAGATAAGGCTGGGTCTCGAGGACAACTATGTCACGACACCTCACAGTTCCCAACGGGAAAACACGTTGTGACCCCTCATTAGAACTGGCTCGGCGAGACAGCTCAAACGAGGGGTCCCAAGCATGCTTCCTCGCTGAAACGGAAAAACACCCCAAATTATCCTTGTGGCCCACTGTTATCTGGAGCATTGATTTCTAGACAAGCTGATGGATGGATGGATAAAACAGTATTTGGGTATGTAGAATTATAACTTACATTAACATTAACAGTGGATTACGTAAACTATAGCACTACCATCGAACACTGATATATCTGTATATATAATTATACGTATATGTATTTACAACATAGTTAGGCACTGTTTCGCTGTTTATTAGCTTCATGAATAAATTTAGCAAGCTTCTTTAGAATACTAGTTTGATTAGAACTTAATAACCTTATAAATTTTTGTTGATTTGGCCACACGCAGTAGTATCTCGGTAAGCATTCTTTCCTTAATTCGCGGTAAAAAGGGCATACTAACAGAAAGTGATATTCACTTTCTATGGTTTTCATGAACAGAATGTACTAGCTTTGCCTGAAGGAAAATCCCTTCTCAAGAGCTGGCTACCCTTATGGTATCATTATAATGCATACGAATATCCGCAAAAATATAAATTGCATTTGTCCCGCAAAAATATTGGTTTCACTGAAATTCCAAGATGTACAATGAGAGAAACATAAAGTAACTGAAACCATTTTTTATGAACGCATTTGTAAAAAAAATATAGGCAGTAAAATGACAAAATTTAATACATCTGCTGCATTAGCAAGCTCTACATTAATTTTATGCATAGTCAGTCATTTTGACACCAATGATGTTATTTTGACTCAGACAAAGGTGGGCTATTTACATTTGGAGAAGCACACACAAGCTCTGAGACCCTTTCATTGTATTCATCACAATTAATCAAGAGTAAAGATGACAGCCTATTCAAATTGGCCATTCTGAGTGCAAAAGGGTTAAAAGTTGACCTTTATTGAGAAGGGAAACAAAAAAAAGAAGGTGGACTTGCCTCCCCTGAAAGTGTATCCATACTCCTTCAAGACAAATGAGCCGCGGCACAACAAAACCAACAAAGTGCCAAGTGCCCCAAGCCAAGACTCAGATCAGCCTGGGCATCTGCCCAGTCTGATCTGAGTCTTTGTGGTGCACTTAATAGAGGCAGCTAAGGGTCTAACCTACCTCCATGCCCACAGTGAAGACTCTGGTCAGATTGGGTGGATACCCAGGCCAATCTGAGTCTTTGCTGGGCGCACATGCCACTTTGTTCATTTTATCGTGTTGCAGCATAGTCTTGTTAGAAAGAAACTTACAACCCAAATTTGATCATGAAACAAACCAGTAAAACTGCTAGTTTGTCCAAGAAAATATCCCATTCACATAAATAATGCCATAGCAGGGCCATAAAATAACTGTCAGCACAGGGTATGTTCTGCATAGTAGGGAATAAATTTTAATATGGAAAGTAAAATTGTACAGACACTGATGAGCAGTCCAATACCAGCACACAGAATTTTCCCTCGTAATTCTTTTGTAAAACTTGAGAATAATCTCAAACTCAAAATAAAGCACACTGATTGGCTGCTTCCGAGCATGTGCTCGAAAGCAGCCAATCAGTGTGCTTTATTTTGAGTTTGTAATGTACTCAAGTTTTATAACCTCGAACCCTGGGTTTACCCTCAGTCACCTAGAACAGTTTATTTTGCCGACCTTAGATGAACAAACTGGTGCTTCTTCATGTTTGATCTCTCAGTAAATCTTCTCCCACAGTTCGGGCATGAATACGGTTTCTCTCCTGTATGTATTCTCTCGTGACTTCTTAAATGGCCAGTTGAACGGAAACATTTCTGGCAAAATTGACACTGATGCTTTTTATATGACCCTCTTTTGTTCTGGAATTCAACTTGAGTATCTGAAAGTATATTAATGTATCATTAGTATGTCTCAGATTGATTGATTTGTTGTTTTACATCCACGGTAAACAGCTATGGTCATGTCGGGACGGTCAGTTAACCTAACCACACTATTCCTGGGCAGGCTTAGACCTCCTAAGCGGTTAACCAGTATTAAGTGCACATACTTTTGCCAGTAACTGACAAGCTGGACTTACTTCTGTAGTCTGCTTGAGCCTTGTTACACCTTCTTTCTAAATACCGTATACAAGATAATTTTCAGAGTGTTCCATTTGTCACGGTATTTTGCAGTCACTTAGAAACCGCGAATATTAAAATCGCGAAATAATTTCCTGTTTCTTACATATGTAGTATCTTCTGCAGACACAGTGTTCTTCATATATTTTGTTTCTGTTTGCTTCGGTATTTGCTGGTACTTTTCACTTGAGCCAGTTTTATAACCTCGGGCCCAGTTCTTTCATTAACCTACGGGGGCCCTGCCACAGATTACTGAATGATGGCTCAATGGGAAAAGAAGTAGTTTTGCTTTTCTCGCACATAGCTAGCCATGAAAATTAAAAATTGTGAAAATTAATGTTTATGTTTTTGACACTTAACTGCAAAAATTTGAACCCGCGAAAATTTTCGCGTATACAGTAACAGAAAGAAGGAGTCAGGGGTATCAGTACAACAAAATAATTTAAGACTTGAATTAAATTCAAACCATTTATCTGGCAAATAAAATGTGTGATATGAAAAATGACATCCTGGTTTGTGAATACACACTTTTGGTTTGGCCATGATTTTAATAAGGGGGATAATCTGAACACAAAAGTATTTGCTTCCCCTAGTAGAAGCCCTTCTCTTCAGGAGCTTTCTGCAAGGAATTCTTTCATTCTAGGGTAAAGCTTATTCCATATGACACTGGCCCCAAGGTTATAAAGCTTTTCGTGCTCAACTCAGCTGACCATGAAAAAATTTCATACTCATCTGATCAAGAAAACAAATGTACTTATCAGTCATTTGCTATTTATTAGCAGGTAAAATTTCATGCTCAGCTGAGTTGAGCATGTAAAATGTTTTATAACCTTCGTGAATCCAAGTTCCTTAAGGTAAATCAGTTCAGCTTCATATTTTCTGCCATCTTTTACAAAGGGAAACAACTTTTGTGACTTCTTGTTTGTTTCCTTGGATAAGAAAACCCTTATAAAGAGGTCTACTCTTTAAAGAAAAAAAAATTTGGTCCTAAAGGAGAAAATAATAATGCTAATATGGCAGGTACAAATGTACAGACACTGATCAATTATCCTCGTTAACATCTGCTATCTATAACTGAGC
Organism: Ctena decussata; assembly: GCA_963989385.1. Lineage (NCBI taxonomy): Eukaryota > Metazoa > Mollusca > Bivalvia > Lucinida > Lucinidae > Ctena > Ctena decussata. The sequence goes on from OZ022509.1 coordinate 54,063,696, forward strand.
AGTCCAATATAAGTACACAGAATTTTCCCTTGTCATTCTATTGATAATTTTCTGTTGCAACTAGAAGTCCTTTGAGTCCACTCACACCAAGAAAACAGGGTTCGAGGTTATAAAACTTGAGAATAATCTCAAAGTCAAAATAAAGCACACTGATTGGCTGCTTCCGAGCATGTGCTCTAAAGCAGCAAATCAGTGTGCTTTATTTTGACTTTGAGAATGTACTCAAGTTTTATAACCTCCAACTCTGGGTTTACCCTCGGTCACCTAGAAAATTTTATTTTGTGAACTGAGATGTACATATTGGTGTTTCTTCATGTTTGATCTCTCCGCAAATCTTCTCCCACAGATGTGGCATGAATATGGTTTCTCTCCTGTATGTGTTCTCTCGTGCCTTCTCAAATGAGAACCAAAAAACTTCTGGCAATATCGACAATGACGTTTTTTATATGACCCTCTTTTGTTCTGAGATGCAGCCTCAGTATCTGAAAGTATGTAGAGGTATAGTTAGTATATGTAGAGGTATAGCTAGTATATCTGAAAGTATGTAGAGGTATAGTTAGTATATGTAGAGGTATAGTTAGTATATGTATTTATCATATGAGGTCGCTGTTATTCAGCGAGTAACGTTGTGTCATAAAAATCGTATGACCACACGTGTAATAACACTTTGGCACGTAAATGTAACGTCATTGACAACATCCGTGTCAACAATGCATTTTCTTATTGAAATAACTTTCATTTTGAAGGTCTTAAAATCCCCTTTTAAAGGGACTTATAATAAACAGAATCTTAAACTCATGGTCATTTCATATGAAAATTATGAAACTCGCCAAAGTCAAGTTTCATCAATTTCATATGAAATGACCACTCTTGTAAAATGGATATATGTCTATTGTTTGGTCACTACTAATTAAAAAGAGACGACTGGAACAGCAAATACTAGCTTCCCCTGAAGGAAAATCCCTTCTCAAGAGCAGGCTACCCTTAAGGTACAATATAACTGAAAATTTTTGCGTCGTCAACTTTTTCGTGGATTTGCCCCAAACACATAAGTATAAATTTTTACGGATGTGAATATCTATGAAAATAAAAATTGTGTTTGTCCCACAAAAATATTGCTACACTGAAAATCCAAGATGTACAAGAAGAGAAACATAAAGTAACCGGAATCACTTTATTATGAACACATTTGTTTAAATAGTATCAGTGGTAAAATGACCTTATTTAATAAGCTTACTGCACTTGCAAACTCGTCATTTATGAACAATCAGCTATTTAGACACCAATAGTGTTATTTTGAAGGAGACAAAGTTGGGCTGTCTGGCTTTACAGAAGCTCACATAACCTCCGAGACTCTTTTACTGCATTCATTGATAATCCAAGGGGAAACACTTCCAGATAAAACTCCCATTTAGATTTGGAAGGATTCCACTCCCATCCTTTTTTTTTATTTTTTCACTAAAACATAAGATAGGCATTTGGTCAAATCAATGTTCAGTATACAGAAACAAGGCGGCACGAAAATTTCCCATTATACGTTATAATTATGGGAATTGTGAAAGTGAAGCACCTATTGTGACTTCTTGGTCGCTTTCCAGAATTAAAAAACCCTTCCAAAAGAAGTCTACTTTTAAAGGAAATACTTTTCTTTGACCCCTACTCAGAAGGGAAGCAAAACTGAAAAAATTGTAGACTTTCTTCTCCAGAAAGTGTACAAAAACTCCTTCAGGCAAGGGAAAATGGGCAGGACACAACAAAACCAACAAAATGGCATGTGTGCCCAGCGAAGACTATGATCAGCCTGGGCATCTGCCAAGTCTGATCAGCATCTTCACTGTGCACTTAAAGGGTAGTTATGGGTCTGAGCTAGCTCCATGCGTAATGTGAAGACTCTGATGCCCAGGCTGATCGGAGTCTTTGCTGGGTGCATATGCCACTTTGCTGGTTTTGTTGTGTTACGACTCAAATAGTGAAGACACAGATCAAGCAGTACAGTCTGATAAATCATTCTTGATCACATTTAATATCTATAAACTGAGCAGTCTTATGCGGGAACACAAGATTTTCTCTCAATTTCTCAATCTGCATTTGATATTAGCTGTAGGTAATTTTCCGTTGCAACCAAAAGTCAGTGGAGCCCATTCTGACCAAGAAAACAGGCAATTTACCCTCTGCTCCTTAGAACATTTGAGCCACGACACAACAGAACCAGCATAAAGGCATGTGCGCCCAGCAAAAACTCGGATCAGCCTGGGCATCCACCCAGTCTGATCAGAGCCTTTGCTGTCTGCATGGAGCTAGCTTAGACCCTTAGCTACCCTGTAAACACACAGCGATGACTGTGATCTGACTGGCCCGACATCTAGGCTGACCCGAGTCTTTGCTGGGTGCACATGCCACTTTGTTGGTTTTGTCGTGTCGCGGCTCATTTTATTTTGTGGACTGCTAGCTGATGTTTCTTCATGTTGCTTTTCTCCGTAAATCTTTTCCCACAGATGTGGCATGAATATGGTTTCTCTCCTGTATGTGTTCTCTCATGGTTTCTCAAATGAGCGGCTGACTGTAAAATTTTCTTGCAATGTTGACACTGATGTTTATAATGGAATGACCCTCTTCTGATCTGAGATACAGGTGCAGTATCTGAAAGTATAATGAAGTATTGTTAGTTATCTCTGGCCTGGATCTAGTTTTCAGTCTATTTGAATCTTATAACAACAAGGGAGTGGTCGAGTCGGGCAATGGTGCTGGGTAACTTTCAGTGTCGGGGCATCCTACTAGTTTGGATAATAGTAGGACAATGGCCACATGTGCTTACAGTGAGTGCGGGTGGGGACTGTTTTGACATTTTTTTCTTGCCTATCATTTCTCTTTTCTTTCTCCCTCTCTCTGGGAGACGGCCCGATATAGACTGAAATACTGTCTCAAAGGGCTGTTAAACCTAAACCAACTAAACAACTTATAATAACTATTTTTCTAAACAGAAACAAGGAGACAGGGATATACCGGGCAACTAAGTAAAGAAAGAGCAGCATTAAATTTAAACAATTTATCTGGCAAATGAATAAGTTGTATGAATACTTAAATATGTTTGGCAAATAGTTCATAAAGGGGGACAACCTCAACAGAAAAAAGGGAATCCCTCCTCTGTGAAGGATAAAATATGCTTTCTTCAAGAGCTAGAATTTGCTCCCTTCAAGCCCATTCTTCCATTTAACAGCAGAGCACAGCAAAAGGGAGATAATTACTGCCAGATGAAAGTGGTGTCCCTTTGAGCTGTAGCCACACCCCTTAACTGCCATTTTTATAAAGGAAAATAATTTTTCTGATTATCTGTTTGTTTTCTTGGATAAGGAAACCCTTGCAAAGAGGTTCACCCTTAATGAAAAGAATTTGCTCCTCTTGGAGCAAATTCTTTTCATTAAGAGTTGACCCCTTTTGTGAAGGGAAGCAAAAAAGGGCTGAGTTGATTCCCCTGAAAGTATAACTCCTTAGGAGGAATCGAGGACAAAGATAACGCAATATGGTATGAATTATCATTCTTGTTCACATTTAATATCTATATATGAGCCACGACACGAGAAAACCAACAAAGTGACATGTGCGCCCAGCAAGACTCAGAACAGCCTGGGCATCTGCCCTTTCTGATCAGAGTCTTCGCTTTGCACTTAAACGGTAGCTAAGGAATTAAGCTACCTCTGTGCGGACAGTAAAGACTCTGATCAGACTGGGCGGATGCCCAGGCTGATCCGAGTCTTAGCTGGGCGCACATGCCACTTTGTTGGTTTTGTTGTGTCACGGCTCATATGAGCAATCTAATATGACCATTCAGGATTTTCTCTGATCATCTATTTGATATTCACTGTAGGTAATTTTCTGTCACAATCCAAAATCAGTAGAGTCCACTGACACCAAAAAACAGGCAATTTACCCTCTGTCGCAGTTTACCCTCTGTTCTTTAGAACATAATATTTTGAGGACTGAGATGTGTAAGCTGATGTTTCGTCATGTTTCCTTTCTCCGAAAATCTTTTCCCACAAATCGGGCATGGATAGGGTTTCTCTCCTGTATGTGTTCTCTCATGGTTTCTCAAAAGGCTGTTAGTCCCGAAAGATTTCTGGCAATATTGACACTGATGCTTTTTAAATGGCCCTCTTCTGATAGGAGATGCAGGTTCAATATCTGAAAGTATATTGAGGTATTGTTAGTACTTCTGGGCTGGATCTACACTGTTTTCTACTCTGTTTGTGCCTAGCTTTACACCAGGTCCTTCTCTCCAAAAACAGAAAGAAGGATCAAGGGTACAAGGGGCAACAAAGTAATGCAAGAGTTGCATTAAATTCAAAACATTTTTCTGGAAAATACATGGGTTACATACGAAAATATTATTATGCATTCTGGATACAACTGTATGGTTTGGCTGCTATTTTTGTATGGGAAACAAAAAATGATCCGCGACACGACAGAACTTTCTCATATCGCAGCTCAAATATTTGCTTCCCAAGTAGGAGAATCCTCTCTCCAGCAGGGGTTTTGAGACGGGAGGCAACTACTTTCTGATGAAAATGGTATCCCTTGGAGATGTATCCATATAGGGTAAAGTCGGGTAAATTCGGACAGTGGGTAAATTGGGACAGTGACATTGTTTCCTTTATATTTGAGTTTTTTTGAGTGAGTGAATGAGTGAACTCGGGTTTAACGTCCCACCAACAACGAGGTCATATGGAGACGGGACCTTGGTTTAAAGTCTCATCCGAAAGACCGGAGAAGCGGGGGCTCGATCTTGCGATCCCTGGATTGGTAGTCCGGAGTGTTATCCACTACACTACAGCAGCTCCTGAGTTTTTTGGAATTAAAACAAGTAGCCCAAAGGGCAACAATTGCTCACCTGAGAGACATTGTAAACCTATAGGGATATTTAAGATGCTCAAGGGCAGCTAACTCCAGAGTCAGTGGTCCAATCAGGCTGAAAATTAAACTCATCCAAAACATTATGTATGCCCTCAATTAATATATGCAAGTTTAAAAAGTATCCGATCAAGAGCACAATAGACAGAGCTGTCAAGGGCAGCTAACTTCGTAGTGGTTGGCCTGATCTGGCCAAAATTTAAACTTGTTTAAGATATTATGCATTTCCTCATTACCTGCAAGTTTGAAAAGGATCGGATCAGTAGAAACCAAGAACTAGAAAATGTGTTTATGAAACACTATGCCCCCAACCATATGCTTGTCTCTAGAGAAGGTTCATCCAATAATGCTTGTACCTTTGTACCATAGGCTTACAATGCACTAAGTCGAAAAAGGGGCTTAACTCAGTCAAAAATTTACGAATTGTTTTTGAAAGTTAATCAGGTCATCTACACCTTGGGCAATATCAACCTGCAAAAATCATGATCCTAGCATCAGGGGTTCTCCAGATATTTTGTTCACAAGCTTCCATAGGCAAATAATGCACTAAGTTGAAAAAGGGGCATAACTCAATCCAAAATTTACAAATTATTTTCAAAAGTTAATCAGGTCATCTACACCACAGGCAGTATCTTCCTGCATAAAAGCATGCTCCTAGCATCAGGTGTTCTTGAGATATTTTGTTCACAAGGTTCCATAGGCTTACAATGCACTAAGTCGAAAAAGGGGCATAACTCAATCAAAAATTCATGATTTCTTTTCAAAAGTTAATCAGGTCATCTACACCACAGGCAGTATCTTCCTGCAAAAGATCATGCTCCTAACATCAGGGGTTCTTGAGATATTTTGTTCACAAGGTTCCATAGGCTTACAATGCACTAAGTCGAAAAAGGGGCATAACTTTGTCAAAAATTCAAGAATTTGTTTCAAAAGTTAATCAGGTCATCTACACCTTGGGCATTCTCATCCTGCAAAACCTCATGATCCTAGCATCAGGGGTTCTTGAGATATTTTGTTCACAAGTTTCCACAGGCTAAGTCGAAAAAGGGGCATAACTCTGGAAATACATTGCCAGCGGAAAAATAAAAAAATACGGGTCTGCTTATTTTCCATACTGATCATGTGTATAAAGTTTCAAGTTCCTAGCTCTTATTGTTCTTGACTATATGTAAGGGTAGATTTTTGTACCATAGGCCTCAATCCACTAAGTCGAAAAAGGGGAATAACTCGATCAAAAATTCACGAATTTTTTTCAAAAGTTGATCAGGTCATCTACACCACAGGCAGTATCTTCCTGCAAATAATCATGCTCCTAGCTTCAGGGGTTCTTGAGATATTTTGTTCACAAGGTTCCATCGGCTTACAATGCACTAAGTCGAAAAAGGGGCATAACTCGGTCAAAAATTCACGAATTTGTTTCAAAAGTTAATCAGGTCATCTACACCTTGGGCATTCTCATCTTGCAAAGCCTCATGATCCTAGCATCAGGGGTTCTTTAGATATTTTGTTCACAAGGTTCCACAGGCTAAGTCGAAAAAGGGGCATAACTCTGGAAATACATTGCCGGCAGAAAAATAAAAAAATACGGGTCTGCTTATTTTCCATACTGATCATGTGTATAAAGTTTCAAGTTCTTAGCTCTTATTGTTCTTGACTATATGTAAGGGTACCTTTGTACGATAGGCCTAAATGCACTAAGTCGAAAAAGGGGAATAACTCGATCAAAAATTCACGAATTTTTTTCAAAAGTTAATCAGGTCATCTACACCACAGGCAGTATCTTCCTGCAAAAAATCATGCTCCTAGCTACAGGGGTTCTTGAGATATTTTGTTCACAAGGTTCCATAGGCTTACAATGCACTAAGTCGAAAAAGGGGCATAACTCGGTCAAAAATTCAAGAATTTGTTTCAAAAGTTAATCAGGTCATCTACACCTTGAGCATTCTCATCTTGCAAAGCCTCATGATCCTAGCATCAGGGGTTCTTGAGATATTTTGTTCACAAGGTTCCACAGGCTAAGTCGAAAAAGGGGCATTACTCTGGAAATACATTGCCGGCGGAAAAATAAAAAAATACGGGTCTGCTTATTTTCCATACTGATCATGTGTATAAAGTTTCAAGTTCCTAGCTCTTATTGTTCTTGACTATATGTAAAGGTACCTTTGTACCATAGGCCTCAATGCACTAAGTCGAAAAAGGGGAATAACTCAATCGAAAATTCACGAATTTTTTTCAAAAGTTAATCAGGTCATCTACACCACAGGCAGTATCTTCCTGCAAATAATCATGCTCCTAGCTTCAGGGGTTCTTGAGATATTTTGTTCACAAGGTTCCATAGGCTTACAATGCACTAAGTCGAAAAAGGGGCATAACTCGGTCAAAAATTCACGAATTTGTTTCAAAAGTTAATCAGGTCATCTACACCTTGGGCATTCTCATCTTGCAAAACCTCATGATCCTAGCATCAGGAGTTCTTGAGATATTTTGTTCACAAGGTTCCACAGGCTAAGTCGAAAAAGGGGCATAACTCTGGAAATACATTGCCGCCGAAAAAAAAAAAAAATACGGGTCTGCTTATTTTCCATACTGATCATGTGTATAAAGTTTTCAAGTTCCTAGCTCTTATTGTTCTTGACTATATGTAAGGGTACCTTTGTACCATAGGCCTCAATGCACTAAGTCGAAAAAGGGGAATAACTCGATCAAAAATTCACGAATTTTTTACAAAAGTTGATCAGGTCATCTACACCACAGGCAGTATCTTCCTGCAAAAAATCATGCTCCTAGCTTCAGGGGTTCTTGAGATATTTTGTTCACAAGGTTCCATAGGCTTACAATGCACTAAGTCGAAAAAGGGGCATAACTCGGTCAAAAATTCACGAATTTGTTTCAAAAGTTAATCAGGTCATCTACACCTTGGGCATTCTCATCCTGCAAAACCTCATGATCCTAGCATCAGGGGTTCTTGAGATATTTTGTTCACAAGGTTCCACAGGCTAAGTCGAAAAAGGGGCATAACTCTTGAAATATGTGACCCGCGGAAAAAAGAAAAAACACGTGTTCGCTTATTTTTCATACTGATCATGTGTATAAAGTTTCAAGCTCCTAGCTCTTACGGTTCTTGATATGACAGACGGACAGACGGACAGACGGACGGACGGACAGACGGACAGGCCCAAACCAATATGCCCCCACAATTTCTCCGAAATTGGGGGCATAAAAAGTGGCGACATTGATTTTTTGGATGCTCAGAGCAGGTACTCCATAGTCAGTGGTGGGATCTAGCCGAAATGCTAACTAATCCAAGCTTTTATGCATATCCTCATGACCTGCAAGTATGAAGAGGATCCGATGAAAAACGAAAATGTGATGACGTTGTTTTCTCCATATGACTATGGGATTTTTTTCAAACGCTCAAGGGCAGCTAACTCCGTAGTCTGTGCTCGAATCCGGCCAAATTTCAAACTCATACAAGCTCTTATGTAAATCATCATTACCTGCAAGTATGATAAGGATCTAATCAAAAACCTTGATTGCAGCACCCTCAAAGTCAAACTTGCTCGAGATATTGTCATCCCCTACATTTGTGTGAATTTATTTTAAAATCAGTTGAGAAATGTAGGTGCTAGAGCCATGACAAAGTTTTTCTAAAAATAGCGAGTGACCTTGACCTTGGGCACAGCATCCTGAAAGTCGAACTTGCTTGAGATATTGTCATACCCTACATTTGTGTCAAGTTATTTCAAAATCCATGGAGAAATGAAGGTGCTAGAGCGATGACCAAGTTTTTCTCAAAATAGCCACAGTGACCTTGACCTTGGGCACAGCACCCTGAAAGTCGAACTTACTCGAGATATTGTCATGCCCTACATTTGTGTGAATTTATTTCAAAATCCATTGAGAAATGTAGGTGCTAGAGCACTGACAAATTTTTTCTAAAAATAGCCACAGTGACCTTGACCTTGGGCGCAGCACCCTGGAAGTCAAACTTGTTTGAGATATTGTCATGCCCTACATTTGTGTGAAGTTGATTTAAAATCCGTTGAGAAATGTAGGCGCTAGAGCGATGACCAAGTTTTTACTTAAAATAGCCATAGTGACCTTGACCTTGGGTGCAGCACCCTGAAAGTCGAACTTGCTCGAGATATAGTCATGCCCTACATTTGTGTGAAGTTATTTTAAAATCTATTGAGAAATGTAGGCGCTAGAGCGATGACAAAGTTTTTCTAAAAATAGCCACAGTGACCTTGACCTTGGGCGCAACACCCTGAAAGTCAAACTTGTTCGAGATATTGTCATGCCCTACATTTGTGTGAATTTGATTTAAAATCGGTTGAAAAATGTAGGCGCTAGAGTGATGACAAAGATTTTCTAAAAATAGCCTAAGTGACCTTGACCTTGGGTGCAGCACAATGAAAGTCAAACTTGCTCGAGATATTGTCATGCCCTACATTTGTGTGAAGTTATTTTAAAATCCTTGGAGAAATGTAGGTGCTAGAGCGATGACAAAGATTTTCTAAAAATAGCCACAGTGACCTTGACACTGGGCACAGCACCCTCAAAGTCAAACTTACTCGAGATATTGTCATGCCCTACATTTGTGTGAAGTTATTTTAAAATCCATTGAGAAATGAAGGTGCTAGAGCGCTGACAAAGTTTTTCTAAAAATAGCCACAGTGACCTTGACCTTGGGCGCAGCATCCTGAAAGTCGAAGTTGCTCGAGATATTGTCATGCCCTACATTTGTGTGAAGTTATTTCAAAATCCGTTGAGAAATGAAGGCAATAGAGCGATGACAAAGTTTTTCTAAAAATATGTGATGACGTTGTTTTCTCCATTATAACACTATGGGATTTTTTTCAAACGCTCAAGGGCAGCTAACTCAGTAGTCTGTGCTCGAATCCGGCCAAATTTCGAACTCATCCAAGCTCTTATGTATGTCATCATTACCTGCAAGTATGATAAGGATCTAAGCAAAAACAGTTGAGAAAACGTGATGACGCCATTTTCCCCATTATAACCCTATGGGATTTTTTTCAAACGCTCAAGGGCAGCTAACTCCGTAGTCTGTGCTCGAAACCAACCAAATTTCGAACTCATCCAAGCTCTTGTGTATGTCATCATTACCTGCAAGTATGATAAGGATCTAATAAAAAACAGTCGAGAAAACGTGATGACGCCGTTTTCCCCATTATAACCCTATGGGGGCTATCTGTTGCCATGGAAACCAGAGTTCTGAGCTGATCGGCACCAAAACCTAATGCAGCCTTTCCCCCACCCAAATGATGCTTCAGATAAAATTTGATTGCGATCGGCCCACTGGTCTCTGAGATATTTATGTTTGAAAGTGTTGACGCACCCACCCACGCACGGACGGACGGACGACGGCTCGACTCCCATCCTATAAGCTCACCTCTGAGCCTTCGGCTCAGGTGAGCTAACAAAATTAACTGGGCAAACAGTGAAAATCCTGATGAGACGGCTCATTATCATCTGGATTTTCACTGTTTGCAATTGTATGTCTGAATTTACCCGCTGCCCAAATTTACCCGACTTTACCCTTCTATGTACTTTAAGGTGAACGGATACAATTTTCTCTAGCTAGGGTAAAGTCGGGTAACTTCGGACAGTGGATAAATTCGGACATACCATTGCAAACAGTGAAAATCCAGATGATAATGAGCCGTCTCATCAGGATTTTCACTGTTTGCCCAGTTAATTTTGTTTTAATTCCAAATAGGAGCGACTGTAGTGTAGTGGATAACACTCCGAACTACCAATCCAGGGGTCGCAAGATCGATCCCCCGCTTCCCTGGTCTTTCGGATGAGACTTTAAACCGAGGTCCCGTCTCCATATGACTTCGTTGTTGGTGGGACGTAAAACCCGAGTTCACTCACTCACTCACTTTAATTCCAAACAACTGACATATAAAGGAAACAATGTCACTGTCCGAACTTACCTGCTGTCCGAATTTACCTGCCTTTACCCTATTCCATTTGTTATCTGTAGTTTTCTGTCGCAACCCAAATTCAATTCAGTTGTGCACATTCTGACCATTGCATATGATATTGGCTGTAGGTTATTTCCTGTTCCAACCCGAAGTCAACAGAGTCCATTCAGACCTAAAAATAGGCCACTGACCAGAGCTCTAGATAAGAGGGAGTATTTGGTAATAATAAGGGATAATTTTTGCTAATTCTGCATAAAAACATATGTTGTGACCCCTTATCTGAACCGTCTCGATGAGACGGTTCAGATGAGGGGTCACAACATATAGTTTTAATGAGAAATAAAAAAAATTATCCCTCAATGATTATCAAATACCCTTCCTATCAAGAGCTCTGACTGACCCTGTATTTCCTAGAGCATGATATTTTATGGACAGGGATGCTGGGAATAATGATGTTTGTTCATGTTTCCTTTATTCGCAAATCTTCTCCCACAGTTCGCGCATGAATATGGTTTATCTCCTGTATGTATTCTCTCATGTGTTCTCAAATGATAGGTTGAACGGAAAAGTTTCTGGCAATATCTACACTGATGCTTTTTGTATGACCCTCTCCTGTTCTGAGATGCAGACTGAGTATGTGAAAGTAAATTGAGCCACTGTTAGTAAGTCTGAGCCGAGTCTGTACTGTTGTCCAGTTGTCTTATTTTGATTGATTGATTTGGTGCTTAACGTCCACGGTAAACAGCTATGGTCATGTCGGGACGGTCAGTTAACCTAACCACACTATTCCTGGGCAGGCTTAGACCTCCTAAGCGGTTAACCAGTATTAAGTGCACATACTTTCGCCAGTAACTGACAACTGCCCTTCTTGAATCAGTGGAAGGGGAAACGAAAGTATGTGGCCAGACCAGGTTTCAAACCCAGGACCTCTGACTTACGAGGCAGGTGCCCTACCGATTGCGCTACGCGGCCCAGCCCAGTTGTCTTATTAAAACCTTCTTTCTATATACCATATTAATCCTATAAAACGCCAGGGGGTTGTTGCCTTTTATGAAAGGGAAGCGTTAATTAGACCATAAAGTGTAGTAAATCTGCCACTGCCAAATTACATCTCATAAACAGTATTAAAGTAACAGGTACATTTTCAGAGGATGTTTGCCTCATTTCTCAGATGAGGTCAACTCTTAAAGGAAAAAATTTGCTCCTCTAGGAGCAAATTCTTTCCTTCAAGGGTAGACCCCATGTCAAAGACTCAGTGGAAGGGGAAATGAAAGTAGGTGGCCAGACCAGGTATCTAACCAGACCCTCTGGCTTACAAATCAGGCACCCTACTGACTGCGCTATGCAGCCCAGCAGGCAGTTTATGTGGCAGCATATGTAGTAGTAGGAAGAGCACATAAAGAAGACTGCTTTTTCTTCTTCTTTTTCTTCTTCTTTTCAGGCCAGATAATTTTTTTTCTTTTACCACCAGTTTTTCTCTCTCACAAATCAAGGACACACTATCATTATTGGTATTAATCACAGCCCTAGATAAGCAGGAGTATTTTGTGATAATTAGAGATAATTTTTGTTAATTCTGCATAAAAACATATGTTGTGACCCCTCATCTGAACCGTCTCAATGAGACGGTTCAGATGAGGGGTCACAACATATGGTTTCCATGAGAAATAAAGAAAATTATCCATAAATTATCATAACATACCCCTCTTATCTAGGGCTCTGTATTAATATTTTTATCACCATTCCATTTTGATTAGAAAATGGAAAGTTCAGACCCCACAAAAAGTTACAAATGGTGGGGTCCTATTTTATTTTGCGACAGAATGACAAAATACTACAAGATACAAGCCTTGAATGGATATTGACCGTCTGTCTTATTTTCACATCCTCACCAGCTACCAAAATTAAGAGCTTGCTTCAAGTTCACTGAAAATAATTGCAAGTGCCCTAATCTCCCTAAAAGAAAAGTTTCAACTCCCCAAAGGCCAAGGGAGAGTGTAACACGTCACTACCGTTCTTGGGGCTGAAAATTCAATGATTTCGTAAAAGAAAATATTGGCGTTACACTGCCTTAATTTCTTTTACATGACATCAGAACAGATCAGAACGTCATCATGACCTGTTGTGACAAAGATTTCAAAACTATGTTTACCTCAGCTGTTTCAATATTGATATGATGTCAAATATTGTTAAATTAGTGTCAAAAATACACCGAGATTTTGACAACCATTAACTGCCAGAAGAAAGATAAACAGTTTTGGGGTCTTAGTCTACATGAAACGGATTGCATTTCAAGGCATGTGGCAGGATTGACAATGTTGTTTTACTGGTTTTAAAGCATTCTTTATTAGGGAGTTTTTCACATGTTGCCTTGGGGAAGTAAAGGCAAAACAGGAATTTATTTTCTGTTTTTATTTCTGAGCATGCGAGTCTAGCAGCATTGTGGATTGGCTGAAATGATTTACATAGCAAAAGGTCAATTTCTATACTGAAAACAGGAAAATAGTAAACAAAATTTATTCTAAAAGACAATTAAAAAAAAAAATAAAAGCTTGACCAATAAATTTTACTTTCAGTGAAGATTCTTTATTATGTCCAGTACAAATGCCAGCATCTCATTTTACCCAAGAAACAACTCCGACCGGAACTTCTGTGACACAAAAAATTTGAAGCCTTACAGGTATGGACAGAATAGAATAGAAATACACATTATACCATAAAGCAACCAACAACTCATTGGCTGGTCACTATAAATTAGCAGTCTGATAAATTTTTCTCTGGCTATCCCATTGTTATCTGCTATTTGTAATTCTGCAGTCAATTACCCTATGCCCCTAGAACATAATATTTTGTGGATTAAAATGTGTATACTGGTGTCTAGTCATATTTCCTTTCTCTATAAACTTTCTCCCACAGAACGGGCAGGGGTAGGGTTTCTCTCCTGTATGTATTCTCTCATGTCTCCTCAAATGATAGGTTGACTGGAAAAATTTCTGGCAATAATGACACTGATGTTTTGTATATGACCCTCTTCTGTCCTGGGATAAAGCTTGAGTATCTGAAAGAATAATGAGTTATTGTTAGTATGTCTGAATTGGATCTACCCTTTAATAGGGCTGACTATTGTCCCAAATTCTGACTATCACGATACTATCACTATCGGAGAAACACCTATCACGATACTATTACTATCGAGGGTCTTACATCACGATGCATCACAATACTATCACTGTCTCTGAATATTGCAATTTCTTAAGAATTCAGATGATTTAAGTAAGTCCCTCATCTCTAAATTACATACCAGTGCTGTCCACTAGGAGTGTAAGCTTTACCACCATCTTAACGAAAGTTTTTTGATGCAAATCAGACACCTTTCAGGTTCCTAAATTACATTTGTTTGAAGACAAGTGTCAACAAGAGCTACGCAAGCGGGGCAATATACGCCCATTTCTGAAGGGTTTTTTTGCACCGTTTCATCCTTGTCTACATTGCTATCAAGTTTATCAAGACATTTCAAATATTGAGGTTCTAAAAAGAAAAGCCTTAAAAAAGTAATCAAAGGGATGTGACTTAAAAAAAAAATAAGGAAGGGGAAGCAATTATTCTTTTATTAGACATACTGTCTCAACCTAATACACATTGTTATAAAGTTTCATCAAGGTATTCCATACGGTTACCTAGTAATGACTTGCCCAAGAATAGCTGTAGAAATTAATCAAAAGGATGTAACTCCATAAATAAGGAAAGGGGAGAAATTATTCTTATATAAGACACACAGCCTCAACCTAATACACATTGCTATAAATTTTCATCAAGATATTCCATATGGTTGCCTACTTATCGCTTGCATAAGAATAGCCTAAGAAAATATTCAAAGGGAGGTTACTCCAAAAATAAGTAAGGGGAGGCAATCATTCTTATATGTGACATATTGTGTCAACCTAATATACATCACTATCAAGTTTCATCACAATAGTCCAAATGGTTGGTTAGATATGAGGTGTACAAATATAGTCTGACAAAATAATCAAAGGGAGGTAACTCAAAATCTAAGTCAAGGGGAGTAACCATTCTTGTATGAGACACGTTGTCTTAACCTCATAAACATTGATATAAAGTTTCATCAATATATTCCAAAGAGTAACCAAGTTATGGAATGCTCAAGAATTGCCATACAAACTGCTATAGTCGAGTTCTTTCAAAGGGCTGTAACTCTGCTAAAAATCATCGAAGTAAAATTTCCTTATAATATGTGCTACTCCGCATCTTACTCTTACTACTTACAAAGTTTCAGCTTAATTAGATGAAAACTGTAGGAGGAGTTATCCAGAAATGAACACCCCAAAAATTCTAAGTAAAGGGCTGTAACTCCACTAAAAATCATTGGAGCGTAACCTCGAAACGATATGCGCTGGTCCACCTCATAGTCTTACTATATGCCAAGTTTCAGCTCGATGGAATGTAAACTGTAGGAGGAGTTATCCGGAAACGAAAAAGTTTACGATGGACGGACGGATGGACAGACGGATGGACGGACGGACAGATGAAAAACAATCAAAACTATTGATAGTTGAAAGCACTATTGGTGATAGTTATCTATAGTTGAAAACACTATCACGATAGCACTATCAAGGCAACCACTATCAAGATGCATCAATATTGATGTATCGTTACACCCCTACTGTTTAACTCTCTTCCCATCTTTTTACAACCATCTTTCTAAATAAAAGACAGTAGGAAACAGGGCTATAAGGGGAAACAAAGTAACTAAAGATTTGTATTAAATTCAAACAATTTATCTGGCAAATAAAATGTATCATATGAAAAATGTCATTAAGGTGTATGGATAGAAACATTAGGTTTGGCAACCATCTTTATAAGGGTGTTAATTTGAACACAAAAGTATTTGCTTCCCCTGGTATGAGAAACCCTTTTCTGAGATTTCTTTCCAGAGCAAATTCTTTCATTTGAGAGTAAAGCTTGATTCAGATGAGACTGGTACTCCTTGGCAGTGTATCCAAGCCCCTAAGGTACATTGGTATACCTCCATGTTTTTCTGCTATTTTTTACAAAGGGAAACAACTTTTGTGAGTTTCCGTTGGCTACCTTGGATAAGGGAACCCTTAAAAAGAGGTCTACTCTTAAATGGAAGAATCTGCTCCTTGAGGAGCAGATTCTTTTGCTTTAAAGTTGACCCCATTTGAGAAAGGAAGTGAAAGTATAAATGGTAGACTTTGTTCCCTAGAAAATGTATCTGAACTCCTTAAGACACGTGAAAATGGTGAGGACACTGATCAAGCAGTATGGTCTGATCAATTGTCCTTGATCACATTTAATATCCAGAAATCAGCAGTCTGATTTGTGCACACAATTTTTCTCCATCTATCCTTTATGATATTTGCTTTAGGCAATTTTCTCTTGCAACCTGGGTCCGAGGTTCTAAAACTTTTTTCATGCTCAACTTAGCTGAGAATGAAATTTTATCTGCTAATAAATTACTGATAAGTACAGTTGTGTTTTTGCTCAGTTGAGCTGAGTATGAAATTTTCTCTGCTTATGAAAATTAAAGTTCCAACAATAGTTGGCATTTTCATATTGATCAGCAGAGAAAATTTCATGCTCAGCTGAGTTGAGCATGAAAAAAGTTTTATAACCTTGGGGCCAGATTCCCAGTTGAGTCCATTTAGACCAACAAAACAAACAATTTACTCTCTGCCTCCTAAAACATAAGATTTTGTGGATCGATATGTATGTACTGATGTTTAATCATGTTTCCTTTCTCTGAAAATCTTTTCCCACAGATCGGGCATGAATACGGTTTCTCTCCTGTATGTATTCTCTCATGTGTTCTCAAATGACCAGTTGAACGGAAAAGTTTCTGGCAATATCTACACTGATGCTTTTTGTATGACCCTCTTCTGTTTTGAGATGCAACTGGAGTAGCTGAAAGTAAATTGATTTATGTTAGTATGTACAACCTAGATCTACACTTTTTTCCTGTCTAGTCTGTGTTTATCATACAGGTGAACTTCATTGGCTCGAACAGGCTTGGGACCATGAAAATTAGTTTCAGCCAAGGGTAGTTCTGGCCATCCAGGATTATTTTCCATATAAATTGACCTCTAGGGACCAAGAAAAGAGTTCTAGCCAGGCAGGGTGAATGAGCCATCAGGGTTCGAGCCATTGAAGTTCTACTGTATTACAAGTTTCTTTATAAAGAAGAAAGAAAGAAAGAGTCAGATGTACACAAAGTAATATTTACACTTGCCACTGACTTCCCTTAGGTAAACCTTATAGAGCAACTAGCTTCATACACCAATGAACGTCAACTGATCATGGGATTTGTCGTCAAGCAACATCTAAGGTAAATGAAGGTCTTGACTGGTCCATGTAATGTTGATTTACGCCACATCATGGCAAGGGCTGTTCAACGTTATGGCCGAACACGTCGTAACTAGCTTTTCTTCGACCCATATTTTTGCATATTATACACAAAATTACCATGAAAACGGCACAGAAAGGGTCTAAAAATAGTGTGTAAATATAAGAATTAAAATTTAATTTTTCAGTGTTCATCATGTGAAGAAGCCAGTGGTTGTCGCTAAAATTCTACAACAAGCGCAAGCGCTTCATGGAATTTTAGCTCCACCCACTGGTTTCATCACACAATGAAGGCTGATAATCAAATTTCAATTTGTAAATGAAAGAATTGCATTAAATAGAAACCATTAATCTTTAAAAATAACAAAGGAGATAAACTGATACCATTAATTTAGCCCACAAATGAGATTAAAGGGTCAGGTGAGCTGATGATTATTTTGGTTTCGCAGGGAACAGAAAACATACAGAGTACATGTATCTTGATTTTAATGCTTTAAGCAAGTACATTTTAATCTCTGTAAACAGACAACTGGTCTATCATGACCAATTCTTCAGAGTCCTTTGGGTGGCCCTCATAGACAGCTATCTATGAGGACCACCCATACTCCCAAGAGAGATGATAATTTCTTACATATACCTACCGGTGACATCCATGACAGATTCATTTTCTTACATTTACCTTTGATTTTAAAGAAATAAATAAAACTAGCATAATTTCAGCCCTTCAGAACTTTCTTTTCAAATCTTAAGAAAGATGATTCCATCAGTAACTGAGGGCTGATTCTGTACCCTGTCATGAAATTTCAAATGAAATGACACCGTTTGTTACACAAGTCATTTGTAAAATCTTCAAGACACGAATGTACATGTACCTACAATGTGACCTCCCGATCCAACAAATGCATTAAATATGTGTGAAATATTTCTTATTCATCCTAGACAAGGGTAAGTTAAGGCAGTTAAAATAGAATTCCTTACCCGTGGGAAACTGGCAGATATCCTTATTTGATTTTTACAAAGAATCACGATATCCAGGCCCCAAGGTTATGAAACTTTTTTCATACTCAACTCAGCTGAGCATGAAATTTTACATGCTAATAAATAGCGAATTATTGATAAGTACAGTTGTATTCTTGCTCAGTTTACCTGAGTATGAAATTTTCTCTGCTTATGAATATGAAAATGCCAACATTAGTTGGCATTTTCATATTAATCAGCAGATAAAATTTCATGCTCAGCTGAGATGAGCACGAAAAAAGTTTTATAACCTTGGGGCCAAACTGTGTGAAGAGAAAAGAGATTCAACATTAAACGCCAATAACAACATTCCATTATACTGTGTTTATTCAGTTAAAAGACAGACATTTTTTCCCTCCAAAACCACGCAAAATGCAGATCAATCTCACATTTTGGGGATTATTTTGGGAGAAAAATAACCATCTTGTCATCTGTTTGCAGAATTACGCAAGACAGATCAGCATATACGATCAATTTGAATGGGTCCCAACACCTCCTCCCACCTTTTAGTACTGCACTGTATTTATATTAAGTTCTTTACAGAACAGCCTCACTTTTCAAAGAAACTCATGTCAGTGTGTGTCAACATATGCCTCTTCAAGTTTCCTTTCTGAGAAAATCTTTTCCCACAGATCTCACATCCATATGGCTTCTCTCCAGTATGTATTCTCTCATGTTTAGTCAAATCTGTCTTTTTTGGAAAACGCTTTTGACAATATAGACACTGGTGTCCCAGTTGTCCTTTCCTGTTCTGGTTCATGGCATGTAAATCTGAAAGACCAAGAGAAATTAAAAGTAACTTCTAATGTTTAAATATGTAAGGCCATTGATACGTGGTAATTGCAATTTTACATCCTTTCCAACAGTATTTCAGTCATATCAAGACAATGGGAAGGTGATAACGAAAAGCTGTGTGCAATGGAACCCTGTTTATGGATGAAAAGATTTCAAACCCAAACAGCTAGTTTTGCAGGCCAGTAGGTAACCCACTGAGCACCAGAATTACAAATGGAAAAAAACCTTTTATAGAAACGTTTGCAATTTTAACTTACTGGATAACAGAGAAAATTTTACATAAGATGTATTATATGTGCATTCCTGCACTTCTACACACTGAGCTTGTGAGCTTGTTTGTCACTGTCCCCATCAGGGGTCAGCCTAGGCTTCCAGGCCCGGATCCAGACAACCACTTACTGGTGGGGCTCTGGATAACTGGTGGGGCTGGGAGGTGCCGAGATGTATGGGGGCGGGGAGGGAGGAGGGTTTGAGGTATATATGACATAGTTAAGGATCAATTTGATGAGAATTTTGCAAATATATGTTGAGATATCTCATCAGAATCGCCTCACCGAGGCGATTCTAATGAGATGTCACAACATATATTTCAATTTAACTTGGCCAAGGTGGCGGGGCTCAAGCCCCAAAGCCCACCCCCTGGATCCGGGGCTGGCTTCTCAGACAGGGAGATGTTCTGCAACATTAGGGTGTAAGCTACCTCTATGCAGACAGCAAAGACTCTGATCAGACTGGGCAGATGCCCAGGCTGATCAGAGTCATTGCTGGCTGCACATGCCACTTCACTGGTTTTGTCTTGTCGTGGCTCAAATGGCCCACTTTACAGTAACATTTGGTATAAAAGAATTTTAACTACCGACAGAACTAGGCTGGAAACAAAGCAAGTCCTGTTAAATTATACCCTACTGTTACATCAAATCACTAACCAACTGTGCCGTTCAAATAGCTGTAATAAATTATCTAGTCTATCTAAACACATCTTGTCTCGTCTAACTTTCTATCTCCCCTATTTACAAAAATCATTTTCAATAAAGTCAGTCAGACATGATTTCAAAAGATTTGACCATGACACAATAAATCCAACAAAGTGGCATGTGTGCAAAACGAGAACTCAGATCAGCTTGGAGGGCTGTGACCTTAACTGAAATGTTTACATCTCACCAGAAACTGAACCTATGTATACAAAAAAGACAACATATTTGTGGTAATATATTTCTGCTTCCATATGAAAAATTTCTAAAACAAGACCTTTCACCGGGACAGGATAGCTCACCTGACAGCGCCTTTCCCATCACTTAAAAAACTTTAACGTAAAACTTTAATATTTTGCTAACGCCCCCACCACCACCAACACCAACGCCGACACCAGGGGTAGTACAATAGCTCTTCCTGAACTTCGTTCAGGCCAGCTAAAAATGTTACTTAATCTAAAAGTTTGTGTTGATCAAATAGCAGTTATGAAAAATCAAATGTAATAAGTCTATGGGGAAAAATCAGAAGAGAAGAAGCTTAACTTTTTTTTACCATTTTTTTATCCTTTCATATGCATTTTCTTCATCATTGTGTAAGAAATAAAATTTAGACATGGATTTACATATGATGCACAATATGTACAAACATATGTTTTTTCATATTTCCTTTCTCAGCAAATCTTCTCCCACAAATCTCACAGGAGAATGGCTTCTCTCCAGTATGAATTATGTCATGCAGATCAATATGTTTCTTCAAGTTTCCTTTCTCGGAAAATTTTCTCCCACAAATCTCACAGGAAAATGGCTTCTCTCCAGTATGAATTCTCTCATGGTTAATTAGTTTGGTGGATGAAAAGAAAGTTTTCTGGCAATATCTACAGTGGTGTTCATATGGCCCTTTTCTGTTTGAAGGCACCTCGTCTGTATCTGCAAGTATATAGACAAACTGTTAACAGAATATGTAAATGGTCAGTTACAAATTTCCCGCTTCTTCGGTCTTTCAGATGAGACTTAAAGCCAGGGTCCCATCTCTGCATGACTTATGTGTTGATAGGACATTCATCGCGAGTTCACTCATACATGGTTACAGGTTTAAAGCTTTCTTATTACTTGTTTGCAATTATGAAGGAATTTCTCATATTGAACTGTCATATTTTTAGATTTTTCAGGTCATCTAACAGAACTGTAAAATCAGGGTTCTATTGACCCATTAATGCCCAATGGACTCTTCTGTCGTGATATACTGGAAGAGACCATTTGTCATATAAGGGGTATCTGGTCTACCTTATTATCATCATTTTTATTTTAAGGAAAAATACCCATTTTCCTTATGCAAACAGTGTAGACCAAGATCAGATGCCGCATTTTGCAGCATCTGATCTTGGTCTGCACTGTTTGCCTATATCCTTTAATGGTTTGCTAGGAAGTAATAGGTAAAGGCTTTATTTCACTCATGAAATTACCAGGTGCCGACATATTCAGAATTAGCTGTAAAGTGACAAGCTGACATGTCTGGCAAATCTTTTATTAGACTATTATCTGAGGCAAGTTATCAAAATGAACTATGATGAAAATAACTCACTTTATTATTTAAGGATCACTTGAGCTGCAACATGACAAAACCAACAAAGTGGCATGTGCACCAAGCGAAGATTCAGATCAGCCTGTGCATCCGCCCAGTCTAATCAGAGTCACTGCTGTCGACATGGAGGTAGCTGAGACCCTTAGCTATGCTCAAAGTGCACAGTATAGACTCTGATCAGACTGGGCGGATGCCCAGGCTGATCTGAGCCTTTGCTGGGTGCACATGCCACTTTATTGGTTTTGTCATGTCGAGGCTCACTTAGTGTTTAATGGAAGCATTTCTATTTGTGGCTATCTGTTACCGTACCTTTCAGACTACCAATAATTAACGCAATACCCCTGGGTATTACTAGGATTAACCCTTAAAGGGCTACTGTTCTATTTTTCAACATCATTGAAATCACTGGACATACCTGATATTGTTTTAGCTAAAAGAATGGCAAAATTCCAAAGGGTTGAAAAGTTATAAGGAATTTAGATTCTAAATAGCTATAAAAATGCAAGGACTCTTATAACGTCATTTGAGTAATTCATATTATCAAATGAAAAATAAAAAAAATCTACATTTTATATTTTTCTATACTTTTTTCCTCCTAAAATAGATAAAGTTTGACAAGTTACATCATCTCATCAAAAAAAAAATCAGATATTATGCATCGGAATATGGTGATAATAACCGGAATTCAAATTATGCAAGTAAAGCAGTAGAAAAGAAATAGTGGGCAAGGCTTAAATCTGATTTGCATAAACTTTGTCAATAATTACAGTTTGGGTTAGATTTTTTCCAGGGGTTTTCAGCACTCTGTTTCTCTCATAAATACCTGTTAGTTAAGAATATTTCTGGAAAAGTGATGAAAAAAATGTAGCAGCCCTTTAAAGTGCCAGAAAAGCTGAAGATAAAATTTACAAAGGCAAAATTTCAACAACAAAAATTCTCCAAGCCACATCATTTTGAAAGCTGAAAGAAAAGAGGGCAAACAAAGTAGATTTAGATGAGATGGCTCATGATGAGCTGCCTCATCTGAATACACTGTTTCAGTTTGCAAATTCAACTATTTTCTTGTTTGTTTTTTTTTAGTGCTTTAAATGTTAACCCTTCCAGTCCCTGATGTGTTTCATGTATTTGTGAGGCTCTGAATAACACAATCATTTTTGAAAATGCAATGCAACTAGGGCATTAAACAGAATTAATATGGAAGCTGTTTTGCAAGATTTGCATGTGAAATCATATGTCTTCTCATGTTTCCTTTCTCAGTGAATTTTCTCCCACAGATCACACAAGAAAACGGCTTCTCTCCGGTATGAATTCTCTCGTGATTCGTCAAACCAGATGCCGTGAAATATTTCTTGCAATATCTACACTGGTGTGTGTATCGACTTGGGTTCTTTCTGTTTAATGTCATACCTTCACCATCTGAAAGCACAGAAATTATTGTTAGTATGATATCATAGCACAAGAATTCTGCAGCAGGCTGTGCTCTGTCAGTCTGCACATTGTCACATCTTTTGTGTGTTGATGCTTTAACAGGGCTCAGCCTAGAGAGTGATTGGGGAGAAATAGTCTCCCAAAGCCAGCTGCCTTCTCCCTATTTTGAGCTGAGGGAGAAGTTAAATGTATAGACAATATAAGGAAATCCAAAATTTGGACAAAAACTTCTCCCTAAAGTGCAGGAAATGTCACTAAACTCCTCCCTGTCTGAAAGCTCTAGGCTGTTCAATAGGTGATGGAGTAGCAGACTTGGTCAGGATTAGTCAAATTGTCAAGCTGTTAAGTTCAGTTAAAGCTTTTTTTGAATAAAACATTTTTGGAACATATTTTAACTTTTATCTGAGAGACTTTAACCCATTGCATTCTGGGTATTTTTGTCATCTGCTGAAACTGTCGTCTGGATCAAAAATCAAGAATATTCTAACAATATTGGTCTAACTAACTCTTGTAGAAATGATGTCCAGGAAGCAAACAGTTTGGATCTCAGGTCAAGCCCCACACTTGTGGGGCCTGGTCTGGATCCAAACTGTTTGCCCAGATACAGGGGTATCCCGAATGGAATGGG
Source organism: Ctena decussata (assembly GCA_963989385.1). Classification (NCBI taxonomy): domain Eukaryota; kingdom Metazoa; phylum Mollusca; class Bivalvia; order Lucinida; family Lucinidae; genus Ctena; species Ctena decussata. Next base: position 54,087,354 of record OZ022509.1, read on the forward strand.
TTAAAGTTTTACTTGAGGCCAGTTTTAAATTCATGAGGCTGGAATTCGACTGACATTGAAGAATAAAACCTTACACAATACACCATTTCATGGTGTCTGAAAACCATCCGAATTCTTTCGTGCATCGATACACCAAGTATTTCCTCCACTTATACAAAGAAGAAGAACTTTCATGACTTCTTGTGTAAAGGATATGGTTTCTTTTAAGAGGTAACTCCTAGTAAGAAGGGCAGCAAAAATGAAAATGGCAGAGTTGCTTCCCCAACAAGTGTATCCTCACGTTAACAATATGAGCTGCAATATGAGAAAACCAACAAAGTGGCATGTGCCCCATGTGAAGATTTATATCAGCCTGTGCATCCACCCAGTCTGATCAGAGTCTTTACTACAGAGTAGCTAAGGTTTGAAAGACTCTGATCAGACTGGGCAGATGCCCAGGCTGATCTGAGTCTTTGCTGGGTGGACATGCCACTTTATTTGTTTTCTCATGTCGCGGCTTATATGATAAACAGTTCCATGTGATCCGCTGGTTATCATTGACATATCCCTTTCCAGCTAGGCAACTGACATTGTTGTCTTAGGACAAATGAATAACTGTAATGATTTCCCACCACTTTTATGAAGGGAAACAGCTTTTAAGACTTCCTGTTTGCTTCCCTGAACACCTTCCAAACTGGGGTCTACTCTTAAATGAAAAGATCTGCACCTGATATGAGGGAGAAAGGAGCCCCAGCAGCTCAATATTTAAGCCCCTGCTTGGTGACCTAGCAGTCCTGGTTTGATTTCCTTTGAAATCTTGTCAACTGTAAACAGAGTTTCATTGTAAACAGCCTTTCATTCTCACCCTCCCACCATCCTGACATGACAGAAATACTCTTAAAAGGGGCATAAAATCACTTATCCATCCCTCCATCCTGATTTTTTAAAGGAGCTGCAACACAACAAAACCAACAAAGTGATATGTGCAACCAGAAAAGATTCAGATCAGCCTGGGCATCTGCCCAGTCTGATCAGAGTCTTTGCTGTCTGTATGGGGGTAGCTTAGACCCTTAGCATAGCAAAGACTCTGTTCAGACTGGGTGGATACCCAAGCTGATTTGAGTCACTGAGTCTTTGAGTGGTGCACATGCCCTTTAGTTGGTTTTGTCGTGTCGCGGCTCAAATATGGAATGTGACTTTAAATATGGAATCTGAGGATTGCTTGGAGATCAGCAATTTCCTGAAAACCCAGCTTCTGGCCATAATATTGGATTAAAATGCCTAGATGTTTAATGGAAAAGAGATCACTTGCATATCATGTGCAGTCAACTCCCGATATCTCGAACATTGATATCTCAAACTATCTTCTCAAATATGGAATGTGACTTTAAATATGGAATCTGAGGATTGCTTGGAGATCAGCAATTTCCTGAAAACCCAGCTTCTGGCCATAATATTGGATTAAAATGCCTAGATGTTTAATGGAAAAGAGATCACTTGCATATCATGTGCAGTCAACTCCCGATATCTCGAACATTGATATCTCAAACTATCTTCTTATATAAAAGAATAAATTTCTGATTTTTATTTACGTTTCAACTCCTGTTATCTCAAACTACTGATATCTCAAAGTAAATTTTCTGGTACCAGAAAATTTACTTTGAGATATAAGTAGTTTGGGCTGAAAATTGACTTCAAGACTGTACTGATAAATTTTCAGAAATTCAGGGTTTTCGAAGGTGTGCATCAAACAGCTCAGTAAAGATCCATAAACCTATGCAATGCACAGCCTCCAAAACCCCTAAAAAATTTCCCATCTCAAAATGATGATGAAATATTACAATCACTAACATGGAATGGTTTTCTTTTCATGATTTCCGATTAACCACAAAAATGGCTACAATATACCTATTTCTTCTGATAAATGCCCTTGAGGCACTGTCCCCACCCAAAGCCATTTGTGCAATGAATAACAAATTGTTGTAGTCTAAAGCCAACTTTGGTGGGGTAAAGCTACTTTGTTCTCAGAGGAAATGAGCAAAGAATTTATTAGACAGTGTGCATTTATCAGAAGAAATATGGACCATCAGACCTATAATTTTCTGAAACCCAATGAAACATATCTAAAATATCACTATAGTTATTCATTTATAATACCTGAGTTTAACCCCTTCCAAAACAACCGCATATATGTAATCAGTCCTGTGTAATTCAGTCATAAAATGGGGTTTTCACTTCCAAAACAATCCAAAAGATCAAGATTAAATTTTTTTTGGAAGAGAAATCCCCTGTCTTATGTCCAAAGAAATACAGTACCATCATGATCCCAGAGCTCTAGATAAGAGGGAGTATTTGGTGATAATTTTTTGTTAATTCTGCATAAAAACATATGTTGTGACCCCTGATCTGAACAGTCTTGAGGAGACTGTTCAGATGAAGGGTCACAACATATGTTTCAATAAGAAATAAAAAAAAATTATCCCTCAATTGTCATCAAATACTCAGTCTTATCTGGAGCTCTGTGATCCCATCATGACCTTATTTTCAGTTCCAAACAGTATTATTCACAGCAGTTATTGGAAGTTACACCAAGTTCCATCCATGCAGATTATCAGCCTGCACTGTTTGATAAAGAGATGATCGAAGTTAACATCTCCCAAGCATGTACAAATGACATCTACTGGTGAATACAACTTGTTTAACAGATCTGTAGCACCGCACATCATCATAGTCAATATAATTTAATTCCTTTTCTGCTTACCAAAATAATGTGGTATGACCAGAATTCATCCGGTGCACTTTTATGTTCTACTTTTTGGTAACTGTTTTTCCACTTACACCAAGTAAATAATGACCAATTTTCATCTGACATTCTTTCATATTCCACTTTTCTATTACTATTTTTTCCACTTACACAAAGTAAATATGACCAGAATTCATCTGATGTATTTCATAGTCTACTTTTTGGTAACTATTTCGCACTTACACCAAGTAAATATGACCAATATCAATCTGGCATACCTTCATATTCCACTGGTAACTGCTTCCCCTCCTGCTCAAAGTAAATATTATCAGTATTCATCTGGTGCACATATTCATTTTTTTCCTCAACATTTTGCCACTTAAAGTAAATTTGACCCTTGTACATGAGGCATATTTTCATATTCCACTTTTTGTGGGGGTTTTTTGTTGTTTTTTTTCCATTTACAATCATTTATAGGAAATATGACCAGTTACTAAACAGGTACACTTTCATATTCTCCTTTCTGGCAACCCATTTTTTCCACTTACTCAAAGTAAATATGACCAGTATTCATCAGGAGTATTTTCATATCCACTTTTTGGAAACTGTTTCCACTTTTTGGTAGCTGCTTCTCCACTTACTCAAAGTAAATATGTTCAGTATTCATCAAATGCAATTTCGTATTCCTTTTTTAATACTTTCATATTCCACTTTTTGGTACTGCTTTTCCAATCATTCAATGTTAATATGACCAGTATTCATTAAGTGTAATTTAAGATTTTTCTCTTCAGGAACTGTTTTTCCACTGAATGTGAATATAATCAGTATTCATCTGGTTAACTTTCATATTCCACTTTTTGATAACTGTTTTTCCACTGAAAGTGAATATGACCAGAATTCATCTGGTGTACCTTCATATTCCACTTTTTGGTAACTCTTTTTCTACTTACTCAAAAGTAATATGACCAGAATTCATCTGGTGTACTTTCATATTCCACTTTTTGGTACTGCTTTTCCGATCTTTCAATGTTAATATGACCAGTATTCGCTATTAAAGTGTAATTTAAGATTTTTCTCTTCAGTAACGGTTTTTCCACAGAATGTGAATATAATCAGTATTCATCTGGTTAACTTTTGTTTTTCACTTTTTGGTAACTGTTTTTCCTTCTTCTCAATTCTTATTAGTAGACATCAAATGTACTTTCATATTCCACTTTTTGGTACTGTTTTTTTTTTTTTTTTTTGGTACTGTTTTTTTTCTTCAATTATTCAATGTAAATATGACCAGTATTCATTCAGTGTAATTTCATGTTTCTCTTAATAGTGGGTGTTCCACTGAATGTGAAAATAACCAGTATTCATCTGGTTCACTTTCATATTCCACTTTTTGATAACTGTTTTTCCACTGAAAGTGAATATGACCATTATTCACCTGGTGTACTTTCATATTCCACTTTTTGATAACTGTTTTTCTATTACTCAAAGGAAATATGACCCGAATTCATCTGGTAAACTTTCATCTTCCAATATTTGATAACTGTTTTTCCACTTACTCAAAAGTAATATGACCAGAATTCATCTGGTGTACTTTCATATTCCACTTTTTGATAAATGTCTTTCCACAAACTTTACATTCAAATGGGCGCTCTCCCGTGTGTAGTCGGAGATGTTCATTAAGATTCGACAACTGCGAACAAACCTTGTTGCAGTAAACACAAACATATTTCCCGTCATCTCGCTGACGTCTTGACATAGCTTTGTTTCCTGTAAATATAAGGAGAATGTGTCAGTGTTAGAAAAGTTGGAAAAACTATAAATTGCAGACACAGTCAACGCTCAATATCTCGAACACTGATATCTCAAAGTACCTTCTTATATCAAAGAATATAGGTTGAACACATTTCCTATTTTTTATTTACATTTCATAAGGTGAAAATTAATTAACACACATCATAACTATTAATAGAAAATTAGCTTGAAGTTGATAGGAATGACTTCAACAAGAAGTTAACTCTTTAAGCACCAGTGACGAAAACAGCATAATTTGCAAACAGCATAGATCCTGATGAGGCAGCTCATAATGAGCTGCCTCATGTGGATCTACACTGTTTGCCCTCCAGTCTTTGAATTCTCAATATGAAATGTCTTGGACAAGGCATTATTTTCATTTTTGCAGACGTAAATTTTGTTGTCTGCTTTTTGGTGCTGAAAGAATTAGAGTATTCAATGAATATTTTGTTCTATAAAATATAATGGGTGAGAGAGAAAAAATCAATGATGGGGTTGAGGCCTTGACATGGAAATTTCAGGCTTGTTCTCAGATTATTTAAGTCTTATGCTCAGCAAGCCTCGCATAAGACTAAATAATCTGAAAACTAGCCTGAGATTTCCTTGTCTTGGCTTGAAACCCATCATAGATTCTATTAGTCTATCTCATGGTATTTAACCCTTAAAGCGCCAAAAATGAAAAATTGTTTGATTTGCAAACAGTGTAGATCCAGATGAGGTGGCTCATCATGAGCCACCTCATTTGGATCTACACTATTTGCCATATAGTTTTTGAATTCTCAATATTATATAGCGTGGACAAAACATTTTTTTACATTTCTGCAGACGTACATTTTGTCATCTGCTTTTGGACGCATTAAGGGTTAAGGCAATACTGTATTCATGGGGGTTACTCTTCTCCTAATCAACACCAAATATCCAGAACCATCTTATAACACAAATGAGCCGTGACACGACAAAACCAACAATGTGGTTGTGCACCCTGCGCAGACTCAGATCAGCCTGGGCATCCGCCCAGTCTGATCAGTCTTCACTGTCCACATGGCAGTAGCTTAGACCCTTAGCTACCCTTTAAGCCCCTACCGTAGAGTCTGATCAGCTTGGCCTGATGCCCAGGCTGATCTTAGTCTGCACTGGGCTCACAACCACATTGTTGGTTTTGTCGTGTCGTGGCTCAAATTATGAATTCTGAGATTATTCTGGAAGAGAATAACCCAATTTATACCGGTAGTATAATTACACAAGACAGACTTAATAATCTGGGGCCGTATAAGTCGTTACTATGCTGTTGCTAAGGTTTAATTTCTATGAAAGAAATTCCCTACATCTGGAGGAACAGTCTTTTTCAGACTGTTCCTCCAGAGCAAATTTCATAATTATATACTCTGTTTAGACGATACCTGTTTCGATTCGGAACAGATTGCTTCGCAGTAAGGTAATCCGGAGCGAACCCACTTGTCTGTTTAGACTATACCGTTTTCGATTCGGTGCAAGTTACTTCGCAGTCCGGAGCGAATCCGATTCAGGAAAATCCGCTATCTATATTTAACATTAATTTAACCGGATTCGCTTCGGTTTGCTGTTTAGACAAGACTTTTAGTCCGGAGTAAAAGTTAATTCGGTTTCGATCCAAGGTGGTCTGTGGGATTAGTTTACTCCGAATTAGTTTTTAATATTCGAATTAGATTTGCTAGTGTAAACGGTTAATTCGAAGCGAATTCGGTTTCGATTCGGATTAAAACTCTAGTCTAAACAGGGTATTAGGGAATCTCCTTCATAGAAATTCAGCTTTAGCAACAACATAGCAACGACTTAAGTCGTTTTATAAATATGGCCCCTGGGGTCAATCTGGAGAGAAAAAGAAACATCTTACTGCTGAATTAATATGGTATCTGCTTATTTCCCATGTTTAGGGTCCTTAGTTTGTATTTACTAATAGTTTTGAGCTATTACATTAAACACAATGTGTACTTTCCAATATTTTGGATAAAGCCACCATTTCCGGATATTCTAGGTAATTAGTCTCATTTCCCAATATGTTAGATAGTTGGTCTCTATTTATCAATATATATGACAACTAGTCGCTATTTCCCAATATTTTATTAATTAGTCTCTATTTCCCAATATTCTCGGTAATTAATCTGTATTTCCCCATATTTTTTTATGTAACTAGTCTCTATTTCCCAATATTTTAGGTCATTATTTTCTATTTCCCAATATTCTAGGTAATAAGTCTCTATTTCCCAATATTTTTTTATAATAAGTCTCTATTTCCCAATATTTTAATTAATTAGTGGCTATTTCTCAATATTTTGGGTAATAACTTTTACTCTCAATATTTTGGGTAATAAGCTTCTTTCCCCCAACAGTTCGGGTGATCAGTGTCCATTGTATTAGTATTATAAAGTTTCTTTTCAAAGATTAGTATATATTTCCCAATATTTTGGGCAATTAGTGTCTATTTTCCATATTCATTTCTTCTTTCCCTTCAGTCAGAGTAATTACTACAAAAATTCTGCAATAGGTCTGAGCAAAAAGTGCAGACTCAGATGATATTGCAGTATGATCTAGAACTACACTGTTTGCCATTCCATCTGAATCTTTTAAACACATAACTGCATTTGTGCCAATTTTGGTTGTTCCAGTTTTTAGAATTTTTTTCGCAAATGTCCTTTTCCTAATATTAGGAGAACAGAGAACAATACAGTGTCTATTTCATGACAAATTTCCTGTCATCATCTTCAGTTGTTTACAGGACATCGTGTGCACCGTATAGTTATATCTCTTGGTAAATCCCTTGTCACACCCTTCACACCTCCAGGGGCGTTCCCCGGTATGTACTCGGAGATGCTCAGTCAGGTGTGATGGCCTCATCATTTTCCCACAGTATGGACACTCTTCTGTTCTCAAGCTCTTTGGTAACTGTCTAGGTTGTTGATAACCTGTAATAGAAATAAAGTCTTATAAGGGTTTTGTTCTCATTTCCAAAATCTGCTCACTATTTTTGACATATACAGTCAACTCTCGTTATCTCAAAGTCAAAGTTCGCATCAAACTACTGATATCTCAAAGTAAATTTCCTGGTCCCAGAAAATTTACTTTGAGATACCAGCAGTTTGAGATAACAGGTGTTGGAATGTAAATAAAAATAAAATAGGAAATTAGTCCAAACTTTATTCTTTTATGTGAGATGATACTTTGAGATATCAGTATTCGAGATATTGAGAGCTGACTGTACATAGGAGCTGAGGAGCCTACCCTTAAAGCACAAAAGCATGCAACAAAATTTAGGTCTGATTCAATACATTTACCTATGCACAGCATAACAAAGGTTCAGATAAGAAGGAGTACCTGATGAGTATTTGAGATATTTTCTATACTGTTCCATTAATTTATAAATTGTGCATCCATAAGAATCGCTTTGATGAGGTGATTCTAATAGATGCTACAATGTACAGTTCCATAGAAAAGTAATAGCAGTAAAGAGGCATCAGTCACCATTTATTTTCGAAACAAAATTTTGTGACTTATCTGCCAGTTGGACATTATGCTACTGCTGACCTTCCTATTAAGTTTATTGACAAAACAAAAGTCAACTTCATCAAAAACAGCCCATAGGCCCATCCATTTTGAGTTGTGTAATTATGACCCACAATTCTTTATGTAAGAGTATCTAGCATATCCTATTAGAATACAATTTGCACTCAAATGTGTTCAACCACATGTCCAGGCAGTATGCAATATGCTTGAAAAAGTACTAAAACGTTCCCACGAACATACTTCTCATCTGCACGATGTTCTTTACATGCTGACACTTACACAGAGCTCTAGATAAGAGCACACTGGTCTGGCATTAAACACAGGTAACGAAGACAACGTCCAGGTTTCGTAATTCCTACGTCTAGCCAACGACGAAAATGGCGGCTATCGCGAGGGGGCGAATCGGTAAGTAAACTTTGTTTACGCATTGTAATGAAATGCTTCAGTTTTACCCTATAATAAATGCCTTACGGACCGCTAAAATTATCATGCGTTTGGTGTGTATTGGTATTTTCTGCTTTTGCACGCAGGTTTAATCGTAGTGCTGGATCTCCGTTGAGAGGTGTTTGCTTTACAGTGTCTTTTCTACATGAACAGAAAGAAAATGACGCCTAAATAATAGAATGAGATGTTTTGGAAAATTGTTTTGCTATGCGAACGAAGATACTGAATACTTGAAATGAATAAAATACCATTTTTGTATTTGGAGTCGGTAATAGCGCTGTAATTAAGGAATTTTCATTACAACTCCCCTAGCAACGAGTCCAGTACAGCGGAAAAACAACGAAGTTTTTAATAAAAAGCTTAAATAAGCAGTTTCCAGAGCCCACTACAGATATTTTACATCATTTTACCGTTAACTATAGTTTTTATAACTTTTGTATGTGACAATGAAACGTTTATGCCGTTTATTGCTCTATGACTCGCTAATATGTAGTCAGTCAGCTTGGCGGCATTTTGTAGATTTGCAATATTTTTCGACTGTATATGATAGAATTATGCGATGCCAGCCATTTTACCAAACTTGTAGCAGCCTGATCCACAGTGAGCACACGATGATGGAACAACGTCTACCCAACGTTGTCCAAACGTCATAGACATTGCATAATATATGTACCTACCTTTATCAAACTTAGTGCAACAGTCGCGCATTTCTATATTTAATTTCTTCACCGCCACTAAACCCCAAAAATCGAAAGGAAAAGATGATAGGCAGGTCCTAGAAAGCAACGGGCATCCCTCTCTGAACTATTCAGTCGCGGGATACGGTAGTTGCAGACATCTGATAAGTAACGTCTACGTATTAACTCGCCAGCGCACCTCTCCCGCCTCCCCCCCCCCCCCCAGCCCCTCCTCTCCGCCCCCCGCGTCCTGAAAAAAGGCGACAGACAAAGGCATCAGGAAGGGAGGGAGGAAAGGAGATTTCTGAGGCAACAAAACATGTTCTATTTCTATTCTACCCACTATAACCTAGCAAGGTGGTTGGGGCACCACAGTGGACTTCGCTACAATCCATTTTCACTTTGTCCTGTTAAATGTATCAGCTGCTCTGGTTAAGCTGGCAATGTTCATCCCCGTCAACTCTTTTATATTGTCTTCCCACCTCTTTTTTCTGTCTAAATCTCCTTCTTTTTTCTTTCACTGTGTCCCGTTGAATCGCCTTACTTAAGCCAGAAAACATGGAGACGTGGCCAGACCACCTTAGATTCCGTTTCTTGACCATGGCCAGGAATTCATCAGATTCTCCAATGGCAGCTTGGATCTTTCTGCGAACCTCCTCATTGGTTACGCGATCCTTGTTCATTAGTCATCTGTGGCATCTCATCTCAAAGGTCAGTGTTCTTTTCTCCAACTGTGCTGTCAAACCTGTACGCCTCTACCTCTGCTACGACACCTATTTCCAAATTGTCCCAATTAAAAGCCCAGCAAACCACACACGGGACATATATCAGCAGTACAGACCCAGATCAGATGCTGCATAAGACAAATGGGTAAAAAAGGCTAAAAGTTTTCCATAGCCTACTGGCCGTAGGGCCAGTTGGCGTTAGACTTCGTTACGCTAACTTGGTAATATCAAATCATAAAATGCGCCGTGCCATGAGAAAAAATGGTATTGTAGAGCATGTGCGGTCAGCGAAAGTTCTGATCAGCCTGCGCACCTACGCAGCCTGATCACAACTTTTGTTGTTTTCTGGCACAATAACTGTGTTAGCAGACAATGAAGATCGTTATCAAACTGCGCGTATGCGCAGGATAATTTGGTAGACTCATGTTTTTCCCGTTTTGCTCTTGATAGTCAGATGGCATCGATATTGTAACTGACTTATAAATCAGAGGTCCTGGGTTCGATACCCAATCTGGCCACATACGTCCGTTTCTCCTTCCGCTGATTCAAGAAGGGCAGTTGTCAGATACTGGCGAAATATGTGCACTCAGTACTGGTTAACCGCTTAGGAGGTCTAAGCCTGCCCAGGAATAGTGTGGTTAGGTTAACTGACCGTCCCGACATGACCATAAATGTTTACCGTGGGCGTAAAGCAACAAATCAGTCAATCAGTCAGTCAGTGTCCCTTTCAATCGGATTTCAGCCATATCGCGATGAAAGGCCGTGTGTAGTGGAAGCCTGAATTCCATCGACGGCGGGATAGGTACCCATTGGGCAAATAACATTAAATAAACTTTGATTAAACCTTAATTCAACGTCATTATGTTGAATCAAGGTTGATTCAATGTTGATTCAACGGTGTGTGCCTGCTGGGTAAAGGTAAAGCTTCTCGCGTCTGCGTAGGGGCAGCCGGGTCAGAGACCCACTGTTTCTTGGGTAAAGCATAGGAAAGGCGGAGCCCATCCCTCTCCTTTCCCTGCCATATCCTTCTCTGATTCAAAGCTCATAGCCTATCTGGACATCGAAATTTCATTCTAATTATGAATACAAGTGATACTGTATTTCTCCCCCTTGTTGTATGAAATTCATGTATTTTTTATTTTGGGTGGAACATATTTTGCGACCAGCCCTAAATTATTACGTATATGAAAGTGCTTCTCTCTCTCTCTCTCTCTCTCTCTCTCTCTCTGAAGTTTGGCCAGTTCCGGCAGGCACATGACGCCGATGCGACGTGATTACGTCGAATCGACGTCGACGCGACGTCATTTCGACGTCATATGTTGCAATACCTGCAGGAAGTCGAAATGACGTCACGTCGACGTAATTTCGATGTCTTTCCGTCTCTGTCTTTTTTTTCTCTCTCTCTCTCGTGTAGAAGCGGCAGTAGTATAGAGGATAAGGCGGAAGACTACCAATACAGAGATCGCAGGTTCGATCCCCCGGTTCGCCAGTCTTTCGCAACTCACGTAATTAATTTCGGCAGTTATTTTTATATTCTTGACCTTATATAAATTTGTCTTATTAGTCAAATGGGTATTACTCTTTAGCATTTTAAAGTATAAAAGATAAAAACAAACTGAACCTGGGAACACCCTTAACTGTCAAATGAACATACTCATTTGGTAAAGATATAATAAGAGGTCTAGTCCACTGGGCATAAATGGGTCAATGGAGGCCAAACTCCGCTAAGATCCATGCCGCTCTGACAAGTCAGTCTTAGTTTTAGAATACATGTAGTAGTAGCATATATATACAATGCCAGCAGAAGCAAGTAATGAGAAAATGCTATTTGAATTGAAACCGTTCAAGTTATGAATTTAAACTAAAACATATAGTTGTATATATATTTTTGAAATAATAATCATGGATACTATTTTTTCTGTACAGACTAACGTCTTTTCATACGCCTGCTTAACCACGCCTAGTAAACTTTCACAGGTACCTCCGACGGAGGTACTAAAATTGGTTGTGACAACCATCCGGAGTGGCCTGTGCTTGGCAAAAGGTGACAATGAAAGGTAGACACCAAAAGACAAAATACCGTCAGAAACAAACTGTTTACGGGATAAACAAAGATTTGACAAATTTTGTCAGGATAAATAATTTCCCCGCAAAAGGAAAGAAAAATGGCGTAATTGTTTCATGACTGGTGGGGATTGAAAATATTCGAATATATACGATATTGAAACGCAATATAACTAGTTACTACATGTATAAGCAGAGTAAAAGCTGACTACAAGGAGATAGTAGCGATGGCACTGTAGTGATTTACGCGCTCGACTACCGATACACAGGTCGCAGGTTTGATTCCTCGCGTCACCTGTCTTTCGAATAAGACTCTAAACCAAAGTTCCATTGCCAGATGTGTGCTTGTAGATGGGACGTAAAATCCGCGTCACTCAGTAGGAAACCAACGCAGATCCTGGTCAAACTACCCCAAATGCATTCGGAGCAGTTTGATCTTTGTCTGGTTTGTTTGCTCGGGATTCCTGTCCCAGTGGTTTGGGTCATCAGGGCCAGTCAATGGCAGACCAGTGAAATGAATAAGGACAAAGTTTTCTTGTTTTAGTATCACAAAAGCAAATAGTGCCATCTCTTACGAGATCGCTGGACGGATTTTTTTTTCATCGCTGGTGCTTCTAAGCACACTATACGAAAGCATATGAGCCACGACACGACAAACCCAACAAAGTGGCATGTGTGCCCAGCGAAGACTCAGATCAGCCTGGGTATTCGCCAAGACTGATCAGAGTCTGTGCTATCCGCATGAAGCTAGCTTAGACCCTTGGTTTCCCTTTTAGTGCACAGCAAATACTCTAATCAGACTGGGCGGGTGCCCAGGCTGATCTAAGTCTTCGCTTGACATGCCACTTTGTTGGTTTTGTCGTGACGCAGCTGCGCATAAGGACAATAACCTCATCTAAGCCGCGACACGACAAAACCAACCATGTGGTTGTGCGCCCAGCACAGACTCAGATCAGCCTGGGCATCCATCCAGTTTAATCAGACTCTTCGTTAAGTGCTCAAATGGTAGCGAAGGATCTATAATACCTCCATGCGGACAGCGAAGACTCTGATCAGTCTGGGCGGATACCCAGGTTGATTTACCAGGCTGATCTGAGTCTGCGCTGGGCGCACAACCACATTGTTGTTTTGTCGTGTCGCGGCTCAGTTTTTTCTTCTCTTTCTCTTGGCTGTCGTTTTACAGGTTTTAGGCTTACGTTCGTATATAACAGTCAGCTCATTGATCAACAGTTTATTTATGGATGATCTGTTATCATAATTTGTTTGAGGAGAATATGCTGTCACGATGAAACTTCGATGACCGGGGAAAACATAATAGTCTGATTGAATGATCAAACTATTAAGTCCTAATTCAAATTGTCAGAAATTGCATCTTTTCTTGGTCACATTTGGTCTTGTTACAAATACTATTTAAATTCAATGTACTAAATCATTACGGGATCATTAATTTACTCTTGTCATATACAAGTTCAACATTTTAATTAAGTCGTGATTTGCGAAGTATATACCCTCAACGGTGACGGTCGAGTCTACCGACCACAATCAAACATATCTATGAGTGTTGTTTCTCTTTCAACTCTCGTTATGGCGCTAAAGGGAGCGGGTTAGAGTCCCTAATGGGCCAGCAATCAACAACTGAGCAGTAAAGGCATACATTTTCGAACGAGAGACGATTAAAGACAGCGAAGGGTGAGGGGTGGATTATGTTTGTTGTACTCTATATGCCAGTATACGGTGAGCCCATAACACATCTGAAAAGCCACGGTAGCGCTGGTCTGATGACCTAGCGGTCCTGAGTCAAATCAAAAATAACTTGCCTCGTTACCTTTTTTAGATTGTTTTGGGTTTAACGGCCCTTTGAGACAGTATTCCAGTCTATATCGGGCCGTCTCTCAGAGAGGGAGAAAGGGGAGAAATGATAGACGAGAGAAAAAATGTCCAAACATTCCCCACCCGCACCTACTGCAAGCACAGCAGGCCCTTGCCCTACGATGTTCCAAATCTGTAGGACGCCCCGGCACTGGAAGTTACACACAGCACCATCGCACCACGCCTCGTTACCTTTTGGGAGGTTGATAATGATAAAAGCACAAAGTTATTACGTTTAAAAATTCTGGAAAGGTAGAAAGTAACTGACACTATATTAAGCCGGACTGACGATACTCTTTCAGGCATTTGAGGCCCGGTGGTTCGGTTGGTTAAGTGCTAGCCTGCTGATCTAGCGGTCCTGTGTTCAATCTTGCTAGAATATTTTCAAACGTAAACGAAGCTGTTGCATACCGCCTTTCATAATCACCTTTCCATCGTCAAGACCTAATTACTATTGAAAAGTGCGTAAAATTGCAAGTCATCCATCCATCTGAATTTTAATTGGTAATCATTCTTAAGAACATTCTGTTGGGTTTTTAAGCTTTTCTTGTAAAACAAAAGACAAATATCTCCAGTACCTCAAATAGTTTACCATGTAATCTTCGTTGAAAACGCGCAGCGTTTCTATTTTTTTGGTTAGCATTGTTTCCTAGATCCATCTTCTGATCCTGTATTTCATGCTATACCACGGTGGTACATGTAATACCAACTTCCCTGCCTGTGCTGTCGACCAAGCCGTTCTTTTACCAAACGTGCACAAAAAGGCTGTCGACCGAGACAACCGACAGCAGTATCAGCTCGGTCGACAGCCGCCATGTATAGTACCGTCTCGGTCAACAGCATAGGTAGCTAAAACGATATTACCACCGTGTCTATGTATGCTAAATTGTTACAACTCCACTTTTCCGAAGAAAAAGTCGAAACATGCATACATGTAGATGACCAAACAGTGACTACAACAAAAATACTGGCGAAAACCATCCCAGCAGGCACATGATGTCGCGCTGACGTCGATGCGACGTGATGTCGTCGCATCGACGTCACTACGACGCCATGTGCCTGCTGGGATATTGCTCGATCAATACCTAATTCTCGAAAGCTAGTTTGTATCGTATCGTTCCGGTCGATAGCATAGGTAACAATATTGATACTAGTTGATAATAATGCCAGATACGTCGTGCAAATTAATAATGACAAGGGCGGGCGGGGGTCGGGGCGTAGGAGCGCCGCCCAATGTGCAAATTAACAATGACAAGGGCGAGCGGGGAAGGGGAGTGATGCTCAAGGCGACAAGCTGTTTTGCACTATTTGCCAGAAAGCGGAATTACAAAAACACAACAGTTCAGCAACTGGCGTTTACTTGGACAGTACATCGTCAAATCTTTTAAGACGTGTGCAAAATTTGACCATTTCTGTACACCATACGTTGATCAATATTTCAATACTTTAAAGCAAAATATAAGCATTAATAGATAAAGATTATACGTTATTTAACTCAGTGGGACTCTTGAAGTATCGTTTAATGTTTAAAACTATGTCCTTACCTTAGAGTCTGCAGATCTATCTCCAAGGTGTCTAGATTTAATAATGAACAGAATCAGAAGAAATGGGGACTGGCTATTTTTGACGTTGGCCCTGTATTTACACAAGGGATTACGAATCATGTGAACTCTTTTACCTTCTTTCATTGATTTTTGTGAACATATAAGTCAGGTCTTACTCAGTTTTTCGAGAACTGACGCATCCCTGGTGAGATTGTCTGACAAATAAAAGGGCGAGTCAAAAGTAATAAGCGTACCTTACTTTCGGTCCCGGATAACTTTATAAAATTAGGGCTGCTAAGATAAAAGGATGCAGATGAATGGAATATTTTCTCTTTTATAGTTACAGTGCCTCTGCAGTCCCCCTACCAAACATTTATAGGGCCTATAGCCCGCGTAGTCTGATAGGCACCCTCATACCAGCACATCATTTCTTTTCCGGGAGATTATGACGCTTGACCCTTACATAGTGGAATCACTTGGACTTATGTTTATGTATACCGGACAAAATATAACACAGACCATAGTATTAGAACGGCGAGTGATCATTTACTTATAGTTTAAATTCACGAAAAAGGTTTGAAAAAATGCATCAATCAGCGCATGGCAACGTTAAGGGCCGCTACTGGTACAGTGCATGCGTGTTTCGCTGCTTGTTTGTGACTCATTTCGAAGACCTGTCTCAATCACATATAACATGTTGTCTACATTAAAAAAAATCGGAATAATAACTACGGTTACTCCAAGTAAATTTAATTAAAATATAGACTAACCAATGCCATAAATAGTATCAGGGTAGTAAAAGTGTTACAAAAAAAAATGGTCGCAATCCAACAGGTTTTGGTGTCACACTTTAAAGATTCAACATCACAATTAGTAGTAGATTTCAATTCTCGTATCGACGTGATCCCTGCACCTCAGCGGAACGAATCCATAGCCGCAGTAACAGGGCGCCGAGCGTCCGTCCCTGTCCTCGTCGAATGTCGTTGGTAGCCGCGACCATAGGGAGACTCTTCCTGGAAGCACCACTCATCATCAGGTATTCTTCTTAGCAACAACGACCCCTGTTAGGGCCACACCGTCGATGTATGTTCGCCGCCACGTGACTTGATTGCCACGTGGCGTTGCCGCTCCTTCACCACGCTGAGGTCTACATCGTCCGAGTTCCGAAGGAGTAACATCACAATGAAGCTACAACCGATATTTATATTACAGAGGGAAACCGATAGTGCAAGCCACAAGCTGTTTTGCGGAAAGACTGACTACTGATTATATTTTCTGGTCCTTTAGGATCATCGAGTTCATATCGATTTTTCTTTTGAGGGGGATCTATCTGCTCAAGCCGGTGCTAGGGAATGGCGTTGGGGTGCGGGCGGGGGGGGGGGCTGGAAGAAGGAAGGGGCGGGGGCGTTGCCGATGTGGCACGTTTTATTACTGGCCATGAACAGACCCATCTAACGGGATTCTGCTATTTTCATTTCTTTGATGTATTCCTAGCTTATAAAGGATCTAACTATTCAGAACTTTAATATTAGAGTAATCAGGGGCGTTGCCGGTGTGGCACATTTCATTACTGGTCAAGAACAGACTCGAATGATTCTGCTATTTTCGTTTTTTTGATGTGTCCCTAGCTTCCAAAGGATCTAACTATTCAGAACTCATTAGAGTAATCGAGATATATAGTTGTAGAGTTGTTGTTAAATTCTCAATGCTGCATACATAAATGTAAGCTAGTGTGTGTGTTATTCAGTTCTCGTACGATATTCCTCTCCCCCCCCCCCCCCCCCCCGATCCCCACCCCTTCCTCGCACCTATGATGTACGTTCTTATGTCCGCAGTATGAGGCACCATGTGTCCGTCCATAACCGTTTAAGGAAACGTGTCTGACATGAAAAATAATTTTACAACTGATGACAGTTTTTACCAGCTACATGTATAATTCATTCACGCTGTACTTGTTTGTCATTGTAAGATGGATAATGTTTCAACTATGTTTGCTGTAAGGACTCTGACTGCATAAATTACCAAGCAATCAAATTTCTCACTGGTGTGCGCCGCCATAGAGGCCAGAATCAGATTTGGTATGGCTAAAAGGATACCGATTGTATATACATATATACAAGGGGAGGTACCCTTGGTTAAAATATTTGGGGTACCTTATTTTATATTAGTCTGGCGAGGAAATAATTGTTATTAGTGGCTAGGTCTTCGTTTGCTATACAGAAACAATATAATTCAAGCCTCTGTGGCGCAGTTGACGAGCAGTCTCGTTTTAGAGTCGCTAGTGTTTCACTATAAAGCAAGGTCCCTACTGAAGTGAACTTTTACAGCTGATATCCATCGAATGACTTAGAAACATTTCATGTTTATGGCTTATAGTGCCGCGTTAATTACACGTGTCACTCTTGAACCCGCCATAGGTAAACATTTTTGCAGTTTAATCACTTTAAACGTGAAATAAAAGTTAACTTCGTTATATCTGCGTTGTATTAACTACGTTGGCATGGACGTTGTAATAGAAAAATAGCAATATCTGCTTATAGAGACAATGACATGCAAACAAATGTACATAACAGGCAGCTACTCACACTGCCCCAAGTTCGCATAAAAAAATCAGCAGCTGAATATAGTGAAAAAGGCAGCTAAACAGAGCTATAATCTAAGAATCATACTTTCCACAGTGATATCAGCAGTAGCTGTCTCACGGGATCTTGCATTTCTCCCTCGTGAATCTTTGTGGCCGTTTTTGGATCTTCTCAATAAAATCGAGTATAATTTCTGAGGTCCGTAAGAGTATTGGCATAACTGACACCCTTTACAATACGTAGAAATTAATAATTGAATGTATTATAACCGATTCGCCCCCATTAAAATCCGCCATTTTCGTCGTTGGCTAGACGTAGGAATTACGAAACCTGGACGTTGTCTTCGTTACCTGTGTTGAATGCCAGACCAGTGTGAAGAGGGAGTATTTGATGATAACTGAGGGATAATTTTTCTTATTTCTCATTATAACCATATGTTGTGACCTCTCATCTGAACCGTCTCGCAGAGACAGTTCAGATGAGAGGTCACACCATATGTTTTTATGCATAATTAACAAAAATTATCCAAATTATCATCAAATACTCCCTCTTATCTAGATTTCTGCAGTTACATATTATCACTAACAGTGTAAAAAAAAAAAAAAAAGAGAGACACCAAAATTAACCTCTGCTAAATTAAAAAAAAAAAATCATCCAAGTACATCATATGAAAATTTTACAACTAGAAGGCAAACATTGAATATCTAGATAAGGTGGCTCATCTGGATCTACTGGATCTACACTGTTTTCAAATTCAACAATTTTCCTTTCAATTTTCATTTCTGGCATTTGAAGCATTAACCAAGATCTAATAAGTTCCCAAGCTTCTCTTCTGAAATATGTTGACATAGAAACTCTTTCATACAGTATTTCTGAAATTCCCTGCAATGTGCAGCTTTTATCCCACATGAACTCAAATGTGTTCCAACATGTTCAATGCAGACTGTTTAAACATATCTGAACATGTTTAAATACCACAAATCCTTCTATTCTGCACTGGTGATGTTAAATTGCAATTTTATATCAAAAACTACAGCACAAAAATGAAAAGAGTCAAATTTGAAAACAGTGTAGATCCAGATGAGGTGGCTCATGATGAGCCACCTCATCTCAATCTATACTGTTTGTCTTCTCTAGTCTGCATATTCTCTATATCATAGAACTTGGATGAAGCATTTTTTCTTCTTTTTAGATTTTGTAAACATAAATTTTGCCATCTGCTTTCTTTGCACTTAAAAGAGTTACATTCCCTGAAAGACTACCATTTGCATTCAAATGTATTCACAATGTCTCCAGGCAGTATGTTTAAAAGTGTTATATGCTCCCACAATTGTTCCTTCTCTTCTGCACTGATTTGTTTCTATGCTGAGATGCACTCTCATATTGAACGATTTTTAAATCCTCTATGGTGTCACCTACAAGAATAGGGCTTCTCTTGAGTATGTATTTAGATGGGCAAATATTTCTCAGCAAACATGTCTACATGTCGACATGATTGTACACTGTCGTTTTGAGTGTTGTAACATGTTTTTGACAGCCAATACAATATGGCTTCTCTCCCATATGTCTTCAAATGTGTTCAAACATGTTCAGATATGTTTCAAAAATAATATTTCTCAGCTCCTCCAAGGTGTTTACATGTTGCCATGCTAAACTTCTTGACAACCAACACAAGAATATGGCTTCTCTCCAGTATGTATTTGAATATCTTCAAACATGTTCAGAAATGTTTGAAAGAATATATTTCTCTGCAGCATCTAGTATTTTACATATTGACATGTTGACATTGGCACTTTCATATTAGAATTTTTCTTAAATCATCTTCCACATCACCTACAACAGGTTTTTCTCTCTCCTTTGTATTTGAATGTGTTCAAACATGTTCAGATATGTTTGAAAAAATATTCTTCTCTGCTGCACTTAGTAGTTTACATACTGACATGTTGACATGTGAACTTTCAATTAAACTTCTTGGCAAAACCTCTCCTACATCCAACACAAGAACATAGTTTCTCTCTCATATGTGTTTGAATGTGTTCAAACAGGTTAAAATATTTATAAGCTACACCAAGTTATTTACATGTTGCCATATGCACTTTCATAATAACTTTTTGGCAAAATGTCTCTCATAACCAACACAAGAATGTGGCTTCTCTCCAGTATTTGTTAACGTGTTCAGGAATGTTTGAAAGAATATATTTCTCTGCTGCATCTAGTGTTTACATATTGACATGCTGCAATATGCAATTTCATATTAAACTTTTTCTAAAATCATCTTCCACATCACCTGCAAAAGGTTTTCTCACTCTCCTATGTATTTGAATGTGAAAAACATGTTCAGATATGTCTGAAAGAATATATTTCTCTATTCCATCTAGTAATTTACATATTGAAATGTTGACATGTTCACTTTCATATTAAATTTTCCTTAAATCATCTTCCACATCACCTACAACAGGTTTTTCTCTCTTTCCTATGAATTTGAATGTGTTCAAACATGTTCAGGTAAGTTTAAAAGAAGATTTCTCTGCTGCTCCTAATAATTTATATACTGACATGTTGCCATGTGCACTTTAAGATTAAACTTTTTGGCAAAACCTCTGTGACAGCCAATACAGGAATATGGCTTCTCTCCTGTATGTGTTCTAATGTGTTCCACCATGTTGCTATGGAGCTTCATTCGCTTGCCACAAAATGGGCATCCATGCTTTTTAGTTGCATCTTCTTGGAGGGAGTTATCATCTGAAATAAAACACATTGATATCACAGGCAAATACATTCTAATTCGCCAATGTGGTCACCTCTATTAAGTTGAGCAGCCATCTTTTTGGGCCCTTTTTGCAAAAATACAGATTAACCCTTGCTAAAAAGCACACAACAAAATATTTGTCTTCATAATTTTAAAAAAATTCCAAAGTTTTTTCATACTGAGAAATCAAACACTACATGGCAAACAGTGTAGATCCTGATGAGGCGGCTCATTATGATCTACACTGTTAGCAAGATATTCAGCTATTTTCAGCTATTTTTATCTCAGGTGCTAAAAGTGTTGAATGAACCCGTATTAAAGGGTCACCTGTCTGAAGCAGCCAATTTTTGTGTTCCCCTTAGGTGACCTCTTAAGGCAGGTTTGACTGGATATGCTTTGAGGTGTGTGGATATACTTTCATGTACTTCTACCACATTAACAAAGGGCAACAATTTTTATGACTTCACATTTACTTTCCTGGGCAGTGAATCCCTTCCAAAAAGGGCTCTATTCTTAAAGGAAATAATCTGCTCCTCAGATTCTTTCCTTTAAGAATAGACTCCCTCTAATACAGAAAGCAAAATGGAAATGGCAGAGTTGTTTTCCAAGACCACTGAAATACCTGATTTTGGTTCAATCTTTATTATTTTTTATTATTATTCTTATCTTTTTTTTTTCTTTTTTTTTGCAATCTGATAAGGAGCAATATGATTAGGAGATTATGGTCTGCACTGTTTATCAGTAGTATTATAAAACATTTCTCAATATGGCAAACAGACTTGTTCAAGGCTTTCTCCCTGCCAATATGTCATTCGGTTGTATCACTAGTACTGCTAAAAGAATTTCTTTCACTATCTTCTTTCCTGTAGACAGTTACATAATCTAAGGGAACCTGTATTCATATTTTTGTTTATGGCCAAATAATTACTAACTTTAATGACTTGAAAACTACAGCTGTTCACATTACAACTTGTGAACTGCAACATATTAAAGAAATACAGTAAAAGGAAAACAATTACGTACTCATGAATGTGTTTATAATTGCATAACCACAAGCATTTGTCCATGCAAACATGAACACAAATGTAATTTTATAATGTCCAAAAATGCAGTGTAGATCAAGACAAAGTGGCTCATTATGAGCCACTTCATCTGGATCTATGCTGTTTGCAAATTCAAATATTTGCATTTCATGCACTGTAAGAGTTACTCAGAAAACCAGTCTGTAGACCTGTGATGTCTGGCTACCCTTTTAACATGTCAAATCATTTAGAGGCATGTTTTTCTTGACTCCCTTTGAGAAGGAAGGCAAAAAAGACAAGCTCTGGAATGCTAAGTCTCACCTATCTGCACACTGTCACAAAAGAGCTTAACCAGAAAACTCCACTAAAGTTTACGCTGCCACAGACACCAACAATGTATAAGCAATACATGCACCTAGGTCTCACTTCTGCTAGTCACAAGCAACACCAATTTGATACAGTTGCTGCCCCTGAAAGGATACCTAATTACCTTAATCCTTTTAACCCTTTGTCGGCCAGTGGAATTGTCCATCCTTACTATTTGGATGATTCCATTTCTAGTTTTAGACGTTTCTGATGATGTTTTCACTTTTATTTTGCACAGACATTCTTGTAAGCAAACACTGTAGACCTTGATAAGATGCCACATAACTGGGTCTGCAGTGTTTGCATAATACCCCAAAACTGGTTCCCAGTCTAAAAACAGTTAACACATCACAACTCATTTATAAGTATGTCTAAGAGCCACGTGTCTGTTCAAGTGCCCTCTCTGAGAAAATCCTCGCAAACAAATTTCACAGCTGAAAGGTTTGTATCCAGTGTGACTTCTCTCATGTCGCTCAAGATGTGATGGACTTTGAAAGTTGCGTCCACATTGCTGGCATTTATGTCTGAGACTTTTTCCACGCCACTGCTGTATCTGCTGTACAATGTCTGACTGCGAAAGAAATACTTGCCCTGCAATCTCTTCAATGGCCTCAGAATCTGGAACATAAGATTAGCCACATCAGAAAGAAAAGCCTGTCCAACCCTTTAAGAGTTAAGCAGACCACAAAATTTTTGTCTGCAAAATTCCTCTTCACCACCTCCCACCCTATCTCCCTCTCTGTTTGTTGTCTAGGGAAGCAAACAGGAAGTTACAGAAGCTGCCTGAAGAAAATGGTGGAAAATCATGGCAGTGTGCCCAAACATCTTTCAAAATAAAATGTTAATATTGCCAACACTGATTCAGGTCCAAGACTAAGTTACGGTCACCTCAACTTTATTGAGGTAATTTTGTGTGATGAAAACTAGCGTTCAACAAGTTTCTTGCAAATTGTTTACATTTACCCAATTGACTAAATCTCAAAAGAGTTCACAAGCTTGAAATTTTATGATTATTATAAGTATAAAGCATTTCAGACCTTGAAGTTGAGGTGTCCTTAAATTTAAGGAACAATTTTAGTTCTGAGCCTGGGTCCTTTCACATTGCCAAGTTACAACCCTTTTATTAAATTTATTCACAACTGTTGTTTTTCTGTACATGAAATTGATTCTTATAAACACATACACACTAATGGTAAAGATTCCCCATAGCCTAGTAGCCGTAGGGGCAGTGGGGGTTAGAGGCTCTGTATCTTGGGCACAGCTTATGAAAGGCAGAGCCCATCCCTCTCCTGTTGCTGCCTTATCCTTCCCTGATTCAAAACAGATACCCATTTACTGTTAGGTTCACAGAGGAAGTTTTCCAGTCGTAGGATGGCCAAGTTCCAACTCACCACCTTCCGGTGACTTTCTAGTCACTCTTACCACTCGACAACGGCTTCTCTCTGTAAACACTAGATGTACATTAACCCATTCTATTCGGGATACCCCTTTAGGGCTATCTGGGCAAACAGTTTGGATCCATATCAGGCCCCACAAATGTGGGGCCTGATCTGAGATCCAAACTGTTTGCTGCCAAGACATCATTTCTACAAGCGTTAGTTAGACCAATTTTGACTTTTGATGCAGACGACAATTTCAGCAGACGACAAAAAAATATCCAGAATGCCATGGGTTAAAAACACTTTTATCTGGCAATAACTTAATTTTGACATTCTTTGCAGTAAATGCAAAAAGCACAAAATTAGCAGTCTGCCAACAGTCAATCTTCTTTCAAATATATTTACATATACTTAGCCATGTAACTGTATCTAAAACTAAAAAGCAAAGTTAAGCCACAATGCCTGCCATTCTTATAAAATCACCTAAAGCTGAAACCACATATACAATTGCTTCTTGTTATCTCAAACACTGATCTCTCACAGCAACCTCTGATATCAAAGAATTTAGTTTGGACACAATTCCAATTTTTCTTTACATTTCAACTTCTGTTATCTCAAACTACTGGTATCTCAAAGTAAAATTTTCTGGACCCAAAAATTTACTTTGAGATATCAGAAGTTTAAGACTTACTTCAACTATGAGATATTGACAGTAGAGTTGACGGTATTAATGATTCTACAGTAACTCATCCCTTCTTAGACAAAATGAAAGTACATGTAGAAGAGTCATTCCAATCCAAGTACGGTTCATTGTAAAGAAGCAATATTCATCTAATCCATTCCTTTGAACATTGCAATTATGGTAAACTTCTATTCTATCAGGACTCTCTTAAGTAACACCACAATACTGTTTGCTCATGCCACAACAAAACACAATTCCTCAATAACTAGAAAAAAATGTTCATGGTTCTATGAAAGTTGGAGTGTACATGAACTGTATTGATAAACATATGTTTCCATAACAATAACCTTTCTGTTTAGAAGTATCAACATGTGAGCAAACTTTGTGAGTCCCTTAAATGAGATCTTTCAGTTTATAATGGACTAAAACATTTTTGTTATTCAGCTATTGTATACGAGTTAACAATGAACTCATCTTGTTTCCTGTAACTTTTTGGTTTAATGGACTAAAATCGTTTCATTACTTGCTGTAGTTCCCATGTGATAAAGAGCAATAAACTTGTGCCTATCCATACCAACTTTCCACTCAATGGACTATTATCGCTTTCTCAGTTCCAGTACACAAGTTAATGCTGAGCTCTCAACCTTTCTTGTGATCTTTCAATTTAAGCCTTAAAATGCCAAAAAAGCAACTGACAAAATTAACATCTGCAAAATTTAAAAAATGTTCAGTCCCAGATATATCATACTGAGAATTCAAAGACTAAAGAGCAAACAGTGCTGATCTAGCTCATCATAAGCCACCTCATCTAGATCTATGCTGTTTGCAAATTTAACTATTTTTATTTCTGGTGCTTCTAGTGCCAGTTACAGTTTACAAATGAACAGTAAACTCATGTTGTTTCATAAGACCTATCTGTCAAAAGGACTAAAATTTTTCGTTACTCAGTTCCCATGGAACTGACTTATACAGAATGAGCTTATCGCTCTGCCACCATTAGTTCCAGTATAATTGTCAACGGAAAATGTTGTCAGAAAAACACAGTGTCCGAGAATTTTACAGTATTTGAATGGTCAATGCCCATTTTGGCTGACAGGTTTCAACAGTTGAGTTGAGTAACAAAAACAGATTTTCAGTTAATTAAATGGACTGTTAAATGCATCCATATCATTCTATTACTCAAGTCCTGTGTATGAATGAACAGTAAACTCATGCCGCCTCATGTGACCTTTCTGCGTGAAAGTTTTCTGACAGAACTGACAAACGTAAGGTCTGAGCCCACTATGAACTCGTTTGTGGCTCTCCAGCTGTGAAGGCCATGAAAAGCTTTTTCCACACTCGTCACATGTCGATTTCTCATGTACTCGCCCGGCTACAATTTCCTCCAGTATTTGATCTGAAAATATATGATATACATGTTAGAAAGAATATAGGGATCATATTTGACATTTGCCAGGTTCCCAGGAAATTGTCTGAATAGCAGGGCCTAGAGTTGTTCAAAGCATGGTTATGTCACAGAGTGTAGCTAATTAGGTATATCATACACATGTACTGCCTTGTGGTGCAAGCTGGCTTTTATAGCGATGTGGCAGAGTGGTCTCATATCACACAAGAGACCCAGGTTCTAATCAGGGCCGGAGTGATTGAGATTTTTTAAGAGTCTGTGGAAGTTACCTTTACGAAGTCATTAGTCAATGATTCATTTAGTCATCTGGTATGCATGAAATCAAGTGTGCTCATATTTTTTGCAGAAAAATTGAGAAGCTTATGCAGTGCAAAAGCTCCTAACATTATTTTTGGCAAAAAGGCAGTATTGTTATTTTGTTTCATTCCTCCATGGCTTAAAACATCTACAAACATTATTATATCTATTTTATGCAAAAATAAACATTTAGACGTTTCCTTAGTTCACAAAAAGCTCCTTTTGGTGAAGTTTTTGCTTTAAATGTCCACTGAATTGCTTATGAAGCCAACACATGTCTCTTAGAAAATTGCACTGTTACTTTTCAACTTGTTCTTCAAAGCTCTTGTTCTTCAAAGCTCTTAATGGGAAGGGAGATTGGGGAATGGTAGGAGAGTATTGAAATATAACATGATTTCTGTTAACATTCTATACTATTCTATCCCGTAACCTTGCAAGGTCGCTGGGCCACCACAGATGACTTTGCAAAAATCCCTTTTCATTTTGTCTTGGTCTCAGTTGTGCTGGCAAAGTCCATTCCTGTCCATTCTTTAATCATCTTCCCACCTCTGTAGTTGACTGTAGAATGGCATGTTTTTATCCAGTTATGTTTTTTTCCTCTCTTTCAGAATAATTATTAACCCAATGAATTCTGGGTATTTTTGTCGTCTGCTGAAATTGTTGTCTGCATCAAAAATCAAGAATATTTTGACAATATTGATCTAACTAACTCTTGTAGAAATGATGTCTAGGCAGCAAACAGTTTGGATCTCAGATCAGGCCCCACATTTGTGGGGCCTGATCTGGATCCAAACTGTTTGCCAAGGGGTATCCCGCATGGAATGGGTTAAAGTGAATGGACACAGTGTCAGATTGTGGTTCCTTTATAATGTTATGAAACAAGTGGTGTGTGGATATTACTGTATTTTTATGTTTCCCTTCCAAAATAATCTCAAAGATCTCTACCTGTCTGGATCTTTGGGATTGTTTTGGGAGGAGACCCATTTCTATAGCTGCATTACACAAGACTAATTTACATATTTGCAATAATTTTGGAAGGATAAATGCCCTTCTTATAGCCAGATAAATATCAGGGCCTGACAAATCAAAATTCAATCTACTTGTCCAGTGCATAGCTTCTGCTCCAAACCCCTGAAATTTTCCCTATATATCTTACACATTTTGCTGGGCAAGTATGAAATTTTTTTACTTGCCCAGCAAAAAAATTCAACTTGGGCAGCCAGACAATGGCTTTGTCAGGCCCTGAATATGGTACATAAGATCTACAGGGTCGAACTGCTAACTGGTCAAGGGCAGCAAAACAAGAAGTCACAAAAATTGCTTCCCTTTTGTAAAAATGGCAGATAAAGAGATGGTCTACCATACACCTTACACTGTTTCTGTGAGGGACCAAAACAATTTTTGTTTATTTTTATGAATAAATAAGAAAAACAAAGTCCAAAATTATCACACAATATTACTAGATAAGAACTCTGGCTCTTAAATTCCTAACTGCTATGTAATCATCAGTTTCAAAATGTCTCGAAAGTATTTATCATGGGTACATTCAGTTGACTCTCATTAACTTCAGCACTGATATCTCAAAGAAGCTTCTTAAAGTTTGAACACATTTCCTATTTTTTTCTTTCCATTTCAACTTCTGTTATGTAAACTACTGGTATCTCAAAGCAAATTTTCTGGGACCAGAAAATGTACTCTGAGATATCAGTAATTTAGATTAACTTTGAGATACCGGAAGTTGACTGTACATCCCCCAAACTTTTTTGTCAGCAAAAAGATGCGCTGACCATTCAAATAAGGTAACCTCAATTCTGTAGAATGCTGTGTATCACTTGATAGCACATTGTCAAAACAGAGCTAAACGCAATCACTCAAAGCCGCAGATGACACCAGAAAAATAATATATATACTTAAGGACAAAAGTTCTGCACGGATGTTAATTTAACATCCGTGCAGAACTTTTGTCCTTAAGTATACATGTAATTATGTATCACGCTTCTGTTTCTTGCGGCCGCCATAAAAAATCTTGGACAAACAAAATCAATGCACTAGTATTTGTGACAACAGTTTCTTTTGTATACAAAACTCGAAAGGAAGAGCGAAAGCGCATTCACAAAACTTTTGAGAAGGCCATTTCTGAGGGAAACCACTGGGGCCGTATTCATAAAACGACTTAAGTGGTTGCTATGCTGTTGCTAAGGCTAAATTTCTTTGAAGGAGATTCCCTACGACTATGAAATTTGATCTGGAGGAACAGTCTTTGTAAGACTGTTCCTCCAGACCAAATTTCATAGTTATAGGGAATCTCCTTTATAGATATTTAGCCTTAGCAACCGCATAGCAACGACTTAAGTGGCTTTATGAATACGGCCCCTGGTATCATGATCAACTGTCTGGCATTTTTTCATTCATCAGCTCCCCCCACAGATGAGTGATCTCATGTCTCTTCATATGACTTTTCTGTGAGAAACCTCTATTACAGAACTGACACACATATGGCTTAAGCCCACTATGGACAAGCATATGGCGCTCTAACTTTGATGGCGTAGGGAATCTTTTTCCACATTCATAGCAGGTTCGATAGGCTGAATTCCCCTCTGTACTTTCCTCCAGGGTTCTATCTGAAATATATGGAAGAGTATTAAGGCCAGGCATACTTTTACTTATTAAGTCGGGTCTCGAAATTTTGACTTAGTATCTCAAAATTTCGACTTAGTAACTCGAAATATAGACTTAATATCTCAAAATTTCGACTTATTATGTCGAAATTTAGACTTACTTTCTCAAAATTTCAAAATGGTATCTCGGTATTTCAACTAATTATGTTGAAATTTTGACTTAGTATCTGGAAATTTGGACTTAGTATCTCAGAGTTTCGACTTATTAAGTCCAAAATTTGACTTATTATCTCAAAATTTCAAGTTAATTATGTTAAAGTTTGTGAGTACAACTCCATATTTTTCTGCAATTTTTTTCAAAGGTTATTCCTATTTGCTATACTGGACAACATAGCCCTTCCAAAATGAGACCACTCTTAAAGAAAAGAATTTACTCATACAGGAGCAAATTCTTTTCTTAAAGAGTTGAACCTAATAGAGAAGAGACGAAAAATGAAATAAATGGGTTTGATTCCCCTCAAAGTGTACCCATTCATCTAAATGTTGAGCCAGAGTATACCCTATGTAGTTTTATCAGGGTCTGCACTGTTTGCATGTCGCAAACCATGTTTCCATGGAAAGTCAGCTTGTTCAAATTTGGTAACTGGTTGATATGAAGGCTGAGATACGATCATAGTTTCTGATCGCTACTTCTAAAGTGTTTGACCGATATTCCTAAAATTAAGTATGGGGAACATATTTTACTGATTCAAAATTTCGAGATACTTTGTTGAAATTTCAAGATAATAAGTCAAAGTTTAGAGATACTAAGTCAAAATTTTGAGATACTAATTTTGAAATACTAAGTCAAAGTTTCGAGATACTAAGTTGAAATTTCCAGATACTAAGTCAAAATTTCACAATACTCAGATCCAATTTTGCAATTGTAAGTTGAAATTTTGAAGCATCAAGGTGAAATTTCGAGATACTAAGTTGAAATTTTGAGTTACTAAGTCAAAATTTCGAGATATCTGACATAAAAAATATAATTACACTGTATTACTGGCCTTAATACTCTTCTGTAGAAGTACACAACGTAGATACATAATAATTTCATCATCATCTGATGGTATTTTTGGTAACTCTATCTCACGCTATTGTTAATAACTCTATCTGAGGCTATTTTCAGTTTTTGGATGATGAATATTCAGTAACTGATATGAGTTAATCACAAAATGTCACAGAAAGCAAAGTTTATTATTTAAAAAAAAAAAGAAGCTGTAACACACCATACATTCGATCGTTAAAACATTTTGAAAAAAAAACAAACAGACTGAAACACAGGTCAGTTATTTTTCTATGTATGCGTGTCGTATTTTGTGGCAAAAAGGTAGTTGTTGTTTTTGTATGTAATCATGTACATATTTGCATGCCATCATTTTAGTTTTTATCTTTGTGGCTGACATGAAGCTTCACACGAATATGAAAAAAAAATGCATTGTAACATTGAAGTTTTTCTTTGTAACCTAATTTCTCCTAAAAGTAAATATTTAATAAAATTTCTTTTCACGTTTTTTTGGTAGCCAGATATCTACAGCAAATATAAATCCATAAGCTTGATCACAGTGACAATACTTGAGGAATAGTTGCTTTCATACCATATGAAATTTTCACAGATACGTGTCATGGCAGTCGCTTTATACGGAAGAAATGGACAGATGACATTATTTGATACGTAAAAAAAACAGACACTAAAACCAATTTTGATACAGGTTATAACACGCATATTGACATAAAACAGTTTGCCACGTTAGCCACAGGTGTTGGACAGTTTGCTGCAACTTTTACAATTCACTGCAATTTTTGTAGTACAATTGTCTTCTTCAATATTTTGAGTTTACCGTAATGACCCTAACTGTTTGGACAGACAGATCTGAGCAAACATTGTAGACCTATATCAAACTGCTCCTAAAGGAGCATTTTGATCAGGGTCTACAACATTTGCCATCAACTCAACATCATTTGCATGCATTAACCTGTGTAAAAACCACCCTCTAAGAACTTTTGAACAATAATTGTCTGACTTTCCGGGTGTCCGAAATTTTATGGTCATTAAGGTATAAAGCACTGTTTCATGTTGTAGCAATTTTATCTTACATTTAGAAGTATGTTGCAAATGATGTGCAGAGCTAGTGTATAACTGTTTGGTATCAGCAGTATTCAGTTTTATATGCTTGTGGAAACACGGATCACATTACATGGTTTCCACAAATTTAAGAAAGGGATATTTCCCTGATTTTTCCCCGACAAAAATTCAGTGAATTTTTCACTGACCCATTTTTGCATTTATTTGTAAATACTGGCCTCCTTCCTCCCCTTCAGCCAGCCTTCACCACCTTAAAATTTTAGTTCCTGATTTTATAATTACATGTACATTTATTTATTTATTTATTTATTTATTTTTCTTTTTATTAAACATAATAAATACTACTGGATGTGGTATGTATGTAACTTTCATGAGGAACAGTAAAAGGATCAGATCATTTAAGAATTAACATTTTATTTTTCAGCATTCATAGTGTGATGAAGCCAGTGGGCAGAACTAAAATTCCACGAGGTGCAAAGCGCTTTTTGTAGAATCTTAGCAACGACCACTGGCTTCCTCACATAATGAATGCTGAAAATTCAAACTTTAATTCTTACAGTTACACTTTACTTTAGACCCTTTCTTTGTCGTTTTTGTGGTAATTTAGTGTGGAATATGCAAAATATGGGTCGAAAGAAAGTTAGTAATGGCATGTTCGGCCATAAAGTTTAACAGCCGTGGCCATGACGTGGTGTCAATGGAACCTTACGTGGACCAATCAAGAAGTTTGTTTATCTTATCTTAGACTTCGCTTGACGATGACTTCACATGATCAATTGTCGTTTATCGTGTATGATGCTATTTGGTCTAAAGGGTTTATCTATTGGAAGTCAGTGGCAAGTGTAAATATTAGATACATAACACAAGATTAAGCAGAACCCAGAAAAGTACTACATCCAATAGTTAAAGTCACTAACTACCAAACATTGTAATTTAAACTAAACTAGAACCCTGTAAGTTTCTTCAAAAAGAAGTAAATTTTGAAAATAAATTACTTAGAAGGACGAATTTAAATACCACAGACCATCACCACAGGGTATAAACCAGTTCACCAATTTTCGCTTCCTGCAGAGACTGTCCGTTATATTTGGCTTCTGCCGAGACTGTCCCCAAACTCTTGCTTCCTGCTGTCCTAAAAAAAATGGCTTCCTGCCGAGACTGTCCGCATGACTCTTGCTTCCTGCCGAGAGCCTCGGCAGGAAGCAGAATCACATGGACAGTCTCTGCAGGAAGCCATTTATCATGTACAGGACAGGAAGCAAGAGATTGCTGACAGTCTCAGGGGAAGCCAAATATGATATACAGTCTCTGCAGGAAGTGAAAATTTAGGCAGAAGCCAAATATGATGTACAGGAAGGGAAAATTAGCGGAATCGATTATACCCTGTGACCACAGACCACCACAGACTCAATGTAGACTATCCTATACCCTAAAAAATAACTTTGTAAATAAGCCAATCTTTTGAAACTTCTCAGATGTTTTGGTTATGGTCTGAAGATGTGCATGTGATTTGCACATAATTTTCAGATTTAATTTTTTAACCTTTTTTCACATCTTAACTTTGTTAAACGATTTTATCTATATTTAGCAACTTGTGAGTTCAACTTGTCTTGCAGTTTGGAAACTTTTACATTTTGTGGCAAAAAGGTAATTGTCGTTTTTGTATGTAATCATGTACATATTTGCATGTCATCATTTTAGTTTTTATCTTTGTGGCTGACATGAAGTTTCACATGAATATGAAAAAAAAATGCATTTTAATATTGAAGTTTTTCTTTGTAACCTAATTTCTCCAAAAAGTAAATATTTAATAAAATTTTCTCTCACAGTTTTATGGTAGCCAGATATCTACAGCAAATATAAATCCATAATTTAGATCACAGTGCCAATACTTGAGGAAAAGTGGCTTCTTTCATACCATATGGAATTTTCACAGATACGTGTCATGGCAGTCGCTTTATACGGAAGAAATGGACAGATGACATTATTTGATACGTAAAAAAACAGACACTAAACCCAATTTTGATACAGGTTATAACACGCATATTGAAATAAAAAAGTTTGCCACGTTAGCCACAGGTGTTGGACAGTTTGCTGCAACTTTTACAATTCACTGCAATTTTTGTAGTACAATTGTCTTCTTCAATATTTTGAGTTTACCGTAATGACCCTAACTGACAGGTCTGAGCAAACTTTGTTGTAGACCTATATCAAACTGCTCCTAAAGCATGTGCTCGGAAGCAGCCAATCAGTGTGCTTTATTTTGAGTTTGAGAATGTACTCAAGTTTTATAACCTCTGGTCCTGGCAATATTTGTACCATGTATATGCTACTGAGCAACTGTCTTGATGAGCAATATTACCGTTTCACAATCCAAATCAGTTTGTCATCTGTGATTTTTCTTTTATTCTTATTATCAATACAAAAGTTCAGTAATAAGGAAAACACATCAAACACAAAAAAGAACAAAACCCGAACACTAAACTGAACACCCAGCAAAGATGGCCCGCCCAGTATGATAAGACATTTACCTGTCTTTAGGAGCACTGAACTAAGGCTTATGTATAGTCCAATTATCATTGTTTATCTTGAATTTGAGCTGCAATGTAAAATTTTCATCTGCCATCATCTCAGTGCACACTTACTAAATTAGTATAATCTTACAATAACAGTTGACAGATCAAGTGATAGCCAACTCCACTTTGTAGCCTTGGAAGGTAAATCAGGGTTCAAGGTTATAAAACTTGAGAATAATCTCAAACTCAAAATAAAGCACACTGATTGGCTGCTTCCGAGCATGTGCTCGGAAGCAGCCAATCAGTTTGCTTTATTTTGAGTTTGAGAATATACTCAAGTTTTATAACCTCAGGGCCTGAATTTTTAAGGGTTAAGATTTGGTTGGTTGGTTGATTTAATGCTTAACGTCCACGGTAAACAACTAAGGTCATGTCGGTTAACCTAACCACACTATTCCTGGGCAGGCTTAGACCTCCTAAGCGGTTAACCAGTACTAAGTGCACATACTTTCGCCAGTAACTGACAACTGCCCTTCTTGAATCAGCGGAAGGAGAAACGAAAGTATGTGGCCAGACCGGGATTCGAACCCAGGACCTCTGACGTACGAGTCAGGTGCCCTACCGATTGCGCTACCCGGCCCGTGTTTAAGGGTTAAGAAATACTCAGAATGCTGATAGGTTACCTTTCACGTTCTACAAGGTGGATTCGGCAATCTCGTGATCTCTAAAAGGTTATTATAAGGCTTCCAGCATGCGCACTGTGATGATGGCATATGAAAATTAACTATGCAGCTCAAATCCAAGATACAT
The DNA here is from genome assembly GCA_963989385.1 of Ctena decussata. NCBI lineage: Eukaryota > Metazoa > Mollusca > Bivalvia > Lucinida > Lucinidae > Ctena > Ctena decussata. The sequence goes on from OZ022509.1 coordinate 54,121,278, forward strand.
AATATCATATTTTTTATGATGGAACTTGATGTTAGGCATTTAGTATCATAAATAAAACTAACACTCATAAAACCCGAATTTTTACACTGCCCTCAGTCTTTTCTTCTATTTTCACGATATGCAGACTAATTCAAACAAACTCTCACAATGTGCCAATCAGCTGATTGATCTCATACTGTTAAACATTTTTTTACCAGTTACCGAATTTCGGCAATATTGGCAGGTCGGGCAAAGAGCGCTAAAATATAAGTTCCCCAATATTATATACATTAAATACATATACATACTCACATTACACACAACATAAAAGATATTAGATAAAAAGGAAAATTTGACGAGTATTTTAGATTTTTCTATACCTTTCCATTAAATTATAAGTTGCAGCATCACATTAGAATCGCCTTGATGAGGCGATTCTAATGGTATGCTGGAATGTATACATGTAGTTAAGTAAGATAAGTGAGAAAAATATACTTAAGGACAACAGTTCTGCCTGGATGTTAAATTAACATCCGTGCAGATCTTTTGTCCTTAAGTATAGTTACCAATTTACATCAAATTTTCTTTACTATCTCCAGTCGTGGTATATCCTGACGGCCAAAATTAATCTGCTCCAATATATCATTTTCATTCAACCGTGAAATTTCGATACTGCAGATACATGTATTAACTTTTTTCTTACAGTAGTCACAGTCTTTTCATCAAAAAAAATACTTACCAATATCACTGTGGTAATACCATGGTGGTAATACCAATTTGCCTACCTGTGCTTTTGACCGAGTCAGTAAATTACCATACATTGACCGAGTCAGTAAATTACCATACATGTAAAAGTGGCTGTCGACTGAGACAATCGACATTAGTATCAGCTCAGTCAACAACCATTAACAACAGCACCAGTTACCGTTATTGGTAATGCTTACGATCATATTCTCGGTCGAAAGCCACTTTGTATAGTGCAGACTCGGTCAAAAGCACAGCTAGCCAAATTGGTATTAACCCGGTGAATATCCATTACAGGTATAATGATTATACAAATGAATCAATGTTTGTATTTTCCTAAAAATTCTTGTCAAACAATTTGAAAATCAAGAATAAAATGTAAAGCACTCAAATCTTGAATGAAATCATTGTTATCAAAATTACTCTATGCATTGTATTTACACTGCTTCTTATGTCGAGACAAGCTTGGTCGCCACCTAAACCTCTTCCCACATACACATTTGAACACTTTATTACTGTGTTCTGTCTGCTTGTGGTCGGTCAACATTGACGGACTTGCAAAATCTCTTTTGCATATTGGGCAAGACACACTCCGATCGCATGACAACTGGTGTCTTGAAAGACTGGATTGCATGCAAAATTTAGCACCACACGTGCTGCACAGATAAGGGTGTACTCCAGTATGGACACTTATGTGATCATTTAGAATTTTCTGTTTAATAAACTTTTTATCACAGTCCCTGTAGGGACAACTGAAAGGCTTCCCCTCATGGATAATCATGTGGTTCTGAAAGCTTCCTTTGGAGTGAAGTGTCTTCCCGCAGACTGTGCACAGGAAATCTTTTCCATGTTTTACAGTGTTGTGGTTTTCTAGACTCTCCTTGGTTTTAAATGCTTGTGTGCATTTCCGGCAGATAAATTCCTTTGTGTGCATTTTTAAATGCTTGAGTAGCGTATCACGCGACTGATAGCACCTGCCACACACTTGGCAGGCCAATACAGTTTTCTGAATCGGCTTAGGTACAGCTTTCTGTATCGGCTTGGGTGAGTTTCCCAAATTTGAAGGTCCTGGTTCAAGTGGTATATCTGCAGATCCAGAAGCATCTTCTTCATGGTCAGACCCTTCAGACCCCTCTAATGGGTCATCCAGGATGCTTGATTCTTTTGACATTTCTGAAAGGGAGAAAAAAACATTTTTGTAAAATAAAACTTTGATTCATGCCCTTCCCTGACTCCATAGTAGCTATCATTTAACCCATTGCATTCTGGGTATTTTTTCTCGTCTGCTGAAATTGTCGTCTGCATCAAAAATCAAGAATATTTTGACAATACTGGTCTAACTAACTCTTGTAGAAATGATGTCTAGGCAGCAAACAGTTTGGATCTCAGATCAGGCCCCACATTTGTGGGGCCTGATCTGGATCCAAACTGTTTTACACACCCTAAAGAGGTATCCCGAATGGAATGGGTTAAGTAGATGTAACAAGTATTTCTCCAATATTTGGAGGGTGGACAAGGGATCCTGTCTCCCTTCTCCCATGCCCTCTTCTCCCAGCTCCTACCCCGTCATCTCCCATCCCCCTGCTCACACCCCTATCTCCCTGCTCACCCCCCCCCCCACCCCCCCCCCCCCCCCCTTCTCACACCCCCTCATCTCCCTGCCCCCCGCCTCTTTCTCAATGCTCCTACTCCCTTTTCTCCCTGTTTCCACTCCCTACCTCCCTGCTCCCACCCACTTTCTCTCTGTTTCCTCAAACTGTCCATCCCCACAATAATGTTGTCTGACCCTACTGCACCATAATGCGAAAAGTATTCATATTATCATACCAAAATGTTGATTTGAGCCATGTCATGGTAAAACAAGCAACCTGGCATGTGCAACAGGCGAAAATTCAAATCAGCCTGGACACCTATCTTTGCTGTCCACATGAACAAAGTTTGGAGCTTACCAGTAAGCTATCCATTATTTTGATACTGGGGTCATCCTGGTGATAGAAAAACACTGTCTTACAGCCGACAAATATTTTATATACAATCTCTGTATATACATGTACTGAGTTGTTGTTTTGTTGCTTTATGTCCACAGTAAACAGCTATGGTCATGTCGGCACGGTCAATTAACGTAACCACACTATTCCTGGGCAGGCTTAGACCTCCTAGGCGGAGAGAAACCAGTACTAAGGGCACATTATTTTGCCAGTGACTTACAACTGCCCTTCTTGGATCAGTGGAAAGAGAGATGAAAGTAAGTCACAGGACAGGGTATCGAACCTGGGACCTCTGGCTCATGAGTCAGACATGCTACCAACTATGCTACACTGCCCATATACAGACAACATATTGCCAACTCATTTTATTAGGGTCACAAATTGTTTTCTGCATACAAAAGGATGGTCCACAGTGCTCAAGATAAGAAGGGGTACAAGGGATAATTTTCCTTACTTCTCCATGAAAATGTATGTTGTGACTCCCCATTAGAACCTTCTCGCTGAGACCGTTTAATGAGGGGTCACAATGTATGTTTTTGTTGGGAAATTAAAAAACAATCCAAGAATTATCTTTAAAACCCCCTTTTCCCTGGAGCTCTGGCCCATACATTAACCCATTGCATTCAGGGTATTTTTTTGTCGTCTGCTGAAATTGCCGTCTGCATCAAAAATCAAGAATATTTTGACAATATTGGTCTAACTAACTCTTATAGAAATGATGTCTAGGCAGCAAAAAGTTTGGATCCAGATCAGGCCCCACAAACCCCCAACATTTGTGACGCCTGATCTGGATCCAAACTGTTTGGCCAGATACCCCTAAAGGGGTATCCCGAATGGAATGGGTTAAGCGCAGAAATATTAAAACAGCTACAGTGAGATACTGCATTTATTCAACAATGAGACAGTATTACCACAAATATCAAAACCAGTCAAATGAAATTCAGCTGAGATGGGTTTTCCCCAATTCTTAATCAATCAAAAATTCTAGATCCATCTTATAAAACAGATACAGACTTTTTTTAATTGAAAAAAAAAAACCCATCTTCTGACTTAAGAATTACGGTAATTTTGATGTGCAAAATAAGAAAAAACAAATGCAAAAATTATCGTCCATTTCTATTTTTATCTTCACCACTGGTTCTGAAAATGCTATGTAATCATCAGTTTGTTAAAATCATTTCCTTCCTTCATTCTACCCTTCTCAAATGTGAACAGGGTTCTATTGCATACAGATTTTCACTTTGGTTAAATATGACCAAAATACTGCTGAAAGGGCCCTAAAACCACCAGTCATCCATATAAAGTATGTCCCATTGGTTATGGATTTCCCCCAAAATTATTGAGAGAAATCAATAGTTTCATGGGAGCTCTGTGATCAACTGTATGAAATCCTTTCATTTTACATGTACATACAGTCAGCTCTCGATATCTCAAACACTGATATCTCAAAAGCTCTCTTATATCAAAGGTTATAGTTTGGACACATTTCCTATTTCTGTTTACAGTTCAACTCTAGATATCCCAAACTACCAATATCTCAAAGTAAATTTTCTGGGACCAGAAAATTTACTTTGAGATATCAGTAGTTTGGGATGAATTTCGACTTTGAGATATCGAGAGTTGATTGTACTAATTTAACATATACCGTAGAAAGGTGTGTACAACCCGCATTTGCGTATAAACCGCACCTAGATTTTGGAGGAAATTTTGGTGAAAAAAAGTATTTCTGGTGTATTAACCGCATCTATATGGCCCGATTTTACCAAGGTTTGAAAAACACTATAAAAATTGCAAAACTATACGTTTTTGTCTGAACAGCAGTGGTTTTTTTGTCCTTGGTACCGGTACTTTTTTTCCGCGTGCGCGCCCGCCCGCGTTCTTGCACGCGCCGTCATATATACCGGTACATTCAAAGTACATGACATAAAAGCCGTAACATAGTATATTGGTGTATAAACAGTTTTTTTTCATTGTTCTAATTCCTTAAAGCTACTGAAAAGATCGTTTACAAAATCAAACCCATAATTCATATTTCACACCTGACGCACCTGACCTAATGGCGGTACTTTGATCCACCGGTTTAAACCAGTCACTGGAAAAAATATATTATCGCTTGACCGTACGGCATGAAAAGATCAATGAAATTTGATTAGCTTAAAGACTTTGACAATTGCACAATCAGTGATAATAAGCGTTAATTGAGTAGTTTTAGAACTTACATGGTGTGATTTGCTTCGCAAGATAAAGTAACTATCGGAAAAACAAAGATCAGCCTGTGCATGTTCTCTGTGAACTTAGACTTCCTGTTCGCATGTAAGGAAACCTGGGGACTCTGTCTAGTAAAAATTGATGACACTGTTTGGCAAGCACATTTGCGCAGGCTTGATGTATATACTCTATACGCATATGGCATACGGTCTCTTATCGCCCAGACACATCTTAAATGGACTCTTCCATCTTGGTTTAAAGATTTGTAAAATTAGCCGATTCCAGATTCGGCAGTACGAGAGAGAAAGGTTACGAAAGGGAACTGTTACGCATCCAATTCGGCATCAGCTTTGCAACATACCCGAAATTCGTTTCACAAATTATACCGCAACCAGTCAGGGCTAAAAATAGATTGATTGACAGGAAGGGCGCGTGACTTGGTAAAACTTTAGACGTATTTGAAAATGTGTTGAAAACCTATTTTGCTGTTTCTAGAGATGAAAATTGACTTTGATAGTTTGATCAGCCGTACAAACGTGCATTGGCTGATAGGTAATATAACTTATATGGGGTAGACTTCTCTTGATTGACCGTTGCAAGCTATCGAGAGATGAAAACACCAACTGGGTGTTTCAAACAGTGAATTTCTCCGAGAGAATCTTCGAAAATATTCCCTCAAAAAACTTGTTCTGCTGTACAACCCGCACCGCTATTTCAGTCCTAAAATCTGAGGCATAATTCTGCGGGTAGTACATGCCTTTCTACGGTATACTGGTACATGCATGCATAAAATGTTGATCCTCAAACCATTAATACTACAGCGAGGTGGCGTTAAAATATTTCTGATCATTTTTCACACATTATGTTAGTGGAAAGGTGGAACAAATTCAAGGCTCACAGGCACATACCCTCTTACACTGCATATTTCCGAGTCCAAAACTTTTTTTAATTTTTACTGTGGACTACATGTTGGAGTCTATAAATCGATCTCTTTATCCATGCAACAGCATTTAGCATTTTTAATTAACTTTCAAATAATGATTTGTATATACATGTATTTAAACCAAGGTTTTTTGCTGCTATTTTTTTTTTTTTTTTCAGACAAAGCTAGTGGACACAATCTCATGAAAAGCTATCGTATATTTGTTATCTCTGGTGTAAAATAAATACTATTAAATTCGGTTAACAATCTTTCCATTTTATTTCATGGTAAATAGCTCACAAACCTACGCCATATCAATATCAATGCAATATGCCATGACATAATAGGGGAGAGTCGGGTAACTTCGGACATGGGGGTAAATTCGGACACACCATTGCAAACAGTGAAAATCCAAATGAAACGGCTCATAATGAGCCGTCTCAACAGGATTTTCACTGTTTGGCCAGTTATTTTTGTTTTAGTTCCAAACAACTGACATATAAAGGAAACAATGTCACTGTCCGAATTTACCCGCTGTCCGAAGTTACCAGACTCTCCCCAATGACAAAGCAACAACATTGATAGGATTTGGTTTGAACATTGGGTGCCTGCTGAGACTTTTGAAACTTCACTGATTTTTATCTTAAATGACAAAGGCTGAATCAAAATTGAGGCCTCATAGTTGAATAAATTTTCAAATTCAGATTCAAGGTATAATTCAACATCAAGATAGAATGACAGAGTTTGAATCAATATTGAGGCCTCTTGGTAAAATCAATATTGCAATCTCAGGGTTCAATCAATATTGAGGTCTGAAGGTTGAATCGATTTTAACATTCAAGGTATAGTTCAACATTGATTGAAGACTGTGTCTCAAAATTGATACAATATTAAATGCCTTCTGGGCTATGACTGAGGGAAAACACTGGTACATCTATCAAATCAAGTGAACTCTCTAATCAATTGTCTGAAATCTTTTCACATATGACTGAGCTCATGTCTTTTCAAATCACCTTTCTGTGTGTAACCTTTATTACAAAACTGACACACATATGGCTTAAGCCCACTGTGAACAACCCTGTGGCGCTCTAGCTTTGAAGGTGCAGAGAATATTTTTCCACATTCATAACAAGTTCGACTGCTCAAATTCCCATCCAAACTTTCCTCCATATTTGTATCTGAAATAAATAATGTAGATGTCAGAAAGACTGAACATATTTATAACAAAGTCTCTGGCTGCTGCTTTTAGTAATATATAGTTCCGAGGCACACCCAGAATGTCACTCAGTCACCTTATAATGAATAATTGGCCAATGGCATGACAACTTAGTATGTGGAATAGTCTCAAAAACAAAAACGCACATGTTCAATGTGCCATATAAGTCTGTGATTTTACCTTACAGTTACTGGAGGGATATATACCTGTTTAAAGCAGGCATGGTTTTTGGAACTGTGAATTCTTTGATGAATAGCTAATATTTCATAATCATGAATGTGTCAATCATAATATTTCTCATAATGCAAAAGTTGATTCTTATTAGAAGGTATTATGTCAGCATTTTCTAAAAAATAACTATTGCTTACTGTGAAAGCAAACAGCGTGGATCCATTTGAGGCAGCTCCTAATGAGCGGCCTCATCAGGATCTACACTGTTTGCCCTCTTATCTGTAACTTCACAATATGCTATAGCTTGGGCAAACAGTTTTGAAATTTTGCAGATGTAAATTTTGTCGTCAGTTTATTTTTTATTCTATCGAACTGCTTCTCTAGAGCAGTCTGATCAGGATCTAGACTGTCTAATATACAATTTATTCTTGTATACCACCGTTCACATAATGTATGTACCACTCCTGTATATAGAAATAATGTCACCATCAATAATATAATAGGGTCACGTTTTCTGTATACAAAGGGGTTTCCCATACATTATGCATGAGAACATTTTAATGGCTTCAGTGAGGTAGTTTTGTTGGGGTATAACACAATTTTTATTTATTTTTTTTATTAATAAACAAGAAAAAAACAAATCCAGATGGATGGATGGATGACTTGCGATTTTACATCCTTTTCAACAGTATTTCAGTCATATTAGGACGATGGGAATGTGATAATGAAAAGCTGTGTGCAGTGCAGTCTACGGTAGGAAAGATTCTCGCCTAAAGTGGGGCTCAAACCCGGTCCACTAGATCAGTAGGCCAGCGCTTAACTCACTGAGCTACTGGAGCTCCCAACAAATCCAGAAATTAGCAACAATCCCTTCTTTTATCTATACCTCTGGTTCTTTTATGAATGCTATGTAATCATCAGTTTGTTAATAAAATCATTTCCTTCAAATCAGTCCTATCCAATCGTAAACAGGGTTCAATTGCATACAGCCTTTCATTTTCATTGTTCCGTTATTGGTTCAGTATGACTGAAATGCTGCTGAGAGGTGCTCTAAAACTGTCAGTCATCCATCCATCTATCAAATCTACCCAGTTTTGTCCAAAGTATCTCAAACTGGGTACATACTGTATTAACCCTACCAAATTACCAAATACCCTAAGAGTGTTACATTTTAAGAAAGGGGGCGTTGTTAAGAGCCTTAAGTGTAGTAAATCAGCCACTGCCAAAATACCTCTAATAAACAGTATGAATGTGAATGGGTATACTTTCAGAGGAAGCTACTCAACTTTTTAGCCTCCCTTCACATTAGGGATCAACTTTTAAAGTAAAGAATTTGCTCCTTGAGAAGAAATTATTTCCTTTTTCCAAGAAAATGATCTCTGTTTGAACTATTTGTCATTTTGAGGCAAATATCCATGTAAAGCACAATATTTGAAATCTTTCACTATTTCAACATGTTTCTTTATAGCACCTAGTAATCCTTTTGTGCCTGATGGTGATAGGTAATGCTGTATAAAAAACATGGTATTAAATACCATTGAATTTGTCTTTGACATAGCGCTCTCTTTCTATAGCTGAGTCATTAGTCACAAATGATGGGAAACCATAAATTTTTTCACTTTCTTCATTTACAGTTGTTGACTTACCATTGTTAATAGATGAAGTGTTAATATTTGAAGAACTGTTTCTTAGGCTATTTATGACAGTGTTTTGAGACTCCTTTGGAAGTACAATGTATTTATGGAAGATTAGCTTTGTATGCAAAATGTGATTACCCTCTGTAAATAAAGATGATTATTATTATTATTATTTCATTATTTTAAGAGTAGGCCTCATTTCAAAGAGCTACATCATCCAGAGAAACAAACAGGAGCTCATGCAAGTCAATACATTATTTTCGGAAAAGAAGCAGGGGGTGTTTATTAGAGCAGGGGATTTATTAGGATTAATACGGTATGTCCTTAAACTAATTCAGAAGAAAAACACTGTTTTGAATAATGTAAAACACTGGTGAGCTCCGTAATCAATTATTTGAAATCTTTTCGCTCCTGAACTCCCTCATATGACTCATAATCTCATGTCTTTTCATGTAACTTTTCTGCGTGAAACCTCTGTTACAGAACTGACACACGTATGGCTTAAGCCCACTATGAACAACCATGTGGCGCTCTAGTTTTGAAGGTGTGGGGAATCTTTTTCCACATTCATAGCAGGTTCGATCGACCAAAGTCACTTCCGTACTTCCCTCCAGGGTTCTGTCTGAAATACCAGAAGCAGAAGTCAGAAAGAATGAAATATTACATCATCTTTTGTTACTTTTAGTAACACAGTTTTATGAAAAGTAAAAAGCAGGGGTCCAATCAGCACTTGCTAACTTGCTAAATGCTAGTAAATTTCTCAAAAAGCAAGTTGAACTTTACATACTTGCTAATTTTAGGAAGTTGAAAGTAATTCTTGCATATAAATTATAGACATTTGCAGAATTTTCTTGGGTCCACTGTCCAGGGTTCTCTATAACAAATCATTGAAAACCATGGAATTACAATTTATTCTTTTTAATCTGAAAGCCTCTTTCTTTAAGTGTATTAGGGTGTGTCACAGTGGGGTGGGTGTCTGTACATCATTTATTTCTAGTTTTAGGTACGAGCCGCCATACAATAAAACTACAAAGTGGCATGTGCATCAAATGAAGAGCCTATGCTAGCTCTCTGCGGACAGCTAAGGCTCTGATCAGACTGGGCGGACTGAATGGACAACAAGTAAAAGATAAGGTAACATTTATTTCTACCTATTTCATATTACAAAACCACAATAGAAAGAAAAGTGGGCAGTTAAACAGGAGACAGTATTGCTAGAAGAGCACAGGGAAGTGGACATTAGCACCGAGGAATCAACGCAGTAGTACCATCTTGGAACTGTCCGCAATAGATTACTGGGGAGATTCTTGGCACTGTCCGCAATAGATTAATGGGGGCAGGGGGAGGGGAGGGGGTAGCAGAGGAAGGCAGAACTTAAACTGGCATCAATATTTGCTGCAGTGATCACAGACACAAAGACAATCAAAGCACCGCAAACCACATTCAAAACTTCTTGTCTATTCAAAAGTAAAATCAATTCATTTCATATCAAAGGCCATATGACTGATCTCATGTCTTCTCATAGAACTTTTCTGTGTGAAACCTTTATTACAGAATTGACAAATGTATGGCCTAAGTCCACTATGAACAACTCTGTGGCGCTTTAACTTTGAAGGTGTAGAGCATATCTTTCCACATTCATAGCAAGTTCGATCACTCAACTTCCCCTCCATACTTTCCTCCAGATTTCTATCTGAAATAAAAGAAGTAGATGTCAGAAAGACGGAACATAGTTATAACATACCCATTAATCCTATTAAAATGCTCCTGTTCTAATAAATGCCCCCTGCTTCTTTTCCAAAAATACTGTTATACATGTATGAACTTGCATGAATTCCTGTTTGCTTCTCTGGATGGGGTAGCTCTTTGAAATGGGGTCTTCTGTTAAAAGAAATAATTTGTTTCTAGAGAATTAAATTCTTTCCTTTAAGAGGTGGCCCCACTCCTATGGGAAGGTAGGCAAAAATAGTAGAGTTACTTCCACAGAAAGCATACCTATTCACCATAACACTGTTAATCAGAGGTATTTTGGCAGTGGCTGATTTACTACAATTAAGGCTCTAAATAACACCCCATTTTGTAAAATGCAATGCCCCCTAGGGTGTTTAATAGAATTAATAATGGTAATCATCCGACTCTATTTTTCATAAGTCTTTGAAAAAGTAACATACCACATCATGCATCATCACAGTAATTCACAGTAAGCAAAAGTTTTGATTTTAAAGTGAATGGGTACACTTCCAAGGGATACAACTCTGTCATATTCATTTTGCCTCCTTTTTCAAAGTGTGTCAGTCTTCAATGATGAAATTTTTTCCCCAACTATGACAAATTCTTTCCAAAGCAGAAGTCATGAAAGTTGTTCCCTTCTGTGAAAACAGCAGAAAAGCATTAAGGTGTACCCACACATCTTAACTCTTTCAGTACCAAAAAGCAGACGACAAAATTTACGTCTGCAAAAATTAAAAAAAATACCTTGTCCAAGACTTTTTATATTGAGAATTCAAAGACTAGAGGGCAAACAGTGTAGATCTAGATGAGGCGGCTCATTATGAGCTGCCTCATCAGGATCTACACTGTTCGCAAATTTAGCTAATTTCGTCACTGGTGCTTAAAGGAAAACACTCACCAAATTGCATGTAGAACTCAAATTAAAGATACTAATAAAACATGAAAATTTTCGAAAATTTTATGAAAATCGGACTTAAAATAAGAAAGATATGACAATTTAAAGATATTAAAATGTTGAGCTGGGAACCAGCAAATCTGTGAGTAAATGACGTCATAAACTCACAGTCAAAACTGAAAATCCTAAATAACTTTAGTTTGAAACAAACTGTAGATAAATGAAATGCATAAATCTATATTTTACTTCATAAAGAAACAATTAAAACTATATAATACTGTAAAAGTAATAAATTTATGCTCTGATTCGAGATTTAAATATTTATCACGTGACAGGAACTTCCAAAATGGCGGCCTCCGAGACCGCCATTTTGATTTTTTAAAACATTCATATCTTTCTTATTTTAAATCCGATTTTCATGAAATTTTCACCAAATTTAATTGCTAATCAAGATCTATAATCTGAAGTCTGTTCATATTTAAGTGAGCGTTTTCCTTTAAAGAGTTAATACAAACTGTTCCATTGCAGCTTTCTGATTAACACTTTAAGTGCCAAAAAGTAGATGACAAAACGCCTGCAAAAATTAAAAAAAATGTTTCCTCCAAGCTATGTCATATTGAGAATTCAAAGACTAGAGGACACACAGGGTAGATTTAGATGAGGTGGCTCAATATGAGCTGCCTCAGCAGGATCCACACTGTTTGCAAATTCAGATGTTTTGGTCTTCGGTGCTTAATACGTTAAAGCGCCTATGGTCTTTGTTTAGCCATTTCCTTCCCAACTCCCAAAGCAGTATGTATTTGCTTATAGGACAGTTTTTCCTTCATTAAACAGATCTAGATTTTTGGGACTGCTTTCTAAGGGAAACCCTGTCTGATAGCAGAATTCCACAAGACTGATAGTCTGATATACATCTTTGATCTGTGACACCATAAAACTATAAAGTGGCATGTGTGTCCAGTGAAAACTTAGATCAGCCTGGGCATCTGCCCAGTCTTTGCAGAGTCTTGGCTGTCTGCTCGGAGCTAGCTTGGATCCTTAGCTAAGCTTAAAAGGCACAGTGAAGACTTGGTTCAGACTGTGCGGATGCCTAAGCTGATCCGAGCCTTCCTGTGGCACACATGCAACTTTGTTGGTTTTGTCATATTGCAGCTCATTTGGGTCACTCTGGAGGAGGAATGACACCCAGTGTGTCATCAGTGATTGATAATGACATGATAAGAAAAAAAAGCATAAAACAGAGAAAACTGAAATATTCTAAAACTTATTGATCTCATAAAAACACAATGGTTACATGCATACAGTAACTGTTCTAAGATAGCGTACACCTCATCCCTCAGAAAAGCATGAAATATTTTTTCAGACTTTTTGTTCTGAAAAAATTGACGGAGTTGCAAACAATCTAGACCCTGATCAACTGCTTCTTCAGGAGCAGTCTGATCTGGGTCTATATTGTTTGTCTAGGCATTTTTGTATGAGACATTTATGGTCAAAATTTTAGAACATTTACCTTTAACAGTGTAATAATGCTAAAATTTTGTTGTATAATACACTTTATTCACTATTTGATGAATTTCAGGCTATATCAGTATCTCCACAGTCTTCTGTTTTACTTACTTCACTATTATTTATACTGGCCCATTTCTTTTTCTTTCTGCTCTTTCATATGGTTTTTAACTTTTCACATTGCACTAGACCAATTTTCATTACTGGGCTTCTTCTAATGAACACCCCAGAGTGTTGACATTCACAGTCCAAAACATGATATTCATGGCCTAAAATTTGGTCAGTATATAACAAATTTTGCTGGTTTAAAGCCAATTTTGATGTGAATTGGCCAGTTCTTAACAGCAATAACAGCTGTCACCAAACAGCATAGCTCGCCTGAACTGGTGCTGAACCCATCATGAACACAGAATTCTAAAAATGTGACCCTGACCTTCAAGGTCAATTAAACTCTGAATCGAACAGTATCTGTCATTAGTCTGGATACAACTTTCCATCCAGGTACTGAGAAGCTATAAACCTTCAGCCTGTGACCTTGATCTAAAGGTCAATGAGAGAAGTGTGGTTGGTACTGTGATAAACTCTGGACCAGCATCTAACAGAATTCTAAGTATCAACTGAATCCATCCACACACTAAGAAAAACACTGTTCCTCTAGAAAACTCTTAACCAAACATATTAACAAACACATTTCTAAGTCCATGACCTTGACCTCATTCATCAAGGGGGATTGGGGTGGTACTGTATAAAAATTAAGACCATTACCTAACATCTGTGGATGTATAAAGTAAATCTAAGGGTTAGGCAAAAAAAAAAACCTCTTGTTTCCGGTTACCCTACCGACCCTATGTTTTTGGGGCCCTACTCAAACTTCTATATGGCCATATGGGGTTTTAAAGTCTATTTTTAGGCTATTTTAAAAAAAAATTATACATTTTGGGCACAAAAAAAAGTTTTTATATAAAAAAAAGTTTGCCTACCTATCGACCCTAAAAATTTTGGAGATGTAACCGGAAACAAGACATTTTTTTCTTTTGGCCTTAAGAAGAGTATGTCTTTAAAATCTTTAGCCAAGAACATCCCAGATTTCAATATAAAATGTCTAAGTCTGTGACCTTGACCTATAGGTCATGTCCAGGGGTGGGGATGATGTTGAATAAAATTTCCAAAAAAATTTATCAGTACACCAAATATAATTCAAATCGATCAAATGGTTTAGAGACTATGAAATCTTAATGTAAAACTTTACCATAAAAATTCTTAGGCCATGATCTTGACCTATAGGTCCTGACCAGGGGTAGGGATGGTGCTAAATATAATTTAGGACCAACATCTATTATCATATCAAATGTAAACCAAATCCACCCAAGGTTTCGAAACTAGGAGATTTTAAACACTTTATATATATATATATATATATATATTTAATTTCTAAGTCTGTGCCCTTGACCTATAGGTCATGACCCGGGGTTGGGATGGAGCTAAATAATATTTAGGACCAATATCTGTCATCAAATTTAATATAACTCAATTCCATCAAAGGGTTTAGAAACTATGAGATCTTAAAAACTTTAATGTAAAACTATAACATTTTGCTAATGCCAACGTTGCCACTGCCAATGCTTTTTTCAGTTGATTTTTTTTTTTCATCAGTACATACCATTATCACTACTTACTATCAGTTTTCTATGATTATTGTTACAAAGTCTGACAATTTAATGATCTTCCCATATATACTGGATTATGTGTATTAAACCTTAAAGCACCGTTGTTGAGTTTGCAAACAGCGTAGATCCAGATGTGGTGGCTCACTGTTTGCCCTCTAGTCTTTGAATGCTCAAGCATTTTTATTTAAATTTTGAAAACATCCATTCCGTTATCCGCTTTAAGTGCTTTAAGGGTTTAAGTGTATCATTTGTCTCCTGTACAGCATATCCCTTATTCAATTATCAGTTTTATACAGCACAACATATCACTTGTTTACAGTTCTTCAAGGTATTTACAACTGTACACTGTATCAATTTTTCCTTTAATTTTTTCATTGTGTCTACCAATACTTTCTGCAAGTTCAATACCGATACTTTTATTAGACCTTCTAACTTCTACAGTACCTGTTACAAATAAGTAATACAATAGACACCTGTCCAAATTCAAAGATGGCCTTGCCCTAATATGAAAATGGAATAGTCGAATTCAGGCTCAGGTTGATCAAAACTAATGGTTGTTCAAAAGAAACCTGTTGTTAGATAGTGAGACATTACATTTCAAACGGCAAAAACTGTCATTTGTTTGCCAAAAAAAATGCAAAAGCTCCTCACATTTCTGCAGCAAAAAAGATCAGCACACTAGATTTCATTTGTGCTAGAAAAGTTTACAAATCCTTGACTAATGACTTGTAACATGCTTTGAAGAACTTGGTTCTTACAGAGCTCTAGATAAGAGGGAGTATTTGGTGATAATTAGGGATAATTTTTGTTAATTCTGCATAAAAACATATGTTGTGACCCCTCATCTGAACCGTCTCGACGAAACGGTTCAGATGAGGGGTCACAACATATAGTTTCAATGAGAAATGAAAAAAATTATCCCTCAATTATCATCAAATACCCCTCTTATCTAGAGCTCTGTCTTAGATTTATGTGGGAATGGTTAACTATGTTTCTTGATCACATGTCTATTCAAGCTGCCACTCTGTGAAAATCCAGCACCGCAAAAATCACAACGATATGGTTTCACACCACTGTGCCTCCGCTTGTGAATTTCTAATGAAGCAGGGGTGGCACAGCCCTGGCCACACTATATTTATAAGTGAATGGTTAACTATGTCAGAGCTCTAGATAAGAGGGAGTATTTGGTGATAATTAGGGATAATTTTTGTTAATTCTGCATAAAAACATATGTTGTGACCCCTCATCTGAACCGTCTTGACGAGACGGTTCAGATGAGGGGTCACAACATATAGTTTCAATGAGAAATGAAAAAAATTATCCCTCAATTATCATCAAATACCTCTCTTATCTAGAGCTCTGTCTTAGATTTATGTGTGAATGGCTAACTATGTTTCTTGATCACATGTCTATTCAAGCTTCCACTCTGTGAAAACCCAGCACCACAAAAGTCACAACGATATGGTTTCACACCACTGTGCCTCCGCTTGTGAATTTCTAATGAAGCAGGAATGGCACAGCCCTGGCCACACTATATTTACCGTATTCTACCTAATTAGCGCACATGCCCCTATAAGCACACACCATGGCAATTTGTGAGACATAGGACTATAAATGCACATATTTTTTTATTGGTTTATTCCTTTGTTTGCTTGTTTACAAGAGCTGAAAATGCAACAGAATGTATCATTTTTTATTTCTAAAGCTTCTCTATGAATTTAAAGGTTAAGCATCAGAGAAAAGCTGCCTATAAGCAGCTTTTCTCTGATGCTCTACCTTTAAATTTGTTCCTTTCAATATATAATAACCAATTAAAATGTGCGCTAATAAGAAAGAAAGTTTACTACAAGTATTTGCAGCCATTTTGAAAAAGTTAAGCGCACAGGGCGCTAATAAGGTTGATTACGGTATGTGGGAATGGCTAACTATGTTTTTTTATCACATGTCTATTCAAGCTCCCACTTTGTGAAAACCAAGCACCACAAAAGTCACAACGAAATGGTTTCACACCACTGTGCCTCCGCTTGTGAATTTCTAATGAAGCAGGAGTGGCACACCCCTGGCCACACTATATTTACCGTATTCTACCTAATTAGCGCACATGCCCCTATAAGCGCACACCATGGCAATTTGTGAGACATAGGACTATAAATGCACATATTTTTTACTGGTTTATTCCTTTGTTTGCTTGTTTACAAGAGCTGAAAATGCAACAGAATGTATCATTTTTTATTTCTAAAGCTTCTCTATGAATTTAAAGGTTAAGCATCAGAGAAAAGCTGCCTATAAGCAACTTTTCTCAGATGCTCTACCTTTAAATTTGTTCCTTTCAATATATATTAACCAATTAAAATGTGCGCTAATAAGAAAGAAAGTTTACTACAAGTATTTGCCGCCATTTTGAAAAAGTTAAGCGCACAGGGCGCTAATAAGGTCGATTACGGTATGTGGGAATGGTTAACTATGTTTCTTGATCACATGTCTATTCAAGCTGCCACTCTGTGAAAATCCAGCACCACAAAAATCACAACGATATGGTTTCACACCACTGTGCCTCCGCTTGTGAATTTCTAATGAAGCAGAAATGGCACAGCCCTGGCCACACTATATTTATATGGGAATGGTTAACTATGTCAGAGCTCTAGATAAGAGGGAGTATTTGGTGATAATTAGGGATAATTTTTGTTAATTCTGCATAAAAACATATGTTGTGACCCCACATCTGAACCGTCTCGACGAGACGGTTCAGATGAGGGGTCACAACATATGGTTTCGATGAGAAATAAGAAAAATTATCATCAAATACTCCCTCTTATCTAGAGCTCTGACTATGTTTCTTGATCACATGTCTATTCAAGCTGCCGCTCTGTGAAAACCCAGCACCGCAAAAGTCACAACGATATGGTTTCACACCACTGTGTCTCCGCTTGTGAATTTCTAATGAAGCAGGAGTGGCACAGCCCTGGCCACACTCGTCACAGGCGTACTGGGCTAGTTTTGCCTTATGTCTAAGGTAGAGACGCGCAACTTCAGCTTGTGCCTCTTTACTAAGCCCCATCATTACAGGTTTTTTCCCTGAAATAAAAAAAAAAAGAATAATGAGTAATGACACAACAAAACCAACAAAGTGGCATGTGCACACAGTGAAGACTCAGATCAGCCTGGGCATCCACCCAGTCTGCTCAGAGTCTTAGCTGTATGCTTATAAAGAGTAGCTATGGGTCTAAGCTACCTCCATGCCAACAATGAAGACTCTGATCAGGTTGGGCTGATGCCCAACATGATCTGAATCTTCACTGGGCACACATGCTACTTTGTTGGTTTTGTTGTGTGGCAGCTCAAATGTTAGTGAAACATTTTTAGCCCATAACCTGCTTTTATTATTTTACAGGAGACACACCAGTGTTCTCCCCAGAAATTTCAGAAGGCATATCGCTTTTAGCACAAAATTCAGATTTTGACTTGTTGATCAATTTTTAACACTGTTGATATAGCAATGTTTTGTCAAAGCAAGCCTAAATTTACATTATAAATAGCTTATTGATGATCCTTAATGCATTTAAAACAACTTTACTGGCTAAGAAATGAAAATAATAACACTTTAGTAAATTTTCATTGGAAATTAAGGCATGTTGCAAAGGTAATTTGAAGAGGAAGGCATGTTGCAAGCGACATGCCTTAATGGTCTGGGGAGATCCACGTCACACTATCTGCCACAACTATCATGGAAAAGGTTTTCAAAACACAGGAAAATAAGATGAAATTTCCTATGGTAGGCACCAGAATACAGATGCTAAATACAATTACTTCAAGTTGCCAGTTCTACCAGATCCAGATACAAGGTGATTGACCATGTGTTTTCTTGGGTCAATTTCTTACGTCATTTTGAACATGGAAATCCCGGGAATTCTTCACTTTTTCTCAATAAATTGTTGTTTCTGTATGCATTCTTTTAAAATGAAGCGCAGAGAAAGTGCAATCATGTGCACTTTTAGGTGATATTCGCTATTTTATTGTGGGTTGAATAGTTTTTATTCAATCTACCCCCAAAATCAGAGACCAAAAGAAGGCTTTGACATTCTAGATTTCTATAAATGTTGTTGTTGCGCCGAAACTGAGAGCCGTTTAAACATGAAAACTTGTAAACTCTCAGTAAAGACAAGAATACCACTTTAAAGTACTTTCAAGTACATGTTCTCTGCGCTATATTCTATAAGACTACATTTAGAAATGATGCTGTTGCCGTGAAAAAAGTAACCATGAGGAAGATCGTTGTAGTGAAATTCCTGGTATTTCTTGTGATATGAAACACTGCATGATCATCCACCCTGAGATAAGGACAGGTCCTTTTAATTCTCAAGATCAGAACACGTAAAATAGTAACCATAATTGTCCTTAAAATGGAACAGTTTGGTTTCACACCTAATATGCATAGCCTCTCTTAATATGCTTTGTTGATTAAGTCCATAACCTGAGGTAAAAACAGCAATGGTATTCCACAGCTTGTTGGTTGTAAGGGTAATGAGTTGATAAGAGACCAACTTTGTCAAGGGTAGATCAAATTTGTATGTACATTGCTGACCAAATCCTCTATTTCACACCACATTAGTTTTCCCTGAAACAAATCAGGTACCCATTCAATGCTGAGCTGAAAGAATTATTTAGCTATTGGTACAGGAAGGACTGAAACTACTGAAGGGTGTATTGGTTCACCTCCATCTTTTTACCACCATTTTTACAGAAGGCAACAACTTTTGTGACATCCTGTTTGCTACCCTAGATAAACAAGCAGTTCCTAAATCAGGTTTACTCTTTAGTGGAAGAACTGGTTCAGGGCTTTCAACTGCCTTCCTGTTAAAAAGTAGGGCTAAAAATTTTGAAAGGGCAAAGGTAGGAATTCTGATGCCAAAAAGTAGGGATAGTAGGGTCACTGTGGCTGCGTTCATAAATAGAAAAAGAATAGAACGTTGAATAAACTGACAAAATGAAATGTTTCATTATAGTAACAAATATACAAAATATGCAAAATGCAGGAAAGAAGTTAGACACATTTGCAAAATAACAACTGTTTTACCAACAAAATTTTTGCCCACATGAAGCTCTGAAAGCATAAAAACACCAAGCACTTTATCATTGCTCAAGTCCATTGCAAATCTGTACACGTTAATTTAAAGAGCTCCTCCATTTAAACTTCTGACAATCTTCACAACATTTCTCAAACTTCTTATGTAAAGCAAACAATACTTTCCAATCTTTTTTTTTTTTTTTTTTTGGTTCATATTTAAAAAAAATCTTATACACTTTCTGATCTCTGCATTTTTAATAATTTCATTTATACTTCATTCTGATAAACAAGTGTAACACCATGGGCAAGCAACATCTTCCTTTAATGCTCTTGAAGTGAATAGGGCTGTAGTTAAATCTCATCTCACACCAAGTACAGCAAAACAATATTTTCCCCTTTGTGAGTCATCATATGTGCCTTCCATCAGATTTCCCTGAAAAACCCTTCTCTGTATCTATCACACTCAAAGCCCTGATATTCTGATGAACACTGAAAGCCAGTGAGTCAAGGTTTGTTTTCTGGCCTATGTCCGAATTAAACTTGGGATCTTGGTGCTTTTAGATATATGCCCTAGCTGAACCATGTATTCTGCATTCCACAAAATCATGATGTACATTCCTTTTAGTTTTCTATCTGCAAAATAGAAACAAAGTTGTTAGTATGAAATACAGCATAGCTAATGGATGTTTGGCTTTAAATGAAGCAATTTCTGAGTTAAACCCAATTAATAATCAACTAATGGAGCAATGGAGAAACTGTTGCCTCTAATTATAGATGCATAAATGTTAAAGCAGATGCCACAACAAAAAACTGTAAGGAGTGCTTTATCCCATCAGCTCACTAATGTTTGCAGATACATGAAATGATGGACTAAAGAAAGTATAACTGGACAGCTATATCATTACACTATAGCAGGATCAAGATTGCTATTTGAGGGTTGCCTTTATGTTCAATGACCAGGCTGTTCATACACACAGAGCTCTTGCTAAGTGGGTTTCAGCTTTGGAAGACTACAAACTGTAACTGTTGCACTGCCTCATCATCCTCATCTGATATCATTTTCTCTGACTTCTATGCCAACATGCTGTCATCCTCAGTGAGACTGTGTTAATGAAGATCATAACAAAATGTCTTAGGTATGTGGGTACACAGCATTCTTTTCTGTCAGCCTACAACTTTCATTTTGTTGTGTTTTGTTTAATTTTATTGAAACGCTTTTTGATGCATACTCAGTGTTCCTGATAAGAAGGGTGGATAGGGATATTATAGTTTGCGATAATTTTTTAAATTTCTCAAGGAAAAAATATATTTTGCCCTCATCAGAACTGTTGCCCT
Organism: Ctena decussata; assembly: GCA_963989385.1. Lineage (NCBI taxonomy): Eukaryota > Metazoa > Mollusca > Bivalvia > Lucinida > Lucinidae > Ctena > Ctena decussata. The sequence continues at coordinate 54,142,342 of OZ022509.1, forward strand.
CAGACAGTTCAAATGAGGGGTCACAATATATGTCTCCATTGAGATTTTAGACATACCCTAAAAACCGAGTCCTATCTGGATCAATATTGTTATTGAAACCTCCAAACTGAAAATCCTTCTTAATATGACTTTCAACATGTAAAAGGAATGCAGCAATATAGGCAAGACCAAGATAGTAAAATGTAATTTATTAAAGCCATATTCCAAATATAATCTAATGCCAGCAAAAAAATACTAAGATTGACAAAACATTTCACGTGAGAGTAAGCAAAGCAACATGAACAAATACTTTTCCACGCTAATTAAATGTGTAATTCTGTTCATTCATTCAAATATACAAATATAGCAAAAGCTAAAACCTGTAGATGAGCCAAAATTTAGGAATGAAAGTAAAAAGTATGCAAAGACCAGGAACTGAAACAATCAAAATCCAAATCCAGCCCTCAAACCATAGTTGGAAAACTTGAGTATTTTTAACTTGCCCATGAATGCAAAATATTATGGGGCTAGCCTTTCTTAGGAAGTTCTGCCATATGTATTTGTCTATATGACAGGATTTTTCCCTCTCCAGGATGACCCTCAATATCCCATGATTGATTGATTGATTGATTTGTTGCTTAACATCCACAGTAAACAGCTATGGTTGGTTGGTTGATTTGATGCTTAACGTCCACGGTAAACAACTAAGGTCATGTCGGGACGGTCAGTTAACCTAACCACACTATTCCTGGGCAGGCTTAGACCTCCTAAGCGGTTAACCAGTACTAAGTGCACATACTTTCGCCAGTAACTGACAACTGCCCTTCTTGAATCAGCGGAAGGAGAAACGAAAGTATGTGGCCAGACCGGGATTCGAACCCAGGACCTCTGACTTATGAGTCAGGTGCCCTACCGATTGCGCTACCCGGCCCGGCTTAAAACAGCTATGGTCATGTCGGGACGGTCATTTAACCTAACCACACTATTCCTGGGCAGGCTTTGACCTCCTAAGCGGTTAACAGTACTAAGTGCACATACTTTTGCCAGTAATCAATATCCCATGAAATTCTTCAAAAAATGCTTTTTTTCCATTCCAGAACAATGTCAAAGACCTAGATCCATCTTATAAGATGGATCTAGGTTTTGGGGACTGTTTTGGAATATAACAAAAATAAAATGGTGACAAGATCCATTCCAAAATGCATGTCAGGCAAACAGTATGAGAAAGGTCATCCCAAAATTTTTAGCTAATCTAGTGCCAACTGGAAGCCAAACTTACAAAAAGGGCCCCGTAATACATATGTAATCAGTGAATCAAAGTATAAGCACCAAAGATTTTGCCAAACTATTTAAATAAAACATTTATATGCACAAGCCCAATAATTTAATCTTCACACTAACCTAGGATCACTATAAACAATTCCTGGGCCATATTTCTACATTGCTACACACCAATCCATGATATATACATACAATCTTGAAATAATTTAACCTTACATATAAAATACTTCACTGTTAGACAGTATCTTGTAGGTCAGTGAAACTTCCGCAATAATTTTTCTTTACTGTATTTGTTTGGCTTTAAAACACAAGGTATTCCCCTCCAGAATAACCCAATTTATCTAACCCATTGCATTCTGGGTATTTTTCTGTCATCTGCTGAAACTGTCGTCTGCATCAAAAATCAAGAATATTTTGACAATATTGATCTAACCAACTCTTGTAGAAATGATGTCTAGGCAACAAACAGTTTGGATCTCAGATCAGGCCACACCTTTGTGGGGCCTGATCTGGATCCAAACTGTTTGCCCAGATACCCCTAAAGGAATATCCCGAATGGAATGGGTTAAACCTGGCCCAGTCTTGGGAAATTGTGCTATTAATGGGTTTCCTTTATCAAAACCTGAAACAATCAAAAAACCTAAATCCATCTTAAAAACCAGATCTAGATTTTAGGGATTGTTTTAGAGAGGAAACCCTGTCTTATAACCAAACAAATACTGTAATTTTCCATGAAAACATGCCAGTCATTAGAAATGCTTTGGTGAGGCACTTCTAACTTTAGAAGTCCTATCAAATACACTGGAGTGCCATTATATTGCAGACCGACAGAACACAGAGACAGTTAAATATGAGCTACAAATGGCTTTTCATTAGTGGGTGATGTATAAAGGGACAATGTTGTTATATCGCAACGTCACTTCAAACACTGTTCGATTTTATGTCTCCTGGCACCCACATTATAACAGGGCTCCAGTGTAGTCACCTTATTAATATCACTGTCTTTACAATACAGGACTAGTGTTTGCCACATCATTTACATCCACTGCAGTATATCACTCAATTACTTTCACTTCCAGTTTCAGATTTTTCTGACCTTTGCATAGTTGAGGGATCTACACTAAAACAAGTACACACAGTGTACAACATGATCTTTAACACCTTAAGTGTCAAAAAATGAAAATAGCTGAATTTTCAAAAGGTGTAGATCTAGATGAGGCAGCTCATAATGAGCCAACTCATATGGATCTAAACTATAGTGTACAGTAAAGTTTCAGAAAACACTCTAAATATCACAAAGTTCAAAATGTTTGGTCCCTGAGATATAGAGGATCTTACATGAGTGCTCATGTATTATTGAATTTATTAAACGAGTTGGGGAAAAAGATAAGATGCGAGGGTATTATTGAATTTATTAAACGAGTTGGGGAAAAAGATAAGATGCGAGGCTTTGCCGAGCATCTTATCGGTTTTCCCCAACGAGTTTAATAAATTCAATAATACAGGAGCACGAATGCAAGATTCTATTTATCATATGACACTAAAATCGCATTTTATTAGCAAAATTTGCACTGAAATGTCGCAATTTTGCCATTAGAAAACGCGACGTTTTTATGGACATCAACGTACAACGTTACGACATAATTTGCATATTTAATCCACTAGTGGATTATCGTTTTTAATGCATGGCTTTATTACACTCTCAGATGCGACGTCATATGATAAATTACTTTTTATAGATCTACAGTGAATTCCAGATATGATTCTGTGTTAGAATCAATGTAGTGTCATTTGTATTAGAATCAATGTAGTATCAATTTTGAATACATACTTCACATTTTAAAATTTGCACCATTGAAAAGTACATGTATGTTAAATCCACTGTCAAATAAAATACATATTCATTGCAAAACAAGCAAGGCAGTTGACTTCTATGAAGTATTCTTTCCCTAAATCAGTGGCTTCCCTTTAATGGGAAGATGAAGTATCCCTTCACAGGCAAATAAACATTTTGCCGTGGTAATTAGTTGCCTTTCTTTCCAAGTTAGTTATTTCCCTTAGTTAGGCTGGTCAACTTCATTGGTGTGCATTTCTCTCCCATTCTGATAATGTCTTTGAGCTGCGACAGTGTATTCAAACACCAACAGAACAGTAACAGAACAGATCAGTTGGTGCATCTTGACAGTCTCCGTTCCGCTACATCATGAATGTCAACCAAACTGAGTAGCCATTTCCAATATCAGACATGTAGATGTGAAGGTTTAACTCAGATTTCACCATGCAATGTTTCCATACTTTATCCCACGTGGGCCTAGACGTGAGTTGCAACATACAGAAACTGTTTCTTTTTGCATCTGCAAATAACGACTCAAAATTCCAGCCAATGCATCACTACAGCCTTTTTTGTGCCTGTAGATTCTTCAATGTCCATACACAGTGTGCACAAACAGCAAAGCCTCAAACCAGCCTGCACAGCTGTGCAGTCTTGTTTGAGCCTTCCGTGTTTGTGTATGTACTGCATATCCTTTCAGCGAGTTGTGCATAAGTCTTTGTGTATTCCTTCATAAGTTTGTCCCTGGAGAATAGCCTCCCTGATCGGCTCCATCATATCTCGGCCTGATATCCAAGTGAAAATCTGCTGAAGAAAAAGAAAAGCAGTACAGACACATGAAAATAAAAAAAGAAAAGCAGTACAGACACATGAAAATATGAACAGTCACCATATAGCCTCATGAATAGGCACGATATATTCTCATGAATGATATACTAGCAGGGGTAACTACCTACGTCACAGCCCTGATGTTGGAACTACATGTATTCACTGACGGACATTTTGAAGAAATTTGTAGGAAAATTATTCCATGGGTTAAAAATAAGAGATCGGATTGAAACACAAGATAAAGAGCCAATGGGATGTCTTCAAGCACTTATGATACAGGTATGAAGGATCTGACCCTTCAAAAGGCGAGAAATTTTCAATTGTTGTATATCAATTTGGGAATAAGGCTAATTCATTCATGAAAATTGCAGCACTTGCATAATATTTAGATCTGTATAGACTTGGCATTTAGTTATTTTTAATCCTTGAAAGCTGCAACATAAAGATACTGGTTATAGTGAAATGTTTACCAGGTCCTGGGTACATATTTGGCGGTATCCTTCCTGACTTTGTAGCTGGCGGAGATTTCTTAGCTTTCTGCCTGTCTGTTTTATGAGATGTTGACTCTGAGCTGTCAGCACTTGGCCCGCCAGCAGTCCAAGGTCTGTGGGCATGATGACTAGTGTATCTGGCTAACTTCTCAATGGCTTCCTCTGTATTATTGGCATCCAACATCGGCTGAATAATTCTACGTCTCGCATTTGTAAACCTAAAATATGAAAATATAGTACTAAAATCATGTTTATTTTCAAAAGAACAAAAGCTGTCTTATATGTATTTTGGACAGGTTCACAGACACAAGTGTTTTCATTGGTTTTCATTGCAAAACCTAAGCAGAAACTATACTACTGCCTTTCTTAATTATTTACCATAAATACAGTATAGAAACGGCATATTCATGGGGATTTTAGTTCATGCGAACACTCTGTGTGCAAAATGCACCAATATTATTGTACGTATCAAGATTTAAGATGGCGTTTTCCCTTCCAAAACATCCCAATACATGAATCTAGATCCATCTTAGATTTTTGGGACTGCTCTGGAAGGGAAAAACCAATGATACAACTTATTTACATGTTTGGTTTCATTTTGCAGAGGAAAAATACCCCAGTCTTTATAGCCAGATAAATACAGCAGTCTCCCATTCTGCAACAGAAATCTCTGGAACAATACACACCAGTTGTTAATCTGAACAAGATTCAAGTTGGTCTGACTGGCCATCTGTCTCTTCACATCCTCAGGTGGGTAGGGGTTCTGAAGGAATTAAAAACAAAACTTATCAATTTTGGAATGTTTATGTGTACAGCAAAATATACATATAAATTTTCATTTATATTGTCCAATGGGTGCCTTATAAGCTCTTTCACCTGGATTTTACAATAAAGTATGCAAAAAGCAAAATTTATCGTTTTGACTGAACCCTAGATAAGGTTAGTTAGAGTACTTCTGGTAATAGCCAACCTCTCCTGTACATCTTAACTTTAATTAATCTTGACATGAATTATACTGTGTTTGTATTGTGTAGCATGCCTGGTCCTTAGAATATTAAACTGACCCCATTTCCAACTCCACTAAAAGTTGCATTATGGCCTATAATGTAAACTGCCTGCCCCCAATGAGGTCAGGAGTTCAATAAGACAATAATTTTTTTTGTATTTTGTTCTATATCTGAATTAGCATTTTGTATTTGCATTGCATTTGAGAGTAATGTATGTTTTTGTGCCTTTTTTTTGTATTTGCATTGTTTTAACATTAGCATGTTGTATTTTGTGTTACATGTTCGTATATTTCTAAATCATCTCAAAATTATCTTCATAACCATCCCCCACAACCCAACCTTTTATGAAGCTGTGTATTACCATAATATTCCTAAATAGCCAGGCCTTCATGACCTGAGTAGCTGTCTCCGGCAGCAATCGTGGGATTCCAACCTTCCTCTGTTCTTTAGACCATCTCAAATCTTGTGCCTCAGAGTCCAGCTGAGGTGACGCCGATAACTCTGCAGAGCTCTGGCTTGTTTCCCCTGAAATTATCACATATAAAACTTCTATGTTTTGGGACAAACAGTGCCAACACGATCTGAATCGTTTAGGAGCATTCTCACCTTGTTAAACCTTACAGTCCCATTTTATTCACTTATTTATATATTGCTATAAAGTTTTATCACAATATTCCAAATGGTTACTGAGTTATGGCATGCACAAGAAACAAGACCTGTCACCGGTACATGATAGCTCACCTGACAGGGCCATGCCCATCATATAAAAAAATTTAAAGTAAAACTTTAATATTTTGCTAATACCACCGCAGCTAACGTCGACACAGGGGGTAGTACCATAGCTCTTCCTGAACTTCATTCAGGCGAGCTAAAAATATATCTTTTTGTTTGCTTGCTCCGTCTTTCTATCACCACTAAAACCAGCTTTTCTCCACTGTTTAAATGTATAGTTCTATTTTTTCTTAAGGGAACAAAATTCACTACAACAATTACATGCTGCCATTTTGAAGCAGTTAAGCGCAATTTTTAATTGCAATAAAAAGTTGAATACAATTATTAGTGCCGGGCAGGAGCACCGCCTATCTATTTAATGCTGACTCTGTGAAGTACAGATACATTCGGAAAACTTTGTTTTCTTCCTAGCTTTTGGGGTTACGAATGCAGCTAACTAATACTATTATTATGATTCAAATTTTGTAGATGAAAACAATACAAAAATATGTAACTTTCACTGTCATGCTGAGGAAAAGGAAACACTGTAAGTAACAATTAAGCAGCATTAATTTTTCTTCTTTTATTACTACTGACCTGGGCAGAGTCCTCCTACTGTAGAACCCCACAAAGCAAACTCACCCAACACCATATTCTACATTCGCCAACCCACAATGTAGTTGCTCTAACAGCGTAATGACGTAATGACGGATGGACGGAAAACCAGACACCTATATTGTACCTTGCTTAAGCAGGTGTGACAATCAATAGGATTTGATTTTTAAAATACCCACCTTTGATTGAATTTCGCATGTCCTGATTATTTGCAACAGAATCTGAGCTACAAACTGTAGTGATTCTCAGAGCTGTAGATAAGAGGGAGTATTTGGTGATAATTAGGGATAATTTTTGTTAACCCTGCATAAAAGCATATGTTGTGACCCCTCATCTGAACCGTCTCGACGAGACGGTTCAGATGAGGGGTCACAACATATGGTTTCATTGAGAAATAAAAAAAATTATCCTTAATTATCATCAAATACTCCCTCTTATCTAGAGCTCTGATTCTTAAGGTGACCCTGTTGCTGGTCTGTACTGTTTGCAAGGGTTCACAGTCTTGTATGACTGATAGTTCCAGGAGACTTATTCTTTTACCAAATTACCCAAAAGGATGACTTGGTCAATTTAAAAACTGGTAAAGGCATGGACACACTTGCAATCTTTATAAAAGCAGTAAACTCATTCATGGGTTAGATGGGCTGGGCTGGGCGATGGTGCTGGGCAACTTTCAGTGCCAGAGCATCCTACTAATTTGGACAACAGTACATGGCCAAGCAGCGCATTGGAGCAAGAGCGGTATGGGTTTTTTCTGCATTTTCTTTTTTTTTTCACTTTCATCTATCCTGTTTTTCTTTTCTTTCTCACTCTCTGTGGGAAACAGCTTGATAAGACTTAACTAGTGTCTAACAGAGCTGCTAAACCCAGAATACACACCAAATGCACTTCTTGTTCACTGCTAGTGACTTGCCCCTATAAATCTCATTTTGAGGATTAACTCTTTAAGCACCAAAAAGCAAACAACAAAATTTACGTCTGCAGAAATTAAAAAAATGCCTTGTCCAAGACATTTTATATTGAGAATTCAAAGACTAGAGGGCAAACAGTGTAGATCTAGATGAGGCGGCTCATGATGAGCCGCCTCATCAGGATCTACGCTAGATGAGGCGGCTCATGATGAGCCGCCTCATCAGGATCTACGCTGTTTGCAAATGTTGCTAATTTCGTCACTGGGGCTTAAAGAGTTAATATGTCTATTCACTGTAAATGCACCAAAGCTAAAGAAAAGGTGGAATTTTGAGGATAACTCTGAGATAATTTTCCTACATATTACATGTAATTTGCACCCCCACATAAGTCTATGACGGAATGGATTTTTCTCTTCCAAATCAGTCCCAAAAATCTAGATCCATCTTACTGGATGGATCTAGATTTTTTGCTTTGGACCGGAGAAAAAACTGTCTCATAACCAAAGAAATATGGTATTAAAAAACCATGCAAAGGTTTTGACCTTTAATTTCAACAGTGCCTATAACATATTGCATTTAAAAATTCATTATTTCAATTCAGATTTTGCACTTATTGTATTTTTCATCAGACTTTCTCCAGTAACATCAACACCTTGGTACACTACTACTCTCTTGTTGAGGCACTCCAGCAAGTGGTTTTTAGTGGAACTTTTTTCTTTATAGATGCTTAAATATCAAAATTTTAGGTTTAACATACCCAAAACCATTTCCCGTAGCTAAATACTGACTTGCTGCATATTGCATGACCTCTTTTGTCTATTTTTATCTTTTTTTGTTTTGAGGTGGGTTTTCCAATGGTAAAAATATTCCTTCTGGTTTCCAGCCTTTGATGAGGTTCATTTTAATTTTAATAAAGCTGGGAACCACCCATTGTGACATCACAACAGAAATGATGTCATCACTAATCACCTGATCTGTTTTGGAATATGACCATTTCAGCAAAGGGTTGTTTGCAGTGTCAGCTACACTTATGCATCTTTTTGTTTTCCAAAAAGATATTATTTATGAAAATAACTGCTATAAGATATAAGCATAAATTCTTCTGAAATGATTTCATGTTAATTTTATATGAAATGGTAATTTTCAAGAATGTGCTTGAAACATGCCACCCCTACGCAATAATGGTTATCTTGAGGCGGCCATTAAGAAACTGAAAAAAATACATTGCAAGAGATTACTTTCCAAGCTTGAGAGCATGCCAATGAATTTCAAAAACTCTACTGGACAAATCTGACTACGAGAAATGGTAGTAAGCTGAACCATGTATGTGGAATTTGCTGTTTCTTTATCCTTTAAGTATAAACTTCGAAAAACCACTTGCTGGAGTGCCTCAACAAGAGAGTAGGCATGCACTCAATGGCTACTAAACTGAAAACACACCTTTAATAAAAATCCTACTTTCTTTCTTATACAAATTTCAAAATATTCTGAATTCATTAAGAATTAAAACCTCTGCCTACCTATGACCTGCCCTTAACTCTTTAAGCCCCAGTGATGAAATTAGCAAAATTTGCAAACATCGTAGATCCTGATGAGGCAGCTCATAATGAGCCTCCTCATCTAGATCTACACTGTTTTCCCTCTAGTCTTTGAATTCTCAATATGAAATGTCTTGGACAAGGCATCTTTTTAATATTTGAGACGTAAATTTTGTCGTCTGCTTTTTGGTGCTTAAAGAGTTATAACTGTTAGTTCAATGGGTGACAGCAAATTATTTTAAGGTGGATGGATACACTTTCAACAGAAGGAACTCCTCCTAATGGAAACCAAGTTTTAAGTAGGGTTGAGTCAGGTAACTTTGGACAGCGGGTAAATTCGGACATACAACTGCAAAAAGTGAAAATCCAGATGAGACGGCTCATAATTTGCCCTGTTTATTCTGTTTTAATTCCAAACAACTGACATATGCAGGAAACAATGTCACTGTCCGAATTAACCTGACTTAACCCTGTTTAGGAAAGAATCTATTCCCCTACAAGCAAGTTATATCCTTTAAAGCAGACCCCATTTTAGGAGGAAGATAATAATAATAAAATAATAATAATCGACTTTATTTCTAGAGGGTGACACATTTAGCAAAAACTAATCTTCCATGAGGCCCTCACTAACTACAAATATGTACATACAGAAATTGAAAAAAAAAAAAAAAAAAAAAAAAGACATAATGCATTATATAAACATAAACAATGATATAATAATACCAGTCACACACACACACATGGACAAGGTGAACAAGGAGAGCTATTAATAGGTGACAGAGTAAAGTGGAACAAGTAGATATTATAGTCTATGTAGCAGGGAATGATGTTTCTCAGGGTCATCGAGCACAAGCCATGTTGGGAGAAAATGTTGAAAATGAATACATTGAGGAGATGTATGATAAACTCATCTTATGAAGAGGAATTCTACTTCCAGGGGTACATACAGACAGTCATAAAAGTTGATAATTTTTCCCTTTGTAAAAATGCTGAATACATGGCGCACACCCAATCACCTTACTTGTATGCTTACACGGCAACACTTTGCATGACACAGGTGTTATGCAATGTGTGTCAGGAGTCTACGACATGGGGTGCCATGTAAACCCACCTTTTGACAGTTGCTCGACATTTGGTCTAAAGCTATCTCGCCGAAACAACACCTGGTCTCCTGTAATGTTTCTGAGACAGTCTCCGGAATACGACCTTGATTTTAGTATGATTTCATAAGGAGACACCTGATATTGCAATGGAGAAGATTACCGTAAAGCTCAAAATATAGAAAGAGCGAACAGTGCAGACCAAGGTCAGACTGCTCCGAAAGAAGGGTCTATACTGTTTGCCATTCCATCTGCATCTTTTGGATGCACTACAGCACTGTTAAACGAAACTGTTTTACGAAAATTATGGTAATTATTCAGAGTCCCAATTTTGATGGTTCTTATGGTTACTCCCATTGGACCCCTGAAGCTATAACCAGCTGTCATTAGTGACACATGTCTGTCACAAAGTTTTGCAGCTGGGACACACTGCAGCAAACAATGGGTGCCAAATCTAACATGCAGTATGGTATGGAGGGATGATTTGCCCTTTTATGTCCAATTCAAGTATCCTAATTACTACAAAACAAAAAAAAAATGAATTTGAAAACAGTGCTCATAGATCCAAATGGGGCCACTCAGTATGAACCTCCTATGATACTGGTCTGGATCCATAATGCGTGTCCTCCAGTCTTTGAATTCTGTACAATATTTAGGATCAGTATGGTATGAAAGACTAGGCAACAATGTTAATACCATAAAAAAATCTAACTTTTGGGACAGTCAGGTCTCAGCAAGCAGTGCGGACCCAGGCCTGACTGCTTCCTACACTGTTAATCACTCTACCTACATCTTTTGAATACTTTACTGCACTGTAAAACCAAACTGTTCCATTTTTAGGACAATTATCAGTTATCATTTAAGGGGTCCCAATTTTAGACATCTTAAGGTATTACAACAACGGTCTTGAGGCTGACCCCTAAAGCTATAAACAGCTGTCATTGTGTGCACATGTCTATCACACAGTTTTGTAACTGTGACACAGCAAACAATGGCTGACAAATTTTAAAATGCTCTTTGGGTAATAATTTGAAACATTGGGACACAATAACTAAAACAACAGTATAGTTTAAGTTATCCTTAAATTAAGCAATTAAGGTATCAAAAATAACTGACTCAGGGCTCAGCCTAGAGGGCGATTTGGGAGAAATAGTCTCCCTAAGCTGGCTGACTTCTCCCTATTTTTAGCTGAGGGAGAAGTGAAAATTTATAGGTCATATAGGGAAATCCAAAATTTGGACCAAAACTTCTCCCTACAGTGCAGAAAATGTTGCGAAACTGCTCCCTCGGCCGGTCTGAAAGTTCTAGGCTGAGCCCTGCTGAATTTGCTAAAAATACAACGTAGTGCACCATCAACTGGACCTTGACTGTTTGCCCTACAGATAGTCTAACCAATTCTCAATATAATATAGCTTGGTTTTTAATTTTGCAAACATAGAATTTGCTGTCTTTCTGCATTTTTTTTTTTTTCACCCTTTTTGGGTTAAACTAGCTCTATTTTTGTATTTTCCAATGAAGCCTAAAAAACTGTTTGTGGAACAGTGCAGACCAAACCATCTGAGTCTAAACTGGTTACTAAAACATTTCTGTTCAAATATTGGGGGTTAATACAGTATGCAGGTCTAAGCACAATTTGTCATGTGTATCATTATCAGAGCTCTAGATAAGAGGGGTATTTGATGATAATTGAGGGATAATTTTCTTTATTTCTCATTGAAACCCTCATCTGAACCGTCTCAACGAGACGGTTCAGATGAGGGGTCACAACATATGTTTTTATCCAGATTTAACAAAAATTATTCCTAATTATCACCAAATACTCACTCTTATCTAGGGCTCTGATTATGTCAAAATTGTAAACCTGAGATCAAACAGTGCAAATCCACATCGGAGCAGTCTGATCTGGGCCTAAACAATTTGCCATTCCATCTGCATCTTTTGTCGGTATCATTTATACATGTACATTGCAAAAAACAAAAACTGTTTCATTTATAAGACATTAACGGTAATTATTTTAGGTAATCCAATATTCAGAATTCTATGGTAATGTCTAACAATCCGTGTCAAACTATCATTAATCATGCTTGTCAGCATGTGACTGAGTTGACATGTCTTTTTATAGCCCATGTATGGTGAAGCTGATGAACTTTAATGTAAAGATAATTTTGGCATGTTGTTATTGTGACATGTCGTTTTCCACATAATGAATGCAGGTTGTCATACCTCACTGAAACTGCCCTGACAGTGGACAGCTCAAATGAAAGGTCACAATATGTCAGTGGAGACATAATTATGTTAGATATTCAAGAACTAGCCCAGCCCTGTTGTTTAGTATTTCCACTAACCCACCTACCCCCTCCACCATCTTCAGTGACAATGAAAAAAACAGATAAATTTGCACCTATAGCATAATATTATTCCAACTAACCCAATCTAACATATTGGCTTTACTATCTCACTGTCACCATGGTTATGTCGCAGCTGCATGTGCATACCAATTTCCAAGTATGATGAAGAATTTGATGAATCTATTGTAGCCAAATATAAAACATGTGCATTTAGGGTAGCCTGATCCTTCCTAAATTTCCTTATGAAACCTAGGACTTTACTCTGGTTTCCTTCAAAATGAAACACAGATTTTTAGAGTTTTTCGTGCGGAAAAAATAAGTTGTTCCTACCTGACGAAAAAAAAATAATAATTTCGGACCAGTTACTGTAACCAAAGTTTTATTTGGCCTTATCACAATAGTAACACTTGTCATTTCTGCATACATGTACAAGATAAATCATGTAAAACAGATTTGCAGAAACAATACTCATGATGCTTCCATACTTGCAGATTGGTCAAAAGAAAGATCCAGATGTGACAAGAGTATTATTTCATGATAAAGATGATTTTCATTCAAATTTGATAAAAACATATATTGGGACCCTCAATTTAAATACAGTCTCAAAGTGGTTCCAATGAGGGTACACAACAGGTATGTTGAAAACTAAGAAATAATCGCTTCATTAATATCATGAAATACTCGTCTCATATGGACCTCTGGTGTACAAAACAATTAAACTCACTGTTTCCCTGGTTTGATGGTCCTGTAGTTATCTCCCCTTGACCATAAACTCCAGCAGGTGGTGGGCCATAGCCCATTGTTTCTGGAATGTTAGGCACCCAGCCATCTCCAGCTTGAGACACATGCCCTTGTTCAACACCTGTTATTTCTAATTCCATTTCAGATTCTGTAATTGCTTCAACTTTTATATCCTTTGATTCTAAATCACTAGTTCCTGTTTCTCCTGAACTTTTACTAATATTAGTCATCTCTGTTTCAACACTTGCCCTTTCATAATTTACTCCTTGGTCTGTTTCACTAGAATTTTGTTCAGAAATTTCACTAGAAGCAGAATATGAAGGCTCTAACACATCACTTGCTGGTGTTCTTGACTTAGATCTTTTTCCTTTAACATTCACTGGTGTTGAATTTTGTTGCTGGAAAGAACTGGTCTGGTTATAATCCTGATCACCAAATGTGTTTGCCATTTCATCATTATATATTTCATTATCATGTACCCTATCTATCACTTCCACTTTAACATTACCACCTTCACCTATACTTGCATCAGTTTGTTTAGACCTATCCCGATCTACCACTGGTTCCATAGGAATGTAGTCTAAAGCCTGATTAATGGCTGATTCAATACTATGTCTATGTAAGGCCTTCTGAGTTGAGAGTTTTGGCTGACTAACAGGATATGGATCATGCCTGACTGATTTTGTGCTTGATCTAGATGGTTTCCCATTTGTTGATTTGACTAAAGCTATAGGATGAACAGGAAATTGTGAGGGGGTGGGGCTATGAGTGGGAGAACTACTACTGCCTGTGTGTGGCCTGCTGGTTCTTGGTTTAGATCCAGGTCCAAACTTCCTTGGTGATACTGGCCCTGGTCTAATACCACCACTAGAATCGAGAATTTCATCTTGATGTGTCAACTCCAGCTGTTTTTGTCTATGATATCCTATAAAAAGATTACTTTGAATTGATATTTTGTACATAAACTAAGAAGTAAACAGAGAAAAATCACTAACACATCTTTGATTCTTCACCAAATTTATTCGGTTACAAGATGGGGATTTTTCCCTTCCAAAACAACCCCAAAAACGATATTGGAGATTGTTCAGGCTTCAAGGTTATAAAACTTGAGTACATTCTCAAACTCAAAATAAAGCACACTGACTGGCTGCTTCCGAGCACAGCAGTGTTTCCCCTGAAGCGGAATGGCGGAGCGCCGCGCCCTGCCCCTTTTTGGTCCCATTCTTCTGCCCAAAAAAACGTGTCAAAAGCGCCCTCCTGCCCGAACAAATATCAGTAACCAGTCCTTTTTCCCGCGCTGCTCTTGGGATTTGGTTCCATTGTGTCCTATATTTGTAAAAACTGACAACTCAAGTCGATCGATAATCTGTACACATGCTCATCAATAAACACCAATCACGGTGATTTATCTGTGGCAATTATCACCTCGCTATAGCCGACTGCCACGTGTTAATTGGAGCGGAAAATTACAGCGCTAACTGAAAACTCATGCTGGTTACCGGCTTAAAAGGTGTCAAATGCATTGTGGACATGACGATAGTAACCAGGGCAATAAAAAAACTCTGGTTAAAGTGACTAGCCTGTTCAGACTGTGAAATTAATAGGTAGCACCGTTAAACTCGCTTGCCTCGCTCCGATAATAACAGTAAACACGGGCCTAGTTGAGGGTGTGGCAGGTGGGGATTAATTTGCCAAAACAATGCCGCTTGCCGCATCAATACTGATAACTATTTTTGCATGTTGCGCTACTACAGAATTCAAGGCTTAAGACGCGTGCGACAGTGCAGTGATTCAATAGCTATTTTCTCAGTTAACATGTCAGATACGTAATGTACGGTCATCACAGATACGGATCACGCTATATTTGCGCAGGCTGATCAGATCACACATATTTCATGAAATCGTCACAGGTGCCGGTGATTTCTGTTTATGAAAGTCGGTTCTTTCACTTTAAGATTAGTTTCCCGCTTTTTTCTACCTAGTTCCTGCCGATGCAGGCCTATTGTCTGTGTAACGAGAACTAGTCAATTTATTAATAGTACCTTGGGAAATCCGCGATCTTTAGCATCTCAACAGCTGTCACCATGCAGTTATTTGCGATTTTACAAATTTACCGGCCCAGATATGCAGCAATACGCAATCCTTATTTGATATGTAACTACTCTAGAAAGGTCTTACGGTAGGTATAGTCATCTAAGTGTAGAATTAAACTCGGTTTTGAAATGGACAGATTTTGAGTGTAAACAAGTAGTATCGGCTTCGATAAAAATCACTAGAACAAATCAGACCCATCATCCGAGGTGCAATTTTGTGAGTGTATATTGAGGGGGGGGGGGGGTTGAGAATGCCGGAATTTTTTGTTTGTTTGTTTGTTTTTGTTTTTTTTTAGTAATTCAACAATTCTTTTTTTATTTTTTTTTAGCATTTCAACAATGGAGTGGTCACACACTATGAACAGTACTGCTGAATTACACTAGATATTAAACATAATGGTAGTGTTACTGCACTGAAATGTCATACTTTTGAGGTTAATAATTAGATGAAGGCTGAACAACGCGAGTAACATTACCCCTCCAAATGCCCTTCGCCGGGCTAAAAGTGCCCTTTTTTTCAGCAGCACCTTGCCCCTTTTTCAGTCTGGGGGAAACACTGGTACAGTGTGCTTTATTTTGAGTTTGAGATTATTCTCAAGTTTTATAACCCTGGATGGGAAGACTCTATCCGATAGCAGAATTACACATGACTGGTTTAGATATTTTGGGTCATTCTAGATGGGGAAAACTCCTGTCTTACCGTCAAATCATGAGAAAAGCTTAAGATAAGTACCATTCTTACAAAAGAAATAACTTTTATGATTCACTTTCAGTTCCCTGGCTAAACAACCCTTCAAAAAAGGGCCTACTCTTAAAGGGAAGAATTTGCTCAGACAGAAGCAAGTTGTTCCCTTTAAGAACTGACCTCAGCCCAATGAGATGGAAGGCAGGAATGAAAGCGATGGGAGTTGTTTTCCTGGAAACTGGGCCCTGTTCACCTCAATTTTTTTGTCTTATATTCCTTTGAACTTTAGTTTGAATATAACTTCTATTTTCTATTTGCATAATGATGTGCCTTTCAATGGAACGCAAGCACAACATCATGTAGGAATTAAATTGTATTATCAGTGACTGTGCTCATGACAAGAAGGGGTAGCATGAATAATTTTCAATATTTAACCATAAACGCGTATGTCGTGACCCCTAATTTGAGCCATCATGGCAAGACTCCTTTGAGTATGCTGCGACCTCTCATTTGAACCGTCTCACTGGGCCAGTTCTAATGAGAGTCATATGTTTTTGTTGAGAATAAAACAAAATAGTCTCTGAATAAACGGTAAAAACAGACTGTTCTTTTGAGTATGCTGCAACCTCTCGTTTGAACCGTCTCCGAGCTGGTTCAAATGAGAGATCACAACATATATTTTTGTTGAGAATAAAAAAACAGTCTCCGAATTAGAGGTGAAACAGTTAACCGGTATACCGATATATTGCAATACGGGCAGGTCAAATATTGTATTGCAATACGGATTTGACTGAACCGATTTTTTGCGAGGAACTTCCCTTAAAGGGGTGCATAAAAGCATCTGCTGTTTTTGCCTCTCCTCCAGGCCATATTGCCCTCCAAACCATTCTATCTGCCCTGAAAATGAAGCCCCTTTATGTTCAAACATATAGAGAGTCTAACTACACAACTCAAATACACAACAATGGTCTGACTGATAAATTGTCTATAACTAGATGAGTGTGTAACATACAGGTTAACTACAAGAGTGACATGATAATAAATAGATCTACCTGTAAAATACTGGGAAACTACTTATCGTCTAAAAAGATTTTTTTTCTTTCTTTCTACCTGTACAGTGTACACTGATTATGCTAATAATTGCAACTAAGGTAACTGTGACTGTTTTTACATATCTCAATTCACTGCCACCAGAGCGAGTGCATTTTCATTGCAGTCTTTCTTGAATAATTTTGGTTTTAGGTCAAGTAATTTTTGCACTAAGGTGTTTTACTGGATAACTGAATCAGTTTTACACCCTTTTGATGTATTTCAGTCATTCTGAGCCAGTGAGGTACTGGTCCCCATAATTTTTGGATGGGCCTCTATGTATTGTGATACATATTGCAATACGGGTCTAGCATATTGCAATATGGTCATTTTCCAGGCAATCTGGTCAGGCTTTGTTTCTGAGCTCTGAGATTTATATGGGATATTCTCAATAATACAAGGATTAAAATTTAAAGTTTTATTCCAAAATGAAGGATTTAAAATGATTTTTCAAAAAATATGAATTTCAATTTCAAAAACTTGTGATAAAAGGAATTATTAATAAAAATGTGTTCAGTATTTTGGATTAATTTTTGGAATTTAAACAAAGACCCCTGTTTTACAATTTCTTTGCAAAAGGGAGATTTCCTGTTCTAATAGCAGTGCCATAAACTTTCAATTACCAGGATAGTCTCTTCTTTTGATGTTCTGAATTCTCAGTGCAATAATTTAGTCAGAGGAGTTCATTAATCTAAATTCTAATGGTGTATACCTAATTCATGAAAGCCTGCCTGTGTAATGGCTATCAAGGTCAATCTTTTAAGAAGTCATTAAATGCTGAGAACTATGAGGTGTGATATTGACATATTCTAGCCTATGTGCTGACCTGTAAAATGGATGAAAAAGCTGCAGAAATGGACATTTCTGTCAGTGACTTCTATGTAAATAGCTCATCTGTAAATAAAACATGTACTAGCAGTGACAAATCAAGTATTTTCTCTATACCAAGTTGTCTTTGGCTGCCACAAGGGCCTATCATTAAAAGCCCTTGTATATCCCAACAGACTGCTCAAAATGAGACTCAGACCAATGTTCAAACAAGTCAGTCTGACAGTGACAAAATTACTTTTGAACAAGAACTTTCTGAAAATGCTGCCGAGGAATTCTCGGGTTTCTCAGAATTCTCCACAAATGGCTCAGCAATTGAAAGAGAGCAAAAAGTGAGGGATAAATTCAATGGGATCTTATATCATGTGATTCCCACTTACAATCAGATCAGTATACTGTTTTCTAATCAAGGGTTATTCAGTAAATTTGTCTGTTCTCTGGACAAGGAATTACACTCAAGATCTCCTAATAAGGATAACCCAGTATATCAAACTCATTTGCAAGGGAAAAAATGTACATTAACATGTAAAAAATCTGAATCTTCTATACTTGTAACAGGACCAGGAAAAAGTATTTGGCGAGAAACTACTTTTCTGCGGTTATCAATTGGATTATTTCAGACATTTGCATCTGAAAATGAGGCTGGAAAACAAGTTCAGTGTCACAGTTCTACTCCAGCAGAACCAAGGCATCAGCCTCACAATATATTGCCTTTATCTCCAATAGATTTTGGTAAATCAGTGTCAAGCTATGAACCCCAATCAAGTCAGCCAACACTTACTGACATAAATAGACAATTGAACTTCCTATGTGAAATGACAAAAAATTTACAAGGACAAATTCATAAAATAAATGAAGTAATGTGCCAGCTTATGGAAAAAGCAGATGATGTGCATAAAAATAAAACAGTTCATGAACACGTTATTCTTGAATCAAGTGCAGAGAAACCTTCTGAAGTTGTGACAATTAATGATACAGCGAGCGAAGCAAAAACTGTACCTGGAACTAGTACATACAGTGAAGTGCTGAGGAATAATGAACCATCCATTCACAGGGGAAATAAAGAACTTAATCAGCCAAAGGATGCTGATAAAAACCTAAAAAAATCACATTCAAAATCAGCTAAAACTTTCTCTGATAAATCAGTCAAAACTGGGACTAGTCAGAAACAGCCAGTGTCACGGACATTATTCATTGGGGACTCCATTCTCTCGGGAGTAAATCAAAAAGGCTTGAAAGATAAAGTTGACTGTCAAGCTATTCCTGGGGCTACCATTGACATTCTTCTGGAAAAAATCCAAATTTATGATCTGAAAAGTTTCGAGGATATAATAATTTATGTTGCAGGCAATGATGCGTCTCAAAATACTGAAACTGAATATGCTGAAGAAAAATATGAACAACTTATCTGCCTGATCAAAAAGAAAAACCCAGAAATCAAAATTTACTTGTGTAGCATATGCCCACGTGGGGACACATGTGTTAAAGAAGTAAATGACATCATAAAAAGACAAAGTGAAGTGCATGGAGGAATGTTCATTGATGTACATAAGACATTCTTTAACAAGCAAAATCAGTTAAAATCTCATTTCTACCAACTCAGGGACAATATACATTTGTCAGCATCTGGTACACGAGGACTACTTGGATGCATCAATCAGCATATAAATATAGTCGAAAACTTTCAACAGTGTGCCTTTTCTGGGTCAAGGACTCAGACAAGTAGAAGAACGCAATCCCGACAGACAGAGAGTATGCCTCAAACTGTTGCATCTAGGAACAGTAACAGGGAGAGCATGCCTCATGCTTTCTCATCTAGGAACCAGAATAGAAGAAGTGATCAGACTTCTGGGAACATTCCGAGGTGTTTTAAATGTGGCTTAACTAATCATGAAACTTACATGTGTCATCACAAACAACAACTTCAATGTTACAGCTGCAAATTTTGGGGTCACAGAGACTCAGTCTGTTGGAATATTTAGGACAGTGGCAAATATGCCCTGAATTACCAGTGTGAGAATAATGACCCACTTCTGTCAAGAAATAAATACAACTTTTTAGCAAGTATATGTGATGATTGCAATCTGATTAACTGTGAATGCAATTCCTTAATTACAAATACACATATGGATTCAGTGTTTATTACTGAAAATAGTAATGATGATGATTTGTTAACTTGTTTTGATGAAAATGACTGTGACTATGATTTGTCAATCCTGTTTCAAACTAATGAGTTTTATACAAATAATGAATATGACAGGTCAACACTTGTTGATCAAAGTATCAGTGACTATGATCTGTCAACCCTGTTTGACGAAAGACACGAAACTAATGAGTTTTATACTGACATAACCATTGAAAACAATGTGCATGTTAATAATGTAGATAATGATGTGCATATTAATTTTTCTTCCATGAGAGCCCAGAGCATGATGAATTTAGGTTTACAGAAGAAAGGTTTTAAAATAGGTCATTTAAATATTCAAGGGATTCAAAATAAAATGGAACAAATTAATTTACTGTTAAACAGCTCAGAAAATGACATTCAGCTGTTTGGACTTAGTGAAAGCAAGCTGAATGCTAACCACACTAGTGACTTTTTCAAAATCAAGAATTATCAACTTTTTCATAAAGATAGAATTGTTTCTGCTGATAGACCTGAGCAAGGTGGAGGAGTTATTGTCTATGTTAAAGATGAAATTAAGTGTGAGAGAAGGTATGATTTAGAGAGTGTGAATATTGAATGTGTTTGGTTAGAAATTTTTCAACAAAATAGTAGAAGTTTTTTAGTTGGCATCATGTACAGACATCCTAATGAAACTGTCCGGTGGAATGAATTATTTGACAATCAGTTTGATAAATGTTTAGAATGTGAAAAGGAAATTTACTTGATTGGCAATTTTAATCGTGACTTGCTACAAGAAAATATAAGAAAACCCTGGCTTGAATATATGGAGTCTTTTGGTCTGAAACAAGTTATTGAGTCCCCTACTAGAGTCACTAATTTTTCCAAAACATTAATTGATCATATATATTGTAATACCCAAAGTAATATTCTCTCAATAGATGTGCCCATTTTAGGTCTAAGTGATCATTTTCCTATTTTTGTAACTAGAAAAATTAATTCTAATTCAGTTCACAAAAAGTCTCATTACTCAATTTCATACAGGTCTTTTAAGAATTTTAATGAAGCTGAATTTATCAGTGATTTGGATGCAACACCTTGGGATGTAATCAAAATGTTTGATGACACTAACGATATCGTTGAAACCTGGTCTTCTTTATTTTTGGATGTTGTCGATAAGCATCTTCCTTTAAAACAACATCGTGTAAAACATAAACAGCAACCAAAATGGCTTACTGGTGATATAATTGATGCAATAAAAACAAGAGATAGGTATAAGGCTATTAACAATAATGAGCAATATAAAATTTGGCGCAATAAAGTATGTAGTATGATTAAACAATCTAAAAAACTTCAATATTCAGAAATTTTAAATGAAAATGCCAACAATCCTGCCAGTGTTTGGAAGTTATTCAAGGAAATAGGTGCAAGTAAGCGTACGGATAACAGTAACATATTTTCATTGAAAATACAGGACAACATCATCGAAAATCCTCAAGACATTGTAGAAGAATTCAATAGATTTTTGTGACAGTGGCATCAAAAATCAAACAGCCAATAGCTTATTCTAATTTTGATAAGCTGAAACAGTTTTGTAATGAGAAAAATCCTGCAAATCATTATTTTTCAATACCACGTATTTCACAGGAAAAAGTGGAAAAATATCTTAAAAACATTGACATTAGTAAAGCTACAGGTTCAGATAACATTGGACCAAGACTTTTAAAACTTGCAGCACCATTTATTTCAGACAGCCTAAAGCATATTTGTAACCACAGTATAAATAACTCAACTTTTCCAGATAAATGGAAAGAGGGTAAAGTAAGACCATTATTTAAAAATGGCTGTAAGGATGACACCAATAATTACAGGCCTATTTCAATTCTGCCTGTCATATCAAAATTGTTGGAAAAGCATGTGCATGATTCTTGAATGACTTTTTTGACCTCTCATAATTTGCTCCATTCCACACAATCTGGTTTTAGACCCAATCATTCTTGTGAGACTGCTTTACTACTAATGATCATTAATTTCTCGAAGCCATAAATAACAGTCAGATAATTGGTATGGTCATAGTTGATTTTAGGAAGGCCTTTGATTTGGTAGATCATATGCTCTTGCTTAAAAAGCTCAGGTACTATAAACTTTCAGCAGAAGCAGTAAAATGGTTTTCTTCTTACCTGCTGAATAGGAAACAAAAAGTTGTCATCAACAATACTGAATCAGTGGCAGTAAATATTGTATGTGGCGTGCCCCAAGGGTCTATTTTAGGTCCTTTGTTATTTTTATTGTTTATAAATGATTTACCACTTTTTACTAATAATGTTTCAACAGACCTCTATGCTGATGATACCACTCTATTTCAGATTGGTGAGTCTCAAGACTCCATTCAACAAAATTTACAGCTGGCTTTACAAAACCTTTCTGAGTGGTGTAAGTTTAATGGAATGTTGTTAAATACTGCAAAAACCAAGGTTATGTTGATTACCACTGTGCAGAAACGCCTTCATTTAAATAATAACTGTTTGCACTTAACTTACAATGATGATACTTTGAACACAGTTGAAACTGAAAAAGTTCTAGGTGTGTATATTGACAACAATTTAACCTGGTCTGTTCATATTGATTTTATTGCTAAAAAGATTTCTTCAAATTTATGGTTGTTATCAAAATTAAAAGAATACCTATCAACTGAACATAGAGTACAATTTTACAAAACATATATACAGCCACACATTGACTACTGTTCTTCAATATGGGGTGGAACATCTCAGCATAGCCTTAATAGAATTTATAGGTTACAAAAAAGGGCTGTAAAAATCATCTTAAATTATGAGTATGATGACATTGCTGTTACTATGGATAATCTTAAAATTTTAAATGTTTATGAGCGTGTATTTCTTAGAAAGGCTAAATTTATGTTTAAAATTTCTAAATCTGTCACACCCTCTTACTTAAACCAGATGTTTACAATTAGATCTATGAATGAAACTCTTCAGTCCCTTAGATCAACAAGTACATTAAACTTTTTAACCCCAAGACCCCAAAAAGAAATTTTCAAACAAAGTTTAATATATTCCGGACCAGTCATTTGGAACAACTTGCCAGATTATTTGAAGAGCTTAGAAACTACTGACTCATTTCATAAACAGTGTATTAGGTGGATGAAATCTAATTTATCTATAAACCATTAATAATTTTTTTTATTTTTTTTTTCTCATATGAGTTTGTAATTTATGTACACTTTCATGTCAAATATAATTTTTTTTTTCTTTTTTTTTTTTTCTTTGAATCATATTTCTAGTCAGATGTTTTTGTTTTACATGTGAGAGCTAGTGTGTATGGATATTATAATGTGCATGTTTATCTTTTTGTATAGCTCATCTTCATAATTTTTGTTGTTGTCAATAATTGTTAGAAAATTAGTATTAGAGGGCCTCATGGAAGATTAGCTATTGCTAAATGTGTTACCCTCTGAAAATAAAGACTATTATTATTATTATTATTATTATTATTAATATACTGCAATACGGTCTTAGCCATATTGTTACACCTACTCTGAATTACCCTAAAAATACACTTTATCTGGAACTCTGTATTGTAATCAAGATATTTGGTGACTTCAGACAGGGGATCACATGAGTTTTAGCACTTACTTTTCAGACAAAATCCAAGGAATTGTGACTTGATATCATCATGATCTTCTAAGAAAAATTTCCCTGATTCTGATCCCAGATGACTCAGGGAACCATCTGATACTGACGCCGTCAACAAGACAGACTCTTCTCCTGTATACTCTGCCAGCTGTTCAACCTGCGAAATCACAATTAATGGATTTAAAGTTATTAGCAAACATTTTGGTAAAAAAGAATATTTCATCTATGAAAACCTAAAGGAAAATTACCATCAGACTTCTCATAATAATATATCTTCAATTATAAGACGGGGTTTTCCCTTCCCAAATAATCCCAAGAAACTATAGTAGAACTTCAATGGCTTGAACCCTGATGGCTCGTTAACCCTGCCTGACTAGAACTCTTTCCTGGGTCCGTAGAGATTACTTTATATAGAAACTAACCCTGGATGGCTAGAACCAGGGCTCGGGAAATATTGAAAAATGAATTGGTCCAGCTGATGACGTCATCACCTAACTAATTTCCATTGGGAAAAAAATTGATACCTGTCACGAAAACTAATGACAACAAGCTAAGTCCTATGAATTAATCCCGATTTCCGTACAATGGTCGTACATTGTTGTGTTTGGTGGAGTTCTTGGTTTCAAACATTTTAAGACGTTTAGCTATGCATGTAAAAGCAAATACAAGACTAGAACGTGTTCGAAGGCAAAGCGGACGTGATAGAAGACATCACACTTGATTGACAGGTGGACACGGGAGACAACCTGTTCAAGCACATTGCATTAAAATTGACGGTCATTCCTGTTTATTTGTAAACAATACATAAGTCCTGAGCATTAACTCGCCCAAGTTATGATGGTTGAACTGTTTAACGTACTCTGAGTACCCAAATTGCATAATTTCCCCTCCACTGCCGCCGAATGGGCCGCGTCGGAAATGTTGACTTACGGAACGTGTGAAGAGCGTATATTGACTAGCTTCCACCGAAGTATTCGGTTGTCGCTAGGTCGACGTTCATTATCATTCATGTTAGATGCGAACAAGAAAGACTGGTCTAACAGATTAGTTGCGCTGGCTGATACGATTGTTAGTCATCTGTGTGTGTACGTAGGTACCTTTAGCCGTCATACAGTTAAAATGACACTGCGTACGGCACATGTTTTTACTCACAGCGGCGTCTTTTATCTTTACATCAAAGACAAAACGTGACTGACCCATAAACGAGCAGGTAATTGCATATCAACGCTACCGTTAGTATTATACCCAATATATAATCGCGTAGACCCTGATCAAAATGCGCTATTTTTGTGCACTGATCGGCATTATTTTCGCAATGGTCTGCATGATGTTATGACGATACAACTAGGAAGTTGGTGAAATGGACATTTCAATTTTCATATTTTATAGTTCCATTATTCAAGACATTGTATACATATTTTTACCAGAGAGTAGACCATAACGCGTCGGGAATAGTGACTATTAATATTAACAATGTTTCTTCGTTTTGAATCTACACTTTTCGCGGGATAGGTTCGTATTCCTAAAGACTCCATTGCAGACAGTATGGAACATGAAAGACTATCCGTTGTAAGGGCAAATGCAAATATGAATGAACTTCGGACAGACTTTGTCAATACAATCGTCAGTATTCATCTGTTATGGATACATTCACAAACTTTTGAAGTCGGAATACGCCCTACACATACAGGTCAGTTACAATCTCGCGATCGTGAAAAAAGATGGACACCTTTCATCCCAAAGCCCAGTCATCGTGATTTTGATAAGTTGTTTTGCAGACTGTCGTAGTAGTATTTCAATTCTCATATCGACGTGCCCCCCGCACCTCAGCGGAACGAATCCATAGCCGCAGTAACGGGGCGCCGAGCGTCCGTCCATGTCGTAAGAGTGCGCGTCATTATGACACTCCTTATTGACAGGTAGGCGGTCCGACATGTGGTTCAGTGCTCCAAACGGACAATCTCGATTGGCCCGTAGGCGGTCTTTTCGTCTGGCTAACACCTGCGTTAATCCGATTAGTTATGACACGTGCTAGAATTTTAAAGACAGTTGCGATATTTCATACGTCGGGACAAGATCAAACGGCCGTTTGTAACAATTATCAGACGAATCAGAGAAAATTTCCTAAGTATTGGGCCAGTATGGGACCGATTTTTTTGGGCTTTGGGCTGTTTCCAATCGGTCCCAATTTCTGAATTTTGGTCTGGGACCGAAAGAAATCCGGTTTTCCCGAGCCCTGGCTAGAACTACCCTTGGCTAGAACTAATTTTCACGGCCCCAAGCCTGTTCGAGCCAATGAAGTTCTACTGTAGATACATCTTACAATGGATCTAGATTCTGGGGATTATTTTGGCAGAGAAAAACCTATCCTATGGCTGAGTAACAGGAGACTTGATTTACATATTTGTGGTAATTTTGGCCCATACACCTACATTCGAAGTGGTCTGACCTTTGCCTTGGCACTTCTGTGTCAGTATACATTGTACATGTATAGGCTCAATTATTTAACGTGTATGGGTTTTCTGCCATTTTCCTAAAAGGAAAAAAACTGCTGAGACTTCCTGTTTTGTTACCTCTAGACAAAGTAGCACCTCCAAAATTTGGTCAACTCTTAAAGGAAAAAAATTTGCTCCTATATAGGAGCAAATTCTTTCCCTAAAGAGTTGACCCTCAATGAGAAAGGACACAAAAATGACAATGGCAGGGTTACTTTCCCTGAAAATGTACTCACTCAACTTTATATTGGAAAACCTTACCATTTGTTGTATCTGGCTCTTGAGAACAGCCTTGAGAATGACTTTAAACCCTGGAATATCTTTGATCACTTGTAGATCTGCGACCTGCATTTTGGCGCACTGGACAAGATATACCACAAGATTTTCTTTTTTTTCCTATGGTCAAGACTGATCACTCCCAAATCTATACTGTGGTTTATTCTGTGACGCTGGATTATTGTTGAAGATGTTTCTTCAATCTGACTGAGACGAACATTAAACTGGCTGGACTCTTCATTCAGATCTGAAATGATAAAAAATGATACGAAATAAAATGAGCCGCGACATGAGAAAACCAACAAAGTGGTTGTGAGCACACTCAGATCAGCCTGGGCGTCCACCCAGTCTGATCAGGCTTCGCTGTCCGCACAGAGGTAGCTTAGACCCCAAGCTACCCGATTAGTGCTAAGGGAAGAGTCTAATCAGATGCAGGGTGCACAACCACATTGTTGGTTTTCTCGTGTCGCAGCTAAAATGATAAAGAGGCCATTCCAAGTACTGGAAATAAGAAGGGCTTTCAATGATAATCATGGAATAATTTTCTACATTTTTGCATAAAAACACACATTATGACCCTTTATTAAAACCGTGAGACAGTTCTAATGAGGGATCACAATGTATGTTTTCATTGAAAAATAAGAAGAACAAGACCTGTTACTGGGACAGGATAGCTCGCCTGACAGCGCCTTGCCCATCACCTAAAAACTTTAACGTAAAACTTTAACATTTTACTAACACTGACGCCTTTGCCGACGCTGCCGCTAACGCCGACGCCAGGGGTAGTACAAAAGCTCTTCCTGAACTTCGTTCAGGCGAGCTAAAAATCTTATGCATGATATGTGCTGGGAATGATTTTGGTTCTCTATCATGAATTAAATAATGGTGACTGGTGACACATTTTTGCAGTTTACATTTGAATGGATTTCTTGCATACCATAAAGACCCTAAATATTCGGTTACACAAGTCTGGGCAAACATTGTAGACCCAGATCAAACTGCTCCTCACGGAGCAGTTTGATCAGGGTCTACAACATTTGCCATTCACTAAGCATCATTTGGATGCATTATTGTGTGTAAAACCCACTTTCTACGAATTTTCAAACAATAATTGTCAGACTGTCGGGTGTCCAAAATTTTAGGGTCATTACGGTAATGTTTATTTGTTCTGCTTTCTGATGGCTGTTCCAGCACAGTAAAGTATTTAAACTGTAAACCAAAGTGAGCCTGCATGTCAGTGATGTCCGGTAACATTGCGCACCTAAGACTTTTGATGAACAAATTTGTTTTTAGAAAACAATACACAAATAAAATTTAATGTCAGGTATTACCTTTTCAAACATAAAATAATCAAAAGACTCAGATTGTAAGCTCACTTCCATACCTGTGATGAGGTCCTGATGACCATGTGGGAGATTTGGATTTCATTTCAGGGAGATTGAGTTCTCCATCAGGGAGACTTTTTGACGGCAACTTTGATGCGCCGTTTCACGTAGTTTACTGTATTTTTTTCTTATTTTGAAATAAAACATGAACTATAGTATAGTTTGTTTAGTTAACTTTTGAGTTACCACAACCCCCCCCCCCCCCCCCCCCACCTTCCCTCAATACCTCCTTTCTTTAATTATTATAATTCTTTATTTATTATTATATTACTGTTATTTATATCATTATTGTCTGGCACAGAATCTAGTTTTTGCAAAAGCTTATACTTGAGATGTAATACAGATTTGTCTCCCTTGAAATTTCTATTTCAGTTATCTACTTATCTTCTTTCATAAACAAACATGTTTTGTTTAAAGGTACTCAGAGCTGTTAAAAGTGTATATAACAATGTTCAAATTCTGTTTCTGACACAAAACTACCCATGTACCAGACAGAAATATCAAAACTTTCATGTGTAAGTTTTACACCTTAAATTATCAATTGATTGATTGATTGATTTGATGCTTAACGTCCACGGTAAAAACAGCTATGGTCATGTTGGGACAGTCAGTTAACCTAACCACACTATTCCTGGGCAGGCTTAGACCTCCTTAGCGGTTAACCAGTACTAAGTGCACATACTTTCGCCAGTAACTGACAACTGCCCTTCTTGAATCAGCGGAAGGAGAAATG
Source organism: Ctena decussata (assembly GCA_963989385.1). Lineage (NCBI taxonomy): Eukaryota > Metazoa > Mollusca > Bivalvia > Lucinida > Lucinidae > Ctena > Ctena decussata. The sequence goes on from OZ022509.1 coordinate 54,171,088, forward strand.
AAAGTATGTGGCCAAACCGGGTTTCGAACCCAGGACCTCTGACTTATGAGTCAAATGCCCTACCGATTGCGCTACGCGGCCCGGCCCTTTAATTATCAAAGTTCCCCAAATATAATATGCACACTTAGGGGAAAATACCTTACGGAGTGAGCGACAAGTGAAGACACCGATCAGCCTGCACCTCTGTGCAGTCTAAACAGAGTTTTGCATCTACTGTCTTTGAGTCTAATGGAATCTAAGCAGTGAAAACTAAAGTCTCTGACTGTATTGCACATGCTTATTTAGTTGTAAAACAGGCCTATCGGCTCTTTTTCACGTGACATATCTTCCTGATACATTTTGTTGGTAATTCTTTGAAACACAGCCAGGTGTTTTCACGGGTCAGTGAGTTTATTAGTGACCTGAATAACGGGATTAATGTCAACAGACATGATGTGTTTGTTTATTGTGCACAGTTTAAACAATATTTGATGCTGTGAATACACATGTGGATATCTCCTTACTGGCGGGGAAAAAAAGGGCATGATGTTGGAAAAGGGGCTATCAGAAAAATTATGATAGGAAAACTCAGCATCTGGGAGATTCTGAAGTCTTTCCGGGAGTGCGGGAGCTGGGCTTCATTTCAAGGAGACTCCCAGATGATCCGGGAGATGTCGCATGTATGCTTTTCACTGCAGCAGAGCTAAGAAATTGACACCCTACGGAAATGAAGATAAAATTTGTCACCTAACATTGCACAGACTTATAAGAATCACTTCTTTTTATCTCTTTGCAGATGTTTATTGACACAACACTTATTATGTCAACAACTTTACATTGCCTCCTGCCTAAACACACATCTGTTATCTGTAGTGGTGTACCGATGATCAGGTGGTATCGATTAGCGACGTGTTGGAAGCTCCCGATTCCAATAATCGATTGAACTTTGGCAAAATCGATCATCGGCATGAAATGGAGGAGCGGTATGCGAGCCGTCTCTGCACTGTCCAGTACTCCGGTACCAGGTTTTATACGCGGTGCGGCGCACACCGCCGCTCTTGTTTTATCGATAGAGCGTGCCTGTGTCTCCAATATGGCTTCCAATGACAACAATTTCAGTTATATTATCATCCCGGGCTTCCCGGCACTAAATACTCTGGGAGCCAAAATCGCCTATCTTGCCCAAATAAGGGTCGGAGGTGGCACCCTCTGCTATACTTAGTTTGAATGTATTTTTTAATAGTCTAGACCTTCAGAAACTAGGTTTGATTGTTCTGCTCACCAAATTTTATTGTCAAAATAGTCAAATTAGGCGATGGATATGACTACCTATAGTGGAGCAAATATGATTCCATGAGTGGCATAGAAAAGAGAGATAGTGGTCCACGTTGTGTTCCATTAGTTTTTATATATAAAAATGATTGTCTTGATCCGTAGTGATCAGATTCAGTGTTTGCCACCTTGGCAAACCTTGCATAACTCTGTAATGGGCAGTAATATACGTTACCTTATTAGATTTTAAGTATATGAAATAATAATTGATGAGAAATATGCTGTAACGATTCAACTGTATCAATATTTTCTGTAAGAATAGCTAATATGCCATAAATAAAGCTACACAGAAAACAATTAAGAACCTCGGGTCTGTTATTTTCGCTATAACAATTCATGTACCCCTTGAAAATTTAAACAATAATTTAAGGGTTTTTTTTTGTTTTTTTTGTTGTTTTTTATTTTTACAAGGACTGATAAAATGACCCCAATATTGAATTTTGAATTTGTCTAACTGGCTCTTTTCAATAGCTTTCTGACAAATAAATTTGAGATTCGTAGTCTTTATACTTGGTCAACCATGAACTGTTGAACAAAGGCACACCTATTCATTGTAAGTGGCTTCAAAGTCATTTTTCACGCAATTATTTGACAAAACATAGCTAACAAGCTATTTAAAACTGAAAAATTTGACATGTGTCATTAACGCCAGGTGTGTGCAACTATGGTTACGTACCGTTGAGCCACTTGGGTAACGTCGATACGAGAATTGAACAGAACAGAACAGAAATGTGTCATTAAGATCATACTAAACATGATGCAACACAACAGTTTAAATAAGTTTTGACCTTACAACACATATCTTCAGCAAAGTAACGTAATTATCAGATTAACATGTTTGCGTAAAAAGACTATCATTCACCCAGGAATACACTCTTTCGAAACTTTGACTATTAAACAACATAGTTGTGCTAAATATATTTATTATTTACCAAAATATTTAATTTTTGCATTGTTTAGTCGCCTACTCAGACAGCAAACAGTGTTGTTTACATGACAAGAAAAATTGAAATCCCCCCCCCCCCCCCCAAAAAAAAAAAGAAAAAAGAATAAATAAATAAACTAGAGCAAGTGAGCAGGGGCTCACGTATACCCCCGGCCAGCGCCACCACCTATAGGAAATAAACTTTACATGCCCATGTAGGCACATACCACTAGGCTACATCTCAAGATTTCACAATAATCAAAACAATACAAACTTAAAGTTCACTTTTAACACAAATGGTTATATAAATTTCAAAGTCTGTGACCCTGACCTACAATCAGCAGCAGCAGTTAGATGATGTCAACAAAACTGTCTCAACCTCGCAGTAAACCTAGTCACAAATCAAAAGTTCCATTCAAGTATATAAAAAACATAAGCAAACAGATACAGCTCAATATAAACTTTAACACTAATGTTATATAAATTTCTAAGTCTGTGACCTTGCCCTTAGGTACTAATATGGGTCCAACCTGTAGTAATACTAAGCACATCTGAACAAATTTCAATAGAAGCTGTCAAGAAGATAGAGCAAAAGCAAAATCTTGAAACAAAACTTTAAAACAACTGCTGTAGAAATTTCTAAGTCTGACACCTTGACCTTAGGCCTGCAGAAGCATCCAGGTGGTGCAAACTGATCAGTATCCATCCTGTAGTACCAATAAGCACATATCAACAAGTTCGAGTAAAGACGTTCATGAAAACAGAGCAAAAGCAGAAACTTAACACAAAACTTTAATGCAACTGTTATATAAATCTCTAAGTCTGTAGCCTTGACCTTTGGCCAGCAGCAGCATCAAGGTGATGCACACTGATCAGTATCCATCCTGTAGTAGCACTAAGCACTTATGAACAAGCTCTGGATAACAGAACCAAAAGAAAAAAACTTAACGCAAAACTTTAACGCAAATTTTATAAGAATTTCTAAGTCTGTGACCTTGACCTTTGGCCAGCAGCAGCATCAAGGTGATGCATACTGATCAGTATCCATTCTGTAGTAACACTAAGCACCTATGAACAAGCTCTGGATAACAGAAGCAAAAGAAAAAAACTTAACGCAAAACTTTAACGCAAATGTTATAAGAATTTCTAAGTCTGTGACCTTGACCTTTGGCCAGCAGCAGCATCAAGGTGATGCATACTGATCGGTATACATCCTGTAGTAACACTAAGCACTTATGAACAAGCTCTGGATAACAGAAGCAAAAGAAAAAAACCTAACACAAAACTTTAACGCAAATGTTAACTTACGTACGGACGAACGGACGGACGGACGGACGGACGGACGGACGGACGAACAGACGGACGAACGGACGAACGGACGGAAAGACAAAAACTATATACCCCTCGACATACTTCGTATGCCGGGGGTATAAAAAGAAGCGCTCATGAATTATTCTGTACATGCAAAAGTACTAAATCTATTTATATTCATTAATATCTTAATGATTTTTAAGAATCACACAATACAAACTTAGTTTTAATAAATTAATTTTTGAACTCAGAAAGGTAACATTTGTAACTTTTATTTGAAAATATTTCGTGAGATTAAATGTTGCAAATTCCAAATACGCCAAGGCCTTATCAGTTTGGGTTATTTTTACATGGATGTGAAATCTGTTTAAACCTACCGTATGTAATTTATCAGTGATATTTCCAAGGCGGTCCATACATTGTGATGTTATGATGTTACAGTTTGTGCTGTCCACTTTTCTATTGTCTTTACAACACTGGTTTATTTTGTCTTTTAATTCGTCATTATCCTGTTGAAAGTAGACGTTCTGTGTGCTTGGTTATGTTGATGTAAGGCTAGCTTGGAGGTTATCTGCATGGAATGGGCTGCATGTTTATTTTGCTTCTTCTAGTGTTATTTGAGTACTTGTCTTTTTACTTTATACATGTATTACTATTTCTAGTTTGGTGTCATGGGAGGTTTGTGACACCGATTGAACCCATTCCTGATTGCTGCCCGTTTACACTGATTTATCTTTATGACCTTTTCTTTTAAAAACAATATTAAAACCATGGTTAAAATAAATATTTTGGCCGTTTAGCATATATTTAAACCAAAGTAACGTATGTAACAGGTTAAGAAGTAAGTGTTAGTTTTACTCCATTGAAGCTAGTGTAAAGTGCCATGTGTCTACGGCAAAATGCTTCCCTTTATTTCATTTAATTGAAAAAATATGTGTTTTTGGTCGTAAGGGATCATTTGGGCTCATTCAGAGTCAGTTTTAAAAGTAGAAAAAAAAAAGAATTCAGCCGACGCTGGTGCTAGGGGGCATTGGCAGCATTATAACATTCTATTCCCAGACACCAAGGTTGATGTCTTTGTTTCCTGTGATGCATTCTTTGCTCCCAGAGAATTCTCATTCAGAATTCAGTTAAGCTCCTATCGTTTCAAGAATTTTAGGTGAATGGATACAATATTACGCTGAAATAACTGCCACCTTTACCTTACCTTCCTTTCTTAATGGGAGTAAACTGTTAAAATAAAGAATTTGCTTCTTTAGGAGAAAAGTGTTTCTGTTAAAAATAAACCTTATTCTAAGAAGGTTAGATAGGCCACAGAAGCAAATAGGAGGTCGAAAATATTTTTTGCGTTCTAACAAACTGCAGTAAAACATTGAAGTGTGTCCATTAGCATTAATACAGAATTATTTCCATGACATATTTGCAGATCATTTAGAAATAAGGAACACACGTGAGAAAGAACATGGCATATTCCTGACAAGCGCACATGATATTGTCTGGGCAAGGATGACATGATTATGACATTATCAAAATGATCTTATATTAATCGAGTCAATGATAATTCACTTACTTTTTCATTTGTATGATAATAAAAAGGTAACGAATACAACATTTAAATGCAAACGAGTTGTCAGGTTAGGTATTATGGTGTTGAATGATATTGGTTTATTCTGTTTGCAAATTCAATAAGATGAAGCATGGAAGGTTCCTCAATTCTCGGAAGGAACCCTTTTATTGTTAAGAAGTTGGCTTCTTTACCATCATCTAGCAATATGGTCACCTGAATAGCTGCCCATTTTGCTTTCTGTTTTGTTTTGTAATACAAAATATAAAGTTGGTAAAAATATATATTCTGGCTGTTTTCAGTTGGGGCTGCTGAATGACCACCTGTTTGAGAAAGAGCTGTTCACTCAGTTTACCGTGCATGTCTTTCGTGAACTTTTTGTCAATTTGTGTGTGTTCTTCTTTCCCTTGGTTTAAGGGCGGGATGTGGGATCTGATTGTATCAATTCCTGATCGATGCCTATCATTTGCTTCACATATTAATGCTCGGGTTACCAGGTGCAGAAAATAACCGGTTTTAAGCAAAACATCTAAAACAGGCATAATACCAATGCAAATAAAGCGCTGTATAGAACTGTACTTATGCTGCTGTTATACGTTTTGTTAGTAACAATTGCAATTTGAAGCAATGAAATGGGTACATCAAATATTCAAATCTCTTCAGAGAGTTATAGTTATACTTCTGTGATGTTAACATATAGAAGCCTTATGTTTTGCTTTCAACATTTGATGATTACTTCAGGACGTGTTACTTTCTGCTCCAGATTACTCAAGCATAAATATAAAAACTTCTTAACAGTAAAAGGGTAATCTGATAACTCTTTTATTGTTGAATGTTGTATACGTTACCATTTTTGACTACCAAACCAGGAGTTTAAATAAGTGATTTTTCATTGACTTGATTCAAAAGTCATTTTCATAATGAACTGAAAGTAATGACAATATGCTATACCCATATTACCCATGGCTGGACAATATCATCTGCACTTTCAAGAACAGAATCAATGAAACGAAGTCTGCTTTGTTCTTTATCGCAGGTGGTCTTTGCTTTCAGATTATCGTCAAGCATGTCCTGAAAGTCTGGTGGAATGATGAAAGCTTAACTTAATTCCAAAAAGAAAGGTTCTACGGAAGCAAGTTATGCATTAGAGAAAACCAAACATTAATCTCGGTTTGGCTGAGTGTGTGTTCGGTAATGTAATGTTGCTACACTGCCAATGTCCCCTAGCAACAGCTCGAGCTAAGTTCTTTTTTTTCAAACTGATTCAGAATGAGCCCAAATGATCCTAAACATGATTTTCATCATGATGAAGTAAGAGAGAGAGAGAGCTTTTCGTTCTAGCCACACGTCTCTTTACACTTGTGGCAGTGGAGTAGAATAACTCTTACTTTTTAACCTGTTGTATACGTTACGTTGGTGTAAATAAATGCGATAAGGCGAAATATTTTTATTAATCTTCAATTTCTTATAAAGTTTTTAAAGGAAAGGGTCAGAGCAAATAAAACAGTGTAAAAGGCAATGTTTAGGAATTGATTTTATCCGTGCAACAACTAACCCGCGATACCAAACTGGAAATAGCACCATAAAGGTAAAGTTATAAGACAAGTAGTAAGACGCTACTATGGGGTAGTAAAATAAGCTTGCAGCCCAAGGTCTGTGTTGATGTATTATAACTGAATACCTGCAGACCACAATTACATGTAAGTATTATTAGGGCAAAGAGTAGGCGTTTGACCTAAAATGGTGTTTGTTTACACGTTTCATTTAAATATTATATTTCTCTGGACTTTTTTCTGCATGGGGTAGCATGAATCGTTGTATATATACACAATACCATGCCAGTCACTTTTGAGTGCGGATCATATTTTGTTAGTTTCTTGGACATTTAAATCTACCACTATGCCATTTAATGGACGAAATTATTGAGGGTTATCTCATTGAACAATTTAGCCTACCTGTTTCTCAAGTGGGTGGGGTAAATTCATATAGAAACATGCTAAAAAAATAAAGCGGAAAGTCGTTATGATGCATTATGGCTCTAATTAGTAACACCTGTATTGAAACTATATCTCTATAGAGCAGGAAAAGAATGGCATTGCTGCAAAATATGACTTCCGCTGAAGTTCAACAATGTAACAATACATGCCTTAAGGTCAAGAATACGTAAATGACTGGCGCAATTAATTACGTGCGTCGCGAAGGACGTTACGTCACGAAATACTTCCTAGTCAGTGTAATTTTCAATATGGCGGCCCCATCGGACATTCAATAATAACGTCAAACATGGGGAAAACGGAGTTGTTGTCATTGTTTATTTAAGCCCTTTGCTGTATTACTATCTTCTCTTTTTCCCTGTATGTTTGAAGTTATTTTATCAACATAAGTGTATTCATACAAAATTAATGAGAGAGAGAGAGAGAGAGAGAGAGAGAGAGAGACTGACAGACAGACAGAGTTTGATGTGTGTCACAATTTAAGGCTGGCCGGTTACATGTTTCCTCCCTGCTTTCAGGGCTCACAGGACTTTTCAGACACACATATGAAAGGCGGAGCCCATCTTTCTCTTGTCGCTGCTTTATCCTTTCCTGATTTGAAAGTCACGATCGAACATTATTCGTCAAGGTTACCTGGACAAATAAACTTTGCCCGTGTGAACGGCCAACCATGCCACCTTTTCTTTGTTAAATATACTTTGTTCAAAATCAAACCGATTTGATTATGAGCAAAGTTTTCTGTGCTTATCGCCTTAGCTACTTTCTTTATTACATTTTCTATGGCAAATTTTCTGTTCACACGGACGAATTTTGTTTGTCATAAAAACTTTACCATATAAATTTGGCAATGAAAATGTAGCATATTTTTTTCATTCACTCGAGCAAATTTTACTTTTCCAAACCTACTTTGTCGCAGAAACTTTGCCCGTGTGGCATTCATCATGAGAACCCCATAAGTCCTCATATTTCCGTATTCTCATAACACTCTTGGTATGTCTTATTACGTCGCCAGTAAACGACTGCAACGTCGCCTATAAATGACGTCGCGGAATGGCCTGAATTTATACATACCTATGCTTGCTTAGCAAGCGCTACTTGAAAAACGAACTCGGTAGTCAAGGACTTTTCTTACCTTATTTTAATCGACAGATCCTGTGACATGAAATATCAGTTTTTGAAAAAAATCTATGTACCGGTAAACAAGCTGTGTACGCTTTAATTTTAAAATCTGAGTTTTTTCATCGCATTCCCATTGCCGTCAATGGAAACGGCCTCAAACTTTCACGTTTTTCAATCTGATCTAGCGACTAAACGAACTCGGTGACCTATCTTTTTTATGACACAATTCGATAAAACACATGAAAATGCACCCCTGTGCAAAATTTTAAAAAATTCTATGTATGTGCCATTTACGTATTCTTGACCTTAATGGTGTTGATTTTAGCCATAGGGTACCAAGGAACACATGTGAAATAAAGCATCATGACAATAAAATTTTGAGAGCAGAACAATCAAACCTCCTTTCAGAAGGTTATGGCTAATAGAAAACGTAGTCAAACCAAGGATAGCAGAGGGTGCCACCTCTTTCAATTTTTAGCTGACTTGGCTCCTAGAGTAAAAAGAAAATCCAACGTATGGAAATACTTCGGATTTTACAAAAGAATGACGATCTGCCACATACAAGAGACAATCTCAATATGAGTAAAGGGGTTTGTAGGGTAAGAATCTTTCGTCAAAATAAGTACTGGTTTTCAGTAAAAAGTGACGGCGTCTCTGTTATCTTACAACCAATTCATGACCACTACATTCAATCTTGGAATAATTCCATGCTCTGATAAACAATCTGAATGAATAGTTCTTGCTCTGAATATTTGTTTACATAATAATTCTGGCACCCCACCCACTCTTTCTTCATGTTATTTTTTACCTCATCTTTCTGAGGCCTTGGGCCATTATGGGTGAGGGGTTAACTAATGTAGCCAGTGCCTAAGGGGAACCTCTGCTTGAATCTTTTTAGGTGTGGACTTAGTTTTTTTGTATGTGTGGGGTGGAATTTTGGAATGGCAAACAGTGTGGACCCTAAAAGACAGGGATCTCGGGGACGCCGAATTCGGCGTCCCTGGACGCGAAAATTCCGATCCGGACGCCAATAATTGCCTTCCGAGGATTCCCGCGGACGCAATATTTTTCCGGCTGTACTCCTTTAAAATCTCCTAAAATGTCAGTTTTCACAAGTTGTGAAGAAGACACACGTCGCTGACACCTTTGACAGAACTTATCTGAACTGATAATCAATAAAATCGTCGTAAATGCTACCTGTTATTTACATGGAATTTCACACCTTCTTAATCCCCACTACCGTAGCAGGGCACGTGTCAGTATTACTTTCTTAATCGCTAATTACTGGCGATCTTTTGATCAATATAAACAAATTGGGTCAACACGGTATCTTTGTCTTAGATCTACCGCCTCGCATGACTGGTCAGTTTACATCTTTACCGCATGGCATTAATTGACAGAAGGTGGGACTTTAACAGTGGCTGTGTCAGCAAATTAAAATTACAATAAATTACTCTCGCCAATTAAATGAGAGCCCGAGAGGGGCAACTGCCGTCTCGTAAAAGAGAATCTTTTACGAGAAAATTTTGATATGGACGGAGGCTCGGCGCCCCGTTACTGCGGCTATGGATTCGTTCCGCTGAGGTGCGGGGACAACGTCGATATGAGAATTGAATTACTACTACTGAAAATTTTGATTTTCAGGTAGATCTAGCCTGCCGAAGTATGAGCCTTTTCTAAGGCACGTTTTCTATTTCCGGACTGTTTGTAGTACTGTGCTTTGCACGTGTATATTAAATCAGGTTTTTTTAACTTGGAAAATGCAATCGGTAATTTCAAGTTGTTAAAAGCGGCCGTCAGAGGTAATTATATTATATTTTAGCAAGGCCAGTTGTTGCAATTCCCGGAAACCGGTGACTTTTTAGATCTTCGGTTCGTGCACTTCAAAATTCTTTCCCGCCGTTTTTAGTCTTGTTTCCCGCCATATCTCGTGCACCACGTGCAGAACAAGTACCAGTGTAGATCTATAAATAAAGCATTGGGAAATCTGCGAGTTCTAAACAGACATTTCAACACCCGGTATAGGAACTCTTATTGACACAGATAGGCGCAGATATTCACAGTTAATGTATAATTCAATAAACAAAGGAAGATTTAACGACAGGTACCCTATTCATTAAAGTGTAAATCAAACTCGATTTGGACATAAACAATCAGTCTTTGTCTCAAATTAAGAAAGGCAAAAATGGATCTACATGTAAAACAGATTTCTGCGTTGGTTGGATGTCAGTGGGTGGGATAAGGTGCGCCGACGTGGGGGTGGGGGGGGTGGGGGGGGGGAGAGGGGAGGGGAATGGTTGAGATAAGTTGTAATTATTACTGAAAGCAATGTTGCAGTGAACTGGACATCACTGAATAGTACTGAACTCTGAACTGTAGCCACTACATGTTTCACTTCTGCTGAAGGGAAAAGTAAATTAATACCTTTGACTTAAAATGGAAGATTTACCAAATAATTGTCAATGTCATATCTTTTTACATTTCTGTAACATAATCATTTGATGTCCAATCACAAAAGCATTGCCCTTTGCCCGTCCAGTCCTGTACAGGCCCTTTTCATCTTTTGTATCCCTCAGCGACAATATCAAAAGACAATTTTTACTAGATAAATAAGATTATTTTACAGGCAAAATTTTATGTTAAAACATATGGGACTCGATCCAATTTTTCAGGATGGGACTCCTACTTTTCAGATGGGACTCCTATTTTTGGAAAAGGAGGAGTCCCAGACTCCTATTTTTAATATTCAAGTGAGAACCCTGAAAGAGCAGTGTGATCTCAGTGATCTGGGTCTACATTCTACACTGTTTGGCTAGACCTGTCTGTTCAAAAATTTATTGATGCTATCAGAGCCTGGTTAATGGTTCATATGGACATGCATCACATCATCCACCATACTTACAGTACACGCAACGTGAAGACTTGATCTGACACGCTCTCGCGTGACACTTAAAATCGCGAGGAAGGGATTAAAATCCACGAGATTCTCTCGCAACTCTCACGCATTTCACACTAAACTTCCTCGCGTGTTTGAAAATCCCCACGTTCCACGCAAGAAAATTCCTCGCATCTCACGTGAAATTCATAGAATGATGTATGCGAGAAACTTTCTCGCATCACGTGTGGAATTTTGTCAAGGTAGGTACAGTAAAGCAAGTTTCTATACAAGTACATATACCTTTACAGACAAGGTATATGATTCGCAATGCATTTTTTCGGCGCCGATAACGGTTCAATTAATACATGTACATTGTAAGCGTGCGTGAATAACCTAATCAACGCAAGTATTGTTTGACCGTACGGTATTTACATTTACGAATTAATAATGGGTTGATAAACAATCATGATCAGCGTAATTTTTGTTGCAGTTATGCGGCGAGTCAATTATTGAGGCTTATGTTTGAAAGAATATTGTCAATAGGTTAGTTATTAGCAAATGGAGCTCTTTCAAATTCTAGAATGATGACACAGACAAAAAAAAATCGCTCAGCCGCCACCGATAATAGCCCAATCCATGTCAAAGCAGTCACAAAGATCAAAGCGTTTCGATCAGCTTTTGAACTCAAAGAGAAAGCCGCTAAGTGGCACGTGCCGAAAGCTTTACTTTAACCAATCTAAACTTTCTGATGTAAGAGCTGTCAAGTTTCCATTAAAGGCGCACGCGACTGGGCAGTCTCAGAGGTGATTGACATCCCCTTACTCGACTCTCTGAATTATGCAAATTTGTAAACCTGTTTGAGTGACAGCTAAAAAATTACGTCACAGCTGAATCCTCTTAATCAGTTCATTCATGAAATATGGAAAATATGATTTTGCGTCGTGGATAAATAGTCAAAGTGTTTGGATTTTGAAAATGCATCAAAATGAAGGAAAAACAAGAGGTGAGAAGTTCGTTTTTTTATTCCGAACTCCGCGTGGCAAAATTACATTATCTTTATGAAAAACGAAACTGATTCTGCTGCGCGGAAAAAATTCTCAAAGTATTCGGACTAATAAACATAATATCCATGTTCATATTTAAAGGTGACTCAACGCATTCAGGGCCTTCGCCATAATAAAATGTAAAGACGGTAGCATTTGTTGAAATACGTAAACACAGCACGTTTATAGGTCTGTCTCGTGCCTTGACATCAAAGGACGCCGCTCAGAGCACAAAATGGTGAAAGGAATCTTATTCCATACGCTGATAGTAAATATTAGGATCAGCCTGCGCAGTATTAAATACAATGCTACAAACTGGTGGTATGCTTTACGCGTCATAGCGTGAGCGGTTTACGCTATTTGTTCGGCACTTTCGGTTATTGCCGATCGTAATTTTTGCCGCTAAAAATTTTTGAGTCGGCGCCAAAAAAGACCAGTCGGTTGGAAACCGGAATCACACAGCTTTTTTTTAGGCCCAATGTAAAAATATAAATGAATTAGCTGTACAACATATAATGACCTGTGAAATTGACTGGAATCGTTAATCCTTTCCACTCGAAAACACGCTTCACGCGTGATTAAGTTTGGCGCCGATGACTCACCTGAGCATACATGGAGTTAATCCTTTCTCTCGAAAGTTGCGTGTCTCGCGTGAAAAGAAATTGTTTTCTCGCGAGTTTAACATCACGCATCTCGCGAGTGTCTCGCATCTCCCACGCATTTCACACGCAAATACCCCACTAAACTTTCGTGGAGAAGATTAAAATTTCTCGCGAGAGCGTGTCAGATCAAATCTTCACGTTGCGTGTACTGTATTATAAATGTGTTACTAAGCCAACTAGCACAAAGCAGTGGTGGTTAAGAACCAAAAGGTGCATATAGAAAGCAGTTGCAAAACTACTAAAGCTGCAGCTATTTTTAGTCTATAATACATGGATTTTACAAGGAGTAACAGTGAAACATGCATGGAAAAGCAAACTTATCAAGAACCAATTAATAATCGGAAGAATCGCATCGACAGCTGCAACCGATTCCAACCGATGATCAATTATAATTTCCAGCCGATGTCCCACCACTAGTTATCTGTCACGTGCTAGTCACATGCAATCGCTAGGAAATATCATTGGCTTGGTTAATTCTTTTAAGATGTCTATTTGTGAAACAAAATATTATACAGCTGAATATAAACTTCTTAAATCTTTAATAAATTTAAGATAATCCATAAGAATCAAGTTTAAATAATTATAGCGAACATCGCGAGCGGGCCCAAAGGGCCCACTTACCTGAAGGGCGAGCTCTTATGGTAGGACATTAGTGAAAAAAATGTAGATGACGCAGCATATGTTGCTTCAGAAAACCATCGTTCAATTTCTCGACCGGAATTTACCTCCATATGGGGGCTGCCATTATGATTAAACAGGAGGATTGATCGATTTCAACAAACTGTCTCTCTGTTTCTTCTCTACTTATGGTTGCTATTCTCTGTAGACACAAAGATAAACGCATTCTTATTCACAAAACCTGATATGTGCAAAACCTGATATGTGTATGTAAATAATTTTAACGTTCGACCGGAAGCTGAAAAATAAGCTGCGATGCAATCGTAACACTTCGGTCAATTCCATAGGCGAGGATGTCCGATTGCTGCGTTGACGGGTTACCGTAAAAAGAAACCTGCATCGACATAGAACAGAATAGAATATACAGCCCTTCATAGAGGCTACAGCGATGCTTGCCAATAGGCAGTGCCTATTTTCATATTATGATTATCATTTGCTGCCAAGACAAAATAATTTTGAGAGTGATATACTTTACTGCCAGAATTATGACATCATTTGTGGAAACATTCGTCCAGGTATTTTTGATCATAAAGTTTTCGTATTCAATATTCCAATAGTAAAAGCAGTTCCATTTCATGTCGTTCTCACCACAAAACAGAATTTAAACTCGCTGGCCAAGTTTTGCGAACTCGCAAAAACTAATTTTTGTGCGGCCACATCTCTGAATGTCACTGTTTGATGTTCGAAATTTTCTGTTTGTATAAAATGTACAAAAAACGTTAGAATTTCTATGGAAATGAAGCAGTCAAGATCTGAGTTTAGGACAACATCTTTCTAGCAATTTATATCAGAAGACAAAGGACACTGGAAAGAAGGAAGACTGATAACTTGCAGCAGTGTGAATGCCGGTAAATAGTGCATTTGGCGAGTAAATCTTTGTTAATAATAGGTTCATCTCCTCGGTCATTATTCAAATTTTCATACTCAATCACTGTAATAGTAAAAGCAGTTCCATTTCATGTCCTTCTGACCACAATACAGAATTTAAACTCGCTGACCAAGTTTTGCGAACTCGCGAAAACTCATTGCTTGCAACTTTTCTGGATGTCGCTGTTAGCAAATCGCATGAAATATTTCATTTGAGTAAATTATACAAACCACTAGAATTTGCTTTGGAAATAAAGTTTCCCTTATCTTTCATTTAAGGTAAAAACTTACGTTTCTACAACTCAAAAAATCCTTTGTAGGCGCCATTAAACAAGGGACGCAACTCGCAACAACTCTGTGCTCTTGTTGACACCTTTACCGTCCGTCTTGGGACAGTCACCAGTAATCAGTGTAATTAATGTTCCTGCTCCATTAAAATCTTCTTGTTAATTATGTATCAATTAATTCATAGAAATTTACACTTGAAAATTAGCCTTGAAATCTTTTTGGCATATGTTTCTTAAAAGTTTCAGGGCTAGTTAGAACCATAGGCGCTTGAAGTTTAGACCGTGAAACACTTCAAAATGTCTAAGGTCGGAAAGACCACATGTCATACTACCTTTAATAATAATTTTTGTACAGTGCTGTATTGGACACTTTGGATGACAAGGTTAAGAAATATTTCTAAGCTAGACCTCCAAGCTCTTGTGGTTAGAACTTAGCCTCACGCGGCGCGAAAGAGGCTAACCCTGCCCCTATAACTGAGTGATTGGATTCATAAATATGCAGACCCAGACCAGACTTCTTTGTGGGAACAGTCCGTTCTTGGTTTTCAATGACTGCTTAGACTTTCTTCCCGAATACTTTTGGCAGTTGCTACTTTGGCCATGTTCGAAAGTGCTTGAAAATCTACATCTAGGCCTACTACACTCTCTATATATAGGTTACTGTTTACATCGACCAATTAAGTGCATTGCCAAGACTGAACAGTGTAAACTCAGATCAAAGGAACAAGCTGACTGGTGGATATCAAAACCCATTTCATCAACATCTATAATAGCTACAGTAACTGGTTAAGCAGCAAGGGTACACTTTCACGGGGTGCAACAACACCATTTTCATCCCCCAACTCGCAAGGCCCAACACTTAAGGGGAGCAAATTCTTTCCTTTGGTTTAAAAAATATTTTTTTTCGAATAAATACATATATGTTATACAATATATAATGGTACAGGATCTGAAGTAAGCAAAGTGCTTATATATAAGCCATCTCCTTAATTTTTTCCTGTAAGAGTAACTCTCCTTTTGGAACGGTTTCACATAGAACAGGAAGTCAGTAAAGTTGTTCCCTTTTTAGAAACTGGAGGTGTAGGTATACCCACTGGTGTAGGCCTACCCTCTTCTTATAGTGTTCCAATATGTAGGGTAATTGTGGTACGCCCTAAGCAGCGTTTTTATGTCTTGTCAACCTGTCAGTATAATGTCAGTGTCATAGTGCAAAACATTGTTTTTCTGACAAGTTCAATCGCACACTAGATCCAGACCCCGCCATAAAATATTTCGACCAACATGTGCGACCAGTGAAAACTCGAATCAGGCTCGGCATACAGATTTTCTGTGCAGGTTGGATTCTACTTAGATTCGAGATTTCCCGACTTCAACTGACCACAGGTATGCCATCGTGAGCGCTTAGGGGACGCCCACCAAGCGCTTATGTTATTCAATGTACCTCAGGTGTCAGATGCGCTCGCCCAAAGTCTTTTGTTGATCGCGGACCATGATAAAATGTCAGATGTTTGACAGTGACTTATTGTATTGTGGAAAAATCATTATCTTTGTATGTTTAAACTATTATTACAAATATCCTGAACCCAGCAGGCACATGGCATCGAAATGACGGCGTTCTAAAGACGATGCGACGTAATAACGTCTAATCGACGCCAGAACGACGTTATTTTGACGTCATGTGTCCGCTGGAAAGTAAGCAGGCCTAAGTACAAACCGCTATAAAGACCTCCGGATACCTTTCGCGTATAAAAGAGATTAAAGTTTTTATTTTCTTTCTCTCAGTCTTCGTCTTTTTTATACGTTACATAGTATAAGAAGCACAGACAAGCACCCACTTTGTTGAATAGAACGTGTAGGCCTATTTGTAATAAAACTAATTGAGTGGTGTCGAGTAAAAAGTTTTAGCTCCCTAATTTTACTCATTTTTCTTTTGCCATGTGCTCTAGCTCCACAAACCCAGTGGTACTTAACTCTTTGAGTACCAAAAAGCAGACGACAAAATTTGCGTCTGCAAAAATTAAAAAAATGCCTTGTCCAAGACATTTCATATTGAGAATTCAAGGACTAGAGGGCAAACAGTGTAGATCTAGATGAGGCGGCTCATTATGAGCCGCCTCATCAGGATCTACGCTGTTTGCAAATTTTGCTAATTTCGTCACTGGGGCTTAAAGAGTTAAGGTATCTATATGGTCACTGAAAACCTGAAGAGGCTTGCAAAGAAAAAGTGCATGGACAAACACGCTTTTTTTGTCGCTTTCGGAACATAGTACTTACATAGGTCTGTCTTTCCGTTAAAACGATTTGCTATCAAATCTTTGACTTTATTTTCAAATTTTATGGTCTAAGGGAAACAACTCACATAAAAAATATGATTCTTTGATCTCAACTGGGTGGACGGATTATAATTTTACGCCCTTCTTGACAGTATTTCAGTCATATCACGACATCGGAAAAGTGACAATGAAAGACTGTGTGCAATGGAATCCCGTATATGGTTGAAAAGATTTCCACCTCCAGCAAGAATCGAACCCATACAGCTAGCTTAGCATGCCTGGGCCACAGGGACGTGGAGTTGTGGAAACTGCATGGCAGCTCAGTATACGTTCAGTCAGTGCATCTGCGTAGTCTAATGAGAGCATTTCCAGTTTGCTTCAACTTCTTTTTCATTTAATTGATTTTGAACATGTTTTAAATCTGAAGGGCTAAACTTCAAGCGCATGTGACCAGAGAGTGCAAACTTCCAATATTCGCACATGATAAAGGGTAATAAAGGACCCATCGTCCTGATATGACTGAAATACTGATTAAAGGACGTAAAATCGCAAATCATCCATGCATCCATATATGATAAAGGGGTCCTCTGTTTGATTTTCATCGCGTGGAAACGGACCTTAATCCACGTGTGCTCAGTTAACGCTGAAATCAGCCTGCAAAACTAATCAGTCTTCACTTTTGCCAGGATTCATAGCAGAGTCGCTATTTTGCGGGCCTGAGGGCTGCGGGCCACGGGCTGCAGGCCATTGTTGATATTACATGTACCAACTTTTTGATAGTTAATCAGAATATGACCTATACGAATTTGAGACCTAATCACTCAGAAAGAAAGAAAAAAAATCAGTGTGTTATATACGTTCATTTTGTAGATTTAAACATTTTTAGAGACTGTTCTAATCGCCATATTTTAAAACCTGGAATGGAATGGGTGGCATAGAATTGGAAGGACAGGGTAATCTACATTCCACTGGCTACAGTTAGGTCTCAGAACCTGGGATGGTACTCTTTACAAGAAAGATTTGCTCCTTCAGATTTGCCTTCCCAAATCAGTGGAATGAAGGAGGCTTCCCTGCCAGTCCATCCCATTCCACTTCATTCCATTCCATGTTTTAAAAGAACAGTACAAGTGTTTCAAGTCATTCCTCATCCCCTGATAATTTCTGATATACATCTTATTGGGGCTGGCACATGTAAATTGTATCAGTGATTTGAGTAAAGGCAGAAGAAAAAGTTTCTTCAGATTAGGAGTGAAAATTATTATCATTACTATTTTTCACGTGGGAGAATATATTAAGCCTATGAACTGAAATTTTCAAATAATAAAAATAATTACAATAATCTTAAAAAATACATAGACTGCATTGCGAGAAAAGGGATCCTTATGATATGTGCAGCCAGAGAAGACTCAGTCTGATCCCCGGTCTGATCAGAGAGTCTTCACTGTTTGCGTAAATTATAATTTACAGGTTCTGGGGTATCTGGGGTAGCGTTTATCGAAGGGATCCTTAAGGTAGAGTTTCAGGAAATCCAAAGGTAATTTTTCTTGTGAAACAGCCCATTTACGGTTCTGTCTCAATATTGTATATGGACCATGTCACAAAAAAAAACTTAGGGCATTTCTGAGCAGCCTGTTCAGAGTGGGCTTCTTGTTCATGCACATATGTACTCACGGTGGGTAGCCATAACGGCTCCTGACGGATCAAACATACGTTGCCCGTGCCTGACGAATTCGGTATCGGTCACTTTCGGATTTGATTCAAGAGATAAGCATGGAGCCCCACCATTCATGCGTGGGTAATTCGGAGAAGAAAATATTAGCTGATGTAATATGGTGTGCACGGAACACGTCAGACATTTTCCCACGTTGTGTATGCGAAGAAGGTCCATAAAATCTGTGAAATATCGCACATGAACGGCACTGATGGACTGTTTGACTTTTTCAGTGTAAGATGAATTTTTATTTCACTCATGAACACCAAAAGTGGTATTTTCACTCGTGGCTTCGCCACTCATGAAAATGCTGCTTTTGGTGTTCATTCGGTGAAATATTAATCGATCTTACACTGAAAAAGTCAAATATCCTCTATTCATTCTGGTTCACCTTCGCATTATTCGGAATTTGTGAAAATTCATATTTTCAGTGAGAAAAATCATGATTTTTACAGTGACTATGAAGTTAAGAAATAACGGTCCCTGACGGATCGAGCTGAAAACAACACATTTGTCGGCACTAGCAAATAATCAGTAGATGCAATGGGATCACCAATACCTGTTTTGGCGAAAGTTTTTCTCAAACACTTATTCCAGCTTGAAGAATTATTATTGAACAAGAGTAATTATGCTTTTTTTCTCTATGCAAATGCTTTGTTACAAAATATTACCTTGCTTACTATTTCCGTAAGTCATTCGATATTGAGCCTTATAAAGGCGAACCCCGTCTGTGTGAAGAGCCAGCGAAAGACAGACGGGTAAAATCCCGTCTAGAAAGAACAAGGCTGTCTGATAACAAAAAGGTCAAATGGTCAGATGTAACACAGCTGGAAACTAAATTGGGCACAGGAGGGGCGGGGGTGTGTCTATAAATGTATTTGTAAAGTGGAACGACCTAATTAATGATGTATAGATGACCTGAAAAAATGAGGACTTTTCCATCGGCTACCACACTAACCCGGGATTTGACGTGTCAACACAGATTCTGTAGTGATAATGCGTTTCCAGGTGGGATGATAACCGGAAGTCATGCAATTGAACGGAGAGGTTATCATGCCCGGGTGCGACGTCACCTATCATGACGTCATCAAAATCAGTATAGCGTGACATTACGCGCTTTAATGTCATAATTTTACAAGTTTTGATTAAGGTGAGGTGGGAGTAATTGACAAAACACATGATTTTAGTCATACTTCCTTATATTGTACATTTTCAATCCCTCTTTCAGAAAATTTAATAAAAAAGAGGGGTCGCCGATGTCGTTTTCAAGATATCTGACCTCAAAAACGTCAATTTTTCCACTTTTTCGACCCAACGTTATAATGGCGTTCTATGGAAAACGCACTTTTTTGCTCATCATTCTTTGATAAAAACCTATATTCTGAGAAAACAAACATTTTTTTCTTCAAAAACTAACACAGTATGGCCCAATGACAGAAGTTTATATTAAAGCAATAAAAATAGTAGGTCGCCGACTTAACTTTCGAGCTAATGTGCATAAAATGCCCGGCTTGTCCTCTCTTTAGACTGAAATGTTAACGTTGCGCATGGCGACGTTAATGTTACTCATTTTACGCGCCACGTATAAGCTGTCGCTTTTTGTAGGCTACTGGCAAAATTTATCTGGGACTTTCATCACTCATGATTGTCATCGTCGGGAAAGTGCAGAATGAAGGCAGATGTAATATTTTTCTCAATCGGTGCATAAGCCGTCGTAACTAACTATTTTTTATGCTCCCCGAAGGGAGAGCATATAGTCGCCGATTTGTCCGTCCATCTGTCCGTACGTACGTCCTTCGGTCCGTCTGTCTGTCCGTCCGTCCGTCCGTCACACTTTTGTCCGGAGCATATCTCTGAAAGTATAAGGGGGAACTAAATGAAACTTCACACATTGATAGAGGACAACAAGGGGAAGTGCAGTGCACAAGAACCATAACCCTGTCACAGGTATTTACGAAGTAAGCTCCCTTTCCAGTTTTTTCAATATTTTGCTTGTCCGGAGCAAATCTCTGAAAGAATAAGGGGGAACTAAATGAAACTTCACACATTGATAGAGGACAATCAGAGGAAGTGCAGTGCACAAGAACCGTAATCCTGTCACAAGTATTTACGAAGTTAGCCCCCTTTCCAGTTTTTCCAATATTTTGCTTGTCCGGAGCATATCTCTGAAAGTATAAGGGGGAACTAAATGAAACTTCACACATTCATAGAGGACAATTAGAGGAAGTGCAGTGCACAAGAACCGTAACCCAGTCACAAGTATTTACGAAGTTAACTCCCTTTCCAGTTTTTTTCTTTCAAGTTTAAGCTTGTCCGGTGCATATCTCCAAACGTATTAGAGGGAACTTAATGAAACTTCATTTTTTGATAGAGGATAACAAGGGGAAGTGCAATGCACAAGAACCGTAACCCTGTCACAAGTATTTACGAAGTTAGCTCCCTTTCCAGTTTTTTTTTCAATATTTTGCTTGTCCGGAGCATATCTCTGAAAGTATAAGGGGGAACTAAATGAAATTTCACACATTGATAGAGGACAATGAGAGGAAGTGCAGTGCACAAGAACCGTAACCCTACCTTAAGTAATTACGAAGTTAGCTCCCTTTCCAGTTTTTTTTCAATATTTTGCTTGTCCGCAGCACATCATAGAAAGTATTAAAGGAAACTAAATGAAATTTCACACACTGATAGAGGGTAATGAAAGGAAGTGCAGAGCTTAAGAACTATAACCCTACCTTAAGTAATTATGGAGTTAGCTCTTTTCCTAACTTTTTCAGTTATTTAGCTTGTCCGGAGTATATCTCTGTACATATTTAGGGCAACATGAATGAAACTTCACATATTGATAATAGAGGGCAATGACAAGAAGTGCAGAGCAGAAGAACCATAACTGTATCCCAAGTTATTTTGGAGTTACTTCCCTTTTTATTTTTTCTCAGTTGTATGCATGTATAGAGCATTGCTCTAAAAGTATTGAAGAGAATTGTTTCTTCCATTTCAAACTGCATTTAATTTACGCAGAAAATCACTCCTTCACCAGGATACCCATTCTCCTATTCCAAGCCTTCGGGGAGCATCCATCGGTTCCACCGATTTTCTTGTTTTAATTTGAAAAAAAACAAAAAACATTGTCATTATGCCTTCCCATACAGTTGACGCGCACCCGAGTTGACAATCTCTCAGACGGACTTCCATGTGTTATGTCATTTGAACAATTCCCTTGTCAACTTGTCGTTTGTACAGTGTAAGCGAGTCAAGGTTTCCAGTTCCTGACCCGACCCAAGAGAGAACCTATCATATTCTGCTCTATAACATAGCGTCCCAACGACTAGGCTTCGGCGACTCTCTCTCTCTCTCTCTCTCTCTCTGTAAAATGATAAGCAGCTTGGATTCACTTTAGCGTCTAGGAGATACAATAAAACGACTCTTTGATATACACTTGAAACAGAAAAAAGAAATGAAAGACAGAAAAGTAAGAGAAAGGCAAGGAAAAAGAAACGCTACATTGTTTTAGCTCAATGACAGAACAGATCGTTGAATTATCGTGTCAACGTCGATAAAATATTCTGACGACATTGCATTGATACGGCGTTGATACGTCTGCCTGGCCTTATCTAAATGCTAGGAACAGTCTAAGAATTTTCAATATAATTGAAATTTTGGCATAACTTTTGCTGATTAGTATTTTAAGTGTGGGTGGTATGAAAACGACTGTCTATGGCTGCTACCATATTAACTGCAAAGTGCGTGGTCTAAGTGAAGACAGTGATCTGACTACTCATTGTACGATTCCGGATTCAATTTCACGAGGCTTTGTTGTCGTATGAAAATCTGTAATGAAATTATTTTATGCAGTCAACAGCTGCGAACTCCGTCTAATAAACTGTTAAGAAACTGTCAGCTATCCCGCACGTAGTCTTCCGCACGGAAAACTAACTATACTTTTTTTCAGTTTCTTCTCTACGGCACTTTTTATTTCCTTTAAATTTCACCCAGCGCTCAGCCTCCTTGCATTTTGTTAGCAGACCATGTAGTGATCACAGAAGCGGCTAACGTTGACGCCATCTTGTTTTTATCAAGCGGAACGTTTGACGTCATTACGTAACGTAGTGACAGAAACTGCCGCACGGCGGCGCTGAATTACTCCCACCTCACCTTAAAACATCATGATTTTTTTTCGTGAAAATAATTCAAAATAGAGGCTTTGAATATGTGATAAATTATATCGTGGGGTTAAGTATCAACCCTCGACTCTCAGCCTCAACTATTGTATCAGCTGCAGCTCTCGGGCTGATAACGGGGTCTCGGGTTGATACTGCGGGCAAAAAAAAACACATGTGCTTAATCTCTAATTATGCACGTTCACGTATTGACATTGGCAGAAATCCCGTTTCGATCATTCAGATTCCGGAGCCTAGATCCGCCAGGAGCCGGTACCACAAAAAATGCTATTTTCTGGCTTTATTCGATTATTTTCAAAGAGATATACATTTTCAAACTTTGAAACCATTCTATGCGTTAAAAAGATCGTCTTGTATTTGGGACAGTTGAATCAATCCGCTGAAAAGAAGAACACATAGGCATATTGATGGTTTAAATGTCATGTTTTATTCGTGGGTCCTAGATTATTTTTCTCTCAGGATGTCTACTTATAAATGATGATCAACGTATACAGGAATAATTTTAAAGAGTAGAAAAAGTAGAATTCCATGCACATATCTCTATTAAGCTAAAGTTTTTCGTGTGTTGTTTTATTATTATTATTATTATTTTAGAATTTTGAAGAAAAGACAAGTGCTTACCTCGAAATGTCAACAATAATCCAAAAGTGACAGATACCGAATCCGTCAGGCACGGGTAACGCATATTTGATCCGTCAGGTACTATACTTTGACAAAGCTTCACAAAAAAGTGGCTACATGTGTGATTTAGTATCACCATCAAAGACCAGCTAAGGGCTATTTTTGCATGAAGCCAACATGCAGTTTTAAAAGAGAAAGTTATCATTAATATAAGCGATTTAGAGTGGAGAACTGAATATACACTGAACGCCAAAAGAAACGCATACAAGTTTAGGTTCAGTTTTCTTCTGTCAGCTGATTTATGGTTTTAAATCATATATAGTAGAAAACACTACTGACATCTGCCAACAATATAAAGTTATTTTCTTGCAAAATTAAACTTGGATTAAAGAGTTATCTCAATTTATCATGAAACATTCAAAGTTGTTGTAAGAGTTGTCTTTACTTTGGCGGCATAACAAATTGTTTCCACAACACGACTCTGATGTGTGGTTATGAAAAAAAACATAGGTTTTATTACCAGGGTATTCTTCTTAGGAACATGACAGTAGTTTAAAGTTGAACACTTGTCAAATTATCTCCCTTGCAATTAAACAAATAGCAAAATGGGAAGTCCAATGACACCAAACGTTCTGCAGTGCTGCGAAAAATTTCTTTGCAAACCTCTTCAGTTTACTCCTGTTTATTCATTTAACCTCTTCGTATAAACGGTTTCTGTTCTTTTCAAGAAATACAGGGTGTTAAAATGTCTATGGAAATCCAATGGTAAGCCAGTGTTTCTGTTTCTACTGCCAACTTTCACCTGATTGTTTCTCTAAAACACAAGACTCGACTACTTTGATTTTTTCGCTGTTTCTTACCCTTGCCGCGGACATTATGTCTAGAGAAAATAATCAGCTGAGCATTATAAGGAAATTAAAATTCAGCTCCTGAAAGTATGGTGACTTTAAGTTTCACCCCGTCACAAAAACAAGCGTTCTGGTCTCTAAAGTTTATGGAATATCGATGCGTTAAGGTGCTTATTCTGTCGGAATATCATAAACAAAGAAACTCAAAATGTCTAAATAAGAGTATATACCTATACCTTCAAATAAATTGGGCGTATACATTGTATGCGTTTCTTTTGACGTTCAGTATATAAATGAAGCTTTTCATTCAATAATATGCAACTAGCAGCCCGCAACCAGTGGCCCGCAACCCGCGGCTCGCATAATAGTCAATTTGGATTCATAGATGGTACGGTGCGAAGGAGGAATACTCAGATCAGACTGCGCTGATGCACAGGCTGATCTGAGTCTTTCCTGTTCGCTCATGCCTCATGAACGTCTTTTTCATATATTCTCTCTCTCTCTCTCTCTCTCTCTCTCTCTCTCTCTCCATCTTTCATGATGATTTACTAGTACCACGGTTTGTGCACATGGACGAGACGGGGGTAATCTTCGGAAAATTCTCTCTGTAAGATTTTATTTTTAGTGACTGGGTTGTCGACCGTACAGGCTGAATTATTTTTTATACCTCCTTACCTGAAAACGCCATCTCCAGCACATAATGTTTCGCAATGAGCAGGGTCTACAGGGTCTACACTGATAAGGCTGGTATAAAATACTAATAGCTAAAGCTCATGGATTATCTCCATGCACAGGCGGACAAACCATGGTATAACTATTTTATACCAACCTTATGAGTAGACCTTGCACTTTACGAGGTGTTGCTGGTTATGAGAAGTATGGTATGTGATGATAGCAAACATCTGTTTTAATTAGCTTTAATCTTTAAAAAGAACCCAGTCCTATCTTATCAGATGAAATATATTGTTCCTCTCGCAGAGTATTGTTTTTAAATACCGTTGTAATGTTTATAAGCTACTAAAATGCAAGCCAAAAAGTAACTTTTGTGTAGAACTAGATCTAAAAATTGGCCTGTTTAAGAAAGACTCAGCCAAATATAATAAATGGCGTCAGAAGTGATGTCAAAAGTGACTTGGTGTCAGTGAAATATTTTGTGTATAATTGGATATTTTTGCAGTGTAAATGTAAACTGGGATAATTTTTTGCAGTGATAAACTATAATATTTTTTGCGGTTGATATTTGCCAAATTTAAAAGTAAGTATTTGTGAAAAATGGATAAATTGCATGGCCTTTTCTAGCTCAGGAAAATATTTAGCTTGTGCAAACAAGCTGTGCAGTTGTTTTTAGATGTCGCTGTGTCGGACAAAACAGAAAAAAGAACAAGAGCTTCGCTCGCTGAGCGGGGCAATAAACACCCACTGGTCAGTATGCTGAGAACTTGTAAGTAACTGAAATCTTCAATAACAAGACAGATAAAAAGAATAAAAAGTACTGTAAGGTCATAATTCTGTCAAAACGTCAAGAAAATATAAAACTTAACACAAACTATTACCTTCAAAAATTTGATCTCCACTACATGGGTACGCACTTCACCTGTATCAGACATTGTTAAAATATTCCAGCGGGCACATGACGTCGAAATGACGTCGTACTGACGTCGACGTTATCACGCCGCTTCGACGTCAATACGACGCCATTTCAACTTCATGTGTCTGCTGGGTTAAAGTAAAGTTCTGCACGTCATAAAAAGATAAACATTTGGTCCGAATTCGAAGAAAAAAAATCCAGGGGCTTAGGAGATACAAGGGGAATTAACGTTTAATCGGCTTTATTGCGTCGTGAATTGCTAATGCATAACAGTGTGGAGTTCTGTAATGCGTCGTGGATTATCGATTCTAAATCCCAAGCATACCCTGGACAGGTAAGTTTCACAAGTTCGTATTCTGAAAGTTGTAGAATCGCCAGATTTTTACAAATGCCTTCCATTAATCACTGTAGAAATTTAGAAATATGTAATCGCTGCCTCACTGCTTTGCTGTGGTTTTTTTTTTTTTTTTTTTTCAAATTTACGAAGCATATGAAACAATGAAATTCTTCTATTTCAACTCAAACTGGGGATTGCTAGATGTTGTTTTATCACGAGGTTCAGCAAATAAATGCTCTGGCAAATGAAGGAACGCGTTCCAGAGTGCAGTCATAAGCTTTAAACTGAACATACAGTACAACTTTCAGAATGTCATTGGTTTTTGTGGTATTTTTGGCTTGCCCGCTTCGGCGGGCGAGCCTATGTATTCAGATAGAATAGGACTTCCTGCCATGCGCACTCAAGCGGAAGACGCTAGTTTGTTCCCAGCTTCGAGTATGGTCCATAACTGCAAGTGGAGAACCAATATATGGAGAGCGTCTACGGGGCGCAACTTCGTTTGACTGTTTCTTTCGCTAGTAGCACTTTTGTACCTAAGCACCGTTACAAAAATAACGACACGCCACAATCTGGCACACCAAATAATCGAACATGTCTGGCATTTTTTGCCTTGCTAAAATCCAAGTTATTTCTATTTTATATTCCGGTGTATTTGGATGTTTCTTGATAATTGTCCACTGCCAAATAACGACATGCGCAATTAGCGGGCATTATGTAAAACGTGGACTGGACTTGGACTCTGGACTTCGGACTGTGTAAAAATTGGACTCTGGACCGTTTGGATTAGATAAAACCTGGATTTTGGACTCTGGACTTTGTAAAACCCGGACTAAAATATTTCAACAATAGTTGCTATGCCTGCACAAACAGTATAGAGTGTAGATCCTTATTAAACTGCTGGTTGGAACAGTTTGATAAGGGTCTGTGCCAACAGTTTTATTTAAAAGCATTTACTAGTTTTACAGACAAGGATTTGATGGTATTTACTAGATACTATTTCTTATTTTTCATAAACATACATTGAAATTCAGTTTCATGAAAGTTCCCCATTGAAAAAATTTAATTCAGGAAACAACATGTGTTATATGTAAAAACTATCAGTGTCTTACAATTGCCATCAGATCATCCTTTTCTAGGCTTATGCATTTTTAACGAAAAAACGGTCCGGCCACTTACTTTCATGTCCCCTTCCGTTGATTCAAGGAGGGCAGTTGTCAGTTATTGGCGAAAGTAAGTGCACTTAGTACTGGTTAACCGCTTAGGATGGCTAAGCATGCCCAGAAATGATGTGGTTAGGTTAACAGACCGTCCTGACATGATCATACATGTAGCTTTTTACTGTGGACATAAAACAATAACACAACAACAACAACATACCACAGGCTTAACCAGTACTTATAACTGCACTCAATGATGACAAAATACGAAAAATAATGAGCTATCTATTTGCAGACGATTTAGGAGCGGTGGTAGTGTAGTGGATAATGCGCTGGACTACCAATCCAGGGATTGCAAGATCGATTCCTCCTTCTCCGGTCTTTCGGATGAGACTTAAAACCGAGGTCCCATTCTGTAGGAGCTAGTTGTTGGTGGGATGTTAAACCCGAGTTCACTCACTCACTACAGACAACCTATGGCAATTGTTTGGGAAGGAACTATCATTTTCATAATAGCCTCCTCTCAGTGGTGGTCAGCTTTTAAATCTGCTCCAACAGAAACAAGGAGGCAAACAGTCACAAAATTTGTTTCCCCTTGTGATAAACACCATTGTTGCGAACAGTAAGATTTTTATTCTACCAATCTGTCACACTTGAGGCTAGCAGGACGAACTACTTCCACTATTTCCTCCAGGAGTCAAGAACCATACATCATCTTACAGGTAAAGTACTTGTAAAAGTACTGTCCCAATGTAAGATGTATTTTCTCAATTTCAAGACATGACGATCTGAAAATAAACATAACTTTGTCCCTGACCGAACGGTTTAGGGAATACAGCAATCAAATTCCCGTCCACTTGTATCTGTCCGTACGTTAGTATTTCCATTAGCATTTTCTTGTCCACTCTGTAACTTGAATACCCTTTGGACTATTTTCATTACACTTCACCAGTTACGTGTAGTTTATTTGCTCCAAAGTGCAAAAACAGTTCTGCTTAGTTGCACAAAAAAAACAACAACACGAAACTGCCAGTAAATCTTCTAATGTCCTAAAATTTCTTGTAATAATACGTAACAGAATACGAAAAATCCTTGTTTTTAAATGCTTCTTTGAAATATTTTTCATTAGCAGTAATGCAAAAATTGACCTTTTCACTGATGGTTATCATTTGAAAATCAGAATGGCCATAATTTAACGTAACTTCATTTTTTACTACAGTTGTGGACGTTTTTAAATGAAGAGAGTGTCTCCAAGTAAGATACATCTCCCAAGACCACAAACCACAAAAGACCATACACACTGAACTACATGTATTTCGGAAACAAAATGCTAACTTGGCAAGCCTTTCCTTTTAAAAGGAAACTTTATTAACCCATCAAGCAATTTTGTAAACCCCACTCTGTTAAAAAAAAGCTGATCACTATGACTTTGATTCAGTTTCTACGGAAAGAGTTTATATTTCTTTTGTGCAAAGTGACAAGCGTTTTTACACATTGGGACAATTGTAGAACTTTAAGAAGTCCGAAATTATGGGATTTACCTTTCAAGGAACGGAATGTAGATCGGTGCATACTTAGCCTACTCCACGACGCAAACAACCTCCATTATTTAATCTGGGACAGAGGTGTTTGTTGGTCCAGTCAGAAAAACGCCCAGAGTGTAAGGGTGCTTGCTGGTTGCCGCCGACTTACCGATGCCTGGAGAAGAGAGAGAGAAAAAAAAAGGAAAGGGTGCTTTTTCTTCACCTGAGCAGTGCGGCAGCGCTGACATCGTTCAGGGGCAGAAAATGCTATTTTATTAGAAAAAAAATGTTATTTGTTATTACAACCAGGAAGAAAACGTTGAGATTAGGGGTAATATTACAAACGCTGAGATTAGGGGTAATATTACAGATTCAGAAAGGGGTACTATTTTCAAGAGTGATACAGTTGTAGAGAACATATAATAGTCAAAGGGAGACTTTATTAAGGAACCGCACGTGAGTAATTAGGATATCAGTTTTGATATTTCCAATTTTTGGTTCAAGCTAAACGTCGAGGAGCGCCTGCACCCCCTCCTCCCCCATACCCCCTCCCCCTCCCAACCACACCCAAATTAATTTTGAGAAGCCCATGTCAATATGTAGAACCGATAAGGAGCCAAAAAGGCAACTCCAGAATATGCATGAAATGCAGAGAAATATCGTGCATGTTGTGAAAAAAAGGGACATGACATAATAATTACGTCATGCTGACGTCATTGCGGTGCACCGACGTCAGTAAGACGTCATGTGCCCACTGGAAGTTGCGCTTATATCAGATTTAAGACACATAAGAAACATCTAATAAAAATAAGGGAGAAACTAACTTTAATTTCTATAGACAGGATTACGAAGATCAGCTCGAGGAAATATGGAGACGGATAAGAACAAAACGTAATGCAGGGAGAACAAGGAGATACGTCACGCGGCGACAAAGCTTCAATTCACATGATCTCGGCGGGTTGTGAAACTGTCGGTACGGTTCAAAGACTACCGTATATCTTCGGTTATAAGACGGAGGTTTTTCACTCAAAACAATCCCAAAAAATCTAGATCCGTCTTACAAGTTACTATCCAAGTTTTACAAGACTGATTTTACATATTTTGGGTAGTTTTGGAGAGAGAGAGAAAAAGCCCCGTCTAGTAGCCGAATTAATATGGCAAGTCAGCTAAGACATAAAAAAAACGGGAAAACTGTAAGGATATCTCTTACCGTTTACCTGCTTTAAATATACAGGAAGTTTTGCCAAAGTAATTTCGAGCATTATAGGAACTTTGATACTAGGCCCAGTAACAAGTCTTCAGTTTGGGGTAATTAGAACAAGGACTATGCTATATCCTGATCATGAATGCTTGAGAATGTCTTATGTCTGTCAGAACTCAAGTTGTGATAAACTGTTAAAAACAATATTAAAAGGGGGTTGTGAAGATAGAGAACATTTGTTCCAATTAGTTTTTATCATTATACAAGAACATCCCTAGCTTATCGGATGCCCCATAAATAACCGCCTAACCGTTGTTAACCCGAGTTATGCCCAGTAGACTATTCCAGCCTAATCAAATGGACGAGTCCATTTTTCAACACTAAGGTGTGTCTCGCATAGTTTATTTTTATAATTTTAAATATATTTTACGAATAAATACCCACTTATCTTATGCAAACAGTGTAGACTCTGATCAGGCGCCGAGTTTTCATATCAATTCGGTAAAACTTTTGACACTGGCCTATTTCAAGAAATGTAAGTCGGACGGTCCGTAAACAAATAAAATTTCCTTTTAAAAGGAAGGCTTGCCCAGCTGAGCCAGTGAAATTATTGTTAGTGCACTCTCTGTTGCTAACTTTTATTTAGCAAAGTAAATTCTAACTTATTGAATGGTGCATTATCCACGGGTGTAAGGTAAAAAAAAAAAAGTGTAGAATTTATTTGAAAAACAAATTGAAGAAATATTTAAACACACACACACACAACAACAACAACAACAACAACAAAACAAAAAAAAAAACAGTTTTCCAACGTTTCGGCCGGCCGTTTTAGGCATGTCTCAAGGAAAATGACTATATGGACCTATTTCAAGTCATTTCTTCACGGCTGTTGAGTCACATTTAGTCTGAATCAAAATTTTAGGAAAGACTGTTTCAAACCCATGTCTATGGAATCTTGGCATAAGCGCAGTCTGATCAGTCTAGCCTCAGCATGAAAGATGAAGAATATATATATGCCGAAAAAGACTGGTCAGATCCAACGAATGCATCGGCGCTGGACAGTGTGCCGGCTGCTCTGACTAGTCAGATTAAGTGATGCCCTAAGGATGCCGTTGCATGATTTTTTTTTCGGAAAAGCTAATGCTTTGCGCTAAGCTATATATAAACACTGTTTCTTACACAAGTTTTGGTATATTTCTTAGGATGCAAAGCCAAATACTTTGCATTGCATTCAGAGGTTCATTTTTTTATGCAATCAATTTATAAAAAGCAAAAGAAATGTGGCCAAGTTCAAGGCACTTGTAAAAGAAAAACGTGCTTTTTAACGGAAATCTTAAAAAAAAAAAGTATATGTACTATCAAAAATAGAATAAAGTTTCCATTTGTTATTCTTAGCAGATGAGGCAAATCGGACATGGATAAAAATAGACAAAATCGGACGAGGTCTTTGTTTGTTATGTCTGTGAAGAAAATAATGAAGAAATGCTGTCTCAAACCGGAACGAACTTTCCGATCTCTTTGGCTTAATTGCGGTCCTAAAGAAAGTTTAGAACGAATCGTTGCAATACACACTCACCTGTATTTTCCGACTAAGCGTGACGTATCGATTCTTCCGAAAATAACTCGGTATCACTAAACCACTTGAATACTGGCTTGCGCCCGAGAGCGCAAGCCAATAAAAGCAAGTTTTCTGAACGTTGGAGACCGTTGGACTGAGCATGTATTTTGTTACCGAATCGGGTGGATGTGATAATCACTACCTTAGCCTCCTTCAATCGGCACAGTAGTGATACGGGCCTATCTCTGTAATGTAACACTGAAAAGTGATTCACTTTTCATCAGTATGCCAGGAAAATATTGCATCATTTAACTTATTTAATATTTTTAAATACAATGAGTACAACACACAAATGCTTCCAAACTGGAGATGAACATGACATTCACAAATACGGTAATCAGTGGTTTTAGATTGTTATTGGTAGTGATACTGCCTCAGTTGTACCAGTTAGCTAAGTTCATTAGCTACCTGGTTGTACTCATCAAGTAAAGGTAAAGGAGTGGGGGTTAGAGACCCACTGTATCTTGGGCACAGCTGATGAAAGGCGGAGCCCATCTCTCTCCTTTCTCTGCCTTATACTCGTACTTGTACTCATATTATATAACAAATTATTAAATAAGTTGAATTATGCAGTATTTTCATGACAGAGTGGTGAAAAGTGATTCACTTTTCAGTGTTACATTGCAGAGATAGGCTTGAATCACAACCGTGCCGATCGACGGAGGCTAAGGTAGTGATTGAAAGGGTTCCGATAGCTAGGTGGTGGAAATCTTTTCCACCTAAAACACCCGGCCTGAAGCTGAAAACGAGCTTCTACTGCACAAAGTAGGCTATTTTAATAGTTATCAGTGTTTCATCGTAAAGAAATCCAACCGATTTCTGTTATCGATTTTTGTTTGTGTCATTGTACCTTGCGAGTATTGCCTTTCCCGTGTGATTAAGAAATAGATCAGCTCTAGCAGTGAATTGTTGAGTAATAATTCACTGTTTGGAGGTCAGTTGTAAACTGACCGACAAACAGAGAGTTATTACTCAACAATTCAATGCTAGAGCTGAACTATTTCGATTCTAACACTCAAAAACGCTGAAAAAGTATTCTTTTTATTCAAACTCCCAACCTTTTTGCCAGCGTGTTCATGCTCCCGCCAATATTCTTAACTGTATCTAAGGTAAGCGTACGTTTTTATGGCGATTTTAGAAAGAAAAAGAGATGTTACACCATCATACGTCTCAAAACGCCACAAAATTACGTCAGTAATGTTAGTGACGTCAGCAATTAGACTCACGCGCTCCGGGACAGAGAATTGTTGCAGAATAAAACACGGAAACTTTCCATTGCTTCTATAGGCGCACTGCGTTAAAATAGTCCATAATTAAAGAAAAGCCCCAAAAAAGAAGATGAAGAAGATCCAAGATCACATTCAAGAGAAAAAAAAGTTTCGCCCACCGGGGGACTCGAACCCACGACCCTCAGATTCCTAAGATTTATTCAGGCTTAAAAGTCTGATGCTCTACCGACTGAGCTAAGGCCATCACTTGTAAGTCTCCACTGCACAAACCAGAAGCAAGAGGGAGAAAAAGAGGAAAAAATGGAGAAAATGGGGGGGGAAGGGTGGGGGGGAAGGGGTATTTAGTACAAGGTGAAAACTAAATTAAAGCCTTTGCAGTAGACCAAATAATGAATGTTTATCCTCAATTACCCTAATGAGGGGGGGTGGGGGGCGGGGAGGGGGTATTTAGTACAAGATGAAAACTAAATTAAAGCCTTTGCAGTAGACCAAATAATGAATGTTTATCCTCAATTACCCTCAGTTATCCATAAAACCATATTTTGTGGGTACCTATTAGATAGGCCTTGCAGAGGCTATTCTAATATGTACCCATAAAATAGGATTTTATTGATTGATATTAAAATATCTCTTTTTTGTCCTTTTAAAACCAACTATCAATTCCTTCCTTTTTTGCTATAAGTTAGGTGCAAACTTGGGGTAACTCCTGTACAGGGATGCGCCTGTGGTGCATCCCATGTTTTTATATATCATGTAACCTGAGAAAATCAATAAATTTGGAAACTTGAAAATTGTGATGTGATTTATTTCAGTATTCAGTGGGTAAAGTGTGCCATCAGAGATACTCAGAACATGCTGAATGTGGAATTTGTATCTTTGTGTTGTAGATTTCTAGAATTTTTTTGTGATCCTTTTTTAATTATAGACCAGACAATGCACAAATATCTGTATTCTTAGCTGGTATTTGTCAGTTGGCTGAATTCCTTCCTTTCTTTTTGTGAAAAAGTTAGCTTTTCAGTCATGAATTCTTACGCCCAAGCTGATTTTATACAATAAAAAAAAACAGTCTATGGTTGAAAGTTATAACTGCATGTAAATTACTTCTTTCACACTGTTTGCTTGTGGCTTAGACAAGTTCTTGAAATAAGTTCACATAATTAAGAAGCCTTCCTGAAAATTTCCTCTGCTTTTTCAAGGGCTTGGAACCTTCTATTGTGCCATGATTATAGACAAGCCATTTATATTTATAAAACGTAAGTTGTAGGTACTTAGAAGTGCATCTAATAAGGACCTACTACTAACGTTTTAATGCAGAAGTGACAGAAAATGTCCTTTAATTATCTCCAAATAACCACAATAATTATTCCACTGATGTAATCTAGTTTACAAAATATCTGGAACTGTGGCACAATAGGCAGCATTAAAAATTCTTTCAGCTTCAAATGCTCCCTCACAGGTATCAGTCGTTGATATTTGAGCAATTAAGAATTTCGAATGTCATTAGTCTTGACAATAATGCCTAAAGTGTACAAAATGCAAGTTATAGAGATCCCTCAATTTGGGCTCCAATATCAGAGGTATCAGCATATGCAAATCACGCCTACCCTCTTTGCCCAGCCATTCAAAATTTTGAAAATGAACCAAGTCATTAAGTTGAAATGGTTTTATGAAAGAGGGGATCTCTGTTTGAAATAAAAAAAATCAATATGACAAAGAAATAAGTGTCAATTTTGACTGCACAAGGTCTCTTTGTCAAAGTCAGTAATTTGCCTCATTGTTTGGTTTTGATTGATTGATTGATCTGATGCTTAACGTCCACAGTAAACAGCTATGGTCATGTCGGGACGGTCAGTTAACCTAACCACACTTTTCCTGGGCAGGCTTAGACCTCCTAAGCGGTTAACCAGTACTAAGTGCACATACTTTCGCCAGTAACTGACAACTGCCCTTCTTGGGTCAGCGGAAGGAGAAACGAAAGTATGTGGTCAGACCAAGTTTCGAACCCAGGACCTGTGGTCAGACCGGGTTTCGAACCCAGGACCTCTGACTTATGAGTCAGGTGCCCTACCGATTACTCTACACGGCCCGGCTGTTTGGGTTCTAAAAGAGTATATATTGGCATAATGCAAATCGCGCCTCAACTCTAATTCCACGCAAAATCTGTCACTACAGAATGAATGAGGCAAATACAAAATTTTGAAATTTGGCAAAGTCATTAGTAATGACAAACACATCTAAAGTGAGCTTCAAAATGACATAGAGATCAGTGACAATTCCGTCTGCAAATCTTGATATCTATGTCTTGCTCTAAGCATGACAGCCAAACTGCTCCTCTCTGATGATCATCACTGGTCTGGCAGCCGGTTGCGCTTTCTTGCGACACCACGGGAAACCAGCTCTGCCCGCCACTCATCAAATGGTTGTTGGTTGTCCCTGGCACACCACCAGTAACCCATGTACTGTTTATGTAGGGGCTGCACCCTCGGCTGTCCACATTTACGACAGGTGGCCTGTTTCTTGGGTACTGCAGGGTCTTGTAGTTTTCTTTTGACACCTGTATGTAGAACTGATGGTGATGCCAAAGATTGGGTTTGAGTTGTT
Source organism: Ctena decussata (assembly GCA_963989385.1). Taxonomy (NCBI): domain Eukaryota; kingdom Metazoa; phylum Mollusca; class Bivalvia; order Lucinida; family Lucinidae; genus Ctena; species Ctena decussata. The sequence continues at coordinate 54,206,612 of OZ022509.1, forward strand.
AGAGTGGCCATGAACTCTGGTGTTGATTGAGTGGCCATGACAGTCGGTGTTGTGACTATGGCTGTCGTCATTTCAGTGGCTATGGCTGTCTGTTGTCTGCTACCGGGCTGTTGTAGCAGGAACAATGCAGGAGCTGGTGGTGACTTGGGCAAGATGGATCTGACAGCTTGATGATCAGAAGTGGCAGATTTCTTGCGTCTCATCTTCAGCTTTGCCATTCCAGCTGTGTCTGGTGGCAAGTTGAACTTGAATGGTTCCCCCATACTTCCCATTCCTATAGTATCAGGCTTTCGTTTTGGAGCTGGGGCACCACTCCCTGCCATTGGGGCCTGAACCTTTTCTATTCCCTGCAGGAGAATTTTAAGATCTTCTTCCTTGCCTTTTTGATTATACCTGAAAATAGAAAAACGTGCAAATTGTAATGAATAAAATCTGACATTTGAGTTGCTTCATAACAAAGTCAACACCATGGGCATCTGCTCAATCTGATCAGTCATAGCTGTGTGTCTAATGAGTAACTAAGGGCCTCAGCGTTCTTTATGCAGACAGTGAAGACTCTGTAGTTGGTTTTGTCAAGAAGTCTTATTTGATTATCAAATTCCAAAATAAGTGGAAAATAGTGAAGACCATGATAACACTGCTTCTTTACAGCCTGATCTGGGCCAGCAATGTTTGCCTAGACTTAACAGTGCATTTCTCTGTGATAGTGATAGTTGCATATTAACTGTCCTTGGCATACCCATCACTCTGCACTAGTTATTACCAGGCCTCGAGGTTATAAAACTTTTTTCATGCTCAACTCAGCTGAGCATGAAATTGTATCTGCTCATAAATATAAAAATAGCCTGAATTAGTGGAATGTTTAGGCTTTAACCACCAAAGCTAGTCTTATTTTCTTCTAATAAATATTAAAATGCCAAGAAGAATAAATTGTATGCTCAGCTGATTGTATGCTTGATTGCATACTGATTGCCCTTGACCTGCAATTCACATTCCCTTGTCATTGACAGAAATTTATGTTAAGTCTTGCATTAAAGTGCTTTACTCTGCAGAAGTGATATTGTCATTTTGATCCTTCAAGCATGCATGATATTGCCCAGTGCCTTATACCTACACTTCATAATCCAGTCATTTTTATCCATGCAGGTGCGAGGTCGACATGTGATTTTTTATTACTGATCCCGTTATAATACAATAAACAAGAGCTGTCGCCTGACAGCATAGCTCGCCTGAATAGGTGCTTGCCCATCACACAAGCTCTATGGTGGTGTGGACTGCTATGCATAAAACTTCAGGAAAGCATGTACAAAATGACAACACATTTATAAACAAAAGCTATCTCAGAAATAAGTCTTAAAACTAAAAAAAAAAAAAAAAATCCACATGAAATTTCAAAGTCCATGAGCTTGAGGTCAAAGAACTAAGAGGGGGGGGGGACTACGATATATGAAAACCTTGAACCATTATCTAACATCAGTCCAAGTATTAATATCAACTGAGTCCATCGTGGCACTTGGAAATTATGTCATCATTAATATAAAACTTTAACCAAAATCTTTAAGACAAAACTCAAAGTCCATGACCTTGACATCAAGGTTATCAAGTGGGGTAAGTATACAGTGTTTTCTAAAAACTCAAAAAAGTGTCTAACATCAGTTCAAGTGTAAACTAAATCTCTGCCAAGCATTATGAATCAGTATGCAATTAGAAAACTTTAATAATGACCAAATTTCCGAAGCGAGGCTGGGGTAGTACACTGTATAAGCTTGGACTGATATCTAATTACAGAGCAAATCTGAAAAGAATTCATCTATGGGTTTAGGAGATATGTGTCTTTAAAAAACTTTAACCAAAACATCCAATCAATAAAAGGACAACTTTCTAAGTCCATGATCTTGACATCAAATCACTGAGGGGGGTGGGGATAGTACTTTGGACCAATATCTAACAACAGTGCAAGTATCAAAGGAATCCATCCATGGGTTAAGGAGATATTGGGCTTTATAAAACTTTAACCAAAACATCCAGTCCAAAAAACTCCCAATTTTCTAAGTCCATGACCTTGACATCAAGGTCAAGGAGTGGGGTGGTACCCTTTTAAACTTTGGACCAATATCTAACTACAGTGCAAGTATCAAAAGAATCCATCCATGGGTTAGGGAGATATAGGTCTTTAAAAAACTTTAACCAAAACATCCAATCCGGATGCCGACGCCAGGGTGACAACAATAACTCTTCCTGAACTTTCGTTCAGGCAAGCTAAAAACAACTCACCATTGTTGTATTGTCTTGTTGTTTAGACTAGGAAGCTGAATCTCAGTCCTGTCCATGACACGCCTGTTTTTGATGACCAGTTTCTGGATATTTGAATATCCCTCCCTGATCAAGGTCCATCTGGTGGTACTCTTTATAGCGCCAGACTGTGTTTTCACACGCCGATCACTTGGATATGTGGCCAAAAGCTGTTCCACTGTGGCCTCCACATATCTGTTGCAGTTTGGCCAGTTTGCTCTTGTGGAATTTGGACCAAGGATGGCTCTGTAATATATAAAAAGGACTTACTTAGTCAACATAGCTCTTAACTAGCCTAGAGCCATTTAATGAATTTCATATGAAATGACCATTCATGTAAGATCCTATTATGTATACCTAGCAAAAATATACATGACAAAACCATATTACATCTAATAAGCACCCATTCAGCGAACCATTTTCAAAATAATGAGAGTTTTGGGGCCAAAATTTCACTCATAAGCACACTACCCATGAATTTCAGATAAAAAAATAAATTTCAAAAAGTACACATTTTCTGTTGACAAAATCTAATGCCCCATTCACATGCGCAGATTTACTTACGTAAGTATATTTGCCCATAAGTAAATTTGCTCACGTGAGTAAAATTACCTTGATAATGCTCTGGGTTTGAATAACCTACTCATGTAAGCAAATTTGCTTACGTATGTATTTGTGTTCACATGACGAATTTACTTACGTGAGTAAAATTTGCATATATGCAAAAAATATTTATGTGAGCAAATCTGCGCATGTGAATTATTCATTAACAAGACCTGTCCCCGTACAGGATAGCTCGCCTGCAGTGCCTTGTCCATCACATAAAAAAACTTTGACGTAAAACTTTAAAGTGTGACGCCCACGCCCAAGTGACAATAGCTCTCTGTACTTTGTACAGGCGAGCTAAAAACCAGTAGGTATTGATTTCTAAGCTACCCAGTGAGCATAGGAGAGCAGCTGTTTTCAATTATTAAGTGCTTGTCTTGCTGAGCTAAGCCTTCCCTTATTTACTACTGCCTGTCTAAATCATTCCCAGTCTTCTCTACAGCGGGTGTAATAACCAAGGAAAAAGATGTGTCAAAATCGTGTAGAGTTTGCCGAGTATATTTGAGCCTTGTCCTGAGAAAATCTGTTGTAAGCCTATGTAAGCAACAAAAGCACAGCCTGATCAGCACCTTCATTGTTTGCTGCTTAGATAGTACAAGGGCTCTAGTTTTTATGGCCCTTTTTAAAATGCAGACCAGTGTGAGTCTGACCTGGTTGGAAACCCTCGGGCTGATGTAAGTCCTGATTGAATATATATAAAACGTCATACTGCAGTGTTTGGTAAAATACAGAACTTTATTTGCACTCAGCTTCCATCAGCAGAAACTGTATCAGACTCACTGTTGCTTGTCAAACATGGTTTATGCAGAATAAAGACTCATGCAAATAAAATCCTATATTTTACCAAAGTACAAATGTACTGTAGAATAACCCATAAATGTACCAGTAGTAAGAACATACCTTTCAATACTGACGACACCTGGCGCTACATTCTTCTTTTTGCTTCTGAACCGACCAGTTGGAGATTTTGTGAACCTATCTGGAAATTTGGTTCTTTCCTTGTCAAACTGACTCAGTCCACTCCACAGAAGAATGATCTCATCCGCTTGCTCAGATGATAGTCCTGTCTCTTGCTCATGAAGCTTAGCTAAGCAGCTTGCCAGTTTTATGACTGCTGAATAGCCAGCTATGTTGTCAGGCCCGATATCACTCTGTAAAAAAAGTAATTATATCATAACCATGTGCAAAATATGTGATACAAAAGCAATGTAACAAGCATGCAGATATCAAACAACATCAGAACACTTGATATCAGCATGCTTAAAATCAATCTTTATTCAGTCACTTCATTTTCTTTAACAATGTGCTCTGAATAGCTTTTAATTGCAACTACCGTAAAAACTCTATGTATTGGGACAGTTAGGTCTGAGCAAATAGTGCAAACCCAGATCAGACTACTCCTCAAGGAGCAGTCTGATCATGGTTTACACTATTTGCAAACCCAGATCAGACTACTCCTCAAGGAGCAGTCTGATCATGGTTTACACTATTTGCAAACCCCGATCAGACTACTCCTCAAGGAGCAGTCTGATCATGGTTTACACTTTTTGCAAACCCAGATCAGACTACTCCTCAAGGAGCAGTCTGATCATGGTTTACACTATTTGCAAACCCAGATCAGACTACTCCTCAAGGAGCAGTCTGATCATGGTTTACACTATTTGCCATCCCATTTTAATTTTTGGAGACATTACTGCACTATAAAACCAAACTGTTCCAATTTTAGGACAATTATGGTAATTATTTTTGGTGTCCCAAAATTAAGATTTTTTACAGTAACTAAAATATGTATAAAATTTGTGCTGTGGAAAAGCTACTTGCAATTGCTTGAGGCCACAACGGATGGCACCCCAGAAGAAGCTTAAACCAGGGACCTCTTACTCAGATGCTTTCGCATGTTTTTCATTTGCAAGAACTTGTTTTAGATAGCATGAAAGCAACAATAGGTCAAGGGAAAAACATTCATACAGATATGTAAAATCTGACTCTGCCATGAAAACTCATTTTGAACATGTAAAAGTATAACATTTATTTTTATAGCCAAAAAATAATTGGCTATCTTACTGATACTGCTCAATATTTTACCTTATGAGGATATAAACAGACGCTACCAAGCTAGTTCCCTTATGAGGATGTCTGAATACAGACACTCCCAAGCTAGTGCCTTTCAATAAATATTGAAAAATATTTTTTGTTATAAGAGCAATCCTTCCCACGTTGGAAAGGAGAAATGTGTCTCCATAAGAGCCTTATTTCACACAACTGTAAGTAGCTCAAATCAAACTTTGTTTGTTTGTTGGATTTAAGCAATCAAGTCAGAAAAGAGGTCTTGTATCATGGCCTATATTGTTTCCCTTGATGTTTGGTATGCAGTATTTGAATTACCAACAGACATCAGCATCTTATCAAGTAGGCGGAGCTTCAGATTCCCATTCAGTTACACTGAGATTAATTCAAAACTGTGGTCTAACTACCATGCAGTATTAACAATACTGGACAGTTCATACAGTCCATTCTACTAAAGACAAAAGAAGCTGTCGAATGTGAATTAATTTTCAGACACCTGTTGTTGAATAGCTAGGGAAAAAAGAAGCTTAGTTGGGTAAAGAGAGTTTTATTTACCATTTAAACAATGCACAGTCAGACATTATTCTGTACAGTGTTAAGGCACAGTGACTTGGAATTCATCATTTAATACAAATTTGCAAACAAAGTAGACTAACGCGCCAAACCATTATATTTGAAGTTCAAAATTTCCTGCAATTTTTGGCTGAGGTAATTAGCTTATCAGCCAAGTTAAAAAGTGGGCCGCAAAAGCATAAATATGCCAGACTTGATTATAGGAGCTAATTCAAACAATGTCACCTGCAGCAATAAATATTCTGAAAGGGACAGCCACGGAAGAAAAATCTGGTTTCTGATTGGACCATGATACAAAACATTTAGAAAATTGACTGTACTTGTAATTGATATAACAAGTTATATCAATTACTCGTACAGTTCAATTCTCTAAATATTACATATTGAGCCAGTCAGTTACCTAATTCACTAAATATTACATATTGAGCCAGTCAGTTACCTAACAGGCTGTTCCTCAGCAAGCCTCCTTGCGACAGTTTACCAGTATTAAAAGTCCTTTACCAGTATCTATTGGCCATTCTTTTGTCAGTAACTGCTAACTTGCTATTAAATATTGAATCAGCGGAAGAGGGCGGAAAGTCTCCTCAAAAGAATCTGCTGGATGCAAGGACATACTATTAAACAAACTAAAGCTGGCCTTATCTTCTTTCTTACATACTTACATCATCATGAGCTGTCTCTCCTTCTTCTCCCAGTTCGAGAGGTATGTTTGCCTGCTGATCTCTGTCAGGTGAATGTCTGGGCAGCTGAACAGGTTCTGCATCAGCTGAAAACAGTAAAAACAATGACACATTAAATGTCAGAATAAAACAAGCTCTGTTTCAAGAAAACCAGTCTTTGGGATTTCCCACCAGGTCAGCCATAAACAACGGTGTGTTGTAACAGGGGCTAGCAATGTCAGAAATTTTAGATGTAGATACAGGAGGCACCACAAGTCTAGGTGATGTTCAGGCTGTGCTATTGCACAGCTGTTCTGCCCCTGGCTGATCTATGCCTTTCTTGTTTGCACCTGCATAAAGCAGCTTTTCTTTCTCATGATAAGGCTCATAACTGTAGAAAACATCTGATCATACGTATAGAAAAAATCTGAATATTCAAGCACACCTCAGTATTTCTTTGCATTACTAGTTGGCTGTTGTTTTTTTTTTTTTTTTTTTTGGCTCCTCAGTTTGTTCTAGGGTTCCTTAAGTAACTGAATGTTTTGGCTGTTTTCCCCATAATAATGCTTATTCTACAGTGCTTGCAGGGTTTATCTTATGAAGTAACTGTGATTCAGTGGTTAAGGTCCTGTCATAAATAATGATATGAACACAAATTAACACTTTCAGCAGGAACAAGTATATGTAACCTAATGAACATTTGCAATTTTTCATGAACTAAACAAACTTTGAAGGTGATACAAGAATTCCACGGAATGCGGTGTCTCGCCTGTCAGCGCTTTGTGAAACTGACCTAAACGCAAAAACCCGATGAAAGTTTACGCCGCCGCCGACGACACCGGAAAAGCAATACCTATGTCCTGCTTCTGCTTTGCAGGCGTGACAAAAATCGCTTTTAAAAGGTCATGTGATAACAGAATCTTGCATTCGTGATCATTTCATATTTAATTTATTAAATTCACAGACTCTGGTGGGAGTCTAACCTGGTGGAAAACACCAAAAATATTCCTCCCCCACCCCACACACACAAAAGACACATTTTTTTAAGGGATAAATACCTCGAGTATCTGCTGGTGGCTGTAGGTCAACATGATCTGGCTCGGTCTGTCCACTAAGTAGTCCCTCCACTGACTCTACAAAAATAATGACCTTCACATTATTTCTTCATGACGAATAGGCCAAAACCCACCAGAACATCAAAAATAAGAGCTGTCGCCTGACAGCATAGGTCGCCTGAATAGGCTTAACCATTTAACAGTCGCTATGGTGGTGTGGACTGCTATGCATAAAACTTCAGGAAAGCTATCTCAGAAATAAGTCTTAAAATAAAAAAAATCCATATGAAATTTCAATGTCCATGAGCTTGAGGTCAAAGAACTAAGGGGGGAAAGGTGGGGGGGTGGGGGGGGGGGGGGTTCTGTAAATAAACTTTAAACCAAAACATCCGATCAATAAAAAGACAATTTTCTAAGTCCATGACCTTGACATCAAGGTCACTGAAAGGGGTGGGGGTAGTACCTCGAAAAACTTTGGACCAATATCTAACTATAGTGCAAATATCAAAAGAATCCATCCATGGGTTCAGGAATATAGGTCTTTAAAAAACTTTAACCAAAACATCCAATCCGGATGCGGACGCGGACGCCAGGGTGACAACAAAAGCTCTTCCTGAACTTTCATTCAGGCGAGCTAAAAAAGGACCCTCTTGTATGCTAGCCTCTTTTTGTCCTAACCACATAAACCCATTTTGTGGCCACCTTAACATTTTATTAATCACATCTAAACTACATTGTGATCACCTAAAATTTCGCCACCAAAGTACCAGTTTGTATGCTCGAAAAGACAGCCTGATGGATGGAAAACAGTACAGCATCCCCCATAAACAGTTACTGGGCAGTACAATAAATGTTTCATGAAATTGAAAAAGGAAAACTTCCAAAAATAAAATGTGATAAAACTTGACTGACAAATAATTGATGACTCAGACAGAAGGCTTTGTATTTTTCAAGATTTACAAACGCCATCAAAAACTAGAGAGTACATTTTAATGACATTATTCTGAGGGGTTAACAGTTCAGCTACTTGTGAAAATAGAATCTTCCTGTGCCTAATAACTGAATCTTTCAGTGAAAATCAATACATCTTCACCTCAAATGAACAAAAACTAGAAAATTGTGTCTGTAAGAAACTAATGATGCCCCTGTGCAGCGCCTGTCACATGACGTGTATATCCATAAAGCACATACAAAGAATCCATTGAAAACATATCCTACCATGTAAAAAATTGCCCAAAATGACTAAGTTAAAAAGGCTGTGATTCTATCAAAATTAATTCTAGATCTATCTAAAATGCCTCATGCATATCAGGCATGCATATCTTCAAATATGTCCACAATATGTAGACATGGTTTGAAAAAGATCCATTGAAAACTGTGGAGCAAGTTGATAACACAAACTCCATACCCTACAATGCAAAAATTTCCCTAGAATGACTAAGTTCAAGAGGCCGTAACTCTGTCAAAATCAATTGTAGGTTCAACAAAAACCCACATGCACATCTTCAATACATTCACAACATGTATGCAAGGTTTGAAAAAGATCCTTGAAAACTGTGAGAGGAGTTGACTACACAAACTCTATACCCTACAATGCAAAATTTTGCCTAAAATGACTAAGTTCAAAAGGCCGTAATTTTGTCAAAATTAACTGTAGGTTCAACAAAAACCCACATGCACATCTTCAATACATTCACATCATGTACGCAAGGTTTGAAAAAGATCCATTGAAAACTGTGAGAGGATTTGATTACACAAACTCTATACTCTACAATGCAAAAATTTGCCTAAAATGACTAAGTTCAAAAGGCCGTAATTTTGTCAAAATTATTTATATGTATGGAAAGTTTGAAAAAGATTCATTGAAAACTGTGAGAGGAGTTGATTACACAAACTCTGTACCATAAAGCGTGACGAACAGACAGACGGACAGACAGGGGCAAATCTAACTGCCCCCCCCCCACCCCCCGACTATTGTCACGGGGGGAGGGGAAAAAAAAAGACATGATGCATCAACATTCATAAATATAGTAACAAACCTGTAGATGTAGATTTAGCAGGTGTGGCTGGTAGAGTCTCTATGTCTGGTATAGTAAGATCGGCGACACTTTCCGGCTCCCCAAAGCCTTCATCTTCATCCTCTACAACATCTACCCTTGAATCATCTTCCAAGGCAGTAGTAGCTTCTGCATACCTGACTCTCTGTTCAGTGCCACCTTGTGAGGACTGGGAGTACAAGTACTCAAGGCCGATAAGTTCACCTAAATAGAGATAGAAATGATCCAGCTCATGAGATAATAGCAGTCATGCAGTGGGAATAGTTGTCTCCATACTAAAGGAACTTCTCATGTAGACTTGCCTGAGCTTCCCCTGGCAGTAATAATAATAATGATAATAATAATAATAGTAAATACTAGTGACAGGGTTACGGTTCTTGTCCACTGCACTTCCCCTTGTTGTCCTCTACCAATGTGTGAAGTTTCATTTAGTTCCCCCTTATACTTTCAGAGATATGCTCCGGACAAAAGTGTGATGGCTGGATGGACGGACAGACAGACAGACAGACAAAGCGGCAACTTTATGCTCACCCTTCGGGGAGCATAAAAAACAATTTATATTATTCCATGTACCTGTGTACAGAATGATAATTGCATCTTTAGAAAAGTAATACTGGGATCCTTACAAGATTTTCTTGGATGCCTTATTCTTACCTTCATTTGAAACAGAAGGAGAACCATTAAAAAATGAAATACTCTTCCTCTGTTTATCAAAACAATACAAAAGCAAATTAAAATGTTTCATAGCTTATAGGGCATTTATGGCATTTATGTAAGAAGAAATACAGTACACCTCATAAACATTTTACATGTATTTATGGAGTACTTGTCTGTTGCATATACCCCATCTTTGAATTGTTCAATCATTTTAGCAGACTTAACATTTAGTGGAATAGAGTTCCAAATTTTAGCACCAGAGCTAATGAACTAGCATGTATATTTCCTTGACAATGAAGCACTTTTTTATCACATTCAAGTGATATGGTGCAGGCAATTTAAGTAAAACATTTTTACTACGGCTTAAAATCAAATGATCAAAGCTACTATGTATATTGTTGTCACAGTTGACTGACACATTACAATATGTTGGTCATTTGTTGATGAATATTACTTGAAGCCTCAAAATATTCTAACTGACCTAAAAGTGTAACTTACTTATTGGTTAACGGTTAACAGTTCACCATTTAAGTTACTTCTTTATTTCCCAGCCAAACATAGGCAGTTGAATCATCAATATACCTGTGTATTTTCTTGGTGCTGAGAAGTCCTGACAGAAGTCCCTTTTCAACAAATCCTGTGAGAGCTTGTTGACTGAATGGCGCAGAATTCCATCGTACGACAAGGGTTCTGTATGTCTTTGCGTTTCAACAGCATCTCGCGCTCTGTCCTGATTCCATCTATTTAGTCCATCTAGGAGATACACTTGGAAATTGACATCTCCAGCAAGTGTTCCTATAAAGTAATATAAATGTCATATTACCTCTCGCAATGAGAAGATCTGCTTTATACCAATGCAAACAACAAAAGCACTGATAAGCATGCTGATCCGTTCAGTCTTAAGCACCTTTGTGGTTACCTGCCTTGATATCAGCTTCTAGATTCAGAGCTTCATGGTTCTATAAAGCTTTTTTAACTAAGCATACCAGATTGGGTCTTACCAGGCCTGGAGGATATTAAACTTTTTTCATACTCCTCATCTGAGCATGAAGCATGAAAATTATCCTGCTCATATATGTTGAAATGCAAATAATTTGTGGCATTTTTACATTTATGAGCAGGATAAATTACTGGCTTAGATGACTAGAACTAGAAATTCCATTGATTCTGACTACTATTGATTTTAATAAGCAGTTTAAATTTTAAGCTCAGTTGAGTTGAGCTTAACCCTCCTCATATTGACCCTCCATTTTGGACATAAATTTCTGAGCAAACAGATCCAGCTTTAGTAACAAGGTAACAGTCTTTGCTTTAGTCAAATGAATAAATAAGTATAATAAATTGCAGACAAATGAGCCACGCAACCACAAAACCAACATAGTGGTTGTGCGCCCGGCCCAGACTCAGATCAGCCTGGGCATCCGATCAGACTATCCGCCCAGTCTGATCAGATGCTTAGCTATGCATTTAAAGGCTAGCGTAGGGTCTAAGCTACTGCCATGCGGACAGCAAAGACTCTGATCAGACTGGGCAGATGCCCAGGCTGATCTGAATCTGTGCTGGGCGAACAACCACATTGTTGGTTTTGTCGCATTGCGGCTAAAATACTTTCAACAGTTAAGCTAAGTGTTTGTTGTATTTTTTTTTTAATTTTTCATATTTACCAGGAATAAATCTGTTCATGTGGAGATGGAAGCTCTCCAGTGATGTAGAGCCTCTTGCACAGCGATAAACTGGCAGTTCTACACCACCCTTCCGTAGTGTCTTCACCTGCGTATATAGCATCACACCCTGCGGGTCTTGAATACATGTAACATGGTGGCTCTGTTTGGCCCAGATGTCTTGGACTTTGTTGCCTTCAAAGAGTGGGACACCAAGAATGTCGAGAGCTTTCTCTCCCTCTAGTGACTGTATCAACTGACTGATCAGAGCTGTAGTTTTAATGGTGCCTCTGGTTATTCGTCTACAGTGGAGTGATAGTTCGTCTTTCTTGATGTGACGAATTACGTCGGCTTCACTGGGATTGGTGATATGCTGTTGTAGAAGCTCAGCCCGTTTAGCCTTCTTTAACAGATTCAAATCATCCTCATCCCACTGGAATATGCACTTGCTCAGACTCGCCATAAATACACCATAGAGAGGGTGGGCATCTGTTGTACAGCCACTGGTAAACCGTCTCATAAAATGCCAGATATCTAACCTGTAGATACAAACAAGCCCTGATCCAGGGGGTGGGCTTTCGGGCTTGAGCCCCGCCACCTTGGACTGGTTAGATTGAAAAGTATGTTGTGACATCTCATTAGAATCGCCTCAGCGAGGCAATTCTGAGGAGATATCACAACATATATTTCAAGGGAAAAAATAGGCAGTAGCAAATTTTCCCAACAGTTATTCAGAGCCCCACCAGTACGTGGTGGTCTGGATTTGTGCCTGACAAACATTTTTACTATACAGCAAACTGTACCATACTAAGTCCTGTATGTTACTTGAAGTAAGATGTGCAGTTTTAATTAATAAATGTTTTTTTTTTTTGTTTGTTTGTTTTTTCATTCCGAGTAAAAACCTGACTTTGCACATCAGATTTTTATTCTTACCCCTGAAATGAAACAAAGTTATCAACTGTCAATCCTTATAATTTCATTTCATGTAATTTTCTTGCAAAATATATTAAAGAAAGGTCATGTGTTGTGGGTAGCTATTAGAATTACCTGGGGCCAAATAGTGGACAAATTCCCCAAAATGATCAGTGTCATTCATACACCAACTACAGTTTTCCTCATTTTTTGCTTAAGTTCTGTGCAAACCTAGGCTTAAATTTTCATGGAGATATTTCAACAATGATAGTAGAAACCAGACTGAACAATGTTAGCATGAATTAAAGCGAGGAAAAAAGCTGGTTATCTCCTAGAAATTCACATGTTCACTCATTATCATCGTGATTTCTTATCTGACAGTTCTCTTCTGCCTTCTCCATGGCAGAATATTTATTTTTCACCTTATATAGGTAACATGACAAGGGATTTAAAATGTTTGAGGGCTGACTAGTATGCCTACATAAAAATTGTTGAATCAATAATTACCTCACATTGAGATATGGCCAGTCAAAATATTTTCCAATAAAGCCATTCCCACAACAATCTCTGTCAACATAAAGCAGTTGGGGTGCAGGGGCTGCAGCTAGCTTGTATCGTCTACAGAGTCCTGTTATCATGTTGGAGAGGCCTTGACCTTCATTGGTTGTCAATACAGACATGATAACTTGGCCGTGCTCATTGCCAACATTGGTGGCCCACATGGCTGTCTTTGCACTCCTTCCTGCAAAAAAGGAAGCTGTTTTATTAAAATACTTATAATATTGAACATTGTAGTAATAGGTGAAAATAAGACTTTAAATGTAGCAGACAGTGAGCAAAGCTCTAATACTCCTGTCATAGCCGTCAGACATTTGAGAATAATAAGAAGAAAGAGGCTGAGTTAAAGTTAAAACTTTCTGAGATATTCTTATGCCTTTAATATATAACTAACAAAGGCTCCGACCATTCAGGTCTGATCAGTGTCTTTGTTGTTTGTTTACCAACACAGAAGTGGAAAGGTATCGTTTCTATACCTGAAATAACAAGTTTCTACTTTGTCTAAATAGCTGAGCAGATTGGTTTGACTTTGATAGCTGGTTGCAAACTTTAAAGTCTTCATAGTCCTATCAGTGGTAAAAATCGTCCAAATACGAATCATTTTTCGTATAATTTGTTTAGTCTGTTGTAACCCTTCTGTTGGTCTAAATTATCTAGTTCAATAAAGATAGCTGAGTTGCCACCTATTTGGGAAAGAGCTGCTGACTCGGCTTATCACTTGTAATTTATTGTTTGTTGGGATGTCTTTGTCAATCTTTCCCTTTGATGTTGGGGATAGGGTTTGGGATCTGATTCAGTCAGTTCCTGAAGTGTAGTTACTCTCTAAATTTATAAAACCTATACAACCTTCAGAATTGATGATAATATGTCGGTTGATGTGCTTTTTTTGTATCATAAAACTGGCAAAAAAGGTGGAACAAGGTATTTAAAAAAATGATAAGTCTCTCCATAAAAATATGTTTTTTGGCCTCTGGTTTCCCGTAAAGCAATGAAATAATGCAACACCGGCGCAGTCAATGGGATCCTTGCCTTACATATTTGTACATTGTATTTTTATCACCTGTTAAATGCCTGTACCTAGTATTTTTATCTCTTTTACCTTGTGTTTTTACCATGTAAGAAAGCTTGTGAAATTGAAAGTAGGTCATTTTAGTTGGCAACTAAAATGACCTAGTTATTATTTCAAATCTTTTTAATGAGAAACTCAAGGATTTTTTTTTTTCAATTTGTGAAGCCGGCCAGTCACGATCATAATCAGTGATGAAACTGTAGTGAGAAGCTTGCAGTGATACTCACAATAAAATGTTTCACGCTGATAGAGCAATGGGGCCTTTAAAGCAAATTTAATCATAATAAAACTCAAACATAATCAATTACCTGCCAGTTTTTTGGTTATTTTTTTGGTAGAATCCAGCTTCAGAATGTTGCCAAAGAGGGAGGTTATTGAAGCCTTTATGTAGTCTAGTCGTTGTAAGACATCCAGCTGGTACACAGTCATAAGCCATCTATGCTGCGGGACGGGCGTCATTGGTGGTGGTTCTTTAGGACTAGTTGAGGAAACAAAACGACCCACTTGAGACTGTTTGAAAATCATCTGATTGGAGAGGTAGTGATGGACCTGTTGCTCATAGTAGTTACCATGAAGCTCCTCTAACTGTCTGCGCACCATACTGCTACTATTTCCTAAGCCACGGTATCGTAAAAACCCAACAACCCTCTTGTCACAGGCATACTTGCTAGTCAATATACATGGGAACAGTAGCTGTCTGTCTAAATCAAGCTGGCTTATGATACTGTGAGCCCAAGCTGGTAGCTGTTGAAACAAAAGGACAAAATATAAGGAGTCAATACATTTAAAGCAATCAAATCTGAGCCACAACATGAGAAAATAATGATTTTTATGAAAACATGTGTACGTACGTATGCAACTAAAAAGCTTGTTGCAAACTTGAAGCACCACTTGCCACTTCTTTGCAAATCAGTATGGCATATCTGCTTCCTTCTACATTCTTAATAATTTTGTTTTGCTCACCAGGCTGGTACAGATCTTTAACATTGGAGCTTAACCTTTAAACCAACAACATGGTGTTTGAGCCCAGCCTGATCAGTCTTAGCTGTGCACTCACAGGATAACTAAGATTATATTTTTTTCCGAAATAAGACTCTATACACTGATCAGACTAAGTCTAAGCCAGGGCTGATCTGTGTCATTTCTAGACAAAAAGCCAACATTTTAGTTGTGTGGCTCGCCAAAAAATTAGAATAACATACCCCCGGTGGTAGCCATCCAATATACGAAAATTTCCATATTCATAACATTGGAGTGAAAGATGGAAAAAGGAAACAATAGAAAAAGAAGGCAAAAATAAATCTTGGCACATTGGTTTTTTTTCTAGTTATATTCTTGGATGTCCTCATTGAGTATACCAAATTTGAAGACTGTAGCATTCATAGATGCTGAGCTGATATGATTGAAAAATACAACTTGTCATACCTGATATTTGTACCAAATTTCAAAGTCCTATGTCAAGCAGTTGCTGAGAAAAGTTTGAAAGAAAAAAAAGTTTCCAAACTATAAAACGGACAGTGTTACAGAAAAAGCAAAAACTATATACCCTGTATATACTTTGTATACCAGGGGTATGACTGACCTTTCTTCCACACCTGGTGCACTTCAGATACTCCGTAGCCAAGACATAGAAGGACTGTATGTCTAGTACCAGCCGAGTCTTCTGATACATTCCAGATTTAGTAAATTCCCCTCCACACGAGATGTTACTGTCTAGATCTGTATGTGGACACCGGAGACATACACCCCACACAGTCAGTGGCAACCAAAGGAACATTCTGTGGGCAAAATATCCATCTACAGAATTCATGTTGTTGGTAGATATGCTGGGTTGAGGAGGATGGTGCCACAGCTGGTAGCCCTTTTCTGTCTTGAACTCAATATTGTTGTTAGGGTTGAGTCTGAAGAAGGCAGCTGAAACCCATTTGTGATCCACCGTAGGTAAGGTTTGTCTCCAATTTTGGTAAAGAAGAACATCTGAAAGATTAATAATGATTGCATCAAAATATGAAGGTATAAAAATGGGTAGTTTATGTTTATTTGAAAGTTCTTGTGTACCAACACAAATTTTCAACTCAAAGGTCAGATGGGTTTGCTTAGTAAAGGCAAACTATGGCTACCAGAATATCAGATACAAATTAAGAATTGAAATTTATTTTTTTGCATTTCACTGAGGTATGAAATGTCTGGAAAATTACATCTAATTTTGCATGAAAACCGAGATTAGATTAGAAGAATTTCATGATAATTTGCATGAAAACCAAGGTTTTTATGATAAAATTTTATGTAATTTAAATGACAGTTCATACCTCAGTGAAATGCAAAAAAAAGAATCTTTCAATTTTTATAATCACAACTTCTTTCTTTATTCTTTCTCTTTAGTATTATTTTTATTATTTTCTCCTTACGATTACGTTTTCTGTTAATAATGTTTCACGCATTTAGACTATGACATGCAAACGAATACGTCACAAGGTCTGAAAATCAAGATGGCAGCTAGATTGCATTAGACAGCTGATCGGCATGAATACAGGCTTAGACCTCCTAAGCGGTTAACCAGTACTAAGTGCACATACTTTCGCCAGTAACTGACAGCTGCCCTTCTTGAATCAGCGGAAGGAGAAACGAAAGTATGTGGCAACTGATCCAAGTCTTTATTTTCTAGCTAAAAAGTTCATATACATGACAATGGGTGAAGTGGCTTATGTATAGGGCCAACCTAAACAAATTTGTTGGTTTTCTTTGCTCCTACCTACCAGGCCCAAAACTGGACCTAGACCCCAAAAATTATTGCTTTTATAAGATTTTTTTCACTTCTCAGATGACATAAAACTATGATAAATTTCTAAAAGACTGTGCATATATATAGATATTTGCAGGCTGATTTGTCCCTAAGTGTGTGATATGTTAGTATAAGATAATACACAGAAGTTTAATGATACCTGGAGTAGCTGATGATTGCTGCAATGTCTGGGAAGTTGGAAGCTCAGACGTCTGGGAAGTTGGAAGCTCAGACTGTGCATCATGTAATTCTTCAGTGATGTCTAACTGAACAGTACCTATTAAATAGAAAAAAACAACAATGTAAAGGCCCAAACTTGGAGAATGCATGATACAAAGTCCAAGTAGAGTTCAGTACTGTGGTTGTAAGTGATACAGAGTCAAACTAGAGACGAGTACTGTGGTTGTAAGAGATACAGAGTCAAACTAGAGACGAGTACTGTGGTTGTAAGTGATACAGAGTCAAACTAGAGACGAGTACTGTGGTTGTAAGTGATACAGAGTCAAACTAGAGACGAGTACTGTGGTTGTAAGTGATACAGAGTCAAACTAGAGACGAGTACTGTGGTTGTAAGTGATACAGAGTCAAACTAGAGACGAGTACTGTGGTTGTAAGTGATAGAGACGAGTACTGTTATGACTGTCGATGATACACTGTGAAGTAGGTGCCAGCTTTATGATGTAATTGATTCACAGTCAAAGTAGGGACCAGTACTTTGACTGCAGATGATACACAGCAAAAGTAAGGGGCCAGTACTTTGACTGTAGGTGATACACAGTCGAGGTAAGAGCCAAAATCAATTCAGGGGCCTGTGCTGTGACTAAAAATGATACACACTCAAAGTAAGGGCCAGAATTATGACTGTAGGTGACATATACATAGTTTGACATTTATGACATTTACCAATCAGACATCACATTACATTTGCAAGTGAATCAGAATAATGGTTTAATGTATCATGTCTTCTATCAATTACCTTTAGATGTAGCCAAAGAATCGCCACTCTGGACTGGAGAAGATGATTGTCCAACTGAAGAAGACTGGGTATTTATATGTTGTAACACAGTATGTCCTACAAGGAATAAAGAAGTAAAACAGATAAGCACTATGTCTGGCCCATATCATTACAATCTATGATCCCGTACAGAACCATATCATACCTATGCACCATCTATGACCCAATATTATACCTCCTGCACCATCTATGATCCAGTAGGACCCATATCATACCTACGCCATCCATAATCCAGTACTGGCCAATATACCTCCTGCACCATCTATGATCCAGTAAGACCCATATCATACCTGAGCACCATCCATAATCCAGTATTGGCAAATATCATACCTCAGCACCATCTTAATCCAGTACAGACCAATACCATACATCCTGCACCATCAATGATCCCGTATAGACAAATATCATACCTCAGTACTATCTTTGATTTAGTACAGACCAGTATCATACCTCAGCACCATCTATGGTCCAGTACTGACCAATATCATACCTCAGCACTATCCATATCATACCCTCAGCACCATCTATGGTCAAGTAGACCAATATCAAACCTCAGTACCTCTATGATCCAGTACAGACCAGTACCATACCTCCTGCACCATCTATGATCCAGTACAGACCCAGTATCATACCTCAGCACCATCTTAATCCAGTACAGACCAATACGATACATCCTGCATCATCAATGATCCAGTATAGACCAATATCATACCTCAGTACTATCTTTGATTTAGTACAGACCAATATCATACCTCAGCACCATCCATGAACCAGTAGAGACCAATATCATACCTCAGCTCCCTCTATGATAAAGTTCAGACCAGCACTATACCTCCTGCACCATCTATGATCCAGTACCGGACCATATCATACCTGAGCACTATCTATGACCCAGTAAAGACCCGTATCATATCTCCTGTACCATCTATGATCTAGTACAGACCCATATTAAACCACAGCACCATCTATGACCCAGTATAGACAAATATCATACCTCAGCACCATCTATGATCCATATTAGTCCTGTATCATATCTCAGCACTATCTATGATCCAGTACAGACCCATACCATATCTCCACACCATCTATGATCAAGTACAGACCAATACCATACCTCATGCACCATCTATGATCGAGTACAGACCAGTACTATACCTCAGCACCATCTATGTCCCAGTACAGACCAATATCATACCTCAGCTCCATCTATGACCCAGTAAAGACCCATATCATATCTCCTGTACCATCTATGATCAAGTACAGACCCATATTACACCAAAGCACCATCTATGGTCCAGTACTGACCAATATCATACCTCAGCACCATCTATGACCCAGTATAGACCAATATCATACCTCAGCACCATCTATGATCCATATTTAGTCCCATATCGTATCTCAGCACTATCTATAATCCATACAAGTCCAATATCATATCTCAGCACCATCTATGGTCCAGTACAGACCCATACCATATCTCAGCACCATCTATGATCCAGTCCAGACCAATACCATACATCATGCACCATCTATGACCCAGTACAGACAAATATCATAACTCCTGTACCATCTTAGATCCAGTACATACCAATATCATACCTCAGCACCATCTATGACCCAGTATAGACCAATATCATACCTCAGTACCATCTATGACCCAATACAGACCCATATCGTATCTCCTGTACCATCCATGATCCAGTACAGACCAATATCATACCTCTACACCATCTGTGATCCAGTATAAGCCCATATCATACCTCAGTACCATCTATGATCCAGTACAGACCAATACCACACCTCTTGCACCATCTATGATCCAGTACAGACCCATATCATACCTCAGCACCATCTTTGAACCAGTACAGACCAATACCATACCTCTTGCACCATCTATGATCCAGTACAGAGGCGTATCACAACTCTACACCATCTATGATCCAGTATAGACCCATATCATACCTCAGTACCATCTACGATCCAGTACAGACCAATACCATACCTCTTGCACCATCTATGATCCTGTACAGACCCATATCATACCTCAGCACCATCTTTGAACCAGTACAGACCCATATTATACCTCAGCACCATCTATGATCCAGTACAGACCCATATCATACCTAAGCACCATCTATGATCCAGTATAGATCTATATCATATCTCCTGTACTATCTGTGGTCCAGCACTGATGCATATCATTCTTCTACAATAGGTATGAACCAGTAAAGACCCATGGTTGTATTTACTAAGAAGCTCTAGCTTTTCCGAGTTTGCATGTGCAATTATTTTTGAATATGAGACGATGCATATAAACCAGTGGTGACTGCACTAGCCCAAAAGAAGCAGATGGCTCAAACTGTCGGACCACTGTTTGTGGGGATGCGTATCTTGCTATCCATGTAAGCAAATAATACATATCTTTCATATTTTTTTATCAGATTTTTTTTCATAATGAGCCACACCAACTCTCAAGAAAGACTTCTTATCCTGCATGCAAAAAACAAAGGTGCTTATTGGTGTGCACACATGCACATAATCATACACATTTGTGTGACCAATGACAGTAGTGCAGCTAAACAGAGTATTCTTTTTTCAATACTGAATTGAAATACACAAACTTTTTCACTAAAGCAGTGCACACCAGACAGAGTATTCCGCATTTCTAACTAATTTCAACAAAGCTTATCTTGTTAACCTGTATTTAGGATAAACCCATAAGATAAACCCATGGGACAGACAAAAACATGACCAGCACATTCATCAAAGCATCGGCTGTAATGAATGTCACGTAACTTGGTCACTAATGACGTCAAAATCAAAATGGCTGCTGTCAATGCAAAGTATTTTCAGCTACATTTGATTAAATGCAAGTGTCTGCACTCATATGTGTGCAAGAAAAAGACTATCATGAGTGTGAGATACTGATCTGCAAATTTGTCCCTTGTGTCACAGTTTAGCATCACTTGGCAGAGCATCTTGATGCCAAACTGTTACCCTTTGGACAGATTTTTCTATCAGTACCTAACACATATGTAAGATTCTTATAACCTTACTGATGTTCTACATTAAGACAATTAATCTTAAACTGTGCTAAAACAATGACTGGAAGGAAAATAGTATAAATACTACCTGAAGAAACCACAGTTTCCTTCGTAGACTTGACAGGTGGTTGCTCAGACTGTCTACTCATTGTCTGTGTAGGTTTGACTTTGCCTAAAATAATATCAAAGTTTATTTTATGATCTTTCAAAAGAACAATAAATCCAAAGAAACCAGCTTTGGTGATGATTCTGACATCAATTTATAAAAGCGCAACAGATACTGTAGTCCTGCAATTAAGAAAAGAACAACCAAACTTTTCTAAAAATACCCCCAGATCAATAATATCATTCATAAATCAATAATGTAATGATCCATATTTTCCGTCAGTTAAGCATGAGAAAACAGTGGGGTTCAGATCAGGGTCCACTCTGTTTGCCACTTTTTCTGCATCTTTTAAACTCAATAAAATAGTAAAATAATGCTGTTTAAGGTTAAGAACATCTAACATTTTACTTACTTGTCTTTTGGATAAAATTATATGGTAGTTAATAATAAAATAAGTGTTAAGAACTTTAAATTTTCTGAAATGTTAAAATGTTACAGACTGCTTCTACCCAATTAAATGTTAATAATTTTATTTAAATAACATTTACATGTATAAATCTAAATCAACAATAAATTGCCACAGAGGAATTCATTAAGCCCAACACACCACAACATTTAGAGATAAATATACCAAAAGCTCAGATTAGTATAAGCAAGTTAAGTAAAGTCAGGAGTAAAAGCAGTTACAGTAGATACATGTATATAGCACAGTTCAACCTCATTATAACAGGTCTCACTCACAGATTTTTCTATATAAAATGGGCATGTACTGGCTTCAAAATGCTTATTTTCCTATAGTTATATTGTAAATAACCTCTCTATAAACTGTTTCATTTATAACATGGTATATTTCTAGGGACCCCAAAAATAGCATTATAATGAGGTTGTACTGTAAAAGCTAAAGCGTGTACATATATACAAAAAGCTGTGTCAATAAAATTCTTATATATTTTGGAAAATAATGGCAATAAAATAATGACCACAGGCATATTTCCTACAATTTCACATGTTTACCCAGCAAAGAATCAGATCACCCTGTGCATCTGTGCAGTCTGATCAGTCTTCACTGGCCGCCACATGGCATATGTGGAACAAATGTGCATTTCATGCAATTATGTACAAACTAATCAGACACCATGTTCTGTAGCATCTTGTGCAACATTTGGGATATATCACAGAAAGGGAGAGCTTTATGGAACACAGAATATCTTTGTTATAACACAGTTTATATTTTCAAACATAATGAGTGTGACCACCCACCTCTGAAAAGTGGTTTACATGTATAACTGAAAATTTAAACAAGGATATCAGGCTTTAAAATATGTTTTCTGTCAGACCTATTACAATAACCATTAAAGACAGTTATCCCTAATCAAAATACTGAATGAAGTTATTTTAAATCTCTTCGTCATAATGGTAAGATTGCATCCACCTTTCTTCCAGATATGTCACCTACACTATATTGTACATAGCTTAACAGCATTGTACATGTACTGTTTTAAGCACTGGGTACACACAAAGGTATAATGAGGCACTTGAAGGCTTGACTTTGATTACATTTCCTACCACCAAAAGGACTGTTAGACAGGTTAAAAAATACAAGCTTACATACTCAAAGGCATACATGTGTATACTCACCAATTATTCGGCAGCTTTGTTTAAGGAAATAAATTTATTTCTGATTAGTCATTGAAATTCATTTACAGAATGAGAGAGACAACCCATAGACTTTAACAATTTATATGTAAATCATACTTGTGATAGCACGGCCATCAATTCCAATAAAAAGTTTTAATAATGTTGCATCAGATTCGTACATCTTAAAAGTTAAAGACCCATAATAGTGAGACCATAATACATCATAATAAATTCAGATGCATTTCTTTTGGCCTATATACCTTTTATTGACATCAGAATTATTCCATGTAAAGTGTGGATTAAACAGGTCTGTGACCATTTACATGGTGGCAAGCTACCACCTGACCAACCATACCAGCCTGATAGGCTGGTATTGTTTACAAATATCTATGTCTGATGCCGTTCAAGATTAAGAATGACCATATTACATTTTTTTTCAGATGTCCAACCTCTAAGGAAAATTAAGGTATAGTTACTACATGCAGAAAATAACAGACTACTGTCATCGAAACTTCCAACATGTTAAACTGGCATGTATTTTGTTTCCCTACAACACCTGAACAAAAATTGTTGTATCATATTACAAAGGATCATTTTCCTCACAATGACATGCTGTATTCTAAGATAAATACCTGAAAAGTGACTAAGTTCAATCGCTTCAGCTGCTTGGAGCAGTTCATAGTCTGTCAAGTCTGGTGCTGGAGGCTGGACTCGAGGTTGAGCTGAAATAATGACATACATACAGTAAAACCTGCTCTAGTGGTTACTTGCCAAACAGCCTTTGATGACCACTTAAACAAAGACAAGACCTAGAAGCTTTTGATAAATATATACATGTATTAAGCAGCTGTGCATGGGTATCTGAAGGAACAAATTCTTAAATTCTAAGATCATCTCTCATGACTTGGTTCATATGGTGATGGAATTTTGAAGTACTTCTGAGACTGCCATAAATAATAAATAAGAAATGTTACAGTGTGTAACAAAAGCCCCCAAAGGCCACTTCAACTTACGTCTGAGCCCTAGTTGTGACCTTGGGCATAGAACCTGAGTCTTGCACATGATATACATTCTCATTTTGTTTTACTTTTCTGTCCTTGACCTTGGGTGTGGGAACCTATGTCTTGTGCATGGAAATCTTCTCATAGGTTTTAGTTTGCTTTGGTACTTTTCTGAGTAATTGGCGAGACATAATTTGACCTCTGACCCCAGATTGTGACCTTGACCTTGGATTTGGGATCATAAATATTGTGTGTAACATACCTTTTCATTATGATTTACCTTTCTGTGAAGTTTGATGACATTCACTTCAGCAGTTTTTAAGTTATCACAGAGGCGAGATTTGACCTTTGACCCCTAATTGTGACCTTGACCTTGCACTTGGCAACCCAAATCTTATGTGCAACACACCTTATTATTATGTTTCATCTTTCTGTGAAGTTTCATTAAATTTGCTTCAGTAGTTTATAAGTAACCCAATTTTGAGACACAATTTGACTTTTGAACCAACTGTGGCCTTGATCTTGGGCGCAGGGACCTAAGTACTATGTGCGCCACACCTCCTCATTATGCTTTATCTTTCTGCAAAGTTTCATCAAATTTGCTTCAGTAGTTTTAAAATTATCACTGAGACACAATTTTGAGGCACAGATTGACCTTTGACCCAACTGTGGCCTTTACCTTGGGCAGAGGGACCTAAGTTTTGCGTGCGACACACCTTCTCATTATGCTTTATCTTTCTGTGAAGTTTCATCAAATTTGCTTCAGTAGTATTTTTAAAGTTATCACTGAGACACGATTTTTAATGGACAGACGAAGGGACGGACAGACGGTGTGATTTTAATATGCCACCTGAAGTTCCTTTGAGGGCATAAAAATAAGGATTATCAGTGAGTAAGATGTTTATCATTTGTAAACAACAACCCTGTAAATATACCTTTTTCAGCATGTTCCTTCTTTTTGATCTCCATAATCTGTCTACTCTCCTCAAATTGGTCCATGTAATTTTTCATAGCCATTTTGTTGAGCCAGTTAGGTTGTGTAGAAGGCGCCTCTTTCTCACCTTCAATGGCCATCCAGGCAGCATACCCTGGGGCATTTTCTAATACCCACAGGAAGGGCATTCCTCTGCAAAATTAATAATGTATTAATAAAGTTTGAAATAATGAATTTAGATAGTGCAATTATCTCAAAATTCAAGCCTCTATCCATCTTCTGTGGTTGTACAGCCCAGTTTGACTAACTGGGTCAGAAACCCCAAAGACAGTTTTTTTTATGATGTGACTCATATGTAAACAGCGAAGGTCTAGGTAAGACAAGTCTTGCCGGAAGCTTCCCTTTTTACTCATACAAACAGAAATCGAAAAAGACCTTCAGTCAAAGATTCACGCATCTGGACCCACTAAGAACCCGTGTAGTCACACTGAAAGGTTCACATGACAAATGATCAAAGTAACTTTTTCCCACAATGCAGCTTACTTAGTCTGATTCTCTGACTCTTATGCTGCAAGAGAACAGATGAGTTTACTTTGTTTTTTTGTTGTAAAGCCACAAAGACAGCGGTGGAAAAAGACTTTAACTTTTATTCTTTTTTGGTTTGTTTGTTATTTGATATCCTAGTCAACAGCTAAGGTCATGTTGAGACAGACTGAACTTGTATAAAATAAGTATCTTCTTCTTTAACCGGTTTCAGACTATTTTTTTGCAAAAGGTAAGTTTAGTTCATTTCGCAAATCTTTCTAAGCATTACAGCAGGCAAGTTAGTGATTACTTCAATCTTTGTTTGTATTTTGTAGACATCATTCTGTATCTACCATCTTTACCTCTCCAATAATAGATCATTTAAACATCCTCATGTTTATTGGAATATGGATGCAGAGTTTTTCTTCCAAAACTGTATTCAATCATGCTTCAAGTACAACTGGAGTGTATTGAAATAATCCAAATAAATGATATTTGTATCTTACAATTTATTTAATTTACTTTATGTAATTAAATTTTGCATGTTATAATGCTTACCTAAAAGGGCAAGTACAGTTCACGTTTTGTTTTACCTGTATGCTCCAAACTGCACTCTGAACTTGCCAAGCAGCGCAGCTTTGTCATTTACATCACCACCAGCCTTTTTCAGCTCTTCCATAGCCTCTTTTTTTACTTGCTCTGCCTTTTTGGGAGGCTCATAATTCTTTTTTTTCCCCGCCTTTTTTTCGTACATTGCCGAGGGAGTATCCGAGATCAAAAGTTGGCCATCAGCATTTCTCCTGAAGACTGGCATCAGATGCTCCATTCTCAAACTAGAAAAAGAAAACAACAAATTAATAATAGGAGACAGATGTATTGTGAAGCATGTGACATCAAATTCTGCCGTTTCAAAATTATGTGTTACAATTGTATCATGCAACTATTTCAAATTCTGCAAGATAACATGGGCCTGATATCATGATGTCTTCTTCAGCTATATCACCATTTGATTAGTTGTGTGATGACGTTCCATGTGATATCAACGTTCCATTGGCTGAGTGATGTCTATGTAGCACATCAACAATCCTGATGCGACATTAGAAAGTTTGAACAAAATTCAATGCTTTCAACATAAATTTCAACGGCCTTAAAACAGGGAATTATTGCATGATAAATAGAATACCATGTAAATGTATTTTGATATGAAGTTTATCAGGCTTGACAGAAAACACGGAATGGCTCGGCGGGGCCCCACCAATCCTATGCGTTTTCTGGTCGCACCTGACAAACTTAATATCAAAAGACATGAACATGGTAGTCTCTATTTATCAGTGTTAATCAAATGGTATAAATGACAGATACCCTTATTTATGCATTGTCAGTGTTCAAGCCATTGATAAAAACTAACTTCTAGTGAGCCAGACATTGGAATGTGGTTTACCTTAAAATATTCCAATGTTTGGCCCACATTTCATAGCGTAAACCATGGAACCCCGCAAAATGTAGTTCTTTTTGTTGAGAAATCAGTTTCAATTGTGACAGGATTTCTAATGATCAGTTTCTTGAATTAAAAAATAAATAAAAGGCCATCGGCCAAGTGTCACCCGACGTTTGAAATGTGTCACAAACTGCAGCCCTTTATTCTGTTTCTGAGTAACTGTATGGCCAAAAACAGGAAATATGTGTTTTACAGAACCTGGTAAGCAAATAATAATTGAAGCATAAGCAAACACATATACCCAATTACTCGACCTTAATAAGG
The DNA here is from genome assembly GCA_963989385.1 of Ctena decussata. Lineage (NCBI taxonomy): Eukaryota > Metazoa > Mollusca > Bivalvia > Lucinida > Lucinidae > Ctena > Ctena decussata. The sequence continues at coordinate 54,233,585 of OZ022509.1, forward strand.
TTATTGAATACTTAAGTTCAGAACTGGGCATATATGTGTAAAATCAGGTAACTGAAACTTTAGGCCCTTACAGAATGTCCAAAACATAAAGACTGTATACCCGATAACAAAATAACAAGGGCCATAATCCTCCTAATATGAATCTGATGAAAAATGAACAATGCATTTATGAAAATTCAACCCAATAATATGAATAGTTGTTGAGTTATCCCTTTACCTTTAAGTAAAAGTCTGTTATCTATGGAAGGGGAATAACTCTGTCACTAATAAATTTAGCATATCCTAACAATAATCAGAATTATCGATTTACCAAATGCAAATAGTGTACCAAATTTCAGCTATCTCGGTCAAAAGGTTCAAAAGTTGGAAAAATGCCAAAAACGAAAAAGGGCCATAACTTTGTAAAATATAGGACAATTGAAACTGCAAAATCAGATGCACATCTTCAGATCATGATGAAACATTCTGCACAATTTCAAGTCAATCTGATAAAAGATGTGGCAGGAGTTGCGGGGACAAGGTCTGAGTCAGCAAGGGCCATAACTCCATCAAAAATGGGCGAAACAAAACTCAAAAGCCACATGCACATCTTCATATCATAAGAATATAATCTGTAAAATTTCAAATCAATCCGATGAAAGACGTAGTAGGAGTTGCGGGGACAAGATTTCGGACGCACGGACGGACACACGGACGGACGAGGGTCATTTCTATAGTCCCCCCCCCCCCCCCCCCCCCCCCCGCCTACGTCAGGTGACAACAAAAGTGAGATCTTTTTAGAGCAGTGAAAACAGTGAAAGGAAAGAATGTGGGCCAGACTGTACAGTTTCGAACAATAAATTCTCTTCAGTGACCATGCATGAACTGGCAATGAAAGCCAGAGAAAGCATATTGTAGTTTTGAGTTTCAACAAGGTGGTCAAGCTAAAGACTTGTATAAAACAAAATAGGGTCAAAATAGCAACAAGAGCTACGCAAGCGGCGCATAATACGCCCGTTTCTGTGTCATGAAGGAGTTACAGAATGAACAAGATTGTTTATAGAAGGATGGACAGGCAGACGAAACAGGGGAAACAACTCTGTAATTTAAGATTGCAATGTTATCAAAACAACATATCAAATACTATTACTACAGAAAAAATCAGGTTCCAGGGTGAAGCAGCTCAGAAGCTGTGAACCGCCAAAGGCAAACAAGGGAGATAATTCATAAACTCTTAGTCGCAATACTTTCCCTTGACAATATACACATCAACATAAAGTTTTGTTAAAATATTTCCAACGGTTAAGGAGATACAGAGTAAAATGGAAATTGATGCAAGGGCAGATAATTCAGGAATTAAACCAGAGTTGTGATACATTACCCCATTATTATACACATTCCTACAAAGTTTCATTGAAATATTTCAAAGGGTTAAGGAGTTATGGGGGAATGGGTTAGCCTAAAAAACTAATCAAAGGGAGGTAACTCCAAAATTAAGTATGGGGGAATAACTTACCATTTGTACAGAACAGATCTGTCTGTTTGGTCTGTCAAAATGGTTAAATAGGGTGTGGTGACAAAAAAGGGCAGAAAGTTTTGTTTGTTTGATTTCTTGCTTACATCCATGTTAATGCACTGGTCAGTCATTTTTAACCACGCCCCCATGAACCGGGGCATTGAACTTTGACATGCAAATCCCTGCTAAAAACCCTGCATTGTGGGGGAAGCCAGTTGGTAAAACCACTGCCATTTTCCTCAGCAGTCTTACATAGTTATGTTTTACATTGCACTGGAATATTCGCCTACATATAACGAATCCCTGGTATTTCCCCCTCGCTGCGAGGACAATGCAAAAGTTAAAAACAGTACATTTCCCCTATCCTCACGGCTGTGGGGGGTGGGGTATGGTTAAAACTGACTTGTGCATAAACAGCTTAAGTCATGCCAGGACATTTTGTTTTCCTAACCACTTTTCCTGGGCCGGCTTAAGATAAAAGCGGTGAACTATAGAGTAATAGCAGAGCAAATTTATAACAACTTTGCGAAAAGGAAGTTCCCTGGGCCGGAAACACTCCACATTTTTTAGCCAACTGTGCCTTCTTTTTTGTGTTACTGCCTAAAATAGGTTGGGTAAGGTCACATGGAAATGGGATGGGTCATGTCTCATGGAAAATAGGACGGGTCAGGCCACATGGAAATGGGATGGATCAGGCCACATGAATATGGGATGGGTCAGGTCACATAAAAATTGGATGGGTCAGGTCACAGGGAAATGGGATGGGGAAGGTCACATTGAAGTGGGATGGGTCAGGTCACAGGGAATGGGACAGGTCAGGCCACATGGAAATAGGACTGGTCAGGTCACATGGAAATGGAACAGGTTAGGTCAAATGGAAAATGGGACAGGTCAGGTCACATGGAAATGGGATGGGTAAGGTCACATGGAAATGGGATGGGTCAGATCACATGGAAAAAGGACAGATAAGGCCACATGGAAATGGGACAGGTCATGTCACATGGAAAATGGGATGGGTCAGGTCACATGGAAATGGGATGGGTCAGGCCACAGGAATATAATGGGATGGGTCAGGTCACATAAAGATAGGATGGGTCAGGTCACAGGGAAATGGGATGGGGAAGGTCACATCGAAATGGGACGGGTCTGACAGGTCACAGGGAATGGGACAGGTCAGGCCACATGGAAATAGGACTGGTCAGGTCACATGGAAATGGGACAGGTTAGGTCACATGGAAATGGGATGGGTAATGTCAAATGGAAAATGGGACAGGTCAGGTCACATGCAGTGTTCTCCCCAGAAATTTCAGAAGGCACGTCGCTTTTAGCACAAAAATCAGATTTTGACTTTTTGATCAATTTTTAAAATACTTATCATAGCAATGTTTTGTCAAAATTACCCTAAATTTACATTATAAATAATTTATTGATGATCCTTACTGCAAATAACACAACTTTACTGGCTAAAAAATGAAAATAATAGCACTTTAATAAATTTTCATGGATATTAAGGCATGTTGCAACGGAAATTTGAAGAGGAAGGCATGTTGCAAGCGACATGCCTTAATGGTCTGGGGAGATCCCTGACATGGAAATGGGATGGGTCATGTCACATGGAAAATGGTTGGTTGGTTGATTTTATGCTTAACGTCCACGATAAACAGTTGAGGTCATGTCGGGACGGTCAGTTAACCTAACCACACTATTCCTGGGCAGGCTTAGAGCTCCTAAGCGGTTAACCAGTACTAAGTGCACATACTTTCGCCAGTAACTGACAACTGTCCTTCTTGAATCAGCGGAAGGAGAAACAAAAGTATGTGGCCAGACCGGGTTTCGAAACCAGGAGCTCTGACTTATGAGTCAGGTGCCCTACCGATTGCGCTACGCGGCCCTGACATGGAAAATGGGATTGGTCGGGTCACATGGATAATGGGATAGGTCAGGTCACATGGAAATGGGACGGGTCAGGTCGCACTGAAATGGGACGGGTCAGGTCACATGGACGTGGGACAGGTCAGGCCACATGGAAATAGGACGGGTAAGGTCACAGGGAAATGGGATGGGGCAGGTCACATGGAAAAGGACGGGTAAGGCTGCATGGTAATGGGACAGGTCATGTCACATGAAAAATGGGACGAGTCAGGTCACCTGAGTAATGGGATGGGTCAGGTCACAGAGAAATAGGACGGGTCAGGTCACATGGAAATGGGACGGGAAAGGTCACATGGAAATGGGACAGGTCACATTGAAAAAGGACGGGTAAGGCCGCATGGAAATGGGACGGATCAGGTCACATGGAAATGGGACGGGTCAGGTCACATGGAAAATGGGATGGGTCAGGTCACATGGAAATGGGATGGGGAAGGTCAGATGGAAAAAGGATGGGTAAGGTTGTATGGAAATGAGACGGGTCAGGTCACCTGAGTAATGGGATGGGTCGGGTTACATGGAAATGGGATGGGTCAGGTCACATGAAAATGGGACGGGTCAGGTCACATGGTAATGGAGCAGGTCAGGCCACATGGATATAGGACGGGTAAGGCCACATGGAAATGGGATGGGTCAAGTCACATAGAAATAGGACTGGTTAGGGAAATGAGATGGGTCAGGGAGGTATGGACTTGAATCACCTGTAAAATGTGGACATGAATGTCTCCGCAAAATCACCGACTTCAGCAAATGCACCGTTTCATACTTACTCCATACAGCATGTACCAAAAGGCCCGAAACAAGAATCTCAGATTTGATGTATAAGCTTAACCTTTCTTACAAAAATGTTCCTCGCCACACCATGCTCACAACCATTCGATGGATGCCTCTTTAACTGAATAACTCTCTCCGATTAACACATTGGTCCAAAGTTCCCAAGGATTGATAAGCAGTTGAAACATTTACAATGTAAGGGAAGTTAGGATTTCTTCAAAATGGTTATTTTAGTGTGTTTTACTGATGTCAAGGAAACCCAGCACAGATCTTGGCATCCCGGGATACGCCTGTGAAACCACCCCATCCAGCTGGCGACAGCCAAACCACATACATGTACATTCCGACAGATTTATTTCATTTGCATTCTGAACAATATTTCGGTGCTGGTGGGATGCGTACCTATACAGAATTTGTATGCAGCTCAGAAGGAATGTGCTCTCTCTACTGCGCTAGTCTTTACCCCATAAGCCATTTTGGCTGGCTCTTTATCAGCTCTTTGTGCTGCTTAAAATACTGTGATATCAAAGAACTTCACCAGTGATTTTCCCCATTCAGTACCCTGCTGAGTCAGAGGTTTGGAATGAACAGTGGGCAGGAATGGATATGGTAGGGCTATAATACAGCTGAAATGGTCAGATATTTTAAAGCAGGTACTTGGATCACAGGCATTTCTGGGGCCTCAGAAATAAACATTAGCCTCGATATGGCCAAAATTGGGTGTTTCTATCCTTTTCTATACTTCGTATCTCACTATAGAAAATACGTTTTTGGCCATATACGAGGCTACTGTGTATTTCTGAGGCCCCCAAAACGTCAAAATTTACTCAAATGCTTGTGCTTGGATTTCCCGCTTATATTTGTTCAACTAAAACGTACTGGAAATGCACAATTTTGAAGTGCCAGTGGGATCATACTTACTCTAGTTTATTTCTTCAATGATTTTCTTATGTTTCATGTACAATAACTGTACCATTTAAGCTTAAAATTCAGTAACTTTACAATTTATTTTCTGTTTCACAAGGTTCCAGCTTCTAAGCCGCCATCTTGAATTGTCTCTCTGTTGCAGTACCAGATTCTGTGGTTTTGATTGGTTGCTGAAATAGTAAACTTTTTCATTATTTTTCATCCAATCAGAACCACAGAACCAGAATTCTGGTTTTGTGGTTCTGATTGGCTCCTGAAACCACGACTCAGGAGTGAAGTTAAGCGCTAGGCGGGCTGATAGTCATACCGCAACGCAAATACGTATAGATTCCCACCATGTAGTTTATGCCATTGTACGCAAAAATTGTGATGTAAGGGAAACCAATCTTACAAATATTTTAATTTATTTTGCTACGAGTTTTTTCCCTTAAAAAAGTGGCGCGACATAATGAGAGACCCAGCACTTTTGTCTGGTTCGTTACTCACAGGCACACTGTAAAAAATTGCACAACCCGCAGGTTTGCACTATAATCACTGTGTGAGTCCGTCCGTTATCAGTTAGCGAAATCCGTAATCAGATAGCGAAAACGCTTATAACTCTTGAACCCCATGGGATATTTTGACAAAATTTTGCATACTTATTTACATGTCAACATTGTCTAACGACTCGCATGCATAACAACCTTATTTGATGGACGAGGCTTTGCTGAGCACAAGTTGAAAATTTACGGCCAACTACTGAAAATGCTCATAACTCTTGGACCGCTTGGTATATTTGCTTCAAATTTTGTGTACTTATGTAATTTAACATTGCCCAGCCACTGGTATGAAAACAGTGACGAGGCTTCACCGAGCATCAATTTGGCCGGTTGAGCTCTTTTATTGAAAATGCTCATAACTCTTGGACCGCTTGGTATATTTGCTTCAAATTTTGTATACTTATGTAATTTAACATTGCCCAGCCACTGGTATGCCAAAGTTCTTATTGCACAACCCGCAGGTTTGCACTATAATCACTGTGTGAGTCCTTCCGTCCGTTATCAGTTAGCGAAAACGCTTCATTTCCATACATTCCTTCTGGCACCAGAAACTGATTATTCTACATTCACCACGAGTTGTGCACATCACCATCAGTTGATTTTCAGTAGATTTTACGGTAAATAACTAGAAACCAGCTGCCAGTCCATTTCCCGTTTTTTTACGGACGCCTGGTAAAATTGCAGGAAACATCACGCACAGTGGGATAGATTATAGCAGGAGTTGTTTTAGTCGAATTGCCCTTCAACACTATAAAGTTATTTTCGAGAGCGCCCGGTTAAAGATTTACACCCTCAAAGTACATTTATCTGCCAAATTTATGATTTGTGATGGTCACTGAAAATAGGAGAATTTAAGAAAATACACAAAGAGAGCGGGAATAGCGGACCGCCCTTCCGCTTGTATAAGCAGCGTAAAATATGGTCTGTAGGTCCTACAAGGGCGACAAAATGACGTCATCCAGGTTTTGTATATAATTGTAAGAAAAATGAGAGCAGAATCAAAGAAATGATTAAAGTGATCAACTTTAATATTATTTGATCCTTGTATGTTAGTTTTGTTTGATGCTGGCACTGATTTGAGGTTGTAGATCTGCATTTAGACATACACCACAATAGTCTTGTACCGTGATAGAAACGATACTGAGGGCAAAAGTTCGGCTTGGATTCATGAACCTATAAAGATAAGAAGAGTATGGACTATAAAATTCTTGAAAACAATCACATTGCACAATATGTCTAAGACTGGTCAAAAACCTGAAAAAAAATCTGCAAAAAGGGGTGTTAATTTTTTAAAACAGAGCAACAAAAGAACCCCAACAATGTTCAAACGGGACAAAACGTCAAACGTCATTAATGTGGTGCTCCGATGTAGCTGTACCTACCTAATATAAAATGGAAGAAAATACTTATTTTCATTGAAATTTCTTGAAATCCTCACATTACGTAGCTAAAAGATCGAACTTTTCTGTGGTGTGAGGAAAATTACTATAACTGCATTACCCTTACCGCCACAGCAACAGTCCACGTATTTTTTTATCACCCCTCGTACTTAACGTCGTACTGACCTCGAAGTTGTGTGCCTTCTCAACAGTCATACGACATTGAATCAACATTGAATCAAACCTGATTCAACATTGTGTGCCCAGTGAGTGATTGGTCACATGGTCTGAAAACAGTATTAAATTAAACAGCCAGCTGCCAATATAATCTGAAGGTGCTGCCTATTATCAGAGCCTTGACGAGTTCATTCAGTATCTTCCCTGTTCGGCCCCAGTTCTTAAAGGTGTCGCGGAAGGTCAGTTATGGGCTCGAATCCCGCTTTGCGGGCCCCGGGTAACTGACTCGAAATCGGGGTTCCATTGCACACATCCTTTCCGGCATTGACACTCGTCCATCGGCTCGATATGATTGAATCACTGATGGATGGGTTGTAAAGCCGCAAGCCATCGTCCATCTTTTATTACCGATTTAAAAAAAACGAGCTAATTCAAGGAAATCATTGCGCCATTGAACTGGGGTGGTGGTGGCCCAGGGGGTGGGGCATTAACTTTTTTTGTCACCTTGCTGGGAGGCGGGGGAGGGGGTCGAAAAAAAATTGGTGAGACTGGGGGAGGGGGCGGGATCCTAAGAAGTTTTCTGAATCATACAGTATGAAAATTGAAAATGTAGCCGCCCCTCCCCCCACCCACCGTCCCCACACCTGATAATAAATGACTCGTCCCTTATGTTTAAAAAAATCCCCTCTGAGCTCAGTTATCATAGACTACAGCTATCACATGGTTAGAGCGCAGGGATCGAGGATTCGATTCCCCTTCGGAAGGTCTTACGGCTGACAAAAAAAGACTGTGTCAACCCAGCAGTAAATGGATACCTGCTTCCAACCATAGGCGGTCAAAGGAAGCTTATGGAGAAGGTTGGGCTTCGTCAACATGATTCTGTGCCCAAGATCATGTGACAATAGGACTTGATCAACCCGCTGTTTGGCTATGCTTTTCACATAAGTAAAAAAATGTCCTCTCTTAGCTGTCTAGATCCCTCTCTCTCACTGGCCAATCCTTAATGGGCACATGATGTCAAATTGACGTCGGAATAACGTCGATGTGACGTCCTTACGTCGCATCGACTTTAGTAAGACGTCGTTTCAGGAAACGCTTATAGCATAGGCCAAAGCTCATAGGGGAAACGACGTTGAATCAATATTGAATCAATGTTAGGACGTTCAATTCAAACAACGTTGTTTTTTGTGTTTCTACATTGTGTGGCCTGCTGGAAAAAGGTCTAGGGTCTAGATCCAGGATACAATGTAGGGTAAAGTGTGGTAAATTCGGACCGCGGGTAAATTCGGACAGTGACATTGTTTCCTTTATAGGTTTCCTTTAGCCCATATGTCAGTTGTTTGGAATTTAAAACAAAATTAACTGGGCAAACATTGAAAATCCTGATGAGACGGCTCGTCTCATCTGGATTTTCACTGTTTGCAAAGGTATGTCCGAATTTACCCGCTGTCCGAAGTTACCGGACTTTCTTTCTTTCTTTCTTTCTTCCATTTACGCCTTAACCCCCGAAGGGGACACAGACGGTGTACTTTTGTACACTCCGGTGTTGCAGGATGAAAGCCTACGTATAGCCATGTAGGACTTAACCCTATCAATGCTGATTCAACGTCACGACCTTGAATCATTCATGAAATTTTCTCCACATGACTGGTTCAGACCTGTTTCGCTGTTGTGTGCCCGTTTGGTAAGGGACTGGGGTTGAAAAATAAATTCAGAAAAACGAGAAATCTCCGTGTTTATAGTAAGTTTGTTTCAGTTTTGTTTCTGTGTCCGTCTGTTTACTGTTTAGAAGCAAGTTTCTGTACACGCAGGATTCACATGATCAGTGTATTGCTCCAAATTTGCACTTATGCGTACCACGTGATGCGTACTTATCCGGTCGATTTGCATAAAGCTTGAAAATAATGCGTAATTTATAGATAATTAATTATCCAGAAAACCAAAATTTCCGACCTCAACTTTTAAGTTATGTTTAAGCATAAAATATAAGAGGTAATGCCCCGCTGAAATGCAAAATTCGAGCAACGTGTAATGGTAAATTTTCTCTGTAAACACGCATAAAATGTCATGGCGAAAATTTTAACCCGGGAAATTTACGGGCACCTGCCGCAGCGATGATAAAGCGATAACGCTATGATTGCATCGTCACGTGGTTTTAGGCGCGAAAGCGTAGAGGCACCGTAAGGGATGAATGCGACATAAAGTCCGTAAAATAAAATCATGGCTGGCTGGATGGATGATTTGCGGAAAATGGCCCTTTTAACAATATTTTAGTTATATCGAGCCAACTTATCAAACAAGAAAAAAATTTTATGAACGGATATGTAGGCCTATAACAGCATGGCATGAAAAAAGTTAAACACAATAATGAGCCGCAACACGACAAAACCAACAGAGTGGTTGTGCGCCCAGCGCAGACTCAGATCAGCCTGGGCATCCGCCCAGTCTGATCAGAGTCTACGCTGTCCGCATGGAGGTAGCTTAGTCCTATAGCTACCCTACCCTTTAAGCCCTTAGCGAAAAGTCTGATCACACTGGACTGATGTCCAGGCTGATCTGAGCCTGTGCTGGGCGCACAACCACTTTGCCTTCCATACATTCCGACGAGGAATCCTGTCCAAGTTCTGGAAGAAGAAGAAGAAGAATAGTTGGTTTTCTCGTGTCGCGGCTAAGTCATCGTTGAATCAATGTTGAATAAACGTCGTTTCAACGTTGTTTCAGCGTTGTGTTCTCGCTGGGGTGTTTTCTTGTGAGGTAAAGAAGGCTATCAAGAAAGATGCAAGCTTCCGAAAGCAATAATTCAGTCATTAATATTTTCTCAGAAACTCGTGTTCATGTTTCAGGCACACAAGGAGCCCCGGTGGTAGCTCAGTGGGCTAAGCGCTGGCCTAGTGATCTAGCAGACCGGGTTCGAGCCCTGCTAGAGCCGAGAATCTTTCTTACCGTAAACGGGATTCCATTGCATACAGCCTTTTATTAGATCCGTCTCACTGACATATTGTTGAAAAGGACGTAAAATCGCAAGTCATCCATCCATCTTAGGCACACAATGGTGAATCAACATTGAATCAACGATGATTCAACGTCATTTTGTTGTCTCAACGTACTCGTAGATTAATGCGGGCTCAACGTTGTGTGCCCGTTGGATTAATTTTAGATCTAGGTGTGGTATACATGTGCTTTTGAAAGGCAATAGTGGTGGTAGGGTTGGGGTGGGGAGGGGAGGGGGGGGGGCAGTCGAAGGGCTCTCTCATTTGTGATTATGATAAAATGAGCCTTATGGCTCAGGAAGCATCCTGTTTCCAGAGTCTGTACGAAACCAATGTAGTGATCATAGGCTACATGAATTTCAAGAAGGGATGAGGATAACGTTTCGTAGCGTATTTGGACTTTAAATATGTCGGCGGATCCTAAGTAGCTGTTCAGTATACTACAAAGCTTTGCGTGGCAAAGGTAATACGTGTAGAATGTGTAGATCTATCTGAATTTCATTCTTTAATGAAAATCATGTAATCCCTTCCCAGCAGATGGGTCTAGGCCTCTCCTAGGCCACTTTCCTAAATTCCCTCTCCCTCTTTTCTCCCAACCAACCAACCTCCCCCCCCCCCCCCCCCCCCCCATACACACACCTACACCGGTTACATCCCCCCATACACCCACCCACACCGGTGACCCACACTCTTCCTTTTAAAAAAAATCTGTAGTGCTGTCCCCTAGCAGATAGATAAAATTTACTCAAATTTGTTATTCAAGGAGGTGATAAGGCACTGTGTGCTATTGGTCGCAATTTCGTTTGCTGGAAAATTTCGTTCCCCACACGAGGCCTCAAAATTTAAATGCGTGCAGGAATTACGTCCCTTAGCCAGACACGCCGCAATCGAAATCCGCCGCCATCACGCTGACAAAGGAGCTCGACTTTTTCAAAATTTTACGCTGTTTCACGAAATTCTGCAAGCGGCACTTCGGATAAATCAGGTAAACGTTGCGCTTATATATTTTAAAAATGTTGATATTAATGGCATGAGGGGAAAATCAAGTATTTCCAGATTTTCTTGGTGATTTGTATTTGCGTAATTCTGGCGCTACCGCCGCAACTGGCGCATGGCCTTGGGGTTTTTAAATTCCTTAATCTGAACGTCAGTCAGCTTCAGTATGCAGTTAGACAGGCCAACAGACACGCGGGATTATTGAATCATGTCCAGTTGAAGAGCGGTATTAGCGGAGAATATTGAAATATATTTGATGAAAATTGAGGTTCTTTGTTTGATTTGAGGATAACACTCCAGACTACCAATCCAGGGGTCGCAAGTTCGATCCCCCGCTTCTCCGGTCTTTCGGATGAGACTTTAAACCGAGGTCCCGTCTCCATATGACCTCGTTGTTGGTGGGACGTTAAACCCGAGTTCACTCACTCACTCACTTGATTCTCTTCAATGATAGAACCGTTATGTTGTTGCCTCAGACATGAAACGAAATTTTGGGATTGGAATTCAGGTTTTCTGAAAGTATGAAAAAAAATTATCAGATGACAACATCCCCCCCCCCACCCACCCACACTTTAGGAGCCTAAACAGCTCAGTGGGTTGAGCCCTGGCCTTGGGTCCCAGCCCTGGCCTTGGGTCCCTGTTCATAGATGTGATGGAAGTGCGAAATAGGCTATATCAACTCCTAAAATGGTATTCCATTGCACACAACCTTCCATCATACAGTACCACCCGCTCTGTAGGAGCGGCTGTAGTGTAGTGGCTAACACTCCAGACTACCAACCCAGGGGTCGCAAGATCGATCCCCCGCTTCTCTGGTCTTTCGGATGAGACTTTAAACCGAGGTCCCGTCTCCATATGACCTCGTTGTTGGTGGGACGTTAAACCAGAGTTCACTCACTCACCACCCGCCCTGCCTTCAGGAGCCTAAGCAGCTCAGTAGGTTGAGCCCTGGCCTGGGGTCCCTGTTCATAGATGTAATGGAAGTGTGAAATAGGCTACATCAACTCCTAAAATGGTATTCCATTGCACACAGCCTTCCATCATCCAGTACGATGTGACTGAAATACTGTTGAATAGGCAGCATCCCTTTTTGGCTTAATTTGGGGCCAAAATAGAGGCCCTCCCAGGGGGGTCAGTGCCCTCTTGCTACCTGACAGTAATGGCCTAATCTCCCCAGCTCCCTTAAAATATTTTTTCGTGCTCCCTAAAATTATTATGCTACTGCTCCCCAAATCCCTGTAAGTAATTCATCTGCTCCTCAGCTCCCTTAAAATATTCAAGCCTGCTCCCTAAAATTGTTTAAAAAGTCATTTTGGCTTCTAGCCAGAATTGAACTTGAAATGTTAGCAATTTGCAAGTCTGATTGCCCACCAGAAGTCATTTTGGTTTAAAAAGAATGACTAAATGATATTATTAATGTTTAATTCATTGATAGATATTAGGGGTGCGCGGTAAAACCGGTATACCGGTGAACCCCAGTATTTAGTCCCGGAGGTACGAACCGCGGTACGTTTGGGCAGTACCGGTACTTCGGCAGACTTCGTGACCAATATTTACACAGAAATTGCAGAGTTCATCCATATCCTTAATTCAGGCAGAAAAGAATTTATTTTATTTTCAGAACATAAAAACAACAGAAATTATCAGTAAAAGGTTAAATTCTGGTGTTTGTATTAATATTTATGTAAAAATATTTAAAAATTTTCCACCACGTGTGTTTTGCGTCTGCGCACTAAAGCATCTCAAGATGGCAGATAGCAACAGCGTTGAGGAAAAATCCGCAAGGAAAGCACGCATTTGGCATCACATCAGGTTGAAAAAGAACTCCTACAGTCGTATCGAGCAGAATGTAGCCATCTGTAGAACCTGTGACTGTGTTGTAAAGCGCGCAGGTGGTGGCACTTCAAATTTAACAATCCACATGACGGTTGTGAACCGAAACCGAAAGTAGAACAAAAACAGAATGGCAGTCACGGTATACCGCGGTACAATTTTTTTCTGCGGTACCCAGCCCTAATAGATATAATGAACTGTCCGCAAACACACCCTTACATGTAAGTAAGTAAGTAATTTTATTCGCAAAAGGCCTATCCGCCCATGAGCTACATATGACAAAATTACCATACATAATAATCGTGACATGCAAGCAATTCTATGAAAATATAAACTTAAGATACCAACAACATATTACTATATGACAATTTGATGAAAGTCATAGAGTTAGGGTCTACATGCGTGTGTTTTTAAAGTTGAATATATCTCTATTAGTTGCCATCATTTTCTTATTTTTAAATGGGTGAGCATTTCTTAGCTGTTTATCTTATATTATATTACAAACTTAACTAGACAATTCAATGTATATCCCTGCATTCAGAATTTCAGTTATTTCACTAAGCCTAGTTATCAAACTAACATATGAAAACAAAACAAAGACTTAATATAATATATGATACACACCCTGAAAAGTAATATACATTCATATATGTGATTGTAGTTTACTTCATTACAGAACTGCAGATGAACTGAAAACAAGTTCCTTTTTGGCCATTTGACAAGATAACCTTAAAGTCGGCGTGAAACTCTCCAAAATGCAGTCTACAGATATGCAAGTGATCAAGGAAATCCCAGGTTACAAGGTTATCCTGAAAGCTGTTCTAAAGACTCAAATCCAGCAACTGGTAAGTGGAATCAGAGTACCATAGTAGTGTTACAGGCAAGATTGTGCAATGGAACCTTTTGTGTTCTCCATGGATAAAGACAAACAAGCCCAGTCGCCCACAGTTTTGGGCTGGGTCCCTGAAATTTTGGAGAAAAAATGCCTTTACTCCTAATTCTTAAATTACTTATAAAGATAAAAGAAGGTTGACCGTACCATACTGAAAGTGACACACAATGTATTTGGCATGTGACATAGTTCCACAAACTCACAAGTGCTGAGTGTCCTACAATTAAACAGTAAGTAAATCTGTGATTTTGCCTTACAGTGAATACCTGTATAATGTAGGCATTTTGATGACTTTTATAGGCAAATTTCCATTACAACTGTCAGAGGTCCTTCATAGGATACAACTTCCTGCACAAGAAGGTCTTTCTTAATGCACAAGAAGTACTTTCTAATAGGAACAGTCAATTACTTCACATGGAACACCCTTTTTAACCCTCGCCGAAGGCTGAGGTATATAGTTTTCTCTATGTCCGTCCATCCGTCTTTCTGTCCAGAGCCATAACTAAGTAACCACTGATCGGGATTTCAAGAAACTTACAATAAATATATATTACTATAACCCATTGATGAACGTCAAGTTTCATCAGACTGGCTTCATTAGTGCATGAGTTGCTGCCCTTTGTTTAAAGTGATTGTTCACATCTTTTTCTAAACCTTTATAACATAGGTTAAAAATATGATGAGAATCAAACCTCTAAAATTTTTGTGAAAACCATTCCAATTAGTGTGTAATTTGATGATTATCACTTGCCCCGGGAGTCTGCCATTTATAAGTTGAATGACCTCGAATATTTTCTGTTGGAATCACTTAGCAGCTGCAGCAAGGTAAAATGAGTTGCAGAGCAGCTGGAGATATTAGCTTAGGAGTAGTGCTCCAGTGCAAAGCCAGATCAGTCTGTCCATTTAAATGCACACTGTTAAGCGTTGACAGGGAACAAATGCCTTTGCAACACCTGATTCAAAACAGTTTAGACCATGATCAAACTGTTTCTTAAGGAGCAGTCTGATCTGGGTTAGCACTGTTCTGTCCCAATACTTAGAATTTTAAGGTAATTCTGGCAATAAAATCTAGCATTAGCAGGTCAGCTTACAACACATAGTACTTATATAAATAATAATAATGAATACATTAAATAATGCATGAAAATGAGAATAATGGTAATAGGTTGGTTATACAAACATGCTTTTCTGAAGTCTGTGCATAGGCATATAAAAACTGCACTTGCACCATAGAAAATTGACACCTCAAGTATGTCAAGCTATCATCAAGCTATCATCTGCATTTGAAAGTCTGTATTTCAAGTCATCTGTATATTGAGGTGACCATAGGTGCCTTTTAATGTTTACCTCCTCAATCACATCCGAAGACATTATAAGCTCAGAAACTAATTGCAATCTTTCCATATGGAATCACCGGTCAACTCCCCCATAAAGTGGTTCCACAGCGTAAAAGTTTAGGTAAACAAACGCTTGCTATCCAGCTGTTTCAAGCTGTTAGACTGATGTGATCGAAAACATGTCTGCTGCCTGATGTTTAAGATAAGAGCAATAAACATGATTTTAATTACCATAGCAGATGAAGAAATGATCTGTAGAAATTAAATTAGGACATACTGACTTATTTATTCTTGATATAGAGAATCAGTTAAGAGATCTGAACAATCACTTTAAAATCAGTAAAATGAGTCATAATTAAGTAACCACTGGACGGAATTACATGAAACTTAAAATAAATATAGATCACTATAACTGGCAGATGCATGTCATGTTTCATCAGACTTGCTTCAGGAGTTTCGAGTTATTGCCCTTGAATTGACTTAAAATTTAGCAATAACTTAGTAATCAATGAATAGAATTCTATAAAACGTCTACTAAATACGCATCACCATAACACACTGGTGCGTCTTATGTTTTGTCAAAATTGCTTCAATGAGCAATGAGTTATTTCCCTTGACTTGGTTTGAAATTAACAAATTGAGTCATAACTAAACACCAATGAATGGAATTGCATGAAACTTAAAATATTTATGTATTGCCTTGACATAGCAGTGCACATTAAGTTTGATCATAATCACATCAGTAATGCATGATTTAATGCCCTTGAATTGATTTGAAATCCACAAATTAGTAACTTAGATACTGGACTGAACAAAATTTCTTGAAACTGAATTAAAAATGTATCATCATAGTACAGTAATGCTGAAGCAAGTGTTTGAGAACAGCTTCAGCTTATGCCTCACTTATGCCAGAGTAATAGTCCACTCAGCCCAGTAAACGAAATTACATGAAACTTAAAATAAACAAAACTATAATAATAAACAAATCAGTGCCACTTTGGCCGGGGATATAAATTCACCGAATTTGCTTGTTTCAGTTACAATTTACAAAACATAATGACATACAAAGGGACTCGACTGAATTTGTTAGAAATTTGTACAAAATTTTAACTTCTGAAAATTGAACCAGAGTAAGCAGTCATGATGACTTCAGGGAAAAAGACTAACAGGGGCCCAATCACCCATCGCCCCTGACATCCGTTCTGGGTCGCTGAAATTGTGGAGAAAACATGTATATCCTTAAGTAATGGATGTTGGCAATGTGAGGCACCATCAGAAGTGTTAGACTTATTTCCTGATGTGATTCTTTGGGGGCCTCGGTATGTTTTTATGGAGAGAAGGAATGTTGTCCAGAAAGTTGCCATCAAAACTCACCCTTTTCTACTGTAAATTTTTTTTCTATAGGTTGAACAGCTGGCTGACCACACAGGAGAAGAGTCTGTGATCTTAACAGCTTCAGTATCAGATGGATCATTGAGTCATCTAGGATCAGAATCCGGGAAAGTCTTTCTAGAGGATCATGATGATATTAAATCACAGTTTTTAGGCTTTTGTTTAAAACGTAAGTATAGTCTGATTTTCCCTTTTATTCTCTTCCAGACATACAAAAAATTGCTGCAGTGTTCAGGACTGCATGTGACAGGTTTTGCTTAAAGTTCATTTCAGTTTTTAGCTCACCGGAGCAGGAATTCATGCTCAAGGTGAGCTATTGTTATCGATATTTGTCCGTTGTCCGTCAACAATTTCTTCAAACGACATCTCCTAGACCAGGAAGCCAATTTCAAAATAATTTCACACAAATGTTTCTGTTATAGCCCTGAACCAAAATTGCTAAAATGGTTCCGCTCCGCTGAACAAAATGGCCACCAGAGCTAAAAATAGAAAAACCTTTAAACGACATCTCTGAAGCCAGCCGCTCGACTTCAAAATAATTTCACAGAAATGTTTGACTCGTGGCCCTGAACGAAAATTGCTTTAACAGTTCAAATCCGCTGAACAAAATGGCCGCAAGAGCTAAATATAGAAATCTTACAATGACACAGAGGGCACAGTTTTGATCCCATCATCATGAAACTATGTCAAAATGTTTATCTTAATGAAATTTAGACCAAGTTTGAGACTGGGTCATGTGGGGTTAAAAACTAGGTCACTAGGTCAATCTTAGAAAAACATTGTGTACACTCTAGAAGGCACAGTTATGATCCAATCTTCATGAAACATAGTCAGAATGTTTATCCATATGAAATCTAAGCTAGTTTGAAACTGAGTCATGTGGGGTCAAAAACTAGGTCACTAGGTCAAACCTTAGAATAACATTGTGTACACTCTAGAGGGCACAGTTTTGATCAGATATTCATAAACTTAGAATGTTTGTATCCCAAGAAATCTAGACCAGGAAGTTCACAGCAGAGCTCTAGATAAGAAAGGTATTTGATGATAATTGTAGGATAATATTTTTTATTTCTCATTGAAACCATATGTTGTGACTCCTCATCTGAACCATCTATACGAGACGGTTTAGATGAGGGGTCACAACATATGGTTCTATGCAGAATTAACAAAAATTATCAGTAAGGCCAAAATTAAAATTATGTTGGTTTGCTGTTTACCGACCGACCCGAGGTTTTCCGTGCGACCCAAATATTTTTTTTCGATTTCCAAAAAAAAAAATTTTTTTTTCCTGACCCGTCCCGGTAAAGTCCGGATTTTAGTCACGACGTTTCCTATATCCCGCTATTATTTGTTCGTGTCGCTTATTTAACCGCGTGCGCGATCCGAATCAGCTTACCGCTTTAAATTTATTGTTTCAACCAATGAGCGTTTCTTTAACAATGATTTGTGTTGTAAAATGGCTCCGGAGGTGAAAATCGCCCGAGTCGAAGCGACTTTCTGCGTGTCTGTCGTTGTCAAAAAAGCAGAAAAAAAGTGTACAGTAGTTAAAAACGCATTGAAAAGAATCCCCACATGCAACACATGGGAAGACTTTTTCAATGATGCAATAATAAACGTTTCGGAAGACGATTTGTCCGACGATATCGTCGACAAATACTCAAAGGTCGCGATCTTTAATTTCAAATTTATGTAGCAAGGCCTGTTAAAATGGTTATAAGATTTCATCATTGCAAACCATACTAACACTAACTTTCTGTGCCTGTCCTACATATATATGTATAATATACAAAAAAAAAAAAAAAAAAAAAGCCTACCAACCGACCCACTTATACTACTAGAAAAAAAAATAAAAAGCCTACCGACCGACCCACCTCTAATTTTCTGGGTCGGTAAACAGCAAACCAACAATTTTTTAAGGCTGGCCTAACTGGCGAAAGTATGTGCACTTGGTACTGGCTAACCACTTAGGAAGTCTAAGCCTGCCCAGGAATAGTGTGGTAATGTTAACTGACCATCCCGATATGACCATAGGTGTTTACAGTGGACATTAAGCAACAAATCAATCAATCCAGTGGCCCGGCAGCAATAAAGGCATGGGATCATATGAGCTGTGACATGACAAAACCAAAGTGGCATTTGCACCCAGCAAAGACTCGGATCAGGCTGAGCATCTTCCCAGTCGATCTGTCTTCGCAGTTTGCTTAAACAGTAGTTAAGGGCTTTTAGTTAAGCTACTTATATGCTGACAGCAAACACTCTGATCACACTGGATGGATGCCCAGGTTGATTTGAATCTTGGCTGGGCGCACATGCCTATTTGTTGCTTTTGACTTGTTGCGGCTCATATGTAACTATTGGACAATTTGGGCCACTGAAACTTTGGCCTGTAAGGTTTTTAGCTCACCTGAGCCAGCGGCTCCGGGGGAGCTTATAGGATGGTAAGGCTCCGGCGTCCGTCCGTCCGTCCGTCCGTCCACAATTTCAAACAACTTCTCCTCTGAAACCGCTGGGCCAATTGTAACCAAATTTCATATAGAGCCTCCTGGGACCTTAGGAACGAAAAGTTGTTCAAACGGTTCTGGTCACATGACCAACATGGCGGCCACGCCCATGTATGGTAAAAACCTAAATAAATCTTCTTCTCCAGAACCAATAGGCAGATGGCCTTGGAACTTGGTATGTAGCATCGGGTACGCGAGTTCTACCAAGATTGTTCAAATTATGACCTTGGGTTGACCTTGACCTTTTTTACGGCAAGGTCAAATTTGCTTCCTTGTGCTTTTATATGGCAAAATGCCAGAACATAAGATATCTTGGAAACTGTTGCAGATTTTGGGCTAAAAACCAGTATCTATGGTCATCTTAATGAGTACGTGAATATTTATGACTTTAAGAGGTCAAGGTCATTCTTTGACCTTTGACCCAGAACTCTCATATTTTGACAATTTCGAACAATCTCCTCAACAGCCACTGAGCCAATTGAAACCAAATTTCATATAGAGCCTCCAGGGGTTGAGGGAACAAAAATTTATTCATACTGTCCTGGTCACATGACCAACATGGCCGCCACGCCCATATATGGTAAAAACCTTTAAAAATCTTCTTCTCCAGAACCAATTGAACGATGGCCTTGAAACTTGGTATGTAGCATTGGGTACTCGAGTACTATCAATTATGACCTTGGGTTGACCTTGACCATTTTACTGCAAGGTCAAATATGGGAAAATGCTAGAACATATGATTTCATGGAAAGTTTTGAAGAGTAAGGCCTAAAATTGGTTAATGCAGTTGAGTACATGAAGATTTATGAGTTTAAGAGGTCAAGGTCATTCTTTGACCTTTGACCCAGAACTCTCATATTTGACATTTTCAAACAATCTTCTCCAAAGCCACTGGGCCAATTGTAACCAAATTTCATATAGAGCCTCCAGGGGTTGAGGGAATGAAATTTTGTTCAAAAGGTTCAGGTCACATGACCAACATGGCCGCCACGCCCATATATGGTAAAAACTTTTAAAAATCTTTTTCTACAGAACCAGTTGACCGATGGCCTTGTAACTTGGTATGAAGCATTGGGTATTCCAGTTCTATCAAGAGTGTTCAAAATGATAACCTTGGGTTGACCTTGACCATTTTACGGGAAGGTCAAATAAGGGAAAATGCTAGAACATAAGATTTCATGGAAAGTTTTGAAGATTTAGGCCTAAAAATTGGAAAATGCAGTCATCTTAATGAGTACATCAAGATTCATAAGTACAAGAGGTCAAGGTCATTCTTTGACCTTTGACCCTGAATTCTCAGTTTGACAATTTCAAACTTCTTTTTAAAAGCCAATTGTAACCAAATATCATATAGAGCCTTCAGGGGTTGAGGAAACGAAAATTTCTTCAAATGGTCTGGGTCACATGACCAACATGGCCGCCATGACCATATATGGTAAAAACCTTTAAAAATCTTCTTCTCCAGAACCAGTTGACCGATGGCCTTGAAACTTGGTATGTGGCATTGGGTACTCCAGTATTATCAAGATTGTTCAAATTATGACCTTTGCTTGACCTTGACCTTTTTATGGCAAGGTCAAATATGGCAAAATGCTACAACATAAGCTTTCATGGGAATTTTTGAAGATTTTGGCCGAAATATTGGTATATACAGTCATCTTAATAAGGTCATGAAGAATTATGAGTACAAGAGGTCAAGGTCATTCTTTGACCTTTGACCCAGATCTCTCATATTTTGACATTTTCAAACATTTCCTCAAAAGCCAAAGGGCCAATTGTAGTCACATTTCATATAGAGCCTCCAGGGGTTGAGGGAACAAAAATGTGTTCAAATGGTCCAGGTCACATGACCAACATGGCCGCCATACCCATTTATGGTATAAACATTTAATATTTTTCTTCTCCAGGACCAATATGCCTATGGCCTTGAAACTTGGTAAGTAGCATGGAGTACTAGAGTACTTCCAAGACTGTTCAAATGATGACCTTGGGTTCACCTTGACCTTTTTTTGCAGCATGGTCAAATATGGGAAAATGCTAGAACATAAGATTTCATGGAAAGTTTTGAAGATTTTGGTCTAAAAAATGGTATATATGGTTGTCTTAATCCGTATTAGCACATGAAGATTTATGAGTGCAAGAGGTCATGGACAGTCTTTGACTTTTGACCCTAGACTCATATTTTGACAATTTCAGACATAAGAAAAAGCGACTTTGCCAATTGCTCAGGTGAGCGGATCAGGGCCTCATGGCCCTCTTGTTTGACCACCACATTGAAATTGAGAGATCCTGCACTGTTACACAAGTCAAAGCATGCAATTTAATCTCGTCTGCAATTCAGAATGCAAGAAGTTGGTATCGGCTGTCTTGGCATTATGGCATAATCTTTATTGAGTTTCCTGTTTTTAGCTCACCTGAGCCAGAGGCTCCGGGGGAGCTTATAGGATGGTAAGGCTCCGTCGTCCGTCCGTCCGTCCACAATTTCAAACGACTTCTCCTCTGAAACCGCTAGGACGATTGTAACCAAATTTCATATAGAGCCTCCTGGGACCTTAGGAACGAAAAGTTGTTCAAACGGTCCTGGTCACATGACCAACATGGCCGCCATGCCCATATATGGTAAAAACCTGAAAAAATCTTCTTCTCCAGAACCAATAGGTCGATGGTCTTGAAACTTGGTATGTAGCATTGGGTACACAAGTACTACCAAGATTGTTCAAATTATGACCTTGGGTTGACCTTGACCTTTTTTACGGTAAGGTCAAATTTGCTTACTCATGCTTTTATATGACAAAATGCTGCAACATAAGATATCTTGGAAACTGTTGAAGATTTTGGCCTAGAAATTGGTACATACAGTCATCTTAATGACTACATGAAGATTTATGAGTACAAGAGGTCAAGGTCATTCTTTGACCTTTGACCCAGAACTCTCATATTTTGACAATATCAAACAATCTCCTCAAAAACACAAGGCCAATTGTAACCAAATTTCATATACATGTAGATCCTCCAGGGGTTGAGGGAATGAAAATTTATGCATACGGTCCATGTCACATGACCAACATGGCCACCATGCCCATATATGGTAAAAACCTTTAAAAATCTTCTTCTCCAGAACCAGTAGACCGATGCCCTTGAAACTCGGTATGTAGCATTGGGTACTCAAGTACTATCAAGATTGTTCAAATTATGACCCTGGGTTGACCTTGACCTTTTTTACGGCAAGGTCAAATATGGGAAAATGCTAGAACATGAGATTTCATGGAAAGTTTTGAAGATTTTGGCCTAAAAATTAGTACATAGAATCATCTTAATGAGTACATGAAGATATTTGAGTACAAGAGGTCAAGGTCATTCTTTGACCTTTGACCCAGAAATCTCAAATTTTGACAATTTCAAACAATCTGCTCTAAAACCACTGTGCCAATTGAAACCAAATTTCATATAGAGCCTCAAGGGGTTGATGGAATGAAAATATTTTCTAACGGTTCTGGACACATGACCAACATGGCCGCCATGCCCATATATGGTAAATACCTTTAAAAATCTTCTTCTCCAGAACCAATTGACGGATGGCCTTGAGACTTTGTAAGTAGCATTGGGTACTTGAGTACTATCAAGATTGTTCAAATTATGACCTTGTGTTGACCTTGACCTTTTGCAGCAAGGTCAAATAGGGGAAAATGATAGAACATAAGATTTCATGGAAAGTTTTGAAGATTTTGACCTAAAAAATTGGTATATACAGTTGTCTTAATGAGTTCATGAAGAATTATGAGCACAAGACTTAGAGGTCAAGGTCATTTTTTTACCTTTGATCCAGATTGCTCATATTTTGACAATTTCAACCATTACCTCAAAAGCCAAAGGGCCAATTGTGAACACATTTCATATAGAGCCTCCAGGGGTTGATTGAATGAAAATTTGTTCAAACGGTCCAGGTCACATGACCAGCTTGGCCGCCATTACCGCTTACGGGATAAATCTTTAATATTTTTCTTCCCCAGAACCAATACACCTATGGCCCTGAAACGTAAATAGCATGGAGTACTAGAGTACCACCAAGACTGTTCAAATGGTGACCTTGGGTTAACCGTTCAAATGTTGACCTTGGGTTTACCTTGACCTTTTTTGCGGCATGGTCAAATATGGGAAAATGCTAGAACATAAGATTTTATGGAAAGTTTTGGAGATTTTGGCCTAAAAATGGTACATATGGTTGTCTAATGAGTACATGAAGATTTATGAGTACAAGTGGTCATGGTCATTCTTTGACTTTTGACCCAAAACTCATATTTTGACAATTTCAGACATGATAAGTATAAGCCACCTTGCCAATTGTTCAGGTGAGCGATTCAGGGCCTCATGGCCCTCTTGTTTTCTCTTGTTTTGTTACACTGTGCAGATAGGCATGAGATACACAATGCTGTCAAAAAACAGAAGCCATGGAAACACTGGACAACTCATTTAGTAGGTTAACTGTGTCGCAGTGGTATTGGAAAGTGGCTGGCACCAAGATTAAACTTTGTCTGATCTGGGTCTGTACCAACTGAGCTCCAGGTTAGCTCAGTATTGATGGTAATTCAAGGGTTAATATTTCTTAGGAAAAAAATAACTCTGTCATCAGTCTCATCACCCTATATTCTGATAATTCATCCTTTATGATATTTAGAACTGTTACTGCTTGCTCCAGTTAATATATTACTCATATGGTAAAAATTCTCAGAATTAGGACAGTCCGACACCTTAAGTACATGTACTGAAGTTGTCCTAGAAATGGAATTTTGGATGACAAAATGTAGGTCCAAAAGATGAGATAACATGGCAAATTGTGTGTAATCCGGTCAGACTGCTATGAGCATGTGGCCTGTGTTGACAGTGTGTGGTTACACCTGTCTATCCCAAAACAGAAGTTTTATGGTAATGGTAGCCTATATTAATCCTTTCAAATATATTTTTCAGGACACCATAGACAAAAGCAGATTGAGAAAGAAAAAGAACAAGAAAAACTAAGAGCTCCTCCCACCACACCAACAAGATTTGGGCCAGGCGGTCCTGGCCCGAGGCCAAGATTCACACCAACTCGTATTCATACCTCACCTAGGCAATTTTCTCCACAGTCACAAAGTCCCCGTGGTGTTCACCCTGTGTCATTGACTCGAGCCTCACCGCAAAGTGCTGGTAGAGGTGGTAATAGACATGAACCGTATCCCCCAGGGCGGCCTCGGAGACCTAATTTTGATCCTCAAACTCGTAAAACCCCCAGTTCCATGAAACTTCCAACAGAACCAGGCAGTGTTCAAAAAATAAACTTTAATCCCAATGAAGTCATCAAAATTGAAGCTGTTGAAGAAGACGAAAATACTGAACAATCAAAATCCGTAGAAAGAAAATCCTCTACAGACACAGAAATGGCAGAAGGCTCTGCCGATGCAAGTACTAGTCAGGTTCCATCTACAGATCCATCATCATCACCATCACATTCCGCCATTCCTCAATCCATTCAATCACCTGCCATTCAAGACGACGGCTCAGAATCATCCTCATCGACCATTGTAAATGAACCAACGGAAGTGAAATATAGTGATACCGTACCACCCGAAGGACTTAGTTTAGATTCAGACTTGTCAAACCTCACTGGAATTCCGACCGATGCATCGAAAATGGACACCTCAGAATCCAAGACCGCAGGAAGTGATTCAGGAACCTCAGAAGTTGATCCAAATGTTAATGTCAAAATTGAAGCCATCACTGAATCAGAACTTGATCTCGAAATAACAGGTGTAGAACCGGGCCAAATGGCCCAAAGTGACAATAGCTGGATGCCAAATGTTCAAACAAGGATGGGCTACGGCCCTTCAACTTCAGCTGGTGCTCAGGGAGACATGTCGGGTGATTCTAGTCAGGGATACAGTAAGTGGAGTTTTCCTTTCTTTGTTATTCATTCTAGTCTCCAGTCATGTGCAGATACCATGGGCCTTTGAGAAGTGTGTCCTTGTTAACAGTTTAGATTTTAGAGGTTAAAAGAAATTTTTCTTGCACACCCTGATACAAGACAACTTGCCTTTGACTAATGTTGGTTACACCAGCAGCTGGTCAGCATAATTCTATCATGAAGTCCAAACAGAAGTAAGATTGCATCTTTGTCCCTATCTCCCAGTTAATGAGTGCTTGCAGTGGGTGATGTGTCTGTTTCACCATGATATTAGGATTTAATGACCTGACAGTTTTTTTTTTCACAATTAATATAAGTTTAAGCTCACAGAGAGAGGCTTGTTTTAGAAATTCTTAACTGTCAAGAGTTTGTTCAGAAATAAAATTGGGTGAGTATCATAGAGCATCCTACAGGAATAATTGCACTGATTTTCAGATTGTAAACTTGGGCACATTCCTGAGAAGTTCAGTATCTGTTAAATGATTGTAGGCTGGAAGGCATCTGCAACAAGGAATTAAGTCTAACCTGCACGACCTCTCTCCAACCAAGAAAATACTCTATGGGAAAAGCTAGGGCATGGTAGTTCGAGTCTTGTAATCATGACTCATAAACACTGCAGTAGAGTGGCTCTGCAGGTTGAGTGAACTGCAGATGGTGACCATGTCTGTAATCATGTATGCATTACTGCACGAAAAGAAAAAATCTCCATAAAAACAAACTGGTAATGAAGTGTCACCAATTATATGAAAGAAATGAAAAGCCCCTTTTACGGCAAGTTGTTGGCCTTCATAAAGAGCTTTCTAACTGTGTTCATGTATTGCATCAGGAAGTCAAAATAATGTTAGAATTGTGTTAACAACATGCTACAACAGAGCCTTGGGTAAGAGAGTACTCCTTAATTGCGAGATTATTTCTTATTACTCATTGAAAAAATGCGTTGTGACCCTGGGTGGTCTAGAAGAGGGGTCAGTACATGTGTTAAATTAAAACATGTACTGACACCTCATCTAGACTAATGCGAAATTAACAGAAATTATCCTTGGTTTTCACAAAGTATGTACTCTCATATCTAAAACCCTATTGAGAAGTCTACATGTGTTCCACTGTCTAGACCTCGACTGATTGGATTTGAAACATGTTGAACTGAGTCTTGCTTTTGCAGTTAACATGATGAGGCATCTTCTGTTGTGGCATAAGCTTTTCTTGTGGAGAGAGGTTATAGTGTTTGTGATGAAATTGTTTGATAGTATTCAGTTGGGAAAGATATTCAGGGAGCTGGGGAGAAATTGCTAACTATAAGGTTGATTTAGATACATGTACACAAAACAGGTTTAGATAAAAATCCAGTTGCAGGCTGCCAAACTCATGGTTAAAGCAATAATCAGACGTCTAATGGGTCACAGACCTTGTTCTTTGTCAAATATAATTATAGCAGTGTTTCCCCCAGACTGAAAAAGGGGCAGGGTGCTGCTGAAAAAAAGGGCACTTTAAGCGCGGCGAAAGGCATCTGGAGGGGCATGTTACTTACCTTGTTCGGCCTACATCTAATAATTAACCTCAAAAGTATGACATTTCAGAGCAGTAACACAAAGTATGTCAGTAGAAATTTGAGATGTTTATTGCTGATAGTCTGATTTAGCTTTTACCAAGGAGGTAAAATTAAGTTTAAATAGATTTGTCATGAATTGGTAGTCCTGGAAGCCAGCAGTTAGAAGGTCTGCGAGGTGTGTCTTGTCACATACTGAGAAAGTCATTTTCAAGATACCTTTTGCATATGGATAGACTATATTATTGAAACAAATTACTCGGTGATACATTTTACCACATTTAGATATGTTGTTAGCATGTATAGCTATGGATAGTGTTAAGTTTCTTAAGATATTATTAAGTTTCTTACCAGTTTGTAAATGGTGCAGTAATCTGGGTATAAGAAAGCCGTGCTCGCGGAAAAAAGGAATGTGCGAACAGAGACTGAATAATAAATTGGGACTACATGTGGCAATGGATGCATGTTATTTGACAAAAGATGTTTCATCGGTAATGAATTCTTGGATAGTCTTTTGAATGATTGCAAGTGCAGGTGTTCTGTAGTTGTGCTGTAAAAGGTCTGTTTTGAAGGCTACAGAGAGCATTGTCAAAAACTAGCTTCATGCGCGTACACTTGTCTGTCGTCAAGAATGATGAGTGAAGTTTGGAATCCTTACATGCTTTTTTGCATCGTCATGATGGGAAATGGACACAAAGAAAATCTTTTAGCAGTAAAGTTGTGTAAGTATGGTTACTTAATTCTGTACCATAATAGCATACTTCATATCCTTCCAAGATTGGAGATAAGAAAGCTTTTCAAAGACCAAAAACAGAGAAAATAAAAGGAAGTGGCTATTGACAACCGGTTGTCAATAGCGAATATTCTCTATTGACAACCGGTTGTCAATAGTAAAGATGATCAAGTCCATCTTGAGATGTTATATTGTCATCATGTGACTTTGCACGATCAGATAATGTGATGCCTAAAGATAACAACTGATTTTGCTTTGTTGAACCAGCATTGAACTGGTTTTCTCTAAATATGAAAGCATGTTGTTATGGTACAGCTTAAGTTGGTATAGAACATGGTAAAGTGTATCGTTCTATGTTAATGTATCAGAGATAAGCAGATTTATTGGTGATAGCTCTGGGATAATTTGTAGATTCTCCTTTCAAACATTTTGTGGTCCTTTATTATAATTGTCTGGCCAAGACATTTAATGAGGAGCCAAAAACATTTATTTGGAGAATGAGAAGTCCCAGAATTGTCGTAGATAATTTCCTTTTCTGTAGCTCTTTGTTATTGATATAACTTGTGTTTTTACATATGCATAAGGCAAGCTTTATTGTTCAGGATCTGGAAATTTTACTAGCTAAAATGTATCAGATTCAGAGATACAGATTATATGGTTGTGTTTTGAGGGTAATTTAAGGGAAAAGTTGATAAATGACCCTGTGGTGGTGGTCCCACAATGATTTTTGTGGCGTAAGAATTGAAATAACCATATAATTGCCTCAAAACACCACCTAATTTGGATCTTGGGCTAAGTTATGATTTTGATTTCATATGCTGATAACATGCAAATATGAATTAGTATTATACATGTGATACGAGTGGCAGCATGTTACTGATGCACTCAAACACAAAGATGATACCAACAAAGTGGTAATCTCAAGTACAAGACAAGTGCAAGATAAAAAACGGCTGCTTCATGTATATGACATGTTAAAGGAGTCAAGATAATGAGAGGAAGGGGACAGGAATTTTTCGCGATCTTTTTGTTTATCAATATGCTGACGGAGCAAGTACCATGAAGGATTTGTTGGACAGCTTGGTGGAACCAGCACTAATATCATAAAGTTGGTGAGTATCTTCTGTATAGGTGGATGGCTATTTGGTGCTTCTACGTTCTTTCCCAACAGTGTCTCAGCAATATCGGGGCCATTTGAGGGTGATATTTAAGTGCTCTGGCAATGAAGTAGTGTTTGGGTTCCAATAGAATCACACCTGCAGCTGGACTCGACCACATGATCCAAAGCTGATACCCTTAACCTCTTGGCCACACGTACCCATAATTTTTATTATTTTTGCCCCATTTTGAGCAGTTCAGTCTGATCCCCATTTTAGTCAGTGCAGTCTGACTGATAGTGGATCTGTCAGGTTTGGGGTTGGGGATGCTGTAATGTGCACTTAGTAAAATTTTTGGGGGTGGTGGTTGTCAGGAAGTTTGGGAAAACGTTAATGTCTGATCAAGTCTTAATGGACATGCACAAGTACTGAACTTAAGATTGAGAAACTTATTATTGGGCGAGATTGACTCTTATCACCACACCAATATGGGTTGGCACTGTTAGCAGCTGCTTCCCGTTTGATCCGTTGGGTTTAAAGTGTGAAGATGCAGATAAAGCCACTAAAGCAGTGTTTCGAGATGGTTTCGCGGTATAACCCGGTATTTTTATGGTATGATTGAAGTACTTGTATCGGAAATGAGCAATGGTGTTGATACCCTGCCAGTTCCAGTTGCAAGAAGGTATTTAGTAAGTATGCAAGGTATAATGTAAGTATTTGCATGAATTTGTTTTTTGTTTTCCTGAAAAAAAAGAAGAAAGAACAGAAATGTTTAATAGTGCAGAGAGCTGGTTTTCATGTAATTTTTTCAAGATGCCTCATGTGAAAGCATGCTTTGATCAACATTCCCTGAAGTGGGCCATGAGAAAAGATGTTTTTCAAAGTTAACGGCAGAATTGCGCCGGTTGAAAGCTCTGATAATGTCTGAGAAATGTAGATTTTTTTGACTGTCGAAAGCAAGTTTTGTCATCATTTACTTGGACCTGACAGTATTTCTAGCATGGTAAATGTGAATATTAATGTGAGATGTTACTTTCATGTGTAACCAATTTATGATGTCTTTGATGTTCCATGCATTCAGTTGATGGAACACAGAACCTTTAGACGAGACCGAATTTGGGATGACTATAATATAAAATACAATCTAGTAAAAGTTGTGTTTTATGTTGTAGACAAAAATTACATGTTAGGTTGGAAATGCACAGTATAAAAATTCTCATTCCCAAAACTTGGTAATTTCTGGAACTCAGCTATTGACCACAGACTGTTTAACGTTACTAAGAACGCGCAGGTGTTTACCTCGTAACTTTGAACGGACATTTTGGTGGTGGATGTTGAAGATAATAAACAGCCCGAGCTCCAGATAAGAAGGGGTAACAAGGATAATTCAGAGATATTTTTCTTATTTCTCAACGAAAACATACATTGTGACCCCTCATTAGAACCGTCTCACCGAGACGGTTCTAATTAGGGGTCACAATGTATGTTTAAATGGAAAAATATTGAAAGTTATCACTAAATTAACTCTGTCGCCCCTTCTTATCTGGAGCTCTAAACCGCCTTATGATGTAAGGTATGACTTCAAGCAGGTCGATTCTGAAAGACTGGTAAGTACTGGTATTATGGTAAGCAGTCAGTGTTTCATAACCCATGGTCGTCAACATTTTGTGACAAGACAGCTGTGAAATACTCAACTTCTCAAACATGAACAGATGATGGACTCGAAAATTTATCGCAGGCAAGTTACAGACTTGCCTGTGATACATTTTCAAGTCCATTGTCTGTTCGTGGGACATTGCAGCCAAGTTGGACCCTTATCTGTTAGTATGGGAGTCTGCTTTGTTGGCGCAGGCATGTGAGTATCTACTCAGCAATAAAACAGGGGTTTTCTCCTCTTAGAATGAACCCGAATATCTAAATCAGTTGAAATTCTGCTGTAGGAAAAACAAAAAGATTTGTCTTACAAGAGGTAAATCTAGATGCGTCTTATAAGAGGGATCTTAATTTTAGGGGATTGTCTTGAAAAGGAAAATCCAGGTTTTCTAAATGATGAAATAAGTATTGTGAATACAATAGTTGCAGTAAGCTGCATATTTATGAATCTGCCAAAACCATGATTCCCTCGGCTTCTGCTAATATATTTTCTATGCAACTGCAGTGTCATTATGACGGCTATTTTGGGATGTGAGTTCACCTAGTGACCTTGTGTGATGAGAAACTACGACCCTGCTCTCTGCTGTAAAAACATATCCCGCGACAAGCAGAAGCAAGGCATAGGTTATTATTTTTCAGATGTCTCGCATACACTTTCAAGTTGTATTTGTTTTATGGCATTGTGCTGACAGGCAAGACACCACTTCCGGCGGAATCCTCATTTTACACAGCAATTGTGTGTTTTCGGCTGTTTTCTTTGTGACCTGTTGATTACTCTAACAACTTGGTCAGCATGGTTGGTAAGGTAAAATTGCATGGTAAGTGGTAAGTATATAAATATATTATTCTCTTATATATAGAAACGTTTTAAATTGTTGACGTTTAGACGCTATATGCCCTTACTAGGGTTGAGCGTCTATAAATAACTTAACATTCATTCATTCATTCATAAATATATTATGGGTTACACAGTAAAGCCATGTTGGGGGTGGGGAAGCTAGGAAAAGAACAATGCATAACTTATGAATTTTAGTCTTGAGTATCAAAAAAGCTGGTTGTGTATTTTACTGAATGGAGAGTTTACACTTGTGATTAAAATGAGGCAAAAGTAAAACGTGGGAATCAAGTTAACAGGAGTTTGGAAGCTAACTGGATACTTGGGTATACATAATCATTGTGGGATGTGGGTAGGGGGGCTGCGAAGAAATTGCCATTGTTTTGTTCCGGAAGTTTTACAAGATGTCCTATGTTGGAATGTTTGATGCTGAAGATGATTGGTTGTCGGTATTGGTAATGTCAAGACTTTACTTTAGGTAGAGTGGTTAGTATAATGGTAATGGTAAAAAATAAAACTGGAAAAATGTATTTAAATAGCATACCAGTTAAAAAAGCCAATAAAGGTAAAAAATAAAACTGAAAAAATGTATTTAATAGCATACTATTAAAAAAAGCCAATAAAGCCCAGCAGTAACTTAGGACTGCATATATCCTGTGAAACTAGATACCCTAATGGGACACTTAAACCATTAATTTTCCATTTGGGGCAAATGGAAAATTTATGGTGTCCCAATACTTAAGCACGTTAGGGAGTTGTTCATTCCTGATACTATAATTACTATAAAAAAATATTGTGATGTGGGGGTCTGGCAGACCCTGACCAGACTGCTCTACAAGGAGCAGTATGATCATGGGATACAACGCCATTTCATCTGCATCTAGATGCACTGATGCAGTTGTAACATTTTATCAACAAATATAGACCAAAGTCTCTGCCAGATGAGGCTCTGCTCTGCTATTCAGGTTGGCAGTTTTAAGTAGCATAGTTTAAAAAATATTCTAGGAAGGAAAATTTAAAAAAAAAAAAAAAAAGTTAAATATTCTGAATAATTTTGATAGTCTCTTATGTATATTGCAATAAAAATTGCAGAAAATGGTGTTGAAAATAATGATGTTTTCGGCAGTTTTAACATGATGGACTCCAGACTACCAATCAAGGGGTCGCAAGTTCGATCCCCCGCTTCTCCGGTCTTTCGGATGAGACTTTAAACCCAGGTCCCGTCTCCATATGACCTCGTTGTTGGTGGGACGTTAAACCCGAGTTCACTCACTCACTTTAACATGATGGAGGGTGGCAAGTTAAGATGAAGAAAGGTTCGACAGTTTGAGTATCAAATCATGGAAAGAAGAACGGCAGTTTGTTTTGGTCAGATGAACGGCAGTTTTGATGAATCGGTACAGACACGTACGAGTATTCAGGCAGTATGACAAAATGCTGGTATAGTATAATGGTATGGTATCATAAATGTATCACATTTGTATAATTGAATGTGAAAGGTGGGTATTTTGGGTAAGTACCAACAACTATTTTTTTCCTTTTCATAATTTGAAGTTGCACATAATTTTAAGAAAGAATTCTTTTTCATTCATGTAGTTTAAAGACCTATATTACACAGCTAATTATTTTAGTAACATGAAAGCTTATATTAAATTTCATGTCTTTTTAAGCACCAATTTTCTGCTAAGAAGCATTTTAAAGTATTCTAAAGTTATTTCTAAATCTTGCAACTGAGTGCATTCAGTAAATTAGTTCATAATGTATAATATTTAAGATAACTGTTAACAGGTACAGATATCTAAATGCAGATGCTTAAATTGTGTATTTAAAAATATATTTTATTATGCCTGGTGAAATATTGACAGACTTAAATATTTCAAATAAGCACCTGTACATTTGCAAACAGTTTAAAGAAGCACTGGAAAAAGACACGGAGATTAATTTAGGGGCGGTATTTATAAAACGACAAGTTGCTATGCTGTTGCTGAGGCTAAATTTCTATGAAGGCGATTCCCTACAACTATGAAATTTGCTCTGGAGGAGCAGTCTTTTTCAGACTGTTCCTCAAGAGCAAATTAACAACTATGAAATTTGCTCTGGAGGAAGTCTTTTTCAGACTGTTCCTCAAGAGCAAATTTTATAGTTGTTCAGAATCTTCATAGAAATTCAGCCTTAGCAACAGTATAGCAACAACTTCAGTCATTTTATAAATGAAACACCAGGTCACCATGTTTCTTAGGTTGTAAGACTTTCAAAACAATCCCAAACATCTGGATCTTTCTCTTATAAGATGCATCTAGATCTTTGGGATTGTTCTGAAGAGAGAAGCGCAGTTTATAGCTAAATTATACAAGGCTGACATATTTGGATAATTTTGGAAAGGTATTCTCCGTCTTGCAACAAATAGATATGGTGAGTTTTGATGCCCGATTTTGATCCGTTTCATCTCAAACTGAATGCTTCAGGGGACTGCTGCATATATTGCTATATGACAGAATTTTTGCCAGAGCCCAACTTGATCGGAAGCTATTCTTCAGTATTTGAAAGTTAAATGGTTTAGTTAAAACCTTAAGTTGCAACAGCTACTATTTTAGTTTAAATCTGCAAATATATAGGGGTGCTTAAACACTGCCACAGCATCTGGGGTATGGCTGATTATAGCTTTAGGCTATAATCAGCCATACCCCAGATGCTGTGGCTAGAGTATCTGCCAGTGCCAGCATTGAGTCCTGATAGGTTAACCTATGTAACATGGCTTTAAAGTGTGAAATTGGCACATTCCACAGTTAAGGTATGGTCACACTCATAAGGTCTGCTACAATGCCTTCTGACAGCTCTTGATTTGTCGCACTAGCTATCTGGGTTAAATTCTGATCCCACTAAAGGCTGAATATCTTTCAACTTTTACAAGAATCCATTGCACACAGCCTGACTGATAAGATTTGAGATGTTTTACTATGCTAAGTGTAGAACTAGCTTGCACACCTCATTTCGGCTTGGGTGAGAAAAAAACCGTGTTTTCTGCAGAAGTGGCTGAAAATATATACATTCAATAGAAACTGGATGAAGAATGATTTCAAGACGGCAGTTTTGTTTTTGGTATGAATGGAGAAGAAAACCAGGGAGGAGGTATAGGTTTGTATCAAACTTTGGTATGGTAATATGTGCAGGATGCAATGATTTGCAAGTTGATCTGATTATGAGAAGTTGTGTGTGAAAAGGTACCTGGATGCTTGTGCCAACAGGGAAGAATTGAAGGACCTGATGTTTGCACATTACACAAGCCGATTTGATCCTTTGCTATTCACATACACCTGGGGTCCCTTTTCATGTACCACTGCTCAAAGTCAGATGGAAAAAAAAAGTCCGAGACATGCTGCTGCAGACTTGAGCAACCTATACATTTGAATGGAAATAAACAGTAATGCTCATAAAACAAAACCAAAAGGCAGTCCATTTTGAACGCCATCTTTCAGCTAGTGCCAGTCCATTGATCGGACTGGCATCAGCTTTGAGATGCGGGTAAAAAGATAGTTCAAACTGGACTGATGAGGTGAGGAGCAGATCCATGGAGTTGAATACAGAGGATGTGGCAGATATTCACTGGTGAATTGTATGCAGTACATTTTTGCACCATCTGTCACGAAAGATACTCCACAGTTTTGTCCCTGTCAAAAGAATACATGTTCAACTTCCCGTCACAATGTCGAGCAACAATGAAACTAAGTTTGAAATTGTTTTAATCTCGAGAGCACAAATTGATTTCGTAAATATGCCTGGTCTAGGTTATTTCAACATCACAGCAATTTTCTAAAATCCTCAAATAACATGCAACAAAACCACATTTTTGAGACTGGAGAAAATCCAGCATTACTTTAAAAAGAAAAAATCCAGCATTACTTTAAAAAGAACGCTTTGATGTTCATATAGGCATATTTACAAAATCATGGATGCTTTCATGAGATACTAAACAATTTCAAATATATGAAAAGTCCAAAGACTGCCCCTTTAAGAATTTTGATCGCCAGAATGCATATGATCTAGGTCTGCATCTTGTGTGACTTCCTGATTACAAAGTTAGCAAGGCCTATATAAGAACTTAATTGCCACAAAACTAATAATTGGGATATGAAGTTATTACTGTAATTTCTAAAAATGGAACAGTTCGCTTTTACAGTGCAGAAGTGCACCCAAAAGGTGCAGATGGAATGGCAAACAGTGTAGAACCTGATTAGACTGCTCTTTGGAGCAGTCTGATCTGGGTCTGCACTGATAACTTTGACTTACCTGTCCCAGTATTTAGAATTAAGGTTCATTTAGCTGCAACGCCTGATGGTGAATGGATCACATCTAGGGGAAGCAATTTACCGACTCGACATGACCTTAGCTGTGTACCGTGGACGTTAAGCATCATATCAACCGTCAACCAGGGGAAGCAACATTGCCATTTACATCTTAGCCACCCTTCTCTATTGGGATCCATTCTAGGAGCAAATTCATGGGTAGACACCATTTTGGTAGGGCTGTGTTCAGGAAAGCAAACAAGTTTGAAAATGTTTCACATCGAAAAAAATTTGGCTGTATCCATACATCTGAAGAGGTACAAACAGCGAATCCTCCAAACAGTTTGTGAGGAGGATTAAACTAGGTCCACAATTTTAAGCCGGTCTGTTTTGTGGACTGAACAAAAGCTGTGACCAGTCTGTGCTAATATGCATCAACAACCTTTCGCGTGCAACAACTTTGATTGTGAATTGGGCAAGTACCGTATGCAGGAGCAAACAGTGGAGGCCTTAAGACAGAAGAGCAGAAAGGGTAAAAATTCTAATAAATTGGGTCAGTAAAATACGTGTTACCATAATTGTTCTAAAAATGGAACAGTGGTTTAGCAATGTAATTATGCATCACAGAGATGCAGCTGGACCATTTGGCAAACTGTGTAGACTGATCAGACTGCACCTGAGTAGTAGTCTGATCGGGATCTGCACTGTTTGCTAAGCCTATATGTCCCAATAATTAGAATTTTTATTCTTAGGCCTACAGCATGACGGGGGAATTTGTACGAGTAAGCCCTTGCAACAGTATTTTGGTCAAAATGCCCAGTGGCTGGAATGATGATAGTGATATTATCTTGAGGCTACAGAAGATTTGATCATGGTCGGAACCTCAAATTGGATTCTGGGTCTTTAGTGTTGAAGGTGAATGGGTATGCTTTCATGGGGAGCAACTCTGCCATTTTGGTTCATGCGTCACCTTGTGGGTATTAACTCTTACTGGAATAGTCGCCTTTCAAAAGAACCTGTAGGGAAGCAAACAGGAGATTGCTCCTTTAAGAGAAATCAGCCTTTGAAGCCTTTGAGTCTCCAGGGAAGCGAAAGTAGTCACCTATAGAAAGAGCCTTCAGTGAAGCAATCCGCATACTGCTCAAGGAGCAATTAGAGTAGTTGCCTATTGAAAGAGCCTCAAGGGAAGCAAGGAGCACATTGCTCCTCTAGGAGCAATTAAAGAGTAGTCGGCCTTTGGAAGAGCCACCAGGGAAGCAAGCAGCAAATTGCTCCTCTAGGAGCAATTAAAAGCAGTCGCCCACTGAAAGAGCTCAAGGGAAGCAAGCAGCATATTGCTCCTCTTGGAGCAATTAGAGAGTCGGCCACTGAAAGAGCCGCCAGGGAAGCAAGCAGCATATTACTCCTTTTAGAGCAATTAAAAGTACAGCCTTCAGGGAAGCAAGCAGCATATTGCTCCTCTAGGAGCAGCCAAAGAGTAGTCAAGCATTGAAAGAGCTTTCAGGGAAGCAAGCAGAATATTGCTCCCCTAGGAGCAGTTCAAGAGTAGAGCCTCCAGGGAAGCAAACAGGAGATTGCTCAGCGTGAAGCATTTAAGAGTAGTCACCCTTTGAAAGAGCAAACAGAGGTTGCTCCTGTAGGAGCTAATTAAGAGTAGTCGCCCTTTGAAATAGCATCCAGGGAAGCAAACTGGAGATCATGAAAGTTGTTTCTTTTGTGAAAATTGAACAAAAAGATGGTGTTTCCACACACCCACCACATCTGAGCCCTGGATCAAAATACACCTCTGTACTTGTGTGGAAATCGGCAGTTTTGTGGGGAGGTTGATAAAGGTGATTGACTATGTGAGGTGTTGCCCAGTTACCAAGATCAGGTAAGCTAGATAGTAAGAAACACCCTGAAAGTGACCTGAGCTATGTTTCTACAGATTTCATGTGTTTCGCCATTCTTCTGAGGGAAATGCAGTGGCTTCCTGTTTGCAAGCCCATTTAAAATGGCATCTTCAAAATCTGCTTTGTGGGGCAAGTTCTTGAAGTGTTGCAAAAAAAAAGGGCACTAAAGGAGGTAAAAATAGAAAACGGCAGTCGGCCTTGAAGTGGTAGCATTGAAATTGTGGCCTTCGGAATTCATTCTCGTATGAACGAGGAATGTCCCAAGTCGCATCGTACCATGGTGACACATCTTTACATTTCCTGGGAATCCATACAAGGTGTGGCCAGTTAACATAGGGGTAATACCGATTTCACTGCCTGTGTGGTTGACGACCAAGACCACAGCAGTGCCAGCACTGGGGTGGCCATGAACCGTATTGCCATAGCTGATTATGTTCAGAACCAATTTCTTGGCCAATTGGCAAGTGTATGGTACCTGATTGGTCTACAGCACAGGGAAGTAAATGGGTATTGCCCCCTATTTGTGGCTCAAATGTCAAAACCTGATCCAATACTGCTACTTAAGTGTATTGTCATTCACAGACCAATAGACTGGCATGGTCCACACAATACTGTGCCAGTCTATTGGTCCGTGAATGACAGTTTACAATAGTACAAACTACAAGGTGATGCACTGACCAGATTCTATTTACATTTTAATGTATACGAGGGTAACTAGGCATAATGGCTCTGCAACAGGGAAGCAAAGACTACTTTTGGTTAAATGGATGGATGAGTTGCAATTTTAAGTCCTTTCAACTGTATTTCAGTCGACAGGATTACAAGATAAAAAAAAGCTTGGGTGCAATGGAATCCTTTTAACAGTTGAAAGACTTCAGCAGCAGTGAACCCTGGACTGCTAAGTCGGCAAGCTACCGGGGCTGCTGACTTTTATAGGTATTTGTTCTCCCA
Source organism: Ctena decussata (assembly GCA_963989385.1). Classification (NCBI taxonomy): domain Eukaryota; kingdom Metazoa; phylum Mollusca; class Bivalvia; order Lucinida; family Lucinidae; genus Ctena; species Ctena decussata. The sequence goes on from OZ022509.1 coordinate 54,271,674, forward strand.
CCATCATCACTAATGAGAACAAACTGTGACTGCCTGCATGGTGAGGCCCTTCCAAAATGTGGTCTAAATGAGTGAGTGAACTTGGGGGTTTAACGTCCCACCAACAACGAGGTCATATGGAGACGGGACCTGGGTTTAAAGTCTCATCCGAAAGACCGGAGAAGCGGGGGATCGAACTTGCGACCCCTGGATTGGTAGTCCGGAGTGATATCCACTACGCTACAGCCGCTCCATGTGGTCTAAAAGGAGAGCTAGAAGAGCAAATTCTGTTCATTAGAGAACCCTATTTTGTTTAGACATTCCTTGAAAGTGCATCCATTTTATACCTTGAACGTATCTCCATGCTTAACTCGGTGGAGTGCACAAGCTGCACATACCTATACAGTTATCCTTCAAAACGATGCAAACTTGTTGATTGGTATGTAATTAAGCTGTAAAATGTGTTTTTCTCTCCCAAAACAACCCCAATGATCTAAATCAGCAGAGCTTTAGATAAGGTGGGTATTTGATGATAATTGAGGGATAATTTTTGTTATTTCTCACTGAAACCATATGTTGGGACCCCTCATCTGAACTGTCTCGACGAGATGGTTCAGATGACGGGTCACAACATGTTTTTATGCAGAAATAACAAAAATTATCCTTAATTATCACCAAATACTCCCTCTTATCTATGAGACCGGTCTTAAAGGCTGATCCAGATCTGAGAGATTGTTATGAAAGGGCCCGTTGTCCTGATATAACTGAAATACTGTTGAAAAGGACGTAAAATCACAAGTCATCCATCATCGTTTTGGAAGGTAAAACCCAATCTTATAACAGAAGAAATACAGTGGTACTTCCAAAAATACGGGTTCACGCTGGTCTGGCATTCAACACAGCCAAGGAAGGCAACATACTATAAAACTATTGTTTTCGCATACTTCTTACATGAATTTCAAACTATCATTCTTACGGACCCGGCAGTTTGTTAGACCTCTTAGACCAGATTTTCGAAGAAATTCCGTCTAGTATAAACGCAGTGCTTGAAATAAGTTTTTCACCAAATCGTCTGGTCGGTTGTAACCAAAAAATTTTCAAGTATTTCTTGAATATGCATATCAATTCAGTAAATCTTTTGAGTCCTATTCCAAGAGTCAGGGGTCTGATGGTCCGTGAGACTATACTTCTGAAACAAACTTATCCTGATGAGCAGAACAAGCAGGTTCCTTGTACGTTGCCTGTGTTTGAATGCCAGACCAGTGTGGGGTTTGAATTGAAAGTAACTGCCGAGCTGAATTGAGCATGAAAGGGAAATTTTGATGACTGTACAAAGCAGTATAGCATTGAAAAGGGTACTTCGAGCATGAGCACATGAATTTGGCATGCATAATTATGGTCTTGATGGATCCTTTTGGAATCCTAAATCAAAATGCATCAGTTTGTGTGGATGTGCAGGCATAGTTTATAGATGCACCCGTAGTTTGTATAGCCAGACATAGCACGGTGTGTCAAGGGTTGGCCTAAGCTAGCAGTTGGCATTCAGTTCCTGTTAGAGAGAAAAATCACCTAAGAGTACCGTTATTCCATTGCACACAGCCGTAATCATCCCCTGCAAAGGAGGCAAGTCGTCCATTGATTTTGGTATAACTCTGCAGGAAGATTATCCTTTGTATTTTCTATAAGATGCCTACATTCGCCAGTAAAGTCATAATCCTGCATTTCATTAAAAATGAGTGCTGCAAGTTATGCAGACCAGATGTCTCCGTATCAAGATTTAAAGATAAGCGGGTGAATCTTTGCTGTTTGCTAAATAAACCATTTACATTTTTGGTGTTTGTTTGAACAAAAAATGGATACACCTTCAAGGGAGATCAGAAAGTATTTTATGACCCTTTGTTGAGGGAAGACACTTTCTGAGGAGCAAATTCTCCCATTTTAGACCAGTGGACTTGTTTCACTCACCATTTGGATGAATCCATTTCTAGTGGTATAGGTGTCTTATTGTGTTTAGTATAGAAACTCCTACATGCAAACAGTGTAGACTCGGTTTAGGTGATTCTGCAGCAGCTGAACTGGGTGTGCACTGTTGGCATCTATTCAGCAATTCGTTTCCAGTCTTCACAAATAATTCCAAAAATTGTTCAAGTAGGGATGCAAAATGTCATGCGAAAACGCAAGCCTTAAAGGTGTATCCATAAAACAGGTAACCAACACTAGAAGGCTCCTGAAATGACCCAGTTGCAGATACAAAAGAAATGGATGTTGGAGGTAAGTGGAATTTTTAACAAATGAGCCGCAACACGACAAAACCAACAAAGTGGTTGTGCACCCGGCGCAGACTCTGATCAGCCTGGGCATCTGCCCAGTCTGATCAGAGACTTGGCTGTGCGCTTTAAGAGTAGCTGGGTGTCTGTGCTTCTTCCATGCGGACAGCTAAGACTGATCAGACTGGGCAGATGCCCATGCCACTCTGTTGGTTTTGTCATCACTGTATGAGCTCACGTGAACCAGTGGTTCTTGTGAGACACCCCTTGTCCATCACCGCCTTGCTTGACAGTTGAAAGAAAATTTCTTGGCATCTTGGACTGGTCTTGCTTTCCATCTGTGCATCCCATTCGGATGTCTAATGAAAATCTGGTGGTATAGGTATTTTGGAGAATACTACATCACTGGTCTCAATCGTCTTTTGGCAGTTCAGATCCTGGGTGTTTTGTGGTGGCTGTGCCTCCCCCTCCTCCCTCAAATGTACACTACCACGCCAGAAGCCACCTATTTACCTGGCCCCTGATGCGATTGTTAATTTGGTTGAAAAGCTGGCAAAAACCAGAGTTGCTGATTTTCTAGAACTGGTATAACAAGCTGTTCAAAGGCTGGTTTGGTTTCACTGCTTGGAATATGCTACCAATTTGGTTGAACTGAGGTTATGACTGGTTTCCTGCGCTATAAAAAACTTCAAGCATACATGAAAACAGCTGTTAACCCAATTACCTAAGTATTTGCCTGCATAGTACAGGGAATTTCTAGTAGCACTTTCTGGGCTGTCCTGTGGTTAGCTGTTTACTGGCCTAAATGAGCCTTTACTCAATGGCCTGAAAGATCTGAGCTTTGGTTTTAAGATCCCATTGATCTAAAGTTTTACCCACCCCCCTCTTCTTGATGAACTGGATTCAATTTGAAGGGGATGTTAGTTATTTTTGTATCTCCTGAATCTTTAAGTTTATAGTGATGTGAGTGGTCTGAAGTTTCAGTTGGTACTCCCCCCATTCCTATTGTAAAGGGGGCAAGGTCCTGCACTAAGAACAATGTTGAATCGAGCTGTTCGGTCTCCACAGCCTCATTAAGTTTTTGACTTTCCACATCCCATTGATGGATACACACTTATCGCAAGATTTAGATAAGCCAGAAGTGTTGCTTCAGTATGTGGCTTTTCGATCGAAGTCGTAGGTTGAGAAATTTACTATTGCTATTTCTTGGTTTAATTCGAAAGACCCTGATCACCTTACCTGTTGGAAACTTGGATTCTTAAGCAGTGCCTCTAGGATGAGATGAAGGTTATGCACGGGTGGTAATCAGTGGAACTAGCTCCAAAATGAGTCAATGGAATTTCGTTCCCTCGTCACATCCGGGAACCCGCGAGCTAGTGCTGTCGACAGAAAATCAGTAAACAAAGGTAGGTCTTGAAGAATTTTATCAATTTTTATTTCTTTATTAGCGATCCCAGGAAACAACTGCCGATGCTATCGTGTGTAGATATGATTCAACTTTATTCCCCGTCTGAGTTCGCCGCAGAAATGTGCAGGGCTTGAACTAACTTGTGGCAAATGTTTGAAACACCGAACTAAAAAGCCACCAATTTCTGTCAATATGGAGATTTGGGTACACGATTTTTTTTTATTTTCCGTCCAAACTATAGCGTTCAGACCCTCTAAAGCACCATCCCTGGTAAATTCAAGCATGAAAAGTCACAAATAAGCAAAAAATTGTGGTTGGAGATTACGTACCTGGGCAATATTGACAAAATTTCTGCCTGAGCTAGAGCGCTCGACATGGAGCTAGTGCGTTCAACAAGGAGCTAGTGCGCTCATCCACACCTAAGATAAGGCAGAATTGTTGATTTATTGTTGATAGATGATTTTAACCATTTTTTAGGTTTTGCTCTGGCAATAACTTTTAATATTACCCAACCTACCTTTATACCTTTTATTATCCAACCCACTATATACAGATAATGGTATATGCTTTGCCATGTCACTGGTTGGCCTCCACAACACATTTCACTGAATTATTAACCAACCAACAGCTTAGACTATGCCATGCTTATGATGCCACTCATGTAAATGTAATGAGAAAACAGCGAGGTATGGTTTTGTCTATATGCCATGTCGTCAAGCGTCACGAGAATGACTTGGAAAATCACGAGCTTGCCGAATTCGAGCACCTGTCTTGCAGTTGATTGCTAGTAGAATATGGTTGGTTACAGGTTCGGTTGAGTAATACGAAAGCTATTTCATTGCTGTTTGGCAGAATAGTCAATACTATGTTACTCATTACCATGGACAGGTCAATGCACTACTACCTGAGGCCTTGTGGCTTCGGGCAACAGTGAATGGAGCTGATCACGGTACCTCGAGGCATAATTTTGACTATTTACCAAACAGGCATGAAATAACAGGACAATATCCATGTTACAGAAGAGTATAACCAAAATCGCCATAATCAGTCATGAATACGACACTCATCCGATGAATGACGATGGAATTATCTATGTACATTAAGTCATCTCTTGGTTTCAAAGGGGTACAGAGCAAAACCTAAAAAACGGTTAAAATCATCTATCAACAATAAATCAACAATTCTGCCTTATCTTAGGTGTGGATGAGCGCACTAGCTCCTTGTTGAACGCACTAGCTCCATGTCGAGCGCTCTAGCTCAGGCAGAAATTTTGTCAATATTGCCCAGGTACGTAATCTCCACCCACACTTTTTTGCTTATTTGTGACTTTTCATGCTTGAATTTACCAGGGATGGTGCTTTAGAGGGTCTGAACGCTATAGTTTGGACGGAAAATGAAAAAATCGTGTACCCAAATCTCCATATTGACAGAAATTGGTGGATTTTTAGTTCGGTGTTTCAAACATTTGCCACAAGTTAGTTCAAGCCCTGCACATTTCTGCGGCGAACTCAGACGGGGAATAAAGTTGAATCATATCTACACACGATAGCATCGGCAGTTGTTTCCTGGGATCGCTAATAAAGAAATAAAAATTGATAAAATTCTTCAAGACCTACCTTTGTTTACTGATTTTCTGTCGACAGCACTAGCTCGCGGGTTCCCGGATGTGACGAGGGAACGAAATTCCATTGACTCATTTTGGAGCTAGTTCCACTGATTACCACCCGTGTTATGGACATGGACAACTTTGTTTGGTTTCAAAGGCAGTTCATTCTGCATATATATGGATTTGGTCAATGTTCAGAATTCTGTTGGATCTTGGCCAAATTTTACACCACTTCATGTCCATCTGCAAAGACCAAATGCTGCTCCATAATTTTGCCCAGTACCAGCATCACCTTCCTAATTGACAAGGTCAAAGTTGCACCTTTATGATGAAGAAGCACCAGTTCAGGCAACAAAATCGTTATGACCATAGGCGCTTGGTTTTTGTCCATTGTATTTTCTATAGTAAAAGGTTGGAAAGCTCACCCAAAATCTAACAGAAGTTTGGTAAAACCCACTCGTTTGTCCCTTCTCTTGGTCAGGCTAAACACCCATAAGGCACCAGTGGATACCCAAAGACAAGAGATAAAGTTCTTTATACCATTTAAAACTGAGGCTAATCAATATTTATGAAGGTACTATTCTGCTTTGTTTTAATGATGTAATGCAGTTTTCTTACCCAACAGGACACCTTAAGACTATCTCGGGGGGGATATTCTAGTCTGACCAAAGGTGCTGTGAGAAAGGATGGGTTTTACCAAACTTCCATTGGATTTTTGCGAGCTTTCCAACCTTTCAAGTGAAATAAAATACATGGACAAAATTATCAATGAAACCAAGTGCCTATGGTTATGACTGCTCTTTAAAAACACTTTTTACACAATGGGTCAAGTAGATACTCGCCTTCAGTGTTCCACTGCGACCCTCTTTAGTTCGGACTGGCAGCAGCAGTGATTTTGTGGATAAGGTAGATTTGGAGGAGTGGCTGTAGTGTGGATAACACCCTGGACTACCACTCCAGGGGTCGCAAGATCGATCCCCTGCTCCGGTCTTTCGGATGAGACTAAACCAAGGTCCCATCTCCATATGACTGAGTTGGTGGTGAATCGTTAAGCCGGAGTTCACACACAATGGGGGTGCATCTTTAAACAACTGGGCACTCGCAATATGCCCATCTATTCACTGAGGATAAGAGCCCAACCTGTCATAACGTACCAGGCCCAGAGGTTATAAAACTAGAGTACATTCTCAAACTCAAAATAAAGCACACTGATTGGCTGCTTCCGAGCACATGCAGCCAATCAGTGCGCTTTATTTTGAGTTTGAGATTATTCTCAAGTTTTACAACCTCGAACCCAGGTTTAACCATCAGACACACCTCTGCCTGTTGTGTGAATGCTGTGGCTGGTGCTCGTGTTCAGAAAGTAAACCGACGAGCGCCCGCATTGTTGAACACACCTTTTTGTCGCAAAATTGATCTGGTCTTTAGGAAGAGACGGAACCAAGGTCCCACCTCTGTATGACCTAGTTCTGGGATGTTAAACCCAAGTTCACTGTGTGTATGGCAGTTGTGCTGTGGCTAATTCACTTGGTGTGAAGCGGTAGTGCAGTGGTTTATATGCCCAACTACATGTATTTACCCAGGGGTGGACAAGCAAGTGAACTCTCAAAATCTTGCCGCCAAAGTCGTGCAGACGGGACGTTTTGAGTCCAATCCAAAAGATGAAGTGGGGGATCGATTTTGCTACTTCTGGATTGGTAGTCCAGCATTTTGTCCACTACACTACCGCCTCTCCTTAGTAGTTAAATAGTTTGATCTTTCCAAACTTAGTCCCCATTGGCATGACCTGTAAGTGGTGGGATGTTAAACCAGAGTTCACTCACTCCAGGCAGTTTGAATTGATGTCAGATTTATGAAAAGCATTCAAAACCATTTACCTGGAAGTCTAGTTGTACTCTGGGAATTTTTGGTTTTGGATACAAGTCTATAAAATATAGTTGTACTCTGGGAATTTTTGGTTTTGGATACAAGTCTATAAAATATAGTTTTGGATAATATTGGATAACCTTTAACGGAATTGTGTCCAAAAAAGAAACTGTAGATGTCAAGTTTGGAATATACATAATCTTGAGTATCCATCACTGAATATTGGATAGCCATAAATCGAATACTGTATTCAGTCGAAACACAAATAGGGCATGAATAGTGAAACGTCTCCATAATTTTGTATTTGGATGTCCATAATTTGATCTAAAGTATATATGTATACACCTGGGATTCAGATTTTTGTTGGTGTTCAGTGTTGGTGTCCAGTTGACAATATATCAGTCCTGACGAGGGGCCTTCGAATTGTAGGACTTTAGCTGGATGGGAGATCAATGACATTCTGGTCCTACTACTAGCAGCTTTGTAGGAGGCACCAGACAGCTTGTCCATTTTGCAGGCCCCGATGGGTAGGAACCTACCTGGATTTTGGATGTCCTTCTTCTATTTATGAATGTCTATAATTCAGTTTTGAACATCACAAAACCAAAATAAATATTGGATATTCATAAATCAAAGGTTCAAAAATTGAATTGTAGATTCCATAAATAGTGATGGATGGATGACTTGAGAATTTAAGTCCTTTTCAACAGTGTGCCGGTCATATCAGCACCATAGCACAGTGATAATGAAAGGCTGTGCAATGGAACCCTGTTTAGGGTAGGAAAGATTCTCGCCTCAAGCGTGGCTCAAACATGGGGCCGCTAGATCAGTAGACCAGGGCTCCCCATAAATAGTGCAATGGCACCTCATATTATTGAGCATTAGACCAATTATTTTTCAGGTTTACTGTGAGGTGAATTGCAAGAATTTGCATTCTTCCAAAGATGTGTGGAGGATCCAGGAAGTAAAGTGCCATAACAGTAGACTTTTCTTGTTGCACAGGAAGCTAAAGTTGACAAAATAGATACTAGGAATGCAGCAGTCCTAGCAGCAGTGAAGGAAATAAACTAGAAAAAAGATTGTAATGCCGCTATAGATTTTGGCAGGTGTACCTTCATTTTGGATAAAGTTAAAGAAAACTACAGTAGAACTTCAATGGCTCGAACAGGCTTTGGACCATGACAATTAGTTCCAGCCAATGATAGTTCTAGCCATCCATGGTTAATTTCTATATAAAGTGACCTGTAGGGACCAAGGAAAGAGTTCTAGTCAGGCAGGGTAAACAAACCATCAGGGTTCGAGCCATTGAAGTTCTACTGTAGGTATTTCTGTAGAAGCTTAAGACAGCATACTGCATGTTTGAAATGTTCTCACTGTAATTTGACAAAAAAAAATCTGGCCTATAAAAGATTGGCATCCTGTGCAAATGTGTGTAATGGCTTGTGTGAACCGAAAAAAATGTGTTAACCTGCATATCCATGCAGCACGCCCAGTCTTTCATGTTCACAATATGAACCAGGGGAATATAAATGGTGAAAAGAGAAAACTCTGATTTTCACGTACATGTTCGGCCTGATTAAGGTAAATGGGTACAATTTCAGGTGAATCATCTCTGCCATTTTCATAATGGGAGAATATCTGCTTCTAGGAGCAGTCTTTCCTTAAGAGGAGACACCCCAGAAAGATTTTTCATCCAGGGAATCTCCCACTTCTCCGGTCTTTCGGATGAGACTTTAAACCGACGTCCTGTCTCCATATGACCTTGTTGTATGTGGGACGTTAAACATGAGTTCGCTCACATTCACTCACTCTTCCAGGAAGGAGAAAGTTGTTTTCCTATGAAAAATTGATGGAACAAAAAAACATGAGGGTGTGTCCATACACCTTAGTGTCAGTTTTTACACAGGGCCTCAAAAAGTAAACATCAGCCTCGTAGATGGCCAAAAACCATATTTTCTATAGCGAGATACGAAATAGTGGTACATAAGGTGTGTGGCTATTCCATGTTTTTCTGCCATTTTTACAAAGGGAGGCAACTTGTTTGACTTGCTATTTCCTAAGGCAATGAAATCGGATTCTAGTGGAAAGGATTTGCTCCTAGAGAAGCAAAGTTTTCCTTTAAGACTTGACTCTTCAGTGAGAATGCGTGTCCAAAATGAAAACAAGAAAGAAAAAATGCTTCCCCAGTAAGTGTTTCATCTCTTGTAGTTGCATCTCCTGTAAATGTATGTTTACTATCTGACATTCGGTCAGCAAGCTGGATAGTAACCACATCGGGTAGGCGGCAATCGAAAATGCTGATGCGACCAAGGTACTCTGATCAAAAACCATTAGAAACAGTGTTTTTGATTGCAAATTGTTGCCAATTTGCACTTGAAAACGCTGTTTTTACTGGTTTTTGATCAGCATTAATCAATTTGAGTGTTTTTGACTGCTGGCTAGCGGGTGTGTTAACTCTACAGTGGAGAACTTGCCTATAACCTTTAGCTTGCAGCCTCATCCCAACATAGTTGAGTTTATTATTTATATGTAACACTAAATAGAAATAAAGTTTACTGATCAAACTAACAGCTTGGTATTTTAAGCTACCCTAATTAGTTTAGATGGTCCAAAATTTAGAGTTAAGGTATTTATTGTTTGCCACAGTAGGGTCAAGCTAAATTTTAAATTTCAGATTCCAAAGAAGGGGAGACAGATGTGGACATGAAGCCCATTGTACCTATAGTTGACTATTCAGATCCTTCCTTTTATCCCAGTAGACAGGCGATTGCTCAAATGTTCGGTTTTGAATGTGACATCTGTGGAAAGATTCTTACTCAGTCGGGAAGTTTGAAACGTCATCGTCGTTTACATACTGGTGAAAAGCCTTACACTTGTGGTACTTGTGGGAGAAGATTCTCGGATGGTGGAAATTACTTAAAACATTTGCGTTTGCTGCAGCATAAGAAATCATCAGACTGACCCTTTCTGTGGGTCAGATGAAATTAGAAATCTATGCAAACATTACAGACATAAGATGCCTCATATTGAGGTTTTCTCTGGGCCTTGTTGTTCAAAGCATTGTTATCCTTACAAAGTAGTTAGTCCAGGATACGTATAGTCTTATACAGCATAGTGCCAAAAGTATTCCCCAAAACATTTTTTTCCATTAAGCACACTTGCAAGTGTGCAAGAAATTTTGCTGTAAGACTTGTTCAAATGTTCTTAATTTTTGCACACCTAAACACCTAAAAGATTTCTGCAATATTAGATTATTTTCAGCTTGCCCTAAACCTACTCAAACCATAAGTGTTTGAATGTCAATAAAATTTTCGGCAATAAAATTTTCAGAAATACATTTTCCTATTGATGTCAATGGTGATGTCCAAAATTTGCTGAAATCTTAAAAATAATATTTCTAAAAAAAAAAAAAAAAAATTATTAGGTGTTGCAAAAATGATCGCTCTTTCTAATCATATAAAATTTAATATGGTCCAAGAAGCAGTACTGCTACAGCAAAAATTTTCACAGTTGAAAATGCATTGAAGTCTATGGAAAAATTGTTTTTGGGGAAAGACTTGACGCTCGGCTGTAGTACACATAAAATGATGTGAGCTAATGTTTTTTCATTGAAAAAAACATGGAGCTTTTGCATTACAGAAGCTCCTCAGGTTTTCATCAAAAATGGCAATGTTCATTTGAAAGGATCTCTCTAATTAACAATATTGTTAATGTTTAACAACTCCGTCCTGGATTTACACTCCCTTTTCCCCCTCTAAAAGCAAATTCTTTCATTAGAGGTAAGTGGGTACACCTCCATGTTCTGCCACCAGTTTTACAAAGGGAGACAACTTGTTACTGTGCCCGCTGAAAGGGGGTCAGCTCTTGAAAGAATTTGCTCTGAATGAAGTTCAGGAAGAGCTGTCACACTACCCCCGGCGGTGTTTGAGTTAGCAAAACATTAAGTTTGTGATGGGCAAGGTGCTGTCGGGCAAACTATCCTGTACGCCGACAGGTCCTGTTAGGGAAGCAAACACAGTTGCAGAAGAAAAATATGGAGGTGTTACCATTTACCTCAACTGAGGCTTAATTCACCAAGGAGTTATTAACTATAAATTATATTCATGGTGTGCAAAGAATTCAAGATATAACTGGTTGGAGGTTAAAGGGAAATGTTTATATTTATCTTCATTACAGAGAAGTTGCTGATGGCAGTGACCAGATCACCATATAAAGACTTGACAGAAGATAATTCTCGACTAAAAACGGTGAAACATGTTGCATGTAAAGTCTGTGGAAAGTTGATATTGAGAACTTCAATGACCAATCATCTTCGAATTCACAAGGAGCAAAAAGATTATGTCTGCCATATTTGTCATAAATCATTTGTTCAGAAAGGGACGTTACAAAATCACATTCTCAGTATTCACTATGATACTTTACAGTAAATACTGTATGGACCAAATAATTTCAAAATGAGCCCAGAAGCGGCTGATACCTGGAAAGCAAATATACTCAACTGAATGAAAAACAAAATACTTGATATATGAAATATTTCATAGCTCATTTTATATGCAGACCCTTTAGATTTCATTTCTTAGATTTCTGGAATTAATTTCCATTAATCAAATGATACATGCATGAGCCAGCACGGTTGAGAGATACCCAATAAAGTCTTATAAAAAGGCATGACTACCCCCGAGGCCCTAGAAATGTTACATGTGCCTGTGTGCCTGAGACATGTAGCCAGACACTTCCATTACAATCCATCAATGGGCTCCTGACATTTAAACAGAGCTCAGCTGCCTTGGGTGACCATAAACAATCCTCAATCTGACGCTAGATGAGATGCATGCATGTAAACACCCAGTAATTATGCTGTTATGAGATTTAAAAATCGTGTAGCTTTCGATTGTGTTCCCTCAAGCATGAACCATTTCATAAACTGAACTGAAATTCAAGGACAGTATAGGTCAATTCCTGGCAAGAAATTAAATAGATAATTTACACATGCCAATAAGTTTGAAATATTGTTTAAATTACAGCATTTTTAATTTGGTTGAGTATAGAAAGTCATTAAAGCTATCTCCCTTATGTATACACTTCTTTTGCTTCCAGTTTTGAGGGCAGAATGTGAGATCTAATAGGCACCTTCTGATTTATCATTGATCATTGCTTTGGCCTGAAAAGTCCTTTTTGTGCTGATGTGCCGTAAAACCCATATCACTCACTTGCTCTTGATCATTATCTTTTTACATAGGATCTTCACTAGTTTAGTCACAAATTGTCTTTGATAATCGAGACAAAAGGTTTGTTCTCCATAAAATTGTTGGATAAAATACCTCAGAAATATAGAATTACCAAACACTGGTTGAATATAGCAGGTAGCAATTTGGTTCAAAGAAGGGGGCCTATATTGATTTTAATAAATTTTGTTTCATTAAGTTCTTTCAAGACTATGTTTATGGCTTGTGGCTTTTAGTTTAAGTATCTAGAATATTCTGGAATTGTCAATGTTTAAATGACATATAGTCATATAAGTTCGGATTTACGATTTGGGTACTTTGACCACTTTCCCAGCAAAAACAATTTGAATAAAGTTTATGACTGCTGAATGCTTTTAGCTTATTTTTCATGTTCCAAGTGCATCTTTTTTTCTCACAAAATTAGGGCTGCAAAAATTGTTAAATCTATGACAGTAAACAGAATCCAGATTAAACAGACAAAATAACCAAACTTGATTGGGCCAGAGAAATGGACTGCAGCACAACAAAGCCAACAAAGTTGCATGTGTGCCTAGCTACAACTCAGATCAGCCTGGTATCGGTCCAGGGTAGCTAAGGTTCTAAGCTACCTCCAGGCCAATAGTGCAAAGTCTGAACAGAGTGGATGCCCAGGCCTGTCTGAGTCTTTGCTGGGAACACAATGCCACTTTGTTGGTTTTGGCATGTATCTCAAATTACCTAACTGAAAGCAGTTGGGTTGTCCAGCCTGATGAGAATATTTTGTAGCCTGAAACACTGTAAGACAAACGACAATGGAATGAAAGATGGTTTGATAATGTAATTTTGTTTCATCAGCAAAATGCTAATTTCTATCATTTTGGTAGAGCCAAACTATGGAATTCCATACATGTTTATTAGCTCACCTGAGCGGAAGGCTCAGAGGTGAGCTTATAGGATGGGAGTCGAGCCGTCGTCCGTCCATGGGTAGGTCAACAATTTCAAACATAAATATCTCGGAGACCAGTGGGCTGATCGCAATCAAATTATATCTGAAGCATCATTTGGGTGGGGGAAAGGCTGCATTAGGTTTTGGTGCCAATCAGCTCAGAACTCTGGATTCCATGGCAACAGATAGCCCCCATAGGGTTATAATGGGGAAAATGGCGTCATCACATTTTCTCGACTGTTTTTGATTAGATCCTTATCATACTTGCAGGTAATGATGACATACACAAGAGCTTGGATGAGTTTGAAATTTGGCCGGATTCGAGCGCAGACTACGGAGTTAGCTGCCCTTGAGCGTTTGAAAAAAATCCCATAGGGTTATGATGGGGAAAATGGCGTCATCACGTTTTCTCAACTGTTTTTGCTTAGATCCTTATCATACTTGCAGGTAATGATGACATACATAAGAGCTTGGATGAGTTCGAAATTTGGCCGGATTCGAGCACAGACTAGGGAGTTAGCTGCCCTTGAGCGTTTGAAAAAAATCCCATAGTGTTATAATGGAGAAAATAACGTCATCACATATTTTTAGAAAACTTTTGTCATCGCTCTATTGCCTACATTTCTCAGCAGATTTTAAAACAACTTCACACAAATGTAGGGCATGACAATATCTCGAGCAAGTTTGACTTTCAGGGTGCTGCACCCAAGGTCAAGGTCACTGTGGCTATTTTTAGAAAAACTTGGTCATCGCTCTAGCGCCTACATTTCTCAAGGGATTTTAAATCAACTTCACACAAATGTAGGGCATGACAATATCTCAAACAAGTTTGACTTCCAGGGTGTTCTTCCAAGGTCAAGGTCACTGTGGCTATTTTTAGAAAAACTGTCAGCGCTCTAGCACCTACATTTCTCAATGGATTTTAAAATAAATTCACACAAATGTAGGGCATGACAATATCTCGAGCAAGTTCGACTTTCAGGGTGCTGTGCCCAAGGTCAAGGTCACTGTGGCTATTTTTAGAAAAACTTTGTCATCACCCTAGCACCTTCATTTCTCCATGGATTTTGAAATAACTTGACACAAATGTAGGGTGTGACAATATCTCAAGCAAGTTCGACTTTCAGGATGCTGTGCCCAAGGTCAAGGTCACTGTGGCTATTTTTATTAGAAAACTTTGTCATTGCTCTAGCAATTACATTTCTCAACGGATTCTAAAATAAATTCACACAAATGTAGGGCATGACAATATCTCGAGCAAGTTTGACTTTCAGGGTGCTGCAATCAAGGTTTTTGATTAGATCCTTATCATACTTGCAGGTAATGATGACATACATCAGAGCTTGGATTAGTTCGAAATTTGGCTGGATTCGAGCACAGACTAGGGAGTTAGCTGTCCTTGAGCGTTTGAAAAAAATCCCATAGTCTTATAATGGAGAAAACAACGTCATCACATTTTCATTTTTCAACGGATCCTCTTCATACTTGCAGGTAATGAGGATATGCATAAAAGCTTGGATTAGTTAGCATTTCGGCTACATCCCACCACTGACTATGGAGTACCTGCCCTGAGCATCCAAAAAATCCATGTTGCCACTCTTTGTTGGTTTCTACTGATCCGATCCTTTTCAAACTTGCAGGTAATGAGGAAATGCATAATATCTTAAACAAGTTCAAATTTTGGCCAGATCAGGCCAGCCACTACGAAGTTAGCTGCCCTTGACAGCTCTGTCTATTGTGCTCTTGATTGGATACTTTTTAAACTTGCATATATTAAATGAGGGCATACATAATGTTTTGGATGAGTTAAATTTTCAGCCTGATTGGACCACTGACTATGGAGTTAGCTGCCCTTGAGCATCTTAAATATCCCTACAATGTCTCTCAGGTGAGCAATTGTTGCCCTTTGGGCTACTTGTTTCTGTGTTTTGTTTCCTGTATACTGTCTACTGCAATATTAATATTTCACATGCAAGTGCATAGTATTATGCTAGCTGTGAACGAGAAAATATTGATTTGTGTACTATTCTGCTTTCTACTGCATTCTGCATACATGGACTATTTACAATGTATACTGGACAAACAAAACAGAAACTGCATCATTCAAATCATTTTTGCCAGAAACACTTCATTTAAGTTTAAAAATTTAACCAAAATCTAAATCTATGTAATTTAAAAAAAAAAAAACGTGTGCACAAATGTATACACAGGACTATACTTTGACCTAAAATTCATAGTTAATACATAGTTTTGTTAAATACAGGATTTTACAGCGGTGCCGGGCCGCGTAGCGCAATCGGTAGGGCACCTGACTCATAAGTCAGAGGTCCTGGGTTCGAAACCCGGTCTGGCCACATACTTTCGTTTCTCCTTCTGCTGATTTAAGAAGGGCAGTTGTCAGTTACTGGCGACAGTATGTGCACTTAGTACTGGTTAACCGCTTAGGAGGTCTAAGCCTGCCCAGGAATAGTGTGGTTAGGGTAACTGACCGTCCCGACATGACCATAGTTGTTTACCGTGGACGTTAAGCATCAAATCAATCAATCAATTTTACAGCGGTGTTCCACAAACTTGACCTTAGGAAATTGTCATTTTGCAAACTTATCCTTTGCTAATGACGTTTGTTGTTAGGTTGTTATAGGTAAATACTAGAAAAGAGCCCGCGCAATTGCAGAAATATTTCATGATGGTCAAGTTTATATAAAAAAAGCAAGTTTTATTTTTTCCAATGTAAATGGCCTTAGGCCCAGGTGAAGATATGACCTTTACCATGAATACTCACTAAAGCTTCATTTACCTATTATTAGTTGTCTGCATCTACAAACTTTCAGGTAGCAGACTGCATTGTTTCTAAAAAAAAAATCAACTTTTTTCACTTTTTCCTATAGAAAAACCGAAGTGACTCAAAAGTTGACCTGGCCGTAAAACAGATCAAGGTCATCCCAGGGTCATCATTTATAGAAATTTTGTTGAGCTTTTGAGTCCTTGATGCGACATGCTAAGTATCAAGATCATAGGATATGTGGTTCTGGGGGAGAATTGGTTGATTTGATGCTTAACGTCCACGGTAAACAGCTAAGGTCATGTTGGGACGGTCAGTTAACCTAACCACACTATTCCTGGGCAGGCTTAGACCTCCTAAGCGGTTAACCAGAACTAAGTGCACATACTTTCACCAGTACAAAGTGCACATACTTACGCCAGTAACTGACAACTGCCCTTCTTGAATCAGTGGAAGGAGAAACGAAAGTATGTGGCCAGACCGGGTTTCGAACCCAGGACCTCTGACTTATAAGTCAGGTGCCCTACCGATTGCGCTACGCGGCCCGGCGTGGTTCTGGGGCAGAAGATTTTTTAAATTTTTTTACCATAATAAATGTTTGCCATCTTGGTTATGTGACCTGTCCTGGGTATTTTTTTTTCTGGAAAAATTGGGTCCTGGAACGTTTTGGGGGAAAATATTCAAGCCCTCTGAAGACTAAAGTCTTATTTAGCTTCGTTGAATCATTGAAATTGATTTGTCTGCTTCGCTGGAAAAAATGCCCTTTCTTAGGTACCTGGCGCACGTGTGTTAACCTTAGACATTTGTAATTTTTGTCTTTTCGAAAGTTCAGTTCAGTTTGAATTCTCCAACGACGTTGCCCAAGTGGCTCAGCGATACGTAACCATAGGCGCACACACTTGGCGCCGTGTGTCCGTCCAACTTTTCGAAAGACCATGTGCCTTGAGCTTTATTCTTCAATGGGAGAGTTTGATTGTCTACTCGTATTGACTACCGTTCTGGAAGATAATGGGTCGTTTCGAGCCAGGGCCGTCAGGACTATGACCATTTAGTTCTTCATCCGGTCAGACATATGAGCAAAAATACAAAAATAAATCGTTATTTATGGGGAATGATGTAGGTTCATGGGTCGGCTTTTTGCATTAGAACCTGCTAAATTTGGACTTGCTAAGCAGCGCGCCGATATAACGACGCAGAACCGAAACGACCGGATTGATTTAAAACGTGTATTCGAGTACACGATAATTTCACTCAAACGCACCCATTGTTGACAAAAAAAAATTCGACCAATAGTCCAAGTTTCTAGAAAAATACTTGGGAGAATTTAAAATGAAAGACGAATTTAATTCCTAAATTCTTTAAATCTACGTGAAACTAAAACACACACTAACCGAAATTATCAATGATAGCAATATGCGAAAGAACCAGTATAGAAATTACGCTTGAAAATGCCACCAATTTTGCAGTTTATGCGTTACTTCGTTTATTTAGTATTATAGATAGATCTGTTTAATCTTAGGAAAAGCTAACAGACAGGCTCCCTTTCTTTCAGATAAACGACGTGTTCCAAAAGATGGATTAAAGGGATTAAATTCTATCTTAAGTGAGTGTTTCATTGCGGATAGCCGTTTTATTGATGACACCATTGTTGGGACATGCAATTATTGCGGAATTCAGGTACCTAGGACTTTAATGGCAGATCATCGTAGAACTCACAGGGATGAAATGCAGTATGCATGTGATTTTTGTGGTCGTAGATTTCATCGGAAGTTTGTGATGTTGAATCATCGCCGAATACATACTGGAGAGAAGCCATTTTGTTGTAAAACTTGTCGGGAGCGGTTTACCACACGTAGTCACATGGTACAGCATTCTCACAAGGAAGGTCATTCATGTGATTAAATGAATAAAAACAGTCTCAAAAGTTGTCTCCCTTTGTGGAGCTCCAGATAAAATGGGTTTTTGAAGATAATTCTGGAATAAGTTTTCTTTCTTAATGAAAATATATGTTGTGACCCATCAACAGGTTCTGATTAGGGGTCACAATATATGTTTCTATGCAGAAATAATGAAAATTATCCCTGTAGCACCTTCTCATCTGGAGCACTGGTGGACCTAGAGGAATATCACTGAAGCACACCCTCAACTGAACCTTTGTTCAGTCTCAACTGAACCTTTGTTCGGTTTGTTTTTGTCTCCCTTGGGCTTAATCAGATGCAAGACTTAGCTTATTATTTTTCATCAGAGCTCTAGATAAGAGGGAGTATTTGATGATAATTAAGGATAATTTTTCTTATTTTTCATCCAAACCATAGGTTGTGACCCCTCATCTGAACCGTCTCGTCGAGACGGTTCAGATGAGGAGTCACAACATATGTTTTTATGCAGAATGAACAAAAATTATTCCTAATTATCACCAAATACCCCCTCTTATCTAGACCTCTGTTTCATGCATCATCTGTAGCAGCATAAACTTGTAATTGAGTTTTCTGGTTTAGCTCTGTTTTTTTACAATGCATTGACAGGCGAGACAGCACCCTCTGATTAAATTGGCTAGCAAATATTTACTATTCTAATGTACTTATGAATATAACCCTACGTCTGGTTGGATAATATCAAAAATTTGCAACAGTTTATCCCGCAATATACTGTCAGAAATATCCCCTCTCACCGGCTGACATTTGATTTTACGTTGCTTAAACCGCTTGCTTTAGATGTCAAGAAGTACACTTTGAAAAGTAAAAATATGTAAAAGTTCATTTTGGGAGGTGAAATGTCAGTTTTATGGTCGCAAACTGCATTTTATGGCTCTGCTGATGCATCCCTGTAAAAAAATTTGACCATAAAGCTGTGGATTTTATCTCCCCAAATAATGCCCTTAATACAGAATCCCCTAATTCATTGTTTTGCAGGAAACCAGTATTTAGGCAGAAATGGAGAACAATGGTTGAAAAATCAAGCCATAAGCCAAAACAATCAGAAATTACGACATGAGAGGTATCCAAGGAAGCTAAAATGTGATCAGTGCGGGAAAAAATTTGCTTTTCAGTCTAAATTAGAAACTCATTATCGTAGTCATACTGGAGTCCGTCCTTATTCTTGTTCTGTCTGTGGGAAGGGGTTTACTCAGAAATGCAGCTTGAATAAACATTGTAGAGATTACCGTCACCTTGTTTGAATCTGATCTTGGACTTCTGGGTTTGAAGTTATAAAACTTGAGAATAATCTCAAACTCAAAATAAAGCACACTGATTGGTTGCTTCCGAGCATGTGCTTGGAAGCAGCCAATCAGTGTGCTTTATTTTGGGTTTGAGAATGTACTCAAGTTTTGTAACCTCTGGGCCTGATGGACAGAGACATATTCAGGGGAAAAAAAGGCGTTTCACATGGCATTGTTTAAAGCCTGGAATGAAGAATTGGTTGAAATGGAATGGAATGGGCAAGATTATTATTTACACCACACCAGCTTCAGTTCACTTCCAGAGACAGGAATAGTACTCATGCAGGACAGAGACATATTCAGGGGAAAAAAAGGCGTTTCACATGGCATTGTTTAAAGCCTGGAATGAAGAATGGGTTGAAATGGAATGGAATGGGCAAGATTATTATTTACACCACACCAGCTTCAGTTCACTTCCAGAGACAGGAATAGTACTCATGCAGGAAAGAATTGGCCTCCTCAGAGGAAGCAAATTCTATCCTTTATGAGTGTTGTCCCAAGTCGGTGAAATGGATGAGAGGAAATTGTTCCTGCAAGTCCATTCCATTCCTTGTTTTAAACTATGCCTTATCACACAGTATGCATTTTTTGATCACCTTGTTTAACTCTATGTGCAGAAAAAACAACTGTAGATGGGTCTGTCACTTCAACCCTTAAAGCGCAATAAAAAGCAGCCAACAAAATTAAGGATAGCAAAATTTCAAAAATGGTTTGCCCATTAAGAATTCAAAGAATAGAGGACAAACAGCATAGATCCAGATGAGGTAGCTCACTATTAGCTGCCTCATCTGGATCTATGTTGTTTGCTAGTTCAGCTACCTTTCTTTTTTGGCGCTTTATGTGCTAACTGAGGCCAACCATTTTCTTTTCACGGATTTACATGTACTAAGCAAAACGATTCAGCCTCACAATTTGTAGATTGCGGAGTCACTTTGTTTAGCCCAGTTGACTTCCTTTGGGCAGGGTTGCAAAATTAAAAATGGCAAAGTTGTCCCTTTTGTAAGTGTTGCCACTCACCTTGATGCAAACATTGAAAGCCCTGACCAGACATCAGATAGAGCAGTGATATGAGCAGGTCGGTTTCGAAAATAACATCTAGTGATTTTAAGACAGTCTGTATTATCTGTTGAATACTTGAATTGATAGTCATTTATCCACAGGAAATAAAGGTGCATATTATAAATGGTCAGTCTGTTTGTAGAAAGATGGTTTTTGTTCATTTTATCACTTGTTTATTTTATGTAAATGAAAATTCAGTTCTCAGGCAATAAATGTTCTACTTAAATCATTTGTGTTAGTTTTGTCTTAGTTCCAACAGAACAACTTTAGTACACCATATTCATATGGCTATGATATGTTTCTCCCCTTCAGAGTGACCCATATACCTAAATAAACAAGCCTTGGGGATGCTGCTTTACAATGGGTTTTCTCCTGCAAAACAAACCCAAGATCTGACTTACGAGACAGATCTAGAATTTTATGTTGTTTTGGGGTGGGGAGGGTCTTATAGCTGAACAATACAGCTTGCTAGTCATACATGGCTATATGTAATGTGCTGTTGTAGGAAAATCACTGTGGTCATTCTATGTTTTTACTTTTTCTTTAGTCATGTCTGTCACTGTTACAGTTAACATTTTCTTATCGCCATAGCATAAAAAATCATGAGCTTTTGACATATATTAGTTCAGAATTCTATAACTGCTACTGAATAAGACACATAGTCTATGATTTTCTAACAGGAATTCATGTAAATAAGCAATCATTGTCAGTCGAAAATGGAATTTTATTTCTTAAAGACGGGTGGTACTATAAAAGGAGGATTAACTTCAACGGTGTTATTCTTAGACAAATACACGGCACCAAGTGCGTGCAACTACGGTTACATACAGCTGAGCCACTTGGGGAATGTCGTTAGGAGAATCGAACAGAACAGAACAGTGTCATTCTGTCTCTTGATCACATAGTGTCAACTCCTCCAGTCAGGCAATAAAATCATAATAACTTAATTCTGGTCCACTGATTGGTTGACTAAATTTTCACACCTTTACCTGTAAAGGTAACAATGCTTTGTGCAGGGAACCAGACCCCACGGCAGAGAAGTCCTGTCTTTAAGTCTAATATTCTTCTAGAAACAATAATTTTACAATATGATCTCAAATGGGATCTGTTAACTCATAGGAATATACCTTTCAAGGGATCACAGTCTGTCTACAGCTTGCTGTTTTTGGTTGCCAAATCTGTGTAACATCATGAAGTTTCATACCCTAACACCGGCTACTGCAGCAGAATGACAAGGGCCGGTGTAGATTGACCACAGTGAAAATGAGCCACATAAAGAGGCTTGGCATGTGCATAAAGAGGCTTGGCATGTGCATAAAGAGGCTTGGCATGTGCATAAAGAGGCTTGGCATGTGCATACAGCCAAGACTTGTTAATGGGTGTTCAAACTTTCATTTTTAGACTCAAAAGGGATACTATAATTCAGTTTAAATGGGATATGTCCCCCTTTACAATGACCCCAAATATGTAGATCCACTATGTAGTCTTGCAAGATGAGGGGTTTTCTCTTCCAAAACACTCCCAAATATCTAGATCCATCTTAAAAGATGGATCTAGATTCTTGGGGAAAAATCTTGTTATATAACCAATAAATTGGATAAATATTGATTGATTAGAACAGTTTCCAACCAGTTTGCCTACATACACAGGTATGTCTGTGTCAGCTGGCAGTATGCACATTCATCATATACCATAAGCATAAAGTGCAATCCTTAATCCAAGAAGGTAAAGGTATGGAATAAGCACAGCACTTTTTATGATGGAGTTTCCCAAAATGGCATCAGAAAATCACATGTATATTTTGCAGTGCAAAGGCTCCGCACATACTTTCAGCAGAAATATAACCATACTTGATCTTATATGTACTATAAGCTGATAAGTCTTAACAAATCCTTAACTAACAGCTTCATAAAGCTTAGACTACATGTACTTTGAAAATCTGAGCCCAGGCACATGTTCATGCAGTGAACAAAACCCTATTGCATAAATCAAAGCACTCAAGAAAATTGAGGAGCTTTTTGGACGTCACGCCCACAGTCTATGCACACAGACAATATAAAAAAAATATAGTCAGCTGGAAAAAAAAAGATTCATGTAGTAGGTCACAAAATGAAATCTTGTTCTTTAGAATCTTATTTTCAATTCGCCACCTCTTAATTCATGCAGTATCAAGTCTGTACAATTGTATAGTGATATCTTTTAATATTGCAATGGCTGGCTTGATTTTAAGTTGCTGGCTGATAGCTTTGACACTTGTATCAGAAAAAACTTGAAGGCACATATGAATTACTATTGTAATACATTGATTTGGGAGTATGTGAGTTCGGGTTTTACGTCCCACCAACAACGAGGTCATATGGAGACGGGACCTCGGTTTAAAGTTTCATCCGAAAGACAGGAGAAGCAGGGAATTGATCTTGCAAACCCTGGATTGGTAGTCCTGAGTGTTATCCACTACACTACAGCTGCTGCTCATGGATTTGGGGGGTTTAAACATGGCTGTGAAGAGGATGTGACTCAGTGTACTATTACATGTATTAGATAAAAGTAATACAGATATTTGAACGCCCAACGCATATTTACATTGAGGATACATTATTTTTCAGCCACAGCACTGTCAAACCAACTTCGTTGTGATATTTGCGACAAGACGCTGTCATCCAAATCAAATTTGAAACGCCATAAACTTTATCACGAAACGCCACAGTTTTCTTGCGTGGGCTGCCAGAAATCATTCCACACAGAAGCACACCTGAAGAGGCACAACATCAGTCATACGGGAGACACGAAACACATTTGTCATGTCTGCGGAGCACGGTTTGTTAATGATTACAATCTCCGTCGCCACAAAGAATGCTTACATCTCCAAAATAGGAAATTTAAGTGTGATATATGTGAAAAGACATTTAAAAGAAAAGAAAATGTTTCCGCCCACATTTTAACCCATAGTGGGCAAAAGCCGCATAGATGTTCCAAGTGTGGGAAAGGCTTCTGTGTAAAGCGGTATCTAAAGAAACATTCCTGCAAGAAGGCTCCAGAGTCTCCACCTAAGTGTCAGCTTTGTGGCAAGCTTTTTTCCAAGGCGAAATATCTGAAACAACATTTACTTAAACATGCAGAGCCCAGTCATCAATGCAACGTATGTGGAAGGCAGTTTACTTGGATGTCTTCGTTGGCAAAACATCTTAAAACCTGTAGGGTGTAAACAAGATGTTTAAAGCAGACGACAAAATTTGCGTATGCAAAAATTAAAAAAACATCTTGTCCAAATTATTTCATATTGAGAATTCAAAGACTAGAGGGCAAACAGTGTAGATCTAGATGAGGCAGCTCATTATGAGGCCCCTCATCAAGATCTACGCTGTTTACAAATTCTGCTATTTTCGTCACTGGTGCTTAAAGTGTTAAAAACTGCTGACACTTATAATCTCAAACACTGATATTTCAAAGAACCCTCTTATGTCTAAGAAAAGATGGACACAATTTGTATTTTTCTTAACATTTCCACTTCTATTATCTCAAACTATGGTATCTCAAAGTAAATTTTCTGAGACCAGAAAATTTACTGTGAGATATCAGTAGTTTGAAATGATCTTCAGCTTTGAAATATTGAGAGCTGAGTGAAACGAATATAAGTAATTTTCAACTTAGAAATATTGAGAGCTGAGTGAACTGAATATAAGTAATTTTCAACTTAGAAATATTGAGAGCTGAGTGTACTGAATATAAGTAATTTTCAACTTAGAAATATTGAGAGCTGAGTGAACTGAATATAAGTAATTTTCAAGTTTGATGTAGGGGGAGTAATTTGTACATTGTGAATTGCTTTTTAGCTCGCCTGAACGAAAGTTCAGGAAGAGCTATTGTTGTCACCACGGCGTCCGCGTCAGCGTCCGCGTCAGCGTCGGCGTCCGGATTGGATGTTTTGGTTAAAGTTTTTTAAAGACCTATATCTCCCTAACTCATGGATGGATTCTTTTGATACTTGCACTGTAGTTAGATATTGGTCCAAAGTTTAACATGGTACCACCCCCACCCCACTCCTTGACCTTGATGTCAAGGTCATGGACTAACAAAAATTGGGAGTTTTTTAGGACTGGATGTTTTGGTTAAAGTTTTCTAAAGCCCAGTATCTCCTTAACCCATGGATGGATTCCTTTGATACTTGCACTGTAGTTAGATATTGGTCCGAAGTTTTCCAAGGTACTACCCCCACCCCCCTCAGTGACCTTGATGTCAAGGTCATGGACTTAGAAAATTGTCTTTTTATTGAGTGGATGTTTTGGTTAAAGTTTTTTAATGACCCATATCTCCTGAACCCATTGATGAATTCTTTTTATATTTGCACTGTAGTTAGATATTAGTCCAAAGTTTTACAGAGTACTACCCCAGCCCTGCTCGGTGACCTTGATGTTATGGTCAGGGACTTAGGAAATTTGGTCTTTATTAAAGTTTTCTGATTGCGTACTGATTCATAATGCTTGGCAGAGATTCAGTTTACACCTGAACTGATGTTAGACACTTTTTTGAGTCTTTACAAAACACTATATACTTACCCGACTGGATGACCTTGATGTCAAGGTCATGGACTTTGAGTTTTGTCTTAAAGATTTTGATTAGTTTTATATTAATGAAGACATAATTTCACAGTGCCACAGTGGACTCAGTTGATACTAATACTTGGACTGATGTTAGATAACGGTTAAAGGCTTTGATACATCCTAGCCCTGCCCTCCTCTCCTCCCCCCTACCCCTTAGTTCTTTGACCTCAAGCTCTTGGACTTTGAAATTTCATGTGGATTTTTTTTTTAAGACATTTCTGAGATAGCTTTTGTTTATAAATGTGTTGTCATTATGGACATGCTTGCCTGAAGTTTTATACATAGCAGTCCACACCACGATAGCGACTGTGTGATGGGCAAGCATCTATTCAGGCGAGCTATGCTGTCAGGCGACAGCTCTTGTTTCACTGGAAACAGTGATGTTTTTCTTTTCATTTCACCCATTTTCTGTGTTTCATTCAAAATAAACCAGCTAAAGATGTGATTGTTTGGCATTTGTAAGGAAAGTAGATATGAGCAATCTCATGACATTTTGGCTCTTACTGTCCTCCATCAGATGATTTTTTGAAGCCAAATTGCAATGTGGAGATTTAAGCCTCGTTTCCATGGGAAAAGTTTCTGTGACAAAGAAGGTTTGGCATAGAAAAAATTGCTCGTGTAAATGAAAAAAATATGCCAAATTTATATGATAAAGTTTCTATGACAAACAAAATTTGTCCATGTGAACAGAAAATTTGCCATTGAATATGTAACAAAGAAACTAGCTATGGAGATGAACACAGAAAACTTTGCTCATAATCAAATCAGTTTGATTTTGAACAAAGTATATGTAACAATGAAAATGTGGCATGGTTGGCCGTTCACACGAGCAAAGTTTGTTTGTCTAGGTAACTTTGACAAGAATTCTTTGTTCATGTATCCATTCATTTATGTGTCTTGTCACAAGACAAGGTGTCTTATGGGGTGCACACTCAGATGAACTTACATATCTACCTATTTCTTTGGTTATAGTTTTTTCCCTTTAAGACAATCCCTAAAATCCAGATCTGCCTTATAAGATAGGTAGGGGACTGGAAAGCCCCATCTTATCGCAGAATTTTGGAAGACTGTTTTAGATATTTGGGGTCATTCTAGTGAGGGGAAACTCCCATTTTTTAGCCAAATAAATACAGTTCATATGAGCCTTGTCACGAGAAAACCAACAAAGTGTCATGTATGCCCAGCGAAGACTCAGATCAGCCTGGGCAGCCGCTGAGTCTGATCAGAGTCTTTGCTGTGTACTTAAAGCATAGCTTAGGACCTAAGCTACCTCCATGCCAACAGTGAAGACTCTGATCAGACTGGGTGGATGCCCAGGCTGTTCTGAGACTTCACAGGGCACTCATGCCACTGCCTTGGTTTTTTCATGTCGGTTCATATCTATGTTGTATGTTAAGTATTCCCTTTCGGCAGCAACCGTACACTGATTCTGGAGAATCGATGCAGCATAAATGGATAGATGGATACTGCATTTATTATGGTTTTTCTCTCCCTCGAATAACCCCAAATATCTAAATTAGCTCATTATAGTTTTAAGTGTTTTAACTTTTAACTTTCAGCTATGGATTTTAATATTTCTGAAACTAATAGAAGACAGACGAGTGTTATATATGGAGGTAATGCATATAGAATAGATTCTGTGCTGAAATCAGGTGACATATCTTGGCGATGCACAAAGCAAAAATGCAAAGGGCGACTAAGAACAGATGGTGCCGTGACCAAGTTAGTCCCGATAAACATAGAACATAACCACACTGGAAATGAGAAAAAGGCAGAGAAACAGCTGGCTGACGGAAGATAAAGGTGCTTATGCGTAACTGACATGACAATTTATGCACTTTCATGTAAAAAATCTGCACAAAGGTGATTCTGGTCCATGCTTTCATAAACCTCCATAAATTCTGCCATAAGATGTTGTTTTTTTCCATTCTAAAAACAGTCCTGAAAATCTAGGTCTGTTTCATGAGACTGACCTAGGTGTTTGGCATTGTTTTGGAAGGGAAAAACTTTGATCTTATAACGTAAGAAATAAGAGGTTTTGACCAGATGGTATAGCTGCATGCACTTTGACATCTATACATCCATATTTCAATTTTTTAATATCTGTAATTCGATATAATAGATATCCAATTATTCATCTTTATTTTCTGATATTCAAAAATTGATTTATGGATATCCAGAAATCAAGTTTTGGATATCTCAGAATCATGATGAAATTGGCTATGCATAATTTGATTTTTGGCTTTCCAAATATCATGTTATAGATATCCGTAACTCAAACTACAGATGATCAAAAATCAGGTGAACATTGGATATCCAAAAATTAATTAACTAAAATCAAATTTTGGATATCTGAAAATAAAATCAAACATCAGATAGGTGCTGTTATACTATTTATTCTCTATGAATATCCATATTTCAATGTTTTAATTTCCAAAAATCAAATCTTGGATATCACCAAATCAAAAAATTGGATTATGGACATCAAAAAAAGGAATGTTAGATATTCAAAAATCCATTAGATTAGAGTCTAAATTGTAGTAACTCAGCCACTGCCAAAATATCTTTAATAAACAGTATTTAAGTGAATGGGTATACTTTGAGAGGAAGGAACTTTTTTTTAGCATCCCTTCTCAGTAGGAGTGGGGCCAACTCTTAAGTAAAAGAATTTGCTCTTTCCTTTATGAGTAGACCCCATTTCAAAATGCTATCTCAGGCAGAGAAGCACACAGGAATTCAAGCAAATTAATATAACATTACATGCGGAAAAGAAGAGGGGGTTTGGGGGGACGCGTTTGTTAGAGCTGGGCTGTTAAATAAGACTTAAACAGTAGTTTTCCATTGGTCTGTATAACATTACATTTCCCATACAGAATGATTTTTGTTTCATTTCAGATAACCAGGGCACATTTCAAACATCCATATTTGGATTAGCTAGTCAAAGCCTTGGAGGAACAGGATTTACAGAGGATGAATTCATGAAATATCTAAAATTCCGTTGTTCTGTGTGTGACAAGATTTTCACATCTAGAAATGCACTTAAGATGCATGAGAATATTCATACAGGAGAGAAACCTTACGCTTGTGATAAAGAGAATTGTGGTGCGAAATTTAACCATTCTAGTAATTTGAAGAGACATATGAAAACTGTACATGGCATCTAGTATACTAGTTATGAGCCTTATCATGTGATTTTAAACAATGTGGCATTGGTGACAAGTAAAGGCTCTGATCAGACTGCACTTAAGAGACATCCATGGAATTGGCCCAACCATACAACCAACAGTGAGGCATCTATAAACCTGGGTGTCAAGGATAAGGATGATCTGAATATCACATGGCAAAACTGCCACATTGTTTGAAATCACATGAGGTGGCTAATATATGTTTGTAGGCAGGAGAATCGTGATGCTTAAGTTGCTGTTAAACACTTACATTTAGTGGTTTCTTTCGTGATATTAGTAGTTAAGGCAAAGAGCTGAAAAATATAAGCCTGCTGAGAATTGATTTCCACACAGTTACATATGCACAGAATAACTGAGGATCAGATAAAAAGGGATTCCTGATGAGAATTTGGGATATTTTCTATACCAGTCCATTAAAACTATACATTGTGGCATCCCACTAGAATTGCCTCGATAAGGCAATTCCAGAAGATGCTACCATGTATGGTTTAAAGTGTACATTGTGGCATTCCTCAAAATAGTCTTGATGCGGGGATTCTAATAGATGCTACAATGTATGGTTTAAAGTGTACATTGTGGCATTCCTCAAAATAGTCTTGATGCGGCGATTCTAATAGATGCTACAATGTGTATGGTGTAATAGAAAAGTAAGAAAAAGTAAAACAAATTTATACCAAATATGCATGTACTGTATTATCTGGAGCCATGGCATATGATGAACACCAAAATTTATCTTCATCAATATGTCATTGTTCATTAATCGGCAATATTTTAATATTGAAGGTATTAAGTGTTTTGCAGTCAACATTCTAGAAATCTTAGACAGATGAAATCTGTACATGGCATCGGGTGTACATGGAATAATTTTGTAGATCATTTGATGATTTATTTCAGATACCGTATACACAATAATTTTCGCGGTGTTCCATTTTTCGCAGTCACTTAGAAACCGTGAATATTAAAATCGCGAAATAATTTCCTGTTTCTTACAAAGTATCACCAGTAGACACAGCGTCCATATATTTTGTTTCTGTTTGCTTCGGTAAAGTCTGGTACTTTTCATTTGAGCCTGTTCTTTCATTAACCTGCGGCTGCAGGTTAATGAAAGAACTAGCTCAAATGAAAATGAAGCAATTTTGCTTTTTGCGCATGTTGCTAACCGCCAAAATTAAAAATCGCGAAAATAAATGTTTATGTTTTTGCCCCTAAACCACAAAAATTTGAACCTGCGAAAATTACCGCATATAAGGTAATTAATTTTCTGCTGAATACTACATTTATTTGCTATAAGACAGTTTCTGTTCTTCCTCTAAAATAACCCCAAATATCTGAAATAGTCTCTCGTAATTCTGCTATAAGACAGGTTCTTCTTTCCCAAAACAATCCCAGAAATCTAGATTCTTCTTGTGAGGATCTAGAATTTTAGGATTGTTTTGGAAGGGAAAACCCTGTCTTATAAACAAATATTTACACTTGCCACTGATTTCCCATAGGTGAACCCTTTAGAGCAACTAGCTTCATACACTGATGAAGGACAGTTGATCATGTGACGTTGTCATCAAGCAACGTCTTATGTAAAGTCTTGATTGGTTCTTGTAACGTTCGATTGACGCCACGTCAGGGCGACAGCTGTTTAACGTTGTGGCCGAACACGTCGTAACTAACTATTCTTCGACCCATATTTTGCCTCTTCTACACCAAATTACCACAAAAACGGCACAGAGAGGTTCACAAATAAAGTGTAAATATAAGTATAAAAATTTGATTGTTCATCGTGTGAAGAAGCCAGTGGTCGTCGCTAAAATTCTACAAGAAGCGCTTTGTGCTTCCTGGAATTTTAGCTCCACCCACTGGCTTCATCACACGATGAACGCTGAAAAATCAAATTTTAATTCTTAAATAAATGTGGCATTCAAAACTCAGATGCATTGTGTGTGAAAAGATTTTGACATGAAAAAACAAACAAACAAAAAAACACATGAACAGTTGAAATATTGGATTAAACTCCTCATTTATACTCTGAATTATCACTTTATTTTAGTGCCTGTTTCTTTACATACAACATATTGGAATTCTAATTTTATTCTAATGAGGGGATAACTTAACTCAAAACTGTCATTTGGGGAGGTAAATCATCAGTTTTTATGGTTGCAAATTGTTTTACAGCAACACTCATGTGTCGCCATAAAATACAATTTATGACCATAAAACCAACAATTTACTTCCCCAAAATTTATGACACTTTATCATATAGTCATCCCTATTCTAATGCAATTTTTCACATTTTGCCTATTACTTCTCGCTACTTTGCACCCAAAGCTAAAGCCTCAGCTACATTAAGCTGGATGTCATCCAATGAGAAGAATATTTTAGACAGTGACACCGGGTATCAGACAGGATATCACAGAATGTACTGTCTTTTCCAATCAGACATTGTATTATATACATAATTGCATTAGAATATTATTTTAATGTTCAAATGTGGAATCATTTTTCTGTGTATAAAGCCTCTTTCCTTTAACTGAAATGTGTTATTGCCATTTGTACTTTTCAGGGATGTTTGACAAAACAACTGCAGCAAAAGCAAAGAAGATGTGTGTGTGTCCTATCTGTGGGCAGGCGTTTGTCCGACCCTCGGCTTTACAGATTCATCTTCGGGTCCATTCTGGGGATAAACCATATCAGTGTACAGTCTGCCAGAAAACGTTTTCCCAGAAAAGCAACTTAAAAACTCACCTTTTCCGACATTATGCTAATCCATGAATTGTATAAATTATT
This sequence comes from Ctena decussata, assembly GCA_963989385.1. Classification (NCBI taxonomy): domain Eukaryota; kingdom Metazoa; phylum Mollusca; class Bivalvia; order Lucinida; family Lucinidae; genus Ctena; species Ctena decussata. The sequence goes on from OZ022509.1 coordinate 54,302,575, forward strand.
GACTTATTAGATTTGGTAATATTACAACTGAGGTAAAAATATGGAATTTACCTTCAAATATGGAATATGTGAATTACTAAGATACATGTAAATACCTGGGGCCATATTTATAAAATGACTTACAAGGTTGCTATGCTGTTGCTAAGGCTAAATTTCTATGAAGGAGATTCCCTACAACTATGAAATTTGCTCTGGAGGAACAGTCGGAAAAAAAAAGACTGTTCCTCCAGAGCAAATTTCATATTGTAGGGAATCTCCCTCATAGAAATTTATCCTTAGCAACAGCATAGCAACGACTAAGGTCGTTGTATAAGTACGGCCCCAGAAACCCAGGTTCTGGCTGCTATATGGACTGGAAATGACTGTTCAATGAAAAAGACAATCCTTATTACTTATCATGTATCAGCTACATATTTGAGAAATTTTAGGTTTTGAAAATGTGTGTGTTGCACAGGTTTAATATAAATTCGCCGTTAAACCCAAAAAACTCTAAAAATTCTTAAATAATTCATTTAGACGTTAATTTTGGCATCATAATGTTTAGAATTGGGGGAATAAAAACAATGAATGTTTGTCTCTCTTACTTCTAAGGAAAAACATGTTGTGGCCCCTCGTAAGAATTGTTTTCTCGTGATAGTTCTGATAAGGGGTCATAGGGTATTTGTTAGGCTTCTTTGAGGATAACCATATTTATACAGCTGTAAGATAGGTTCCTGCTCAAGAGTTTGACTATAAGATTGGGTTTTCTCTTCCAAAACAATTTAAAAAATCTACCCTAGATTCATAAGATGTATCTAGATTTTGTGGTTGTTTGGGAAGGGAGCAATCCCCGTCTTTTAACCAAAATTCAGGTACATAGGAACTGTCACTGAAGCCACATCTATCCTGAAGGCCACCTCCATTTAGTAGTCTGTCAATAGAGATTAAAGTCTCTTATCCTGATAGACTTGGCATTATTTTATGATCTCTTTAAGCCCCAGTGACAAAATTAGCAAAATTTGCAAACAGGGTAGATCCTGATGAGGCGGCTCATAATGAGCCGCCTCATTTAGATCCACACTGTTTGCCCTCTAGTCTTTGAATTCTCAATATGAAATGTCTTGGACAAGGCATTTTTAATTTTTTTGCAGACGTAAATTTGTCGTCTGCTTTTTGGTGCTTAAAGAGTTAAGCAAGCAATTGTATCAGGCAAGCTAACTTTGCTTTCTTTGGGATGCTTCTCTCCCTCTGCCTAGAGCTTTTTGTCTCATTACAGGTCTAACTGGTATGGAAGATGGTGTAAAGAAGAAAATATATTCTTGCCGTTTTTGTACAAAGAGTTTTACAAAGCCATCTCTTGTTTTACGACATGAAAGAATTCATACTGGAGAGAAGCCGTTTACTTGCGAACTCTGCGGAAAATGTTTTGCCACAAAAGATGGAATGAAGTCACATCAGGTGACGCATATAAATAGGATTAGTTTCTGAAATAGATTTTGTTTGGTTGTACTGGAAAGAAACAATCTGTATTCCTGCATTTATTACAAAATTTGGAGTGAATCCCGCTATGTTAGTGGTTTGAATAAACTAGTGATCTAAATCAGAGAGAAATTTTGACTTTGGGAGTTTTAACCCTGAAAGAGCCTGAAAGAGCCCAGAAAAAAGCAGACAAAATTTATGTCTGCAATATTTTACAAAAATATTTCATCCAGGTTTTATCATATTGAAATTTCCAACACTGGAGGGCAAACAGTGTAGATCCAGAATGAGATGGCTCATGATGAGCAGCTTCATCTGGATCTGTTTGTTGTTTGCAAGTTCAGTTATTTCCTTTTTTGGTGCTTTGTTATTACTCTTTCATTTGGTATAGGAAAGCAGCTGTATGCGTCTGAGGTTGGAAAGTTGACTTGTTATTAAACCAACAGTTAAAAAATTATTACAACACATGGCATCTTTTAAAAGCCAGCTTGTCAATTTTTTTAGTGCTCAGCAAAACAAGTATTCTGTTGGAACAAAAAGAGAAGTACAGTTGGCATGATGGATGGAAGAGATTTAATGTTTGTCGAACCCAGTCTTAACTGTGCTAGGAGTTGCTTCTTTATTTATTCGTTTTTTTATTTATTTATTTTTTTTTTTTGCTTTTGCTTTTTCAGGCAAAGATGGAGTAAAAAATAATGATTTCGCACTTTGTTACGAAGTCTGATAATGTAAAAATTCCAGGTATTGGTCCCAACAAACAGTGTCAACCCAGACCAGACTGCTCCTTGAAGGAGCAGTCTGATCAGGTTTGAAACTGTTTGCTATTCCAACAGCATCTTTTGGACACATTACTGCATTCCATTTTTAGGACAAATATGGTAATGATTTTAGATTTCCAAACATGTCATAAATTTTACCAGCAAGAGGGTCATGACATTGCACTGACATAGTCACATTGTTTCAGTGTTGCTGGGGTAATATTAATACTATAAGTGACATCCTCTAGTTTGAAATTTTAACCTTTTCACCCTTTAAAGGTAGGTTCCTGTACTAGCGATAACAATTATGTCCACAAAATAATTTCATCTTTTTCTGAGCAGTATTGAATTCTCTTATTTTTCTGAATTTGTTGCTACTGAGAAACTCGTCAGATGTTGAAGAAAATAGTCGTTTTCCCTTTTGGTTTATTTTTTTTCGTTTGAATTCCAGTTCTAAAAATAACTATGTTTATTATGTCTATAAGTGTGTGATTTCTGATGCCATTCTCCAAAGGTCAATTTTCCCTTGTCGTGAGCTCTCCTAGAGGTCTTGCCATGGTGGATGGGTTAAAACTATCCCAAAATGCAAAGCAGCATGACCTCAGCTGCGTAATCTATTTTTGGCGCGAACTAAAAATAGTGCTAACTGGTGTGCGAAGCAGAGTTAGGAAATCCCTTGCAAAACAACTTTTCTAATATTTTTTTGATTTACGCTTTTTAGTGAAACTTATTCATTCCCTTTTATAAGTGCTTTCAAACAACTTGGATGAAAGATCATCAAAATTATGATGCATTTCAAAGTACAGGAACCTACCTTTAATGGCTGAAATTGGCTTCCCTCTAATACACATGGAGGAGGGAAGACTCCCATTCCAGTTTACCCCAGTTGTGTAAATCGGTCTCGTGTAAATCAGCTGCAAGATGGAAATTTCCTTTCCAAAATAATCCCCCAAATCTAGATCCATCTTGCTTTTGGGAATTTATTTTGAAAGGGAAACCACCCCACCCTCCATCTTCTTATACCCAAATATGTTATGACATTTGACTAACCCACACTTACCCTCAAAGTGCAAAAAATACAGATGACAAAATTGACATAAGATCTGCAAATTTTCAAAAACTATCTCATCCAAACTACTTATATTTAGAATTAAAAGACTAGATGGCGATCACAGACTAAAGGGCAGACATTGGAGGTCCAGGTGAGATGGCTTACTATGAGCCGCCTCATCTGAATCTACACTGTTTGTCTATGCAGATATTTTCAATTTTGGTACCTTATGTGCCAAAAACAAAGAAGAACAAACAGAATATACAGTTGGCATACCTGGTATGACTCTGTCAACCTTCATCAATATTGAAGGTTGACAGAATCATACCAGGTATGCCAATTGAGAGAATACAATAGGAAACAGTGTAGCCCTAGATCTTGTGCTGAGGCTCCTTATCTGGATCTACACTGTGTGTAAAAGTTTGTTATTCAAACTATGGGTCTGTGGATTTACAGAATATAGGTATACCTACATGTTTGTTCCAGTCACTTTTACAAAGTGAAACAATTTTCGTGACTTCCTATTTTCTTTCATGGACTAGGAAATTTCTAAAAAGGGTCTAACACTCTTCTAGGAAAGAATTTGCTCTGGAGCAATTTCTTTCCTTCAAGAGTTGACCAGCATTTAGAAGGGAGGCAAAAAGTTGAATGTCAAAGTTGCTCATCCTGAAAAGAGTGCTTAGTCCCTTTAGTGAGCTATCTTTACAGTTACAGCACTTTGCACTCTACAGTCTGTGTGTTTAAAGGGTGAAACCTTTAGAGCATCAAAAAAGCAGATGACAAAATTTATGTCTGCAAAATTTAAGAAAACATTTCATTCAAGCTGATTTCATGTTCATAATTCGCCATTCTGAAAACCATGCCTACTTTAAACAGGTTTGTATCCCTCCATTAACGGTAAAATAAAACAAATTTTTGTGGGACATTCAACATGTGTGATTTTGTTTGTGGGACCATGTCACATGCTAAGTTGCTGTTGCATTGGCCAGGTATACACTAACAGGTGACTTTTGAGTGAAATTCGGTGTGTGGCTCAGAACTATCAATTTGAAGCCTAGAGGGCAAACAGAATAGATTCAGATGAGGTGGCTCATAATGAGCCACCTCATCTGGACCTAAAACTGTTTGCAAAATTCACTATTTTCAGTTTTGCTGTTTTAAATGTTAACTGCACTTTGTGTTTCCTTACAGATTCATATTCACTGGTCAGGAATGAAGACGGGTTTTACAGCTGTCGATTTTGCCAGAAGAAGTTCTGTGCCCCGTCACTCACGTTACGTCACGAGAGAATCCATACGGGAGAGAGGCCATTCAGTTGTGAATTTTGTAATAAGACGTTTAACGATCCATCAGCCTTGCGTAGGCATCGCAGGCTTCATACAACTGAGGCACCAAACCAACATTGTGGAATCTGCGGCAAAGAATTCTTTACTAAAGCTGAGCTTAAGATGCACTTTAAAACGCATCTAAACATATCCTGAAAGTTAAAGTTTTTAAAAGGTGTGACTTGCAGGTCTTAGAAAAATCCAAATTTGGGGTGAAAATGTTTTACCCTATATAGTTTGTTGTAAGGATCCATTAGCCTTGTGGAGGCATCGCAGGCTTCATACAACTGAGGCGCCAAATCAACATTGTGGAATTTGTGGCAAAGAATTCTTTACTAAAGCTGAGCTTAAGATGCACTTAGGAACACATCTAAACGTATCATGAAAGTTTTCAAAAGGTGTGGCTCACAGATCTGTGGACAATCCAAAAGTTTGGGGTGTAAAATATTTTATGTTATTTAAATCACTTCTGAAGCTCATGTGAGTTGTGACATGACAAAACCAACAAAGTGGCCAAGGCTCAGATCAGCCTGGACAGTGGCCCAATCTGATCAGAGTCTTTGCTGTCAGCAAGGAGGTAGGCTAAACCCTCAGTTAACCAATAAGCCCACACCAAAGACTTTGATCAGACTGGGCAGATGCCCAGGCTGATCTGAGTCTTCCCTGAGAGCACATGCCACTTTGTTGGTTTTGTCGTGTCGTGTCTCATATTATTGGATCTCACTAGAAACTGTGTTAAAACTGAGACACCTAAAATAATTACCATAGTTGTTCTAAAACATGGAACAGTTTGATTTGGCAGATGGAATGGCAAACAGTGTAGACCCTGATCAGACTGCTCCTTGGAGCAGTCTGATCTGGATTTGCACTGTTTGCTCTGCAGATGAGAAGGCAATGATCAGGTAGTGACACAGTTGATCTCTACATTCTGCCCTAAACACTGAACAGTTTGATTGGAAAGATGGGATGGCAAACAGTGTAGATCCTGATCAGACAGCTTCTCTAGGAGCAGTCTGATCTGGGTCTGCGCTGTTTGCTCAGTAGATGAAAAGGCAATGATCAAGAAGTAAACCCAAGATTTCCATATCCTAGTACCCTAAACACTGGATGGGAAAAGAAAACAATGAAGATGGCACTCTAAGCAAAGCAAGACAAGCAACGAATGAAGGTGTAAGCTGTTTCCAAGCAGAATAGAAGCATCACTTGGAACAGTCAGTAATATATGAGCCACGACACGAGAAAACCAACAAAGTGGCATGTCTGCCCAGCGTAGACTCAGAACAGCCTGGGCATCTTCCCAGTCTGATGAGAGTCTTTGCTGTGTGCTTAAAGGGTAGTTAAAGTCTAAGGTACATCTATGCCGACAGGGAAGACAATGCTCAGACTGGGTGGATGCCCTGGCTGAAGTAGGCTTCACTGGCGCACATGCCACTTTGTTGGTTTTGTCGTGTCGGGGCTCATATGTTAAATTACTGGGGGCTTTCAGTTGAGTCCTCATCTTTTTTATACATGTCTTATTTCTTGATTTTTAAATTTACTTTGAAGATTCCCATGAAATTTATACTGACCATTCCAAGGTGGGGCTTCTGTTATTGTACATTGTATATCAATATTGTTTGTTGTGTCAATTTGCCTGAAGTTTTCTAGCAATGTTGTAACCTGCATACCTATCCAATTGGCTTTCTGTTTAATTTTGTGGATTAAAACAGAAAAAAGAAAAAAAAAAAGAAGTAGCTTTTTCATTTTTTTCATGTACAGTCAACTCTCGATATCTAGAACACTGATATCTCAAAGTACCCTCTTTTATCAAAGAATATAGTTTTGACATATTTTCTACTTCTATTTACAGTTCAACTCCTTTTGCCTCAAACTACTGATATCTGAAAGTAAATTTTCTGGGACCAGAAAATTTACTTTGCGATATCAGTAGTTTTGGATGAATTATGACTTTGAGATATCGAGAGAGTTGACTGTATTTTGTTTGTTGTATTGTCACATGAATCACTATGAAGGCTAGGGTGAGGCTTGTTACTACTGCTGTTCCAAGCCAGTGTTCCATTGTATTTTATTGGTTTGTCAATTTATTGATGATACTGTTTGATGTGTCCATTTATTTAAAAGTGCAAAATACCAGAAAATCTTTTGTCCTAGCTATATTAGAGTCGAGACGGGTAAATTCGGACATACCATTGCAAACAGTGAAAATCCAGATGAGACAGCTCATAATGAGCCGTCTCATCAGGATTTTCACTGTTTGCCCAGTTATTTTTGTTTTAATGCCAAACAACTGACATATAAAGGAAACAACATCACTGTCCAATTTAACTGCTGTCCGAATTTACCCAACTTGGCCCTATATTGAGACTGTGTGCCACTGTAGCAGAAAAGAGTGGCAAATAGTTCAAACCCACATCAGATTAATCGATGGCACAGCTTGTTTAGGCATTTTGGGTAAGTTAGATCGTCCAGAATATAGAGGATCTTACACGAGTGGTCATTTCATTTGAAATTTTTTAAACGAGACTTTGGCGAGTTTCATAAATTTCATATGAAATGACTATGAGCTTAAGATTCTGTTTATCATATGACCCTTTAAAATGGGATTTTATTGCCTTCAAAATGAACATTATTTCAATAAGAAAATGCATTGTTGACATGGTCGTTGTCAGTGGTGTCAGATATATGCGCCAAAATGTTATTACTTGTGTGGTCATACGATTTTAATGAAATGACATTCTCCACTGAATAACAGTGACTTGTATGTATGACTGAATAACAGTAACGTGTATGTATGACATGTTCAATCTCCTTTCAGATATACCTGTGCAACAACCACAAGAAGTAGATAGTACAGACAATAAACATGCCTGCCGTTTTTGTTCGAAGAAGTTCAAAGCACCGTCACTAGTACTACGACATGAGAGAATTCATACAGGGGAAAAACCTTACTCTTGTAGTATCTGTGGACGGCGGTTTAACACCAAAGATGGCATGAAGTCTCACCAGATCACTCATATGAACATGAGTTTTTAGCTTGCTTAACTGTTTAAATAGTCCCTGTTACCTATAGACTGCCAACTTTGGCATCCAAATTTGAATGACTGGACAAGGTGCTGAAATTTTCAAAAGCAGTGTTATGACCTGAGATTGAGAGTAATGTTAAATATAGCACCAGAGATAAAAAAAATTTAGAGATTATCTATCATTCTCCATAAACTATACTTACAGGCAAAAGTGGATGTTATTTTAGCAACCGTGCAGAACTTTTGTCCTTAAGTATATATCAGTAGGGCACACTATTTAGCAGGCCTTATGACACGTAAATTGTATCTGGCTCAGTGGATTGTTTGTGTTAGCATGTTTTTTGAAAGAAACTTTGAAAAACAATGAAATGACTTAATATGGAAATACGTGCTCCTTTGGTCTTGACTTGACTTGACTTGGGCAAGTTTTTGTGACATTTGTGATAAAATTTGATCTGAACCTGAAAACAAAATATAAAATTTTCTGTTTTTATATGCTTTGAATTATAGTTATATTACTCCAAATCATTTGTTCTTGCATCAGACTTTTTTTCTTGCCATATTGTATCAATTTGGTTTATTCCGCATTTAGGCCTTACAAGTATTATATGGGTGCAAAGAAGTCAAGAAACTGCTAAATGAAATCTCAAAGATTCCTGTAAGGAAAGAATCCTGCAGGTGTAATCAGCTATGCAGTTCGTGAATTACTTCAGCAGAGTACATGGCATTTCTTCAGTTTTGGTGTACAGTAAGCAAAACTAATAGTCAGTTGGCTGAGGTGTTCAAATATATAACGTAAATACCATAGTGACAGTGTAAAAAGGGAAATAACTCAAGAGCCAATAAAGATATGCTACAAATGTATTTATTAAATTTTTGTTTTGACGTCAACTCCTTTGATCTTCACACGCTTGATAAGGGAGACAACACCTAACCAGAGTTGATTTAGTATCCAAGAGTCCAGAACATGAAGGTATATATACTGAACGCCTAAAGAAACGCATACAATGTATACGCCCAATGTATTTGAAGGTATAGAAATATGCTCTTATTTAGACATTCTAAGTTACTTTGTTTATGATATTCCGACAGAATGAGCACCTTAACGTTTCGATATTCCATAAACTTTAGAGACCAGAACGCTTGCTTTTGTGATGAGGTTAAACTTAAAGTCACCATACTTTCAGAAGCTGAACTTTAAATTCCGTATAATGCTCATCTAATATTTCCTCCAGACATAATGCCCGCGGCAAGGGTAAGAAACACCGAAAAAATCAAAGCAGTCGAGCCTTGCGTTTTAGAGAAACAATCAGGTGAAAGTTGGCAGTAGAAACAGTAACACTGGCTTACCATTGGATTTCCATAGACCTTTTAACACCCTGTATTTCTTGAAAAGAACAGAAACCATTCGTACGAAGCGGTTAAATGAATTAACAAGAGTAAAATATAAAGGTTTGCGAAGAATTTTTTCGTAGCACTGCAGAACTTTTGATGTTATTGGACTTCCCATTTTGCTATTTGTTTAATTGCAAGGGAGATAATTTGACAAGTGTTCAACTTCAAATTGCTGTCATGTTCCTAAGAAGAATACCATGGTAAAAAAACGACGTTTTTTTCATAACCACACACCAGAGTCGTGTTTTGGAAAGAATTTGTTATACTGCCAAAGGAAAGACAACTCATACAACAACTTTGAATGTTTCACGATAAATTGAGATAACTCTTAAATCCAAGTTTAATTTTGCAAGAAGATGAGTTTATATTGTTGGCAGATGTCAGTAGTGTTTTCTGCTATATATGGTTTAAAACCATAAATCAGTTGACAGAAGAAAACTAAACATAAACTTGTAGGCGTTTCTTTTGGCGTTCAGTATAGATACACTTCCATGGTTTAGCTGCCATTTTTAGCTCGCCTGAACAAAGTTCAGGAAGAGCTATTGTACTACCCCCGGCGTTAGCGTTAGCGATAGCGGCGGCGTAGGCGTTAGCAAAATGTTAAAGTTTTACGTTAAAGTTTTTTATGTGTTTGGCAAGGCACTGTCAGGCGAGCTATCCTGTCCCTGTAACAGGTCTTGTTACAAGTGAGGCAACTTTTTTAGAATAGTCTTTGCTACCCTGTTAGGTGAAGTCGTACTCCAAGGGGTCTACATATATGTATAGAAAAAGAATTTTGCCACTGTTAAAGGAAAGAATTTGTAAATGTTGCTTTCTTTAGAAAGAAATTTGCTGTCTTTTGAAGAAGGAGCCCCTAGTAGCTCAGTAGGTTAAGCGCTGGCCTGCTCAAGCCCCACTGTAGGCGGGAATCTTTCAACACAGCCTTTCATTATCACCAACCCATAGTACTGATATGACTGAAATACTGTTGAAAAGGACATAGGTCGCAAGTCATCTATCCACCCATCTCTGTCTTACAAAGACTGTTCCTCCGGAGCAAAGGACGGGTTACACTTTGGCCGTTTATGTGCCCACGACCGATCTTGATAAAATTTATGTTAATAAAAGCTTGGCATTTGGCAGTTTATATAAGCACATTTTTAAGTTTGCGGTTTCATAAATAATCACGTGACTTCCGGTTTATTGCATATGGGGTGCTGAACGGGGTACACTAACTACCTGCGGTTTTTCGATATAATCAGCGATTCCTCTAACATATCAGCCCTCCAAACTGACAGATATTATGCTTTTGGTTCTTATCTACAGTCTAAAAGAGATGTATTTGTTCAAAACATCTAGTAAGGAGAAATTTTATTTGAATTTTTACGAAACCTCAGAACAGTAGATTTTACAAGTGTTTATTAACACAATTATAAGCATGTAAAGCGTTTGTTTTTTTTTTTTGGTGAAAATAATGAAACAAATGAACAGGAAGTCGATTATAGCCGACCGATAAGGTTAAGCAAATGTATTCTTGGCGAAACGCTTTGCACGCTTGTGCTCTGGCAAGTGCATGATAAGGTCATCAACCATCTTCTTTGCTTAAGCATTATTCACCACCTGTATATATAATGAAAGCTTCATCAGATCAAATATTTATAAACACGTATGAAATATTACGTATTTATGGATGCTACACAGGTACAGATGTTTAAAATATTAGACAAAATCAGTGAACCAAGAAATTCAGGTCACAGGGACCTACATGTAGTACCAAATGCGACGCAGCGCTGAATTGACTTACTATTCCGAGTCCGAGGAAGATTCAATTAAATATTAGTTTGAAATAAACATTTATTCAATGGATCCTGAAATACAAGTCACAATGACCTACACATAGTATGACGTCATTTGCAATGTCTGACTGAACCATTGTCTTTACTATGATGCACATATAATGTTAAATATATCAGAAAAGAACAGTGAACTTTTAAATATATGTCACAGTAACCTACAAATAGTTTGAGGATTTTTTTGCATCGTTTGACTGATCAACTATTTGTAATTATGTTGCGAATCCCAAAACCGTGTTGAGAAATATTTGAAAATCTTGGTCCATGCATAAAGTTTAAAGACTCAGTGTGCATGGATGCTTTGCAGTTCCTACATTTAATGGATATGATCTGATCAAATATCAGCACTCTTACCCAAATGCAAGGATATCAAAAGAGGTAAGGAAAAAGCTCATCCAAGTAACTTTTCATACAAAGTTAGTGGACCAAAGTTCAAGGTAACAGAATTTTACAATGCATCAGCTTCAAGCAGAGGAATACATCATCTGACCACATCGCAACATTACACCATCAGAGGTTATATCACAGCATGATGATGAAGGACATACAGTCTAACGCCTTACATACGCATATTACGCCATACCGATACGAATGCCCAGCGCTGCGCCGCCCCCCCCCCCCCCCCCCCCCCCCCCCCCCCCCACACACACACACACCCCCACACACATACACAGAATCCTTGGTGGGGGCATTAGGAACACATACTACATAAATGAACTCTTTGAGAAAGAATAATGCCACTATTTTCTATCAGATACAAAATATACTGCTGCGATTTTGATATAAATCCTTTAGTCCTAGTGTTGGATACATGAAAATTTACCCAAAAAGTTTATTTTTCGTTTACTCCTACCCTCGTAACCACTCTAATATAACCCGATTATGATGAATATGTATATGAGGAATAATTATATATAAAAATTGTAGTGGTTACGAGGGTAGGATGAAGTGAAATTTGGATGCATAGTGGACGTTGGTAGTTCAAATTCCCATAGGCTCAATGTTAACTGCTGCAGACAGTACATGTATTCAACCGCAAAATTAACCTAAAAGGCATTAAAATACGGGAAAATGAAATCGTACAGAATAAACTAGAAACATATAGCTAACATTTCTGCATGTTTTTGTGGTTATCTGCCTACCTTAGAAAATCGGCCTTTTCAGTGGGCACATTGCAATAGTAAAGTGTAACTCGTCCTTTCATAGTTGTAGGGAATCTCCTTTATAGATATTTGGCCTTAGCAACAGCATAGCAACCACTTAAGTGGCTTTATGAATATGGCCCCTGAATGATCTCCATTGGAGGAGTACTTATTTGTCACTTTTATTACGTAAAAGGATAAATAGGTAAAATGTAAAGCTGAATATCTGTTACTAGTAAGGGTCCAGTTCTTAAAAAACAAATGGTATCTTTAATTAACTAGATGTGAATTTTCAAATGTATTACGCATAGAAACACTGCCAGTTTTGCCAAAAAAATGTGAGAAGCTTTTGCACTGCTTCTCTCATTTTTTTCAGCAAAAAATATTAGCACTTGATTTTATATGTACTAGAAGATTTTACCTAATCATGACTAATGGCTTGTTAAGCTAATGATGCTTTGATCAACCGGGCCCAGGTACTTTATAACAGTTTTGGATATTACGATCTTATATGAGTACAGCAAAACCTTTCAAACATTAGTTCTTGCAGACACCAAGTGGATAATTACGTAATGACCAAAAGATTTCAAAGAAAAAAATGAGACTTGAAAAGAAAAAAATCCTGAAACTGGAATTACCAACAGTTATATCTTACATCTTACCTTTGTCTGTAGTAACCACCTTGTTTTATGATTCCAGTGTCCAGGCTACTTCAAAAAAGTGATCTTACAGTCAGAGAATTACTACAAGGTATGTAGAGATTATAACATTAAAATCTGTCTCTAAGACCTGAGATCTACAAACTTTCATACCATGCCAATTATTGGTTATCCCCTTGGGGATAACCATATTAAGATAGGAATTCGTACTCGATTGTACGCCGTTTGCTTTTGCTTTGCTTTCGCCGTTTCCAACAGGCCCCACTATCTCCCGGTACTTCTATACATTTGGCACACCCAGCTACAGGGTTCTCGCCAGCATCGCTAATGCATGATCTTTATAGCTTATATCTTAAAACCCTTTATGTCATCTTATACAAACAGTTACCTGAAAGTTCAGTTAGCACTTTACAGTGCAGATCAAGTTCTTCTTGATTAACGCTAAATGCAGGTTCCACTATTTACCGGTACTTGCTCCCATAGTTTGGCGCACCCAGCTGCAGGGTCCCTTCCAGTATTGCTAAGACGCGAGCTTTAAATCTTATCCTGAAGACTTCATCTCGCCTAATACAAGAATTTCACCTAATACAAGCACTTACCAGAGAGTACAGTCCACTTACGAAGAGCCATTACTAATCAGTACAGGTCACCTAACAAAAGGTAGTAGCACTGAAGCTCACCTGTTACAAGCAATCATTAGACAAAAAGAAAAAAAAACTGTCAAACTCACCACTTACCGACAGGTTCAACAAATCCAAGAATACAATAAAAACAACTTGTATTGCTGCCATTTTTCTGCTTAACCACTTGCATCCTATAGATTCATTTGCTAAGGGATAACCACTCAAGCTTTTTCAAAAGCTAAACTTGTGATCATTACATTCTGTGTTTCATGCCATATAGTCATCTGGTCATGAGGTTCATGCATGCTGTTCCAAAGATTGTGCAGACTGATACAGCATATGTTGTCAAATAGAAAAATGTCTTTTGGAACAGCGAAGATTCAGGTCAGCCTGTACATCCACACAGGGCAGCCGTTTCTTGTGACATTTTAAGGAAACTAGTTAAGGAACTTTATAGCAAAAAAAAACAAAAAAAACCAACATAAAGCATAAAAACAACAACACAAAACAAAAAAACAAACTCTGATCTGACCCCAAGGCTATCAAATATTTTTTCATGCTCAACCATATCAAATAAGCCCTATCCGGTTCGCAGAGATGTTCATTGTTTTCAGTGCTTGTATTTCACATCCTTTCTCTTTTTGGAGTGCATGAAACAAGTTTGCTTTAGTATTTTATTTATTCAACATCAAAGTTTGAGCACAATCTGAGGTGAGCATGAAAAAACTTTTATAACCTTGGGGCCAGAGGTTATCTGAATCTGGATGAAAATAATGTACCTGCAATAAGGTGCCTTAAATTGCAGCACAGATTATGGACTGCTTGAGGCCTATTTGATACCCCGAATTACGGAATATTACATTCCCTGTTCCATAAATGCCATAAACGTTCTCTCACTTATAAGATGCCACCTATTTTTTTCTATAAAAAGGGGACCAAAGTCAATGAAAATCGTTGGCTGCAGACCACCAACATTTGTTATTTTGTCTAGATTTTTTTCTCAAGAATTATCAAATGCAAGAGTAAGACTTGTACATTACATTGCACATTGGTACATTTGTGAGAAGGAAATACAGAATGCTTTGTTTTTGTGAAACTCTCCAGATGCCAAATTTTATGAAAATAAAGTCTGCATGTTTTCAGAAAAGGGAACATCTTTTGTGAATTCTTGTTGGTTTCTCTCGATTACTATTTTATGATTAGAAGGTCTAAATTTCAGTATTTTTATATCATTGTAGACAGTGTAAATCCTGCCCAAATACACAAGAGGGAGATAAATTTCCGAGTCTACAATTGTTCCTACTGCGACAAGAAGTTCGACCGACAAGATCATGTGATCAGGCATGAACGAAGTCACACTGGCGAGAGACCTTTTCTGTGTTCAACATGTGGGAAAGGATTTAAACGAAAAGACGCTTTAAAAAGTCACCTGATCACTCACATGGACAAGAATTTCTTCAAATTGTCTTAGTAATGGTTTTAATAAAAAGTGCTAAAAAGTTGAACTGATCACTCACATGAATAAGAAGTTGTTCACATGTGTTGATTCAATGTTGATTAAACGTGGTGTGCCTGACAGGATAGGTTATGATGTTCTGGCATTGTTAGTGGCATAAACTTTTGTCACGTTTTCTGGCAAGACACAGCTCTCCATGCAATTCTGGTTTATTTGATTTTTTTTTTTTTTTTTTTTTTTGATGAGGGGTTAACCTTTTGCAATCAGAACGGCCAAAACTCCATAGAGTTTTGGCCGTTCTGAGTGCAAAAAGGTTAACCCATTTTAGAATGGAAATCCATTTTGGGGACATATGCAAATATTGCAGTCCCAGTTCAGATGCTGCAGCATGTGGCATCTGATCAGGGTCGACACTGTTTGCTCAAGGAATTCCTGTGCTAAATACAATAAAAATGAAAACATTCACCAGAAACCCCTAAAACTAGAAATGGACTCATCCAAAGGATAAGAATGGACAAGTCCACCAGTCAAAAAAGGGTTAAAGCTCTGAAATAATAACTGCAGTGGATACATGTATTTGTCAAAATCATGATCATTTCTGATACAGGCTGTTGATTATTTCTTATCATTTTACCACTTCCCCCTATATCAGCCCAGAATGACTGAAATAATGTTGAAAGTATGGTAAACCTAAAGTACGGGATTTAAAATTGCATTTTGTGCTTTATGCGGTATACTTGGAAGGTTGAAGACTGTTGATTAGTGTTTATCATGCATACGCCATAAAATCTTCGTTGCATGATAAATAGAAAACCATGATAGTGTATTTTGATATCAGGTTTATCAGGCTCGACCAGGAACACTTCGGACTGGCTCGGCAAGCCTCGCCGTTCCTACGCTGTTTCTGGTCTCCCCTGATAAACTTGATATCAAAAGACACTAACATGGTATTCTCTTTTTATCAGTATGTAACTGACACTTCTATATTAAGGGGCCAGGTGTATGGGACATCTACATGTATTTCGACCATTTTACAAAGAGGAAAACTTACATGACTTCCTGCTTGCCTACTTGGAGAACATTATAAGTATCTATCATGCGGATAGGAAAGTCAGTCACGAGGGTCTCTGTTGGGCATCACGAGGCTTGCTGAGTGATGCAGAACAGTGATCCTGAGTGAGGATTTTTCTATCCGCACCTCACACCCATGATAGATACTTTTTCTTGCACACCATGTTTTGTTTTAACTTCAGAACTTGTTAAAATGCGTAATTCTAGTGCTTGAGAGGTTTCAATGTGATTTTGAAAGACAGCACCGCTTTCAACGACCGCCATTCGTCTCTTTACGTCAACGACTGGCGTGCATAAACTGACGTCATTTTTACCGTCTTTGTGACGTCATCATCTAAAATGCCAACGTCACTTGACGACGCAGGTACGTGAGCTCAGATACAACCAATGCATTGACAACTCATGATTTTTTTCCAGTCCTGGGTCAGAACACCAGGGTAAGGTAAGATTTTCTATCCCAGGTGAAAAGAATGACATTTTCTATCTGGTGTGCAAGAATATATAGTCTACTCTTAAAGGCAAGATTTTGCTCTTAGGGGATCAAATTCTTTTGTAGGA
This sequence comes from Ctena decussata, assembly GCA_963989385.1. Lineage (NCBI taxonomy): Eukaryota > Metazoa > Mollusca > Bivalvia > Lucinida > Lucinidae > Ctena > Ctena decussata. The sequence continues at coordinate 54,318,926 of OZ022509.1, forward strand.
AGGGAGGCAGAAATGGAAATGGAAATCTCCTGAATGTTTAGACAGTCACCTTTAGAGAAAGGATTAAGCATCAGAGGAACAAATTCTTTAATTTCTGCTAGAGTCGCCACTACAAGAGAAATGAGGCATAAACCTCCTGACATAGAGAGCACTATTTTTTAGATGTTTTCATGTACCTAAACCTCAGTAATCAAACTGGTTTATTTTTCATGTCTAACATCTGTTCCATTTTGCAGGTGAGAAAAACCTCAAAAAAGCAAAGATGAAGTTTGAGTGTGATGTTTGTAATAGGGGGTGTGCTGGACCAGCTGACCTTGCTAGACACATTAAAACACATACTGGAGAGAAGCCATATGTTTGTGTTACCTGTGGGAGGAGATTTGCTTCTGCATCAGGCATGAAATACCACCAGATAAGGCATTTCAGCACCTGAGTCTACAGCACTTCAGAAACTGACTGTACAGGTTTCAGCAACTGACTGTACAGTTTTTATCAACAGACTGTACAGTTTTCAGCAACTGGCTGTACAGATTTTGCTAGCCACACTAAACATATAAAAATTATGATCTGTGACATTACAAAACCAACAAAGTGGCATGTGTGCACAGTGAATACTCAGATCAGCCTGGGCATCTGCCCAGTCTGATCAGAGTCTTCGCTTTCAGCAAGGAGGTTGCTTAGACCCTTTGCTACCTGTAAAGTGCACATCGAAGACTCTGATCAGACTGGGCAGATGCCGAGGCTGATCAGAGTCTTTGCATGGTGCACATGCCACTTTGTTAGTTTTGTCGTGTTGCGGCTCTATTATTATGCTGATGTTACCTGTGGGAGATATTTGCTTCTGTGTCGGGTGAGAAATACCACCATATATAGCACATATCAGTAGCTGAGTCTACAGAACTTTACCAACTTACTGTACAGATCACAGCAAGGTTGGGCAGAAAATACCGATGGTGGAAATTCCCAGCAGTAATTACCAGTAGCAGTAAATACTACAGACTTTGCCAAAGTGGGAAATACTGGGAAATAGGAAATTTTTCAGCTATTGTAGCTAAAGTATTCTATCATTTTTCTATAAATTTAAGTTGATAGAGATATTTCTTATCACTTTGATAGGATTATGATTTGCTTAATTGTAAGGCATGATGTTGCATGAAATATCACCAGATAACACTGCAAGAAGATTTGCTACTATCACCAGTTTTTTCAACAACAAATGGACATTCTACATCACATACTGGAGAGAAAGTATACAGTAGTTTACTCACTGCACACACTAAAACTCATAAAGAGACAAACCATACAGTACAAATGGAGATAAAGAATGCATTTGTGTCCTGCATTGCTGAAGATTTGTATTTTTGTCTGGCAGTAAATATCGCCAGATAACACACCTCGGCAACTAACTATACAGATACAGATTTCAACAACTGACTCTACACATTTAAGCATAGATGGATGGATGACTTGCGATTTTACGTCCTTTTCAACAGTATTTCAGTCATATCAGGATGATGGGATGGTGATAATGAAAGGGTGTGTGCAGTGGAACCCCGTTTATGGTAGGAAAGAATCTCACCTCAAGAGGGGCTCAAACCCAGTCCGCTAGATCTGTAGGCCAGCGCTTAACCCACTGAGCTACCGGGGCTCTAAGCAACTGAGAGTATAGACCATGCTAGTCACACTAAAACATACCAAAAAATAAATAAATTAATAAATAAAGAAAAAAGGCATATGCATTTGTGTCACATGTGGGAGATAATTTTGAATGAAATATTTTGAGGAAAGAACTGTACATGTATTGGTACGGCACAGATAATATAAGCCACAACTCGATAAAACTAACAAAGTGGCATATGCCAGTGAAGACTCCAATCAGCCTGGGGAGCTCTGATCAGAGTCTTTGCTGTGTACTTACTAAGTAGCTAAGGGCCTAAATTAGCTCCATGCAGACAGCAAAGACTTTGATCAGACTGGGCGGATGCCCCTTTCTTGGTTTTGTCGGATCGCGGCTCATGTATAGAAGTTGAGCTTATGATGGGATCTCATTTGTTTTCATATTGTTCATGAACTACAAGTCAACATGGTGGATTATTCAGAGCTCCAGATATGAAGGGGTATTGAGGATAATTTGGAGATATCTTTTCTTATTTCTGAACAAAAACATATGTTGTGACCCCTCATTAAAACCTTCTCACTTGACAAGACATTCCAAATGAGGGATCACAACATACATTTTTATGGAGAAATATAGATAATTATCCCTAAAGTAAATTATCCCTGTTACCCCTTTTAATTTAGAGCACTGAGCATTTTAGCAACTAACTATACAAATATATATTGGAATTTATATAAAATGTTGTTTGTGTTGAGGCCATGTGTGAACTGTGACCATGTTACGTGCCACGTTTCTGCAAGTTATCATACATGACACAGAAAAAGAAAACAGTCCCTTACTGCATAATCTTACATGACATGTAAGATTATGCAGTAAGGGACTATTTTCAACTTCTGTATTAATGGGATATATTTCTGTTCTGCTTGTAAACCTGTAATTACAGAGAAGACAAAATTGAGCCACGCCACGACAAAACAAACAAAGTGGTTGTGGTCCCAGCACAGACTCAGGTCAGCCTGGGCATTCGCCCAGTCTGATCAGAGTCTTCGCTGTCCGCAAAGAGGTAGCTTAGACCCTTAGCTACCCTTTAAGGGCTTAGCAAAATGTCTAATCAGACTGGGCAGATGTCCCGGCTGATCTGAGTCTGCGCTGGGTGCACAACCACTTTGTTGGTTTTCTTGTGTCGAGGCTCAAATCTTATTTAGCTCTGTTTTGTGGACCTGCATTGTCTTCCTGTAGCTGCTATCAGAATATGACAAGAAATCTGTATTCAAACAATTTGTATTTCTATTTCATTTATAACTGGATATACTCCCTCGCCATTTCACCATTTACAAATAAAATCTTTCTTCTAAATTTCGTTATATTTTATTTATGCATATCTAAATCCTGGTTGAAAGCTCATAAGAATGTTTTGGTTTAAGACATGAGGAGTTCAAATGGTAAATGCAGATTAAAAAAAAATCATGAGCCAGTAATTTAACCAATAGTACCGGTAGTTCTTGGTATCATGTGGTGATATTCATGTAATTTTTTCATTCAAGCATGCAATTGTTATGTCAATTTTATTTCGACCAGTCGAGTGTTGTCCACAATTCTTCCTGTCTTGTTATATTTTTTGTTTTGAATAAGTTTTACCACCATACTATGCCCTTAACCCATGACTAATAGTCAATTTGGACTATATAAAAGCTGTCAGGTAAATATTTCTTAAAAATACATTTTTTTTTTCATAGTTTAGCAAGGGAGTTAACCTTAAATTTTACTTTAATTTCAGGTGAGACAGAAATGAGGGAAATAGAAATGAGGGGAATACCCATATGGAGAACACGGGTTAAAAGGAACAGAACTTGTGGATTCTGTGGAAAACAGTTTATCGCCCCTTCCCACCTTGTGAGACACGAGAGAATCCACACTGGTGAAAAACCTTTTATCTGCGATTTTTGTGGTAGACTATTCAGTGACAGTTCTACCCTACGGAAACATAGACAAAGACATCTTCGCTGAGACTTGTGTAGTAAAGGATTCAGTGATAGGATAGACTAGGGTTCGAGGTGATTAAACTTGAGAATAATTTCAAACTCAAAATAAAGCACACTATAATAATTTCAAACTCAAAATAAAGCACACTGATTGGCTGTCTCCGAGCATGTGCTCGGAAGCAGCCAATCAGTAAGCTTTATTTTGAGTTTGAGAATGTACTCAAGTTTTAATAACGTCTGGGCTAGACTGGACTAGACAATTCTGTCCCAAGGAGACTTAGGTAGAAACAATTTTGCTGAGATCTCTGATTATAGAATAACTTGGAGCCTCAAGAGATGCCTATTGTAGATTCATAGACAAAGACTTCTTCACTGAGACTTGTGTAGTAAAGGATTAAGTGATAGGATAGACTAGACTAGACTAGACAATTCTGACCCATGGAGACATAGAAACATGTTTGCTGAGATCTCTGATTACAGAATGACTTGGTGCCTTAAGAGGTGCCTCTTATAGATTCATTAAGGATTCAGTGATAGGATAGACTAAATAATTCTGTCCCATGGAGACATAGGTAGAAACACATTTTGCTGAGATCTCTGATTACAGAATGACTTGTTGCCTCAAGAGGTACCTGTTATAGATTCGTCAAGGATTCTGTGATAGGATAGACTAGACTAGACTAGACAATTCTGTGCTGAGACATAGGTAGAGACACTTTTGCTGAGATCTCTGATTACAGAATGACATGGCACCTGAAGAGGTGCCTGTTATATTATAGACTCAGTCCCCAGATTCTCTCGGGGAAGCTTGTTATAAGAAACTGGAAAATGAACAAACAAAATGATTTATTGTTAGACCAATTGTAATACAGCAACAGATTGCACACAACATGGAAATGGATTTTTTGACTCAAAGCATTTTAGGTATTGCCACGAACAGTGCAGACCCAGATCAAAATGCTCCTAAAGGAGCCAAATGGAAAATTAATTATTTTTAGGTGTCCCAATATATACGCACATTACGGTATTTTGGACACATTCCTGCATTGTGTAAAACCAAACTGGTCCAGTTCTAGGAGAATGATTGTAATTATTTTAGTAGTCCTAATTTTCAGACTTTTTACAGTGTCCCAATTAAAACCTTTAACCCATTGCATTCTGGGTATTTTTGTCATCTGCTGAAATTGTTGTCTGCATCAAAAATCAAGAATATTTTGACAATATTGGTCTAACTCTTGTAGAAATGATGTCTAGGCAGTAAACAGTTTGGATCTCAGATCAGGCCACACATTTGTGTGGCCTGATCTGAATCCAAACTGTTTGCCCAGATACCCCTAAAGGGGTACCCCGAATGGAATGGGTTAAGAGCTGACTAATAAAATTCTGAACATATCCAAATGTTGTCAGTAAATATGTTCATCTTCAGTGTGTTGATTGTGAATTTTAGCAGTATGCATCTATAGAAGCAATGGAAAAGCTTTTTGTTTCATTCTGCAACAAAGCTCTCTTAAGATGGGTTTACATGGCAACACATGTTGCATGACACACATGTCATGCAACATGTATTGTCATGCAATACATGTTGATGTGTAAACACCCCTTAAAATGTTTGTTGCATGACACAAGTCTGTTGCATGCAACATGCCTCATTGTCTAAATATGACTTAAATGGTTGCATTATGTATGTCTTGCAACTGTGTTGTCGTGTAACCCGCCTTTACAGAGTGATTGTTTTTACCGTAATGGACCTTTTTAGCAGCCTGTGCGCTTAATTTTTTCAAACTGGCAGCAAATACTTGTACTGAATTTTCTTTCTCATAAGCACATATTTCAACGAATGAATGTATATTAAAGGAACCAAATTTAAAGGTTAAGCATAGGAGAAAAAGTTATTAATGGTCACTGAAGGATAGAGAAACTTTACAAGTGAAAAATGAAAGATTCCATGGCATTTTTCAGCTCTTGTAAACTAGTAAACAAAAGGATAAACCAGTAAAAATATATGCGCTTATAGTCAAATGCCTCTTAAATTAACATGATGTGTGCTTACAGGGGCATGTGCGCGAATTAGGTTGATTATGGTAATTGACATCACTTGCAGTTACCCAGATTTGTGATTGCCTTTGAAACTTATGTTCTTGCGGTTAACATCAGTCTAAAGGCCCTGTCACACTACAACGTTTCAGACAACGTATGCCAACGTATGAAAAATTTATCCAATACGCTGCCATACGCTGGAGATAAATTAAAACATCAAACAGCAGCCGGTTTTGGAACGCACACATAGCGTACTGAAACGTATAAATAAATTATTCACAACTTATCCCTAGCGTATACATAACTTATACAAGCGTATAACAGCGTGTTCCCAGAGTATCTGTAGCGTTCATGTCTTATGCCGAACGCATGCACAACGTTACTCTAACTTACACCGACCTTATGTATAGCTGGTTGGAGCGTGCTTCGACAATCAGATGTAAAGTGACGGCTCTCTACAACACTTTTTATTGTAGTGGACGTTGATCGATGGACATGCCTAAAGAACGAAAATTAGAGAACTTTGCAGGTAGTAGCTGACCACCTGAACCTACCGTCGTCCCAATCATCACTCGACTGCCGTGCCTATGATGGTAGCCAACCTCCCTCTCGCGCAGACTCCAATGCCTCTTTAGTGGTATCCGTGGCAGCATCTGCAGCAGCTGTGGTGGCATCTGAAGTATTAACCCCCTCTCAAGCCCCAAAACGACAAGCAGAAGCGGTCCAAGAAGATTCCTTATTTAAAAGTGATGAATTGCTGATCTGTATCCAATATATATAGCTGAAGCCCAGGTTGCTGGCGGATATGTTACCTAAATACGCTCAGTGCGTTAGTGATACATTGAATAAGTTCTTAGGTCGTCAGGCATAGGTTGGATACGTTCTGGATAGGTTCGGTATACGTTACAGGTAAGTTACCTATAAGTTAGAAATAAGTTACGCGTACGCTCCACAATGGACCTGCTGGCTGCCGACGTATGTCAACGTATGATTAACTTACAAGTTACGTGCATGAACGTATGCATAACTTACCTGTTGCGTACACCAAACTTATGACTAACTTATAAACAGTACGTCGGCGTACGCTGAAAATTTTTATGCATGCACAAAATTTTGGGCTGCATTCGACGTATAACAACTTATACCAACGTATTTGGGCGTACTCGTAACTTGTTCATAACGTACCCCTAACTTATTCAACGTACACCAGTGTGTTTACTAAATTTCTCATACATCGGCATACGCTGATGCTTTACGTCACTGTGTGACAGCCACATAACATGCAGCATGATAGCATCAATGACATACTTTGAACGTCTGTATAATTGGAACGGAAAAAGATTCCAACTTTATATTTATTCTGTTAATCAGACATGAATTACAGTGGAGCTTAACATATTTATTTATTATAAAGCTGTGATACATAAAAGCGCGAAATGGACACAGTGACACAGTGACATTACTTCTGGATCAACCCTTGTATGTAAGCCAGTCAGTTATAGAATGGGTTTTTCTCTTCCAAAACAATCCCAAAAATCTAGATCAAGATTTTTGGGATTGTTATGGAAGAGAAAAATCCTCGTCTTATAATTGAAGAAATGTGGTACTGTTTTTCGTTACAGGTTCTGTGGCAACAAAACCAGGCAAGTGCAAAAGAAAGAAGACAGCATGCGCTTTTTGTGGGAAACTGTTTGAAAGAGCAAAACTCCTTGTCATACATGAAAGACGGCATACTGGGGAAAGGCCCCTCAGTTGTGAATTTTGTGGGGACAGATTCGGGGATCCTGCAGCTCTTCACAGACATCGATTCATTCATACCAGTGAAGAATCATTCTCATGTGATTCTTGTGGGAAAAAATATTCGAGGAAAGATTCTGTGGTTAGACATATCAAAACCCATCATAGGAAGGAAATAAAGCTCATAAAAACAAAGAAAATACGGAAAATTAGTGATTTGGGTTGACTCTTAACCTGTGAATTTGCATAATATGAGCGGCGACACAACAAAACCAACAAAGTGGTATGTGCGCCCTGCAAAGCCTCAGATCAGCCTGGGCATTTGTTTGATCAGTTTCTTCGTTTCTGAATGGAGCTAGCTCTGACCCTTGGCTACCCTTTATGCACACAAGTTGGATGCACAGGCAGATCTGAGTCATTGCTGGGCCCACACGCCACTTTGTTGTTGTTGGTTTTTGTGTTGTGGCTGATATAGTCTGCTACTAAATTTGCATAATATAGTCAAATGCCTTCATTTTTTGACTTTTGATAATGCTTAAAATGCCAGCAAAGCAGACGACAAGATCTACATCTACAAAATTTCAGAAAATTATTTATACAAGCTATATCATATTGAGAATTCAGAGACTAGATGGCAAACAGTGTAGATCCAGATCAAGTGGCTGATTATGTAAACTTTAACCCTTGAATCTGTATTAACCCTTAAAGCACCAAAAAGCAGACAAAAAATTTGTGTCTGCAAAATTTAAGAAACTGTTTTGTTCGACCTATATTATATTGAGAATTTACAAACAAGATGGAAAACAGTGTAGATCCAGATGAGGTGGCTCATTATGAGCCACATAATCTGGATTTACACTATTTCCAAATTCAACTATTTTCAGTTTTTCTAGCATGTTAACCTGCTGAATTTGTGTAATATAGTCTACTGCCTTCTTCTTTTGAGTTGTTCCACTCTTGAAAACCCTGAAAGTGCTTACAAAGCAGACGACAAAATTAAAAAAAAAAAATGATCATTCAGACTGTACCGTCACAGTAATTCAAATAACATCAAAATCCTTATTTATTGAAAATTGTAGCGACTGATGGTGATGTCAGTTCAAATGGATGTTTTCCCTTTATTCATTGAGAAGTTCAGTATGAAGCAGAGATTCAATCAAGACAGAAACAAAAAAAAAGAACAAAAAAAATAAGGAAAGAAAAGCAGATGCGTTTCGGTAAATTGGTGAAAAGTTGTCCTCCAGGGAAGCAATGAGGAAGCTGCAAAAGTCATTTTTAGCTCACCTGAATGAAGTTCAAGAAGAGCTATTGTACTACTCCCGGCGGTGGCCGCCGCAGCATTGGCGGCGGCATTAGCAAAATGTTAAAGTTTTACGTTAAAGTTTTTTATGTGATGGGCAAGGCGCTGTCAGGCGAGCTATCCTGTCCCTGTGACAGGTCTTGTTCTTTTTGAAAATGGCAATTTTTCTTTTGAAAAATGGCAAAAAAAAAAGAAAAACAACAGTGGCTGTGTACCCATTCACCACAATATATATATATATGGTGAGACTGGATGCATAGAGTTAGGACATAGTGTTAGACTAACATACATATTCCCTTTTCAATTGTAGGACCAAAGAGATGCCAATATTGTCCAAAATCATTTAAGGACCTGTGGCACTTGAAACGACACGAGAGAATGCATACTGGTGAAAAGCCTTATGGCTGCGACATCTGTGGGAGAACGTTCGGCGATCAGTCATATGCTAAGAAGCATCAGCGGAGACACCTAAGAGTTTTCAGGATCCAGTCAAGAGTTGAAATAAACCCAAGATAGGCATTTCATACTTAACGGGTGTCACTTAGTCATTCAAGTTGCAAATGATTTTTTTTTGAAAAGCTTTATTGGGAGAACATTCGGTGAGCAGCAATATGCTTAGAAGCATCAGTGAAGACACCTTAGAGATTTTGGAGTTTTTAAGATACAATCAGACTTTAAATAAAACCAAGATAGGCATTTCATACTTAACAGGTGTCGCCCAGTCAATAAAGTTGCAAATGAGTTTTTTTTTAAAAGCCTTATGGTTACAACGTTTGTGGGAGAACGTTCAGTGATCAGCAATATTTTAAGAAGCATCAGCGAAGACACCTTAGAGATTTTGGAGTTTTTAAGATACAATCAGACTTTAAATAAAACCAAGATAGGCATTTCATACTTAACAGGTGTCATCCAGTCATTAAAGTTCCAAAGGATTTTATTCGAAAAGCCTTATGGTTGGGACATTTGTGGGAGAATGTTCGATGATCAGCAATATGCTAAGAAGCATCAGCGAAGACACCTAAGAGTTTTCAGGATCCAGTCAAGAGTTAAAATAAACCCAAGATAGGCATTTTATACTTAACATGTGTCACCCAGTCATTAAAATTGCAGATAATTTTTTTTTTATATAAAAGCCTTATTGGGAGAATGTTCAGTGATTAGCAATATTTTAAGAAGCATCAGCAAAGACACCTTAGAGATTTTGGAGTTTTTAAGATACAATCAGACTTTATAAACCCAAGATAGGCATTTTGTAGTCATGTGTCACCCAGTCATTAAAGTTGTAAATGAGTTTTATAAAACGCATTTGCAATTTTAATGACTGGGTGACATGGGCTTTTTCTGTGTAAAGATGGTGGACTTTGAGATACCAATAATATGAATATCACTACAATAACAGCTAAAGTTGAATGGGTTCTCTTTTGGTTGGGATGGGTGACAGGGGGGCAATTCTACCATTTATATTTTTACTTCTCTTCCCAGCTTTGGTCAAGCCTTGAAGGAAAGAATTTGCTACCCTTGGAGCAAATTCCTTTCTGTAAGAGTGAAACTCATTTTTGAAGGGCTATGATCTCCAGGGAAGCAAGTAGGAAGTCGCAAAAGTTGTTTCCCTTTGTAAAAATGGTGGAAAACATGGAGGTGTATCCAGCCACAGTATTTCAGAGATATTTCAGGGACAATCGAGTCTACCTATAGGCAGCCAAACCAGTGTTAAGCAAGCACCTAAAGCCAAATGATGGTTGCTTAAGATAGGTGCTTGCTTAATACAGATAGATCTCATTTATTTGCCATTGCTTAACAGAAATGGCTTTAACCATTAAAGCGCCAAAAATTAAAATTTTTGAATTGGCAAACAGTGTAGATCTAGATGAGGTGGCTCATAATGAGCCACCTCATCTGAATCTACACTGTTTGCCCTCTAGTGTTTGAATTGTCAATATGATATCGCTTGGAAGAAACATTTTTTGAAATTCTGCAGACGTAAAGTTTGTTGTCTGCTTTTTAGCGCTTTAAGGGTTAAAGACAGAGACAGACATAGCTGAGTACAGTATTTTAAAAACAGCTTTCATGACAAGCATTAAAGCATTATACCTGCTCAAAATGACCCATTACATTTATTGCTTAAAAAGATTGTTAACTTATTATTTTGCCTTTTAGAAATCTTAAACACTCTTAGGCAGATGAAAACCTGCTAATTTAGTGTGTAAACCAAGTTGTGTAGCATAGAAAGTATACATGCTCCTGTGTGTATTTATCTTTTTACCGGGTCCACCAAAAAATGGGCTAACAGTACAGTCAAAAGTATCATTCCTGCTTGTAAATGAGTCATGAAGTAAATGGAAATCGGTTTACTTGCATAGAAAACTTTATACAACTGTTTTTAGAAAATGTGACATTTGGGCAGAAATACTGCTTTAATGAGAAAATGTGATAAATGATACTCATTATACAGATAGCTGTCTATAATTCAGTTCATTTTAGGATACCTTACAGCTGAATGATAGGACTTCATCCATTAATAAACAGTACAAATATCTGTGGTTCAAAACTTGGTGCTACATGTGTACTCATGATTTTGAGTGACTTATATAAATGACTTCTATTATCACTTCAAATTGGTGCTACATATGTACCGTACTCATGATTTTGAGTGACTTACATAAATGACTTTTATCAAAATTGTGCTCCTTCTTTAGCGGTCCTGGGCCAAAGAACTCCTGGAGAGCTTATTGGATGGAAAGGTTCAAAATTTGGTGCTACATGTGTACTCATGATTTTGAGTGACTTATATAAATGACTTCTATTATCACTTCAAATTGGTGCTACATATGTACTCATGATTTTGAGTGACTTACATAAATGACTTTTATCAAAATTGTGCTCCTTCTTTAACTGTCCTGGGCCAAAGGCTCCTGGATAGCCTTTTGGATGAAAAGGCTGTGTCATGCCTCTTCCTGTCAGGGGCCGTATTCGACTGAGCATTTTGTGCTTCTTGATTCTTAGCGTGAAGCACTTTTTCTATAGAAAAAGTGCTTCGTGCTAAGAATCGTGAAGCAAAAAGTGCTTAACGCAAAAATTGTGAAGCACAAATGCCCAGTCAATAACTGCCAATATTATCAATCAGGAATATCTCAGCCATATCTTGAGCAGTATGAGTTAGTGGCATTGCAGAGCTAGTGGATTTATTGGAAACTGTTTTTGGGGCAGATTGATTAAGAACTTCAGTTGCTATGTAACTGAGAGTCTCTGTTGGGAAAGATCTCGAAGGTTATTAGCTCTGTTGGTGGCCATTAGGTAGTTGAACAAGTTCAACCCTAGGTAATCTATATACTATATATACAGTCTCTTTTTAATGTTTGGGATGCATAAAAAACCAAAGCAATATGAGCAACTATTACTAAATACCATAAAAATCATAAGTATTGGGACAAATAGTTCTTAGCAAACAGTGTTGACCCAGATCAGACTGCTACTGAATGCTAAATAAATACCGTTGTAAGGGATTTCTGCTGGCAAGTTCTTAGCAATGTTATAATGAGTAGTATTGAGTACTACATACAGAAATTTGGCTATAAGAAGATTCCCCCCCCCTCCCCCCCCCCCCCTCTAGAATGACCCCAGAATATATGATATGGTATTTATCCTATGAACTGCCCTAGAGGTGTGCATTATTCAGAGCCTAAGGTGTAGTAAATCAGCCACTGTTCAATACCTTTTAATAATATATGAAGATGAATGATATAAATGCCGAGGAAGCAATTCTACTATTTTTTGCCTCTTTTCTCAGTAGGGATCAGCTTTTAAAGGAAAGAATTTACTCTTGTAGGAGCAAATTCTTTCCTTTAAGAGTACATGTAGATCATATTTCAATTTCTCAGCCAGAGAAGCAAACAGGAATTCATGCAAGTTAATTTAACATTTTTTTCGGAAAAGAGGGGGAGTTTATTAGAACGGGCATTTATTAGGACTAATATTGTATTTAAAGTAGTCAATGTGTAATTCTGCTATAAGTTGGGTTTTCCTTTCTAAAACTATACCAAAATTGTAGATCTATCCAATAAGACAGATCTAGATATTTATGGGGGTTTTTGGGGTGTTTTTTTCTGGGGTGGGGGGGTGGAGGGAAAACCCTGTGTCTTATAATCAAATAAATATGGTGCCATTAGAAAAAAGGCTGTATTGAAAAGTGAAGATGATGATCAGTCTCTGCAGGTGCACTGGTTGACCAATATACAAGCCACGACGAGAAAATCAACAAAGTGTGGGCCAGGCAAGGACTCAGATCAGCCTGGACATCTGCCAAGTCTGATCAGAGTCTTCGCTGTTGGCATGGAGGTAGCTTATACCTCACTGTCGGCATGGAGGTAGCTTATACCCTCAGCTACCCTTTTAGCACACAGTGAAGACTCCAATCAGACTGGGCAGATGCCCAGGCTTATCTGAGTCTGTGCTGGGTGCACATCCGACTTTGTTGGTTTTCTCATGTCGTGGCTCATAATACAGATCTAGATTTTTAAGTTTGTTTTGGCAGAGAAAACCCTGTGTCTTAAACCCAAATTAAATAATGTAGCACTATAATGGGCATGAGTGAAAAGTGACGTCTATGATCAGTCTCTGCAGGTGCACTGGTTGACCAATATATATGTATCATGAACTTGTATAACATTTGTCTGTCTATCGTTGCAGTAAAGGAACCCAAAAGATGCCGCTATTGTCAGAAAGCATTTTCTTCAATGTGGCACATGAAACGACACGAGAGAATTCATACTGGTGAAAAACCTTTTTCCTGTGATATCTGTGGGAAACAGTTTAGTGATCAACAAAATGCCAAAATACACAAGATTACTCACTACAAAGATGGCCGCGGCGGATTATTTCAGAATATATAGTATTTTTCACAACACAGATGGCTGAAGTGGATTATTTCAGATTACATAGGATTTTTCACTACAGAGACGGCCGAGATGGATTATTTCAGAATACATGGGATTTTTCACAGCAGAGACGGTCGAAGCGGGTTATTTCAAAATACATGGGATTTTTCACTATAGAGACAGCCATAGTGGATTATTTCAGAATACATGGGATTTTTCACTATAGAGACGGCCGAAGTGGGTTATTTCGGAATACATGGGATTTTTCACTATAGAGATGGCTGAAGTGGATTATTTCAGAATACATGGGATTTTTCACTATAGAAACGGCCGAAGTGGGTTATTTTGGAATACATGGGATTTTTCACTATAGAGATATTTCAGAATACATGAGATATTTCACTATAGAGATGGCTGAGGTGGGTTATTTCAGAATACATGAGATTTTTCACTATAGAGATGGCCGAAGTGGATTACTTCAGAATACATGGGATTTTTCACTATAGAGATGGCTGTAGTGGATTATTTCAGAATGCATAGGATTCGCCACTGCAGAGAATTCGTCACATTTCAGAATACACAAGATTTTTTGTGACAGACCTGATTGAAGTGGATTATTTCAGAATAATAGGACTTTCACTGCAGAGATGGCAGAAATGGATTATTTCGAAGTATACCGTAGAAATTCATTGGCTCGAACAAGCTTGTGACCATGGAAATTAGTTCTAGCCAAAGGTAGTTCTAGTCATCCATGGTTAGTTCTAGTCATCCATGGTTAGTTTCTATATAAACTAAACTGTGCCGATCCCAGAATGAGCTCAAGCCAGGCAGGGTAAACGAGACTTCAGTGTTCGAGCCATTGAAGTTCTACTGTATATAGTTTTTTTCAGTAAAGAGATGACCAAAGTGGATTATTTCAAATTATTTCCAAAAACAGGATTTTTCACTACAGAAATTGCCAAAATGGATTATTTCAGAATTTACAGCATTTTAATATCAGAGATAGCCAAAAATTATCTCAGAATATGAGTTTTCACTACAGAGCTGACTAGAGTAGATTATTTCAGGATACATAAGATCCCTACAAAGATGGATGAAGTAGATTATTTCAGAATACACACTATAGGATTTTTCACTGCAGTCATGACCAAAGTAACATTTGGATTGCACCATAAAAAACTCTTAAACTAAAAATTGGGAGGCTAAAAATAATTACTGTTACTGTCCTAAAATGGAACCATTTGGTTTAACATTGCAGTAATTTGCCCAGAAATGCAGATGGAATAGCAGACAGATACACGCTGATCATACTGCTTCTTAGTAACAGTATAGACTCTGATCAGACAGTGCAGTCTGATTTAGGTCTGCACTGTTTGCTCAGATCTGTCTGTCCCAATACTTAATTTTCTATGGTACAGGGTTATTTACATCAGAGATGGATGAAGCAAATTATTTCAGAATATATAGAATTTCATTGTTATGTAGATAATGGAAGTTGATTATTTCAGAATCAGAATATATGTTTCTTCACTACAAAAGTTGCTGAAAGTGAATTATTTTAATCAGTCCTAATCTGCCTTAAGAGACTACCCACGGGAGTAGGCAAAAGTGGTCTTTTATGATAGGTTGTCTCATATAATAAGTCTGATGCACCTTAGTCATAGTGTGAGTAATAAGTTGTAACAAAATCAACTTCAAGCATGCCTTTATTTTAATAAGCAATAAAATGCTTATGTCATCTGAAATTATTTATTTCTACAAAATAAGCCCAGCAGTGAGCAGAGCTATTCTTAAAAATAATAAGTGTTACGACACGGAACTGGTAATTAGAAAGATAGGAGTAAACCAGCAACAGGCTTGTTTTAAACCTTAACAACATTTATTTTCATGTACATCAAAGTAAAACAGTCTGTAGTGAATCAAAGAAAATGTAAGTTACAGTACCTTGTTTTATCCTAAATGTCCCTCATAATATTTTAGACACAAGTCTTTTAACAGTTTCTGATCCCAGAAAATAATGTCAGCTGTATGAGCACAAAATTTCAAATCCAAGAATGAAAGTCACAAAGTAATCCAATATATTTATATTTCAATTTTTACGTTTTTAAATATTGACTGGTGAAAGTTTACAAAGGTACCCTTTTGAAAATTTATGCTCTATATATATTATCTAGGAATATTCAGGAATTAGTCAGAGATTGATTTTATCAGACAGTCTCAGTTCTGACAAGTTTAGAACCGAAGATTCTAAATATTTACAATAGAAAGTTCTAAGATTTTCATAGTACTGAAATAAGTTACCCTAAAAAATCTTGAGATATCTTGTATGTTCTTCAAGTTTCAACCTTCTTTTAATCTTGAAGAGCAAATTCCAGAACCTTCCGGACAATTCTTTCTATTTCTGCAGTTCACTGTTTAATCAGTTCACTTTTCAAGTCCTGCTAGTGTTCAGGATAGTAAACCTTAACTTGTGTTGTTGGAGTATTCTAGATACAGTTTTCAAAAGTTTCACCGATTTTCTAGAAAGTTTTAAAGTACAATGTAAACAACTTATTTTAAATCTGTTAACATCTAGAAACTTCCAAATCATGGTTAAAAAAATATTTACAGCATTTAAACACCATATTCATAACATTACAAACATTGTTTTAGACTTGTGCTGGTCTACAACAAAACGTATTTTAGAATGTTCAATAAGTACTGACTGAAATAGTAAGCTTCTTTCTTCATGACCCCCATGCACCTTATCTTTCAAAAGTGTAAGTTTTCCTGTTTTATAGTAGAAATCTTCAGCTGAGGGCTTCTCAGTCCTTTGATTTGCTATTTCTATTCTTTTTTCAGGTACAAACATACCCTATGCAACAGCAGAGGCACCTCAGCAGAGTGTAAGAATATCAACCCTAACTCATGCAAGTGATCTACAACAAATAAATGGAGACAATAGATCCCGCAAAGTGGCACCTGGAGAATTAGCAAACTCAGGCCGGTTTCCGAATTCTAGGTCACCAAAAGTTTTACAAAGCAAGGCAGTTACGAGACCAATGTACTTTTGTGATGTGTGTGGGAAAGGGTTCCCATACCCTTCAAATCTAGAAATTCACAAGAGAATTCATACTGGGCTCAAACCTTTTGCTTGTGAATTTTGTGACAAACGGTGCACTACAAGGTCAAACCTCCAGTCTCATGTAGTGCACAATCATTTGAAAGATAGACAAGAGGATAGTAACTGTTGAATGTTTTACACTTCAGGTGTCAAAATGGAAAATAATTGAATTTTCAAACAGCATAGATCCAGATGAGGTGGCTCTTAAAGAGCCACCTCATCTGGATCTACACTGTTTGCCCTCTAGTCTTTGAATTTTAATTATGATATAGCTTGATTGCCACACCTTTTTTTTTTTTTTCAATTTTGCAGACGTAAATTTTGTCGTCTGCTTTTTATGTGCTATAAGGTTGAGGTGAATGAATACACTGTCAAGAGAGATTACTTTGACATGGAAGTGTTTTCCTTCATGTTTATTGGTAGGCTACTCATTAGAGCTGCAATGATAAACCGGTATACTGGTATATTGCGGGACAGACCACAGCCGATATCATATCGCGATACGAAATGCAAATGGCGGTAATACCGGTTTTTAGTCGGGCAGCCCGCTCAGATTTGGGATGCTTCAATGAAGCGTAACTAGCAAACAATCACCTCCCAAGCATGGCCGAAAAGCAATCGAAACACAGCTCGGCCAGCTCCGTGAATCAACCTCGGATGTATGACATGGGACTACTTACGTCACACGACTGTTGTTCGGAACAGAGACATAAACAAAGATGGCCGCACTGTAGCACCGAGTAAAAAATAAAATGAAAAGAAACAAATTTACTTTCTGTCTCGGTATCAATAATTGACTATTTTGTTTTGACAACAGCAAAGCATTAAATGAGTGTCTGTGCAATAGCTGAAAAGGACGCAGGCCGAGACTTAACTATCGTTCGTAGACATAGAGTGCTATGTCTTTGGCGTATACTTATTCCAGCTACCAAATGTTGCATTTTTGCAACATATTTCTCTGCCGACAATACATCCGAGGTCTGATTCAAGGAATCGACCGAGTGGTGCTCCGATTGGGTCGAAAAGGCAAAGAGTTCCTTAATGTGCCAAATAAAACGGCGAAGAATAGCATCTGGGACCACTTTTGCCTGTGAAAAACTGATTTCAAGTTTTCAATCTAGTACTTTCTTTTCAGTTTTTAATAGAAAACTGCTTTCAATCTAGATGTTCTTTCTTTTCTACTTGTAGATTTTTAAAGTTGAAAAATAAAAACAGCAGATTTATCTCAGATTCCTTACGTATTATATGTTTACTTTTGAAGCAATATATTGTGATACTATTGCAATACACTTACCCTATATTGCAATATATCAAAATAAGCTTCTGGCGTATCGTTGCAGCTCTACTACTCATAAATGAAACAATTTGCTCTCTAAGCTCTCTAAAGAGAGCAGATTGTGTCTTTTAAAGATATTGCCTATTGAAGAAGGGATTCATGTAAGGTGTTGCAATATAAACTGAGCCAGGAACTTGGTCAAAAACCATTGGGAGTATAAAACAAGATGAAGATGGGACCAAAACATGGAGCCAGATTTAAAGGGGTAATTGAGCCAGAGAATGCTTTTAGCTGTCATAAATAATGATTTTTTGCTTTGTGAATAAATCTATCATTACTTTTCAGAGATTTCCAGTCCTTTGATTTGCCATATATCTCTTATTAACACCTAAGGTGCCCAGAATGAAAATATGGTCTTCATGGACTGTCTCATATGGATCTACACAGTTTGCTAGTCTTTGAATTCTCAATATAATATACATCGGAAGTAACATATTTATTGTAATTTTACAGACATAGATTTTGTTGTCTATTGTTTTTGGCACTTTAAGGGCTAACAGTTATTTTATTTTCAGGTACAATAGTGGCATCTCAACAGGATGTAGGAATATCAACCATTAATCATCCAAGTGGTTTACAGAATTTAAATCAAGACTATAGACCTGGGAGGGTAACGCATGGAGACTCGTCAAACACAGGCCAGTTTACCAGCATTAGACCAACAATGTTGAACACCATGAGGGGATCAGCAGGAACATGCTTTTGTGATATCTGCGGAAAGGGGTTCCCATATCCTTCAAATCTTGAGGTTCACAAGAGAATTCACACTGGAGTTAAACCATTTGCGTGTAAACTATGTGATAAACGATGTACAACTAAGTCAAATCTCAAGTCCCATGTACTATACAACCATTATAAAGAGTAATATATGTTATGTCTTAAAGTCACAGATTCACTGTCGAGAGAGAGAACTTTGAGATGGAATGTTTGCCTCAATGTTTATAGGGAGACTGTTCTTAAAGGCCTAGATTCAGAAACCACCGGCAAGAGATTAAAGACAGGACTTCTCTGCCGGGGGGTCTGGTTCCCAGTACATAGCAATGTTACCTGTACAGGTGAAGGTGTGAAAATTTAGTCAACCAATCAGTGGACCAGAAATAACACTTATGGTGATTTTATTGGCTAACTGGAGGTGTTGACACTATGAGATCAAGAGACAGAATGACACTGTGGAAGTTAATCCTCCTTATATAGTACCATCCCTGTCTTTAACTACCTATTTGAGACTTTAAATGGGCGGGGCTACTGTGTTATTGATAAAATTAATCCCAGTCAACTGTATATTTGATAGATATAAACCCCAGTCAACTGTCAATCATTTCCCAGGTAAATTCCTGTGCAGGACCTAGAGCCAATCAGTTATTGGATTTTTATGACCTCCTGGAGATGTTTACACTTAGGTGGCTGAAGAAATACTGAGATAAATGTGTCAACTAATTCTGCCTTTTATAGTCCACTAGTCCACCTAGGCCTTTAAATGAAAGAATTTGTTCTTTAAGGAGAGTATTGGACGGACACAGGGGGTGCCAAGTGCGTGCAACTATGGTTTTGTACCACTGAGCCACTTGGGCAACGGCGTTAGGAGAACTGAACTGAACTGAACTAAGGAGAGTAACTTGTGTCCTTTGAAAAAAAGTGCCAAATTGAAGATGAGATTCATGTATAGTAAAACAAGAACTCAGTCAAAAACATTTGGTAGGAGGATTAAACAAGACAAAGATGGGACCAAAACATTGAGCCAGATGTAAATGAAGAAGAGAATGCTTTTAGCTGTCATTTATCTCTCTGAATAAATCTTTCACCACATTTCAGAGCTTTTCAGTCCATTTATTTGCTGTAGATCTCTTATTAACACCTAAGGTGTCTAGAATGAAAATATAGTAGTTGAATTTGCAAACAGTGTAGATCCAGATTAGGCAGCTCATAAAGAGCTGCCTCACCTGGATCAACACTGTTTGCTGTCAAGTTTTAGAATTCTCAGCATCATACACCTTGGGAGTAACAGTTTCTGAAATTTTTTGGACATATTTTGTTGTCTGTTTTTTGGCACTTTAAGGTTAACCCATTGCATTCTGGGTATTTTTTGTCGTCTGCTGAAATTGTCGTCTGCATCAAAAATCAAGAATATTCTGACAATATTGGTCTCTTGTAGAAATGATGTCTAGGCAGCAAACAGTTTGGATCTCAGATCAGGCCCTACATTTGTTGGGCCTGATCTGGATCCAAACTGTTTGCCTAGATACCCCTAAAGGGATATCCCGAATAAAATGGGTTAACAGCTACTTTATTTTCAGGTACAAACATACCATATGCAGTATTGGTAGCAGCCCAGCACGATGTAGGAATATCAGCCATTAATAGCCAAAATAATCTTCTGGAACTAAGTCAAGACTATAGCTCTTCTACAGAAACACCTGGAGAATCGACAATCACTGACCGGTTTCCGGAGCCTAGACTGCCGACAGTGTTGAAAACTATGAGGAGAAGAGGAGGAACATGCTATTGTGATATATGTGGGAAAGGGTTCGGGTATCCACACAATCTTGTGGTGCACCAGAGAATTCACACCGGGGTCAAACCATTTGCGTGTAAATTTTGTGACAAACGATGTACAACTAAATCAAATCTCAAGTCCCATGTACTGTACAATCATATAAAGAGTAATAACTATTGAGTATTTGGGTGAATGGGTGCAATTTTTAGGGGAGGCAACTATGCAATTTTCATTTTACCTCCCTTCTCAATTGGGGATCAACCCTAAAAGAAAAGAAGTTGATGTAAATGCAATTAAGAGTAGCTCCCAATGAGTTGGGAGTTGTAGCACAACTCCCACCTTATTGGGGTCTACTCTTAAAGAGTTTCTTCCCCTAGGGAGCAAATTTTTTCCTTTAAGAGTAGCCCCTAGTTCCTAAGCAATAAAGTTAGCACTGTTGAAGAAAACAGTAAATACAACTTTTGAATCAATAACATGACTATGGAAAACTGTAAAATGTCAGGGAAAAATTAGGGAAAGTCAGGTAATTTTGAAGTGGAGGATAAGACTTACTAATAGTGGCAACCCACCTTAAGTGACCTAGGGGAATTAAAAGCACTTGATCTAGAACTGAAAAGAAGTCTTGACAATTTGAGCCGCGACACGAGAAAACCAACAATGTGGTTGTGCGCCCAGCACAGACTCAGATCAGCCTGGGCATCTGCCCAGTCTGATCAGACTCTTTGCTTAGCACTTAAAGGGTAGCTAAGGGTCTAATCTACCTCCATGCCGACAGCGAAGTCTCTGATCAGACTGGGCGAATGCCCAGTCTGATCTGAGTCTGCGCTGGGCGCACAACCACACTGTTGGTTTTGTTGTGTCGTGGCTGATTTAATTGTGATTAGGATAGAGAGTCGAAATTCAGACTTATGACCTGTGTATTTCAAACCTGTCATTTGTTTGTTGAATAATTTGTCCTTTTTTCACTGTTTGGAAGACACACATATTATATGATATGAAATAAATAAATGAAATAGAAATGAAATAGAGGATGTTAAATTTTAACTGAATATGGACTCTAATACTGGCTGTTCAAAGTTGATGAAGAGTAGATATATACAAATTTCGTCTTATTTTGCTCAGTTCCTTGATTTCATATTTGACAGTAATGGGGTTGTGGGGGATGGGGAGATGGTGGTTAGCCTGTCTTGAGGTCATGGTCACAGAGGTGGCACAGGTTTCCCTACCTATGCTTTCAACTGAGCCAGTCAGTTACCACATGTGTAAGAGTGGCTGATTAGCCAGATTTTTTATTATGCCCCCGAAGGAACTTCGGGTGGCATATTAAAATCGCACCGTCCGTCCGTCCGTCCGTCTGTCAGTCCGTCCGTCCGTTACAAATCGTGTCTCAGCGATAACTTTAAAACCACTGAAGCAAATTTGATGAAACTTCACAGAAAGATAAAGCATGATGCGAAGGTGTGTCGCGCGCAAGACTTAGGTCCCTACGCCCAAGGTCAAGGCCACAGTTGGGTCAAAGGTCAAATTGGGTCTCAAAATCGTGTCTCAGCAACAATTTTAAAACCACTCAAGCAAATTTGCTGAAACTTAACAGAAAGATAAAGTATACTGAGAAAGTGTGTCGCGCGGAAGACTTAGGTCCCTACGCCCAAGGTCAAGGTCACAATTGGGTCAAAGGTCAAATTGTGTCTCAAAATCATGTCTCAGCAATAATTTTAAAACTACTGAAGCAAATTTGCTGAAACTTCACAGAAAGATACAGCATAATTAGAAGGTGTGTCACGCACAAGACTTAAGTCCCTACGCCCAAGGTCAAGGCCAGTTGGGTCAAAAGTCAAATTGTGTCTAAAAATTGGCTCTCAGTGATTACTTATAAACTACTGAAGCAAATTTGATGAAACTCCACAGAAAGATGAAACATAATGAGAAGTTGTGTTGCACATCACATTTGGGTTGCCAGGTTCAAGGTCAAGGTCACAATTGGGGGTCAAAGGTCAAATCTTGCCTCTATGATAGCTTAAAACCTGCTGAAGCTAATGTCATCAAATTTCACAGAAAGGTAAACCATAATGAGAAGGTATGTTACACACAATTTTTATGATCCCAAATCCAAGGTCAAGGTCACAATCTGGGGTCAGAGGTCAATTCATGTCTCGGCAATTACTCAGAAAAGTACCAAAGCAAACTTTAAAGAAAGATAAAGCCTAATGAGATAATTTACCATGCACAAGACATAGATTCCCACACACAAGGTCAAGGTCATAGCCTGAGGTCAAAGGTCAAGTCATTCATCCTCAGTTACCTAAAAACTTCTGAAGTAAACTTCATTTAACATCATGAAAAGGTAAACCAAAATGAGAATGTATATCATGTGCTAGACTCAGGTTCTATGCCCAAGGTCAAGGTCACAACTAGGGCTCAAAGGTCAGTTTAAGGGGCCTTCGGGGGCATTTGTTACACACTGTAACATTTCTTGTTTTTGGTTGATTTGATGCTTAACGTCCACGGTAAACAACTAAGGTTATGTCGGGATGGTCAGTTAACCTAACCACACTATTCCTGGGCAGGCTTAGACCTCCTAAGCGGTTAACCAGTACTAAGTGCACATACTTTCGCCAGTAACTGACAACTGCCCTTCTTGAATCAGCGGAAGGAGAAACAAAAGTATGTGGCCAGACCGGGATTCGAACCCAGGACCCCTGACTTACGAGTCAGGTGCCCTACCGATTGTGCTACCCGGCCCGGTGATTAGCCAGAGGGTTGACAGCAGATGTTCATTATCAACATCATCAGCTTACCTATATGGGTGTGGTATTGACCAAATTCTTAGTCATTGGCCACTTTGCACAGTACCAGGAGGGTTGATTTTACCCTTGTGGTGCTTGGAATGCCACATGACTACGAGTAAGGTTTTGTTGTCGCCACCACTGCATTGGTGGTATTAGATGAGCCACATCATGTGATTTCCAACAATGTGGCATTGGTGACAAGTGAAGGCTCTGATCAGACTGCACATAAGTGTAGTCTGATCAGGACCTTTGCTTGTCACATCAGCCATCTAAGAAAGTGGCCCAAGCCGTAGAGCCAACAGTGAGGTCTCTGATTACCTTGTCTAAAAGAGAGGGATGATCTGAATATCACATGACAAAATTGCCATATTGTTGGAAGTCATATGACGTAGCTCAATTACTGTCATGTGCTTGTATTTTTGCCATGACTATTCACTGTGAATAATGCTAATTCATTGTCATTGTCACTAACCACTTAAGTCTGCTTTTGCAAAATGGTTTATTGTGTTTCAGGTGGGAGTAATCAGCATGCAAAATTTATACCAGTTCATCAGGGAGTTATTGTAGAAATATCAAGTATCAACAATACAGCCAGTGATCAGAAAGATGTACCACTTAAGTTAAAAGCTTGAGAGTCATCTAAAAGAGAATGTTTTCCCAATATGATGTCATCAACAGTGGATATGATGTCATCCACACAAGATATGATGCCATTAACAAAGCCCCCAAATGGGAGAGGGCCAGTTCCTTTTTGTGATATTTGTAGAAAGAGCTTCTCATTTCCATCATATCTAGAAAGACATATGAGAATCCACACTGGGGTCAAACCATTTGCTTGTGAATTTTGTGATAAACGATGCACAACAAAGTCAAATCTCAAGTCACATATAATTTGCAGTCATTGTAAAGATAAATAAGTGTTATACTGAAGGTGAATGATGGAACAACTCTGTCATCTTAATTTTTGCCTCCCATTTCTGTGGGAGGTCAACTCTTAAAGGAAAGAATTCGTTACTCTGGGGCAAATTCTTTCCTTTTATTAGAAAGGAACCCTTTTAGGAACAGTTTCATCATACAAGAAAGCAAAAAGGGGAAATTACAAAAGTTGTACCCCCCCCCCCCCCCCCCCCCCCCCCACACACACACACCTTTGAAAAAGTGGTGGAAAAACATAACACCTTGTAGTGTATGAATACACTGCCAAGAGAGATCACTCTGACATGCAAGTATTTTTCCCATTTTTCATGGGGAGCTTATCTTAAAGGACAGAATTTGCTCTCTAGAAGGTATAAACTTTACCCTTGAAGGTGAATGGGTGCTTTTAGAGGGGAAGCAACATTGCATATTTCATTGATGCCAGCTTCTCCATGGGGGTCAGCTCTTAAAGGAAAAAAATTTCCTTCTCTAGGAGCAAATTTTTTTCCTTTAAGAGTTGACCCCCTTTATGGAACAGTTGTCATCCAGGGAAGCAAACTGGAAAACATTAACATCAAAGCTGCTCTCCCTTTGAAAAAATGTGAAAACATGAAAGTGTATGCCTTAAGAGTAGCCCCAATTGATAGATAAATAACTTGAGATTTTACCTCCTGTTTAATAGCATTTCAGTCATATCAGGTTAGGTGATAGTTAAAGACTACATAAAATGTATAACCCTATTATGGTGGGAAAGAATTCTGCCTCCAGCTGGATTTGAACCAGGGACAGCTAGATCTGTAGGCCAGCGCTTCACCCAATGAGCTGTAGGGGCTCCTATTCCCAACTGAAGGGATTCATATGACAGGGAAGCAAATAGTACTTTGTTGAAAAATGTCTCAGTTCCTAAAGTGGCAGCTTAACACTAAGCACCAGTGACAAAAATAACATAATTTGCAAACAGCATAGATCCTGATGAGGCAGCTCATAATGAGCCGCCTCATCTAGATCTACACTGTTTGCCCTCTAGTCTTTGAACTCTCAATATGAAATGTTTTGGACAAGGCATTTTTTTAATTTTTGCAGACGTAAATTTTGTCGTCTGCTTTTTGGTGCTTAAAGAGTTAAGCTATGAATGTGTAGCCATAGACTGCATGTAATAATAGATGTGCCTTCTTGAGTGTTAGTGTTAGAAGTGTTAGTTATAGTTACTGTAACCGACCCTTGTAGCGCACAGGGCGCTAACGTTTTCAAAATGGTGGCAAATACTTGTAGTAAGTTTTCTCTTTTATAAGTGCACATTTCAAAGAGTTTTTATATTTTTAGGGAAACAATTTTAAAGGCTAAGCATATGAGAAAAGCTGCTTATGGTCACAGAAAGATAGAGAAGCTTTACTAAAATGAAAAATGAAAGATTCTGTAGCATTTTACAGCTCTTGTATACTAGCAAAAAAAAGGCAAAAACTGATGAAAATATGTGCGCTTATAGTCATATGCCTTATAAATTACCATGATGTGCACTTATGGGCATGTGCGATTATTGGGTCGAATACGGTATCCAATTAAAAGAATTTATTTTAGCTCGCCTGAGTGAAGTTCAGGAAGAGCTATTGTACTATCCCTGGCATCGGCGTCGGCGGCGGCATTAGCAAAATGTTTAAGTTTTACGTTACAGTTTTTCAGGTGATGGGCAAGGCGCCGTCAGGCGAGCTATCCTGTCCCACTGACAGGTCTTTTTTCCCTTCCAAAACAATCCCAAAGACCTAGATCTGTCTTGTAAGACAGATCTAGCTCTGTGGGATTGTTTTGGAGAAAAGAAAGGCATTTTATCACTGAATTACACAAGACTGACGTACATATTAAAGAGCTGCAACACGACAAACATAACAAAGTGGCATGTGCCCAGCCAAGACTCAGATCAGATCGCTGTTTGCATGGAACTAGCTTAGACCTAAGCTACATAAAGCGCATAGTAAACTCTCGTCAGACTGGGCAGCTGATTTATATCTTTGCTGGGCCCACATGCCACTTTGTTGGTTTTGTTGTGGCATTGCTCATTTGTATAGTTTTGGAATGCTTTACTTTCTTCTTATAACCAAATAAATAGTGTGCGTTCCCCTTCTTTTCTGATAAGATATTTGATTGTGTGGTAAACAATTCTGTTTTGGGTGTAGCCCCTTATTCCTTCATCTGTCAAGGACCAGAGCCAGAGCTTTCTTAAGAGAATGCATTTTATATACCATATTAATCCATATAAATGCCCCTGCTCTTATAAATACCCCTGTCTCTTTTCTGAGCTGGTTAAAATCACCTTAGGTGTATGGGTATACTTCCATTTTTTTCTATCAATTGTACAGAAAAACAACTTTCATGAATTCTTGTTTGCCTCTCTGGAGGACATTGTTCTTCCTAAAAGGGTCTTCTTTATAAGGAATGAATTGGCATTTGCTCCTAAAGGAGCAAATTCTTTCCAGTAAGAGTTAACCCCTATTGAGAACAGAGGCAAAAACATGAAAAAAAAGAATTGCTTCCACTGGAGGAATATCTGTTCTCCTTAATACTGTTTTATTAGAAGTACTTTTGCAGTGGCCAATTTACTACTCTTTAGGCTCTAAATGATGCCCCCCTTAGGTAAAGTGCAATGCCCCAGAGCGTTTAATAGGACTTATACAGCTATATTTACACCTCTATATTTTTGTACCATTTTATCAAAGTGAACAATTTTTGGACTTCCTGTTTGCTTCCTGGATAACGTAGTACTGTCAAAACTGGACATGTTGCAGAGGGGAGGTGGGTGGGTGGGTGTGTATGTGAGTGTGTGTGTGTGTGTGTGTGTGGGGGGGGGGTAATGTAGTACTGTCAAAACTAGAATGTTGCATGCAGAGGGGGGGGGGGACAAAACTGAAAATGGCAGAGTTGCTTCCCTTCAAAGTGTACTGAATTACCTTAAGTCTGCTTTTGTACAACATGACAGGGTTGATATTTTTTTGCAGGTGGGAATAGTCAGCATGCAAAATTAATACCAGTTTATCAGGGAGTTATTGTAGAAATACCAAGTTTCCACACACCCAATGATCAAGATCTACCATTTAAGCAATGACAAGAGAGTCATCTAAAAGGGATATGATGTCATCAACACCAGATATGATGTCACCAACACCAAATATGATGTCATCAGCAGTGGATATGATGTCACCAACACTAGATATGATGCTATTAACAAAGCCCCCAAACCTGATGCCACAAGTTCATTTCTGTGATGTTTGTAGAAAAGGCTTTCCCAGCCCATCACATCTAGAAATACACAAGAGAAGTCATACTGGGGTGAAACCATATGCTTGTGAATTTTGTGATAAACGATGTACAGCTAAGTCAAATCTCAAGTCACATAGATTTCACAGTCATTCTAAAAATAACTAAATACATTGACATAGTGTACAAGTGCATCTAAACTGCATGACAGTTCATTAATAAACAGACCCCATTTTACATGGAATTCTGTTATTTTTCGTATGTTGCACACTTTTTACATACTGGAGAGAAAGCATACTTGTTCTTTTTACATATTTCAGAGAAAGCATTCAGGTTAGACTTTTAGCTACTGCGGTGAAGTCTCATTATATTAATTCTTATAAATGCCCCTGCTGTAGTAAATGTTGCCTGCCTCTTTTTATAAAATAATGTGAGCCACGACACGACAAAACCAACAATGTGGTTGTGCGCCCAGCGCAGACTCAGATCAGCCTGGGCATCCGCCCAGTCTGATCAGAGTCTTCGCTGCCCGCATGGCGGTAGCTTAGGCCCTTGGCTACCCTTTGGGCACTTAACGAAGAGTCTGGTCAAACTGGGCAGATGTCCAGGCTGATCTGAGTCTGCATTGGGCGCACAACCACATTGTTGGTTTTCTCGTGTCGCGGCTCATGTTATATTGTCTTGTCAACCTCCTTGTTTTCAATCAGGTTTACAAAGAGAACAACATGATTTTCTGTTTTCTTCTCTGGAAGGTGTAGCTGTTTGAAATGGGGTACACTCTTCAAGGAAAGAATTCGCTCCTAGAGGAGCAAATTCTTTCCCTTAAGAGCTGACCCCTATTGAGTAGAGAGATAGAAAAAGAAAATAGTAGAATTGCTTTCAGTGGAAATACACTGCTCAAAATATTTAAAGGAACAGCTGACATTTTCCCATAGACATTACTACAACATATACCCAATTCCACGGCCCATAGATTCGATCGCTAAAGGCCAAGAATTCACCATTCCTTTGCAGGGGTTGCAAGAACAATCCCAGTTTTAGACAACAAGAATTTCAATACAACTGATACCCAGATCATTTCCATGGAACAGATTTTGCATTTTTCGATTTTTCTGAAAATGAGGTATTTTTCTGGAAGTCTATAAAATCTCATAAACTTGAGTTCAAAGTAATCCTTTCAGACAGGTCACCTTGTAAGACATTCAGCTTCATAGGCAAACTGATTGTGTTGATTTTGGTTGTAATTTTCATGCTCTTCCCCTGTTCTTAAATAATGCAATTTTTTACCAAAATTTCATTGTACAAAAAACAGTCCATGGGCATGAGTAGGGCATATTGGATCAGAACTTGTGCTGTCAGTAACCTCGACCCTCTTTAAGAAAACTGGCAAAAAATTGGGAAAAAATGTCTTTGTCGAGCAAAAGTAAATGTCCCTTAAAGTGGGAATGCATTGCACTGTCGTCTACGGAAAAATATTTGGCATTCCTTCAAATGTTTTGAGCAGTGTATATCCATTCACCTTAATACTGTTGATTAGAAGTACTTTTGAAGTGGTCAGTTTACTACTCTTCAGGATCTTAATAGCACCCCCTTTGGTAAATGCAATGCCCCAGGGGTGGTTAATTTGATTAGTATGGTATTAACTGCTTATGGTGTATGGGTATGCTTCTATGTTTTTCTGACATTTTATCAAAATGGAACAGCTTTTGGGACTTCCTGTTTGCTTCCCTAGATAATGTAATTTATCATATGACGTCGCATCTGAGAGTGTAATAAAGCCATGTATTAAAAGCGATAATCCACTAGTGGATTAAATATCCAAATTACGTCGTAACGTTATACGTTGACGTCCATTAAAACGTCGCATTTTCTAATGGCGAAATCGTGACGCTTTAGTCCAATTTTTGCAAATAAAATGCGAATTTATTGTCATATAATAAATAGAATCTTGCATTTGTGCTCCTGTGTTATTGAATTTATTAAACTCGTTGGGGAAAACCGATAAGATGCTCGGCAAAGCCTCGCATCTTATCTTTTTCCCCAACTCGTTTAATAAATTCAATAATACATGAGCACTCATGTAAGATCCCCTATATGTTGCTGAGGGAGAGGAAACTGGAAATGGCAGAGTTGCTTCCCCTGAAAGTATACAAGAGGCGTTTGGAAAGTTTTGCAAGTGACGTAATTCTTGGTAAACACCATAAAGACAGAACTTCTGATAGCAAAACACAAAACTATGATATGCCTACAAATGTCTGCAAACATGTATTTTTTTAAGAGGACGCATTTTTAACTGCGTTGATATAGGTATACCCTAAAGGCACTACAGAATCTTACTTTTGTCATATGTTGAAATAAATCATTGAAAACACATTGTGTTTTGTTGTATATGCATCCCGCACATTTATCTCCTAGGTTGTCCTCGCGTAGCAGATTGCATGGGGTGTTTCTAACTAACCTGTATTAATAGCACTCAGGTGTGTAGGCTACCTGCATGAGTACTAAGTATGCTTCATTGCAGATAGCCATAGGTATTCAAGGTGAAGACATCTACATATTCACCCTTGAACATACATGTTTATCATGTATATTTATGTTTGTTTCATCTTTGTATGTTGCAGGTTAGTGAATATTTTGTACCATTTCCATAGAAACATTACTTTTTACAGACTAGTTAAGCCATGTTTGTAAGTATTTGCCATTTTAGTAGCAGAATTGAATTCCGTCGGCGTCGGTGACGGCAGGAATTCTTCTTGCCGGCAAAGGATGCATCATTGCACATTCTTTCATTGTCATCATTTCATTGACTCATTATATCTTAATTGCTTTCTAAGAACTGTGAAACCTTGTATTATCATTTGAATACTTTTAAATAAGATGAATTTTGAAACAGTTCTTTATACATGTTGTATTGCATATTTCCATTTGTTAATTAGCTGCATAGTGATTGTATGAGTATTAAGTATGCTTCATTGCAGATAGCCATAGGTATTCAAGGTGAAGACATCTACATATTCACCCTTGAACATACATGTTTATCATGTATATTTATGTTTGTTTCATCTTTGTATGTTGCAGCTGCCATGTTCCAGATCATCATTAAATATCATCATCATAGAAGCCTGTTGTTCTTGTTCAATTAGAACCTACATCCCGAGGTCGGGGCATCAAAGTATGCTTCTCCCATGACAATTGGCGCCCAAGAATGGAATTGGACTGATAACAGCTTCGTTGTACAGCGTACCTGCAGTGGATTGTTATATTCAGTTTGTTCTGAAAGTTCCATGGATTGTTTGTAAACAATGTACATGTGGTATCTACATTGGTAATTCCTAGGGATCCCCGCGATTTGTGCTAATATTTCTGGGCCCACAGACTGTCGCGCGTTAGGATCGATACTTGTGAGGATCTTCGCTGCTGACGACCATCTAGTGCACACGGAGTGACATTCCCTTGGAGTGAATTTACTTTAATCCGGAACTGAACTATACATTTTACATGTGTATTTGTTTCGTTGGATAGTATGTTTAACACCAGATAGATGATCATGGCTGTTGTAAAGGTATTTAGCTTATTTTAGTTTGCTTTCTCTTGTACATTTTTTTAGATAACTCTAGGCCCGCACATATACGTTGTGCCAGCAGTGCAATTATTTTGACGGTTTGCAGTCGTTATACGTCTGAAGACATTCCAAACTTTCTCCTGTAGTAGTTCTAAGGTGTGTTATCTCCGTCTTGGCTTATTCCGACTGGGAGTCAGTCCGTCAAAGTGAATTTGCAGTCATAAACACAGCGGTTCATACTGTTGTCACCATACAATCACTGACAATGTATATGTGTGATCTAGACTAGTAATAACACGTCATAGGTTATTCCGTTGTCTATAAATAGTCCAAGGTAGTTATATATAGCCATTAATCCTTGTATATAGAACTAGACTATAAGTGTTTTAAAATCATAGATTTTTTAATATTAAGCTTGAAACAAAGAATTTACACATCTAGACTGCACTTTGCATGCTGCTAACATGGAATAATCCAGTCCCAGGTCCTGATTGAAGTGTCCCAATCATTTTCATTCACGGTACTACAGGTTGTGTATTCAGTCCAGAGTGCGTATTAAAGTGGTTTACCTACTTGTAAGACGGCTGTCGATAAAAGTTATTGGTAGAAAACTATCAGATTGAAATTGCTTTTCAGTATAAATGAATACTTAAAAGACATTTCAAATAGCTTTTGGTTATTCACAAATATAATCAGGAATATGGATATATAAATCTATTTTCATGAACTGTGAACTGTTGAACTGAAAGTAGATATATGTGTCAGGATATCTGATTTGGTTATACTGCTTGTTGACATAAAGGGCTAGAAATAATTTATTTCTGTGATCACATTAGCTTTTGCTAATTTTTCAGAGAAATAAAAGTATTCTGTTGTTCACTGAAAACTTTGCTTTGCTTGAAAAAGGGGACACCATACAATATTCAATAATCAAGTGCACAGATACTCTTCAAGTACTTTAGTTTGAAGAGATCACTGACTTGATTTCTGATCTAAGCCACATATAAACAGACGTAGTAAACGATGTTTTGAATCGCTAGCGTGCACGCCGCGTTATTTTGAATGCGAACCCACAAATTCACCACTCTATAAAACCTAAACCCTACCTTACCCCACCCCGTCCTACCTACCTACTTCAAACCCGACACAGTTAACATTGTAATCAACTATTTAGAACAATTAAAGACACAATAAATATTAAATACCCAGGTCCTAAATCTCGCACAGCCTTACACACAAAACCGTTGACGTACCCTCCAAATCACGTAAAATTTAATTCTGCTTATCCCTACTTTTTCATTTTTCCCCAAATATGTGTTGAAAATGTTTAAAAAGTTCAAATCTATCAACAATTGCTCTCACGGAAAAATTGATTTGAGAACTTGTGTTTTCCGCGCGTCTTTCAGCCGTGTATATACATCGGTAATGACCCTCGATAACAGCTGTCAGTGTTAATATATTAGTGTACAGCAGGTATACTATCAGTTCCTATAGCTCAGTGGTTAGAGCGCATGACTTATAAACTCTACACTTAGGTGGTTTTGTCACCGCAGTGGTTCGAATCCCAGTCAATACCAAAATTTTTTTTTTTTCCTTCTCTCTCTTATTTCTTTTCATTTATTCTTCTCATTTTTTTTTCTCTCACTAGCTGAAGGATTAACTTAAAGGCTAGCAAGACTATTAATTGGAGTCAACTGTCCACAGGACTTAATATGTTGATTTTTCTTATTCATCTTGACAATAATACACTTTCCACTTTTTCACAGATATAAAAAAAAAAATTCTAACAGTGTTGGTTACTTTTAACCATAAACAAAATTAACATTTTTGCCAACAATTCTACACATAACCCTGAAGAATTTTATTCAGTGTTCTGGAAAGGTTAAACAAAAATTAATTTGTGAACAAAACTTAGCAAGCAATACAACCTGGATGTAATTCCCTATTATTCCAATTTATTGGTAAACTGGGAAATTCCATAGTGTGTTAGCCTCTGCTAAGCATAAAAACTAATACATTCGTGAACAATTAAAATATTCGCGTGACCGATACTGAACATACAACATTCCTTGAGTGTTAGTTCCTACTATTCTAACCGATTGGTTAAATAGTATACACTCATATGGTGTTGGTCTCTGTTTAGTTTAAGATAAAATAGTTTCGTGAACGCCTATTTAAAAAAAAAAAAATGTGACCGATACTGAACATACAACATTCATTGAGTGTTAGTTCCTACTATTCTAACCGATTGGTTAAATAGTATACACTCATATGGTGTTGGTCTCTGTTTAGTATAAAAAAATAGATTCGTGAACGCCTATTTAAAAAAAATGTGAACGGTGCTGAACATACAACACAATTTGAGTGTTTCACCATGCTATTCCAATTAATTGGATAAATAGCATGAGCTCATAAGCTGTTGTTCTCTGTTCAGTAAAAAAATAAAAAAAGATTCGTGAACGCTGAATAATCACATATTCATATACAAAACTAAATGCATACTGTCACACACATGCTACTCCCTTACCGTCGGGCTGTTTCAATAAAACTGATGATTTAGAAAACTTTGGTTCCTGAATTAGCACGAAAAGATTCGTGAACGTTCAGCTAAACGGTTAAAATTCGTGAACAAGGCTAAGCATATAACACAATTTGGGTGTAAATCTCTGCAGACTAAATAGTGATGCAGCAGTTACCCATCAGCTGTTAGTCTTTGCTTAGCATTTTCATTAATTAATTCGTGAACGAAAAATCTTTTACTAAGTCATAGCAAACAGCACAACTGGAGTTTTCGCCTCTGCTATTCCAATTTATTGGTGATAAAGCAGTATATACATGTACTCCTTTATGTGTTAGTCCCTGCTAATGAATAAATAGTTCGTGAACAATAGCGTTAATAGTTTATTTATCCGTGAACGCATATCATTACCCACAGATTAAAATGGCAACAAGTGCGCGTGAAGAAAGAGTAAGGAGGAGAGAATTAAGAAGGGAAGAAGAAGAAAGAAGAGAACAAAGAAGAAAAGAAGAAGAAAGAAGGAAACGAAGAGTAAAAGAAGAAATAAGTCAAGAGGTAGAGGCAGTTGAAATAGTTAGAAGAAGACTACAAAGAAGTCAGTTAGAAGACCAGGGAGTCTTATTGACTACTTATGAAGATGATGAGGGACAAGTTGAAGATGAAAATGAAGAAGAAAGTATAGAAAAAGAAGAAGGAAGAGAAGATGAACCAGGACTACCTCCTACACCATCATTAGAAAGTCATTTTGTATATGAAGAAGAGTATAACTTAACACTCTCTACCTCTGAAGAAGAAGTTGAAGAAGGCGAAAAGAAGACACAGAGTGATGAAGTGTATGAAAGAACAAGATATATTGAAGAGGAAAAAGCCAGAATTGAGGAAAAAATGCGTCAGCTGAATGAAAGAGAGCAAGAAGCATTAAGAAGAGAAAGAGAACTGGAGGAAAGAAGATTAGTCTTTGAGCGACAGATGGAAGCAGATGAAGAAAGATTGAGACAAGCAATGAAGAGCAAGATCAAGAAGGAAATGTATGATGAGAGTATCAAAATACTTAGCAAGTTAGAAACAGAGCTACTAATGCAACAAAACGTAACTCTAGAGAAAGAGAAGCAGGTAAGTAGAAAGGAAAAGGAACTTGAACGTAAAGAAAAAGAATGGAAGGACAGAGAAGTAGAAGCAAGAAGGCAATTGAAGAAGAAGATACAGCATGAACTAAAAGAAAGTACTGGTGGTGATGTTACGTCAAGAAAAGTATCTAGTGACATAGGACAGAAGACGTTAAAGCAAGAAATAGAAGAAGCGTCAGGATATGGTGCTGATAATGAAGAGGAAACTGAGCCCTTATCAAGTCGTAAGGTGTTATCACCTGAAGAAAAGGATAGCGAAACTATAATGAAGAGTTCCAAAGACGATAAAGTCACTAAATCAGAAGACATTCGCCCTTCCGGTATATTATCGGAAGCAGTGAGAAAGAAAGTCAGTTTAAAAACTGATAGAGAAGGAGAAGATAAATCTAAAGTGTCTCACGTGTCCACTACAAAGACACAGACTAAACAAGCGGAGGCTGAAGGATTCATCCTGAAACCCTTTGTAGGTCCTTTTTCAGGAATGCAACCTACCCCGAAGCATGAAAACACTTTTGAGGTCTGGAAGCTAGAAGTCCAAAGCCTCATGGCTATGAAAGTATATTCAGATATTTCCATAGTACAAGCAATATGGAAATCTCTAAGGGGACAGGCAAGAAATGTCTTGTTTAATATAGGACCATCTGCTAAAGCAGATGATATAGTTAAAAGATTAGAAAGTGTATATGGAAATGTTGCCAGTGGTGAGGCAGTTCTCCAAGAATTCTATACTGTCCACCAAGAAGAAAATGAATCAGTAACTGATTGGGGGCTCAGATTAGAGCAAATTTTACAAAGAGCAAAGGAGAAAGGTCACGTAAATGATGAAAGAAAGGACCAAATGCTAAGAGATAAATTCTGGAGGTCTTTATATGACCAGAATTTGAAGAATGCTACAAAGATTTACCACCAGTCACTAACTAGCTTTGAGAAATTACAACAAAAAGTGCGAGCAGAGGAATATGAGATGAAGGAGAGTGTAGTTAAAAAGGAACAAACAACAACTCAGAAAGACAGAAAAAGACAAGCACAACATCAGCCACAGCTGACAGAAATGGATGACCAAATTCAGCTATTAAAATCAATGTCCGAGAATTTGGTTAGAATGGATAGAGATATCCAACAGCTAAAAAGAGGACAATCCAGATCAAACTGGAGGCCTCGAAGAGGAGGTAGAGGAAAAGGAGATAGAAAACAGAATGAAACAAATGTGAATAGAACAGATAATACGGAAAGAAAAGAAGTAAAAGATAGTAGCAAACAGGCAGAGGACAAGAAGGGACCTTTAAACTAAATGATGTCTCCGTTGCAGGGCAGACGGAAGACAGGACTGCTAACAGCCCTAGTTTAAAGACAACACCTGGTTTGATAGGAAGGGCTAATGAATCAACAATTACCTTCTGTGGGGTTGAGACAAAAGCACTCCTTGATAGTGGATCGCAAGTCACAACGGTCTCAGAGCATTTTTATAATTCCCTTAACCCAAAGCCACCTACAGCTGAAATTGAAGAGCTTGTTTTGAAAGGACCAGATGGCAGGTCTATACCATACATCAAATGTATTGTGGTATCGGTTGCAGCTGGGTTTCTTCCTGAAAAGGAAGTTGATGCTCTGGCATTAGTTGTGCCTAATACTGCATACCACGCACAAGTTCCAATAGTTATTGGCACAAATGTGATACGTGAGTACGTAGAATTTTGCGATGGTGATGATATACCACCGGAGTGGAAAACTGCTTTTGTCTCCCTACAGAGTGGGTATTTGGGATCTGTTAGATCAACCAACAAAACCTCCATCACACTTCAGCCAATGGAAGTTAAGACAGTTTCTGGTTTTGTTAGGAAACAAAAAGAAGCCGAATCTGCAATAACAGAACAGGATGAAAGGGCTTCTTCCAAAATCGGCGTTTGCCCAAGAGTTGTAGCAGTAAATAAAGCTGGCAGGAATGCAAGAGTTCCTGTCAAGATCTTTAATATGTCTGCCAAAACTCTGACTATCCCTCCCAAAGCACTGCTATGTCAGTTGCAAGAGGTAAAGGTTTTGCGATCTTGCAATCCTTTGTCAGATCAGACAAAAACTGCTACAATTAATCAGCAAACAGCAGATAAGTCGAAACAAAATCAAAAGGAGCCTTTCAAACTGTCTGATATTGGGGTTGATCTGACAGATTCTGTCATTAGCGAAGGACAGAAAGAACATGCAAAAAGCATATTTGAAAAATGGCAGTCAATATTTTCACGGGGTCCAATAGATCTTGGCCACACCAACTTAGTGCAGCATGAAATCAACTTAGCCGACGAAACACCTTTCAAAGAACCAGTTCGCAGAATTTCTCCAGCCTTGTTTGAAGAGGTTCGAGAACATATCGCTGAAATGTTGGAGGCAGAGGCCATCAGACCTTCACAGAGTCCTTATTCATCTAATGTGGTGGTAGTGCGTAAGAAGGATGGAACAATCCGGCTTTGCATAGATTTCCGGAAGCTTAACTTGCGCACTATCAAGGATGCATATCCCATTCCTAGAATAGAGGACTCACTCCACTTGCTAGTAGGCTCGAAGTTTTTCACAAAACTTGACTTGAAAGCCGGCTATTGGCAAGTGGAGTTGAAGGAGGAAGACAAGCATAAAACGGCATTCCATGTCGGAAATCTTGGGTTTTATGAGTGCAACCGTATGCCGTTTGGCCTCTGCAACGCACCAGCAACATTTCAGCGACTTATGGAGAGGGCGATGGGCGACCTCAATCTGCGAGACTGTCTAATATATCTCGACGACATCATTATATTTTCTGACACCTTTGAGAGCCATCTTAGTCGTCTTGAGGCTGTTTTTCAGAGACTCCATGAGTACAACCTGAAACTAAAGGCAAGCAAGTGCGAGTTTTTCAGGACCCAGGTGACTTACCTTGGACATGTTGTCTCTGAGGATGGCATCAAGACAGACCCTGAGAAACTTAAGGCCCTCAAAGACTGGCCAATTCCTACTAGTGTCAAAGATGTCAGAAAATTCTTAGGTTTCGCGGGATATTATAGACGGTTCGTGAAAGGTTTCGCTCGGATAGTTCGACCACTCAATGATCTCTTGGTTGGCAACTCTACCAAAAAGCCCAGTCGTCGGAGGACACCTTTTGAGTGGGGTGAGGCTCAACAGAGAGCTTTTGAGACCATCATTGAGAAACTCTCAAACCCCCCAGTGCTTGCTTATGCAGACTACCGTAAGCCATTCAAACTGCACACAGATGCGTCCTCTAGTGGCCTTGGAGCCGTTCTGTACCAGCAGCAGGATGGCATCGACCGTGTCATAGCATATGCCAGTAGGAGTCTGAAACCATCTGAAAGAAATTATCCGGCCCATAAGCTAGAATTTCTAGCCCTCAAATGGGCCATAACGGATAAATTCCACGACTACCTCTACGGGGCGTCTTTCGAGGTGGTGACAGACAATAATCCACTGACATATGTTTTGACAACGGCCAAACTGGATGCCACCGGCCACCGTTGGGTCGCCGCTTTGTCAAATTATAACTTTAGTTTGACCTACAGGAGCGGAAAGCTGAATCAGGACGCTGATGGCTTGTCACGCCTTACTGAAGGGCAGGATCAGCAAGTGATGTATCCAGAAGTTCTGAAAGCCATTCTGAATGTCTCACAGACTGGTCGAGACGAACTACCGCTTGCTGATAGTTTGCTCGTGTGCAGGTCTATGCAGCACATAGCAGCCGATGATGCTGTTCCTACTGACGCTCTGAAAGGAAGTGTCATGTCCTCCACAGACTGGGATAAAGGCCAATCTGGAGATAACATCATTTCCAGAGTTAAGGAACTGGTTTCAAGTGGTCAGAAACCGTCGAAGAAAGCAGCAGCGGAAGAGCAGCCCGATGTGAAAAGATACCTTCGGGACTGGAATAAGCTGAAGCTTAAGAACAATGTGCTGTACCGAACAGTGTCAATAAATGGGCAGCAATATGATCAGCTTATTGTCCCAAAAGGTATCACAGACACCATTCTGCATGCTCTTCATGATGACATGGGTCATCAGGGTCGCCATCGCACTGCTTGGCTCGTCAAGACCAGATTTTTCTGGCTTGGTATGGACGAGGACATAAAGAGTAAAGTGAGTCTCTGTGGTCGCTGTGTGCGACAGAAGACACGCCCTATTCCAGCAGCAGAGCTAGTCAATATCACATCCAGTGCTCCTATGGAACTGGTGTGTATAGACTTCTTATCGCTGGAAATGTCAAAGGGTCGTTATGAGCACATATTGGTCATAACTGACCACTTTACTCGATATGCCATGGCAGTCCCTACCAGGAACCAGAAGGCCCGGACAGTAGCGAGAGTCCTCTTTGACAATTTCTTCGCACACTATGGATTTCCAGCCAAACTCCATAGCGACAAGGCACAGAATTTTGAGTCCCGAATTATCCAGCATTTGTGCAAGGTGGCTGGCATCAAGAAGACTCGGACGACTCCATATCACCCTATGGGAAATGGTCAAGCCGAGCGCTTCAACCAGACCCTTCTACGAATGCTGGGTACTTTGGAGCCTGCTCTGAAGTCTGACTGGAAAGCATATGTGTTGCCGCTTGTCCATGCGTACAATGCCACGCGTCATGACACCACAGGATTCTCGCCGTTCTATTTGATGTTCGGCCGTCACCCTAGGTTGGCAATCGATGCCTTCCTTGGTCTTGAGCCCTCAGCAGAGAGTGGCAGGAGCCAGGCCGAGTACACCACCAAATTCCAGTCACGCCTCGCTTTTGCCTACAAAAAGGCATCTGAAGAAGCAGCGCGTAAGACTGATCAATACAAGGTGTACTACGACAAGAAGGTGCGTGAAAGCAACATAGCAGTCGGCGACAGGGTTTTGATAAGAGCTCTTGGTCTTAAAGGCAAGACCAAAATTGCTGATGAGTGGGAAGAGATGCCCTATCTTGTGACGGAAATCCCTAACAAGGATATTCCAGTCTATAAAGTTCAACAAGAGAACGGGAAAGGTCGCATCAAAACGCTCCATCGCAATCAGCTCCTTCCTTTCACTTGTCTTCCCTCTGATCGCCTCCTTTTTGTTTCTACAGACAGAAATAAAGGAGCCACAAAGGACCGAGTGGAAGACACACAACCAGGTCCAGCAACCAGTGATACCCCTCCGGACACAGAATCGGACTCCTCTGAAATTGGAGACTCCGATCGATCTGCTGATGAGGCACCATCAACAGAAAAATGCAGAACTCCAGTGCGCAGAGGTCCGGGAGGGTCAGTTTTGCAGCCAGGAAGACTAAACAGAGGAAGACCTCAAAGAACGAGGAAACCGCCAGGATGGTTAATGTCAGGCCAATGGGCAAGGCAGTATGTCAAATGACAGTAAGGACTCTGCTAGCTTTCCAGACCTCAAAATCATGCAGGAATGACAGTGAGAGGTTGCAGAAACCTCATTTTAATTTGTAAATAGTCTTTTTAATTTTACGCTGATCAATTTCTTGTTTTCTTGATCATCTCTTGCTTTCAGTCAGTTCTGGTGTGACTTACACCAAGACTGTTGCTGAAATACTGTGCTGTAATGTTTATCATTGTCCTTGTCTAAGCACGTAGTATCAGTGCATACTTATACTAATATGCATTGACAGCTAATTCTTAGCTGATATAATGTCTAAACTGTGCTTACTGACAGTTCAAAACTGATCAGTAGATACATGTCCTTCTTCACCTTCTTGTCTGTGATACCGTCCATGAACTATATTCTACACTTATTTTACCACTGCCCTTGTCCTGCTTGCCAACCCAACTCATAATCTTGTTAGCACGACAGTTTATGTCTTTAATTTCCAAACCTGTAACTGTGAAAAGATCTCCTGGCTATGGCATCAATTGTTCGATCCCGGGTAATGAACAATTGTAACGTCCTATGGACAGGTTGTCTTTTCGGTTCCATGCTATTAGGGGTTAGTTATCAAACAAAACAAACTTTTCTAAAAATCCTCTTACAGTCGTAGCACGATAACCTTTCAAATATATCATGCCCTGATATCACAAACATAGCCTACAATAAAACCACTATCATCTGGTTCCCAAGAGGGGAATCAATGCTAATACTACCTTCACATATAAATCATTCGTCGCTACATATTTTAAATCAAATGCACATGTCAACCATTGAACATTACACCCAGACTTTTAAAAAACTCGCTTCACATGTCATCTATCATTTTCATTGAAACTAGTCACTAATCTTAGAAAAACATGATTTTTTTTTTGGTCAGGATCATCCTGATAGCTTATTTTTAATATAGTTTATATGTCGAGGACGACATTTTCTAAAGCAGGGGAAAATGTCATATGTTGAAATAAATCATTGAAAACACATTGTGTTTTGTTGTATATGCATCCCGCACATTTATCTCCTAGGTTGTCCTCGCGTAGCAGATTGCATGGGGTGTTTCTAACTAACCTGTATTAATAGCACTCAGGTGTGTAGGCTACCTGCATGAGTACTAAGTATGCTTCATTGCAGATAGCCATAGGTATTCAAGGTGAAGACATCTACATATTCACCCTTGAACATACATGTTTATCATGTATATTTATGTTTGTTTCATCTTTGTATGTTGCAGGTTAGTGAATATTTTGTACCATTTCCATAGAAACATTACTTTTTACAGACTAGTTAAGCCATGTTTGTAAGTATTTGCCATTTTAGTAGCAGAATTGAATTCCGTCGGCGTCGGTGACGGCAGGAATTCTTCTTGCCGGCAAAGGATGCATCATTGCACATTCTTTCATTGTCATCATTTCATTGACTCATTATATCTTAATTGCTTTCTAAGAACTGTGAAACCTTGTATTATCATTTGAATACTTTTAAATAAGATGAATTTTGAAACAGTTCTTTATACATGTTGTATTGCATATTTCCATTTGTTAATTAGCTGCATAGTGATTGTATGAGTATTAAGTATGCTTCATTGCAGATAGCCATAGGTATTCAAGGTGAAGACATCTACATATTCACCCTTGAACATACATGTTTATCATGTATATTTATGTTTGTTTCATCTTTGTATGTTGCAGCTGCCATGTTCCAGATCATCATTAAATATCATCATCATAGAAGCCTGTTGTTCTTGTTCAATTAGAACCTACATCCCGAGGTCGGGGCATCAAAGTATGCTTCTCCCATGACACTTTTGTAGGCCGTAATTCATTATGAGCAGTCTTTGATTCTTTTTATCTTTGCCCAGGCAATTTTATCTTGTAAATATTGCAGAAATTAAATTTTATCTAGGTTCCATATTGTCCCTTGAATATGAATTGTCGGTATTTTATGTTGTAGCAAATTCTCCCTTTCCACAAAAGTTATTATGATTTTGTAATGAAAACAAATTTGGTAGCATTCAAAATCATGTTAGCAAGAGCTCTTACATGGGTCTACAAAAACCTGTCAAAACATTCAAATTAATGCCAAAAATGAAGCCTCTACAATCTTTATAAACTGAAGTTGACATCGATTTCAAAAACATCATAAGAAATCCGCATTGCTTTTCAAGGAATAAATCAATAACAATTGCCACCCTTCTAACTTGTGTATGGATATTGTAGGCAATGATAGACAAGCTTTGACAAAGTTTGATTTTGTATTTACAATGGTATTTGACTTGAATGCCAAGCCCTGAAAAAATTGTACATAGTGGTATGACTGGAGGCTCATAAAGGGGGGGTATCAATAAGGTGGGTTTTCTGCATCCTACCAAAGTTTTCTTTTTTTAAACTGATGGTATACTCCAATGTGTCTAGTTTATTGAACCATATGTGACTTTGGTCGGAAAGCCCTACTTACTGGCCAGGCCGGGTAGCGCAATCGGTAGGGCACCTGACTAGTAAGTCAGAGGTCCTGGGTTCGAATCCCAGTCTGGCCACATACTTTCGTTTCTCCTTCTGCTGATTCAAGAAGGGCAGTTGTCAGTTACTGGCGAAAGTATGTGCACTTAGTACTGGTTAACCGCTTAGGAGGTCTAAGCCTGCCCAGGGATAGTGTGGTTAGGTTAACTGACCGTCCCGACATGACCTTAGTTGTTTACCGTGGACGTTAAGCATCAAATCAACCAACCAACCTACTTACTGAGCTATGGGTCCACAGAAGTGGGTTGGGTAATCCAATATGGTTTAGCCTGTCTTGTAAAAACATTCTCATTTAGTAGAAGAGTACAACAGACAGACAGGATTTGATAGAATGATTAACAGAACATCTAAAATATATTTCCATATCATTTTATTTGGTTTAATTTGAACATATGTTGTAAAAAAAGACTTCCTTTGACATTCAGCATTTTTTTTTATTTTTGTCCACAATTTTCAATATTTCTTGGCATTATTGTTAAATAAACAGACCAGTTATCATCAAACTCATGTCAAGGAAGCACCTTGACCAGGACATTGGATGATGTGACCAGAATTTCACAATGACCTAGTTTCATGGTTGACTGAACACATAAACTTGCTTGGAAGATGGTTTTTCATTCAATTTTGACCTAGAATTACGACCCTTTGGTCAAATTACTATTTTAACTGCTATATTATGCCCTATACCCCCGCCAGTAAAGGTGAGAGAGGAT
Organism: Ctena decussata; assembly: GCA_963989385.1. NCBI lineage: Eukaryota > Metazoa > Mollusca > Bivalvia > Lucinida > Lucinidae > Ctena > Ctena decussata. Next base: position 54,362,172 of record OZ022509.1, read on the forward strand.
ACATACACCCCCCCCCCCCCCCCCCCCCCTTTGTTGTAAGTCAAAAAGGAAGAGTGTTTTTATAGTGTTTGGTATCATTGTAAACACAAAATGTAGCACTTTTAGCACCTGCATAGCATTTTCGACCAGCATGCCCCTTAACAAAGTAATGATGTCATTTGCAAAGATCTTTTCGAAGGCCCCTGGTACCCATTTATCTCAAGTCTGACTTTGCACAACTAACAATGGATTGATTTATTTCTTTTCAGGCGGGAAGACTCAGAATGCAAAACTGATACCAGTTTACCAGGGAGTTATTGTAGAAATACCAAGTGTCGACACACTCAGTCACCAAGAAGATCAATCACATAAGTTACAGACAAGAGAGTTATCTAAAAGAGATATGCCGTCAATGCCATATATGATGTCACCAAATATGATGCCATTAATAAAGCCGGGACCCGTTTATTTCTGTGATATTTGTAGAAAAGGCTTCCCCAGCCCATCACATCTAGAAATACACAAGAGAAGTCACACTGGGATCAAACCATATGCTTGTGAATTCTGTGACAAAAGATGTACAACCAAGTCAAATCTCAATTCTCATGTATTTCACTGTCATTTTAAAACCAAGTAAATATTTCTTGAGTACTTTTCTACAATTCATTGGAATTTTGTCCAAATTGCTGATTATTAGCTCACCTGAGCCGAAGGCTCCGGGGGAGCTTTTAGTATGGACAGGCTCCGTCGTCGTCCGTCCACACTTTCAAACAACTTCTTCTCTGAAACCACTGGGCCAATTGTTACCAAATTTCATATGTAGCCTCCTGGGACTGGGGGAACGAAAAGTTGTTCAAATGGTCTGGGTCACATGACCAACATGGCCGCCATGCCCATATATGGTCAGAACCTTAAAAAATCTTCTTCTCCAGAACCAATAGGCCGATGGCCTTGAAACTTGGTATGTAGCATTGGGTACGGGAGTACTACCAAGATTGTTAAAATTATGACCTTGGGTTGACCTTGACCTTTTTTAAGGTAACATGAAATTTGGTCCCTTGTGCTTTTATATGGCAAAATGCTAGAACACAAGATATCTTGGAAACCGTTGAAGATTTTGATCTAAAATTGGTATGTACAGTCATCTAAATCAGGTCATGAAGATTTATGAATACAAGAGGTCAAGGTCATTCCTTGACCTTTGACCCAGAACTCTCATATTTTGACAATTTCAGACAATCTCCTCAAAAGCCACTGGGCCAATTGAAATCAAATTTCATATAGAGCCTACAGGGGTTTAGGGAACAAAAATTTATTTGTACGGTCCAGGTCACATGACCATCATGGCCGCCAGGCCCATATATGACAAAAACCTTTAAAAATCTTCTTCTCCAGAACCAATTGATTGATGGCATTGAAACTTGGTATGTAGCATTGGGTGCTTGAGTACTATCAAGATTGTTCAAATTATGACCTTGGGTTGACCTTGACCTTTTTTACGACAAGGTCAAATGTGGGAAAATGCTAGAACTTAAGATTTCTTGGAAAGTTTTGAAGATTAAAGCTTAAAAATTGGTATATGCAGTCATCTTAATAAGTGCATGAAGATTTTTGCATACAAGAGGTCAAGGTCATTATTTGACCTTTGACCCAGAACTCTCATATTATGACAATTTTAAACAATCTCCTCAAAAACTACTGGGCAAATTGTAACCAAATTCCATATATAGAGCCTTCAGGGGTTGAGGGAATGAAAATTTGTTCTAACGGTCTTGGTCACATGACCAACATGGCCACCACACTCATATATGGTAAAAACCTTTAAAAATCTTCTTCTCCAGAACCAATTGACCGATGGCCGTGAAACTTGGTATGTAGCATTGGATACTCCAGTACTATCAAGATTGCTCAAAATGATGACCTTGGGTTGACCTTGACCATTTTACGGCAAGGTCAAATATCGGAAAATGCTAGAACATAAGATTTCATGGAAAGTTGTGAAGATTTAGGCCTAAAAGTTGGTAAATACAGTCATCTTAATGTGTACATGAAGATTCATGAGTACAAGAGGTCAAGGTTGTCCTTTAACCTATGACCCTGAATTCTTATAGTTTGACAATAATATTTCAAACTTCGTCTTAAAAGCCACTGAGCAAATTGTAACCAAACTTCATATAGAACCTTCAGGGGTTGAGGTAACGAAAATTTCTTCAAATGGTCTTGGTCACATGATCAACCATGCCCATATATGTTAAAAATCTTTAAAAGTCTTCTACTCCAGAACCAATTGATTGATGGCCTTGAAACTTGGTATGTAGCATTGGGTACTCCAGTACTATCAAGATTGTTTAAATTAAGACCTTGGGTTGACCTTGAACTTTTTTTATAGGAAGATTAAATATGGGAAAAGACTAGAACTTAAAAGATTTCATGGGAAGTTTTGAAGATTTTGGCCTAAAAATTGGTGTATACAGTTGTCTAAATGAGGTCAAGAAGAATTATGAGTACTAGAGGTCAAGGTCATTCTTTGACCTTGACCCAGGTCTCTCATATTTTGACAATTTCAAACATTTCCTCAAAAGCCAAAGGGCCAGTTGTAAACACATTTCATATAGAGCCTCCAGGGGTTGATTGAAGAAAAATTTGTTCAAACGGTCCAGCTCACATGACCAACATGGCCACCATACCCATTTATGGTATAAACCTTTAATACTTTTCTTCTTTAGAACCAATACACCAATGGCCTTGAAGCTTAGTAAGTAGCATGGAGCACTACAGTACGACCAAGACTGTTCAAATGATGACTTTGGGTTTACCTTGACCTTTTTTGCGGCATGGTCAAATATGGGAAAATGCTCTAACATAAGATTTCATGAAAAGTTTTGAAGACTTTGGCCTAAAAATGGTCTATATAGTTGACTTAGTGAGTACATGAAGATTTATGCGTACAAGAAGTCATGGTCAATCTTTGACTTTTGACCCAAGACTCATTTTTTGGCAATTTTAGACATAAGAAAAAGAGACTTTGCCAATTGTTCAGGTGAGCGATTCAGGGCCTCATGGCCCTCTTGTTTTTTAAATATCTGAAATTTTGAACAACCTGATTTTTGTAATATATTGCAGGAAATTTTTGGAGGCATTTAATATCTAGCTATTTCTGGGATTAATAAAATGAGCAGAAATTAAAATCATAGGACCTTCTAGCCAGGGAGCAGTTTGTATGTAACCCTTTTATTTATCTTCAATGTTTAGAGGGATTGTTCTCATCAGTTTTGACCGAGACGTGACCGAGACAATAAATGTTTAAATGTATTTCTTTGGTTATAAGATGGAGATTTTTCCCTTCCAAAACAATCCCAAAAATCTAGATCTGTCTCATAAGACACATCTAGATTTTTTGGGGTCATTTTAGAAGAGAACCATCATCATCTAGCAGAATTTCATAAAACTCATTTAAATATTTTTTAGGTCATTCTGGAGAGACAACATTGGTGACTTCCTGGGTTCGAGGTTATAAAACTTGAGAATAATCTCAAACGCAAAATAAAGCACACTGATTGGCTGCTTCCGAGCATGTGCTCGGAAGCAGCCAATCAGTGTGCTTTATTTTGAGTTTGAGAATGTACTCAAGTTTTATAACCTCAAGGCCAGATTGCTTTCCAGAATGACACAGTTTTTCTGAAATGGGAGCAAATTCTTTCCTTTAATAGTTAACTCCTTTTGAGAATGATGGCAAAACAATTAAAAGGTTTCTGCTTGTCCTGAAAGTGTACCAATGCCCATTATACTGTGTAAGTGTTCATTAATAAACAGACCCCACTTTACACAGAATTCTGTTGTTTTTTGTATATTGCACACTTTTTACATACTGGAGAGAAAGCATACATGTTAATTTTCAGCTCGCCTGAACAAAGTTCAGGCAGAGCTATTGAACTACCCCCGGCGTTGGCGTTAGCATTAGCGTTAGCGGAGATTGCGCCGGCGGTGGCATCAGCAAAATATTAAAGTTTTGCGTTAAAGTTTTTTAGGTGATGGGCAAGGCACTGTCAGGCGAGCTGTCCTGTCCTGGTGACAGGTCTTGTTATCTACTGCAGTGAATACTTACTATATTAATGTTACTTAATGCCCCTGCACCAAAAATACCCACTGCCTCTTTTCGAAAAATAACGCTATAGTGTCTTGCCAACCTCTGTGTTTTCCATTAGGAAAGTCAGCTTAATTTTCTGTTTGTTTCTATGGAAGATGTAGCTCTTCCAATTTGGGTCCGCCATTTAAGGAAAGAATTTGCTCTTAGAAGAGCAAATTTCTTCCTTTAAGAGCGGGCACCAATTGAGTAGGGAGGCAAAAAAAAATGAATTGCTTCCTGTGAAAGTATATCCATTTTAGCTTAATGCTGTTTATTAGAATCATTTTGTCAATGGCTAATTGGCTACTCTTAAGGCTCTAAATAACACGCCATTATACTGAAAGCAAAAATCCCTTGGGTGTTTAATAGGTTTTTACATACTGGAGAGAAGCCATATATGTTGGTTTATTGTTTGATATTTACTGCATACTTTCAAATGAAGCATTTCTTCTATTTTCCCTTCTTTGGCTCCCTTCTCAAAGGTGTCAGCTCTTAAAGGAAAGAATTTTCTCCTCAAGGAGCAAATTATTTCTCTGAAGATTTGAAGAACAAAGCAAACAATTCATATTCATGTTATTACCTTTTGTAAAACTAATGGAGAACACAAAAGTTCAGGGATCAAGAATTTCAACCATATCAGTTAAAAACAAGAGAATCATCTACAAGGGATATGATGTCATCAACACCAGATATGATGTCATCAACACTAGATATCGAGTCATCAACACAAGCTAAGATGCCATCAAGAAAGCCCGAAAATGGGAGAGGGCTAGATCATGTTTGTGATGTTTGTAGGAAGGGTTTCCAATGTCGATCACATCTTGAAAGACACCAGAGAATTCACACCGGAGACAAACCTTTTGCTTGTGACCATTGTGACAAACGATGTACAACAAAGTCAAATCTCAAGTCACATGTATCTCGAAGTCATTTTAAAAATAATAAATCAACAGTTATGTAGGGGTTGTATTCATAAAGCAACTTAAGTCGTTGCTATGCTGTTGCTAAGGGTAAATTTCTATGTTGGAGATTCCCTACAACTATGAAATTTGGTCTGGAGGAACAGTCTTACAAAGACTGTTCCTCCAGAGCAAATTTCACAGTTGTAGGGAATCTCCTTTATAGAAATTCAGCCTTAGCAACAGCATAGCAACGACTTAAGTCGTTTTATGAATACGGCCACAGGTCTCATAAATGTCAGGTCATGAATCCACATACTGTAGTTATCCTCCGGACTGGTCATATCAGTGTACTATACTTATGTACCTATCCAAAACTTTGAACATACAGCAAGAAATTTCTGAGGACATTTAATTTTTGCGTATTTCTATGGCTTTATAAAATGCACATGAAAGGCAGAATATTCTAATTTGCCAGTACTTTACTTTTTGCTGTATACTTATTCCTACTTTGGGTACAATTTTATTTGACTTTTAGTTTCCAATTTCGAATATCCAAAATTCACTTTAGGATATTCATAATTTATTTTTGGATATTTAATATTTTGTTCATAAACATAAGAAAATAGTCCTTAATTATTTTTGGATATCCATAATTTGGACATCCAAAAATCATATTTAGAATATCCAATATTTATTTTGATTTTTGGATATCCATAATTCGATATTTGGATATCCATAACTTGAGTTTGGATATCCAACATTCGTTTTATGGATATGTGATATTCATTTTGGATTTTGGGATATTCCAAATTTTATTCATGGATATCTAAAAATTGAATGACAGACATGCAAAAATCAAGATGAATATTGAATATCCATAAATTGAATAATGGATGTCCTAAATTTGAATTATTAATATCCATAAAAAAAGTAATGAAATAGAAAAATTGCACCTTATACAAATGATGCTCAATTTGATTTATGGATATCTAAAATTTGATTTATGGATGCATATAAAGCAATTTTTGGATTTCCCAGATTCACCACATTTTTGGATATCCGTAATTCAATTTATGGATATACATACATTGTAATTCTATTTTTGGATAGCCATAATTGTATTTTGGATATTTCAAAATCAAGATGAATACTGGATATCTTTACATTATCCTGCATTGTCTGCAGACATAAATTGTGTTGTCCTTTTTTTGTTTTTGAATTTTTGGGGGGAGGGGGGGGATTGGGAAGGGGGAGGTTGTAGGGGGCTAGGGTTAAAGCCGAAAGTATTTTATACTGCCTTTGAAATGCTAAAGATACAAGTATTAAAAGCTTAGCACATCTTAGAATCTTTGAAGTAAGCTTCCACTGATTGCTTTTATGTAATTGGATATATTGTCAGGGAAACAGCTCTGCTGTTTTCTTTTATCTCCCTTCTCAAAGGGGTCAACTATTCAGGGGTAGGAGCAAATGCTTTTCTTTAACCCATTGCATTCTGGGTATTTTATGTCGTCTGCTGAAATTGTCTTCTGCTTCAAAAATCTAGAATATTTTGACAATATTGGTCTAACTAACTCTTGTAGAAATGATGTCTAGGCAGCAAACAATTTGGATCTCAGATCAGGCCTCACATTTGTGGGGTCTGATCTGGATCCAAACTGTTTGCCCAGATACCCCTAAAGGGGTATCCCGAATGGAATCGATTAAAGCAGAGCACCTTCTGGATGGAGTTCATGGAGAAAAACATGGAAGTCCATACAGCTTAAAAGTGTCAAGATGTCTGTGTAATGTCTCTTTGTCGAACAGTTCCTGAATATCAGTAAGGAGAAAACAGTCAAACCTGTCTTAAGCAAGCCCCAAAGAAAGGGCAAAAACCGCTAGTTGCTTAATAAAGGTCAGTTTATACTGAAAATGCTAGAATGGGATATTGGCGTTTTATGACAGGTTTTTACTTTATATGTCAGACTAACTGTTTTTGATACTTTGCACTCATTTTGCTTTTCTTCTATTTACAAACAGAAAGGAAGCATCAAAATCACCTCCAAACAGTAGCAGCCCCACTCATATCTTATATCAAGGAGTACCCTCTCCCAGAGGTTATGAAACTTGAGTACATTCTCAAACTCAAAATAAAGCACACTGATTCGCAGCCACTCAGTGTTCTTTATTTTGAGTTTGAGATTATTCTCAAGTTTTATAACCTCAAACCCTGGTTCAAGTGCAACACCTGTGGGAAAGGATTAGAATGCATGTCAAAGTTGAAGATACACAACAGAAAACATACAGGAGAGAGACCTTACACATGTGAAATTTGTGAACAAGCTTTTACGCAGAAAGGAGCATGCAAACGACATATGCTTATTCATATGAAGACAGGCTTTGAATAGAAAATACTGTTTCTGTAAATATATCTGTTAAATAAATACCGTATCAATCCAAATAAATGCCCCTGCTCCAATAAATGCCCCCTGCCTCTTTTCTGAAATTAATGTTATATTACATTAACTACCATGACTTCCTGTTTCTTTTTCTTGATGAGGTAGCTCTTTAAAACATTGTCTACTCCTAAAAGAAAAAATTTGCTCCTAGAGGAGCAAATTCTTTCTTTTAAAAGTTGACCCTACTGAGAAGGGACGCAAAAAAGAGTTGTTTCCTCTGAAAGTATACCAATTCACCTTCATACTGTTTATCAGATGTATTTTGGCAGGGGTTGATTTACTATACCACAGGCTCTGAACACCCCCTTTCGTAAACTGCAACGCCCCCAGGGCAATTAATAGGTTTATTAGGATTTATATGGTACTCAGGGACTTTCGGTTATAAGACAAGGATGCATGTATCTGCATAGTTTGATGTGCATAGTTTGATTTGCTGTTTGGTACATAGTCAAGTCTGAGTCTACACTGATTGCATACATCATGTACATGTTCTTTGTGTGGACTTATAACAACAAACAGTATAGGAAAGTCGGGTAAATTTGGACAGTGATGTTGTTTCCTTTATATGTCTGTTGTTTAGTATTTAAACAAAATTAACTGGTCAAACAGTGAAAATCCTGATGAAACGGCTCATAATGAGCCGTCTCATCTGAATTTTCACCGTTTGCAATGGTATGTCCGAATTTACCCCCTGTCCGAAGTTACCCGACTCAACCCTAATTAAGAAGAATTTTACCATAGATGTGCAAAAAAATCATAGATGTTACGTCTGTAAAATTTAAAAAAAAATATTTTTACCAAGCTGTATAATATTGAGAGCCACTTTATCTGGATCTGGGCTGGTATTTTCATTATTAGGTGTTACATACTTATGGCCTATGTATTAAGTTCATCATTTGTAGGTAATGGTTTGTCTTGGAAATGGAAGAAAATTTGTGTCAAGAATAAATTGGCTATAAAGTAACAGTTTTTCATTTTATTTCTTATATTTTTTTACTTCATGCTAAACATGTAAACATCTTGAACGTTATGTCATGTTATGTGTAGACATCTTGAACGTTACATCATGCTATGTGTAAACATCTTGAATGTTACGTCATGCTGTGTGTAAACATTTGAATGAGGAGTGGCTGTAGCGTAGTGGATAACACTCCAGACTACCAATCCAGGGGTCGCAAGTTCGATCCCTCGCTTCTCCGGTCTTTCGGATGAGACTTTAAACCGAGGTCCCGTCTCCATATGACCTCGTTGTTGGTGGGACGTTAAACCCGACTTCATTCATTCACATTTTGAACGGTACATCATGCTATGTGTAAGCATCTTGAATGTTACGTCATGCCATGTGTAAACATCTTGAACATTACGTCATGCTATGTGAAAATATCTTGAATGTATGTATATCACTTTATTGCAAATACTGTAAATATTATACAGACATTATAAACTGAGATCCTGGGGCCGTATTTATAAAATGACAAGTGGTTGGTAAGGAGATTTCCTACAACTATGAAATTTGCTCTGGAGGAACAGTCCTTTCCAGACTGTTCCTTCAGAGCAAATTTCATAGTTGAAGGGAATCTCCTTCATAGAAATCCAGCCTTAGCAACAGCATAGCAACCACTTAAGTCGTTTTATGAATACGGCTCCAGATGCTCTTAAGGTGTATGTGTTTCTGCCAAGTTTTACAAAGGGAAACAATTTTGGGGATTTCTGGCTTGTTTACTGGAGGGCAAAACCCTTTATAAAGGAGGGAAGCAAATTCTTTCCTTTAAGGGTTGAACCCTTATAAGAAGGGAGGCAAAACTGAAAATGGAAGAGTTGCTTCCCCTGAAAGTGTATCCAATCACTGAAACACCGGCCAATATTCCATAATGGTATGTTATGCCTTCAAATTGAACTAATTCGTCCACTTTTTCCGTTTACAGAAAGAAATGCAGAGTCCAGATCAGCGCCAGGTGGAGATAACTGTACCACTACTCAAATTGTGTGCCAGGGACATTTGAATCCTAGACCATTTATACTACATATGTGCAATACATGTGGAAAAACGTTCGACTGTCTATCGAAGCTGGAAATGCATAAGAGAATACATACTGGAGACCAGCCATTCAAATGTGAACTTTGTCATCGGGCTTTTACACAGAAAGGAAATCTCAGGAGACATATGTTTACACACACAAGTAAATCAGCCATGTTAAAGAAAGTAGCATACGAATAAAATATGAGACCAATCTTTCAAGTGTGAACTCTTGTCAAGGAAATCTCCAAAGACATAACGTTTACTCATAGGAGTAAATCAGCCATGTTAAAGAAAGTAGCATACAAATAAAATATTAGACCGACCTTTCAAATGTAAACTTTGTCAGCGTGCTTTTACACAGAAAGGAAATCTCCGAAGACATATGTTTACTCATAGGAGTAAATCAGCCATGTTAAAGAAAGTAGCATTGGAAATTGTCATATGCATAACTCAGATTATGATAATTGAGTGAATTTAAACTAATCAGAATTTGAACGGTAGTATCACAAATTGACCAAAGCTTACAGAAATTTGCGCTGATGCGTAAGTATTTCAGACATGAATTAATAAAGTTGTTCCATGCTCCTGATATGATGTACGCAACAACCGAATTGTTACCAATTCACTGCTAGAGCTGGTTGATTTCTTAACCCTATTGCACTCAGAACTGCCAAGTTTTGGCAGTTCTGAGTGCAATAGGGTTAATCAGAGAGACTCAGCATTGACAACATTCTCCATATTCTATCACCCCTACCAATCATTCTCATGCACAAATCAGATCAACAGCAAAATCCATTGAGAAGAGTGTCCGGTTGAGCATTAGAGGAGTCAAAAATCCACCCCTTGTCTAGAATTAAGTGAATAATTTTCTCTTAAATGTATTTATGTAAAATATTAGAATGCTATTTTGTCACATATAGATTGGTTCTGTCTCACATGCAAGGATTAAACATATAGTAACACACTTTCCAGACCTTCAGTTGCTTTCACCATGACTTCGTGTTTCGCCGTAGGAATGAAATTACTGAAAAAGTATATGCCCATATATCTAATCTTTCTCATGGATGAAAAGAGCAACCATTATGTGACAAAATAGCATTCTTATATACTGACACAAACAAAAAACGTCCGCTTTTCAATTGTGTCTGAGAATTTCAAATGAACACAGACATTTCATTTAAATGTATTGTTTCAATAACGTCAATTATTCAACAGTCGTGTGCGCTGAACGGAAATCCATTCAATAAACATCGACGCCCATGACAATGCCGCAAGCGCCAGTACCCAAATTTCGAAAGTCACAAAATCAGTATCTCGTGTTTTAACCATCGCAGCACATCCCAGCATCACAGAGCAGACATGCTGCTGAGATTTTATGAGTGATAGATGCATTCCTAACTGTCGCAACCAATGGCATACATCTGGCACTTAAAGTGACGTCACAAAACGTCGACCACGACCGTGCGTAGATACTCGCAAACATTACCTTGTTGGTCCATCAGTTTGGAAATCAGTGGCATAGGACTACTTCATAATTCATTTCTAGCCACCAATAGCATTGAAATCAGCATCATTCAGTACGCAAAAAGTTGGTTACAATATAACCTGATTATTTTTCTGTACGGGGTGGGGTAATAAAACCGGGCTTTAGCGAACTGGGATTTCAGATTCCAGGTTGAATTTTTATTTTCTGATGCATGTTATCATTAGCCTACACAAGTATAGTCAAAAAAAGCAAAAACGGTGCCAAAATGATGAACGGTTATGGAGATACGGAAGTTCTAAAAACGTTATTAATTTAATTAAAAGGGAGATAATTTCATCATCCGAAGACTTTGGGCTGCTTTCTCGTTCATTTAATAAACAGTTTTTGCTTTTAAAAGTTGATTTTTTGTTTTTCGACGTTTCTGACCCTCGTTTAACGCAAAACATTTCAGGTTTTGATGGATAAATTGCTGCAGAGGATAAAAATGGTGTTTTTGACATAAAGTTCGATAAATCTTGTGGCTATGGAGAAAAATTAAAACGGGTACAACTTTATGTGTGCCAGATGCTCAGGACACATTTTGTTTTATTTTGTATGGCTACAACCTTACTGGTTGAAAAGATACAGAACCCTATAAAACGGACGTTTCTTTTTTGTGTCAGTATATTATACATCAAGATGTTTTGGAGAAAATAATTCAATTAACTAGGTGTTGATTGCGATTGTGCATGAGAATTATTGGTAGGCCTGTTCTATTGTGTATGTTTTGCTGTATATATGAGTCACATCATGTGATTTCCAACAATGTGGCATTGGTGACAAACAAAGGATTGGATTAGACTGCACTTAGACTGAAGTAAAGTTTGATCAGAGCCTTCTCTTGTCACTCAGCCTTCATCTGTAAAGTGGCACACACCATAGAGCCAGTGGTGAGATTTCTGATTACCTTGTGTGAATGAGAAAGTATTACGGTATGTGAATATCACGTGGAAAAATTGCCACATTGTTGGAAGTCACATGACACAACTCAATTATGTTTTGCTGTTGAATGGAATATTTGTGGTCTTTCTGTTGTATGCTAGTCAATTTTAGCTGTGTTTGTATTAATGACTGTGAAAATGATGAATCAACAATCCAGTTGTCTCTTTTGATGGATTTCCATATTGAACAGTAATGTGTAAATGTTTTGAAAATATTAAGTTCTAAACGAAAATAGAACTTTGCATAATGCACGCCAGAAAAATCTTAGTTATTGGAGAGAAAAGCCAGAGCTAACAATATAGGTCCAGGTCTGAAAGCTTTTAAGATGAATGGATACATTTTCAGGGGAAGCAACTCTGCCATTTGAATTTAGCCTCCCTTCTGAATAGGGGTCAGTTCTTAAAGGAAAGAATTTGCTCCTCTAGGAGCAAATTATTTCCTTTAAGAGTTGATCCCATGTTGGAAAGATTCAATTGTCAAGGGAAGAAAACAGGAAGTTACAAAAGTTGTCTGCTATTGCAAAGATGGCAGAAAACATGGAGATGTACTCATATACCTTACAGAAACTTTCATTGTCCCAAATGAAAAATTAATTGTTTCAGATGTCCCAAAATTTAGGCACATACCGGTAACAGTAGTTTCATTTGGCACGCTCACATTTTTGTGACGGGTGTTTGGCTGGGAAGTTGAAGACCTCCCCTATTCATGTAACAGCCAGTAAAAAACAAAAACATACCTATTCAGTCACATATAATTTGAAGTAAAATTATATCCTGTTCATGTCAATGGGATATGAATACATACTGATTCATATAATGATTGTTTGTTTAGATATAAAACTGGATTTTATCATCTTTGTAACATATTGGAAAAAAAATGCTTTTCAGGTTTTCATTTCACTGATCTGCTGCTGGAAATGAGAAATTCTTAGAATAAAACATATAAGAAGGTGTCTCCTCCCAGTCACTCTACCCCCTCCCCCCCCCTCCACAGACACACACACACACACACAAGGAAAATACTACTGCCTAGAACATTGACTAGCCTGATTAATGCCATTATGGTATATGGACTACCACTATAAAAATTCGGACATGTACACACCTAAAATGATTATTGTAGCTGTCTGAAAAATGGCAAAAATGAAACACTTAGGTTTTACAATACAGTAATGGGTCCAGAAACATATATATGGAATGGAAAAAAGTGTTGACCTTGATCAGGCTGCTCAAGAGCAGTCTGGGTTCGAGATTATAAAACTTTAGAATAATCTCAAACTCAAAATAAAGCACACTGATTGGCTGCTTCTGAGCATGTGCTCGGAAGCAGCCAATCAGTGTGCTTTATTATGAGTTTGAGAATGTACTCAAGATTCATAACCTCTGGGCCAGATCTGGGTTTGCACTGATTGCTCTGACCTGTCTGTCTCAATACTTAGAATTTTTTCTGTATTTTTCATTACATGTACTTTCTTTTTCTATTTCCAGGGAGAAAACCAGTGTCACTATTATCTCCAAGTAGTAGTAGAAGTTCCCGTATCAAAGTTGTTTATCCAAAAGATATCACTCCACGACCATCTTTAAGACACATATGCAATATTTGTGAGAAGTCGTTTAGCAGTAAAGCATCACTGGAGGGACACAACCGAATACATACTGGATGCAAACCTTTCAAATGTGAAATTTGTGAGCGAACATTTGCACTGAAAGGAACTCTAAGAAATCATATGGTTACTCATATGAATATGTCAAGCCTCAAATTTGAAAAAAAGAACAGTGCAAGAAAATAATGTATAGAAACTGGGAATGACTGCTTACTTATATGAGGGCCGATCAAAAAGTTCTCAGACCAAGATTATTCTTGTGTGCTTAACCTGAATGTTAATAGCAGTCATTCACTAGCTTTCTATGAAAGTTTAAAAAAATTCTGGAGAGTGAGTTCTTTTATCAGCACTTCAAACACAAGGGGTGGCCTGTTTTTAAAATACCGTAATGTGTGTATATATTGGGACACCTAAAAATAATGAATTTTCCATTAGGGACAAATGGAAAATTTATTATTTTAGGTGTCCCAATACTTAAGCACATTAGGGTACCATTGAAATATCATTCCTCACATTATTCAAGTGTTAAATGGTCTTGCTGTATAATACATGCAAATATGATTTGACAATGGTTGGTACAATTTATTCCCCATTTTTGGATATCAATAATTCATTTTTGGACATCCATAATTCCATTAATGGATCTCCTTTTCTCATTTTTGGATATCACAAAATAGTATTGGATAATGATAATTATCTATGGATATCCAAAAATTGATTTATGGATATTAAATATTCAAATTATGGATATCCAAAAATAAGGAATAGTTTTGGATATCCCTTGTTCCATTTATGGATATCCATAATTTGATTTATGGATAACCATAAGGAAATTTATGGATATCCATAATTGAATTTTTGGATACCCAAAAAATCTGCTTTATTTTTCGATAGCCATAAATTGAATCACTGATATTCAGTATTATGCTGTTTCTTTTTATATCCATAAATCAAATTATCAATATCCAAAAATCAATCCATTTATATCCATAATTAGAGAATAGGGTGCCATTTTACTATTTATTTGCTATTTATGGATATCTATTAATTGATTTATGGAAATTCTTAATTTGATTTAAGGATATCCAAAAAACCTGCATAATATTGTATATTCATATTTTTTTAATTTATGGATAATATTCAGTTTATGGATATTCATAATTCGAGTTTTGGATATCTAAAACATCTTTGATAGTTTGATTTTTGGGTTTCCATAAATCGAATTACGGATATCCAATGTTATGCTGTTGTTTTACATATCCATAAATCAGAATAGGGATATCCAAAACTTGATTAATGGATACCCATAAATAGGAAATAAATAGTAAAACGGCTCCAAATATGGATGGGAATGTAAAATATTTGAGCCGTGACATGACAAAACCAACAAAGTGGTTGTGCGCCCAGCACAGACTCAGATCAGCCTGGACATCCGCCCAGTCTGATCAGAGTCTTCGGTAGCTTAGACCCTTAGCTACCCTTTAAACGTTTAGCAAAGAGTCTGATCACACAGGATGAATGCCCAGGCTGATCTGAGTCTGCCCTGGGCGCACAACCACTTTGTTGGTTTTCTTGTGTTGCGGCTCATTTGGAGATCTGGTGGCTCTACTAGACCCGTGTCTTTCTTTCATTTCTGTTGGCAGTGTTAGAAATTAACTTTTTTTTTGCAGGTAGCAAGTACAGTCAAACCTGTTTTAAGGGGTCACCCAAGGGAAGCCCAAAAATTGGCTGCTTATGACAGGTGATCCCTTAATACAGGTTCATTTCCACTGTATTTTGGTTGAAGGGGCCAGAAAAATGTGGCTGCTCTAGGCAGGTGATCCCTTAACAGAGGTAACTACATAAGCAGGTTCAACTGTACTTACCACCTGGTTTAAAAGCTGGTAGCAAAACTCACATACCTGGTAGTAAAAGTCCGGAGACCAAAAATAGTCCTCTTTCCACTCAGCTGTTGTAAGATTTATGACCAAACACAATTCCATAAGGTCAAAGGCATTGATAATGCCTTTGGCCTTATGGAATTGTGTTTAGTCTTAGATATAGAAGCAGTATTTTAATGAAAATTGGCTAGTACTTCCAAGAAATTAATTTCAACTAAAGATTTCCTAGGCAGCAACTTTTCGCTACCCACTTTTTCTTCAGGTGGCAAATGAGATTTTTAGGTGGAAAATTTGCCACTTTAAATTGGGAACTTTTTTGGGGCAAGGCCAAACAATGTTTACTGACAAAAATTTCATTGACATCTTGCATAATTTTTGCCACAGATATTTACTCCTGAGCATGCACTGCATGTGACTCTGATGGTGCTTTTTCTGCAGAAACTCTCAAAACAGACACTTCCTTACAATAAATGTTTGCTTTTAATTCTGATATGGAATAAATTTGTTTGCATTTAGGAATAAATTTGTTTGCATTTAGGAATAAATTTGTTTGCAATCGTCACCATTTACAGTGATGCATTGGACATATATTTGCAAAAACAAAATGCAAAATGTTTGACTCTGCAAAAATCATGGTTGGTCAAAGAATTATACAGTGTACTCATGGGGGTAACTGTAAAAGGTGAAGTGTCACGCGATTTATATTGATGATAAATTCCTGAATTCGGTGATTGTTTATCTGTAGAACGGCTGTTTAAGATCCGTGTCATAATGCTTTGCATGGATTTAGTTTATACAGGAACTGAAGTTAGATACTGGTTTGAGTTTTTACAAAATGCTGCCCTAACACCACTGGGTGACCTTGAAGTCCAGGTCATCAACTTATAATTTTGTTAAAATCTTTTAAAGGCGTAATTTTACAGTGCCACGGCGGATTCCATTGAGACTGATATTTCAGCCAATGTTAGATAGGATAAATCCAGCATTCCCTTAGGATAAATCCAGCATTCCTTTACCCCTCAGTACCTTGAGACCAAGATCATGGACTCTGAAATTTTATGCGAAAGTTTTTTCATTTCGATTTTATTTTAAGACATATTTCTGAGATAGCTTATGTTTATTAATATGTGGACAATACATGGATATGCTTGCCTGAAGTTTTATATGGTACAATGCTTAAAACCCACACCGTCGTAGTGACTTTCAAGGCAATGTCACAGACTAATGACTTTGCCTATGCAATGGTAGGTAAAGCACCAGTTCAGGCAAGCTATGCTGCCAGGTGACAGAGTCAATCATATTATAAACAAGAGCTGTCACCTGGCAACATAGCTTGCCTGAACTGGTGCTTTAGGACCTACACTGTTTGCCATTCCAACTCTTCTTTAAAATGCAATACAGCAATAGTAAACCCAAATTTTGCTATTTTTTAGGACAATTTTGGTAATTTTTTAAGGTTTTCCAATTTCTGAATTTTTTAAGTAGGGATGTTTAAATCCAGAAGTGGATGAAGGGTTATAAAAACCTGATTTTGCCATTTTGCTGGCAAAAGTGCTGCTAACCTTCGAGCCCATCATCCAACCGATGTTCCATGGTGGAATATCCTGCCTTTTCCCATTTTATCCCATTGATTTGCTGAAAAAACAGATGACAAAATGTACATTTGACAAATTTAAAAAAAAATGTTTGGTCCCAGCTACATCATACTGAGAATTCAAAGACTAGATGACAAACAGTGTATAGATGAGGGGGCTCATCATGAGCTGCCTCATCTGAATCTACACCTTCTGCAAATTCAACTATTTTTATCTTGCCTGTACTAAAAGTACAGAAAGGGCCTTTGTTGTCACCCTGGCATCCATGTCAGCATCTGAAATGAGCCGCGACACGAGAAAACCAACAATGTGGTTGTGCGCACAGCGAAGACTCAGATCAGCCTGGACATCCGCCCAGTTTTACCAGACTCTTTGTTAAGTGCTCAAAGGGTGGCTAAGTGTCTAAGCTACCTCCATGCGGTCAGCGAAGACTCTGATCAGACTGGGCAGATGCCCAGGCTGATCTGAGTCTGTGCTGGGCGCACAACCACATTGTTGGTTTTCTCATGTCGCGGCTCAAATGTGTTTTTTTGTTAAAGATTTTATAATTGGGAAAGGTGCAGTCAGGCAAGTTATCCAGACAGGTTTTGTTGTTTTTGGCCCTTAAGTGATAATTTTAACTAATTTGATCCTAGTCTGATATTTTATCATTTAATTACAGAAAGAAGAGGCAAGTCAACATCAGCTCCAAGCAGAAGCAGCTTCACTGACTCAGCATCTGTGTATCATACAAGTATGAGTCCAAGATCACCTGGTCCTCTAAAACACTCATGCAGCATGTGTGAAAAATCATTCAGTTGCAAGTCGGCATTGGAGATGCACAGCAGAGTACATACTGGACACAAACCCTTCAAATGTGAAATCTGTGGACGCGCTTTTAGCCAGAAAGGATCTCTCGGAACTCACATGATTACTCATATTAACATGAAGCCTTAAAGTAATGGAATTCATTTATCTGGGAGATTAGGGAATGTTTGTTTGAGATCTGAGTCTTTTTTTTTTTTTTTTTTTTTTTTTTTTGAAATACAGATTTCTTCAATGTCGTCAGTATCAGCGGTAGATCTATATCAATGAAATCAATGGATAATCAATAAGGAGGGAAGTATATCTAGTGGGTCTGTGGGAGAGGCAATATTTGCCCTTATTGTGGGTTACCATAATTTTTTGGTTATTAGATGGGAGTTTTTCTTTCCAAAACAATTCCTAAAATCTAGATACATCTAATAAGACGGATCTAGATATTTATAACTGTTCTGGAAGAGAAAATCTCATCATAAAGTTGAATTAAACAAGCCTGATTTACAGATTCGGGGGAATATTGGAAGGGGAAATCACCCATTCATAGCTGAATAAATATGAGCCATGACACGACAAAACCAACATTGTGGTTGTGTGCCAAGCACAGACTCAGATCAGCCTGGGCATCTGCCCAGTCTGATCAGAGTTTCCCTGTCTGCATGGAGGTAGCTTAGACCTTCAGCTACACTTTGAGCACTTAATGAAGAGTCTGGTCAAACTGGGCAGATGCCCAGGCTGATCTGAGTCTTTGCATGGCGCACAACCACATTGTTTGTTTTGTCGTGTCGCAGCTCATATGGTATCTTGTTGCACCAAACATAGTGACAAAATGTGGACATGTAAATGAGGGAAATTAAGTGTATCTGTTATTTAAATTTAAATTTTCTAAGACGAACAGATTATCTTAAATGAGTTAATTGATGGTGATTTATGAGAATAAAGGCCATCACAATGACTAACCATATTTGGACTTCTTATTAAAAACATATACAATAAAAAATTAATGTCACGTGAAAGGCCCTTTTAAGGCACATATAGGTAAAGGAAGGCTCAGATGAGCCTGCACATCTGCATCTTATAAGACAAATCTGCGCTTTGGGGATCGCTGTGATAAGATGCATCTAGAATTTTTTTGATTGGTTTGGATGGAAACCCCCCTCCCCATGCCCCTCATAACCAAAGTAATACGATGCTCTAGAATTCTGAGCAGTATTCCTTTTCAGCTCGCCTGTACAAAGTTCAGGTAGAGCTATTGTTCTACCCATGGCATTGGCGTTGGCAGCGGCGGCCGTAGCAAAATGTTAAAGTTTTACGTTAAAGTTTTTTAGGTGATGGTTAAGGCGCTGTCAGGTGAGCTGTCCTGTCCCGGTGACAGGTCTTGTTCAGTCTTGGTATCTCAAAGTTGAAGGTAATCTCAAACTACTGATATCTTAAAGTAAATTCTGATCCCAGAAAATTTACTTTGAGATATCAGTAGTTTGAGATAACTGTATTCTTTGATATAAGCGTGGACTTTGAAAT
Source organism: Ctena decussata (assembly GCA_963989385.1). Lineage (NCBI taxonomy): Eukaryota > Metazoa > Mollusca > Bivalvia > Lucinida > Lucinidae > Ctena > Ctena decussata. The sequence continues at coordinate 54,381,498 of OZ022509.1, forward strand.
AAAAAGAGTGAAAGAGTGTATCTTTTAACTCGGAGGAATGACTGATTGACCTGAGTTTGATGTCGGTGAGCAGTGCATGTCTGGGAATCTTATTCCATTGACCTGTGTGCCTTATAATTAATAAGTAGTGTTCATGAAATTGCAATCCAAAAAGTGTGAAGTTTCTTTTTTGCTGAATATAATATAAAGGAACTGGGAACAGCATTTCATACAAATTTACTTGAATGCCCAGCGAATACTCAGCCTGCACTCCTAAGCAGTCTGATCAGAGGCTTCGTTGCTCTCCTGAAGGAGGTTGGATATTAAGCTACCAGTAACAGGAAGACTGATCAGACTGCACAGTTGCACAAGCTGATCTGAATCTTGATGGATGCACAGGCAGTCTTGGACAATATACCTTTCCCTAGTTCAAATGTGCAGAACTATGGGATGCTGTTTTACTGTTTATTCCCTATTTATGGATATCCATAATTCAGTTATTGAATATCCATAATGGATATCCATAATTCAGTTATTGAATATCTATAATTTGATTTTTGGATATCCTTAAACTGATTTATGATATCAAATATTCAGACTTATTTATGGAAATCCAAAATTCAAATTATGGATATCCAAAATTCAAATTATGGATATCCAAAAGTATTTCTTGTTTTTGGATATCCATAATTTGATTTTTGGATATCCATAAATTGATTTTTGGATAGCCATATATAATTTTGGATATCCAATAAATGATTATGGATATCCAATATTATTTTTGTGATATCCAAAGTTAATATCCAAAGTTGAATAGCCGGGCCGCATAGCGCAATCGGTAGGGCACCTGACTCATAAGTCAGAGGTCCTGGGTTCGAAACCTGGTCTGGCCACATACTTTCGTTTCTCTTTCTGCTGATTCAAGAAGGGCAGTTGTCACTTACTGGCGAAGGTATGTGCACTTAGTACTGGTTAACCGCTTAGGAGGTCTAAGCCTGCCCAGGAATAGTGTGGTTAGGTTAACTGGCCGTCCCTACATGACCTTAGCTGTTTACCGTGGACGTTAAGCATCAAATCAACCAACCAACCAAAGTTGAATAACTGATACCCATTAATGGAACTATAGATGTTCAAAACTGAATTATGGATATCCAAAAATAGGGAATAAATAGTAACACAGCACCTCATACAAAATAGTTTCAGACAAGCAAACTTTGTCAAAAACACCGTTTTGCTTCAGAGGGTCCATATGCTTTTCTTTGCAGGTCAATTCACATGGCCCTCAACCAATAATACTCAGGACATAGTGGTAGAGCAGAAGTTAAAACAGTACCAACCCAAAACCAGGCCTGCTCTTGAGTTAGCAGATTATGTAAGTTTAACCCTTTTTTGACCAGTGGACTTGTCCATCCTTATTATTTGGATAAGGCCATTTCTAGTTTAGGGGGTTTCTGGTAAACGTTTTCATTTTTATTGTATTTTCTATAGAAATTCCTGTTAACAAGCAATGTAGTTTGTGGCATCTGAACTCTCTTTGCATATGTCCCAAAATTAGGTTTTAGAAGATGGTAGTGTGATCCAAAGTTAGTTTATGTTGACTTGTATATCACTATTGTTAAATCAGGGGCCATAACTGAAAATTTACTGTTGTTTCATAAAGTGTTTCCCATACATTGTATTCGTAACTATGCTGGTCAACTGGTTGAGCCATAAAAGTTGAATGAGATCATACTGAATTAATTCTATTAAACATCCCAGGGGCATTGCATTTAGCAAAAACAGGGTGGGGATTGAGCATTATTTAGAGCCTAAAATGTAGTAAATCAGCCACTGCCAAAATACCTCTTATCATATGACGTCGCATCTGAGAGTGTAATAAAGCCATGCATTAAAAACCATAATCCACTAGTGGGTTAAATATGCAAATTACTTCGTAACGTTATGCATTGACGTCCATAAAAGGTCGCGTTTTCTAATGGCGAAATCGTGACGTTTTAGTACAAACTTTGCTAATAAAATGCAATTTGAGTGTCATATTATAAATAGGATCTTGCATTCATGCTCCTGTATTATTGAATTTATTTAACTCCTTGGTGAAAATGATAAGATGCTCGGCAGAGCCTCGCATCTTATCTTTTTCCCCAACTCGTTTAATAAATTCACTTATACATGAGCACTCATGTAAGATCCTCTATTGATGAACATTTTTAAGGTGAATGGATATACTTTCAGAGGAAGCAACTCTACAATATTTTGCCTGCCTTCTCTAGGAGCAAATTCTATCCTTTAAGAGTTGACTACAAATCGAAGATCTTCCCCATTCAGAGCAGCAAACAAGAATGTCTGCAAGTTTGTATAGCATTATTTTCAGGTTTTTCTCTATTCCTAATTATCTAATCTTTTATGGAATGTTTTGAAATTGCAAAACTTTTCTTTGTCTCCTTTCAATAATACTGGGTAGTTCTTTTTGTGTTTTTCAGTATGAAATCCAAAGAGATGAAGAACCCAAAAGTGGCTACTGCTTACTTGCTCCTGGGGCCAAGATAGCAGTTTCGACCATATGGCTGCATAGCACTCTAGCATCAGTATCAAAGAAAAAACGGAAAACAACAAAGGGAAAGAACCATGACACACCTGCGGCAAACCCTAGTCCACCGGGTTACGACATAATTAAAAGGCTCATAGATGGTTTCTTTGAGCCATGGGATCTTGCAGTTGAAGGCGGAACTAGGGTGTTTCAAGATTCTGTTATCTTCAAGAGTCTAAGAAGTAAGTAGACCAGTAGGGACAATTAATAATATGTATACTGAACAAAATTTCTAATTGGTCACTTTTTCCGTACAATTAAGCCTTATGTATTTATTCAAACATAAGAAGGGAGGTAATTGGAATACTTCAATATCAAAAGTAATACAGCTGAAAATTTCATGATGACTGAGTACATATTTCATGTTTTTAGCCGGGCCGGGTAGCGCAATCGGTAGGGCACCTGACTCGTAAGTCAGAGGTCCTGGGTTCGAATCCCGGTCTGGCCACATACTTTCGTTTCTCCTTCCGCTGATTCAAGAAGGGCAGTTGTCAGTTACTGGCGAAAGTATGTGCACTTAGTACTGGTTAACCGCTTAGGAGGTCTAAGCCTGCCCAGGAATAGTGTGGTTAGGTTAACTGACCGTCCCGACATGACCGTAGTTGTTTACCGTGGACGTTAAGCATCATCAACTAACCAACTAACTTCATGTTTTTATGATGGTAAACTTTCTTTACATCTGATTGATCATGTGGCTGTTTTTGTGTGTTTTGAAAACATTCTATGGTTTACAAAGAAGGGGTTAGTTCTCAGACAGGGAGAAGTTTTGCAACTTTTTCTGAATTTCAGGGAGAAGTTTTATCCCAAATTTTGGATTTTCTATATGTTTTATACATTTTGACTTCTCCCTCAGCTCAAAATAGGGAGAAGTCAGTCAGCTTAGGGAGATTATTTCTCCCACTTCTCCCTCTAGGGCAGATCCAGACCACCAGGTACTGGTTGGGCTTTGGATAACTGGTGGGGCTGGGAGGTTGGGGGTGCCATGATGTATGTGTGTATGGAGGGAGTGGGGGGGAGTGGGGCTTGAAAATATATGACACAATAAGGGATCAATTTGAGAATTTTTGCGAATGTCTTTTGCCTTGAAATATATGTTGTGATTTCTGATTAGAATCGCCTCGCAGAGGAGATTCTAATGAGATGTCACAACATATATTTTAATCTAACCAGGCCCAGATGGTGGGGGTCAAGCCCCAAAGCCCACCCCCTAGATCCGGGGCTGGAACCACTTGCCTTAGAAGGATAGTGGCAAAATGCTGCTAAGGGGATAAACGCTAGCATGATGTAGCCCCAACTTCCTGCTTAAGATCAAACACAGTTCAAACACATGTAAGGATTACTGTTTGGATCATGTGGTGACTTCCTAATGCAGTCATTTGAAAATGTTCCTGTTTAAAATATACAGGATCTTACACAAATGGTCATTTCATATGAAATTTATGAAACAAGATTTCGGCGAGTTTCATAAATTTCAAATGAAATGACCGCACATGTGATTCTGTATATCATTTGACCCGTCAAAATGGGACATTATCACCTTCAAATTTAACATTTTTTTAAATAAGAAAATGTACTGTTGTTGATGACGTTACTGGTATGCGCCAGAGTGTTATTACACATGTGGTCATACAATTTTTATGATACGACATTATCCACTGAATAACAGCGATATCATATGATAATTTTTTTTCACAGTCAGCTTGTTCTTTTCTCTTTGCAGGTTATGCTGTGCACAAATTGCACTTGGACCACGCAGCCTTTCATCGAGCCTGGATGGAGAAAATGTCTTCGTCAAGATTGACAATGAAAAGACTGCAAAAAACAAGATTCACAGTGAAAAGACTTCAGAAACCATAATTTTTTTTCAGCTTTTTAGCAGTATTTTTTATGCCCTAGCCCTCAGCATGAAGCCTAGGGCATATAGTGTTTTGGTTTTCCGTAAGTGCCTACATTCTTCCATACGTGCGTGTGTACATTTATGATTCTGTTAGACTCAGATGATTAAAGGTTTAAAATTTTCAGTTAAGAATGGAAGCATCAGGTTTTCTATATGGCAAATTACTTCAGCGACCTGATTTAAGTGATCTGGGGAGCTTTTATAATATGGTCAGTCTCTGCTGTCTATGGGCAAACATTTCTTAAATGGTTTAGGCTGATTGAAGCCAAATTGCAGGTGGAACACTCTTCTTGGATTCAGAAATGTGTTATTTTGTCTGGGTCTCATGTTTAATATGACTGCCTTGCCTAAGTATATACTCAGTCAAAAAAGTAATGATACCAACTATTGGCCATATTTTCAAGGAACTTAGTGCATATTGGAGTTAACTGAGGCTCATGTGTGTTTGGGGAGATGCCAAGGAACAAAATGCTCAGAAAATTGACAACCCATACTTTTCTACATCTGAGTTGTCTGGCAAACTACATGGTTACAAAACAGTACAGTACACAATATGGTACAGCATCTGATGGTAAGCGAAACGCTTTTATGAAAGTCATATCCGGATGTTTATCAAGAGCTCATTAAAAGGAACTTTGCCTTTTTGTTTGTTTTTATATTGACTGTTAGCTTAGCAATTGACTTTGAAACCCCATACCACAAGAGAAGGTTCTTGTCCTCAAAAGCAAAATAGTTTCCTTAAAAGTTTGATAGAGGTTTCATTACAATTTGAAACTAACTTATCAACAATTTGAAAGCAATTTGTTACATGGCTTTGCTGATGATTTAGAATAAAAAGCTGATTTGTTTAGTATTTGTTTATTGTGATTTGTGTCCTCATTTTTATGTCAATTTGCATCACATTCAAATCCACTCTAAATGCTACAATTTATTTGTAATTTGTAAGGGGAATTTGTTTCAAGATTTTTGTTTGAGACATAATATGCAAACAGTGCAGATCTACTTCAGATGCCACAGAACATGGCGTCTGATCAGGATCTACACTGTTTGCTTACAGGAATTTCTGTGTTAAATACAGTAATGGAAAAAAAACATTCCCCAGAAACTCTAAAACTAGAATTGGACTTATCCAGATGATAAGGATAGACAAGTCCACTAGTCCAAAAAGGGTTACAAATGAATGACATTCACTTTCAACCTTTTGCCATACCTAGCTCAGTTCAAATGAGAGATTCTACCGCCATTGAATTTCAACATATTTCACACTGCTCCAGGTAAGGAGGGGTAACAGTGATCTTTTTGGGAAAATTCTCCTGATTTTTCCAAAAAAACATATGGTATGACCATCTCAAGTAGATGGTTCTAATCACAGGCGCTTGAAGTTCTATGCTATGAAACATATTTCAATGCCGCTAAACATCTAGGCTACAAGCCATTTTGAAGAAATGGCCAGGTGTGCAAGTTTGTGTTCGACTCCATTACGGTCTCCAATTTCCGGTGTATCAACGTCGCACAGCAACGTCACCAGGGTCTATTACGGGAAAAATGAAGTGATTCTGCGGATAACGATCTTCTTAAATGTACAGCTTCCTACTCTGTCCTATCATCAAACAACAAAATCAACGATCAGACTGTACCGATGTGCAAGCTAATCTGCATCTTTGTTGTTCGGAAAGTCAGTACATGTAGGCCTCAGTCAATATATGAAAAATTTACGCCAACGTTACTGCGTAGTTTTGACGTTGTTGACACGAACGTCATGACGTCATTTTCATAATGTTTGTTTCAAGTTTTCACTCGTTAGAAACGTTTTGATCGAAATTAGAACAAACCTAATATTGTAAATACATGGAAACGGTGATATACAACGACATTGGTTATATCTAAAGGAGTAATTGAATGATTTCGCTGATGTGTGAATTTTAAAGCGGACAAGCACATGCTCAACTTTGGCGCAGCACAGTAAACCGGAAGCTGGAGACCGTAATGGCGTCGGTATTTTCTGGCAAATTTTGAATTCAGGATTACAGCACCGCATTAACCATAACTGAACAAATTAATCATGTTTATAGATACATTTTGAAACGATTTTTACAGGTAAGAAGTTTGCTTTTGTTGGGGTGTCTCTAACTGGCAGTTTCAGCAGTCCAAAAAATCGAGGCATTTTTACTTGCATACCTGGCCATTTCTTATGAAATGACCTATAGACTGCGTCAAGTATAGAGGGCTTTGAGGGTTTTTTGAGCGTAGAACTTCAAGCGCCTGTGTTCTAATAAAGAAATTCGCTTTGAATTATCCATGTTACCCCTTCTTATCTGGAACACTGGATGGACTTAAACTTGCTTTGTTTTATCTATTTACAGAAAAAGAAACACAGAGATCATCTTTGATCAGAAGTAGCAGCACCCTTACACAAGTCCTATACCTTACAAGTTTGAGTTCGCGCCCTTTTATAAGACACTTGTGCACAGCATGCGGGAAATCTTTCGACTGCAAGTCGGCACTTGAGATGCACACCAGAATACATACTGGAGACAAACCTTTCAAATGTGAAGTTTGTTGGAAAGCTTTTACGCAGAAAGGAACTCTCAGATCTCATATGCTTACTCATATGAAATAAACACGCATTGACTGTGAAAAGAGAAGAATATACAGTCAACTCCCGATATCTCAAACACTGATATCTCAAAGTATCTTCTTATTTCAAAGAATAATTTCCTATTTCTACTTACATTTCAACTCCTTAATCTCACACTACTGATATATCAAAGTAAATTTTCTGGTACCAGGAAATTTACTTTGAGATATCAGTAGTTTGGGCTGAAATTCGACTTTGAGATATCGAGAGCTGACTGTACTTGAGTACCGTAAAAGTTCTAAAAATTGGGACACCTAAAATAATTACCATAATTGTCCTAAAAACGGAACAGTTTGGTTTTACAATGCAGTTATATGTCCAAAAGATGCAGATGGAATGGCAAATAGTGTTGACCCTGATCAGACTGCTCCTTTTGGAGCAGTCTGATCTGGGTCTGCACTGCTTGCTCAGACCTATCTGTTCCAGTACATAGAATTTTCATAGTAGTTGCTGAGAACATCACCTGCTTATGTGTATAGTTTCCTTGCATATAACTTCCTTGCATATGTGTATAATTTGAGCACGGGTTTGGGTGGTAGCAAGTTAGAACTTCAGCATATACAGTATGCAACCAGTGAAGATCCACTGTAGATAGGAGCCCAGTAGCTCAATATGTTAAATGCTGGCCTGCTGATCTAGTGGTTTGAAGTTCGAGCCCTGCTGAAGGCAGAAATCTTCTTAACTGTGAAGGGGCTTCATTGCACATGGCCTTTCATTATTACCATTCCATCATCATGATATGACAGAAATATTGTTAAAAAGGATGTAAAATCACAAGTTGTCCATTTCAGACCATTGACCATGCAGACAATGCTAAGATTGCACCTTTTCATTCGTCATGTATTATTTGCTGTTTAGACTTGGATAATGACCATAGAGTGGCTATAGAAACTGACTGGATTTAACTAGACATGTCACAATATGATTTGTCACAACACTGGTTGAATTATTTTCTTACATTTTAGTGAATCACACGTGAGCAGAGACACAACAAAACCAACAATGTGGCTTGTGTGCCCAGTGAAGACTCAGATCAGCCTTGGCAGCTGCCTAGTCTGACCAGAGTCTTCACTGTATGATTTACAGGTAGCTAAGGGTCTCTAGCTCCACGCCGACAGCAAAGACTCTGATCACACTATACAGATGCCCAGGCTAATCTGAGTCTTCACTGGGCACACATGCCACTTTATTGGTTTTGTCGTGTTGTGGTTCAAATTGTATTGTTACACCTTTGGATGCCATATTGATCAGTAAATTGTTTTAATAGCGAGTCTAAAATTAATATCATTTGGACATAAGTCATACCGAATTCAGAGTTTGATATACAATTTTAGCTTGTGTATTTGCTGAACAATCTAAATACCTGATGGTGTGTGGTCACTTATTGTTAAAATCCCTTTGATCACAGTAAATTACTATGAAAACGATCATAGTATAAAGAAACTACTTGCTGACACATTCAAGGAGCTTGCATTGTTTTAATTGTTTGATCTCTGTCATTTTGATGTGTATGTTACAAATATAAGAATAGAAAAGATGTAAAAATAGAAGTTTTTGCACTTAATGCGGTTAGCTTTATGATCGCCTACCAGGTAAAGAAGGCTAGTATTGTCGTACTACGCGTGTTGTTATTTTATTTCTTGTTGTTTTGTGATCATTGTGTTTTAACACATTTTTTAACGAAAGTCAAAAGTGGAAATGTTTGTTTCAGTAAGACCATATCTAATCATCCATTACTTTTCAACCTTGTTCAGCTGAGGTTCCTTGATAAAATGTTTTGCCTTTTTATTACATGTGCTATATTTATTCGGTTGCAAGACGGGAGTTTACACTTACAAAATTACCACAAACATGTAAATTAGTCGTGTAAACTGTAGTTAAGATCCATCTTATAAAAGACACATCTAGATTTTTGGGATTGTTTGGCAGGAAAAAACCTTGTCTTTTAACTGAAGGAATACAGTAGGGCTGGTTTTTGCTAACTTATTTTTCTTCTCTTTATAGGAAAACAAGAAGAGCCAAGCTCAGCTCTGAACAGAGGTGGCAATACCCATACACAGCTTGTGTACCATACAGGTTTGAGTTCACGACCAATTATAAGACACATGTGCACTTTTTGTGGAAAATTCTTTGACTGTAAATCGGCATTAGAAATGCACAACAGAGTTCATACAGGACACAGACCCTTTAAATGTGAGCTTTGTGAACGAGCTTTTACACAGAAAGGAAATCTCAGGTCTCATATGCTTACTCATATGGATAAATCAACCCTTGGCTGAGAAAATATATGATTGTAAAATCTCAATATCGGGTCAGATAGATCTTAGCAAAAGGGCAGACAGATCAGACTGCTCCAAAAGGAGCAGTCTGATCAGTGTCTACACTTTTTGCCATTTAATCTGCGGTTATAGATGCATTAATGCCTTGAAAAACGAAACTGTTTCAGTTTTGAGGGCAGTTATGAAAACTATATTAGATGATGTGTTTTAAGAATTCTGATGGTATAGGACTTTGCATTCAACTGAGAAAACTGGCTTACCTGTGCGTTCATTTTTACCAGGATCTTTACTGTTAGCAGATAGAAATTTAAAGTGTGTTATTTAAATCATAATTAGGATGCAGCTGCCAACTGAATTTGTTTGATATCCAGCATCGACATGAGAAAAGGTGGTGGGCACCCTTCCAAGTTCGGTGGCTTTTATTAAGTTCTCCAGTTACTTCAGCCACATAGACGACACATTGCCAATATGTTTCTTTGAAAATGCATGAGCTTACTGTGTAATTGAGGTAAAATAAACAATTGCTGGCTTCTTAAAGTGAGCCCCACCAACTTAAGAGACCAGCCTGCAGGACCCGTTTGCAAAATGGGATAGACTGATATCACATCCATTCGTTTGGGGAATATCTGCACTCAAAATTGTCATTTGGGATAAAACTATCAATTTACCTCCCCAAATGACAATTTTTAAACATCATACACATTCTAATGCACATTGTCAGACATGTTTTTCACCTTTCAAAATGTACGTATTTGCACCCTACACAAGCAGTTTCAGCAAGGTAAAACCAGACATAAGCCTATTAGAAGAAGCCAATTTTTCAATCATTCTGCTACCTTGTAAGTAATCTTGCAAACAGTTTTGACTTTTATAAGGTTTCTTTTGCTGTCAGATTCTGTACCATGTTTTATCATATGACGTCGCATCTGAGAGTGCAATAAAGCCATGCATTAAAAACGATAATCCACTAGTGGATTAAATATGCAAATTAGGTCGTAACGTTATACGTTGACGTCCATTAAAATGTCGCGTTTTCCAATGGCGAAATCGTGACGTTTTAGTGTAAATTTTGTTGATAAAATGCGATTTCAGTGTCATATGATAAATAGAATCTTGCATTCGTGCTCCTGTATTATTGAATTTATTAAACTCGTTGGGGAAAACCGATAAGATGCTCGGCAAAGCCTCGCATCTTATCTTTTTCCCCAACTCGTTTAATAAATTCAATAATACATGAGCACTCATGTAAGATCCTCTATATATTGTACTTTTGTTGTAACTGTGTAACTTATATGGAATAAATATTGTTTAAACCAACAATCTGGCTGTAACATGCTTTTGCAAATTGTCTCTCTGTCTTTCTCTTTCTGTCTCTGTCTTTCTCTCCCACCACCCCCTCCACCTTGACATAGACATAGATGTCAGATGTCTGAGGTCATGAATTTGGGTGACGATGGCAGCACTGGACCTTACCCATGACACCAACAGCAATTTATAGCAGAATAAAGCACTGTAATAGAGACATAAAGAACAATATCACTATAATTTCTTCACTCATTTCGTACATAATGACCTGCTGCTACAACACAAGTCTGTGAAGTTTACCCAGCATGGGTTCCATGATGGAATCCTGTCTTAATGTAAATGGGTATACTTTCAGGGGAAGCAACTTTTCCATTTTTTTAGCCTCCCAGCTCAATGGGGTTCAACTTTAAAAGGAAAGAATTTGCTTCCTTAGAGCAAGTTCTTTCCTTTAAGAGAAGACCCCTTTTGGAAGGGTTTCATTAATTTATCCAGGTAGGAAAAAGAAGTCACAGTTGTTGTTTTCCATTGCAAAAAATGGCCATAAAAAACTTGTAGGTATATCCATACACCTTAAAGCTTTATCTTTGATCAGTTTTCACACATACAGGCAACTCTCGATATCTGGGACAATGATATCTCCAAGTACCCCCTTATATCAAAGAATATAGTTAAGAAACATTTCTCATCTTTATTTACATTTCAACTCCTTTTATCTCAAACTACTGACATATTAAAGTAAATTTTCTGAGTCCAGAAAATTTACTCTGAAATATCAGTAGTTTGAGATGAACTTTGAATTTGAGATATTGAGAGCTGACTGTATTTTTTTCTATTTACAGGAAGAAAAGAAGTTGCTAGATCAGCAGCAAACAGAATAAGCAACACATATACACCAGTCATCTATCAGGACACTCAGTATTCTGGACCCCTTATTAAACACTTATGCAACACTTGTGGCAAATCTTTTGAATTCAAGTCGCATTTGGTGATGCATGAGAGAATACATACTGGGGACAAACCTTTCAAATGTGAATTTTGTGAGCGAGCTTTTACACAGAAAGGAAATTTGAGATCTCATATGATTACTCATATGAAATAAACAAACATTGCATGTGCAAAGAGAAGACAATGCATGTACACGTGTGTAGCTGCTGAGAACACTGCCCCGCATATGTGTTTAGTTTGATCAGGGTTTTTGTTGTTACCTACATGTAATTAATCTTTTCCATATATGCAAGCTTTGAAGACCCATTTCTGATCATCACATGCAGACGTTGCTGTGACTGATTTTTTTTCATTTGTTGTGTACATAGTCTGTTGTTTAGTCTAAGAAAACGAACATACGCTGTGACTGATTTTTTTTCATTTGTTGTGTACATAGTCTGTTGTTTAGTCTAAGAAAACGAACATACGCTGTGACTGATTTTTTTTTCATTTGTTGTGTACATAGTCTGTTGTTTAGTCTAAGAAAACGAACATACGCTGTGACTGATTTTTTTTCATTTGTTGTGTACATAGTCTGTTGTTTAGTCTAAGAAAACGAACATACGCTGTGACTGATTTTTTTTCATTTGTTGTGTACATAGTCTGTTGTTTAGTCTAAGAAAACGAATATACGCTGTGACTGATTTTTTTTCATTTGTTGTGTACATAGTCTGTTGTTTAGTCTAAAAAAACGAACATACGCTGTGACTTATTTTTTTCATTTGTTGTGTACATAGTCTGTTGTTTAGTCTAAGAAAACGAACATACGCTGTGACTGATTTTTTTTCATTTGTTGTGTACATAGTCTGTTGTTTAGTCTAAGAAAACGAACATACGCTGTGACTGATTTTTTTTCATTTGTTGTGTACATAGTCTGTTGTTTAGTCTAAGAAAACGAACATACCTAGAGTGACTATAGAGACTTACTGGAGTTTAAATAGCTTTGACACAGTATCTTCAGTTTTTAGTGTGTCTCAAATGTGCAGTATTTCTTTGGTTAAAAAAAAATTTCCTCTTCTATAACAATCTTAAAAAATCTAGATTCGTCTTATAAGATGGATCAAGATTTTGGATATTATTTTAGGACAGAAAACCCACTCCAAAGCATGATTTAGCTATTTAGGCTCATTCTAGAAGTGGAAAATACCACCTTATAGCTGAATAAATAGGATGTTAGTAACACCTTCCAATGTTGTAATATTTCAGACATGATATGAATAAATCATTTAGTAAGTCTAAAAAGAATTTGTATTATTTTGACATAAGTCATACCACATCCACATTCAGAGTCACGGATGAAATTTGTGGGGCAGCCTTAACTGAAGGTGACTCACAGTAAAATACAGTGAGAAAATAAAGTTGAGGACTAAATGACAATCTGGATCAGAGTAAAAAATATGGCCTGGCCCAGTCAAAGATGTTGGTTTTCAGGCACCAGCCTACTGGAACAGATTTAGGATGGAGCTGTAAATTTTGTCTATGCCTACACTCATCCTCTTGCAGTTAAAGATGGAAGCAGTGTTAAGGTCCATGATTACACTAAATATCTTGTATGGTATTTGTCAAATAGCATGTATGCATTTACATGTATTAGAATCTTTATATTGAATTTGAAGTGCCTAGGTCTACATCTATATCCTTATTTTTAAAACTTTAAATCAGATTTTTGAACCATTTGCAAAAGTACTGTAAAGTTATGCTAACCATAAATCTGTCCACAACTTTCCAGAATTTGTAGACAGTTGATTGCTTGCTTAAATGCTGTTATTATAGCAATGTTTTGTTTAGGTTTACTTATCTGAATTGTTGCATTCTCAAAAATTAGAAACGATAATTCTATTAGTAAACATAGAAAAAAGTTACAGATCTTGCACCTTTAATGGTTTGACTTCGTAACAGTCAATATTTGTGAATTAATTTCCCATTTTTTATGGACACCAATATGCGTTTTGATTCTCATATTGAATCCAATTTTTATTTTTGTTATGAATATACTGGTTGGTTTTCAGTCTTTCACGCCATCTGAAGCTGAAGATGCTTTGGTATTGTATGTACTGTTAAGGTGGTGATTAATGGTAAATGTAAAAATCTGCATAAAACCATAAAAAAGTAACATGTCTCCCTGAAAGTTAGCAGACTTCTTATTTTTGTTGTTCTTTACAGTTTAGAATACAAAACAGATGTACATGCTGCTTAAAAAAGTGTTTTTATAAGGAAAGATCAAAGGGTAATTTTCTGCGAATAAATCTGAAAAAATAATATCGTTATTGAAAATTTACGTAGTGCTGAAGGTGCATTATTGCATAATGAAGAGCGTCCTAGCAATTATTTATTCCAACTCTTTCTCAAATTGTAATCTAGACCAGATGAAAACGGTAGCTATTTCTCAAATGTTCAACCATGTACAAAGTAAATGTACACTGGACGCATTTATTAAATACAGGGTAGGCAAGCATACCTATGTTAACACCTACAATATACATAATACATTACTGACATGATCAGTGGTGTGTAGATGAAATTGTTCAACCTTGTTAAAATAGTCTCACCTGTCTCACCTGTGTGTTTTGACAAAATAATTTGGACACAGACTGCATCTTTTTTCATCTGCTCAGCCTGATAATGTGTGAAAGAGTTTGAAAAAATAATTGCTAGGACGCTCTTCATTATGCAACAAGGTACTCTAAGCACTAAGTATATTTTCAATAATGATATTATTTTTTCAGATTTATTTGCAGAAAATTACCCTTTGATCTTCTCTTAAAAAAATACTTTTTAACATTAACAAATGCTGCATTTTGGGATTCTAAATTATGAGAAACAACATACAGAAGGCATCTGCTAAGCTTTGGAAAGATCAGTTTTATTTTTAGTATTTTATGCAGATTTTTGTCTTTGTCCCAAATCAGTGATTATCACCACCTTAAATGTTGAATGGGAAAACACAGTGTTTTCCGCTGATTTTATAAACAGGCCCCTTTGTACACAAGTGTCCAGTATGTGCACCCATAAAGGCTCATGAAGTTTTACCAATTTTTACATACTTTTTTTTCTATTTACAGGAGAAGAAGTGACAAGACCAGCTGCTAACAGAATCAGCAACAACTATACACAAATCATGTATCATGAAACACCAAGTTCTGGGTCACATACTGGACATTTGTGCAACATGTGCGGTAAATCTTTCAACTTCAAGTCGCAGTTGGTGACGCATGAAAGAATACACACTGGACACAAACCTTTCAAGTGTGCATTTTGTGAGCGAGCTTTTACACAGAATGGACACCTGAGATCTCATATGATTATCCATGTGAATAAAGCCGTACGTCCTTGAGTAAGAAACATTGGACACTTGTGGAACATGCTCTGCAAATTTTCTTATTTAACCCTTACAGCGCCAAAAATTAAAATTGTTGAATTGGCAAACAGTGTAGATCCAGATGAGGTGGCTCATTATGAGCCACCTCATCTGAATCTACACTATTTGCCCTCTAGTGTTCAAATTCTCAATATAATGTCGCTTGGACGAAACATTTTTTGAAATTCTGCAGACGTAAAGTTTGTTGTGTGCTTTTTGGCGCATCAAGGGTCAAGTCACAGTGGGAGATGCACTAAGAAATAGATACAGGACACAAACTAAATAAGAATTTTGCGAGTGAGCTTTTACAAGGAAAGGAAATCAGAGATCTAATATGGTTACTTGTATGAAAAATCAGTTCCTAAATAAGAAATATTGGACACTTTTGCAATAGGTATGGTAATTCTTTTGACTTTGAGTGGCAGTTGGAGATGCACGAAAGAATACATACTGGGGACAGACCATTCAAATATGATTTTTGTGAGGGGACTTTTACAAAGATCTCATATACATTTGTATTTACCTATTTGAATAAGTCTGTCCTTGAGGAAGAAATGTTTGAGACTTGTGTAACAAGTGAAACTGTGTTGCAAATTTTCTTTTTTAAGCTGGAAAAAGTAGATCACATATGTTTTCTCATGTGAATACCGTATACACAATAATTTTCACGTCGTTCCATTTTTCGTGGTATTTCGCAATTGCTCAGAAACGGCAAATATTAAAAACACGAAATGATTTCCTGTTTCTTACAAATTACTATCAGTAGACTTAGCGTCCATATATTTTGTTTCTGTTTGCTACGGTAAAGTCTGGTACTTTTAATTTGAGGTTGTTCTTTCATTAACCTGCAGCTGCAGGTTAATGAAAGAACTAGCTCAAATGAAAATCAAGCAATTTTCATTTTTTGCGCATGTTGCTTACCACCAAAATTACAAATCGCGAAAATCAATGTTTATGTTTTTGCCTCTAAACTGCAAAAATTTGAACCTGCCAAAATTACCGTGTATACGGTAAATCAGTTCTTGAATAAGAAATATTTGACAGTTACAAGAGCAACAACACCTGCAGCGGATCTGTCTTTTGACTCCAAGTTCCTGTTGGAGATGTACAAAAAAAAAATACATATTGGACACAAACCAGTCAAGTGAATATTTATGAGCAAGCAATTACACAGAAGAGCAATCTCAGGGTAGAAGATTATACTGAATACCATATTAGTCCTATTAAACACCCCGGCGGATGTTCCAATTTACGAAAAAGGGGTGTTCATTATTTTGAGCCTAAATTATAGTAAGTCAGCCACCGCCAAAATACCTCTAAAAACAGTACAAAAGGTGAATGCAAAGTAACTATTATTGTTTTCCTCCTTTCTCAGTAGAGATTGGGTCAAATCACAAAGAAAAGAATTTGCTAAACTAGGAGCAAATTCTTTCCTTTAAGGGCAGACCCCATTTCAAAGAGATACCCCATCCAGAGAAGTAAATAGGAATTCATACAAGTTATTATAACATTATTTTTGGAAAAGAAGCAGGGGGCGTTTATTAGAGCAGGAACAATTATTGGGATTAATAGGGTATCGGGAAAAATAGAACTTAGCAAAAAAGCAAACTCATATCAGAGTGCCCCTCAAGGAGCAGTCTGATAGGTGTTTACACCTTTTGCCATTCCATATGCTTTTAGTAGACACTTCAGTACATTGAAAACCCCAGAATGTTCAGTTTTAGAACAGTTACAGTACTGGGCCCAGTTGTTCAAAACTAATGACGTCGGTGGTTAACGTGACGTTAATATTTCAAACGTCAATAATTCAAATATGCTAATATTTTTTGTTGAAAAAATGTGAGAAGCTTTTGCAAGTGCCAATATTATTTGTTGAAAAAAATGTGCCAATATTTTTTGTTGAAAAAATGTGAGAAGTTTTTGCCTTGCAAAAAGCTTCTCACATATTTTCAACAAAAACTATCGGTGTATTTGGCTATAAAGTCGTGAAACACTTGAAACACTTAATGAGTTGACCTCTTAACGAGCTCGTTAGCATAATGATGCTTTGAACAACTGGGCCATGGTAATTATTGTAGGTATTCCAATTTTTAGAATTTTTACTGTATAGGACAATGCCACTTTTTACCTCCTACTGCCATATTACAATAAGTATGAGGATAAGTAGTAGTAGTATTTCAATTCTCATATCGACATTCCCCCCACACCTCAGCGGAACGGGTCCATAGCCGCAGTAACGGGGTGCCAATCGTCCATCTGTTGTTGTCTATCGTTAGTCTGATTCATCCGTCAGTCGTGCTTATCAAGGCCCTATGGCTGCTGCATGCGTGGAAAAGGAGTACCTTAGCAGGGTCCCGGAAGGAGGATAAGAAATATGTCAGCTGTTAAATTGACTTTTTATTAATGTTTGGAGTTTGAAGATCATATCATCATATTTTATGTACAGTCAGCCCTCTATATAATGGCACTCATTACAACAGCAAAATTCTTTACATCATTTCAATTTGCACAAAATGGCTTTATTGTTCAAAATATGTATTCTTTATAACAGCAAATTCAGTTTAGCGTCAAAATGTTTGGGAACAAATGCTGTCGTTGTAAAGAGGGTCCACTGTATAATTGACTGTCAAACAGTGATTTACTTCTCAGTGGTTAGAGCTGAAATATTTCATATTCCTATTTTTCTTTTCAAACATTAAGCTACTTTGCAAAAATCCCTGCCAACAATTTTGACTGTAACATGTGTCAGGAAAAGCCTGTTGCCTGTCATTTATTTTTCGCTGTCTGTCTCATTTTCTCTGTGAAATTAATAGAGTAAATTCAGAATAAAAATGGACATGGGAAGGTCAGACATCTGAGGTCATAAATTAACCCATTCCATTTGGGATACCTCTTTAGGGGTATCTGGGCAAACAGTTTGGATCCAGATCAGGCCCCACAAACGTGGGGCCTGATTTGAGATCCAAACTGTTTGCTGCCTAGACATCATTTCTACAAGAGTTAGTTAGACCAGTATTGTCAAAATATTCTTGATTTTAGATGCAGACAACAATTTCAGCAGACAACAAAAAATACCCAGAATGCAATGGGTTAAGCCGCAGCTGTTTGTTACAGAATAAGGCACTGTAACAGAGGCGTATGATACCGTATTTAATTCCTTAAATGACATATCATAATAATCTTTGAAACGTACCCAGCTGTGGTTCCATGACGGAAACATCTGCCTTAAGGTAAATTAGTACACCATCAGGGGAAGCAACTCATCCATTTCTTTAATTGCCTCCACTCTCAGTGGGGCTCAACTCTTAAAGGAAAGACTTTGCTCCCATAGGAGCAAATTATTTCCTTTAAGAGAGGACCCTTTTTGGAAGGGTTTCGTTGGTCAGGTAGGTAAACAAGAGGTCACAAAAATTATCCCCCTTTGCAAAAATGGCGGAAAAGCATGGAGGTCTATCCATCCCAGCAGGCACATGACGTCGTAATGACGTCGCACTGACGTTGATGCGACGTGATGACGTCGCATCAACGTCAGTACGACGTCATATCAACGTCATGTGCCCGCTGGGATGTGCCATCAGGCTTTCGAAGTTTTACTGATTTTCACACACATTTTATTTTCGATTTTCAGGAGGACAAGAAGTGACAAGATCAGCTGCTAACAGAATAAGCAACGCCTACACTCCAATGGTGTATCATGATATTGTGGGTTCTGGACCACCGGCTGGACACATATGCAACACTTGTGGCAAATCTTTCGACTTTAAGTCACATTTGGTGATGCATGAAAGAATTCATACTGGAGACAAACCTTTCAAATGTGAATTTTGTGAGAGAGCTTTTTCCCAAAAAGGAAATCTTAGATCTCATATGTTTACTCATATGAATAAATCTGTCTTTGAGTAAGAAAATTAAAAATTTACAAGACATACTATGAGACTTTTTTTTTTTTTAATAGCTGTGCTGTTTGGCTCTCTATGATAATTATATTCAGCAAAATAACTGTGTTTTTCTTGATGCTCAATATTACATCTATGGCCTACTTTGAATCGAACTATAGTAGCTACTATGGTTGCAATCAAAGGGCGATGGCAGCTACTAAAATGACATCATATACTTAACCAAAATTCAACCAAGGTCTGGACTGCCGTTACTCTAGTGGCAAGATGGCGGCCGTTGAAGACTCTAGCGATATTTTTCTTTCATATTCTGGATCTTTGTTCATACAATTATTTAACATTTAAAATCTATAAATTATCGTTTTTAAAGACTACATGCACAGCAAAGGCAATGAAATGCACAATATATATTTCCGTTTCCATGATAATCTACTATTATAGCAACTTTGGCATTTGATTGGTTATGCGAGTGCGCATGCCCCAAAATACTACTATGGTAGGTACTATAGTTGGATTCGAAATGGTTGACATGTTATGGTTTGCTTGAATTCGTATTTTACTTCTTTTTTGTGGGATACTTTCATCTACTGATATGTAACATGTCAAATAATTTTGAAGGAAAAAAAAAAGATCTGGTAGAGGCCTATCAGATTGGAATAATGATGACTATTATAATTTTCAGTTTTTCTCAGTTAAACCGAATCTTTTATTTTCTGACATGAGATGTTTTCTTTACTTCCACACCTTTTAAGTCTTCATAGGTATTATTATGAAAATAAAAATTGTGTTTTTAAAGAGTTCTTTTGCTTAAACATCAGCACATCTTTAATACTAGTTGAGCCTCGACACGAGAAAATCAAGCATGTGGTTGTCCGCCTAGCACAGACTCAGATCAGCCTGGGCATCCGCCTAGTTTGATCAGAGTCTTTTCTGTCCGCATGGAGGTAGCTTATACCCTTAGCTACCCTTTAAGTGCTAAGCAAAGTGTCTGATCAGACTGGGTGGATCTGAGTCTGCGCTGGACGCACAACCACTTTGTTGGTTTTCTCGTGTCACAGCTCAATTATAGCCGCTTTTAGCTACTAACAACATCAAGATTCAACACCAGGATCCAATATGGCATGGCCTTTATTAACTCAAGACAACAGCATCAGGAAAGTCCTGCTCTGTAGGAATCTCATTAGATCTATGATTGACGGTTCAGTGGCATTAGCTTCCCAAGTGTACCTTATATAAGATGAATGGGATCTTTATGGGGCAATAACTGTTCACTCGTAGCCAGGAGATGCCTTTAGGGGAACATTGTATGAGCATTAGAACAACAACATATCGGCCAATATGATATCAGCTAAGTGATATTGCCCTAACAGTATATGGACAGAGATTTTCTGTTGTATTGTTAGATTTTCCTGTTGTATTTGCAGGCTTGTATCTTTGCAGCAAAATGAACGAGCAAAATGAACGGCCTCGACATGGAAGTGTACTCAAATACCACCTACATTGGAAATGGCCCTTCATCTGCTGTTGATGATGTCTTTGGTGGTGTCTAATTTTGTGTTGTCTTTTTCCATATCATGTTCTGGGTGGAATCTGGGATTGAATTGTGTCAGTTCCTGAGAATTTTCTTACCTACTTTAGAAGTTTGACCAGTTTTGACCTATGTTTTTCTCTTTACAGGAAGAACAGAAGTGACAAGATCAGCTGCAAACAGAATCAGCAACAACTATACACAAATAGTGCATCATGACACTCTGAAATCTGGACCACATTCGGGACACATATGCAACACGTGTGGCAAATCTTTTGACTTCAAGTCGCATTTGGTGATGCATGAAAGAATACATACTGGAGACAAACCTTTCAAATGTGAATTTTGTGAGAGAGCTTTTACACAGAAAAGCAATCTCAGATCTCATATGATTACTCATATGAAGTGAAGAAAACAAAAGTATTGAAGACACACATTGAAACAAGGGCGTAGCTACCTATACGGCAAATACGCAGGTGCGTATTGAAATTTTGTCAAAATTGACAAAATTTCAAAATGCACCTGCATATTTGCTTGCTAAAATTTATAAATTAGACCAGATTTCAATACCAATTGCCAAAGTGGCTGAAATACTAGCTTTCTCTTCAAGAAGTAGAGAATAAAACATGGTTGTGCGTATAATGAAATTACCTCTAGTTACGCCCCTGCACACATTGAAACGATATATATCTGAGCTGTTTGACTAGGAAGGTAGTTGTATTGCTGTGAAAATATTTTATATACTCAGCAAAATAATCGCGTTTCATAGATTATAGTGTTGCCAACATTTTATGGTGTAATCAGTTTCTTCAATTTGTACAAACTTTCTTTATATAGAGGATCTTACATGAGTGCTCCTGTATTATTGAATTTATTAAACTCGTTGGGGAAAATCGATAAGATGCTCGGCTTCGTTGGGGAAAATCGATAAGATGCTCGGCTGGCTTTGCCGAGCATCTTATCGATTTTCCCCAACGAGTTTAATAAATTCAATAATACAGGAGCATGAATGCAAGATTCTATTTATCATATGACACTAAAATCGCATTTCATACGCTAAATTTGCGCTAAAACGTCACGATTTCGCCATTAGAAAACGCTACGTTTTAATGGACGTCAACGTATAACGTTACGATGTAATTTGCATATTTAATCCACTAGTGGATTATCGCATTTAATGCATGTCTTTATTACACTCTCAGATGCGACGTCATATGATAAATGAGATATATTGATTAACCCTTTAAGAGCAAAAATTTCTTCAATTTGTATAAACTTTCTTTTTATGAGATATTTTGATTAACCCTGTAAGTGCAAAAAAAAAAAGGGAACAAACTTTACAAATATGTCTGCAAAATGTCAGAAAATGTATTGTCCAAGCTATATCATATAGAGTATACAAAGGGCAAATTCAACTATGAGCGAGAGTTTTTATATTTTTTGAATTTCTCAGATAAACCAGGCCCCGAGGTTATAAAACTTTTTTTATGCTCAACTCAGCTGAGTATGAAATTTCCTCTGCTGATAAATATGAAAATGCCAACTAATGTTGCCATTTTCATATTCATAAGCAGAGAAACTGTACTTACAGTGATTTTCTATTTATCAGCAGGTAAAATTTCATGCTCAGCTGAGTTGAGCATGAAAAAAGTTTTATAACCTCGGGGCCAAGTCTTTTATCTCCTTATATCAGCTGGGCTCTTTGCCCCCACCCATTTTCAGTTTGTATGTTTTATTATATATATAAAAAAAACTCTTTAAAGAATCTTTTGCCTCTTAAAATACTGATTTTTGGCCACTTTTAGCAGCTATCAACATCAAGATTTGACTTTGGGATTCGATGAGGCATGGTGTTACCATAATGTGCATATATATTGGGACACCTGAAAATAATAAATTTTCCATTTGGGGCAAATGGAAAATTTATTATTTTAGGTGTCCCAATACTTAAGCACATGTGTGCCTAAAGTGCTTAAGTACATGTATTGGGACAGCTAAAACCAGTAATTTTCCATTTATCTGAAATGGAAAATATATGGTTTTTAATTGTCCCAAAATTTAAGCATATTAGGGTAATCCATTTATGCCAAATTTCCATTGGCAAAGAGAGCAGACTCTGATCAGATGGCTCTGGCCAGGGTCTTCACTTTTTGCATAAGAAACAGGGGTATTCTCCTAAAAAATAATAAAAATAGACTAAACCAGAGACCACTTAAAGGACTAATAGACTCATCCAATTCTTAAGGATTGAATAGTCCACTGGCCATAAATGGGTAAAATTACCACAAGACAACAGTATCAGGAAAATTCCTTCTGTTCTTAGATTGGGTTCTTGTTCAATCAAGAATTGACGGGCTTCTTTGCACTAGCCTCCACAAAGTATTCTATGTAAACTCGGAACAAACAGTAGGCCAGTAAAGTACAATAATATCCCCAGAAAAAAAAGTTTTTTCACCAATTTGTAGTCATGGTCACTGAAGCCCAAAAATTGTTTTAAGCATTTCAAGACTATGGATATCAGTACAGGAAAACTTTTGATTTCTTTATCAAGAATCGGAAGACAGACAGTCTGTGAGTTAATGAAACAAACTCACTCTTTTGAGAGGAAAAAGTAGGTTTCCTGCATGTTCTCTTCCATGCCTGTTATGAATGTGAGAACAGTGTGACAACTAAAAAAATGGTCCCAAAGGAGGTTTTCCTCTGGCGCAAAAATGGCACAAAACCTAATAAGAGTAGCCATACACCCGAAAGCATGAAGTTTACCAGGGGCCATATTTATAAAACGACTTAAATCGTTGCTATGCTGTTGCTAGGGCTACATTTTTATGAAGGGGATTCACTACAACTATGAAATTTGCTCTGGAGGAACAGTCTAAAAAGAGTGTTCCTCCAGAGCAAATTTCATAGTTGTAGGGAATCTCCTTCATAGAAATTCAGCCCTAGCAACAGCATAGCAACCACTTAAGTCGTTTTATAAATACGGCCCCAGTTTTCACACATTTTTTTTCTTCTCTTTTCAGAAAGAACAGAAGTGACCAGATCAGCCTCAAACAGAATAAACAACACCTATACACAAATTGTGTACCGTGAAACTCCAAGTTCTGAGCTGCATAGTGGACACTTATGCAACACGTGCGGTAAATCCTTTGACTTCAAGTCGCAGTTGGAGAGACATGAAAGAATACATACTGGACACAAACCGTTCAAATGTGAATTTTGTGAGCGAGCTTTTACACAGAAAGGAAATCTGAGATCTCATATGATTACTCATATGAAAAAAACAACTTAAATATGAAAAAAGAACAATAGATGATATTATTATGACTAAAACAGTCTTTGAGTAATGAAATTAAAAGTCTGTAAGACATACATAAGTTCTGTTTGTATAGCTGTGCTGTTTGACTAGGAAGTTTGTTGTGTGACTATTTTGCCGAGTATATAAAGTTTACCATAGTAAACAACAAATTTGTTGTTTACTATTGTAAACTTTATATACTTGGCAAAATAGTCACACCTTTGTTGATGTTCAGTATTATACTGATGCAGACATTTTATGATGTAATCACTTTGCTTGAATTTGTATAAACTTTCGATATGTGGAAATTTTTGTTAAACCCCTAATATGAAAAAAAAACAAAAAAAAAAAACAAGCCACAAAATTTAATTCTGTAAAAAAAAGTTTCACCCAATCTGTAACATTCATGAGAATACCACCACTACTGGACAAATTAAACTATTTTTGTTTTTAGCGCTTAAAAAGTGTTAATCTGATGACATGTAATTGGTCAAAATGATTTTGAAGCAAAGAAAGAGAGATTCTATACAGGCCTTACCAATTGGTTAAAAAAGGGCTTTTATAATTTTCAGAATTCATCAGTTAAACAGAGTCTTTTGTCTAATATCTTATATTGGCTGCTTTCTTTGCCCACGCCCATTTTCAGATTATATATGTGTTACCATGAAAAATGTGCTTTTTAAAGATTTCTTCTGCTTAAACATCAGCACATCCTTTTTCCTGATTATGGCAACTTTTAGGGACTATCAACATCAAACTTTGATGGATGGGTGGACATCTTGCGATTTAAAGTCCTTTTAATAGTAATTCAGCCATATCAGGACAATTTTAGGGTGATAATGGAAGGCTGTGGGCAGTGGAACCCAATTTATCATATGACGTCGCATCTGAGAGTGTAATAAAGCCATGCATTAAAAACGATAATCCACTAGTGGATTAAATATGCAAATTACGTGGTAACGTTATACGTTGACGTCCATTAAAACGTCGCGTTTTCTAATGGCAAAATCGTGACGTTTTAGTGCAAATTTTGCTAATAAAATGCAATTTTAGTGTCATATGATAAATAGAATCTTGCATTTATGCTCCTGTATTATTGAATTTATTAAACTTGTTGGGGAAAACCGACAAGATGCTCGGCAAAGCCTTGCATCTTATCTTTTTCCCCAACTCGTTTAATAAATTCAATAATACATGAGCACTCATGTAAGATCCTCTATATATGTGTTAAAAAGATCTCTGCCTCCAGCAGGCCTTGAATTTGGGACCACTTGATACAGAGCTCTAGATAAGAGGGAGTATTTGATGATAATTAGGGATAATTTTCCTTATTTCTTATTCAAACCATATGTTGTGACCCCTCATCTGAACCGTCTCATCGAGACGGTTCAGATGAGTGGTCACAACATACATTTTTATGGAGAATTAACGAAAAATATCCCCAATTAACACCAAATACTCCCTCTTATCTAGAGCTCTGTCTAAGATAGCAGGCCATTTCTTAACCTACTGTGAGACCGGGGCTTCTATAAAGAATCAACATCAAGATTCGACGTGGCATGATGTTGTCCCATTTATGACTAGCTTCCCATAAAAGGGACCCAGATCAGATGCTGCAGCATCTAATCAGGGTTTACACTGTTTGCATAAGAAGCAGGGGTATGAATTCCAGACCAGTGTGACTCTTGAAGGTAAGAATTTGCACTCATGGGAGTTGTCTGCATTTCAAAAATGGCACAAAACGTATAGGTATACACATACACATACCTGAAAGCAAGGAATTTGACCTGTTTTCACACTTTTTTTCTCTCTATTTTCAGGCAGAAAAGAAGTGACAAGATCAGCTGCAAACAGAATAAGCAGCACCTATACAGAAATCATGTATAATGATACTCTCAGTTCTGGGTCACCTACTGGACATGTGTGTCACATGTGTGGTAAATCTTTTGACTACAAGTCGCATTTGGAGATGCACAAGAGAATTCATACTGGAGACAGACCATTCAAATGTAAATTATGTGAGCGAGCTTTTACACAGAAAGGACATCTGAAGTCTCATATGATGACTCATCTGAATAAAGCAGTCCTTTAGTAATAAATATTGGACATTTGTGCAGCACATACCGCAGATCTTTAGAATTCAGGTGACAGCTAGAGTTGCATGAAAGAATACATTCTGAACACAGGCTATTCAAATACGATATGTGAGCGAGCTCCAACACAAAAAGGCTCATATGATTACTCATATGAATGAATAAATCAGTCCTTAAGTGAGAAATACGTATTTGACACTTGTGCAACACATGTGGTAAATCTTTTGACTTTAAGTAGCAGTCGGAAATGCACAAAAGAATACATATTGGGCACAGACCATTCAAATGTGAGTTATGTGAGCGAGCGTTTACAAAGATCTCATATATTTACTCATTATGAAGAAGTCAGTCTTTGAGGAAGAAATGTTGGACAGTTTGTAACGTGTTGCAAATTTTCTTATTAAAGCTTTTACAAAGAAAGGAAATGTTAGATCACATATGTTCTCTCACGTATGAATAAATCAGTTCTTGAGTAAGAAATATTTGACTCTTACAAGTGCAACATATGTTGCAGATCTTTTGACTGTTTGAGTCGTACAAAAGAATAAATACTGGACAGTCAAATATGAATTTTGTGAGCGAGCAATCTCAGAGAAGATGGTTATAGTTAAAATACTAAAAAGTAACTAAATATTAAGAAAGCTATGAGCAAAGGTGCAGACTCAGACTGCTGATCAGGAGCCTGATCAGTGTTTACACCTTTTGGCATTCCATCTGCTTTTGGTAAACACATTAGTGCATTGAAAACCCCCCAAACTTACTATAGGGTACAGACTCTGGAATGTCCCTTCATCCAAGGATCTGATAAAGTTGTTATGGTTATTTGTTAACTAGCCTGTAATAGCATTAGGAAACAGAAAGCTCTTATACTGCTTGTAAAATCTTTAACATCAAACAGTTTGACCACTATTTCACAGCAGGATGCCACTTAACCAACAGTTTTCACAGCTTATCAGCCATCTGTGTAAACAAACAATTTCATGCTGAAAAGTTCATTGTAGGCTGTGGACAAAAGTGAACTGTTCAATTTTAGAAAGTTACAGTTATTATTGACCGTGTTCCAGTTTTTAGAACTATTACAGTGAAGGACAATGCACTAGTAAGTCAACTGAAATTGGGCTACCCTCTGTGTGCAGTTTTACCACATGTTTACAGTTGGCGTACTATAAAGAAATTCAAAATGTGTTTGTTAAACATTCTGCGTGTGGTTCGGAACTGTGTATTGTTTTCTGTCTACTGTGTCCTGTTAATTAGCCACTCTTTACTGCCTCCTGCCATATTACAATAAGTAGGAAGATAAGAAATACATCAGCTGTTACCCCATTCCATTCGGGATACCCCTTTAAGGGTATCTGGGCAAACAGTTTGGATCCAGATCAGGCCCCACAACTGTGGGGCCTGATCTGAGATCCAAACTGTTTGCTGCCTAGACATTATTTCTACAAGAGTTGGTTAGACCAATATTGTCAAAATATTCTTGATTTTTGAAGCAGACGACAATTTCAGCAGACGACAAAAAATACCCAGAATGCAATGGGTTAAAGTGATTTTTTATCAATATTTGGAGTTCACTTCAGTCAGCAGATCATATCATGGAGAACAAGTGATATATATTTAATTGACTGGCAAAGTGATTTATTTCTCAGTTGGTTGGTTGGTTGGTTGATTTGATGTTTAACGTCCACGGTAAACAACTAAGGTCATGTCGGGACGGTCAGTTAACCTAACCACACTATTCCTGGGCAGGCTTAGACCTCCTAAGCGGTTAACCAGTACTAAGTGCACATACTTTCGCCAGTAACTGACAACTGCCCTTCTTGAATCAGTGGAAGGAGAAACGAAAGTATGTGGCCAGACCGGGATTCGAACCCAGGACCTCTGACTTACGAGTCAGGTGCCCTACCGATTGCGCTACCCGGCCCGGCTATTTCTCAGTTAATTAGAGCTGAAATATTTCATATTCCTATTTTTCTTTTCAAACATTAAGCTACCATGCCAGAATCCCTGCCAACAAATTTGACTGTAACACGCTCCAGTAAAGACTATATTGCTTTTTCTTTTTTCGCTGTGTTTCTCATTTTCTCTGTCAAAATAATAAAGTCCAAATAAACATGGACATGAGACATCTGAGGTCATAAATTAGCCCTTTCGCATGACGTTGCAGAATAAGGCACTGTAAAAGAGTCATATTGTAATTAATATAATTCCTTCTCTAATTTCGAACAGAGGGAACTGTAGGTTTTATTTAAAAGACATATCAAATTCATGAATAATCTTGGATACTTACCCAGCTGTTGTTCCATGATGGAATCATTTGCCGTAAGGTAAATATCTTCACTTTCAGGGGAACCACTCTTCCATTTATAAATTTGTCTCCCGTCTCAATGGGCTCCACTCTTAAAATAAAGAATTTGCTCCCATAGGAGCAAATTCTTTCTTTTAAGAGAGGACCCTTTTTGAAAAGGTTTTGTTATCTGGAGAGGCAAACAAGAAGTCTGAAAGTTGTCTCCCTTGCCAAAAAAATGGCTATAGAAAAAAAAGGAAAGTATACCCTTACACCCTAAAGTAAGGAGTTTAACTAGTTTTCACACATAATTTTTTCTCTTTACAGGAGGAAAAGAAGTGGCTAGATCAGGTGAAAACAGAAGAAACAACCTGTATACACAAATCATGTGTCATGAAATTGTGGGTTCTGGACCACCACCAGTTGTGGGTTCTAGACCACCACCAGTTGGACACTTATGCAACACTTGTGGCAAATCTTTTGACTTCAAGTCACAGTTAGAGATGCATGAAAGGATACATACTGGGCACAAACCATTCAAATGTGAATTTTGTGAGAGAGCTTTTGCACAGAAAAGCAATCTTAAATCTCATATGTTTACTCATATTATGAATAAATCAGTCTTTGAGTAAGAAAATTGAAAGTGAAGAAGACATACATTGTGACGGTTTTGTATATCTGTGTTGTTTGACTGGGGCATTTGCTGTTTGCTATGGCTCTCAGATGATGTTGAGTATTATATTGAAAATGAAAGTTTATGGTGTTATCAGTTTAGTTAAATTTGTATAACGGGATAGCCAATTCATTTAATATAGAACCTCAGCCAGGGCGTAAGTGAGAAAGCCAAATACTGCATAAGAGAAGAAGATGGTTTTCCTTGGGAGCTCCAATTTTTGTCCACCTTTGTTAACCCACTGCATTCTGGGTATTTTTGTCATCTGCTGAAATTGTCGTCTGCATCAAAAAACAAGAGTATTTTGATAATCTTGTAGAAATGATGTCTAGGCAGCAAACAGTTTGGATCTCAGATCAGGCCCCACATTTGTGGGGCCTGATCTGGATCCAAACTGTTTGCCCAGATACCCCTAAAGGGGTATCTTGAATGTACTGTAAAACACTTATATTTGGCAGCAGCATAATTTGGCGGTTTTTATAAATCAACCTTTTGGCGGTTTTTAGTTTTGGCGGATTTGTGATTTCTGAAAAAAAAAGTGATTACATGTACTGCTGACGTCATATGGGCCACTTGAGTACAAGTTCAACATTATCATGGTGAATACATTTTTTACAATTATTTCTATTATTATGTTAAATTTTGCCTCAGAAAACTGTTAAAAGTTAATAGATTTTTTTGTGGTGCTTCTGATTTAATCAGCCTGGCTTATTAACTAATTAGTATGGCATTTCTTGTAAACATTTTCACACTACGTTTTCTTCCGCTTATTGCTTGCTTGGGATCTTCTTTTGTACTAATACATATGATGTGTATCGGCTTTGATATTATGGTATAGGGAATAAATGCTATGTTCAACGTAGTTTCTTCTTTCACGATCATCAAGTTTAAATTGGCGGCACTTTAATTTGGCGGTTTTCTTCTTTTCCGCCAATATCGCTAAAATAAAGTGACCGCCAAATATAAGTGTTTTACAGTAATGGGGGAAGCGATTGGCTAGACATTAGTGAAATAATCTTGAAAGGACCATACGTATAAAACATACTTGAAAGGGCCATAAAACCCAAATAAAATATCATTTAATAAAGTCTTTGCAAATAGCGAGGAGTCGAAATGATTTTGAAGAGAAATTAAAGGAATATCTCTTCAGGCTTTGAGTGAGAGCTGTTACAATTTTCAGCATATCTCTTTTAACAGACTCAGCTAGCGTCTAACTTTGAATGTTGTATTTGTGTCCTCCGAATTCTGATTATATGTATGATGAAATTAAAATCTTTGCTTTTTAAAGATTCACTTTTTCTTAAATGTCAGCATGTCTCTGATATAAGGCCACCTTCAGCCACAATCAACATCAGACTTTGACTTCAGGGTTCAAAGTGCCATGGTTTTAATTTACCACAAGACAGCTCTGTTCTTAAAGAGGACTTGATTTTCTGCTAGTGTCAGACCTGCAGGTCTTAAACTTGTTGGATATTAAGATAAATGAGCCACGACACAAGAAAACCAACAAACTGGTTGTGCGCCCAGTGCAGACTCAGATCAGCCTGGGCATCTGCCCAGTCTGATCAGAGTCTTTGCTGTCTGCATGAAGGTAGCTTAGACCCTTAACTACATTTTAAGCGCTTAGGGAAGACTCTGTTCAGACTAGGTGGATGCCCAGGCTGATCTGAGTCTGCGCTGGGCAAACAACCACTTTGTTGCTTTTCTCGTGCCACGGCTCAAATGTTTCTTGCCTTTCTAGGCAACTGTCAAACCATCATCCTGAGTTGCTCTGGATGAGCTGATGCACTGCTGCCTTCTAATTTGAGCAACAGTGCTTCTGGGTTTGAGGTTATAAAACTTGAGAATAATCTCAAACTCAAAATAAAGCACACTGATTGGCATGTGCTCGGAAGCAGCCAATCAGTGTGCTTTATTTTGAGTTTGAGAATGTACTCAAGTTTTATAACCTCGGGGCCAGGTTGTCCACAGTACCTTATGGCAATTTTCTGAATGTTTCCCAGAAAGGCGTAAACTAGATATTTGCTAGAGAAATCAATTTTCTGCTAACAGCGAGCCAACAGGGTCGAGTTGGGTAACTTCGGACAGCGGGTAAATTCGGACATACCATTTCAAACAGCGAAAATCCTGATGAGAAGACGGCTCGTCTGGATTTTCGCTGTTTGCAATCCAGAAAATCCAGACGAGCCGTCTTCTCATCAGGATTTTCACTGTTTGCCCAGTTAATTTTGTTTTAATTCCAGTCAACTGACATATAAAGGAAACAACATCACTGTCCAAATTTACCTGCTGTCCGAATTTACATGACTTGACTCTACATAGCTGATTTTCTTGGAATCTTCAGCTTTTGGATTTGCATTTGCTTTCATTCACTTGTTTTCTGTTTACAGAAACTGGAGAAACCTCAAGCTTAGCTTCAAGTACCATTTCTCGAATTTTGAATGATGCAAGTCTCAGTTCCAGTGCACTTGGACATATATGCAGTTTATGCGGAAAGTCTTTTGCCCGCAAGTTTACCTTGGACAGACACACCATACTACATACTGGTTACAAACCATTCAGATGTGAAATTTGTGATCGGACCTTTACACAGAAAGGGCATCTCAAATCTCATATGATTACACATATGAATAAATCTTGAATAAGAAAGCTGAAAAGCATGAAATACAGTGGAACTCACAAAAAGTATCCCAAGTAAAACAAACATTCCAAGATGTGATCAAACTGCACATATGTGCAACCTAATGCTCAGAGTTGCTACTCAAACTGCACATATGTGCAACCTAATGCTCAGAGTTGCTACTCAAAAACTGCACATATGTGCAACCTAATGCTCAGAGTTGTTACTCAAACTGCACATATGTGCAACCTAATGCTCAGAGTTGCTACTCAAACTGCACATATGTGCAACCTAATGCTCAGAGTTGCTACTCAAACTGCACATATGTGCAACCTAATGTTCAGAGTTGCTACTCAGCTGCACATATGTGCAACCTTATGTTCAGAGTTGCTACTCAGCTGCACATATGTGCAACCTTATGTTCAGAGTTGCTACTCAGCTGCACATATGTGCAACCTTATGTTCAGAGTTGCTACTTAGATGCACATATGTGCAACCTAATGCTCAGAGTTGCTACTCAGCTGCACATATGTGCAAACTTATGTTCAGAGTTGCTACTCAGCTGCACATATGTGCAACCTAATGCTCAGAGTTGCTACTCAGCTGCACATATGTGCAACCTAATGCTCAGAGTTGCTACTCAGCTGCACATATGTGCAACCTAATGCTCAGAGTTGCTACTCAGCTGCACATATGTGCAACCTTATGCTCAGAGTTGCTACTCAGCTGCACATATGTGCAACCTTATGTTCAGAGTTGCTACTCAGCTGCACATATGTGCAACCTAATGCTCAGAGTTGCTACTCAGCTGCACATATGTGCAACCTAATGCTGATAGTTGCTACTCAGGTGCACATATGTGCAACCTAATGCTCAGAGTTGCTACTCAGCTGCACATATGTGCAACCTTATGCTCAGAGTTGCTACTCAGCTGCACATATGTGCAACCTTATGCTCAGAGTTGCTACTCAGCTGCACATATGTGCAACCTTATGCTCAGAGTTGCTACTCAGAGTAGCAACTCTGATCATCAGGTTGCACATATGCGCAGCTGAGTAGCAACTCTGAGCATTAGGTGTTTGCTCACATCTTGTATTGTTTGCTTTGCTTGGGAAACTGTTTGGTTTTTAATTTCAGTGGATAAAGCATGCATTATAACGGTAATCATCAAATTTGTTGTGCAACAAATACAGGAACTGTGGCCAAAAGACTCCATTGTAAAAACAGGCAGTAATAGAGCTGTTGGCCAACTTCTGGATGGAATAACAAAAATAAGATGCATGTATGATCTTAATGACATTTATGTTGTCAATGACATCAGTAAAGTGTTTCTTCTTTAGACGGTTTTCTTTGTGTGTGTATTCACAGGGTATAATCGATTCCGCCAATTTCCGCTTAATGCAGAGACTGTACATCATATCTGGCTTCTGCCAAGACTGTCCACGAACTCTTGCTTCCTGCCAAGACTTCTGTACATGATAAATGGCTTCCTGCTGAGACTGTCCACGTGATTCTGCTTCCTGCCGAGGCTCTCGGCAGGAAGCAGAGTCATGCAGACAGTCTCGGCAGGAAGCCATTTCTCGAGAACAGTAGTCTCTGCAGGAAGTAAGAGTTTGCGGACAGTCTCTGCGGAAGCCAAATATGATGGACAGTCTCTGCAGGAAGCGAAAATTGGTGGAATCGATTATACCCTGTGGTATTCTGTCTTTTATCATTATGAACTCTTCTGACAAAATGGAAAACGATGTCTTCTAAATGAAAACAATGAATGAATATACACAACCCTGGTTAAAGGTAACATATTTCACATGCTGTCACAGACAAACACAACGAAACACAACCTTTGTCCCAGTGCTAATATCTTTATGCAGTGCAAGAAAAAAAAAATAATACAGGAAAAAAAGAGTTCTTTAAGATATATGTACGCATAGGAAGCGGAAAAGTAGGAAGGGAAGCCACTTGTCATTTGAAGGTTTATCATCATCTCACCTCAAAACATAGCACTTAGTTTCGCTGTTGGTCTTGTAGTGTTAGCTGAGTCGTCCACCAAGTCAAACAACCAGTCACCCATCCAGGTACTAACCACGATCTCCATTGCTTAACTTCGTGAAAGAGTCATCCACTCTACCCGCGTCACCATAAAAGCCGGCTTCTACTGCAAGGCTGTAGAAGTGTTTATATACCTAAACCCGTTACAGTCTTTCTAAATGTGAATCAGTGCATCAGGTCATCCATAGCACCTTAGGATAATATTTGACTGTTACCAAGAAAGGCATAAATTTGTTATATTTAAGCACATTAGGTATACTGTTGCATAATTGCTAAAGAAAAAACTCTCACTGCAAACACGGGGTCAATTACATCTGATGCTTGCTGATTTTCTAAGCGGGAACCTTCATCCTGTGGATTTAGATTTGTTTTCATTCATTTGCTTTTCTATTTACAGACAGTGAAGAAATGTCAAGAATCTGGTCAAGCAGAAGCAGCAACACCCTTACTCAAACTGTGAATCAGGCAAATTTGAGTTCAGAACCACTTGGGCACGTGTGCAATTTATGCGGAAAGTCTTTTGCTCGCAAGTTTACGTTGGAAAGACACAGGACAACACATACTGGAGATAGACCATTCCGATGTAAAATTTGTGATAGGGCTTTTTCACAGAAAGGAAACCTCAGATCTCATATGGTTACCCATGTGAATAAAAACATAATATGAAAAATGAGCTGCGTCACAACAAAAGCAACAAAGTGGCATGTGGGCTGAATGAAGACTCAGATCAGCCTGGGCATCCACCCAGCCTGATCAGAGTATTTGCTGTCTGCATGGAGGTAGCTTAGACCCTCAGCTACCCTATAAGTCCACAGCAAAGACTCTGGGCATCTGCCCAATCTGATCTGAGTCTTCACTTGGCGCACATGCCATTTTGTCGTTTTGCAACTCAATTGTGAAAAACATACCAACAGCCAAGGAGTACACGATTTTCATTCTTTTGTGAGTGGAGTGTGGAAAGTGGTTGTTTCAATTCTGGATCATTGCATTTAAGACTACTTTACACAAGAAACCCAAAGAGACTCAGAAAGGATTTTAACTACTTAACCCTTATTTGCTTATTAGATATGTGGATTTTGTCAATACAGACCTTAAAAGTACATCAGTGTTCAGCTATGCTATTGTTTGTTTTTTTGTGTGTGTTTTTTTTAAAGGTAAATGGATATGCTTTCATGGCAAGCAAATCTGCAATTTCCATATTTATTTCCTTTCTGGATCCCAGCAGGCACATGATGTCATAATGACATCATATTGACATCGTATCGATGTTGATTTGACGTCATCATGTCGCATCAACATCAATATTACGTCATTTGGACATTGTTATCAGCAAGGAAGAGGGATTCATTCTTAAAGCTAGGAGTGGACTATATAAGGACGATTAACTTCCAAATGTCATTCTGTTGGACGGACACATGGCACCAAGTGCGTGCAACTATGCTTACATGTATACCCCTGAGCTACTTGGGACTGTCGTTAGGAGAATTGAATAGAACAGAACAAAAACGTCATTCTGTCTCTTGATCACATAGTATCAACACCTCCAATCAGCCAATGAAATTATTATACATGTAACTAGTAATTCTGGTCCACTGACTGGCCAAATAAATTTTCTCACCTTTACCTGTACAGGCAAGATATGCTATTGCTGGGAACATGACCCCCCTGGCAGAGAAATCCTGCCTTTAAGTGAAAAAATGTGTTCCCCTTAGAGCAGGCCCCATTTTGAAAGGGCTTCATTGTTGAGGGTTACAAACCAGAAGTCACAGAAGAGGTATGCCTTCAAAACATGTTAGAAAAACTTGGAGATGTGCCCATACACATTATACCATATTAATGCTATTAAATACCCAGGGGATGTTGCATTTTACGAATTGGGGACATTGTTTAGAGCCTGTGGTGTGGTAAATCAGCTACTGCCAAAGGTCTCTAATAAGCAGTGGGTATTCTTGCAGAGGAAGCGACGCGACTATTTTTTCCTCTAATTTTGCTCTCAGTAACGCCTCCCTTTTGTAAAATGCAATGCCCCTGGGGGAATTTAATAGGATTAATACTGTAGCCTATCCCATATGGGTAAAGCCTAATATGTTTAAATACATACTTTGTGCTAATCTCATATAATGCTTAGCTTTTAGTTGACACAATCAGATTGTGTGCTGAAACATATTTACAACAAAAACTTGTAGGGGGAAATACAAAAAGTGCAAAAATCATTATGTGACATTGTTCTGTCATTGTCCCATTGTGCCTGTCGGTCATTTACCCAATAAATACACTGGTTGTCGTCACCTGAGCTACTTCACCTTTCCAAGCCACACCCATATTGTCATTAAATGGTTACCTGTTAGTGTATAACTGGCCAATACAATGTCACCTTAGCCAGTGAAACAGTCCCACAAACAAAATTGCACGTGTTCAATGTCCCACAATAAGTCTGTGATTTTACCTTACATTAAATGGAGAGATGTACACTTGTATAAAGTAGTCATGGTTTTGATAAGATGAATTAAGAGTTATTTTGCTTATTCTTTTAACCCTTTAAGCACTGAAAAGCAGACAATAATATTTACGTCTACAAAATTTTAAAAAATGTTTCATGCAAGCTATATCATAGTAAGAATTTAAAAACTAGAAGGCATACAGTGTAGATCTAGATGAGGTGGCTCATCATGAGCCACCTCATCAGGATCTACACTTTTTGCAAGTTCTGCTATTTTCGTCACTGGTGTTTAAAGAGTTAATGTTTATTGTACATGCAAGACCATTTTATCATTTTAACAATGTTTTAAATTTCAACTTTCAGGTATGGATTTTGAAATTTCTGAGACTAATAAAGGACAGAAAAGTGTTATACATGACGGTTATGCCTTTAGAATGTATGCTGTGATGAAAAGAGGTGACATTTCTTGGCGATGCACCAACAAAAACTGCAAAGCCCGTCTGAGAACAGATGGTGCCATGACCTTGTTAGTCCTGATAAACATGGAACATAACCACATTGGAAAAGGGAAAAGGTAGAGAGACAGCTATTACGTGTCCAAGTGAAATGTAAAACAACTGACTTACTTGACTTCTAGACCCAGCAAAATCTTTTGGAATGAACTCTATAAAATAATCTTTAAGGACATAATTCTTGGTTATTGGGTGTCATAATCATATTATGCAACAGTCCAGTGACACTGCTATTTCATCAAAGGAAATACCCTATCTCACATGGGCAATGATGTAACAGGTCAAAAAACCATTATAGAGTGGTACAATTCTTTTTTTTCATTTCTTTCTCCATGGCCGCACAGACTTGCTCCATAGTGCCACTGCAAGAAGTTATATAGAGTGGTACTACTTTTTGGGTTACTTTATGTATCCCTTTAAGTATATAAGCGCCCTGAAATCTGTGCGTATGAAACAAGCAAATGATATGAAATCTGTGTTTTCTTAAAATTAAATCTGGGCATATGATATACATGTACTGATCTATGCTTTCATAAAATGCATTTTTACCTGTAATCAGTGGCCAGTTCTGCTTATATTGATATATAAGCTTCGGAATCCACTAATTGTTTATCAATATAAGGTCAAGCTAATCTTAACACCTCTCAGATGGTGTGTCTTGGAAGTTTTATTTCTAGGTACAGTCAACTCTTGATATCTCGAACACTAATATCTCAGAGTACTGTCTTATATCAAAGTAAGTAAGTAAGTAAGTAACGACTTTATTTATCGAGGGTAGCTCAGTTGGCCAAAGCCAATCTTGCCTGAGGCCCTCAAAGTATATAGTTTGGACACATTTCAGATTTTTTTTTTTACATTTCAGCTGTTATCTCAAACTACAAATGTACTGTCAAGTTAAATGGTTAAAATTTGCAAACCATGTTCCTAAAATTCACCCATCTGTACACTCTGCCTTTGAAATAAATTCTGAAGAAATAGAAGTACCATATTAAGCCTAATAAATGTCCCTGATCTTATAAAAGCCCCCTGCTTCTTTTACAAAAATAACGTTATATTTCCTTGCATGAATTCCTGTTTGCTTCTCTGGATAAGGTAGCTCTTTGACATGGGGTCTACTCTTAAAGGAAAGAATTTGCTCCTGTAGGAGCAAATTCTTTCCTTCAAGAGCTAACCTCTGCTAAAAAGGGAGGCAAAACTAATAGATTTGCTTCCTCTGCAAGTATACCTGATACTGTTTATTAAGCGTATTTGGCTGTGACCGATGTACTACACTTAAGTCTCAAAATAATGCCCCTGCACCCTTACTTTCATCAAATGCAACACTCCTGGGGCATTAAATAGGATTTATATGGTAGGCTTCTCGGCTTCTATGGAAGCAATAAAGGGTCAAGTCAGAGAAAAGAAAAAAGCAGAATTGCTTTAACTGAAGTTGGCAAAAGTTTTACTAACCTTATTTTTCTATTTACAGAAAGAACA
The DNA here is from genome assembly GCA_963989385.1 of Ctena decussata. Lineage (NCBI taxonomy): Eukaryota > Metazoa > Mollusca > Bivalvia > Lucinida > Lucinidae > Ctena > Ctena decussata. The sequence continues at coordinate 54,419,391 of OZ022509.1, forward strand.
AAAGAGCCAGTATCAGCTCAGAGTAGAGGCAGCAGCATCGCCATGCCAACTAACCCATTGCATTCTGGGTATTTTTTGTCGTCTGCTGACATTGTTGTCTGCATCAAAAGTCAAGAATATTTTGGCAATATTGGTCTAACTAACTCTTGTAGAAATGATGTCTAGGCAGCAAACAGTTTGGATCTCAGATCAGGCCCCACGTTTGTCGGGCCTGATCTGGATCCAAACTATTTGCCCATATACTAAAGGGGTATCCCGAATGGAATGGGCTAAAATTGTGTTTCATGAAAGTTTGAGTTCTGGACCACTTACAAGACACTTATGCAACTTATGTGGAAAAACTATTGACAGCAAGTCAGTGCTAGAGATGCACACCAGAATACATACTGGATCTAAACCATTCAAATGTGAAATTTGTGAGCGAGCATTTAGGCAAAAAAGGAAACCATAGGGTTCATATGCTGCTTACTCAGCATGAGCCTAAGTCAAATCTGGGATAAAAATAAAAAAAATAGAAAACTATACAAAAAGATAGATTTTTACTCTCAGGGGTTAAAATAAACACTAATCCATTGGTCAGGGACCAGTGGATTTTGTGCTGGACCAGTTGCGTTTATATGTAGCTGGTCCTCAAAACCAGTTGATTTTTTTGTATTATGTGAAAGGGGATTACTTAGGACCATGAGTCGAGCTGGCAGGATCAACTCGGCCCAGTTTCAACTGGTCCTGTAGACCAGCTCTGATTCAGGCCTTAGTTAAAACCCTGAACACTTCCTCATACATCTATGCAGTTTTACCAAGGCTTTTGCTCTTAATGTGGTCAATGTATATGTGCAACAAAAGCAGAATCATTTAACTCTATTTCAATGTACAGACAATTATAAGACTACACTTTTGAATTGTATACATAATATATTTCCAAAAAAATGACCAGTGTGTGACTATATACCGTATCTAATAAGAAAATCAATATTATCAGAGGTCAGTGGTGAATTAGAATTGGACTTTCAGTATCAAAATTTTTACAGAGGTGAATTAGAATTTTACTTTTAATATCAAAATTGTGACAGTTGAGAATTAGAATGTTAATCTCAATATCAAAATTGTGACAATGGTGAATACGAATTTAATGTTCAATACCAAAATTGTGACGGTGAATAAGAATGTACCGGTAACTTTCAATATCAAAATTGTGACAGTGGTGAATTAGAATTTTGCTTTCAATATCAAAATTGTAATGGTGGTGAATTAGAATTTTGCTTTCAATATCAAAATTGTAACGGTGGTGAATTAGAATTTTGCTTTCAATATCAAAATTGTGACAGTTGAGAATTAGAATGTTAAACTCAATATCAAAATTGTTACAATGGTGAATACGAATTTAATGTTCAAAACCAAAATTGTAACAGTGAATTAGAATGTAACTTTCAGTGTCAAAATTGTGATATTGTGAGTTTTTGTATTATCAACACATGTCTTTGAAAATATGCAGGGGTCATCTAAATACTGCATTACTTTTACTTTTGGGTCTACTTGTATTTGGTACTATGGGGTTAACACACTGGTATTGGGGAATATTGACCCAAGTTTGGATCTTGAAGGATTTGGGCTTGGGAGTGTCCACGTTCATGTCCTTCTGTATCCCATCTAGGGACAATCCTTCCAAACAGCAGTATGATGCCTCCTATTGTATGGCTGTAAATATTTTGCACAGTTTTAATATTATCTGCACATTTCTTTGATAATTTGTCTTTAGGTGGCAAAATAACTGATCAAATATTACAGTAGAACTTGGATTAGGTAACAAAATAACTGAGCAAATGTTACAGTAGAACTTGGATGGCTGGAACCCTGATGGCTTGTTAACCCTGCTTGACTAGAACTCGTCCCTGGGTCCCTAGAGGTCAATTTATAATATTTACACTTGCCACTGACTTCCCATAGGTAAACCTGTTAGAGCAACTGGCATCATACACCGATGAATTACAGTTGATCATGTGATGTTGTCATCAAGCGACGTCTTATGTAAACAAATGTCTTGATTGGTCCATGTAATATTCGACTGATGCCACGTTATGGCGACGGCTATTTAACATAATGGTTGAATGCGTTGTTCCTATCTTTTCTTCCATGCATATTTTGCATAATCTACATTAAATTACCATGAAAACAGCACAGGAATGGGCCTAAAAATAAAGTGTAAATAAAAGAATAATACGGTAATCTAATTTTTCAGCGTTCATCGTGTGAAGAAGCCAGTGGTCATCGCTAAAATTCTAGACTTTAGCTCCACCCACTGGCTTCATCACACAATGAACGCTGAAAAATCAAAAATCAAATTTCAATTCTTAATAGAAACTAACCCTGGATGGCTTGAACAACCTTTGGCTGTAAATAATTTTCATGGTCCCAAGCCTGTTCGAGCCATTGAAGTTCTACTGTATATACCTAGTTCCATGTTATGTTATGATACGAGACGACACGAGAAAACCGACAATGTGGTTGTGCGCCTAGCGGAGACTCAGATCAGCCTGGGCATCCGCCCAGTCTGATCAGAGTCTTCGCTGTCAGCATGAAGGTAGCCTAGACCCTCAACTACCCTTTAAGTGCAAAGCGAAGACTCTGATAAGATTGTCTGGATGCCCAGGCTGATTTGAGTCTGCGCTGGGCACACACCCACTTTGTTGGTTTTCTCGTGTCGTTGCTCATATCTGTTCTTCACTTTTGTCTTTTGCAAGTTTGTTGCAGTCACGTGACTCACAGAGCCTTACTGTCCATTGTTCAGCTTTAATTTTTCTTTTAAATTTTATCAAAATATTTCATAATTATGTAATAAATGTGACATATATTGCTGTTTCTTCTTGTAATGACCTTTTGAGTTCACTGCTAACTGCTAAAATTTGAGCCTTGATACAACAAAAGCAACAAAGTGGCATGTGCACCTAGCCAAGACTCTGATCAGCCTGGGCATCCATCCAGTCTGATCAGAGTCTTTGCTACTGGCATGGAGGTACCAGTAGCTTAGACCCTTAGCTGTGCTTTAAGTGCACAGCAAAGACTCTGATCAGACTGGGCGGATGCCCAGGCTGATCTGATTCTGCATGTGGCCCACATGCCACTTTGTTGGTTTGTCATATTGCAGTTCATTTGCTCTCATGGAATCGTCTGCCTTTGCAGTTGATCAAGTAATTTCTGACTTTGTTTTTTTTTTTTGTCTATTTACAGAAGGAATGGAGGATCCAAGATCAGCTGCCAGTGGAGACAGCAACACCCCAACTCAGTTCCCATTTCCAGCAAGTTTAAGACCATACATACATTTTTGCAATACATGTGGAAAATCATTTGACTGCAAGTCAAAACTGGAAAGGCACAACCGAATACATACTGGAGACAAACCATTTAAGTGCGAAGTTTGTGGCCGAGCTTTTAACCAGAAAGGAACTTTGAAGTCTCATATGCTTACCCATATTAATAGTTCAAGTTCCGAATAAGACAGAAAGGTCAAAAAACAATATGCATGTACACCAGTTTTCTTATCTGTTTAGTTCAATTATGGATTTAACTGTTTGGATTATGGATTTTACTGTTTAGAACATGGATTTTTTTGTTTGAAATATGTCTGTACATCCAGAGAGATTAAAGCGCTGAAAAAGCAGACAACAAAATTTAGATCTGAAATATTTAAAATGATTATTTCGTAAGAGCAATATCATATTGAGAATTCAGAGACTAGATAGCAAATAGTGTAGATACAGTTGTGGTGGCTTATCATGAGCTGTCTGATCTGGATCTACACTGTATGAAAATTCAACTTCATTTTGTTGTTAGTGCTCTTTGAGTGTGAAGACTGTGATGGCAGGTCTTAAACTACCCGGTTAATGTTAGTCAGTAAAATTTAGAATCTTTTCAGAAGTTGAGGTAATGTCATAGTTAATTTTTTTTAAAGATTTGATTCATTTTATCCAGCGATGTACATTTCAAACATTAAAGAAATGAAACAAACAAGTCACTGAATTTCAAAACACAATATCTGACAGATTAATGCTTCATTTGAGATTGGTCCTTTCCTTTGTTATAAGATGAGGGTTTCTCCTCCGAGTCAGCCCAAAAATCTAGATTCATCTTGTAAGACTAGATTTTTGGGTTGTTTTGGAAGAGAAAAAAAAGCACTCATCCAAGCTAGTCCAGGTAGAGGCATCAACTTGAGTTTGTGGAAATCCCAGGATGGATGGACAGGCTAGTGTAAGTCTCTGCTGTTTGCATATATCCTAAGGAATCATTATGTCTGACATGGTTAGTATCTAAGTACAACAATTGTTTTGTTTACACTTTATCTTGTACTTTTGCACATATCCTAACTGTATACTGTCTGCTCTTTTGACAGTAGTAACATTTTGGCCATTTCTGTAATCTGTTATTATTTTAAACAGACGAGGATGTCTTTTTAGTATTATTTGAATCTTTATTGTGCACTGCAGGTATATTTGTCTAGATATTTAGGATTTTCTAACAGACATAACAAGGGCTACATGTTACTGTTTTGTCAAAAATAAAAAATAAAAAAAAAAGAAAGAAAATATTTAAATATGTACATAGTTTCTAGTATTTGTTGTTCAGGGAAGTGAACAGGAAGATAAGAAAGTTGTTTGCCTTTGTCAAAATGGCGGGAAAACACAGAGAGGTACCAAGTCACCTTAAATAACAAAACCCGCTAAATCCCTTTCATGACAGGCTTCTTTTGGCATTCAAATATCAGTAATAGTCTAAAGTGCAGGCACCTGTTGTAAAAAATCCTTACAGAAATATGTGCCTGATTATAAAAGATTACTTGTAATATAAAGCAAACAAATGAAATAATTTATTACTATTATCATTATTATTATCATTATAATTATAAATTTTATTATTATTATCTTAGCCTTCAAAGATTATCAGTTTAGATATCCCATATTAAGGGATTCAATTGCAGTTGCAGATATACAACCATAAACAGCAGTTGCAGATATACAACTTAAGCAGAGTTCTTCATTAGTAGTTTTGACTTCAGAGCCCAGAGTGATTTTTTTTCTTATAAGTTCAGGCATAGTGTTTCAACATTTAGAAATTATAGTTATACCATATTTGCCATTCTGCTTGTTTATTTTTGACACATTGCTTGTTAGTTTTGAAATAAAAAATAATTATAATGGAAAAAAAATATTGCACTGTTTGAATAGTGAAGCCGTATCCCTGGTGAATGAATATCTGTTTGACATAATATCTGCACTCAGATTCAAGTAAAGGTGATTGGGTGCAATCTGAGAAGAAGTGACTTTACAATATACACTTATTTAGGGGTTTCTCATTTATCATTATTGGCTACAATTAAAAGCAAAGAATTGGTTCAGAAGTAAATTTTTTCTGTAAGAATGGACCCGGTTTTGTCACAGTGGGTTTTGTAAGGGCTGCATCATCCAGGACAGCAAACAGGAAGTTATCATTTCCATATTTAAAATAATAAAATGTTAATTTTAATATTAGCATTAAAAAAATGGCAGAAAAATAATTTTTCTGCCATTTTTTTAATGTTAATATTAAAATATTCACTTTAAGATGGATATACCTTCAGCTTCAAGGGAGATCACTCACATCTGTAAAATTTTGTCCCTCTATCCAAGAGATTCCTTAATAAGGCTTCTGTAAAAGAAAAAAAGGACAAAAATGTTCTCATAGCTGTCAGATCTTTCAAGAATATCTTCGTATGTCTACACTTTATACCACCCTTACCAGAAAATGCCAACTTCAGCACGAAATATTTCGCAGTGAGCAAGGTCTACATTAGTGTGTGTGGTATAAAATAGTTATACCATGGTTTGTCCTCCTGTACGGGAGATAATCCACTTGCTAAAGCTAGTGGATTATCTCCTCGTACTGGTGGACAAACCATGTTATACCATGTCCGCCTGTACGGGAGATAATCCACTCGCTAAAGCTCGTGGATTATCTCCTCGTACAAGTGGACAAACCATGGTATAACTATTACTTATAGCCATCTATAATGCTACAAGGCTGTCATATTAATATTGTTGCAGAGAAAATTACACAGTCTGTACTAGAGCTCCAGACAAGAAGGGTTAACAGAGATAATTTAGAGATAATTGAGCCGTGACATGAGAAAACTAACAAAGTGGTTGTGTGCCCCGTGCAGACTCAGATTAGCCTAGGCATCCCTCCAGTCTGATCAGACTCTTAGCTACACACTTACAGGGTAGCTAAGGGTCGAAGCTAGCTTCATGCGGTCAGTGAAAACTCTGATCAGACTGGGAGAATGCCAAGGCTGATACGAGTCTGTGCTGGGCGCACAACCACTTTGTTGGTTTTGTTGGCGTGGGCTCAATTTCCTTATTTTTCTATGAAAACATACATTATGGCCCCTCATTTGAAGTGTCTAGCTTAGATGGTTCAAATGAGGGGTCACAATATATGGTTTTATGGAATAATAAGGAAAATAATCCTATAATTATCCCTGTTCTTCCCTCAGTTCCCTCTAATCTTAATGTTATTTATTATAATATTTATTCACTTATCTTATTTATTACTATTCTGATTTCATTTAAAGACAGGACTTCTCTGGCAGGGGGTCTGGTTCCCAGCACAAAGCTATCTTACCTGTACAGGTAAAGGTGTGAAAATTTATTCAACCAATCAGTGAACCAGAATAATCAAACATGATAATTTCATTGGCTGACTGGAGGTGTTAATGCTATGTGATCAAGAGAAAGAATGACACTATGGAAGATAATCCTCCTTGTATAGTGCCACTCCTGTCTTTAAGCTCCGCAAACAAATATTATTTAAGTTGTCGCCCCTCTAAAGTAGGATTTTATAGTAAAAATTGGCATATATCTGGCATATGCTAACCAGCTGAGTTTTTTTCCCTTACTGATGCTAGTTATTTCATCTTTTCAGGTTCTGTAAATGTTAACAAGCAACAAACAAAGCAGTTGCCTTGGGTGTGTGGATTGTGCGGGAAGGATTTTCAGTTCAAATCAGCTTTAGAGAGACACAACATAAGCCATACTGGAGCCAAAGGATTTTTCTGTGACACTTGTGGACGTGGTTTTGCGAGCAAGCAAAATTATCAGTTTCATAAATTCTCAAAGCATCATTAACTACAATATTCACGTACATTGTACTTGGCATAAGCTCTAGAGCCTGGACTTGGTTGTTCAAAGAATTGTTAGCTTAAAAACATCCTTAGCAGTGCTCCAGATAAGAAGGGGTAACACAGATAATTAAGGGATAATTATCCATATTTCTCCACAAAAACATATTTTGTGACCCATCATTAGAACAGTCTCCTTGAGACCGCTCTAATGAGGGGTCACAACATATGTTTTCATTGAGAAATAAGAAAAAATATCTTTGAATTATACTCAATACCCCCTCTTATCTGGAGCTCTGCATTAGTCAAGGATTCCTTAAGTCTTTTAGAAATACATGTTAAACATTTCATTGCTTTCCTGTAGGGATAAATATGATTTCTCATTTTGTGTTCCATTAATTATACCCCCCACAAACTTGTTTGAGGGGGGTATACTGTTTTCATTTTGCTTAAAAGTGACTATCTGGGAAGCTGACATTGATAGCTCAGCAACTGACAAAGCTACTGAATTAAATCAAACACCTTTTAACTCCTTTTATCCGGAGCTTTGTATTTGCTTGTGCCGTTTTATGCAACTAAGCTGTTTCAACAAAACATTTCACATGAGTTCACATGAGTTACAGTACCAACTAACAGCACATCCTTTACAATGGTATGTGATTTGAGCCACGACACTAGAAAACCAACAAAGTGGTTGTGCGCCTAGCACAGACTCAGATCAGCCTGGGCATCTGCCCAATCTGATCAGAGTCTTTTCTTACCGCATGGAGTTAGCTTAGATCCTTAGCTACCCTTTAAGCGCATAGCAAAGAGCCTGATTAGACTGGGCAGATGCCCAGGCTGATCTGAGTCTGCACTGGGCACACAACCACTTTGTTCGTTTTCTAGTGTCGCGGCTCATTTATCTTTGTTGCTATGATGGTCACTTGCCAGATGGTCCCTTTAGCATGACACATCACAATTATAAATGTAATTACATTTATAATGTGTTTCCTCAGTTTCACACCGGGTAGGCGGCAATCGAAAACGCACTTAACAGTCGATTAACACGGACCAAAAACAGCGTTTTCGATTGCAAAACAGGGTTTTCCATTGCAAATTAGCGACAATTTGCAATCGAAAACGCTGTTTCTGACTGTTTTTGATCCATGTTCGTTGATTGCACGAGTGTTTTCGATTGCCGCCTACCCGGTGTGGGTTTGTTTTCCATTGATACAAGATTTTAAGCAGCCTGCGAAACCACACAAAGATCTACATGTTTATGTGTTCACAACAGAATATTCTTTCTACAATATTTTTTTTCAGCATAGATTGTTACACTGATTACTTGTACATGTAATAGTTTAACTACACAATATTATGAAGCAGCTATCAGAAACAAATGAATATGCATATGATTAATTATAGAAACAATAATAGAAATTTGATATCGAGTTGGACAGTCATGCATGACCAGACAGCAAAGACCATTCTCCTAGAAGTGCTGTCTGATCAAGGTGTACACTGTTTGCTATTCAGCCAATACCGTAATGTGTGCATATATTGGAACACCTGAAAAAATAAATTTTCCATTTGGGACAAATGGAAAATCTATTAGTTTAGGAGTCCCAAAACTTAAGCACATTAGGGGTACTTTTAGACATATTGCTTGGACAAGTGGGATTCAGGGGCGGATCCAGGAATTTTGGAGAGGGGGTTCGAATTAGCTGAAAAGGGGGTTCGATTTGTGCAGTTTGACCAATTTTTTCTTAATTTTCCAATGAAAATAAATAATTCAGGCTGAAGAGGGGGTTCGTTTGAACCCCCCGACCCCCCCCTGGATCCGCCTCTGGGGATTGTTGCACCACACAGTTAAAAATGGTGGTATGTATTACCACAAAAATTGTAAGGGATTGGGACAGATAGGTCTGAGCAAACAATGCAGAACTAGATGGCTCCTGAAGGAGCAGTCTGATAAGGGTCTACACTGTTTGCCATTCCACCTGCATCTCTTGGATGCATTAATTCATTGTTAAACCAATTTGTTCAATTTTTAGATCAGTCACTGTAATTATTTTAGGTGTCCCAATAATTAGAATTTTTATCTCATGCGAAGCAGAGGCGAGACTTATGTATTGCTTTTCCGGTGTTGGCGACGGCACAAATTTGTCGATTTTTCGCGTTTAGGTCATAAGCACTGACGGGCGAGACACCGCATGACGGGGAATTCTTGTTACAGTACTTAAATCTGTCAAGATTTTTATTTTCAGATATACATGTGCCCAGGCTCTGCTCTAAGAGAGGAAGACCCATAAATACACTGAGTAGAAAAGTACCAATATGTGACATATGTGGCAGAGTGTTCCCGACCCCCTCAGCTCTGAGGAGACATTACCTTGTACATACTGGAGAGAAGCCTCACACATGTGTACTTTGTGGCCAGACATTTGCTCTTAAAGGGAATCTCAAAGTGCACATGTATAGACACGGGAATAAATCATAAAAGGAAAACATATGCCACGCATGTGTGAAATTTTTGGCCGGACATTCGCTCTTAAAGGAAATCTCAAAGTGCACAACGTTTACACACTGGGATAAATCAGGGAGAGAATATGCCACACATGTGAAGTTTGTGGCCAGACATTTGCTCTTAAAGGAAATCTCAAAGTGCACAACGTTTACACACTGGGATAAATCAGGGAGAGAATATGCCACACATGTGAAGTTTGTGGCCAGACATTTGCTCTTAAAGGAAATCTCAAAGTGCACAACGTTTACACACTGGGATAAATCAGGGAGAGAATATGCCGCACGTGAAGTTTGTGGCCAAATATTTGTGCTTGAAAGAAATCTCCAAGTGCACCTGGTTACAATTGGGATGAAGAATAGAAAGAATATGCAACACATATGTGAAGTTTATGGCCATACATTCATGCTTAAAGGGAATCTCAAAATGCATTGTAATTAAACACTGGGATAAATCATGGAGAGAATACACCATATGTATGTGAAGTTTGTGGCCAGATATTCACACTAAAAGGGAATTTCAATGTGGTTAAACACTAGGATATACCATAGAGAGAATATGCCATACACGTGTGAAGTTTGTGGCAATTTTTTGGCAGGCAGTTTGTGGAATCTCAAAGTGCATTTTGGGATAAAGAAAGAATACACCACACACAAGATTTTTTTTTTTCAGACGTCTGTGCTTAAAGAAAATATAAAATTGCTCATGGTTAAATACTGGGATAAATCAGAGAAAGAATATGCCACACACGTCAAGTTCGTAGCCAGACTGGCCAGAGATTCAGGCTTGATGGGAATCTCGAAGGGCACTTGGGATAAATTATAGAAAGAATATTCCACACGTGATTATTTTTTATCAGAACACTCCATCCAATTTTACAATTTTTGAAAGGAGGTTTGAACAAGGTCGGTAAATTAAAATATGGTTTAAACCTACAGCTCAGAGTTTAACTATGCATATGTATGTATGAGTCATGTGGGTGATGTGAGGGAGATGTGGGGATTGTGAAAAAAAAACTTTTTAGCAATGTTTTTAACCTTTCAGTTCTCCTGCTTTTAACTATGAGCTTTTTTTTCATATTTCACCATCCCCCTCTTTTTTAACTTTTTTTTATTTATTTTTCCTTCATATTTCATATTTCAGCATGACAGGGCACACACAGCATCCTAAAATGTCTGTGAGGGCGTAAGATAGTATTTACTGCAGAAAAGAACTATATGAGCCATGACAGGACAAAACCAACAAAGTGGTTGTGCGCCCAGCACAGACTCAGATCAGCCTGGGCATCCACCCAGCCTGATCAGAGTCTTTGCTGTGAACATGGAGGTAGCTTAGTCCCTTAGCTACCCTTTAAGCGCTCAGTGACAGGTCTGATCAGACTGGGTCACTGGGCAGATACCCAGGCTGATCTGAGTTGGTGTTTGGCGCATAGTTACTTTGTTGGTTTTCTCGTGTTGCGGCTAAATTATGGAGACACAATATCCAGTTTAGAATGGCTTGATGATATAACCTTCAACTGCTCGTCTGAGATGAGATGATCTCCATACACCCTAAACTAACATGAAATTTATTTTATTTATTTTTTCCATATCATAGGATCTGTAATTTATTCAAAGTTAACATGAGAATCAAAACAGAAAAAAAAATAAATAAAAAAAAAAATACCATTACTACAACAGTGTCTTTGCAAAATATGTCCCATTCATTGTATGCTGCCGTCACCTAATCAAATTTTGCATCGCATGTTTTTATGTCAAGTTTTACTTAAGTAGGTAATCTTATAGAAGTGAAAAACAATAGACATAATATATGTCAGGGAACATTGATTTGTACAAATACAGACATTAAATATTATGTATAATTGTCACACCTGGTTTACTATGTTTTCAAGGATGTTACAAAACGAAAAAGAGCTGTTACGAAACAAAAAAGAGTCATAGTTACCAAACAACCTGATGACCAGGTTGTTTGGTAACTATGACTCTTTTTCATTTCATAACAGTCCTTTTTTGTCTCAATAGATGAATAAAGCGGTTATTACTTCTACTATTACCATATTTATTATATAAAAAGTACACATGTTCAAATAAGCACACATTTTGGTTGTTTTGTTAAGTTATGTTACCTTGTTATTCTTTTAAATGCCAAAAATGACAATAGTTGAATTCGCAAACAGTGTAGATCCAGCTGAAGCATCTCATTCCATCTGGATCTGCACTGTTTGCCTTCTAGTCTTTGAATTCTCAATATGATATATGGTAATGTGCATATATTTTGGGACACCTAAAAATAACAAATTTTCCATTTGGGACAAATGGAATATTTATTATTTTAGGTGTCCCAATACTTAAGCACATTAGGGGTAGCTAGGACAAAACTTTTTTGAAGTTTTGCAAACTTTAGTTTTGTCGTCTGCCTTTTTAGCGCTTCTTTGATACAATGCCATGCTAGTGTATTCCAACTGATTGTGTTGGATTATTTGGGGTAAATGCTGTACTGATATTTTTTTCTTTTTATTTCAGAATACCCCACAGCTGCAGAACTGCTGATGAATATGCCTCCTGTTAGCACCACCTTTGACCCTACCCACAAGAAACAGTACCCGACTGCTACTGAAATGTTGATGAACCTACCACCCGGTGGCACCTCTGTGGCTCCAACTAGCACCACCACCTTTGACCCGTCACTCCAGAAACAGTTTCCCACTGCTGCAGAAATTCTGAGGAGCATGCCTCCTACTAGCACCTCATCATTTGACCCTTCTGTCCAGAAACAGTATCAGAACATGCATACCTGTGAATTCTGCCTGAGATGTTTTCCTTTCAAATCCAAGCTGGACGAACATCTTCGGACACACTCGGACAATAAACCTTACCAGTGTTCGGAATGTACAAAGGCTTTTAAACACCAGACTTCTCTGAAGCTTCATGTATTGAAACATCATAGACATGCCAACATTTAGGTTGAACCAGGCCCGAGGTTATAAAACTTGAGTAAATTCTCAAACTCAAAACAAAGCACACTGATTGGCTGCAGCCAATCAGTGTGCTTTATTTTGAGTTTGAGATTATACTCAAGTTTTATGACCAAGGACCCAGGGTGTCCAGATGTAGTGGAGACCAAATTCTGATTGGTCCATCCTTGAGAAACTGACATCATAAAACCCTTTCTTGACCATTGGACTTGTCCATACCTATTATTTGGATGAGCTCATTTATGGTTTTAGGGGTTCTGGTGAATGTTTTTACTTTTATTGTATTTTGCATTGAAATTCTTGCAAGTCTAGTAGGCAAACAGTGTTGACCCTGATCATCTGCCGCATTCTGCGGCATCTGAACTGGGTCTGCACTGATTGCATAATATGTCCCCAAAAGTGGTTTCCAGTTTAAAAAGGGTTGACTGTACCCCTACCAAAATGAGAACCACCTGTATTTGACATTCGCTGAAAGTGATTGCAACAGCTATCTGAATATGGATTCTTATATTAGTTTTTGAACACCTTCAAATCTATGGTCACAATACCATTCTTCAGTAGGGTAGAGTCGGGTAACTTTGGACAGTGGGTAAATTTGGACATACCATTGCAAACAGTGAAAATCCAGATGAGACGGCTCATCATGAGCCGTCTCATCAGGATTTTCACTGTTTGCCCAGTTAATTTTGTCTTAATTCCAAACAACTGACATATAAAGGAAACAATGTCACTGTCCGAATTTACCTACTGTCTGAATTTATCCGACTTTACCCTAAATAAGGTATGTGGCTATAGTCAAATGTGTACTTAGAGACAATACACGTACTGTGAACTGCTTTCAGAGCCTAGGCTGTTAATGCAGGCTGAGATAGAAAAATCTCAGAAAGGGATAGTCTTGTACACTTCAGGTATAAAAAGAGAATTCCTCTTCCCAAACAGTTCCAAAGATATAGATCCATCTTACATGGATCTAGATCTTTGGGATTGTTTTGGAAGGGAAAACCCCCTGTCTTGATAGCTGGAGAAATATGGTGTAGGAGCAGAGCTCTAGATAAGAGGGAGTATTTTGTGATAATTAGGGATAATTTTTGTTAATTCTGCATAAAAACATATGTTGTGACCCCTCATCTGAACCGTCTTGTCGAGACGGTTCGGATGAGGGGTCACAACATATGGTTTCGATGACAAATTAGAAAAATTATCCTTAATTATCATCAGATACTCCCTCTTATCTAGAGCTCTGTAGGAGGCATAGAACTATAAGTGCACATATTTTTACCGCTATATCTCTTTGTTTGCTTGTTTACAAGAGCTGAAAATAGCTATAGAAGCTTTCAGTTTCTATTACTTGTAAAGCTTCTCTACCCTTCTATGACCATCAGCTTTTCTCTGATGCTTAACCTTTAAATTGATGTTCTTCAAGACATGAGCCGTGACATGACAAAGCAAACAAAGTGGCATGTGTGCCCAGTGAAGACTTAGATCAACCATGTCTGATCAGAGTCTTCACTGTCTGCATAGAGCTAGCCCAGGCCCTTAGCTACCCCTCAAGTGCACAACAAAGACTCTGATCAGACTCGGTGGATGCCCAGGCTGACCTGAATCTTTGCTGGGCATAGATGCCACTTTGTTGGCTTTCTTATGTCGTGGCTCATATAATACTTCGTTGAAATGTGCCCTTATAAGAAAAAAGTTTACTACAAGTATTTGCCTCCATTTTGAAAAAGTTAAGCACACAGGGTGCTAGTAAGGTAGATTACGATATGTAAATTTTAAATATAGAATGTTCATTCTGGGTATTTACATTGATAAAAAAATTCACGAACTTTTTAAAAGTAAAACTTTCACAGAGACTTCCCTATATGAGCCTGACATGACAAAACCAACAAAGTGGTTTTGTGTTCAGGCCCCGAGGTTATAAAACTTTTTTCATGCTCAACTCAGCTGAGCATGAAATTTTACCTGCTTATAAATAGCAAATTACTGATAAGTCCAGTTGTTTTCATGCTCAGTTTAGCTGAGTATGAAATTTTCTCTGCTTATGAATATGAAAATGCCAACATTAGTTGGCATTTTCAGATTTATCAGCAGAGAAAATTTCATGCTCAGCTGAGTTGAGCACGAAAAAAGTTTTATAACCTCAGGACCAGCAAAGATGCAGATCAGCCTCGGCATCTGCCCAGTCTGATCAGAGTCTTCGCTGTCCACATGAAAGTAGCTTAGACCCTTAGCTACCGTTTGAGCACTTAGCGAAGAGTGTGATCAAACTGGGCGGATTCACAGACTGATCTGAGTCTTTGCTGGGTGCACATGCCACTTGTTGTTTTTCTCGTGTCGTGGCTCATATGCAGTTGTCTGATTCTAGTCTGTGAGAGCAGCTTTCAGTCTATCCCAGAAACAGTCCTGCAAATTGTCATCTCCTGGATATTCTATATGCTGTTGATCTTTGATTATTCTCATGGTTGTAAGTGGCAATTTCCTTTTCGGTACCTCTTCAAGCATCAGAACGCACAGCAGATTGGTTCCTGTCTTCTGTGCTTTAATCCCGGCAAAGTTCATTTCGTAAATGCACCATTTATGTTTTAAGTAAGACTTGGACATGATGATCAGTGTCTTCTTGCTTCTTTCTATTGCATCGATTATTATGTCACTGATTTCTGCAATTGGAGAATCACGATCTCGGATATGTAGCTGTAATCCTCTTTTGACTTCAAGTTCTTCATATATTTTCTGACGAATAAACCCGCTGTCTTCATCTGAATATGACACATTGACATCCTTATATTCTTTCTCTTCTGTTCCGATGGCTTGGTAACCTTTTTTTCTAGATTTTGGAAGTTTTTCTTTATATTTTGCCATGTAATACATGTAAAGCAGATTCCATCTGAATCGGTAAATTATGGCAGTGGCAGACAGACAAAAGACTAGCACAAGGGCTGCTGTGCTCATCACAATGGTTGGTGTGTAATTGTAGCACTCCTTGACTAAGCTTTCATAAATATCTTTAGCATTGTTTAGATTGACTTGTTTCCTGTTTTTCAAATTACAGACATATTTTTCTATATGTGCAAACCGTACTCGCGTTTCTGTCATCCACTTCACAAAATCTATGTTTGCACAGTCACATCTGAAGTTATTCCCATGCATGCTGACAGTTATATTTCTAGTGACTGCCTGCCGATCCAGAACTTCTCGAACTGACTTGCTAATCGTTTCCAACTGGTTATCCCATATATTTAATTTTTCCAGGTCATTCATATGTGAGAGATCCACTTCGAATGTTTTTAGAAGATTATGTGCCAGAAACAAGCTTCTAAGGTTTTTTAAACCAGCAAAAATATTTGATGGGAGTGTACGCAATTTATTGTCTGAAATTGATAGGATTTCTAGCTTGCCCTGATTACGAAATAAGGTCCCGTCTTTGTCCTTATTTAGTGAAATGTCCAAGTAATTCAAGGATAAATTCAGTGCAACTAGGTTTGGCATGTCCTGGAAAATAGTTAGATTTAGACTGTTGCAGGAATTCCATGACAAGTCTAAACGTGTAAGGTTTTCAAAACCTTTAAATGGCCCATACCAGGCATAGTAAACATTTCTGCTGAGCGACAGTGTTTTCAGATTATTTGGTCGCACTAAGGTCTTGGCGTAAAGTGCCAGGCGAAATTTCATGTTACTGGCATCCAGGAATGTCAGGTTTGTAGGGAGAGGTATAGGCAAACCCCTCATCCACCCAGCTATTGTTCTTTCCACCAGTGCTTCTACTGCATATATATCTTCTGTGTTTTCTGTCTCTGGTTGTATGTCTTCGTCCACACCTGAATGTCTTTTAACAGCATGGGAGGTTTTGGCATATTCATTTTGAATTTCTTGTTTCTTCTTTGTGAAAAGATTTAAATGATCATGTTTGCTTTTACCACTATCAATACTGTCAATCTTGTTTTGCCTTTCTTTATCTCTGTTTGAATATTTGTCTGTTGTAAAAGAATGGACTTTGTCTCTAGTAGCAAGTTTTACATGGTTTACATCCAGAAATCTGTTTCTTTTAAATCGACCTGTAGATTCCTCTCCAAAGTCATGAAGGTAGTGATTTCTGTTTTGGTCAGAAATTACAAGTTTATGAAGGCTACTAAAGTTTTGTAGATGTAGAATGAGTTCTACTATGTAGTCAGCGGGCAGGATGATATTATCTCTAATGGAAATGGTTTCAAGAGATGTTGGAATGAACTTGACAGCTTTTTTCTCAATAGTGGCAATTCTGTTAGACTCTAGGTACAACTCCTTCAAATTGAGGTTTGTGAAGCCCTTTAGGTTGTCTTCTGTAACTGTAACACATGATCCTAGTGTTGTGTGTACTTTGTTGAGTTTTAAAGTTGAGATTTGTGTTGATTCCAAACCTTTTGATATATTTAGCATACAGCTGAAGGTCAAACGTTCATTGTAAGACACATCTAAAGAAAGTAAGTTTGTAAGGGGCTGGAATGTGTTGGCTTCAATCGTTTGGATCTCACAGTTTGATAGGGAGATGTTTGAGATTGTTGTATTAGGAGGGAAAAACATTGGTGTCAAATTTGGTAAAAGACACCTTGATGGTCCCTTTCTTGTAGTAAAATTAAGTACTTTCAGTGAGCGTAAATGTTGGAAAATGTCTTTATCCAAGTTCTTTTCTGGAATACCATCTAAAGACAGTGACAGTAGGTCTGGCAGATCTTTTAATGCTTCAAGTCTGTAGTCCTCACCAGAATAATCGTAACGTGTAAAGTTCTGTTGAATGTTCAGATATACAAGTTTGACTAAAGGTTTGAAGATACCAGGTTGAAAACTGGAAACATTGTAGCGTATTGCATTATTTCTCAGAGACAAGTAGAGCAAGTTTTGTAGTCCGTCAAAAACCCCGGCTTTGAGTTCAGTGAGATCATTACAGGAAATATCTAAGGAAGTCAGACTTGTATAATTAATAAACTGTTTAACAGTTATAGTTGTAATGTGGTTTAGACTTAAATCCAACACGAAGGTATTGTTTGGCAAATTGGTTGGCACTGCCTTTAAACTGACATTTTTGCAGTCAACAACTGTTTTTTTCTTGGTGAGATAAGTCTTTTCCTCACACTTGCAACGTGGCTCTCCAGGACATGGTTTATATGCCTGTGGTCCAGAAAGAGAACTGTACATATCCCATAAATCATCTGTTTGGACTGTGCCTATAGGTAGATTGGCAGCCAAAAAACATGGCCATATTAGAAATTGGGTCCACATTCTGGTATTCCAGTAATCAGCTGCCAAACTGCAAAATGATAGAAAAGAATAAAAATAATAAGTCCAAGAATAGCTGAAATTTGGGGATTACAATAGAGTTTTACTTAACCCAAAAAGCAGACGACAAAATTTACGTCTGCAAAAATTTCAAAATATTTTTCATCCAAGCTATATCATAGTGAAAATTCTAAAGACTAGAGGGCAAACAGTGTAGATCTTATCTGGATGAGGTGGCTCATCATGAGCCGCCTCATCAGGATCTACGCTGTTTGCAAATTCTTTTATTTTCGTCACTGGTACTTAAAGTGTTAAGCAAGGAAACTGTTTTCCACCACAGCCAATAGTCTTAGACTGCTGAATTTTAATTCATCTGATGGTTTACAGGGAATAACAAGATATGGCAAAGAGAAGTAATTATTATGTAAAGATTGACAGTTGAATTTGAACCAGTATGGTAAAGAGAAATAAATAATTGCTCTTCTTAATGCACTAAAGCTCCTTCAGACCTAAGTACATTTTCAATAACAAAGTTAATTATTTAGATGTTTGCGCTTAAAATTCCCCTTTGATCTTCCTTATACAAACACTTATTTAAAACAGCATATCACTCTTCTTTTGTATTCTTAATTGTAGAGACCAAAAATAAGAAATCTGCTAACTTTTAGGGAGATACATTATTTCAAGAAATCTGAAAATTGGAACACACAAAAAAAGTACATAATTGTCCTATAAATGAAACCTAAAAATGAAACAGTTCGGTTTTACCATTAAGTAATGCAGACAAAAGATGCAGATGGAATAGCAAACAGTGAACACCCTGATCAGACTGCTCCATTAGGAGCAGTCTGATCTGGGTCTGCACTGTTTGCTCATACCTGTCTGTCCCAATACTTAGAGTAATTTCGCTACTTTCCTAATCCATACCTGTGTGTTATCTCATGTTCTTTCATTTACTATTTTGAGCTGAGTGTGTCAAATAATTTATATTCGGTGTCCAATATAAACAGGGAAGTTAAGCCACCATGGTTTGGGAAATCTTCGGAAAACCCAAGACCACTCAAAAGTAATAATGCTTTGTTTGTTTGAAATGACTTATGGATCTGTATGAGATGGATGGGTGGCTTTAGATTTTTTTGTCCTTTTCAATGGTATTTCAGTCATGTCAGGACAATTGGATGGCTTTATATTTTTTGTCCTTTTCAATGGTATTTCAGTCATATCTGGATGATAGGAGGGTGATAATGAAAGGCTGTGTGCAAATGGAAATCTGTTTATGGTTGAAAAGATTTCTGCCCCTGGCAGAGCTCGAACCTTGGACTGCTAGATCAGCAGGCCAGGATTTAACCTGCTGAGCTACTGGGGCCTCTCATCTGTATGAGATTTCCTTTAACTCTTTCAGCACCAAAAAGCAGACGACAAAATTTACGTCTGCAAAAATTAAAAAAATACCCTGTCCAAGATATTGAGAATTCAAAGACTGAAGGGCAAACAGTATAGATCTAGATGAGGCGGCTCATAATGAGCCGCCTCATCAGGATCTACGCTGTTTGCGAATTTTGCTAATTTTGTCACTGGGGCTTAAAGAGTTCAAGTTTCACCTAATTTAAATTATAGTGTTATACGAGTAAAACAGAATGTAACGTTAGAAGTTGAAAAGAAAACTTGAAAAAATAGATAAAATCCCCTTTGTATTCAGGCAATCTGTCTTAATCCACAGTACAGAGACAGGTCAGACAGCTTATTACTGGACTGACCAGGTTGTGCTGTCTTAGTCTACTTTTAATTTTTCGAGGTGTACCATATGTAAACCCTTCAACATTTTCCACCCATTTAGCTTACCTGAGCCAAAGGCTCATCAGAGCCCTAGATAAGAGGGAGTATTTGGTGATAATTAGGGATAGTTTTTGTTAATTCTGGATAAAAACATATGTTGTGACCCCTCATCTGAACCGTCTCGACGAGACGGTTCAGATGAGGGGTCACAATATATGGTTCAATGAGAAATAAAGAAAATTTTCCCTCGATTATCATCAAATACCCCTCTTATCTAGAGCCCTGGCTCATAGGACTGTGCTTATAGTATTTGCAGGCCTCTGTTGTCTACTGTACGCCCTCTGTAGTCATCTGTCATCCACACTATTTTAAACATCTTCTTCTCTAAAATCACTAAACCAAATCCATATTTCATGTGGAGCCTCCCTGGGTCAAGGGAACAAAAGTTTGTTCAGATGGTCTTGGTCACTTGACCAAGATGGCTACTATGCCCATACATGATAAAATCCATGTAAAAATCTTTTTCTCCAGAACTGAAACGCCAATGACTTGTGTGTAGCATTGGTGACTCAGACCTAGTGTGTTCAACTGCTGACCCTGCATTGACCTTGACCTTATTTATGGCTAGGTCAACATCGGTATTTGTTATGCTTTTATTAGGGAAAATGCTTAAACAGTGGATTTCTCAGAAACTATTAAAGCCTAATATATAATATTTGGTACATGATTATGGTCAACAAAATTAGTAAATGAAGACATAATATTGCTAAAGGTCAAGATCATTCTTTGACCTTTGTTCAAGGTCCCTGAGATTCTGTCTCCCATAAACATTTTTTAAAAAAAAAATCTTCTCTTCTGAAGCCATTTGGCTGATTGAAGCCATATTTCATGTGAAGCCTCCCTGGGTAAGGGGAACAAAAGTTTGTACAGGTGATCTTAATGTTAATGCAATATAAACCATGTATGATCTTTATTATTGCATAAATTCAACCATAGCGCTTGAAAAAATGGAAACTCTTTGGACACTGTTTTTTGGCCTCGTCGCCATAACCTTGCTGATTCCTACACATACTAAGCATTTCTATAAAAATCCTTGTTTCAGGCCATGGTCAGCAATTGTGATTTTTAGTCCAACCTTTAGCAACAGTTCACAAGTCAAAATCATTTTCACTGAAATTTTCTTTCAATATGGCCTGCACTTCTACTTTTACAATATCTGAATCTGCAATAACTCTTGCATACAAGTCATTTATAGATATCTCAAACTGCAATTTTGTTGCTTGTTTCTGTAATGATGGAGTATTGCCCTGCAACCTGCATAGAAAAAGTAGCAAAGCTGATCATTAAAGCATGTGAATTGCCTTGTAAGTACATTGTTTTGTGCTGTTAAAAACATGCCAGTTAATAGCATGTCACACTGATATCTATGCAATAAATATGCAGTAATATGGGATAAATAGAGGATCTTACATGCGTGCTCATGTATTATTGAATTATTAAACGAGTTGGGGAAAAGGATAAGCTGCGAGGCTTTGCCGAGCATCTTAACGGTTTTCCCCAACGAGTTTAATAAATTCAATAATACAGGGGCACAAATGCAAGATTCTATTTATCATATGACACTACAATCGCATTTTATTAGCAAAGTTTGCACTAAAACATCATGATTTTGCCATTAGAAAACGCGACGTTTTTATGGACGTCAACGTATAACATTACGACGTAATTTGCATATTTAATCCACTAGTGGATTATCGTTTTTAATGCATGGCTTTATTACACTTTCAGATGCGACGTCATATGATAAACATTCATTATTCAAATCAGAAATTTGCTGTGCCCTTAGATTTTGAAGGAAGTTGAATTCATTACAATACACTCAGGTGAGGATAAACCTTGAAAGTGCTAAAAATGAAAACAATTGAAATTGCAAACATGATAGATCCAGATGAGGTGGCTCACAATGAGCCACCTTATCTGAATCTACACTGTTTGTCTGTTTGCCTTAAAGTCTTTTAATCAGTTTGACAAATTTTTTTTTTTAATTTTTCAGTCGTCAACTTTGTCGTCTGCTTTATGGCCCTCTATAGGTAAAGGTGTGATTGGTTCTAAATAATGTTGTTATGATACTTGTTACTGATAGTAAATTCTTGTCTATTGTTAAACAAAAACCCCATTTCTGTTTGCATATTTGTTTCTCTTGTTTATGACAAAAAACAAGGAAGGAAAAAAGGAAGGGAAAAACAGATACTATTGTAGATAGCTGGGTCAGTTCATGAGAAACTACCTATTAAGGTGTAAGATTACTTACTTCCTTCCCAAAATTTAAAGAAAAGAATTTGCTCCTAGGGGAGCAAATTCTTTCCTTAAAAAGTTGCCCCCCCCCTCCATTCAGAAGGGATGCAAAAATGAAAAATACATATCTTTTCTTCCCTTTGTTTGTTTCAGAAATTTTAAAATCCATAGTTAAAAAGTGCTTTATACATGTAAAATAATTCTTAAAGTGTCTAAAACATCTCAAATCTTGTTCAGTTTGAAGAAAATAACAGCTTTTAAGCTGCCTAAAAAAAGGTTTGAGAACAGGTAATACGGGTAACTTGAGCAATATTCAGAGTAATTATCTTAGCTAAATCCACGCATTTGACTTCATGATTTCTCGCTCTTTTCAAACAAGGTCAAGGCAGTTCAGTTCAGTTCAGTTCAATTCTTTTATCGACGTTACCCAAGTGGCTCAACGGTACGTAACCATAGTTACACACACTTTGCGCCGTGTGTCCGTCCAAAAGGTCAATGCATGTTTTCCGCGCTTTTGATATATGCGCCATACAGTCAGCCTTTCAAGGTTAATAGGTACAGTTTCAGTAGAAGTAACTGCACCATTTCCTTTTTTAGCTCACCTGAGCCTTTAGGTTCATAAATGAGCTTATAGTAAAGCCAGGTATCCGCCATCCATTGTCAACATTTTCAAACGTCTCCTCTGAAACCACTGGGTTTATTGAAGCCATACTTCATATGGAGCCTACTTGCGTTGGGAAAACAAAATTTTGTTTGCGGGATCAAGGTCACATGACCAAGATGGTTGCCATGCCACCCCTTTAAAGATCTTCTCAAGAATTGAAAGGCCAATGACCTTGAAACTTTGTAGGTAGCATTTGGGACTCAAGCCCATCATAGTTTGTTCAAATGATGTCTGTAGGTTGACATTGGCCTAATTTATGACAAGATCAACTTTGGTATGTTATGCTTTTATATGCTTAAACAGTGGATTTCTCAGAAACTGTTGAAGTCTAATTATAATATTTGGTGTATATGGTTAACTTAATGACCAGATGAAGATATTATGTTGCTAAAGGTCAAAGTCATTCTCTGACCTTTGTTCAAGGTCACTGAGATTCTGTTGCCCATCAAAATTTTCAAACATCTCCTCTGAGGCCACTTGGCTGACTGAGCCATATTTCATATGGAGCCTTCCTTAATCAGGGGAATGGAAGTTTATATAAGTAGTCATTGTCACATGATCAAGATGGTCACCATGTCCATATATGGTAGAAGTCCTTCGAAAAATCTTCTTCTTCAGAACCAAAAAGCCAATGACCTTGAAACTGTAGCAGTATGGCCTTTAGCCCATGATAATTTGCTCAAAATGACTGTAGGTTGACCTTGACCTAAATGTGGCAAGGTCAACTTTGGTACATTTTATGCTTTTATACAGGAAAATGCCTAAATAGTCGATTTCCCAAAAACATTTTAAGTCTTAGGTATAATATTTGGTTTATATTGTTAACTAAATGACCAGATGAAGATATTATGTTGCCAAAGGTCAAGGCCTTTCTTTGACCTTTGTTCAACTAGCTAGGTCACCGAGATGCTGTTGCCCGCCAACGTTTTCAAACATCTTCTAAACCGTAAGAGACACAAAGCTCATCCAGACAAAGTTTAGCAGTATTAAACTCAACAAGATAAAGTTTAGCAAAAATAAATTTGTGGCAAAACAATTATTATCTTCATGTAATGAGAAAACTACGACTATAAGCAGTTGCAAAAACTTCATTTTACAGTATACAGCTTTTGATGTCATATTTCAGGCCCTGATGCAAGTACCTACTCAAAGACTCGCAGTGTTCCTGGCAACTACAGTGTCACACCAGCGATGGACAAGAGCCGCAGTGTTCCACTTCACGGACACGCTTGCAGCATATGTGGCAAGATATTTGCCTCCAAAAGTCATGTGACGGTACACATGCGTGTACATACTGGAGCTAAACCGTACGAATGTGATGTTTGTGGAAGAAAATTCAGCCAAAAAAGCAACTTGAACACACATAAACTGGTCCATTTTATGTAAACAGGAAAATGCAGTTGTTGGTGGAAGGATATACTGCCACAGGGGATTACTCTAACCTGCAAGTGTTTTCCTTCTCTGTCCTAGGGAGATACAGGGAGTGTGTGATGTGTGTTTTACGGCCCACCAGCACAAAAATGCTATTTCATGCCCCAGGAATTAATGGAAGGTGTATGGATATTTGAGAACTAACAAAGGGGTTTTGCACTCAGCGCAGATTCAGATCAGCTAGGGCATCCACCCAGTCCAATCAGAGTCTTGGCTAAGCGCTTATAGGGTATATATTTCTAACTGTGGACATGCTCAAATTGCTATGGTAACAGGTATCCGGATACCCACGGGTAATAGGAACTTGGGTACCTGGGTACAAAATCTCTACTCTAGTTAGATGCAACACCCTTAGTGTATGTCTGCATGTGCAAGTACTTGTGGGTTTGCACATGTGCCTGTGTGTGTGTTAGCAAAATATTCACTGTTGCATTTAGCTCAATAATACTAGTTTGCCAAGTCAAAGGAGCCCCGGTAGCTCAGTGGGTTAAGCGCTGGCCTTCTGATCGAGCGGACCAGGTTCGAGTCCTGCTTGAGACGAGAATCGTAAACGGGGTTCCATTGCACACAGCCTTCCATTATTACCCAACCATCGTCCTGATATGACTAAAATATTGTTAAAAAGGGGGTAAAATCACAAGTCATCCATCCATCATCTATTGCCAAGTCAGGTTTTTCTTGATTGCTATTACACAGTAATAATGTCTCCCTCTTGCTCGAGACTTTTTCTCAATATGGCAGTAAAGCTATGACTAATAAAACCATGATGGCTATTGTGTTTTTTTGATTACAAGACTTGGTGTTTTCTGTCCAAAACAGTCTCAAAGATCTAGATCCATCTTGTAAGATGGATCTAGATCCTTGAGATTGTTTTGAAAGGGAAAACCCTAGGGTCGAGTTGGATAATTTTGTTTTAATTCCAAACAAGTGACATATAAAGGAAACAATGTCACTGTCCGAATTTAAGTGCTGTCCGAATGTACCTGACTTGACCCTATTTTATAGCTGAATTACACTAGACTGATATGCATGTACACATTTGCTGTAATTTAGAAGGATAACTCTTTAAGCCCCAGTGACGAAATTAGCATAATTTGCAAACAGGGTAGATCCTGATGAGGCGGCTCATAATGAGCCGCCTCATGTGGATCTACACTGTTTGCCCTCTAGTCTTTGAATTCTCAATATGAAATGTCTTGGACAAAGCATTCTTTTAATTTTTGCAGACGTAAATTTTGTCGTCTGCTTTTTGGTGCTAAAGAGATAAACTGACCTAAAAAACACAGAACTCATGTTTCCAGGCTGTATCGTCAGACAAGATGGGGTGGTTGTGGTAAAGCGAAGTTGCTGGGTTACTTCCAGTGCCGGGTGTCCTACTAATTTGGATAGTGGTAGGGCAAGGGCCTTGCTGTACTTGCAGTAGGTGTGGGTGGGGGTTGTTTGGACATTTTTTTTTCTACCTTATAGTGCTTATAGTGTCTCTCATTTTCTCTGTCTATTGGAGATGGCTTGATGTAGACTGAAATACCCAAAACAACCAACAAAACAAGTCACAGAGGAAGGTCTTGAAAAACGCGTTTATCGCATTAAATTAAAATGATTTTTTTTCGTTTTCAGATATAAGGAGCAGGGTATCCAGCATGCTCAACCAGACATACAAAGAGTTGACATTTTCTTCCAGTACATCAGGGATGATAAAAAAGCCTTTTAGAAGACCACAGCCATGCCGCTACTGTGAGAAAACTTTTCCGTCCGCAGCTCACCTCAGAATGCATGTGCGTGTACATACTGGTGATAAGCCATACAGTTGTGAAATCTGTGGGAAAAGTTTTAACCAAAAAGGAAATTTAAGGAGACACTATGCAGCTATTCATTAGGAAAATGGAATCTAAGATTGTACTTCACAGTGTAGACAGACCTGTTAAATGTGGAACTTGTGTTATACAGTTAACTCCCAATATCTTTAATTCAAAGTTCATCTACAACTACTTATATCTCAAAGTAAATTTTCTGGTCCTAGAAAATTTATTTTGGGATACCAGTAGTTTGAGATGACAAGAATTGAAATGTATAGAAAAATGGGAAATGTGCTTTAACTGTGTTTATTGGTATAAGAAGATCCTTATGAGATATAAGTGTTTGAGATAATGAGAGTCATTTGTATATGAAACTTAAAGAGAAACACAGCTTATCATACAAATGATATACTGTATTCAATCTAGTTATTGCACATGCCCCTGTAAGTGCACATCATGGTAATTTTTATGGCATTTGACTATAAGCGCACAATTTTTTATTAGTTTATCCCTTTGTTTGCTAGTTTACAATAGCTGAAAAATGCTACAGAAGCTTTCATTTTTCATTTGTGAAGCTTCGCTATCCTTCTATGACCATAAGCAGCTTTTCTCCTATGTTTAACCTTTAAATTTGTTTCCTTGAATATATAATAATTTGTCGAAATGTGCACTTATAAGAAAGAAAATTTACCTTAAGTATTTACTGCCATTTTGAAAAAGTTAAGTGCACAGGGCGCTAAAAGGGCCGATTACAGTACATGTAATGTAAAAATCTGTTCCACACTGAGAATAGACCTGGAAAATGTGAAATCTGGGAGAAATTTAAAGAGGCACTAAAAAATTCATATGGACAATGACATATCTAAGATAGTGCTCCATAGTATGGACAGACCTTACCAATGTAGAATTTTTGTGTTACAAATGTAGCTTTATGCATAAAGTGCAAAAATTGCAAATATTGAATTGCAGACAGCTTAGATCCAGATGAGGCGGCTCATCTGTATCCTCTATACTTTTGCATTATATCCTTTAAATTCTCAGTATGTTAATGCTTTGACAGACATTTTTTTTAAATTTTGCAGACGTACATTTTGTTGCGCCTTTGTCTTTTTTTTCTTATCTTTTGGCACTTTAAGGGTTTAGGAAGAACAGACCTATTATGTGGAAGACATATTCTTTCACACCAGATAAGGATATCCATGTGCTTCCCCTGTACCTACAAATCTTATCTCACCCATGTTATCTCACCCAGGACAGGATAAAAATCATGAGCATTCAACGCGTTGGTTTTATAGGAGCTAATGTATCTGCGTCGTCAAGTGGCGTTGGCGTTTTAGATGATAACGTAATGAGGACGGCAAAATGACGTCAGTTAATGCATGCCAGACGTTGACGTAAAGAACCGAATGCCGGTCGTTGAAAGCGAAGCCTTCTTTTAAAAAATCAGACTCAACACATTACACACTGATTAGTGCAGACATGCTTTAAGTAGCAGAGCCAATAATTAAAATTAAAAATGTTTCTGTGAGAGTTAATGGATAAAGTTTTATATGAAAAGAAAGATCTCATAATAAGGATTATGGATATATAATTTTCATTCTGGAAATGGACTTTGTTATTAAGAAATTTGGATTTATTTGATCAGATTCTTTGTTCATTATTGGAACCCCTGTGGATATACACAGTGTTGTAGTACAAACTGATAATGGCTGACAGCTCACATAATTCCAGTGGCCTGATTGAATCCACAAACTCTAGCATATATACCTTGGATGAACCTACCAAATCAAAAGCTCTGAATGAATCTGCTGACAACAGTAACTTTACTAACCTATCTCAGGACAGCAGTATTCAGCTTACTGACAGCAGCCATATCTTTGAAGATTTTTCTGGATTTTCCGAAGCTGATCAAGAGTCAGATGTGAAAGACCCTTTCAACTCTATTTTCTATCATGTGATGCCATTGAAAGACAGTACAAATATTATCTTCTATAACAGACCATTGTATAATAATATACTGTCTGTATTGAGCAAGGAATTTGGCTTTCCAACAAATGACACCAGGAAATTTCAAATTAAAACTCATGTGGATGGCAAGAGATGTTTTATTCGCATCGACAAGGATGTGATGTCATTGTGTGCCAGTGGACCAGGTCATACTTTCTGGAAGGAGCACAATTTTAAGAAGCTATCAGAGAATATGTATAGGTGCTTTATTAGAGATACCAATTCTAAGCTTAACACAGGTGTGCAGAATGAAAACAATGAAAGCTTATCAGCATCTCAAGTTTCTACACAGCCAAACCTGTCTGGATTAATTAACAGCAAGACCACAGAAGAGACTGGGAGTGAGCCCCCTGCAGTGTTATCAACACAACAGCCACTTGAAGCACCTACTGACCCACAAGACTCACCTGTCATGAGAAAAATATCAATATTAATAGATATGATTAACACACTACAGAGTCAGGTCAGGACACTCACAGATCAAGTGAATGAACTTGTATCTCAAGAAGTTTACAGGACTGTTGATGAGACAAGTGAAACAGTGACTCAGATTATTAATGAAACAGTTCTAACAGAGCGCAATGACAAAACAAACTCAGTCCCAGCTGCTGAGACACCAAAACATGCTATGTCATTTTCTGCTGTCCTCCAACAAACAGACTCATCAGTGTTGCAAAATCAGCAGCTAGAATCTAACAGACCAGTGACAGAAACACTCCTGCCTGGTACTGATGCTGTACGAACGAGCACCCCGAAGACACCAAATCAGCAAAGAACTGGCTTGTCACAATTAAACACAAGGCTTAATCAGGGACGTCGACCACAAAGCCATCCTACAGTAAGTGGTCCACCAGCAATACAGAAGAGAAATACATCTAACAGCATTTTACTAGTGGGTGATTCACTGATTTCCTCTGTAAATCCAAAGGGACTTAACAAAGGTGTATTTAAACACAGCATACCTGGAGCAAGAATAGACCACATATATGATCAAGTCAATGTATTTAATATGAACCAGTTTTCTCAAGTGATCATATCTGTTGGAGGAAATGATGCCTCCAGCGGTACTGACATAGAGTATTTTGAGGAGCTCTATGAACAAGTAATACAAAATCTCAAACAAGCCAATAACAAGTCCCAAATATATCTGTGCAATGTCTGCCCAAGAGGTGATGCAGACACAACTGACGTGAATGAGGTTATTCATAGACTGTGTCAAGAGCATAACCTTTCCATTGTGGACATGAATAAAGCTTTCTATGACAGTAAAGGAAAGATCATAGAACGATATTATGCTGAAGATTTCATTCATCTATCAGTCACAGGAGTGAAGAGACTTCTCGGTGAAATTGACAAAGTAATTAGCATTGTAGGGAACTTTGAAAGCTGTGCATTCAAACGTCGTTACCAGAAGAAAGGTTTGACTTTTAAAAAAAACTTTCAAACCAACAGTTGGAGATCAACAAGTGGCCCTAGAAGAGTTACCAGCAGTCAGGGTAAAAACAGTGCAAATAATGATTCTGCTAACAATTCTGCTTGTTTCAAATGTGGTGAGACAAATCATGAGACTAGATTTTGTAAGCACAAGGTGCAGTTAAAATGTTTTGATTGTGGATTTTATGGACACAAATCGAGAAGGGGATGTCTTAACAAATAGGAACTCGGCAATGTTGCCATTTTACCCCATTCGATTCCAATGAGTAACAAATATTCTTCATTAGCTTTAGTATGTACGGAATGTGATTTTAGTGAATGCTTCTGTTCAAATGATAGTCTGGACACATATTCGGAATCAGAGAAATTAATAGACCATCATAAAGCTGACAGTCAAAATAATTCATCTGTCCAAAACAATTTATCTGTCACAAACGAAAGTGTTAATTTTAACAATTTTTCAGAAAGTTTTATTTCATTAAGTGATCATGTTAAAGTGCATGCTTGTGATTTCCAGAGGCCCTCTACTGTTAGTGATCATGTTGGTATGTATGTTTCAAATGGTTCAAATGATCATAGTGTTTATGTGACTTCCTTGCAGGATAGTATGGCTTCTCAACATTTCCATAGCAACCTGTCTTATGAGAGATTACTGCCTTTACAAACCATGCCTGATGAGAGTCTTCAACTTTCTACACAAGAGTCTCAGCAGGTGTCTGATAGTCAGGATTCTCAACCTGATACATTACTGTCAAGTAGTAACACAAGCCATAATGAAAGTTTATATGCAGAAAGTGCTCAGCATGTCTTAATTAACTCCCATAATAACCATGCACAGTCTGTATCAAGTGCAAGTAATGTTTTTAATATTGGCTTTAAAGATAAAGGTTTTTGTATAGGGCATATGAACATACAGGGCCTAACTAATAAAGTAGAGCAATTAAAGTTACTTCTTCAGTCAGAACAAAATCTAATTCATATTTTTGGCATTAGTGAAACCAAACTGAATGAAGTACACCCTGATACACTGTTTGAAATCAGTGGTTATCAGAAGCCTTTCAGACGTGACCGAAAAGAGAATTCAGGTGGTGGTTTATTAGTCTATGTAAAAGAAGGAGTATGTTGTAGTAGAAGAGTGGATTTAGAACATGAAAGAGTTGAGTGTATCTGGGTAGAAATTAAGCCAATTAATAGCAGACCATTTTTGGTTGGTCACATATACAGACCACCAAATTCAACTATACAGTGGAATGAATTTTTTGAGGATTGTATAGAAAATGTTTTACATGAAGAAAAAGAACTTTATATTTTAGGAGACATTAATAGAGATCTGCTGAATGAGCAAATACAAAGAGCTTGGAATGATTATATTGAGCCATTTGGGCTGACACAGTTTGTTTCTGAACCTACAAGGGTAACATCAGACAGCAGAACCTTAATTGATCATATATACTCTAATTGCCCTGAAAATGTTAAATCTGTACTTGTACCAAAAATAGGACTGAGTGACCATTTTCCAATATTTCTAACGAGAAAAATGCATAATCATATTCAAAAGAAAAATCATTACACAATATCATACAGATCCTTTAAAAACTTTGATGAGGCTAACTTTATAAACGATCTTCAGGCAGCACCTTGGGATCTTATTAAGATGTTTGACGATACAGATGATGTACTGGAGGCATGGGCTGACCTCTTTTTACAAGTAGTAGACAAACATATCCCAGTTAAAAAACAAAGAGTCAAGCATAAAACGCAGCCCGATTGGCTATCTCCTGACATTTTAGATGCCATGAAAACAAGAGACAGACATAAGTCTCTCGGAAATGAAAATGACTATAAATTATGGAGAAACCAAGTCACTAAATTAATAGATAAAGCCAAAAAGAGCCACTACCAAACATATATAGAAAACAATAAAAATAAACCAGGCAGTATATACAAACTTTTTCAAGAAGTAGGTGCTGGAAAAGGATGTAAAAAAGCAACCAGCATTTCCTCTGTCAAGAATAATGGGACACATACTGAAGACCCTACCGAAATTGCCAATACATTTAACAGTTTCTTTGTAAACATCGCAACGAAGTTAAAAGAACCTATTACAAGTTCAAATCATGATAAATTAAGAGATTTTTGTAACTCTAAGTTACCAGAAAACATTAAGTTTGTAATTAACAATATTGAAAAAGATAAAGTACTAAAGCAACTTTCCACACTAGATTTAAGCAAAGCTACTGGAACAGATAATATTGGGCCAAGACTGCTTAAACTTGCTGCCCCTTATATTGCTGATGATATTGCATATATTTGTAACCAAAGTATAAACAAATCCACTTTTCCAAATAAATGGAAAGAAGCTAAAGTCTCACCACTTCATAAAAATGGACCCCATGATGATGTTAATAATTACCGTCCCATATCAATTCTACCTGTTTTGTCAAAAGTCCTTGAAAAACATGTGCATGACTGTTTATCAGCTTATCTTCATGATCATAGCTTGTTGCATAAGACCCAATCTGGATTTCGAACACAACATTCTTGTGAAACTGCATTAGTACACATGATTGATTCATGGCTAAATGCCATGGACAGTGGAAAAATGGTAGGGGCTGTCCTTGTTGATTTTAAAAAGGCCTTTGATCTTGTTGACCATAAAATCCTTCTCTCAAAGTTAGAACTCTATGGCATAAATAATGAAGCTCTTATGTGGTTTAATAGCTATCTTACACACAGGCGGCAGATGGTGTCGTTAAATAATAGCAAGTCTGACTCTGAAACTGTCATCTGCGGAGTCCCTCAGGGCTCTATTTTAGGGCCACTTTTGTTTTTACTCTTTATTAATGATTTACCACTGTGTGTGGACAATGTTCATGCTGATCTGTATGCTGATGACACTACCCTCTATGATATTCAAACTTCTTTGGAAATAATTGAGCAGAATCTCCAGCTAAGTTTAAACAAGCTTTATAACTGGTGTAGAAATAATGGTATGGTTCTAAATTCAGCAAAAACAAAAGTCATGCTGATAACTAGTAATCAGAAACGTCAGAGATTACATAATACTAATCTAGACCTTCAATATATGGATGAAACACTGAAAATGATATCCAGTGATAAAATCCTAGGAGTCTTTGTTGATGATAATCTAACTTGGTCTGACCATGTAAAGCATGTTTGCAAGAAAATATCCTCATATATTTGGCTGCTTTCCAAAATTAAGCACTTTTTATCACAAGCTCACCAGGTGCAGTTCTATAAATCTTATATTCAACCTCACATTGACTTCTGCAATATTGTGTGGGGCAACTCATCTGAGTCTAATAAAATGAAAATCTTTAGGCTGCAAAAACGTGCATGTCGCATTATTTTAGATTATAATGTTGAAGATTCTCATGCAGCTTTAAGCTCTCTGAAAATTTTATCTGTACATGATCGCTTATTCCTTAGAAAAGCAAAGTTTATGTTTAAAGTATATCATGAACTAACACCTGCATATATTTCGGAAAATTTTACCCTTAGAAATGAAATGAATATGTCAGTTCATTTGCGGTCAACTGCAACAGGATGTTTTGTTCCACCTTTACCCAAAAAAGAATGTTTTAAGCGCAGTATGCGGTACTCCGGCTGTCTGATATGGAACAGTTTACCCAATCAGGTTAAATCTGCTCAGACAGCCGAAACTTTTCACAGCAGATGTATCAAATGGTTAACACAGTAATATAGCATATTATCATGATGCATAAAATGCAGAAAATGGTCTCTCAGTCCTTCAATTCAATTTACATGTTCAATTTACATACTTGTATTTTATATTTATATTGTTATATATTTATTGTTGTATTTTATTTGCCCATCCTTATTATTGGGATGAGTCAGTTTCTAGTTTAAGGTGTTTCTGGTGGACATTCACTTTACTGTGTTTTGCTTAGAAATTCTGGCAGCAAAGTGTTCACTACAGAATGCAGCATCTGAACTGGGTCTGCACAGTCTGTGTGTGTCCCCATAACAGGTCTGCAGTCTAAAAAGGGTTAATTCAGTGTTTGTTATTTTCTATCCTCATCATTTTGTTCAATTTGTTAGTTTTCACTATTTAGCTTGTTCTATTTAAAAACTGTAAATACAAGGTGTGAAACAGAAAGTATTGTAATATAGCAGCTTAATGTTGGCTGTGCCTAGTGGCCAGTGCAGCATAAAAATTTACTGAAACTTACTCATTTCTCATGAAAATTTACTTGACTTATTTAAATGATATCTTGTATTCAGAATTTTCACTATTACTGTATTACTGCAACTTGTCACCCATGTACTGTTTTTGTTTTTTGTTTTTGTTCATTCTTATAAATGTGGGCCCAGTTGTTCAGAGCATAATGAAGTCGTTGGTCGGGGCTTTGTTGAATCTTCTAGAAAACAAAAATTCAAGTGTGCTAATGTTTTGTGTGTTTTTTTTTTGCCAAAAAATGAGAGGAGCTTTTACAGTGCAATAGCTCGTGACATATTTTTTGGCAGATGTGGCTTGTTTTGCGTACAGTAGATTAGAAGATTTAGCATCTCGTTGACTAATGGCATCATTGGCTTTTACAAATGAGCCCTGTTACTTTTTTATGTACATATATATTGCTAGTTCAGTTGTATTATTCTGTATCATACTGTATTATATGTTGAGGGCCTCATGGAAGATTAGCTTTGTCATTTGCTAAATGTTGTCACCCTCGTTAAATAAAGACTTTACTTACTTACTTACTTACTTACTTACTAAAATAGAATAGAAACCTCTGAGGCACTAAAATTACGCATTTTAACAAGTTCTAAAGATAATACAAAATGTGGTGTGCAAGAAAAAGTATCTAACATGGGTGTGAGGTGCTGATTGAAAAATCCGTCACTCTGGATCACTGTTTGGCATCACGTGGTAAGCCTCGTGATGTCGAACAGTGACCCTCGTGACGGATTTTTCTATCCACACCTCACACCCATGAAAGATACTTATAATCTAATAATCTGCTCCACACTGAAGACAAAATGTTAAAATTTGAAATCTGGGAAATGTTTTAATCCAAAACGAAGCACACAGCTACAGTGTTAATTCTTTTAAAAAGTTCCCTGCATGTTGCATTTTAATAAAAGAGGTGTCATTTAGAAGAGTAATCACTCAACCACTGCCAAAATAGTTCTAATAAACAATATTAAGGTGAATGGATATAACTTCAGAGCGAGCATTTCTACTGTTTGTATTTGTTCACCTCCCTTCTGAATAGGGGTCAACTCTAAAATGGAAAGAATTTGCTCCTCTAGGAGCAAATTCTTTCCTTGAAGAGTGGAACCCACTTGGCAGAGTGGAATTCTGAAGAGTGGAACCCATTTAGAAGAGCTACATCCTCCAGAGAAGCAAACAGACATTTGAGCCACAACACGAGAAAACCAACAAAGTGATTGCGTGAACAGGGCAGACTCAGATCAACCTCGGCATCTGCCCAGTCAGATCATACTTTTCGCTAAATGCCTAAAGGGTAGCTAAGGGTCTAAGCTACCGCCATGCGGACAGCGAAGACTCTGATCAGACTGGGTGGATGCCCAGGCTGATCTGAGTATGTGCTGGGCGCACAACCACTTTGTTGGTTTTGTCGTGTAGCGGCTCATTCCTTTATAAAACAGATGGAAAACACCGACTGAATGGCATGTCCATAGCTGACCTGGAAATAAGCTGTAACTAGATGAGCCATGCATTAAGTAAAAAACATTGATCACCTGCTGGCAGCCATTGCTCAGTCTCACAGTTAACACAGGGTATAATCGATTCCGCTAATTGATAAATGGCTTCCTGCAGAGACTGTCCGCGTGATTCTGCTTCCTGCCGAGGCTCTCAGCAGGAAGCAGAGTTACATGGACAGTCTCGGCAGGAAGCCATTTTTCGAGGACAGTAGTCTCTGCAGGAAGCAAGAGTTCGCGGACAGTCTCGGCAGAAGCCAAATATGATGTACAGTCTTTGCAGGAAGCGAAAATTGACGGAATCCATTATACCCTGTGGTTAAGTCTGTGGACCTACAAGAGAAAGATTTGTAACACTTATTCTCTGGGTGAAGTCTTAAACTACTGTGAGCTACTGCGAGGCCATAAGTACCATATTTGCTTTGTTATACTCTTCCAAAATTACTGCAGATATGTAAATCGGTCTTGTATAATTTAGCTATGAAGTGGGTTTAATCTTCCAAAGCAGTTCCCAAGGTCTAGACCGAGGGGAAAACCCCATTTTATAACCAAAGAAATGAGGTACATGTATTGACTGCATGTAAGAGGAAGTCAAAAGGAATACTGGTTATCTGTCTAGAATCAGTGCTCCAGATAAGAAGGGGTAACAGAGATAATTTAGGGACTATTATCTATATTTCTCCATTAAAACATATTTTGTGGCCCATCATTAGAACCGTCTCATCGAGACGGTTCTAATGAGGGGTCACAACATATGTTTTCGTTGAGAAATAAGAAAAATCATCTTCGAATTATCTAGATTACCCCCTCTTATCTAGAGCTCTGTAGAATACTGATATAACCAGCCTAAAGACTTTTTGTGTGAATGGAAGGCATTGACTGTTATGTATAAATTTTTAAGAAATATTATGTTCTCAAGGTAATTATTTTTGACTTCAAAATATTTTCTTTTAATTGTAGTTCATAATGCCAACGACATAGTATCAGTGACACAGTCTACCCCACAGCAAGCCAGGAACCATGTATGTGAAGAATGTGGGAAGGCATTCAGTAGAAAATGGGATTTACAGAACCATCACAGAATACATACGGGAGCCAAACCTTATCAGTGTTCAGTCTGTCTTAGGAGATTTAATGTTAAAAGCAATCTAAGAGCTCACATGATCACACATTTGAATACTTAAATGTAAAAATTACATTTGAGACGCAACATGACAAAACCAATAAAGTGGCATGTGTGCCCAGCGAAGACTCAGATCAACCTGGGCATTCGTCTGATCAGAGTCTTTGCTTGCACTTAAAGGGTAGTGAAGGGTCTAAGCTAGCTCGATGGGGACAGCAAGGACTCTGAGCAGACTGGGTGGCTGCCCAGGCTGATCTTAGTCTTTGCTCGGGGCGCACATGCGACTTTGTTGGTTTTGTTGTGTCGCAGCACATTTGTTAAATGGTTCTTGTTAAGGTGAATATGTACACTTTCAGAGATAGTATTCTAAAGTTACCTTTGGAAGACTGGGCGGAGCCGTTAGAGGCTTGTCATTCAATGTTAAAACTGAGCAGTCCACTTGAAAAATCGGTAAAGCTCATGAGATAATACGCGCAGTTGTCAGATTAAAAATGCCTAGTAGACCCAAATGGTCATCACAGTCATATGAAACAATTTCCATATAGGCACACTATGTCAAAATGACATCAGAGGAACGTCGATGCAATGTTATGACTCTTTATTGACATCTATACAAGGTTTTTCTGACGTAATAACGTTTCATCAACATTGTAACAAAGTTTTTTAGAGGATGTATGCGTGCTGGGTTGAAAGAAGAAAGTTGTGCGATATCGGGTTTCATGCATGCCTTTTGCGCAGGTGAACTTTGTTCTATACGAGTGAGCATAATATTATTACCACATTGTACCTTTTTCGACAATGGCCAGAAATAAGCACCACCCCGTCAAGGAAAGGAAATCAAGGAATAACTAGACTATTTTCATTTTGCCTCCCATCTTAATGGGTATCAACTCTTTAAGGAAAGAATTTGCTTCTCCAGGAGCAAATTCTTTCCTTTAAGTGTAGACCCCCTTTTTGTAGGGCTTTGTCCTCCCAGGGAAGAAACAGGAAGTCGCGGATGTTCTTTCCATTTGAAAAAATGGAGAAACAACATGGAGGTGTACCCTTACACCTTAACACTTTAAGCACCAGTGACGAAAATAGTATGATTTGCAAACAGCGTAGATCCTGATGATGCGGCTCATAATGAGCCACCTCACTTGGATCTACACTGTTTGCCCTCTAGTCTTTGAATTCTTTGGACAAGGCATTTTTTTAATTTTTGCAGACGAAAATTTTGTCGTCTGCTTTTTGGTGCTTAAAGAGTTAAAAGGAATGTAGGTCCTCATATGATGTTCAGGCTGATGTGAGTCTGTGCTGGGTGCATAACCACTTTGTTGGTTTTCTCGTGTTGTGGATCATTTTCATGATAACAGGGTCCAACTGATCGGCATCATGTGAAAAGGAACCTAATGATTGTTACAGGTAGCTAAGAGTCTAAGCTACCTCCATGTGGACAGCAAAGACTCTGATCAGACTGGGCCAATGCCCAGGCTGATCTGAGTCTGCGCTGGGCGCACAACCACTTTGTTGGTTTTCTCGTGTCACGGCTCAAATAGATCTGAGCATGATGTCCTGACTATACAGAACCACTTTGTTGGTTCATTCATGCTCAAAGACAGGTTTCTGGCATGACATCCAGCTGGCACATGATGTCGAAGTGAGGTCCTACTGACATACATCCAATGTAATGATGTCACATCGATGTCAGCACAAGGTCATTAAATTTTTGACATCATGTGCCTACTGGATGTGATTCTATTAGTTTCTAAAGCTATACATTTTGGGTTCACCTTTATGATAACCCCAAAACATGCAGCTGTAGAAATTCCTGGAATCGTGTCCCACCAAGGGTTCAACTTGTATATACATTAACACCTGTACTATTTATGGCTATTGGTATTTTGCGGAATGGAACGGAACAGAACATAGACTTTTTACGGAATAAAATCCAATGTTAATTTATAAAATTGACAAGGGAGTTTATCATTGCGCTTTATTCCGTAAAATAATATGCAAATTAAGCAACAAATTTTATTATAATAATCAATAATTGTTACTTTGAGAAACCAGGAGGGTAGATATGGGGGAAGTTGAGGTTAGTAGTGATTCCATTCCATTCCGCAAAATACCAATAGCCTTATTTACAGTATGTATATTGCGAAGGAGATGCATTGCCTAAGGGGTTATATCGACACATTTATACGAGGAGGCAAGACACAGAACTATGCATGAAACGTGTGCAAAACTGTAGATTTACAGTAGTAAAATATCTTTTTACCTTTAGGGTTAGGTCGGGTAACTTCGGACAGCAGGTAAATTCGGACAGTGACATTGTTTCCTGTATATGTCAGTTGTTTGGAATTAAAACAAAAATAACAGGGCAAACAGTGAAAATCCTGATGAGACGGCTCATTATGAGCTGTCTCATCTGGATTTTCACTGTTTGCAATGGCATGTCTGAATTTACCCGCTGTTTGAAGTTACCCGACTCTACCCTAATATCTTTGCTAAAGAGAATAAGCTATTCATTTGGGAATTCTGTAGGAAGTGCAGCAAACTTGCGGAAAGAATATATATAGGTCACCTAAATAGCTTTTTAGTCTGTATTTATGTTGTGTTAGTAAAAGTATCAGGCTCAATAGACTTTTAATTCTAAGTATGTATGAGTTTTGTGTAAGTCAAATTTTTGAAAATAAAAGTTTGTTTACAACATTTATTTGAATTGTTAACCTTTTGCCAGTGCATGTACCCTTCCATTATTTTTTTGTTTTTTTCTGTTTTGTTTGTTTATCATATGCATAAATGTGTTAAAATTGGATTTTTTACCAATTATTGGTAGATCATTTAGAGATTTACTTCTTTCTTGATAGAAGTTGAGTCAGTTTAAGCATTTGAATGGATGAACAGAACAGAACAGAACTATGTTCTGGTAATATAAGTATTTTGCTAGTCTGAGAATTACAAAAAGTACCAGGTGTATTGTGATTAAATGTTTGTCTATTCACTGCATAGAATTAAAATCTCTTTGCAGTATTGGTGAGATTATAAGTATCTTTCATTGGTGGATAGAAAAATCCATCACGAGGGTCACTGTTCGGCATCACGAAGCTTGCTGAGTGGGCATCATGAGGCTTGCGGAGTGATGCAGGACAGTGATCCAGAGTGACGGATTTTTCTATCCGCACCTCACACCCATGATAGATACTTTTTCTTTCACACCACATTTTGTTTTAACTTTAAAACTTATCAACTTGTGTAATTTTAGTGCTTGAGAGGTTTCTATATGATTTTGAAAGAAGGCGCCACTTTCAACGACCACTATTCGGTTCTTTACGTCAACGTCTGGCGTGCATAAACTAACATCTTTGTGACGTCATCATCTAAAAAGCCAACATCTTTTGACACCACAGATATGTGACCTCCATTACAACCAATGCATTGAATGCATGCAATTTTTATCTAGTCCTGGATGAGATAATATGGGTGAGATAAGATTTGCAGGTACAGGTGAAACACATGGATATCCTTATCCGATGTGCAAGAAAATAGTTGTATAAATGAAGCTGTAGTATGTTAAGTTGAAGGATATAAAATCTAGTTGCTGTGGTAATGGGTCTAATACTCCATTAATATTTTCAAAGACATACATATCAGTCTGGTACAGACTGGAACTGACTGAAAGATTAAATTTGGTGTATCTGAAAATGATGTTTTTGTCTATTTTTATTCCTGTCTCTGTCACTTTTTCTTTCTTTTCTGTCAAATATTTGAATTCTTTGTACAACCCATTGCATTCTGGGTAATTTTTGTTGTCTGCTGAAATTGTCATCTGCATCAAAAATCAAGAATATTTTGACTATACTGGTCCAACTAACTCTTGTAGAAATGATGTCTAGGCAGCAAACAGTTTGGATCTCAGATCAGGCCCCACATTTTTTGGGCCTGATCTGGATCCAAACTGTTTGCCCAGATACCCCTAAATCCCGAGTGGAATGGGTTAAAAGCATGAGTACACCAGCATAACTTTCTGCCATTTTTGCACAACTTTTGTTACCTCCTATTTGTGTCTCTCAATGATTTAGCCCTTCCAAAATGGGAGCTCTTCTTAAAAGAAAGAATTTGCTTCAAGGGAAGCAAATTCTTTCTTTGAAGCATTGACCCCATTGAAAAAGGCAGACAATAAGAAAGTGACACAGTTGCTTCCCCTGAAAGTATATCCTTAGGCCTTATTATGGACTCAGTATAAAATTTAGTTACTTCACATCTGACATTGTATTTGTATTCCAGTATAAAATTTAGTTACTTCACATCTGACATTCTTGTGTTTGTATTTCAGTATAGAATTTAGTTACTTCACATCTGACATTGTTGTGTTTGTATTTCAGTATAAAATTTAGTTACTTCACATCTGACATTGTGTTTGTATTTCAGTATAAAATTTAGTTATTTAACATCTGACATTGTATTTGTATTTCAATATAGGATTTAGTTACTTCACATCTGACATTGTGTTTGTATTTCAGTATAAAATTTAGTTACTTCACTCTGACATTGTGTTTGTATTTCAGGTATGTCTGGCAGATCAGAATTTGGATTCAACCATGCAAAGTCTCAGGTTGCAGCACCTCCACTGAACACACCTTACCATAAAACCTGCCCTATATGCAACAAACCCTGCCCATCGTCAGCTCATTTGGAGAGACATATGCGTACTCATACTGGAGAGAAGCCTTACAAGTGTGAAATCTGCGAGAAAAGATTTAATCAGAATGGAAACTTAAGGAGACACAGTCTCACCCACATGTAAAAAATCATTCTTAGTGCGTCTTATATGTAAACTTGATCACAACTGACCAGTGCAGACAGATGAGCTTGAAAAAAACTGCCAGTAACTTACTTGTACAAAAGATGTCAATAAAAGAATTAATGATTGATTAATGGTGGGGAGATAATTGGTGAGATAACTGTATATAGCTACATACCCCAGAGATTACATAACAGATTAACAGGATTTGTTTTTATATACTTGATTACTATGACAACCATGGGTACTGAAAACAGTTATCCATATTCTTTCATTCAATTGTTCATTAGCATTGTGTCATTTCTTCTTTCAACTTGCAGTACTAAATGTCTTTATTAACTACAGTTAACTCTGGTTTATAAAACACTGGTATCTCGAAGTGCCCTCATATACAACTGGTATACAGTTTTCTGGGACTAGAAAATTTTCTTTGAGCTATCAGTGGATTGGGATGAACTTCGACTCTGAGGTATCAAAAGTTTAATGTATATGTAGGATTTGTACATTCATTCATTTTCTTTTAATTTGTCAATAACTGCTTTATTTGCTCTTTCTGTCTGTCATCTATTTAGTCTTTTATTAATATATTAGTTTTGTTTATCATTCATCAATTCATTCATATAATCATTCATTCATAGATATTACCGGTAGGTGTTATAAAGTATACATGTAGATATTATTGTCAGTGTGTGTATGTGTGCCAATGTGAGAGTGAGTGAAACATGATATAGGGAATAGTCAGACAGTTCTAGTGATTTCATTTTCTTTTCTCCTTTTTTTTTTAACTACAGCCATTTTAAAGTTGCAATTCAAAGCATTTTAAAATTTCAGTTTGTAAAATTGCTTGATTTTCAGAGGAATAACATGTGTAGAGTAATCACCACATCTGTCCCTACATGTCTTTTCGTGATACCATTGTCTATATGCTTGTACAATAGTAAATATCTGAGGGCCGCAAGGGAAATACTCATTGTGTTACCCTCTCGAAATAAAGTCTTTATTATTATTATTATCATATTTTCTTTCATGCAAAGAGTACTAGAAGGCATTTTCAATAAAATGAAAATCTTGTTGTGCTATTCATTGTTCAAACAAAATTGTGAAGAAATTTGCATGGTTGTGTTGTCACTTCAGCCGCAGCCGCATCTTCATACTGTTAACTAGCCATACAAACTATAAAGTTTAAGGTGTCTGTATATATAGCTCATACAAGATCTACCTATGTAAATCCAAAACTTTTGAATTTTCTGTCACGCCACTTTCTTACATGTGATTCTTTCTGACTAACTGGACAGAAAAAACTCCCGCTATCTATCAGAAACAGCCAAAAGTGTTTCTGTTCGAAAATTTTCTAAAATAAAGATTTTTTAAATGTTTAGTTATATTCCTTTTGATTTTTCATCCAGAATTATGTTTCATTTATCAAATACATCCGCATCATCTCTGGACCCTGATGCACATTTACTGATATGTATCAAATGCATGTTTAAGGCGTATACTGGCCCACATGTAAAAACTTACCCATTATGTCGACAATGTACAGTAAACTCTTGATATCTCAGTAGAAATTCATCACAAACTACCGATATCTCAAAGTGAATTTTCTGATCCCAGAAAAATTACTTTGCAGTACCAGTAGTTTGAGATAACCAGAACTGAAATGTAAAGAAGAACAGGAAATATATGAGCCAGTCTCTGGGAAAACCAGGCTTAGTGACATATCAATTAAATTTTAGATATTAACATCACTGGAAAGTACTATAATTTTTAAACGTTTCCTGAAAATTTGAGACGGTTATTACTATTTGTTTCGAAGATATGGTCTTTAGAATCATACAGGTAGTGCAGATTCTTTATATGGCGTTGTAAACGTCATGCAAGTAAGTTTTGACGTCAACGTCATAATGTTTGTTTGTATGAGCTTTTGGCGCGTGTTAGGCAAAATCACTCAGAAAAAAGGAGTGTTTGTTCATGTTTAATGTGTATATGATAGCACACACGTGAAAATTTGCATGATGCAACATTCTTTCACAAGTTATAGGTCTTTGTATTGATATACCACATGTTTTCAAGGCTTCGGGGTTACCATGGATTAAGCGTTGTCATGGCAACATTTATCATATGAATGACTAAATTTTGTCAGAATTCATAAGTATTCTGTTACATTTCAACGACTTAGGTATTTTCATGAAAACAAAAGAGAGGTCAGAAAAATCATTATTTTTGGTGTTTTTCAAACGTAAACAACGTCATTATTAAGTAATGTCATTAAGCCCGGTTTTCACAGAGAATGGCTCATATGTGTCCGAAGTACATTCTTTGATATAAGAGGGTACTTTGAGATATAAGTGTTTGAGATAATGAGAGTTTGCAATGTAAATTTTTCATGGTAATACTGTATACTGTTTACTTTTCTAGTGTGAAATACAGATAGAAATAATTAGAAAAAAATGTACATAAATAATTTTTTAGTGTAAATAAATTTGAAAAAAAAGAGAAAATATAGACTTAGAGTAACTTGTGGGTTGTGACAGCTGTGTAAGGACCTGCGCTTGAATATCATATGAGCCATGACACGACAAAACCAACATAGTGGCATGTGTGCCCAGCAAAGACTCATCAGCCCAGGCATCCTCCCAGTCTGATCACAGTCTTCACTGTGCACTTAAATGGTAGCAAAGGGTCTAAGGTAGCTCCCTGCAGACAGGGAAGATGCTGATTAGACTGGGCAAATGCCCAGGCTGATCTGAGACTTTGCTGGTCGCACATGCCACTTTGTTTGTTTTTGTTTGTCGCGGCTCATATCAGAATGCTGACAGACTGTGCTTTTAGTCATTCATAACTGGCAGCTATGGACCAATTACATATCAAATGTGTAACATGTATTTATTCATTTCTAACATGTTTGGCACATATGTACATATAAAATATGTTCTGTGCCATATAATAAAGAAATATCAAAGTTATCACATTGCAGTTCACTGCCAAATATACAAACAACAT
Organism: Ctena decussata; assembly: GCA_963989385.1. Lineage (NCBI taxonomy): Eukaryota > Metazoa > Mollusca > Bivalvia > Lucinida > Lucinidae > Ctena > Ctena decussata. The sequence continues at coordinate 54,463,289 of OZ022509.1, forward strand.
ATCAAATCAGTTTATTTATTTCATATGAAACTAGAATAATACTGGCTGAAATTTCTTGTAAGTCACACTCATTTCTGGTCCTACTATCTAGGAAAAACAAAACATTGGATTTATTTTTGAACATTGGAAATTTCAGCTTCAACATGTCTGAAAAAGACCTATGACAGTGCAGTACCTTCACTTTTATTACTAATCCATCAACCATTACAATATTTCATTCTCTCAGCAGGGTCAGACACTTTTAAAGCTGTCAAGAACAAACATTCAGATAATAATCAAAGTCATTTTATCTGTTCTATTTTTGTCTTAGGCAAAACGGCACATTGTTTGATCACCTGTCACTAAACATGATTAAGAGCCACCCATTTCTGAGCGAGAAACGTACTCGAAGCTCAACACAAATGCTGATTAGTTTAAAAAAGAAAAACAGTCTGTTAAATCTACCTGCTGTCAATGTCAGACATTAGATATAATCCACTATGACAGTTACAATTGAAATGAAAAGAAAACAGCTGTGCAGTGGATTGTTTGAAGTAGCAGCTTCCACTAACAACTTTCCCGATCAGCTGGAAAACTGTGCATTGCATTTCTTGATAGATTATTAGTACATGTACCGTATTCTTCCTAATTAGCGCACATGCCCCTATAAGCACACACCATGGCAATTTGTGAGACATAGGACTATAAATGCACATATTTTTTACTGGTTTATTCCTTTGTTTGCTTGTTTACAAGAGCTGAAAATGCAACAGAATATATCATTTTTTATTTCTAAAGCTTCTCTATGAATTTAAAGGTTAAGCATCAGAGAAAAGCTGCCTATAAGCAGCTTTTCTCTGATGCTTTACCTTTAAATTTGTTCCTTTCAATATAAAATAACCTATTAAAATGTGCGCTAATAAGAAAGAAAGTTTACTACAAGTATTTGCCACCATTTTGAAAAAGTTAAGCGCACAGGGCGCTAATAAGGTCGATTACGGTATTTATTTATTTACTCTACAGGTATAGCTAGCATTTTAGGAGGTAGGTTCTAACTATTGACTAGTGCACTGGTGGAGCATTACTGTGGCTAATCTGTGGTTGTCCTTTTCTTCCAGATATATCCAGCATGATAGAAGGCATGTCCCATCAGAAGAAACAAGACGGCCCAGTACCGGTGCCTTTGCAGTCTATACCTGGACAGAAATTCTGTGCCTTGTGTGGTAAAATGTTCATGTCGGCAACTGATCTGGAGAGACACATGCGTGTACATACAGGAGAAAAGCCCTACATTTGTCAAACTTGCGGGAAAAGCTTTAATCAGAAAGGAAACTTGAGGAGGCACACTCTCACTCATATGGAAAAGTTTCCTGACTCACCAAATATATAAAGCAGGTGAATGCTGACTGGTTACAAACAATTTGGTGTGGAATTCAGTTATATGTAGCTAGTAACATTTGTGTGTGTGTGTGTGTGTGTGTGTGTGTGTGTGTGTGTGTGTGTGTGTGTGTGTGTTTTCTTTTGTTTTATTTCAATTTTTTTGCTTTGTTTTGTTTGCTGGTATAGTTTGCTTATGTTTAGTTTTCAGAGCTTAGACTATGCAACTTAGAAGGGAAATGAAACGGTGCAGATCTAAATTTGACAGGCACTATCATATGTAACATTATGAGTGTGAAAAATATGTGAAGATTTGATCGCAAAGATAGCTTCAGACAACTCCGAGAACAACATTTACATTATGAATTCTGTGCCAGTTGAGGGTGTGACATTAATTTTGTATGAACATTCAATGACTGATTCTGATGGCAAAGAGAATATATGTGTTCATCAATACATTTAGGTGTTAGGGTACACAGCCTTGTATTTCTGCCATTTTCACAAAGGGGCACACCTTTTTAGCTTGCCTGAACGAAAGTTCAGAAAGAGCTATTGTTCTCACCACAGTGTCTGCGTCCGCGTCCGCGTCAGCGTCCGCGTTCGGATTGGATGTTTTGGTTAAAGTTTTTTAAAGACCTATATCTCCTTAACCCATGGATGGATTCTTTTGATACTTGCACTGTAGTTAGATATTGGTCTAAGGTTTAACAGGGTACCACCCCCACCCCACTCCGTGACCTTGATGTCAAGGTCATGGACTTAGAAAATTGGTAGTTTTTTTGGACTGGATGTTTTGGTTAAAGTTTTATAAAGCCCAATATCTCCTGAACCCATGGATGGATTCCTTTGATACTTGCACTAAAGTTAGGTATTGGTCTAAAGTTTTCGAAGGTACTACCCCCACCCCCCTCTGTGACCTTGATGTCAAGGTCATGGACTTAGAATATTGTCTTTTTATTGATTGGATGTTTTGGTTAAAGTTTTTTAAAGACACATATCTCCTGAACCCATAGATGAATTCTTTTTATATTTGCACTGTAGTTAGGTCTACAGAGTACTACCCCAACTCCGCTCAGTGATCTTGATGTCAAGGTCAGGGACTTAGGAAATTTTGTCTTTTTTAAAGTGTTGTAATTGCATACTGATTCATAATGCTTTGCAGAGATTTAGTTTATACTTTAACTGATGTTAGACTCTTTTTTGAGTTTATACAAAACACCTTATACTTACCCCACTGGGTGACCTTGAAGTCAAGGTCATCGACTTAGAATTTTGTCTTAGAGATTTTGGTTAAAGTTTTATATTTATGAAGACATAATTTCACAGTGCCACGATGATGGACTCAGTTGATACTAATACTTGGACTGATGTTAGATAATGGTTCAGGGTTTTGATACATCCTAGCCCCCCAACCCCCCTCCGCCCTACCCGTCAGTTTTTTTACCTCAAGCTCATGGACTTTGAAATTTCATTTCATTTTTTTTTTAAGACTTATTTCTGAGATAGCTTTTGTTTATAAATGTGTTTTCATTATGGACATGCTTGCATGAAGTTTTATGCGTAGCAGTCCACATAGCCCCCCCCCCCCCCCCACCCCCATCCCCCCCCCCCCCATCCGATAGCTTTTGTTTATAAATGTGTTTTCATTATGGACATACTTACATGAAGTTTTATGCATAGCAGTCCACATAGCCCCCTCCCCCCCCCACACACACACACACACGTCAGTTTTTTTTACCTCAAGCTCATGGACTTTGAAATTTCATTTTAATTTATTTTAATTTTATTTTAAGACTTATTTCTGAGATGGCTTTTGTTTATAAATGTGTTTTCATTATGGACATGCTTGCATGAAGTTTTATGCATAGCAGTCCACACCACCATAGCGGCTGTGTGACAGGCAATCACCAATTCAGGCGAGCTATGCTGTCAGGCGACAGCTCTTGTTTGTCTTTCTGTTTATTTCCCTGCCCTACGCCCTTCGAAAATTCTGATTACTCTTTTTACAAAGGGATCAACATTTATGGCTTCTTGTTTGCTTCCCTTCACAACAAAGCCCTGCCAAAATGAGGTCTACTCTGAAAAGAAAGAATTTGCACATAGAGGAGCAAATTCTTTCCTTTCAGAGTTGACCCCCATTGAGAAAGAAGGCAAAAATGAAAATGACAGTTACTTCCCCTGAAAGTGTACCCATTCACTTAACCATCCGCTAATATTATCCTATTGGAACCATAATGGCTCATCTCCCTTCTAAATTTCAATGTGGATGAGCCCTTATGGTTTCAATAGGGCACGGTATTTGAGTAACAGGTGAAATAAAAAAATAAGTCTCTGTTAACATCTCTATCATAGAAAGATTGCAGGAACCAGTCCAGCATTACACTATACTGTAATGTGCCTACATTTTGGGACACCTGAAAAAATATATTTTCATTTTGGGACAAGTGGCAATTTAATCGATTTAGGCATCCAAATACTTTTAAAAGCACATTACAGTATCACAGGTCTTATAGTTCCACCATACCAATCAGTCTAAAAATATTTTGAATAGGACATACTGTAAAACTGAAATGTCTCTGTGCATGATGTGTGAATCTCAGTTTGAAATCTCGTTAGAAACACTAGCAGACTGGGGCTTGAGCTTGTTGAGCTACCAGGGTCTGGTTTTTCATAGCATTGTTAGCTTAACAAATTTTTAGTGAAAGATTTAAAGTCACCTGGTTCTCATAAAATCAAATAGTTTTTGCTGAAAAAATGTTAAGAACTTAATAGCACTGCAAAGCTCCTCTCATTTTTTGTACAGAATGCTTGAAACTTCAAGGTGTTGTTAAGCAACTGTCATTACTTTTGACCAACTGGGCCCAGACCATAATATGTGCTATATAGATTTCAGAACAAAACTACATGACATTGTATATTGTAACTGCATACTTGTATTTTGCAAGAGCATTATTCTCAAAGCTTCTGCAGAACCAAATTCTGATACACCTCTAATAATCATAACTCAACTTTCTACTGCTAATTTATTGCTATTTGATTGGTCAACAATGTATAAAAAAACAGCATTTGTACTTCGATAAATCCCCAATTGAACCAGAAACTGCTAGGATTGGACTATTTTCTTTGATTTAGTTTCTAAAATACTTCTATTAGCTGACAAGTTTAAGATAAACTGCAGTTTGTAGTAATTATAAGAAGTGAATTTCATTTTTGTGGAATTTATAGATGTGTAAACTCCTGCAAATCAATCACAAATTTACAGGGGGGCTGTCTCCAAAAGAGAGGGAGAAAGAAGAGAAGAATTGATAGACGAGAGAAAAAAAAACATCCAAACAGCCTCCACCTGCACCTACTGCAAGCTCAGTAGGCCTTTGCCCTACTATTAATATAGGTCAGGCAATGGGTGGTACTATTGTGATAAACTTTAGATTTAAAGTGGAGTCTGTGATTTCAACTGCAGTAATCAAATGTTTAATTATACCCCCAACATAGGAAGTATGTCAGGGGGTATATAGGTTTTGTCATTCCGTCCGTTCATCAACTTTATGTCAAAGTTTTGTGTTAAACCTTTTGTAATTGCTCATTTTACTTTGCTTTCATTAGGCAGTGGCACTGGCTGGGGGTATATGTGAGCCCCTGCTCACTTGCTCTAGTTTACATATCTTTTTTTTTTTTCAGGCATGTCTGGTACATTAGAAGGCAGGATGTCCCAAATGTTAGAGGGCAGATTCAAGCAAATAAGAGTTGTTTGTGGAATGCCCTCACAGGGTACTTTTGGCTGGAAAACATGTTGCGTGTTTCTAAACTGTTCATGTCGAAGAATGACTTGATTAGACATATGGCTGTACATGCTAGAAAGAAGCCTTCCAGATGAAAGATTCACACAGAAAGAAAACTTTGGAAAGCATGCCAAAATTCACTTAAGAAACTGACTGATGATTTATATGGACTGACTATAGAAAATGAATTGTACTAGACTACATGAAAAAAAAATTCTAATGCACTTACGAATATAACGCGACGTCTGATTGGATAACGTCAAAAATTTGCGACAGTATATTCTGCGATATACTGTCGCAAACACAACGTCATTAAGTAACGTCGCTTCTCATTGGCTGACCTTTGGTTTTACGTTGCTTACAGCGCTTGAAATGGGTGCAAACTAGCACATTATGAAAGGTGAAAATGTAGAAAAGCGCATTAGAATGGGGATAACTGTATTGAAAATTGTCATTTGGGTAGGTAAATCATCGGTTTTATGGTCGCAAATTGCGTTTTACGGCTCCGCTGGCGCGTCGCCGTAAAACGAAATTTCCGACCATAAAACCGATGATTTACCTCCCCAAATGACAATTTTCAATACAGTTATACTCCATTAAAAGAATCAATAGACAAGCCTTGTATGGTTCCACTATACTTAGTTGAATGAATCAATAGAAAGACCTTAAAAACAAAATTTCCGACCATAAAACCGATGATTTACCTCCCCAAATGACAATTTTCAAGACAGTTATCCCCTAAATGAAGTGTTAGTCTGACAGGGCAATTCTCTGATTGTTTCTTCTTCATTTGATGAAGAGTAACAGAAGTACGAGGTTTGTCTGTTGATTTGTTTGATGAAAAGTGAAAGAATCAATTTGAGTCTTGCCAGTTGATTTGTTTGACGAAGAAAAGCAGAAGTACGCAAGGTTTACTGACTGATTTATTTGCTGAGGTATTGTGGAGTCATAGTAGATTTCCTGTTTGATCATTTTGTTTTGACGAACAGTCATAGAATCATATGAAGTCTGTCAATTGATTTATTTAATGAAAATGTTTGTTGACTGAGTAATATAATGAAGCAGAACAGAATTATTTCAGGTTTATCAACTGATTCATCATATTAGGTTTGATGATAGATTCGTTCATTGAAATTTAATGGAATCATCATGTGTTGGTCTATTGATTAATTTCAAGAAGTATAATGGAATTATAAATCATATAAAGTTTGTCTATTGATTCGTTTAATGAAGAATAATGGATTCATAAAATCATGAGGTCTTTCTATTGATTCATTCAACTATATATAGTGGAACCATACAAGGCTTGTCTATTGATTCTTTTAATGGAGTATAACATAATCCTGTGAGGCTTTTCTATTGGTTTGATGGAATCATACAAGGATTGCTTGTGTATTAATTGTAACGCAATCTATTGATTCATTCAATATTATGTTTTATGATATAACCTATAAATAAAGCATTTTTCATTGGCTCAGACCTGATTTCAACCCATTCAATATTTTGTTATATTCATTGGGCTGTGTTTTTTCCCATTGAATATTAGTTTCTAAATTTAGAATACGTGCTAAAGAAATCAATATTGGAAAACCAACTTCAACTGGTTTCATATTTCAGTATGCCTTAAACACTGTTGTGAAATGGGTACCAGCGTCTATTACACACAACAAACATGGCGGGCGACACAGATACTTAGAGCAAGCCAAGGATCATAAGCAGATTTGAAAGCCTAATTGAAAATAAAACAATTGTTGACTATGGAGTCATTGGATATGATGTGATATTCACCAGGGACTACCAATATTGACCTCTGCTATCGCCTCGGTCAATATTGGTACTCTCTGGTGAATATCACATCATATCCAATGCCTGCATAGTCAATATTTGTATAATAATCAATAGACAAACCAGGTGATGTGGAAACAGCCTGGGTATCAAACATATCTCCTGTTCATTTGGATCTGCTGGGCCCCAAGGGAGATTGTAGAAAACCTGAGTCTGAAAGGTATGGGTCTCAGCACCTTCCGAGAAGCTCAACAGATCTAAATGCTTTGGGAAATCATGTTTGATTGCTATCCCTTTATAAAAACATCATGCAAGATTACTCAAAAACATTTAAGAAATGTTTCAAAAAATACTTTCTTCTTCCAGCCGTTATTTTGTTGTCATTGTTCAGATTGCCATAACAATGTTCCTCAATAAACTTTTGCTCAGGAATTGCTAGTTAGTTATTAATGCTTTGTAAATGCGGTTTCCAGGGCAAATGGTGATGTCATTTTGATGTCATGCAAGCAGGTTTATTACCATTTAAGCTACTGATGCTGACATCAGAATTTGTGACGGTCCTGGAATGCTTTTGTCGGTATGTAAAATTTCATGGTAGGTTAAAATAGCACATTAGTGTCTTGTTAAAACATGTACTTTTTGCTTTTCTCACGATTTTGTTTAAAAGACCACTTTTGGGGTTTTGTATTTGTCCTTTGTAAGAACCCACCTTCAAAAAAGGTCTACTCTTAAAGAAAAGAATTTTCTCTCTAGAAGTAAGTTCTTTCCTTTACGAGGTGACTCCCACTGAGAAGGGATGTAAAAATAAAAATGGCAAAGTTGCTTCCCCTAAAGTGTATCCATTCCCCTTAATTCATATTAATTATATTTAAAATTTATAAGCTCTATTAATTGGCTTTCATTTCAGATACATCTCGCAAATTTGGAAGTGTGTTCGCCCAAACAAGATTTGATGATGTAATGACTTCACACAGCAAGTCTCCATGGAAACCATGCCCCATGTGTTCTAAAGTGTTCCCATCTTCAGCCCATCTGGAGAGACATATGCGTGTACATACAGGAGAAAAACCATACAGTTGTGTAATTTGTGGGAAAAGATTTAGCCAGAAAGAAAACCTAGGAAGGCACAGCAAAACTCACTTATGAAAGATATCAAATTCATTAAGGTGTATGGGGACATCTTCATGTTTTTCCAATATATTTACAAAGGGAAACAAAGTTTTTCACTTCCTGTTTGCTTCCTACTCTTAAAAGAAAGATTTTGCTCCAAGGGGAGAAATTCTCCCCTTTTATGAGTTAACTCCCATTGTCAAGGGTGATAAAATTGATCATGGCAAAGTTGCTTCCCCTGAAGTGTATCCATTCACATTAAGTTTTAGATCTTTACATTGTTTTGCCCAGAAACAAAAGGGTGATTTTTTTGTTGTTGCCTAAGTTACTAAATTTAATATGCATAAGCATGCCCCAAGGATTAAATATACTTTTCATGATTTTTTTCCCATAAATTTCAATTTTCTTGCATTTAAAAAAAAATGAATTAAAACACTTATTATAAGAAATCTGTCATTCTTTCCAGTGTCCTATAATATAGACTATTTGATTTGCAGAAATAAAATAACATTCATATGAGAGATATATGAATTTCATAGAAAATGTGGAAATAAATATGTAGAAATACAAAATTTTGTTTTTCTGGAAAAGAAAATGGTGAAATGTTTTTCTGTCTTATCCAAATGTTTTTAGCCCTATGGGTTATTTAGCAGGTATGATAGTTTGAATGCCCCACTAATATTTTTTTTACAATCTTTATACCTTAATTATACTCTCTTGTCACTGACTTTAATTACAGAGATGCCTCACTCAGCATGTTTGCCTAAAGAAGATGGGATGTGTTACCATTAAATTTTATAGCTTTTTCAAGGATGCTTCCATGGAAACCATGCTTCATGTGTTCTAAAGTGTTCCTGTCATCAGCTCATTTGGCAGGATATATGGGTGTACATACAAGAGAGAAGGCATATACAGTAGAACTTCAATGGTGAACCCTAATAGCTTGTTAACCCTGCCTGGGTAGAACTCAATCCTTGGTCCCTAGAGGTCACTTTATATAGAAACTAACCCTGTATGGCTAGAACTACCCTTGGCTAGAATATATTTTCATGGTCCCAAGCCTGTTTCGAGCCATTGAAGCTCTACTGTGGTTGTGTTACAACTACAGTAGAGCCTGAACAGATTTAACCTGAAAGAAACCCTAGGAGGGAAATTAAAACTCACTGATGAACTTTTTAATTTGATGAAGGTGCAAGTATACAGTTTCCCGCCATTTATACAATTTCATGAATTCCTGTTCCTGCACTCCAGGAAGACAAAACCTTTCTTAAATGGAGTGTACTCTAAAAGAAAAGAATTTCCCCATGGAACAAATTCTTTTATTTAAGGTAGAACTATCAAAAATGGAGGTAAAAATGAAAATGGCCAAGTTGCTTCTCCCAAAGCATATCGATTCCCCTTAATTCATATCTGTACTAATTGGTTTCTATTTCAGATATGTCTCGCACATTTGAAAGCTCATTGGGCCAAACAAGGATTGATGTTACTGTACCTCCTTCCAGCTACTCACCATGGAAACCATGCCTCATCTGTTCTAAATCGTTCCCATCTCCAGCTCATTTGGAGAGACATATGGTTGTACATACAGGAGAAAAACCATACAGTTGTGTTACATGTGGGAAAAGATTCAGTCGGAAAGACAACCTACGAAGGCACACCAAAACTCACTTATGAAAGATGTCAAACTGATTAAGGGGACACTTTCATATTTATTCACCATTTTTACAAAGGGGAATAAAGCTCTTGACTTCATGTTTGCTTCCTTAAGGTATCCCGGCAGGCACATGACGTTAAAATGACGTTGCACTGATGTCATTTTGACGTCATGTGCCCGCTGGGATTAAACCTTTCCATAAAAAGGGTCTACTCTTAATAGAAAAAATGAGCCGCAACATGAGAAAACCAACAGTGTGGTTGTGCACCCAGCGCAGACTCAGATAAGCCTGGATATCCGCCCAGTCTGATCAGACTCTTCGCTAAGCACTTAAAGGGTAGCTAAGGGTCTAAGCTACCTTCATAAGGGTCTAAGCTACCTTCATGCGGACAGCGAAGACTCTGATCAGACTGGGCGGATGCCCAGGCTGATCTGAGTCTACGCTGAGCGCACAACCACATTGTTGGTTTTCTCGTGTCGCGGCTCAAATTGTCTCCTAGAGGAGAAGTTCTTCCTTTTAAGACTTGAATCCCATTGATAAGGGTGATAGAAATGAACATGGCAAAGTTGCTTCCCCCGAAGTATATCCATTCACCTTAATTATACCTCTCTTGTCAGTGACTTGTATCACAGAGATGCTGCATACATTTGAAAGCATTTTACCTAAACAAGATGGGATGATGTTTTCATATATAGTTTCTTCATGTGTTCCTTGAAACCTTGCATCATGTGTTCTAAAGTGTTCCTGTCTTCAGCTCATTTGGAAAGACATACATTTGTACATACAGGAGAAAAGCCATGCAGTAGTTCTTTCAACTTGTGGGAAAGATTTAGCCAGAAAGAAAACCTAGAAAGATATCCCGGGACTCACTTATAAACTTTCCAATTTGATTAAGGTACAGGGATACAATTAAATTTTCCCGCATTTTTACAGTTTGTCAAGGTGTATGGATATAAATTTTTGTTTTTCTGCCATTTTTACATGGAGAACAAGGTTCTTGACTTCCTGTTTGTTTCTTTAGAGGGTTAAACTCCTCAATAAAAGGGTTCTACTCTTGAATGAAAGAATTTCTCCTACAGGAGAAACTCCCCTTTACGAGTTAACTCCCATTAACGAGGGTAATAAAAATGATCATTATAAAGTGGCTTCCCCTAAAGTGCATCAATTCACCTTAATTTTTTCTCTTTTGTCAGTATATTAAACATGGTGGGTAATCTTGATAAACAGAGCCACTGGCTCCGCACCTTAAATGTTATGGAGAACTTCAGCTTCATGTGCAGCTCTATAAACTATATTTACCAATCAAACATGCTAACATCCCCTTTGCCACATTGCTTGTCCGTTTATGGAAAAAATGTAATGACTTTTCTCATACTCCATGCTGCTGAAGGATAAGACTTGCCTTGGAACAAATATTTTCAAAGAAAGCCATGAGACGTTTACACACCCTTCTTTGCACGTAACATCAGTTAAATGACAGAATAAAAAACAGATAGAAATTGAGAAATGCCAGACCTACCTCTTGCTGTTGCACTTTTCCCAGCTACAACTTCAGAGCCGCACATGACGCAGAAGCTCTCTATATAATTTAAGGTGCGGAGCCAGTGATTCTATACTGAGGGAAATAAGTTTAGCAAGTTTTTACAAATCAGCGTATAATTCAGACTTATTTAAAAAGTGGGAAATTGTATTGTTTCCGCTGTGTAAGGCATCATTTTGGGTACCAGAAACCTTACAAGTAAGGTCGAAAGTTTATTTATAGAGCAAAATCGCGTCGCATTTGTACCCAAGGATTTAACTCAAAAAATGCCAGAAATCTTTTCTGCAACTCATCTGTTTTCAAGTGCTGTTTCATCTTCAAATCTTACACGAGAGCCAATATGCGGCAGTGTAGACATTTGTGAACAAGGACACAGTGTTGTGTGCTAAAAGATTGTTAGCATGAAAAACGTAAATGTGCTTATGACGCCGTCAAAAATTGGCATTCACAAAGCAATTGAGACTGAGTAAAAGTCACCGTTAACAAATTGTTCCAAAATCTTGAACCAAACTGCAATGGCAAGGCCCCTAAATGGCCAGAACTCTTTCAAGCAATTTGTTCCTGTAAACTGGCGCTATTCCCGCAGATTTAACCACACCCGGTTCCACAGTTATGTCATTTTGACGTCAGATTTTAAAACCATCAAAGATCCTTTTGACATCAGCAATTTTGCACTTAAAGTTTCTCTTCTCTAAGTGTTCATAAGGGTCATTGCATATCCACAGATTTTGTCAATTTCCTTCATAGCGTAAACTTGACGCCTCCATTCAAATCTTGACAGGTTATGATCGTTGCATTAAAACAAATGGATTACCAGAGGTTATCGTTTTGCATGATAGTGTTTCCACAGTTGACAGTAATAAAGCGCATAAAGATTCGAGTCAAAACGTCAACTGATTATGTTTAAAATGGCGGTTGAATTTTTCGGCAAGTTAACGTCAAACTAACGTGCCCCATTGCCGGCGTCTTATGCGTTTATTTGCAAACCAATTTACGGTCTTCTTGTTCAAGGACGAGGTTAAAACCTTTCATAAGCATTTTGACAATTTTCTTTGTTTAATTGTTTGTCAGCCCACGTAAATTGTGAATTCATTTAAAGTGACGTCAAACGTGCGTTAAGTCACCTTTTTCGTCCACATTTGATGTAATGGAAGTCTCCTAACTTAAACTAACTATATGCGATCAACAACCTGGGAATACTATCCCAAAAGGAAATTTCACAACCTTTTAGACAAATTGCTAAACTTATTTCTCTCAGTATATTTATCGAGATTACCAACCGTGTTAAAGAGATGCCTCTCACATTTGAAAGCACATTTCCCCGATCAAGATGGGATTGTGATATTTTGTATAGTGTCTTGAAGCATGTCTCCATGGAAACCATATTCCAAAGTGTTGCCATCTTCAGCTAATTTGGAGAGACATGTACATACAGGAGAAAAGCCATACAGTTGGGTACCATGGGAAAAAATTAACCGGCAAGGCAGCATAGGAAGGCATGCCCAAACGCACATAATTATGAAATGAATCAGATAGAGTAGGGTGTATGGGTATAACTCAGTATTTTATTCACCATTTTTACAAAGGAACAAAGTTTTTGACTTCCTGTTCACTCCCTTTGAGACTAAACCCTTACATTAAAGGGATCTGCTTTTGTAGATGAGACTTTGCTCCTGGAATAGAAATTCTCTTTTAAGAGTTATCTCCCAATGATAAGGGTGATGAAAACAATTAAGGCAAAGTTGCTTCCCCTAAAGCGTATCCGTTCATCTCGTCTTATATTTCTCTAATTGACTTTCATTTCAGATATGTCTTGCACATTTGAAAGCTCATATGCCCAAACAAGAATTGATGCTACAATACCAACTTCCAGCAAGTCTCCATGGAAACCATGCCCTGTGTGTTCTAAAGTGTTTCTGTCTTCAGCTCATTTGGAGAGACATATGCGTGTACATACAGGAGAAAAACCATATGGATGTGTAACATGTGGGAAAAGATTTAGCCAAAAGGAGAGCCTAGGAAGGCACACCAAAACTCACGTACGAAACTTATCAAACTGATTAAGGTGTACGTGGACACCTTCAAATTTTTCCATCATTATCACAAGGAGGACTTTTGTCGCTTCCTGTTTGCTTTCCCAGTAGATATATGAGCCGCGACACGAGAAAACCAATAAAGTGGTGGTGCACCCAGTGCAGACTCAGATCAGCCTGGGCATCCGCCCAGTCTGATCAGAGTCTTCACTGTCCGCATGGCGGTAGATTAGATCCTTAGCTACCCTTTAAGCGCTAAGCGAAGAATCTTACCATACTGGGTGGATGGCTAGGCTGATCTGAGTCAGCCCTGGGCGCACAACAGCTTTGTTGGTTTTCTCGTGTCGCGGCTCATATAAGCCATTTCATAATGATGTCTACTCTTACAGAAAAGAGTTTGCTCCTAGAGAAACAAACTCCTTTTCCTTTAAGAGTTCATCTCCGTAAGAAGGGAGGAAAATATGAAAACAGAAGATTTTCTTCCCCTGAAAAGTGTAACAATACACCTTAACTTCATCCCTTTAAATTAGGGAGCATACATCTGGTCATGACATGATCAATGCCTGTCTGTATTTAGAATAATCGTTTATCCAATCAATGCCAGTCTGCTATTTACACTGGCAGGGATTCCATATATGAGCCGCGACACGAGAAAACCAACAAAGTGGTTGTGCGCCCAGCACAGACTCAGATCAGCCTGGGCATCCGCCCAGTCTGATTAGAGTCTTTGCTAAGTGCTTAAAGGGTAGCTAAGGGTCTAAGCTACCTCCATGCAGACAGCAAAGACTCTGATCAGACTGGGCAGATGAGTCTTTGCTGGGCTCACAACCACTTTGTTGGTTTTGTCGTGTCAGGGCTGATATGATGATTCTAGAAGTGTATGGATATGCCTCTCTGCTTTTCTGCCATTTTTTTTAAGGAACAGAACTTTTGTGACTTCCTGTTTGCTCCCCTAGACCACACTAGACACAAGACATTCCCAAAAGGCCTCTGCTATTTTGATTTTGTGACTCACTGTTTGCTCCACTGGACCATGAGATGTTTTTAAAAAGGCTTCTGCCATTTTCATAATAGGAAAAGAATTTTTGTGACTCTGTGCTCCACTGGACCATGAGACCTTTCCAAAAATGCTGCTGCCATTTTCATATATGAAAAGACTTCTCCTGACTTCTGTTTTGCTCCACTGATTCACGAGACCTTTCCAAAAGGGCTCCTGCCATTTTTATAAAGGAAAAGACTTTTTGTGACTTCCTGCTTGCTCCCCTGGATCATGAAACCTCTTCAAAAGGGCTCCTGCCATTTCAATATGGGAAAAGACTTCTTGTTACAGCCTGTTCACTCCACTGGACCACAAGACACCTTTCATTTTTATAAAGGAAAATACTTTTTGTGACTCCCTGTTGCACCCCTGGATCATGAGACCTTTTCAAAAGTGTCCCTGCCATTTTTATGAAGGAAAAGGCTTTTTGTGACTTCCTGTTTTCTCCGCTGGACTATGAGGCCTTTCCAAAAGGGCTCCTGTCAGTTTGATATAGGTACAGACTTTTTGTGACTCCCTGTTTGTTCCCCTGGCCCGTGAGACTTTTCCAAAAGTGCTCCTGCCATCTTTTATAGGAAAAGACTTTCTATGACTCCCTGTTTGCTGCACTGGACCATTAAGACCTTTCCTGCCATACCTATATAGCAAAGATTTTTGTGACTTCCTGTTTGTTCCCCAGGGGCCGTATTCATAAAATGACTTAAGTCGTTGCTATGCTGTTGCTAAGGCTAAATTTCTTTGAAGGAGATTCCCTACAACTATGAAATTTGCTCTGGAGGAACAGTCTTACAAAGACTGTTCCTCCAGACAAAATTTCATAGATGTAAGGAATCTCCTTTATAGATATTTAGCCTTAGCAACAGCATAGCAACGACTTAAGTGGCTTTATGAATACGGCCCCTGGGCCTTTCCAAAAGGGCTCCTATCATTTTTATATAGGAAAAGCCTCTTTGGACTCCCTGTTTGTTTCCGTGGACCATGAGACTTTTCCAAAAGAGCTCCTGTCATTTTGATAGAAGAAAAGACTTTTTGTGGCTCCCTGTTAGCTTCACTGGACCATGGGACCTTTCCATAAGGCTTCCTGTCATTTTTATAAAGGAAAAGACTTATTGTGACTCTCATTTTGTGCCACTGGACCACAAGACCTTTCCAAAAGTGCTCCTGCCATTTTTAGATAGGAAAAAAACTACCTATGTCTCCTATTTTGTGGCACTTGCCATGAGACCTTTTCAAAGGGCATTCTTTCATTTTTATAAAGGAAAAGACTTTTTGTGACTCCCTGTTTGCTCCACTGGACCATGAGACCTTTCAAAAAGTGTACCTGTCATTTGTGTATAGGAAAAGACTTTTTGAGACTTTCTCTTTGCTCCACTGAACCATGAGACCTTTCAAAAAGTGTTCCTGTCATTTGTGTATAGGAAAAGACTTTTTGGGACTTTCTCTTTGCTCCGCTGGACCATGAGACCTTTCAAAAAGTGTTCCTGTCATTTGTGTATAGGAAAAGACTTTTTGTGACTTTCTCTTTGCTCCACTGGACCATGAGACCTTTCCAAAAAGTGTTCCTGTCATTTGTGTATAGGAAAAGACTTTTTGTGACTTTGCTTCACTGGACCATGAGACCTTTCAAAAAGTGTTCCTGTCATTTGTGTATAGGAAAAGACTTTTTGGGACTTTCTCTTTGCTCCACTGGACCATGAGACCTTTCAAAAAGTGTTCCTGTCATTTGTGTATAGGAAAAGACTTTTTGGGACTTTCTCTTTGCTCCACTGGACCATGAGACCTTTCAAAAAGTGTTCCTGTCATTTGTGTATAGGAAAAGACTTTTTGTGACTTTCTCTTTGCTCCACTGGACCATGAGACCTTTCAAAAAGTGTTCCTGTCATTTGTGTATAGGAAAAGACTTTTTGGGACTTTCTCTTTGCTCCACTGGACCATTAGACCTTTCCAAAAAGGGGGTGTACTCTCAACTCTTTTAGTACCAAAAAGCAGACGACAAAATTTACGTCTGCAAAAATTAAAACAAGTAGCCCAAAGGGCAACAATTGCTCACCTGAGAGACATTGTAAAACTATAGGGATATTTAAGATGCTCAAGGGCAGCTAACTCTACAGTCAATGGTCCAATCAGGCTGAAAATTAAACTCATCCAAAACATTATGTATGCCCTCATTTAATATATGCAAGTTTAAAAAGTATCCGATCAAGAGCACAATAGACAGAGCTGTCAAGGGCAGCTATGAACTTTGTAGTGGTTGGCCTGATCTGGCCAAAATTTGAACTTTAAGATATTATGCATTTCCTCATTACCTGCAAGTTTGAAAAGGATCGGATCAGTAGAAACCAAGAAAAAGTGGCAACATTGATTTTTTGGATGCTCAGGGCAGGTACTCCATAGTCGGTGGTGGGATCTAGCCAAAATGCTAATTAATCCAAGCTTTTATGCATATCCTCATTATCTGCAAGTATGAAGAGGATCTGATGAAAAATGAAAATGTGATGAGGTTGTTTTCTCCATTATAAGACTATGGGATTTTTTTCAAATGCTCAAGGGCAGCCAACTCCGTAGTCTGTGCTCGAATCCGGCCAAATTTCAAACTCATCCAAGCTCTTACGTATGTCATCATTACCTGCAAGTATGATAAGGATCTAATCAAAAACCTTGATTGCAGCACCCTGAAAGTCAAACTTGCTCGAGATATTGTCATGCCCTACATTTGTGTGAATTTATTTTAAAATCCGTTGAGAAATGTAGGTGCTAGAGCGATGACAAAGTTTTTCTAAAAATAGCCACAGTGACCTTGACCTTGGGCACAGCACCCTGAAAGTCGAACTTGGTTGAGATATTGTCATACCCTACATTTGTGTGAAGTTATTTTAAAATCTGCTGAGAAATGTAGGTGCTAGAGCGCTGACAATGTTTTTCTAAAAAAAGCCACAGTGACCTTGACCTTGGGCAAAGCCCCTGAAAGTCAAACTTGCTCGAGATATTGTCATGCCCTACATTTGTGTGAATTTATTTTAAAATCCATTGAGAAATGTAGGTGCTAGAGTGCTGACAAAGTTTTTCTAAAAATAGCCACAGTGACCTTGACCTTGGGCGCAGCACCCTGGAAGTAAAACTTGTTTGAGATATTGTCATGCCCTACATTTGTGTGAAGTTACTTTAAAATTCATTGAGAAATGTAGGCGCTAGAGTGATGACAAAGTTTTTCTAAAAATAGCCACAGTGACCTAGACCTTGGGTGCAGCACCCTGAAAGTCAAACTTGCTCGAGATATTGTCATGCCCTACATTTGTATGAAGTTATTTTAAAATCTGCTGAGAAATGTAGGTGCTAAAGCGATGACAAAGTTTTTCTAAAAATAGCCACAGTGACCTTGACATTGGGCGCAGCATCCTGAAAGTCGAACTTGCTTGAGATATTGTCATGCCCTACATTTGTGTGAAGTTATTTCAAAATCCACTGAGAAATGTAGGCGCTAGAGCGATGACAAAGATTTTCTAAAAATAGCCACAGTGACCTTGACCTTGGGCGCAGCATCCTGTAAGTCGAACTTGCTCGAGATATTGTCACGCCCTACATTTGTGTGAAGTTATTTTAAAATCCGTTGAGAAATGTAGGCAAAAGAGCGATGACAAAGTTTTTCTAAAAATATGTGATGACGTTGTTTTCTCCATTATAACACTATGGGATTTTTTTCAAACGCTCAAGGGCAGCTAACTCCGTAGTCTGTGCTCGAATCCGGCCAAATTTCGAACTCATCCAAGCTCTTATGTATGTCATCATTACCTGCAAGTATGATAAGAATCTAAGCAAAAACAGTTGAGAAAAGGTGATGACGCCATTTTCCCCATTATAACCCTATGGGATTTTTTTCAAACGCTCAAGGGCAGCCAACTCCGTAGTCTGTGCTCGAATCCGACCAAATTTCGAACTCATCCAAGCTCTTGTGTATGTCATCATTACCTGCAAGTATGATAACGATCTAATCAAAAACAGTCGAGAAAACGTGATGACGCCGTTTTCCCCATTATAACCCTATGGGGGCTATCTGTTGCCATGGAAACCAGAGTTCTGAGCTGATCGGCACCAAAACCTAATGCAGCCTTTCCCCCACCCAAATGATGCTTCAGATAAAATTTGATTGCGATCGGCCCACTGGTCTCTGAGATATTTATGTTTGAAAGTGTTGACGCACCCACGGACGGACGGACGACGGCTCGACTCCCATCCTATAAGCTCACCTCTGAGCCTTCGGCTCAGGTGAGCTAAAAATGCCTTGTCCAAAACTTTTTATATTGAGAATTCAAAGACTAGAGGGCAAACAGTGTAGATCTAGATGAGGCGGCTCATTATGAGCCGCCTCATCAGGATCTACGCTGTTTGCAAATTTTGCTAATTGCGTCACTGGGGCTTAAAGAGTTAAAGGAAAGAAGTACCTCCAAGTTGAGCAAATCCTTCCCGTTAAGAATTGACCCTCATTGAGAAAGGAGGCAAAATTAAAAAGTGAGGAATCAGAAGTGAAAAGTAAGAAAGCAGAACTTGTAAAGTGAGAAACTGCAAGTCAGGAATCTTGAATCTTTAAGTTTGAAATTGACAGAGCATCTGTGTCAAAAGTTGTAGAAAAAAAACAACTTGCAATTTTTTTTAATGTATTGTAAAGAGACGTTACAAATGATGTAGAATAATGATAAAGTGATCCTGAAGAATCTACAACTAGTAGAAAAGCCAGTGATCAGTCTGTGCATTTGCATGAACTGCATAGTAGGATTAGATTAGACTGTGTCAATGTGCTGGCTAGGCTGGGGTATTGCTGTTTACTTGTATTATGTTCCAGGGTGAAGTTAAAAGAATAATATGAGCAGTTTATAAGGTAGTTTTGTACACCCTCAATACAATTTTAAGGGAGACATGATCTCCTTTTTGCTTATTTGACTATGAAACCCTTCCAAAAGAGATCTTCTCTTAAAGTAAAGAATTTGTTTATGCGGAAGCAATGACAGAGTTGCTTCCCTTGAAAGTGTATCCATTCACCTTTTTTTGTGAAATACCTACTTCCAATAAAACAACCTATGCAAACACTGTAGCTTCTGAAAAGGGCTTACACTGTTTGTATTAAATACAGGGGTTTGTACAGAATAAAACGTTTACATAGTAAAATGTTTATTATATATCTGAAGAAATACTGTAAGCCAATTATACATATGGTGCTCGACACTACAAAGATGCTTTGTGCATACAAGAAAGACACAAATCAGCCTAAACATCCACCCAGCCTTATCAGTATCTTCCCTGTTTGCATCAGCAATTTTCGATCAAGCTAACAGCATAGTCTGGTCGGCCTGGCCTGTTCATGCCATGCACATTTTGATCATATTACTCCACTCCTTGTAAAAAAAACTTTTCTCTACTTATTTTTTTTATATTTTTCATCTATGATTATTATTTTTTGAAGTTTTTTTTTTGTATATTGCATATCCCAAAAGTGATATATTTTGTGAAAACAAAAGTACATGTATGTTAACTGAATTATGGATTACTAACCAGTGCATACATATACAGGACTCCCTATCAGATATTTAAGTGAGCATGTAAAACTTAACAAGGGCTTCGCAAGCGGCGCATAATACGCCCGTTTTAATGTCATAAAGGAATGAACAAGATTGTTTACAAAAGGACAGACAGGCAGACAAACAGGGGAAAACACACTTTAATTAATGACAGCAACATTATTTAAATATTTAACACATCAAATATTATTAGTATACCAAAAATCAGCTTCCAAGGTGAAGTGGCTCCTAAGTTGAGTAATGCGAAAGTCAAACAAGGGAGATAATTCATAAACTAAATATACTAGATATACCATTCTTGGTTCTAATACATTCCCTTCACAATATACACATCTCCATAAAGTTGTGTTAAAATATTCTAAACGGTTAAGGAGTTTTTGAGTAAACAGGAAATTTATGCATGGGCAGATAATCCAGTAAGCAAGCCAGAGTCGTGGTTCTTGCTCAGGATACATTGCCCCATTATTACACACATTCCTACAAAGTTTCATTCTAATACTTCAAAGAGTTAAAGAGATATGGAGTGAATGGAAATTCCTAAAAATAATGATCAAAGGGAGGTTACTCCAAAAGTAAGAAAGGGGGAGCAACCATTCTTATATGTGACACATCATCTTGTGATCATGCACATTGTTATAAACTTTCATCATGATATTCCAAACAGTTACCGAGTTAATGCATGCACAACATAAGTATACACAAAAAAAGTCGAAAAGAACTAATAAAAAGGGATGTAACTCACAAACGAAGAAAGGGAGAGCAACCACTGTTGTACGCGACACATCGTTGGGACTTCATACACATTGCTATGAAGTTTTATGAAGATATCCCAAACAGTTATCTAGTTATGGCGCGCACAAGACCTGCAGGGAAAAAAAAACAATCAAAGGGGCATAACTTGGAAACTAAGGAAGGGGGAGCAACCATTCTTGTATGTGATACATTCCCCCTACCTACTTCATATGCCTACAAAATTTCATGAAGATATCCCAAATGGTTGCTGAGTTATGGCACATACAAGAATGTTTACGGACAGAGGAAAGGGAGTTTACTCCAAAATTCAGAAAGGGGGAGCAACCATTCTTATATGCGACATATTATCTTGTGATCATGCACATTGCTATTAAGTTTCATCATGATATTCCAAACAGTTACCGAGTTAATGTATGCACAATATAAGTATACACAAAAATAGTCGAAAAGAACTAAGAAAAGGGATGTAACTCAGAAACGAAGAAAGGGAGAGCAACCATTGTTGTACCCGACACATCGTTGGGGCTTCATACACATTGCTATGAAGTTTCATGAAGATATCCCAAACAGTTATCTAGTTCTGGCGCGCACAAGACCTGCAGGGTAAAAAACAATCAAAGGGGCATAACTTTGAAACCAAGGAAGGGGGAGCAACCATTCTTGTACGCGACACGTTCCCCCTACCTAATACATATGCCTACAAAATTTCATGAAGATATCCCAAATGGTTACTGAGTTATGGCGTGCACAAGAATGTTTACGGACGGACGGACGGACGGACGGACGGACAGCGCCACACCATAATACGACCGTTTTTTCAAAACGGGCGTATAAAAAAAGATTATCAGCTATCTACAAATTCTCACAAGACCTGACCTCAAACCTGTTCACACATTGCAAGTGCTTTGCATCACTGATAAGGGATGTGTGAAGAAGGCAGAAATTTTCTTACCTACGAGACAGAGTTCGTTCTATTTTTAGCGGTGCTGGAAAATTCTGTCTTGCCCATGGGCTGGGACAGCTCACACGAGCTTGAATTCTGCGTATCACTACTCCCTCAATGAAATGCGATAAGCCCCGCTCGGCGATTCTATACTTTATGCATTATTTTTTAAGTCAATGAATTTCCTAAAACAAACTCATTCTTTATTAGTCCATCATCATGATCATTAACTGTATCTCTGTCTTAAAATCGAAAAACAAAAATACGAAATAGTCAATGTTTCACACAAACACTGTCGAGGGTGCCGCCATTTTGAAGACGTTACCAACTGACGTTTGAAATAACGTTGAAGTTACGTCACAAAACTACTTACGCTTGTACACGTTCGCGCGAAATAATAGTTCCCCGTTCAATTTGAAATATATCATAGGTAAGAAAAATAATCAATCATAGGTCTCCGATACGGACAGGGAAATCCCAACCCTCGGGCACAAGGGGTGTGTCGGAAACTCGGCAAGCCTCGTTTCCGACACACCCCGTGTGCCCTCGGGTTGGGATTTCCCTGTCCGCATCGGAGACCAATGATAGATTCTATTTATTTAACAAAACTGATACTAGTCACTTATGAACTGATACAACATAACTTCATTACTGAGTTATATCACCTTTTTTAACTGAATTCTCTTGGTTGTCACTGTCAAGCATAAATGAGCAGCGACACAACAAAACCAACCATGTGGCATGTGTGCCCAGCAAAGACTCAGATCAGCCTGGGCATCCGCCCAGTCTGATCAAAGTCTTTGCTGTCTGCTTATAGCATAGCTGAGGGTCTAGGCTAGCTCCATCCAGATAAAGAAGATACTGATCAGACTGGGTGGATGCCCAGGCTGATCTGGCTCTTTGCTGGGCACACCTGCGACTTTGCTGGATTTGTCATGTCAGAGATCAAATTAAAATTGCCATTCTCTTCATCATGTTTTGAGTCAGTAAGTCATACAATGATAGCCGATCAGATGAAGAGTATGGAATCATACAAGCTTTGACTCCGAAATTTAAAAAAAAAATACTGGAATCGAAATGAGGCGGAGTTCTTTCCATTGCAAACGGGGTTCCATTGCACACAGCCTTTCATTATCACAAGCCCATCGTCCTGATATGACTGAAATACTGTTGAAAAGGACGTAAAATCGCAAGTCATCCAGGGGCGTAACTAGGGGCAATTTCATGTTTACCATGTTTTATTCTCTACTTCTTGAAGGGAAAGCTAGTATTTCAGCCACTTTGGTAATTGGTATTGAAATCTTGTCTAATTTATAAATATTCAGCATGCAAATATGCAGTTGCGTTTTGAAATATTGTCAATTTTGACAAAATTTCAATACGCACTTGCGTATTTGCTGTATAGGTAGCTACGCCCTTGTCATCCATCCATCCATCCCAAGATTTTCTTTCTGTGCTTAAACTCCGAAATTTTTTTTAAAAAAAATACTGGAATCGAAATGATAGGAGATTTGCATTAGATGAAAAGTTAGTATAGTTCATTTCTTATTAGTTTGTATCTATTACGTAATAAATCACGAATCAGTATATCTGTCTGAAATATGGGATGACTGTCTCAAGTGAGTTTTGATGTGCCTCCCAAGATTTTCTTTCTGTGAAAATCTTTTTCCGCAAGTTCCACATCCGTATGGCTTCTCTCCTGTATGGGTACGCAGATGTCGTGTCAATTCATACTTTGACATGAACACTTTAGAACACATGCTACATGATTTAAACCCAGATGTACCTGGAAGGGGAATTGTGCCGACAACCGTTCTTCGCTTGGATTTGCCTTCTAACATTTGAAACATATCTGAAAAATAGACAGAGATATAAGTGTGACACGACAAAATCAACAAAGTTGCATGTTCACCCCAGAAAATTTACTATCAAAAGGGTGTTTCAAACGAGTGGATCTTTAATCATCCATCTTTTCCTGGACATCCACCAAGACAGATCAGAGTCTTTGCTGAGCATTAAAAGGGTAGCAAAGGGTCTCAGCTACCTCCATGCCAACAGCGAAGACTCTGATCAAACTGGGTGGATGCCCAGGCTGATCTCAGTCCTGCCACTTTGTGGGTTTTCTTGTGTCGCAGTTTAAATGAAATACTTGGGTGTATGGGTACACTGCCATCTTTTCAAAAGGAAACAATACCATATTAATCCTATTAAATGCATCCCGGTCTGGCCACATACTTTCGTTTCTCCTTCCGCTGATTCAAGATGGGCAGTTGTCAGTTACTGGCGAAAGTATGTGCACTTAGTACTGGTTAACCGCTTAGGAGGTCTAAGCCTGCCCAGGAATAGTGTGGTTAGGTTAACTGACCGTCCCGACATGACCATAGCTGTTTACCGTGGACGTTAAGCATCAAATCAACCAACCAACTTATTAAATGCCCTGGGGGTGTTCCATTTTGCAAAAGGGAGGTGCTGTTTAGAGCCTAGCCAATGCCAAAATACCTTGAAGACATAAACGTGATGGGTATACTTTCAGAGGAAGCAACTCTATTATTTTTGCCTCCCTTCTCAGTAGGGGACAACTCTTAAAGGAAAGAATTTGCTCCGATAAGAGCAAATTCTTTCTTTTAATCGTAGACCCCATTTCAAAGAGCTACCTTATCCAGCAAAGCAAACAGGAATTCATGCAAATTAATATAACATTATTTTCGGAAAAGAGACAGGGGGCATTTATTGGACTGGATTAATATGGTATCTGTGATTTCCTGTTTGCTTCCCTGTTCCCTGGATTATGCAACCTTTCCCTAAAGAGATCTACTCTCAAGGAAATAATTTGCTCCCATTCGCATACCATTTTAATCCTAATAAACGCCCCTGCTCTAATAAACGCCCCCTGTCTTTCCCAAAAATAACGTTATATTTTGTTGCATGAATTCCTGTTTGCTTCACTGGATAAGGTAGCTCATTAAAATGGGGTCTACTCTTAAAGGATAAAATTTGCTCCTAGAGGAGCAAATTTTTACCTTTAAGAGTTGACCCCTACTGAAAAGGGAGGCAAAATATAGCGAAATTGCTTCCTTTGAAGTGACCCATCATCTTTATATTGCTTGGCAGTAGTCGATTTCCTACACTTTAGGCTCTAAATAATGCCCCCTTTTGCAAAATGCAATGCCTCGGGGTGTTTAATAGGATTAATAAGGTATGTTTAATGAACATACAGATCTGAATGAAAACTCTAAGCATATATGAATAGATATAAACTCAGTAAATCTTCAACAGCAATTCATTTTATTCATTATTTTCTGGCACAAATCAAATCTTAAAGTGCCAAAAAGCATACCGTAATCGACCCAATTACCGCACATGCCCCTATAACCGCACACCAAGGCCATTTCCGGACAAACTGCACAAGCGCACACTGATTTTTTCTTTGAAACTCTCACAAAACCCAATATTTAACAGGGAACTCATGAAAACTATAAACACAAAGTATTTCCAGTCCTACCCATGTTGCCTACTTCCAGTCACCCTGCATTTCATTGTTCTGAGTGTGCGGTTATTAAATACATTTTAACCACATCTTTTTGTTGCAATTTTGAAAAAGTTAAGCGCACGGTGCGGTAAATGGGTCGATTACGGTAAAACAAAACTGACATGGCAAAATTCCAAGCTACATCACATGAGTTTAAAAGACTAGAGGGCAAACAGGGTAAACCCAGATGATGCCGCTCTTTATGGGCCATCCCATCTGGATCTATGCTTTTTGCAATATCAAGAATTTTTGTCTTTGGCAACATGTTTTGGATGAAATAAACTTTTTATACTATACTTTTTCTGCTCTTCTAAAATGAACAACTGCTACAACAAATAACTCAATGGTTATATTTCACATTAAATTGTCCACAAATTTAATACAATCCCCTTGACCTTATTTACACATTAGAATGTGCTGGAATGTTTTCCATGTGAGTGAGAGTGTGCCGCCTTAAGTTTCCATTCTGAGTAAATCTTTTCCCGCAGGTTTCACATCTGTAAGGCTTATCTCCAGTATGGATACGCAGATGTCTCTCCAAGTGAGATGAGGAGGGGCAGAGTTTATCACATATAGGGCAGATTTTATGCCCCGGTGTATTAGGTGAAGGTACTGCCAAAGGAAGCTCTGTGTAGCCGAAAGACTCGAATATGGCAGGCATATCTGAAATGTATACACAATTTTCGGGTATGAGTTACAGTGGACTCTATCTCAGACACTGGTATCTCAAAGTACCCCTCTTGTATCAAAGAGTATAGTCGTGACTCATTTTCTTGTTTTCTTTATATTTCAACTCCTGTTGTCTCAAACTACTGGGACCAGAAAATTTACTTTGAGATATCAGTAGTTTGATATGAACTTCCATGTTGAGATATCGAGAGTTGATTGTGTGTATAATTCATGTCCTCTGAGGAATCAAATAAGTTCTGTTCAATTTTCATACAGAAGTTGCTTGAGCTTAAATTTTGGGACACCTATAATAATTAATTTTCCATTCTTGACGATAATTTTTTGTGTCCCAATACTAAAGCTCATTACGGTATTTACATTATGCACATGGCTGAAGGTGCTTTTCATGCAACCAGGATAGTTTACTGTAGAACACTTATGTTTGGCAGCTACTGAGTTTTGGCTATATTGGCCGTTAAAGCAAACAGCACTAAAATATACATGTAAGTCTGCCAATATTTGATTTTCAATTTTCCTATACCGTTCCATCAAACTATACAGTGTGGTATCACATTAGAATTGCCTCAATGAGGCAATTCTAATAAATGCCACAATGTATAGTTTAATAAAAAAGTAAGAAAAATTGTTACAAATTGACATCAGATTTTCTCTATTATCTCCAGCCATGGTGTATCATGAAGGCCAAAATTAATCCACAGCAATATGTCATTCAACATGAAATTCTGATAGCCCAGATATTAAGTGTTTTACCAGTACATATGGAAATGTGAATATGGTATGGCATATGCAGGTTCCAAATATCTGTACACCTGTACACATTTCCAAACACTTGGTTGATTGATTGTTTTGGGTTTTTCAGACAGTAAATTCTTTACACACCAGGGTTTATTATTCTTTAAGAATCATCACTGCCATTCTTTGGAAATCTCTGTTGTAAGTCCAGGGACAGCATCACAGTTTGTATCAGATGAACCTTGTCTTTTCCAAGTAATTCTGCCAACATCATTACTGTTTATAATTCAATGAACATGATCACTGTGGTGTTTGTATGAATAACATCACTGTTCCTAATTCTATGGACATAATTCTAAGGATATTTTAAAGATTTACACCCTCAATATTTCTATTAACTTTTAAATTTCTCACACTACATTATACCCTAAGCATGATAATAATTGCTATTAAAAGTACATTTATCTGCCAAATTTATGATTAGTGATGGTCACTGAAAATAGGAGAATTTAACATAATACACAAAAAGCGCGCCAACAGCGGACCGCCATTCCCGCCAAAAATGAAGACTGGATACAAAGTTTAATGAAGATGTCAGCTTCAACCTCAGTAAACTGATGAGTCCTCAGTCTTTTTTACTTGATCTTCAACAGCAAAAATGTTTGTCATTATTCTGCAGTACATACCAAAAGTGAGTCAACTTCAAAAATCCCATTGCCTTATATGTATTTGTTAGTGTGCAAGAACATGATCTGCAAACCTCATTAAAAATGCTGCAGTTCTCATTTGTGCCAATAAAAATTACCACAAATATGTTTTTATGGTCTATAATTATAGTATAGTGTATAGTAAAGTGTATAGTACAGTGATACAGTTTTTGTTTCAATTGCGTAAGCAGACAATGCAATAATTTTTCTCACACAGTCAAAAATACACATAAATCTATGAGATTTTAGAAAAAGTTCACCTTCACATGATCCTTCCATGAATGTAATTGTTACATCGGAGTATTCAAATGTAAGGTCATGTGAGATCGAAGATTGCTTTTAACATTAAATCTTCGATGACAGACTGAACACTGATAAGGTTTGGCTCCCGTGTGTATTCTGTGATGGTTCTGTAAATCCCATTTCCTTCCAAATGCCTTCCCACATTATCCACATACATGGTTCCTGGCTTGCTGTGAGGTAGACTGTGTCACAGACATATAGTTGGAATCATGCACTACAATTCAAAAAGAAACATTTGTAAGTCAGAAATCACTATACATATCAGTGGACCTCCTGACTTTAAACTACAAAGATAAGGTAAAGGTTTTCCATAGCCAAGTGGCCGTAGGGGCAGTAGGGGTTAGAGGCCCACTGTATCTTGGACACAGCATATGAAAGGCAGAGCCGATCCGTCTCCTTTTGCCACCTTCTCCTTCCCGGATTCGAAAAAGGTACCCATTTACTACTGGGTGGACAGAAAGAGTTTTCCAGTCGGGAGTTGACCGAAGCAGAATTGGAACTCACAACCTCTGCACCATAACAGAGCATCTCTAACCACTGGAGCACGGCACCTCTTTAAATTGTAGAAATGACTAAATCAACTGTCTAGACAGATAATCAGGCATTTTTTCTGACTGCTTTGTGACCTTATTACAACCTATGGTCACATGCGAATGTGAACATGAATGCCCAAGCAGACACATACTCAGAAAGTTGAACTACAATACTCACACCAGGTAGGCGGCTATAGAAAATGCTCGCGCTCGTGCAATCGACAAATGCGGATCAAAAACCGTTAGAAACAGCATTTTTGATTGCAAATTGGCTACAATTTGATCGAAAATGCTGTTTCTAATGCTTTTTGATTCACATTAATCGACTGTTAAGAGCGTTTTCCATTGCCGCCTACCCCGTGTGATACTGAGCATATTGCATGAGCTCTCCTTTGTTTTCATAAAGTCATGCTGAAATTCAGACACAAGGACGCCTGTGAACGGATATATTTTAAAAATTCTCAGTTTATAACATTTACTTCATATGCACATGTTAAGTTGTATGGATCCACTTCCATGGTTTTCTTGCCAACCGTTGAAGGGACAAAATTTCAACAGAATAGTATTATTATCCTAAATTGCTACAGTATTGGGACACCTAAAACCATTAATTTTCCATTTGTTTCAAATGGAAAATTAATGGTTGCTAGGTGTCCCAGTATTTAAGCACATTAGGGTAGCTTTCCTGCAAGATGCATCCAATCTCTTTTTCAGACTACTAATCTCAATGGGAACATGCTTTAGGGGCAAATTCATTCCTTAAGAGTATCCCAAATTCTTTCCATCAAGAGTAGCTGAAAAGAAAGGGGAGAAAAAATTCCATGTCAAGTGATCTGCCTTGAAGAGTGTCCCTATACATTAACCCCTTTTTTTGACCAGTGGACTTGTCCATCCTAACATTTGAAGGAGTCCACTTCTAGTTTTAAGGGTTAGTGGATGTTTTCATTTTTACTGTAATTTGTATTTTACATAGAAATTCCTGTAAACGGTGTAGATCCTGGTCAGATGCTGCATTTTGCAGCATCTGAACAGGGTCTGCACTGTTTGCATTTGTCCCCAACATGAGTTTCCAGTAGACACAGTCACTGAGTTTATATCTTCAATGCAGATGTTGTCAGAATTCGCATCATGATACTTTATTGTTCTATGTCTTGCATATGAATAATCCCACACTGTCAAATATTAGGTGTATAAAGCTTAAACATTCTTTTCGAATCAGTTTGCGCATGTACTATGATGAGAGATATTTTTATTCAGTTTCACATATCAAAAAGCCATATATTGCACAAAAAGCAACACAATATGCTGCCTTGATGAAAACCATTTTCAAGATAAATATTTTGAAAATACATATATGAGTGCATTTGCACTAGAACACAATAGGTATCTTAAGTCCATAGTAAGATCTGTTTCCAGTATGAGATTGATTCTCAGATAATATTTTGAGAGTGAATTATGTAGTTGTTTTCCCCATGATGATGAAGTTTCTTTTCTGGCTTATTT
Organism: Ctena decussata; assembly: GCA_963989385.1. NCBI lineage: Eukaryota > Metazoa > Mollusca > Bivalvia > Lucinida > Lucinidae > Ctena > Ctena decussata. The sequence continues at coordinate 54,492,849 of OZ022509.1, forward strand.
TTTTTGTACAGATCATTTGAATTGGCTGTTTGGCAAGTGTTCCAGATAAACAGGGGTAACCATATGTTCTGACCTCTCATTAGAACTATCTTGCCAAGATGGTTCTAATGAGGGGTCACACAATATGTTTTCTTGAGAAATAAGAAAAATTATCTACTTTCTTCAAAATCCAACTTATCTATAGCTCTGTTCCCAATATGAAGGATATTCTTAGATTATATTTTGTATGTGAATAGGTGTGTGCCTTCAGTTTCCTTTCTCATTAAAACATCTCCAACAGATTTCACAATTGCAGGCAATTTCTCTCTAGGAAATATATTCTCAGATGAGGCTTGCATACAAATAGTTGTAGTTCTTCTTCGGTGTCCTTTCCCAAAAACTTCCACATTTGTAAAATATGTCTCCACTTAAATCTTTAAAGCACTATAGGCAGACAACAAAAATTATGACAGCAGAATTTCCAAAAATGTTTCATCCAAGCTATACATGTATCTTTGAGTTCAAAGACTAAACAGCAAACTTTGTAACTCCTCATCTGGACCCAAGCTGTCTGCAAATTCAACCATTTTTTTTGGGGGGGTTGGGGGGGGGGGCATTGTAGTATTAAGTTTCAGCTTTAACATAAATTTTACATTTGTGAGGGTAGTCTGTTCTATGGAGTATAATCCGATAAAAAATGTGTGCAACCTTAGATTTTGTTTTTAATATAAGCTTTTCCCAGTTTTCATATTAAATTTAAATCTTTCATTTGAATGCATGTATGCCTCCATAAGTTTCAGCTGTAAAACTAATTTCATATCTGTAAGCTCTGTCTATACTAGGGAGGTTTTATACTATGCAGGTTTTAGTAGATTTTATTTTCCATATGAATAGTTTTGTGCCGCCTCCAGTTTCCTTTTTGATTGAAACTTTTTCCACAGATTTCACAACTGTACGGCTTATCACCAGTATGTACACGAACATGCATCCTGAGGTGAGCTGCAGATGGAAACAGTTTCCCACAGAAAGAGCAAGGCTGTGGTTTCAATGACCTTTTATCCATCCCTGAACTAACGTAAGAAGACATTGACTCTACTTGGTCAAGCATGCCTGGCACCATGCTGCTAATACCTGAAAAGAAAGAAGTCATTAAGCCTTTTAAAATGCAAGACAAAAAATTGTTGAATTTGCAAACAATGTAGATCCAGTTGAGGCAGCTCATAATGAGCTGCCTCATCTGTGTCTACACTGTTTGCCCCCTACTCTTTGAATTCTCAGTATGATGTAGCTTGAATGATTTTTTTTGTAATTTTGCAGATGTAAGTTTTGTCCTCTGCTTTCTAGGTGCTTTAAGGGTTAATGAGGCAAACATGCTTTCAAGACCTTCCTGTACAGTGTGGAAACATCATGATCTTACTATTCATAGCTCATCTTTTGCAGAATAGTTACCATGCTTAAGTATTGGGACACCTAAAATAATAAATTTTCCATTTGTCCCAAATGGAAAATTCAGTATTTTTAGGTGTCCCAATATATACGCACATTATGGTAATCCAAATCTTGTAACAATGTCTCCCCCTGCTGCTCAGTGGAACGTATCCATGGCTGTACTATAGGGCACTGTGCATCCATCCCTTTACCCAGAATGTTGAGCAATAAGTCAATAAGTATGATACTTAATTTCTCTGGTATGATGCTATATTTGAATGCAGTATAAATATCAGTGTCACACGCTATTAATACGGATGTTTTAACAAACACAAAACCATGTATTAACATGAGTTTTCATGCACCAATAATGACCACCTTAGCGACTTTTCATATGCAAGTTGCAGGGCAATATTCCATCTGTACAGAAACGAGCGGCAAGACTGCAGTTGAAGATATCCGTTTAAGATTTTAATGGAAGAGTTATACAAATTTGGATATTGTAAAAATTAAAATGCAAACTACGTCAAGTGAAAACTTTGATGAACATGATTATGACTTGTGAAATGCTGCTAAAGGTTGCATAAAAATTCACGGAAGCTGACCATAGCCTGAAACAAGGATTTTTATAGACATGCATAGTATTAGTGTGTGTAGGAATCAGCAAGGTAATGGCGATGAGGTCGAAATATAGTGTGCCAACATTTTCATTATTTTTATAGCATTGTAGTTGAATTTATGCAATAATAGCAATGAAACATTGTTTTTCAATGCTTTTGGCCTCGGTTTTCAACATCTCCCTCAGGACCTTGCAAATGTTAATGCATGAAAAACCATGTTTGATCCCTATATCATTTTTAATAAAGTATCAGAGATCTTACAGTCTAGATCTGTCTGCTTTTACACTCTTCCATATACCATGTGTGCTTCCTTTTTTTTTTGGAATAGGGTCTACTCATCACGGAAATTTTCAGCTCCTCTTTCCTTTAGGGCAAATGGATACATTTAAAGGGGAATGAACTCAGCCAGTCTCACATTTGTCTCCCTTGTCAATAGGGCTCAACTCTGAAAGGGAAGAATTTGCTCCTCTAGGAGCAAATTCTTACCTTCAAGATTAGACCACATTGTGGAAGGGCTATGTATTCCAAGGAAGCAAACAGGAAGTCACTAAAGTTGTTCCCCTTTGCAAAATTCCCAGAAAGCATGGTTGTATAGCCATACTCCTTCAGAGTATTCCCCTATGAGAAAAGAGGAAAACACATGCAGGTCAGAGTGATCCACCTTGGCGGAATTTCCTTTCACCACCAACAACGTTTTTTTCCTGTTTACAAGAAATGTGTCCATTGATGTGTCCTTAAGTTGCTCTTTTGGTTGAATTTTCTTCCACACACATCGCATTCGTACGGTTTAGCTCCGGTATGTATGCGCATATGTATTGCCATGTGACTTCTGGCAGCAAACAATTTGCCACATATGTTGCAAGCGTGTCCTGGAATAGGAATATTGAGACTCTTGTCCACTGTTTCTTTGGGGCTGTCGTTGGATGGTCTATTGCTGGTCTTTGAGTAGACACTTGCAACAAGACCTGAAATATGAGATTGATTGATTGATTGATTGATTTGATGCTTAACGTCCATGGTAAACAACTATGGTCATGTCGGGACGGTCAGTTAACCTAACCACACTATTCCTGGGCAGGCTTAGACCTCCTAAGCGGTTAACCAGTACTAAGTGCACATACTTTCGCCAGTAACTGACAACTGCCCTTCTTGAATCAGCGGAAGGAGAAACGAAAGTATGTGGCCAGACCGGTTTCGAACCCAGGACCTCTGACTTATGAGTCAGGTCCACTACCGATTGAGATCAAAATCTTTTGAGGTGTATACTGGTAAACGTATTTTTTTTGAAACTGCTTATTGTCATGGGGTATCGCTTTGTGCTTAGTAAAGGGTAGCTTAGGGTCTAAGCTAGCTCTATGCAGACAGCACAGATTCTGATCAGACTGGGCGGATGCCACAGCACAGATTCTGATCAGACTGGGCGGATGCCACAGCACAGATTCTGATCAGACTGGGCGGATGCCACAGCACAGATTCTGATCAGACTGGGTGGATGCCACAGCACAGATTCTGATCAGACTGGGCGGATGCCCAGGCTGACTTAGAGTCTTCAATGGGCGCACGTCACTTTGTTGGCTTTGTCTTGTTGCGGCTCCTAATCATATTCAGAATTCAAAAACTAGAGAGAAAATAGTCTAGATCCAGATGTGGTGGCTCTTTATGAGCTGCCTCATCTGGATCTACATTGTTTTTAAATATTTTAGCAGTTGAAGTGTAAATAACTGATATACTGTACATGTTCTTAAACAAATGTTTTCTTTTTGATATAATCTATTGGTAAATGCTCACTAGCCTACTAGTATAATACATCAAAGACTAGAAAATGAAAGCACAAACTACCATAACATCTCCAACACATCCAAACCTCACATCATGTCAAGATGTATCAGTTATTACAATGGCTATAATAAACATTTTTAACAGAGAATTAAATTATTCGAGAACAAATTATAGTTTTGAGAAAATCACGCTTTTCCATTGTATGAATTTAAGGTCGCATCTCACTTATAATTCGTGAAGAGCATGGCATACAACATATGCCATGCTCCTCTCAAAATATAAGTGAGATGATGCCATAGATCTGTTGCCATAGAAACTGTGGAGTACCAAATGTTGTGCTTAGTACCTTGGCAATATGACATCTCAATGACGTCACTCTGACACCAATATGGACTCTTAGTTGCTATGGTAACAGATTTATGACTCATTGGTAGCAGAGCATGGCATACAATGCCATGCTCTGCCAATTTTCCAATGACATTACAATCAACAGAAACTTTAGATTTTCGCAAATAATTATTCTCAAGTCATTTAATTTCGTGTTTTTTTTTATCACAATCAATTCTGAATGTATGGCAAGACACTAAAATGGCATGCAGTCAAAAACTGCTTTTTTATATACAAGTAGATTGCATTCTTAGAAAATTTCCATGTATCAGCTGGGTCTTTCATGGATAACATAGCAGTCCTTCAAGAATCACATTTTTCCATGTAGCAAATAAGTCTTCCATGAATCACATGGCATTCCATATGGTAACTAAGCATGACATGCATCACATGACATTCCATGTGGTAACTGAATGCTCAACGTTTTTGAGCAGTATAGACAAACTAATGCACAAGTCAAAAGTTACAAGTTTGTTGTTTTTCTCCTTTCTGAATGAACTCTGTTTTCTTATCCAATGTAATTTTAAGAATGTTTGATTAACTCTTTCACTACCAAAAAGCAGACGACAAAATTTACTTCTGCAAAAAATAAAAAAATGCCTTGTCCAAGACTTTTTATATTGAGAATTCAGAGACTAGAGGGCAAACAGTGTAGATCTAGATGAGACGGCTCATTGCTGTTTGCAAATTTTGCTAATTGCGTCACTGGGGCTTAAAGAGTTAAACACTCCAATTATCCTAAGGTGTGTGGGTACACAGATATATATTTTCAGTATCTTTTTCAAAGGGAGGCAACTTTTGTGACTTCCTGTTTGCTTCCCTGGGGGACCAAGCCCTTCCAAAAGAGGTCCTATATACTGTCATATCTATTTCTTGCACACCGGATAAGGATATCCGCTTGTTTCCCCTGTACCTACAAATCTTATCTCACCCATGTTATCTCACCCAGGACCGGATAAAAATCACGAGCATTCTATGCATTGGTTGTACTGGAGGTCACGTATCTACGTCGTCAAGTGACGTTGGCATTTGATATGATGACGTCATGAAGACGGCAAAAATGACGTCAGTTTATGCACGGCAGATGTTGACGTAAAGAACCGAATGGCGGTCGATGAAAGCGGCGCCTTCTTTCAAAATCAAATAGAAATCTCACAAGCACTAAAATTACGCATTTTAACAAGTTCTAAAGTTAAAACAAAAAGTGGTGTGCAAGAAAAAGTATCTTTCATGGGTGTGAGGTGCGGATAGAAAAATCCGTCACTCGGGATCACTGTTCGGCATCACTCGGCAAGCCTCGAGCTGCCGAACAGTGACCCTCGTGACAGATTTTTCTATCCACACCTCACATCCATGAAAGATACTTATCTAAACTCCAGTTGCAGTACTTGTAAATGGGGTCAAGATTTGGTAAACCAGGTACACCAAAAATTTGAATTTCTTTAAAATAAGATATGATAGCTATCAGAATTTGGTCCCCTAATACCTGTCAGTTCTAAATATTTGCATGTCTATGATGTTTCAACACATGAAGTTTCAGAGAAGTCTGATGTTTAAACGCTTTTGTACATTCAGAACACTGGTATGGTTTATTGTCCGAGTGTGTCCGAAGATGTTCATCCAGCTTGGATTTGAAAGGAAAGCATCTCAGACAGAATTCACAGGTATACATGTTCTGATACTGTTTCTGGACAGAAGGGTCAAATGAGGTGCTGCTAGTAGGTGGCAGGCTTCTCAGCATTTCCCCAGCAGTGGGAAACTGTTTCTGGAGTGACGGGTCAAAGGTGGCGGTGCTAGAAGAAGCTATAGAGGTGCCATGGGGTGGAAGGTTCATCAACATTTCAGTAGCAGTCAGGTACTGTTTCTGGCGGGTAGAATCGGTTGCGGCACTGGTATGAGGCACGCTCTTCAGCATTTTGGCAGCTGTGAGGATTTCTGAAAAGAAAAAAAAATTATCAGTATAGTATTAACCATAATTGAGCCGCAACATGACAAAACCAACAAAGTGGCATGTGTGCCCAGCGAAGACTCATATCAGCCAGGGCATCCACCCAGTCTGATCAGAGTCTTAGCTATCCTTCACGGCGCTTAGACCCTTAGCTACTTTACAGCACACAGCAAAGACTCTGATCAGACTGGGGGCTGCCCAGTCTGATCTGAGTCTTCACTGGGCATACATGCCACTTTGTTGGTTTTGTTATGTCGCAGCTCATATATATTCTGAGACTGTCAGCTAGAGTGAGTGAGTGAGTGAACTCGGGTTTTACGTCCCACCAACAACGAGGTCATATGGAGACGGAACCTCGGTTTAAAGTCTCATCCGAAAGACCGGAGAAGCGGGGGATCGATCTTGCGACCCCTGGATTGGTAGTCCGGAGTGTTATCCACTACACTACAGCCGCTCCTCTGTCAGTTAGAATTGGTTGGTTGGTTGATTTGATGCTTAACGTCCACGGTAAACAACTAAGGTCATGTCGGGACGGTCAGTTAACCTAACCACACTATTCCTGGGCAGGCTTAGACCTCCTAAGCGGTTAACCAGTACTAAGTGCACATACTTTCGCCAGTAACTGACAACTGCCCTTCTTGAATCAGCGGAAGGAGAAACAAAAGTATGTGGCCAGACCGGGATTCGAACCCAGGACCTCTGACTTACGAGTCAGGTGCCCTACCGATTGCGCTACCCGGCCCGGCGTCAGTTAGAAGGATGCTTCTGACATCAAAAGCGGGTCCTCTTAATGTGTATCGGTACACCTCTGTTTTCTGCCATTTTTACAAAGGAGAACAAGTTTTTTAACTTCTTGTTTGCTTCCCTTGATGAGAAAACCCTTCCAAAAAGGCATCTACTCTGAAAGGAAAGAATTTGTTCATACATGTATCTCTAGACTTAAACACCAAATAAAGTAACTGCCGAAGTCCTAACAGCTTTATTCATCTATTAACACAAAAACAATAAAAATTATACTTAAGGACAAAAGTTCTGCACAGATGTTAAAATGTGCAGAACTTTTGTGCTTAAGTATATTTATAATATGATATCAATGTCTATACTATTTGAACAAAGTAAGGCTCCCTAATATATACTTAATATGTCTAATGCTTATCAATTCTTAAAAAACAGTATCTCCACCTGTCAGACGGCCCTTTGTATCTGTTGAGTCCTCGTCTTTGCTTCTTCATGGTGTTGAAATTTGATTTATGTGTTTACCGTGATGATTCATTGATGAGTTAGAGGGTTTTCATGCGAACCGAACAACCAACTAAATGTTTTGTACCACTTCAGATACTGAGGGTAATGTTGGGCCTGTAAAATCGATTTAAGCCCCCCAGTAGTTCATTACTGACCGTTCCAAGGCGGTAGTTCTGTTGTGGTTCTCTGTTGCCTGTTTTTGGTGTCAGAGTTTCTGTGATGTTTTACCTTATGTATGTTCTTATTATTTTTGGTTCGGTTTGGGTTGCTGAGTGGCCACCTTTTGGGAACAAGCTGCTCACTCGGTTGGCCATATGTTCTCTGTATCTTGATTATTTGTAATCTTAGTTGTTTCCAACTATGGTTTGAGGGCTGGATTTGGATTTTGATTGTTTCAGTTCCTGGTCTTTGCATACTTTTTACTTTCAGTATCATGTTCAGGAAACGTTGACAACAAAACATGCAACATGAGATCAGCTTGCTGTAAAAACTCTATGTAAATGGACAGACAATTCTGAGGAAACAGTACAGACCCAAATCAGACTGCTCCTAAAGGAGTCTACACTGTTTGCCATTCAATCTGCATCTTTTGGATGCATTACTGCAGTATAAAACCAAAATGGTCCATTTTTTAAGCCAATTACAGTATGTGTTTCAATCTTATCTCAGTTTTTAGAATTTTATGTTACACTGATGCACATCGTGATCAGGACAAGACACAAATGAGCCACATCATGTGATCAGAGCCTTCGCTTGTCACATCAGCCATCTATGGAAGTGACCCAAGCTACAGAGCCAACAAAGAGGTCTCTGATTACCCTGTATACATGAGAACGATGATCTAAATACCACATGACAAAATTGCCACATTGTTAAGTTATCCCAGTATTTAATCATGTGCACTTTGATATTCCCTAAAAGTGCAAATGACTGGCAATAAATTTCTGAGACATGTGACGTATTCTTTCTTTCTTTATCACAGGGTTCATCAGTGCGCACTTTCATGTTTCTTTAAGCATGAATGTCTGGGAACAAATATAACATATGAGCTGCGACATGACAAAACCAACAAAGTAGTTGTGCGCCCAGCGCTGACTCAGATCAGCCTGGGCATCGGCCCAGTCTGACCAGAGTCATTGCTGTCAGCATGGAGGTAGCTTAGACCCTTAGCTACTCTTTAAGGGCTTACTGAAGAGAAGAGCCTGACCAGACTAGGTGGATGCCAAGGCTGATCTGAGTCTGCACTGGGCGCACAACCACTTTGTTGGTTTTCTTGTGTAGTGGCACATATGTGTTTTATATTCTTTCTATGAATCATCCTAGTGTTTAATCATGTGCACTTTAAGATTTCCTTTAAGCTAGAATGTCTGGTAACAAATTCCATATGTGTGGTGTATTCTTTCTATGACATCCCATTGCTAACCATGTGCAGTTTTAAGATTTCCTTTAAGCGCTAATGTCCGTCCACAAATTTCACATGTGTGGGGCATATTCCCTCTATGATTTATCCAAGAGTTTAACCATGAACACTTTGAGATAGTCCTTAACCCTTAAAGCCCCAAAAATTAAAATTGTTGAATTGGCAAACAGTGAAGATCCAGATGAGGTGGCTCATAATGAGCCACCTCATCAGAATCTACACTTTTTGCCCTCTAGTGTTCGAATTCTCAATATGATATCACTTGGACGAGACATTTTTTGAAATTCTGCAGACGTAAATTTTGCCGTCTGCTTTTTGGCGCATTAAGGGTTAAACTTGAATGCCTGACGACAAATACCACATAATTATGTAAGCATATTCTTTCAATAATTTATCCCAGTATTTAACCATGTACACTTTGAGATTTCCTTTAAGAGCGAATGTCTGGCCACTAATTTCACGTATGTATGGCGTAATCCTTCTATGACTTATCCCATTGTTAACCATGTGCAGTTTTAAGATTTCCTATAAGCGCAAATGTCCGTCCACAAATTTCACATATATGGGGCATATTCCCTCTATGATTTATCCAAGAGTTTAACCATGAACACTTTTGAGATACTCCTTAACCCTTAAAGCGGCAAAAATTAAAATTGTTGAATTGGCAAACAGTGTAGATCCAGATGAGGTGGCTCATAATCTGAATCTACACTGTTTGCCCTCTAGTGTTCGAATTCTCAATATGATATTGCTTGGACGAGACATTTTTTTGGGATTCTGCAGACGTAAATTCTGTCATCATTCTGCTTTTTGGCACATTAAGGATTCAGCATGAATGCCTGGCAATAAATGTCATATAATTATGTAAGGCATATTCTTTCTACAATTTATCCCAGTATTTAACCATGTGCACTTTGAGATTTCCTTTAAGAGCGAACGTTTGGCCACAAATTTCATGTATGTTTGGCATAATCCTTCTATGACTTATCCCATTGTTTAACCATGTGCAGTTTTAAGATTCCCTTTAAGGGCAAATGTCTAGCTACAAATTTACATACGTGTGGTGTATTCTGGCTCTGATCTACCCCAGTGTGTAGCCATATGTACTTTAAGATTTCCTTTAAGAGCAAATGTCTGGCCACAAATTTCACATGTGTGTGGCCTACTTTCTCGCTGACTTGTCCCAATGTACTCTGAGATTTCCTTTAAGAGGAATGTCTGGTCACAAATTTCACATGTATGTGGCATATGTTTTCCTTCTATGATTTATCCCAGTGTGTAACCATATGCACTTTGAGATTTCCTTTTAACGCGAATGTCTGGCCACAAATTTCACATGTGTGTGGCTTCTCTCCAGTATGTACAAGGTAATGCCTTCGCAGTTTTCCTTCTATGATTTATCCCAGTGTGTAACCATATGCACTTTGAGATTTCCTTTTAACGCGAATGTCTGGCCACAAATTTCACATGTGTGTGGCTTCTCTCCAGTATGTACAAGGTAATGCCTTCGCAGAGCTGATGGAGCCGGGAACTGTCTGCCACACAAGTCACATGTTGGTACTCTTCTAAAGTTTGCTGGTCTTCCCCTCTTAGAGTGTAACTTGGATACATGCATATCTGAAAGAAAATATCTGTATATTATTAACCCTTAATGCGCCAAAAAGCAGACAACAGAATTTACGTCTGCAGAACTTCAAAAAATGTTTCGTCCAAGCGATATCATATTGAGAATTCGAACACTAGAGGGCAAACAGTGTAGATTCAGATGAGGTGGCTCATTATGAGCCACCTCATCTGGATCTACACTGTTTGCCAATTCAAAAATTTTAATTTTTGGCACTTTAAGGGTTAATAATAAAGTCAACCCTCTTTATAACAGCACTCATCACAACAGGCAAATTCTTTATAACATCATTTTGATTTTCACAGAATGTCCATTTTGTTCAAAATAACAGCAAATTCAGTTTAACCACAAAATGTTTGAGAATGAATATTGTCGTTATAAAAAGGGTCTACTGCAGATACATTAAATATTTGCCATTATTATTTGATGGTGTATGGTCATGCCCATCTGTCCACATAGAAATTATGTATTTTTAAAATTTAACTATATGCATTTTTAAGGCTTCCTTTATAGCTAAAATGGCTACAAGTCTCACAAGAATACCGCGTTGTAGTCTAGTAGTGACTATGTTGTATTGTTGCTTTACATCCATGGTAAACAGCTATGGCCATGTCAGGACGGTAAGTTACCCTAACCACACTATTCCTGGGCAGGCTTAGACCTCCTAAGCAGTTAACTAGTACTAGTGCACATACTTTCCTCAGTAACTGACAAATGCCCTTCTTGAATCAGCGGAAGGAGAAACAAAAGTATGTGGCCTGATCTGGTATCATATCCGGAAGCCCTGGCTCTTGAGTAAATGCACTACCGATTGCGCTACATGGCCCGGCTTGAAGTGACTAAAATGCATTAGCAAACAGTGTAGCCATCTGTGATCTCTTGCTTCCGGCTGAGACTTCTGTGCATGATAAATGGCTTCCTGCCAGGACTGATTCTACTTCCTGCCGATACTCTTCACAGGAAGCAGTCTCTGCAGGAAGTCGATATTTGTGGACAACAGTCTGGGAAGGAAGCATGAAATTGCAGACCATCTCGGGGGAAGCCGAATTTGATGGACAGACTCGGCAGGAAGCAAACATTGGCAGACTAGTTTATTCCCTGTTATCATTGTAACTATCTAAAACAATATTGTATGAAGAACATACAGTCAAACCTGTTTTGAAAAGCCATCATATTAAGGGATCACCTGTCTTAAGCTGCCATTTTTTGTGTGCCTTGAACCAAAGCATAACCTGCATGAAAAGTGAACCTGCTTAAGCAGCCACTTTTGGTGTGTCCCCTTGGATGATCCCCAAAAACAGGGTTGACCGTGTATATAATATATAGAACTATTTATGTTTTGACAGGGTGGTAAAGTGTTTTGTGACTAAAGAATAAACTAAGAAACACATTATACATGTATATGATTGTAATTATTTCAAGCACTGGAAAGCTATGTACAAAGCACATAGGAACTACAGGGTTCGAGGTTAAAAAACTTGAGAATAATCTCAAAATCAAAATAAAGCACACTGATTGGCTACTTCAGAGCATGTGCTCGGAAGCAGCCAATCAGTGTGCTTTATTCTGAGTTTGAGAATGTACTCAAGTTTTATATCCTCAAGGCCAGTATTCATTTTATCGAAAGTCAGTATATATGGAGACAAAATTAAACCTAAATATTTAATTTTGACCTGTCATGAAAGACAGACTGTGAAAAGCAATAATTGATAACTCAGCCCACATCAAAGCTATGAAGATAAATCACATACTTTGTAAAACACGTGCCTAACATTGGTACTAAAATAAAAGCTGAATTTTCTTTGAAACAGCTGGTTTGCATAAAATAGCACATAGCAAAAATATGACATATTTTGTTTTGGAACAAATAAATCTTTTTATGCAATAGATCAAAAAGACTTGCCCTTTCATTTACAGTAAAATTTCTTTTTTTTTCAAAATAAATTGTGCAATTTTTTTTAATTTATGAAATATTCAGGCTCAATTTGTACATCAGTTGTAAGAAGAAAACAAATTTTGAAAGCAAAGCATAAAGTATCCCGTCTCAATTTAACACAGACAAATGCATAAGTGCTACACTGGAAGTTTTCAAGTTTTTGCGTGTGAAATTTTATAAAAAATCAACTGCATGAATTTTTGGTTTTACATACATAACCAATGCACATCACATACTTTTCATCCTTTGTGAGTTATTTCTACAGCATTGACAGTTGCTGAGCTAGGGCTTTTTTTTAGCATGATTGATCACAAATAATTACTCATCATATTATTCTACAGGAAAGCTATGAAGAACATATATTTTTCAAGGTCAGTATGTTTTTTGTATGATAGTTTGTCAGTATCTAGCTAGGTAACAAGGAAAAAGTTTTGTATAAAGTTTATTCTAACACAGTTTATAAATAGAAGCTATGGAAAGTTTCCATGCTTTATTCTGAAACAATTCACTATTAGTGAGCATGTGAGTCTTATAGCTGACATCATTGGCAGTTACTGACACTTGTGACATTCTGATGACGTTTCTCTACGTTAGTGTATCGTCTCTTTTCCTTTCTAAAATTGTCATAAACATTTATCTATCTCTGATACAGTTAAGAATACTGACAGGAAGGTGGCAGAATCTGAATGAAAAGAATACTTTTTCAGCATTTTTGAGTGTTAGCATTGAAATGAAATAACTCAGCTCTAGCATTGTATTGTTGAGTAATATCTGACTGTTGTCATTCAGTTTAAGTAGATACATCACTTGTGCTCCACACTCCTGATATGATCTACTTTTACTCAACAATTCACTTCTAGAGCTGATTTCTTTCTTAAATAACAAATCCCTAAAATGCTACTAAATTTCTCCTTGGCTGAGAGCTCTAGCCTGAGCTCTTGGTAAGATTCTCTCTTCAGTTCCATTCAAGGGTCTGAAGGGGATGTGGACAGTTCTTGGTTAACAAGAAAATATGTCCAGAAAACATTACTCCACATTATTCCACTGCAGTTTGTCTCTACTTACATGAACCAGCAAAACAAGAAAGACTGGAAGTTATGGGCAATGACCTGACATTTTGTAAACATCAAAGAAACAGATGAGAAGACTCTTAATGAACCCTCTCATCTATGTCTATATTTCTTTAATTTTCAATATGACGTTGCTTGGATGAAAAAGTTTATGAAATTTTGCAGACTTACAATTTTGATATCTGCTTTCAGGCATTTTATGGGTCAAAATTCATCAGATCTCACATGCTACACTTCCAGAGCTGATGGCAGAATGTCAATATTGTAATTAACCATGTTAATGATGTTTTGAGAATTTATGAAACTGATAATTTTGCTTGCTGGCAAAACCACGTCCACAGGTGTCACAGAAAAATCCTTTAGCTCCAGTATGGCTGATGTTGTGTCTCTCTAAAGCTGATTTGAACTGAAAATCCTTCCCACACAATCCACACACCCAAGGCAACTGCTTTGTTGTCTGTTGTTTGCAAGTTTCCGCAGAGCCTGAAAAGATATAGCTAGTACAGTCAAACCTGTCTTAAGGGGTTACCCCATAGGACCCACAAAAACTGGCTGCTTAAGACAGGTGACCCCTTAATACAGGTTCATTTGCACTGTCTTTTTGTTCAAGGGACCCCGAAAAAGTGGCTGCTTAAGACAGGTGACCCCTTAATACAGTGACCCTTAAGACAGGTTTGACTGTATCAAGTTGGGTAAACCGAAAGTTAGTATTTAAAGCAGTTAAAAAAGTAATGTATATATCCTATTAAACACATCCAAGGGCTTGCATTTTACAAAAGCGGGGTGTTATTTAGGGTCTGAAAAGTAATAAATCAGCCACTCTCTGAATGCTTACAAACAGTATAAAAGGGTTTTAACAATGTAAGAATAACACCTACTCTTTGGAATCACTATTTTAGCTCATATGTGCATGAAATACTTCGTGGGCTATGATAAGGCAAACAGAAGACCATACATATACTACAAGATGTGAGGACTTCACACCTAGAATTTTGCAGTTTTGGCAGATCAATATAAAGCTTTTTTTCTGAAAAAAAAAGAGCGGGCATTTATTAGAGCTGGGGCATTTAACAGGAACCAATATGGTAACTGAATTTGCAAACAGCATAGAACAGATGAGGAGGCTCATTTTGAGCTGCCTCATATGTATCTACACTGTTTGCACTTTAGTCTTTGAATTCTCAATATGATACAGGTTGGAGGAAACAGTTTTTGAAATTTTGCAGACTAAATTTTGTCATCTCCTTTTTTTTTAGTTTGTGGGCTACTTCTACAATGGAGATAAACTGAAAGGTATTTTTTTCCCGCAAAGTCATTCTTTACCATAAACAAATTTTTTTTCTCATTTTTATTGGTACTTTTGCACAACTCATTTTAGAAAAATAGCCATTAGAGGAGATGGCAAATCCCCCGACCAAAGGCCCCTTGCGCTTTGGTAAACAGGGTGCACTTCAAAACACATATAATATATTGTCATTCTTTTATGCTTCTGATTGACATTATCTATTTAACAGATGCATGCTTATCTAACACTCAGACCAAAACAGTATGCCAGACTGCTAAAAAGAGGTAAAATCTCAAACAGCCACCATGTACACAATGTCTAGCATATGATATACTCAACATTTCAAAATGTGTGAATAACTTCTAAAGTACCAGCCCTACAAATCTAAATCTAATTTTGAGCTCTCTAGTAAGTGAATTTGGACAAAGAATCCAAATCTGGAAAGAAAAATAATAAAAAAAATGGGGGAGGGGGGGAGGGGGGGGGGAGGGGGGGAGGGGTACAGAGGGGTTACAGAGAGTTAGGAACATGATACGATATCATGGTATGGTATGATCATCAATATTCTTAAAGTTATAAGGGTATTAAAATAGTGGAGCAAGCCTGGGTTATACAGATATAAAGCAGAGACAGCTAACTGCAGCTCAAACTTCCAAAGGGAAATAACTCGGACAGTATGAATGACAGAGTTGTCATTCATGTATCAGACAAATTTTCATGACCTGTTCTGCGTATCTGTGAAGTATCATAAAAATATTTCAAAGGGTATTCAAGTTATGGAGCAAACACAAAATCACACCTAAAACCATCAAGGGGAGTGAGTGAGTGAACTCGGGTTTAACGTCCCACCAACAACGAGGTCATATGGAGACGGGACCTCGGTTTAAAGTCTCATCCGAAAGACCGGAGAAGCGGGGGGTCGATCTTGCGACCCCTGGATTGGTAGTCCGGAGTGTTATCCACTACACTACGGCCGCTCCCCATCAAGGGGAAATAACTCAAAAGTAAGAAAGTAAGAGTTGTCATTCTTGTTCGCGACATATCGTCATGACCTGTTCTACATATCTGTGAAGTATCATGAAAATATTTCAAAAGGTATTCAAGTTATAGAGCGGACACAAAATCACACCTAAAACCATCAAGGGGAAATAACTAAAAAAGTAAGAAAGCAAGAGTTGCCATTCTTGTTTGCGACACATCGTCATGACCTGTTGATCTACATATTTGTGAAGTATCATGAAAATATTTCAAAGGTATTCAAGTTATAGAGCGGACACAAAATCACAACTAAAACCATCAAGGGGAAATAACTCAAAAAGTAAGAAAGCAAGAGTTGTCATTGTTAGCCATGACATATTGTCATGACCTGTTCCACATATCTGTGAAGTATCATGAAAATATTTCAAAAGGTGTTCAAGTTATAGAGCTGACATGAAATCACACCTAAAACCATCAAGGGGAAATAACTCAAAAAGTAAGAAAGCAAGAGTTGTCATTCTTGTTTGCAACACATTGTCATGACCCGTTCTACATATCTGTAAAGTATCATGAAAATATTTCTTAGAGTATACAAGATACAGAGCGGACACAAATCTGCCAAAAAATCACCGAAGGAGAGATAACTCAAAAACTACAATAGCATGAGTTACCATTCTTGTATTGGACACATCATCATGACCTGTTCTACATAACTGTGAAGTTTCATGAAAATATTCCAAAGGGTATTAAAGATATAGAAATGTTGACGGACGGACGGAGGGATGCCAGGCTCATTGCTATTTCCCCCGACTTTTGGGTAGGGGGATAAAAAGGAGTTACATATAAGAGACTAAGGCTTGCAGAAATGGATCAAATATGGCTGAAATCTTGTCACATTCCAGAAAATAATTAGTTCTTATGGTAAGATACAATTCTTACAACATGCCCATATTTCATTTTCCCTATTGATGCTTTAAATAGCAACACTCAGGTTTGCAATGAGTAACACAATTTTTTTACCAAAAATATCATTTTATTCAATTTTACTCTATTGCTATTAGCATCAAAACTGAAACTGGTTAGACCTTGATGCAAACAAAATATATACAAATAAAAACATAAAAACAAGGGCTTCGCAAGCGGCGCATAATATGCCCGTTTCAATGTCCTAAAGGAGTTACAGAATGAACAAAATTGTTTACAAAAGGATAGACAGGCAGACAAACAGAGGCAACCACTCTATAATTAAGTAGAACTGTTGGCGAATCTGACTATACCCCTACTTAACTGCTTAAATCAAATGGTGTTATTTTCGTAACAAAAAGCATAGAGAGAGAGAAAAATCATTGTAACCATGTATACCAAATATGAATGGTTGCTGTGAAATCTGTTACAAAAAATTACATCATTCAAAGTAAAGAGAGGAAGAAAATCGGACAAATACAGGGAAGAAAAAGAGGAGAAGGCTGGTTCTCAATCCCACGATACAGTAAGTAATCATTAATCTGCATACCAAATATGACTACTCTAGCTTGCAAGGTTGTGGAGAAATCTTTGACAAAAAAATTCATTATTCAAAGTATGGAAAGAAAGAATATTGGACAAATACAAGGAAGAATAAGCAGGAGAAGGCTGGTTCTCAATCCCACGATACAACATGTCGTCATCAACCTTTATGCCAAATATGACCAGTCTAGCTTGTATGGTTGTGAAGAAATCTTTGATGAAAAATTTGATTAAAAGGGGACGGAAGGACAGACGGACAGACAGAAGGACGGACGAACATGATGTAAACCTGTATACCCCCACTTTTTAAAAGCGGGGGTATAATGACTGCAACATTATTCAAAAATTTAAAACACATCAAATACTGTTGTATAAGTTGCTTGTCAAAGTGGACAAGGGAGATAACCTAAATATACTAGAGATACCATTTTTTGTTCTACTATTCTCCCCTGAAAATATATTGTACCAGATAAATATACACAAAATAGTCTATAAGAACTTATGAAAGGGATTAACTCTAAAACGAAGAAAGGTAGAGCAGCCATTTTTTGAACGCGACACACCGTTGGGACTTCATACACAATGCTATGAAGTTTCATGAAGATATCCCGAAAGGTTATCTAGTTATGGCGCGCACAAGACTTGCAGGAAAAAAATTAATCAAAGGGGCATAACTTGGAAACTAAGGAAGGGGGAGCAACCATTCTTGTACGCGACACGTTCCTCCAGCCCAATACATATGCCTACCAAATTTCATGAAGATATCCCAAACGGTTACTAAGTTATGGCGCACACAAGAATGTTTACGGATGGACGGATGGAAGGACGGACAGACGGACGGACAACACCACGACATAATACGTCTGTTTTTTCAAAACGGGCGTATAATAACTACATCTGAACGTTTAACTGGTTAGACTACTCTTGGTTATAAATCACATCTTAAAGGGGCTTCTTTGAAAGAAAAGTATATGCTATAAGATATAGCAATTTTTTTCTTAAACAGCAGCCCCATTTAGAAAGGGTGACAAATATTTCCAAACCAGAGGGCCCTCCCTTGAAATTGCAAATGTACAAAAATGTGTTAGTAGAGTGGTAAACATGGGTTCACATAAGTTTACCTAAAACATGGTAAAAAACATAATACAAATGAGCCTTGACATGCCAAAACCAACAAAGTGGCATGTGTGCTCAGCAAAGACTGAGATCTGCCTGGGCATCATCCCAGTCTGACTGGAGTCTTCGCTGTCTGCATGGAGGTAGCTTAGACCCCTAGCTACCCTTTAAGCACAGGCAAAGACTCTGATAAGACTGGGCAGATTCCCAGGCTGATCCAAGTCTTTGCTGGGTACACAGCCACGTTGTTGGTTAAATTCTAGTGCCCCGGCTCATATATATTTGACCTCTGGTTAGTTGAACACATATCTGTCACAAAATATGTACAAACAAACATTTGCAAACAGTCCATTATAATATTCATGGACACTATTTCTGTACACCTCCCAATATCTGAAACTACCAGCATCTGAAAATCAAAATTCAAACGCTTTTTGTGTTAACCAGTGTCTATAACTTCTGGACGTTAATTTGTGAGTTCCAATGATTATTTTTTTAGGTGAAATTTTACAACAAGTCGTGGAATGCTGTGTCTTGACTGTCTGGGCGTAGTCCCAAAACAAAGCTAAACAAGAAAACTTGAAGCATAGTTTATGCCGCACATGCCGACCCCGGAATATGTCCCGCTTCTGCTTGTCGCAGGTGAGCTAAAAATTAAGAGGAATTCTTACAAAGATTTCTTTTAAGGTAGTCTTTATCTGTTCGAAATCTTCTGTTTGGTGCTGATATGAAAGTTACAAATGCAATAGTGTATAAAGCCTATTAAACACCCTGGGGGTGATGCATTTGAGCCGCGACGCGACAAAACCAACAATGTGGTTGTGCGCCAAGCGCAGACTCAGATCAGCCTGGACATCCGCCCAGTCTGATCAGAGTCTTCCCTGTCCGCATGTAGATAGCTTAGACCCTTAGCTAGCCTTTAAGCGCGTAGCGAAGAGTCTGATCGGACTGGGCGGAAGCGTAGGCTGATCTGAGTCTGCGCTGGGCGCTCAACCACATTGTTGGTTTTCTCGTGTCGCGGCTCATTTTATGAAAGGGGAGGTGGATATTTGGAGTCTAAATACCGGTAGTAAATCAACCACTGCAAAAGTAGTTCTAATAAACAGTATACACTTTAAGATCAAGCAATTCTATAATTTTCCTTTTTTTGCCTCCCTTGTCAATAGGGGTCAGCTTTTGAAGGAAGACTTTGCTCCCCTAAGATTTGGATTAGCAATTCATGTTATTCCCTTTTGTAAAACTGATTGAAAGCACAGAGGTTGGAAAGTCAGTATACCATTATTTTTGGAAAAGAGGCAATTAGCATTTTATAACAGCAGAACATTTATCAGAATTAATACAGGAGGGCTCAACCTAGAGGGCAATTTGGGAGAAAAAGTGTCCCTATGCTGGCTGACTTCTCCCTATTATGAGCTGAGGGAGAAATCAAAATGTACAGAACATATAGGAAAATCCAAAATTTGGACCCAAACTTCTCCCTAAAATCCAGAAAATGTCACAAAACTTCTCCCTGTCTGAAAGCTTTGACTGACCCTTGATACAGTATTACACCACTGGATCAACATTGTGGACCGTGTACATGTGTGAAGTAAGACTAAATCTCCGAGTAAAACACCTCCCACAGATTTCACATCGCCAAGGTTTCTCGCCAGTATGTGACACATAATGGCGATCATAGTCCGACTTGAAACGGAAATTTTTACCACATTCACTACAATCATATTTACCAACTATACTCGGCCGTTTCTCACCGGTATGTGATCTAAAGTGACGATCCAAGTCTGACTTGTAACGAAAATTTTTAGCACATTCACTACACTGATATTTAGAATATATATGGGATGGGAAATCTGTTGTGGAATATTCATCAAATGTACTTGGGGATTCTTGATTTGTGTCGAAGTTTTCTCCATAAGGTTGCTGTAAAAGAGTCGGCTGTGATTCTTGATTTATGTCAAAATCTTCTCCATAAGCTTGCTGTATAATGGCTGGTTGTGCATCTGAAAAAAGATGAAATGATACATATTAGAATGGGTAACAAGGATAATTTAGGGATAATTGTCCATATTTCTCCATTTTATTATATGTTGTGATCCCACAGTTCTAATGAGAGGTCAAAACATGTTTTTATTGAGAAATAAGAAACTCCATTTTATCTGTAAAGTTCTATGTATGATGGTAGAAAAATGCTAGAAACAAAGATATTCTTTTTTTGCCAAATCTGTGATATGCTGCACTTGTCAGAAAAAAAATATTTCCTTGCTAAATAAAATATATCATATGATATTTTTTAGTAAGGAAATATATATTTTTTTTTCTTAGAAATATTGTTGGTCAAGTGCCAGTGGAGACAACCATGTCTGACCTTCACGAACAGAGAAGATCCAGACAAGGCTGAGAAGACCATTTGGAAATCCTCTCCTGTTTTACCATAATTACAGGTTTTGGAACTGGCAGAACTGTTACAACTGTACGGAGAAAGAAATGCTTTCAAGAGTATGAAAACCCGACGAATCATTCCAACCAACCAAACTACAGGATTTAAACAGTCATGTGGAATTGATATACATGTATTCCCCTGTTTACCGATATTTTTTGCTGTAGTCTGTCAGCTGTGCACATGAAACAGAACATGAACTCATGCTGACTGTATACTGCTAGTACTGTTTACTGTGTACTGTACAATCTTACTCTGCCTGCTGCAGTGTAGTTTTGTGCATACGCAACACAGCTGTGCTTAAGCTCTTGTGCATAAAAGGTCAATGTCATGGTAGGCTGTAAACAGACAAGCTGTTGTAGACAACAAACAGTATACAATAGACAGTGAGCAGTCTGCACGTCCATCCTGGCTTTCCACTAGCTAAAGCTGAAGACTCTAGCCGGGTTAGCAAGGATAAGCAGACAGATATGTTACCGGTATCACTGTACACAACAGTTGTTACTCTTTCAAACAAATGGCAGAAAAACATGGTGGTGTACTCTTACACCTTAATATAACCATCCAGAAATGCATTAAACATTAATGGTGGAATGTTAGATGGTGAAGACCCTGATCAGATTGTCCCTAATATGAGTCTACAGGGCGTCTCCAAAAAATGTTGACCATTTTTAAAATCTATAATCAGTCAAATGAGCTGCCACAGGACAAAACCAACAAAGCAGCATGTGCTCCTAGCTAAGACTCAGATCAGCCTGTACATCTGCCCAGTCTGATCAGAGCCTTCACTGTGTGCTTAAAGGGTAGCTAAGGGTCTAAGCTAGTTCCATGCAGACCGCAAAGACTCTAACCTAATTAGACTGGGCAGATGCCCAGGCTGATCTAAGTCTTCACTGAATGCACATGCCACTTTGTTGGTTTTGTTGTGTCCCAGCTCAAATAATTACTGTATGGGGCTCTTCCATTATTAATTTTAGGTAGTTCTATTTCACTTGTCAGGGTATGATTTCTAAAACTTCTGATTGAATGGCAAAGAATATGATAGCAGTCTGATCTTGGCCCCTAATATTTGCTCTCCCTTTTCTATCACAAGACTAAGGAGTTTAGTGTACACAATATATCTTTTGTTTAATAGTGTTTTCAAATGGAGCAAGTAAGCAGGGGCTCACGTGTACCCCAAACCAGCATACGTACTGCTGAGCCACTTGGAGAAGGTCATTACGAGAACTGAAACAGAACAGAATAGAATAGAATACATTTATTGATGAACAGACAGGCAAATGAACGATGAACAGACAATCTTTAACAAACTCTCTAACAGACCTCATCAAAAAAACTTCCATGCAAGCATTTGAGAAATATAAAGAAATTTAAAACTTAACACAACCTCTATGAACTGTTCTAAAAACTTCAAAGTCTGTGACCTTGACCCAATCTTCAGAATACAGAAAATTAAAAAAAACTAATCTATACGAAAAGTAAACAAAATACAAATCAGCAGGTTCTATTTAAAAATTGGAAATAAAAGCACACAACTAAATACAAATTAAACACAATAATGAAATGCAAATATTATTCAAATATGTGCCTTGGCCTTAAGTCAGCAGCAGCAGCCAGATGCTTTAAACTTACTCTGTCTATGTGAAGTATACCTAGTCACATTTAAAAAAAGATTCATACTATGTTAATAATAATTTATTTTGTGTCTAAAACATATACCACAGATGTATATTGATAACTTGAGATGCCTTCAACAGATACTGGTACACTTGTATCTCATTTTTAAGGTGTATGTGTACACTTTCAGGGGCAGCAACTCTGCCATTTTCATTTTTTCCTTCCTCCTAAATGAACATCAGCTAAAAAATATTACCTTCTCTTGGAGAAAATGATTCCCTTAAGAGTAATTTTGTAAGGGCAATGCCATCCAGGGAAGCACACAGGAAGTCAAAAATGTGGTCTCCTCTGTCAAAATGGTTGAAAAAACATTAAGTATGCCATACACTTTAATTAGGGCCATAGATGATCTGAATCCACGCTGAGTCTCTTTGGTTCTAAGCTTCTGGTCAGTACCGGACAATATACTGTATTTCTTCAGTTTTTAAATGGGGTCCCTTCCAAAACAATCTCAAAAATCTAGATCCATCACTGGATGTACATGTTATACACTTCAAACGGTAAAATCCATGAATGAACTAAATGGATAAGGGATCCGCTGTTCTCAGTTGCTACTTATGAACATTTTCTTTTTTCTACTCTTCCACTCTTTCAGTCTTAGTCAGTACTTGAATCTCTAGCATGAGTAAACATATGAGACTTGAGTGATCCTTTTTGGTTGAAAGCTCGTCCACAAACTTCACACTGAAATGGTTTGTCTCCAGTATGTATTCTGTTATGTCTCTCCAATTTTGACTTGCAATCAAATGTTTTTCCACACACACTGCATATATGCACTGTGAATGGTGTTAAACTTGCTTGATACATGAGCTGCTGGGTGCCACTGCCTCCTTTTGTAGCTGATCTTGATGCTGCAATTCCTCCTGAAAATGGAAAGAGAAAATATGGTAGTAAGTGAATCATACTTCCAAAAACCACACATACTTTAAACAGATATTTACTGTAAGGTAAAATTACAGACTTGTGTTGGGCATTGAACAGGTGTGATTTTGTTAGTGAGACTATGTCACATGCTTTGTTGTTGTTGCATTGGCCAGGTATACGCTATCAGGTGACATTTTGAGAGACATTCTAGGTGTGGCTCGGAACTGTTTATACTTGTTCAACCTCAACAGCAGATGACTCAATAAAAGCAACTGTGTATTGCTAAATGGTAAGCAGTGACCTTGATATGTCTTTATAAGTAATAACAACAGCAAGATATTTCGCATTTATTACATAGCTATAAATACTTCTGATAAAATTTACATGAACAATCATTTGCTGAATTTTTATCCCCCGCCACAGGAGCTCTGATTTGTTTATGGCTTAAGTACTGTAAAATTCACTGGTTACTTAGTTATATAACTACAGACTTGTCAATTTAGTTCAAATCAAGGGCAATAACTAATGCATTAGTGAGGCCATTCTAAACAAGATGCCCAAATGGGCCTGATATTGCTCTCCTGTCTATTTTGCAACAATGCATCAAAGTCTTCTAATGGATGGTCAATGGCTTAAATTTGCATATTTGGCCAGGTTCACAAGTTATTTTTTGCTTTTTTATAACAGTGGATGGTTGCCATAAATATGCATAATGTCCATGCAAGGATGATTTTGACTATATTGGTTAATTCCATTCATGGATACTTCAGATTTCTGCACTTTTATGTCAGGACAGTCATCTTGAATGCACTGGGCGCTCAACCACTTTGTTGGTTGTCTCTTGTCGCAGCTCATATACACCTTTCCTATAAATCGATTAAGTCGCGCACGAGTTATCTACCCAAGTAGACTGTGACGTCATCTATAGGATATCCCATATAATTCAGTGCAACTGCAAGCACACATAACATGCATAAAGCAGACGTTTTGTAAATGTAAACTGCAAAAAAAATCATTGAAAGACCAAATTAAAGTATAATTGCCCGTTTTCATGTAACATTTTTATTTATATATATTTTTATGGATTTATTCTAATATCATATTGAGAATCCCGACAGGTCGCTCTTGATTTTCATGACCCCTTTCATTGACGCCGTGTTTTAACACCCCGGCAATATACATTCACGTTTGTTCAATATAAAAACTTACATTTCGTAAAAATAAGTTTCGTAAATCTAAAAAGTTATTTCCATTTTTCCGACATTCAGATAGTAACTACGCATTATTACCGGACAGATTATAGCGCTGATATTTATGGTTTCTTGTACGATACACCGATCTAAAAGCATCAGCATCCAGACAGTTTTCCGTAAGTTTGAACCCGAGGTTGAATTTATATTATTTTTTTTCCATCTCTGACTTATCTTCGGTATTATTTATTTGATCGTTTCCATTTCACGGTAGGTGTTCTTAAAGCTGCCTTCCGAACACACGCTAGGTAATACACAATCATAGGTGTTTGTTTATTGCGGCAATGCGCGCAAGTCGGTGATTACACAAACGAATTCCGTGTCACAGCACACTTTGTTGTCATTTTTAGCATGTGTCTGCTTTATAATCAGCTAATCGTTCGTTTTGTATCTTTTGTAATAACGGTCTGAACATCTTCCGCGATTTTCTTTCTTTTGCTTATGTTTTGGAAGCTGTACTGGTGATGCATACTCTTTCGATTGCGGTAATTTTGGCCCGAAATTGTAGTGAGAAATCTTTTAGTTTTATGTCAAATACCCAAATGCTATAAGTTATAAAGCTTATTTTCCGACTAGGAAAGAGCTAAATATAGTTGGAACAAAATAGTTGTCTTAATCTTAACCGTTGAATGTTAGTTTTGAATATACGGAAAACCGGTATTTCTTTGGTTACACAATGAAAAGCAATAACCTATCCTATAGATGACGTCATAGGCTTGGCAAGGGACAAAACTCGAACAGACTCTGAATTATAGGAAAGGTGTATACAGATCCAAAATGTGCCTTACTTTAAAAATTTGCAGTTGAGAATACACCATATTTATTTGGCTATAAAACAGTATTTTTCTGTATGTAGAATGACCTCAAATATCTTAATCAGTCTTATGAAATTCTGCTGTGAGATGATTTTACCTTTCTAGACCAATTGATCTGTCTGATAAGAGGGATCTGGATTTCTGACTTGTTTTGGGAGAGAAAAACTCCTGTCTTATAACCGATGGAATACAGTGATTCATTGACATAAAACACAGTAAATGTAAGTGCAATAATCCATTGATGCTAAGCACAGTAAAAGCAAATGCAGTAACTCACTGATGCTAAACACAGTATAAGTAAATGCAGTAATTCATTGATGCTAAACACAGTAAAAGCAAATGCAGTAATTGGATGACACTAACCAGTAAAATAGAGTAATTCACTGACACTAAAAACAGAGAAATTCACTGACACTGAACACAGTAAAATACAGTAATTCATTGACACTAAACACAGTAAAAGCAAATGCTTTTACTGTGATTAGTGTCAGTGAATTACTATACACTGTATTTGATCAAATTGCACAAATCTTTGAGCTAGGGTTAATATCTTTATTTTTGTATACTTTAACCCTATTGCACTAAGAACAGCCAAAACTCCATGGAGTTTTGGCCGTTCTGAGTGCAATAGGGTTCATTTTCTTGTCCAAGACTTTACTTCCATTCTGAGTGCAATAGGGTTAATTTTCTTATCCAAGACTTTACTTCGTCACATGCTGAGTACGCATATGGACTCCAAGATTTCCTTTTTGTGTAAATGTTTTCCCGCATATTTCACATTTGAATGGTCTTGCTCCTGTATGTATTCTGGTGTGCACCTCCACCGACGACTTGCTGTCGAAAGTCTTTCCACATAAGTTGCACAGGTGTCTTGTAAGTGGTCCTGAACTCGGTGTTCCATGAAACACAATCTTGGTAGGCATGGGGATGATGCTACCTCTACTCTGAGCTGACACTGGCACTTCTGTTTTTTCTGCAAGTAGAAAAATAAGGTGAGTAAAACTAATTGAAATAAAAATTCAGAGCATATGACCATGGAAATGACAGATACCTGTTGAAAATTTAATGTCTAGGGCAATAGTCTGAATATACCAAATAAAAATTGAGCCACAGCACGGCAAAACCAACAAAGTGGTATGTTCGCCAGGCAAAGACTCAGATCAGCCTGGGCAGCCACCCAGTCTGATTAGAGTCATTGCTGTCTGCATGGAGCTAGCTTAGACCCTTAGCTATCCTTTAAGTGCACAGCAAAAACTATGGTCAGACTGGGCATATGCACCAGCGGATCTGAGGTTTTGCTGGGCGCAAGTGCCACTTTGTTGGTTTTGTCTTGTCATGGCTCAAATAAAGAATTATGTGTCCACTTAGTACTGTAAAAATTTACTGCTTGGCAATTTAACCCTAGCCTAGGAGCTTGGAGTTAAGTAGGTTAAGGGCTTCCAATCTCACTGAAGGCAGAATTCTTTCCAGTGGTAAATGGGGTTCCATCGCACTTGATATGACTGAACCATGTCATCCATCCAGCTACAAACCTCAGCTTATTACACTGAAACTTGACAATTTGTACTCTTTCAACTCCGAATGATAGACTATAACTAGATTTCAAGTCTGTATTTTAAGTCCTACAGAACTCCACCCTTAACAAAAAAAAAATAAATAAATAAATAAACAATGAAACGAATTTTCACTTTTCAACAAATTTACAAGCTATCGATATTTATCTGTAGCTTTGTAATGAACTTGTCCACCCTTGAATTCGGACAAGTGGTGCATCTCATCATATCACAAAAATACAGGGAACATTTAAGGTGTATAGGTATATATCCCTGTTTTTCCGCCATCGTCACAAAAGGGAAAAACTCTTGAGACTTCTTTTTTCCTTCCCTGGATGATGAAACCTTCCAAAATTGGGCCTTTTCTTTACAGAAATAATTTTCTCCTATAGAAGCAAAATTCAGAAATTTGCTTCTCTAGTAGAAAATTCTTTCCTTTAAGAGTTAACGCCTGTTGAAAAGGGTAGCAAAAACGAAAATGGAAAAGTTGCTTCCCCTGAAAGTGTGTCAGTGCAAACATTTAATTGAATAGCAAAGACAGCAGACTTGAGTAAGACTGCTTCTTTCAAAGCAGTCTGATCTAAGTAAGTAAGTAAGTAAAGACTTTATTTATCGAGGGTTACAACATTTAGCGCATACATAAATAGCTTATCTTCCATGAGGCCCTCCAATCTGGCTCTACCATACTTCCCTTTTCTGTCACAATACTGAAGATTTCAACATTGTACACACAGTATCTTGGGGGTGGTCTTGGTACAGCGACGGCGCTGGGTAACTTTCAGTGCTGGGGCATCCTACTAATTTGGATAATAGTTAACCCTCTTTACAATGGTACTCATTACAACAGCAAAATTCTTTAAAACACCATTTCCATATGCACAGAATGGCTATATTGTTCTAAATATGCATCCTTTACAATAGTGAATTCAGTTTAAGGTCAAAATTTTTGAGATTCCACTGTACTATGGCAAAAGCCTACTGTGCTTGCAGTAGGTGCGGGTGGGGGTGGTTTGGATTCTTTTTCTCTCCCTTATCATATCTCATTTCTTTCTCCCTCTCTCTGGGAGACAACTTGATATAGACTAAAATACTGTCTAAAAGAATTTTCAACTCTAAACACCTCCAAACAATGGTGAACTAAGCATGCATATGATTTAACCAAACAGACCATCACATTTTTTTATATTTCAACCCCAGCCAAGCATGTGGTGTTAAATGGATCCAAGTCTAGCTGATTCTTGTTTCATGTATGAAAATCATGTAATCTGTTGGGACTGATACAGAAGCAGCGGTAAAATATTGTCAAGGCCAATAACAGATGAATGACCAAATATCAGTAGCTTTTAATGTAGTAAGATTACAATCTTAATTTGAGGCACTTCATGTGGCTTCCAACAAAGTGACATTAGTGACAAGCAAAGTCTCTGCTCAGACTGCACATATGTGCAGTCTTAGCAGAGCCTTGGCTTGTCACATCAGCCATCTGTTGAAGTGACCCAAGCCATAGAGTTCCGGGCCCTTCTCAGAAAAACAACTTACTTACTTACTTAGTGAGGTCTCTAATTACTCTGTATAAATAATGAGGATAATCTGAATATCACATAACAAAACTGCCACATTGTTGGAAGTAACAATCATGATGCAGCGCATTTGAAGATATATATTCAAGTAGGAACTGCATGCTAGACTTCAGGGCCCAGTTGTTCAAAGCATTGTAAGCCTTACAAGCTCGTTAAGAGGTCAACTCGTTAAGTGTTTCATGACTTTATGACCAAATACAATGATATTTTTTGTTGAAAAAAGTGAGAAGCTTGCAAAAGCTTCTCACCTTTTTTCAATAAAAAATATTGGCATATTTGAGATATTAATGTTTAAAATTTTAACGAA
The DNA here is from genome assembly GCA_963989385.1 of Ctena decussata. Classification (NCBI taxonomy): domain Eukaryota; kingdom Metazoa; phylum Mollusca; class Bivalvia; order Lucinida; family Lucinidae; genus Ctena; species Ctena decussata. The sequence continues at coordinate 54,521,650 of OZ022509.1, forward strand.
ACGTTAACTAACGACATTGTTAGTATTGAACAACCGGGCCCAGTTTGCTTGCAGAAAACCAAAATTCCTATGGTGACATATGGTTCATGTCGTCAGAACAGAATCGATGAAAAATTTAACAACCCTTTGGCAGCACTTGTTAGCAAAACATTATCATAATTTAACCAACATTTTCATTATACAGTAGAACTTCATTGGCTCGAACAGGCTTGGGACCATGAAAATTAGTTCCAGCCAAGGGTAGTTCTAGCCATCCGGGCAGAAAACCAAAGTTCCTATGGTGACATATGGTTCATATCGTCAGAACAGAATCGATGAAAAATTTAACAACCCTTTGGCAGCACTTGTTAGCAAAACATTATCATAATTTAACCAACATTTTCATAATACATGTACAGTAGAACTTCATTGGCTCGAACAGGCTTGGGACCATGAAAATTAGTTCCAGCCAAAGGTAGTTCTAGCCATCCGGGGTCAGTTTCCATATAAAGTGACCTCCACAGACCATGAAAAGAGTTCTAGCCAAGCAGGGTGAATGAGCCATCAGGGTTCGAGCCACTGAAGTTCTACTGTATATAAAATTCTGATGAATTCTTACATTCAGTCATAAGTAGTTATCAGACTATTTGCATGACAATTGCAAACAGAACAGACACTAACAGTCTAAAAATTGGTTTCCATCCAATTCTCGTATTGATGTTCTCCAGGAGGTTCAAGGGAACAGATCCATTATTTACACCTCCTTGCACTATGTAAGTCAGTGTCCTTTACAATTTGAAGAAGAGAGCTGAAGCTGAAATGGTTTTTATCATATCACTGTAATTCAGTGGATAATGCGTCATAAAGATTATATGACCACAGTCACGTAATAACATTTTGACGCGTCACTGACAACATTTTGGTTTTTATCATATCACTGTAATTCAGTGGATAATGTGTCATAAAAATTATATGACCACAGTCACATAATAAAATTTTGGCGTGTCACTGACAACGGCATTTTGGTTTTTATCATATCACTGTAATTTAGTGGATAATGTGTCATAAAAATTATATGACCACAGTCACGTAATAACATTCTGCCGCGTCACTGACAATGACATATGAATAATGCGCTGAAATAATATTCATTTAGAAGGCGATAAAATCCCATTTCAAAACGTCATATGATAAACAGAATCTTACACTCTTGGTCATTTCATATGAAAACTATGAAAGTCACTGAAGGCTAGTTTCATAAATTTCATATGACATGACCATGAATGTAATATCTTCTATGCATCACATACTGAAGGGGTACACAGCCAGCAAAAAAGTTACTGATCAAACTGTTTACATGTTCACAAGTTCAAGCTGGTTTTCCGGTTACAGTGGTATCAATAAGGTGTAGGGGTACAACTTTAGGTTTTCAGCCATCTTTACAAAGGGGAACAACACTCATGATTTCCTGTAAGCTCCTCTGGAGGGAAAGGTGGTCTACTGTTAACAGAAAGACTTGCTTTTAGTGGAGCTAATTCTTTCCTTTCCTTACTACATGTACTCTGTATGGGAAAAATTTGTTCAAAGAACAAGATTTTGTGCCTTCCTCTAACATAAGCCCCTGAGTAATGGGAGATAAATAATTCCAGATTAGAGTGAGCAGCCTTAGAGGTGTATCCATGCACTTTAAGGCACAAGGATGGGTACATTTCCATATTTTCTGCCTATATTTTAAAGGGCAATAACTTGTGTGACTTCCCATTTGTTTCACTGGAGGAGGAAGAATTTCCAAAATGGTGTCTACACATTTTTCCCTGTTCGTTTCCCTGGAAGATGAATCCCTTGTATAATGTTGTCTACTCTTAGAGACAAATATTTCTCCCCAAGGAGCAAATTCTTTCCTTTAAGAGTTGACCCCTACTGAAAAGGGAAGCAAAAATCAAACTGAGACAGTTTCTTCCCCGCAAGTGTACCTATTCACCTTAATTCATATGAGTAAGCATATGAGTTTTAAGATGTCCTTTCTGAGTAAAAGGGCGTTCACAAATTTCACACTTGTAGGGCTTGTATCCAGTATGTATTCTGTAGTGCATCTCCAGCTTTGACTTGAAGTAAAATGATTTTCCACATATCGTGCACAAATAAGAAATGAACTGGTTAGGGTTGTCAATGCCCCGAGCTGATCTAGACTTGCCTCTTCCTCCTGTTAAAAGGAAAACAAAATAAGTGAAATCCAGTCAAAATGCACATAATTCCATCTTGGTAAGGATTAAATTCAAAGCACCAAATAGGCAGAAGACAAAATTTAGACTGCAAAATTTGAAAAAAATACTTTGTCCATTAAGCTGTATCTCTATTGTGAATTCAAAGACTAGAGGGAAAACAGTGTAGAGCCAGATGAAGTGACTCATGATGAGCCACCTCATCTGGACATACACTGTTTGCAATATCAACTTTTTTCATTTTTGGTGCTGTTAGCATTAAATGTTTTGTCAGAGGAAATTGTAACACTATATCATTCTACATGTATCAAATGAAGCAAAGGAATTACGTACACACACCATAATAGCTGTATCTACTGAGATGGATGAATTGATGATCTGCTATTTTATGTCCTATTTAACGATACTTCAGTCGTAGCACAATGACAGAAAGCTGATAGTGAAAAGTGTGTGCACTGAAGCCCTGGGGCCGTATTCATAAAGCCACTTAAGTCGTTGCTATGCGGTTGCTAAGGCTAAATATCTATAAAGGAGATTCCCTACAACTACGAAATTTTGTCTGGAGGAACAGTCTTTATAAGACTGTTCCTCCAGAGCAAATTTCATAGTTGTAGGGAATCTCCTTTAAAGAAATTTAGCCTTAGCAACAGCATAGCAACCACTTAAGTCGTTTTATGAATACGGCCCCTGTTTACCATTGGAAAGACTTTCACCTCCAGCAAGTCTTGAACCTGGAACCGCAAGGTCAGCAGACCACCCCTTAACCTACTGAGCTACCAGGGCTCCTGTATCTGCTGGGAAACCTTTAAAAAGATGTATGGGTATGCTGCCATGCTCTACCTTTTTTCAAAGGAAGACAATTTTTGTGATTTCCTGTTTGCATTTCTGGACGATGGAGATCATCCAAAATAAGGTCTACTTTGAAAAGAAAAGAATTTGCTCCTTCAAAGTCACCACTGACCATGGTTGGATCATCAAGGTCAGAGCATCAAAGAATTACAAAATTTTATCAGCCGGTCATGAAACGACCATGCAACCTTGATGTCACAGTCAACCATGGTTGTGATCATGGCATGGTCATAACTGTCTTAAAATGAAACAGTCTTCTTTTATAATCTAGAATTGTGTCAAAACACAGAGACAGAATGGCAGCATAGACCCTGATCAGACTGCCAGTCTTATCTAAGTCTGCAATACTTTTTCAGACCTATCTGTCTAAATGTCTTCCTTATTTCCCTATTGGACTCTTTTGCTTTTGAATTTGAAAATTCTGTTTTGCCCCAAGCAGGGATTTTCTATAAATCAATAGGCTGACCAACAATAGTGCAGTTCCATATCTGACTTTACCTATTACTAAAACGTTTACATTACATTTAATGCCTTTTTAAATACTGCATGTTTGCTAAGGCTAACATTGTAGTCATCATTGAGAAGTTCAGGGCTCTGTTGTTCAAAGCATCATTAGCTTGACTGATTTGGTAGTCAAGGATACTCATCAAATTAAGTGTGTTAATATTGTTTTTGCTAAAAAAAAATCTGCAATTGCAAAAGCTCCTCAGATTTGTTTGGCAAAAATGGCAATGTTTATCTGACCAAAGCTATTACTTAACCCAGAATTGTATTAAATTTATTTTTTAACCCCAATTCAACTTATGACAACTTATTAAATCCAACTACATGTATAACACTAGTTAACCCTGAAAGCCCCATAAAAGCAGATGTCTGCAAAATTTCAGTAAATGTTTTATCCAAGCTATATTAGATTGAGAACTCAAACACTTGAGGGAAAACAGTGTAGACCCAGAATGATGAGGCGGCTCATCATGGATTGCCCCATCTGGATCTATGCATAGATCCAGATGGGGCAATCCATGATGAGCCACTATTTTCTTTTTTGGAACTTTAAGGGTTAAGTTCTTATACACACTCATTCCATTCAATGGTCAGTTTTTAAATAGCATAATGCCACCACAACTGATTTCATATATGAAGACTGAAAACAGTGCAGAACCACAACTGACTGTTGTATTTTGAGTGAGTGAACAGAACCTTGGTTTAAAGTCTCATCTGAAAGACTAGAGAAGCGGGGGCTCGATCTTGTGTCTTCTCGTAGTCCTGCTTGTTATCCACTACACTATCGCCGCTCCTGCCCTATTTTGAAATGGATTGAAATGTTTCTTTTGTAGCAGCACATTTTTCTCTTTTCTATATGGCAAATACTGGAGAACTTCTATAAAATGGGACCATTTAACTAACTATTAAAATAATTACAACAATTGTCCTAAAATGGAATGGTTCGGATTTACAATGCAATAATGTGTCAAAAAGATGCAAATGGAATGGCAAACAGAGTAGACCATGATCAGACTGCTCCTAAAGCAGCCTGATCTTGGTCTGTACTGTTTGCTCTGACTAGACCTAAATGTCCCACTACTTAGAATTATTACAGTATTTTTTCAAGTAAAACAGGAAAAGCTCTGATCAAACTGAACAGATATACCAACCAGTGTTCTCACTTTAAACCACAGGCTACAAGTTCAGATTCTTTGAAACTTTTCAGCATGATATTGTTTATGTTCATGGATGGCGAATACCCTACTGTCATTTGGTATTGGGACACCTAAAACTATTAATTTTCCATTTGGGACAAATGGAAAATTACTGATTTTGAGGTGACCCAATATTTAAGCACATTCGGGTAAGCAGTTGTAATATTTACTAAAAGTACCATCCATTAGCAATAATGGTCAAACTGTTTGAAGTCAAAGTTTTTGTAAGTTGTATAAGAGCTTTCTGCATTCTTACGCCATCAGAGGCTGGTTAACAAATAACCAGAACAAATTTATCAGGGGCTGTATTTATGAAACCACTTAAGTTGTTGCTATGCTGTTGCTAAGGCTAAATTTCTATGAAGGAGGTTCCCTACAACTATGAAACTATTCCTTTTCAGACTGTTCCTCCAGAGCAAATTTCATAGTTGTAGGGAATTTCCTTCATAGAAATTTAGCCTTAGCAACAGCATAGCAACCACTTGTCGTTTTATAAATACAGCCCCAGATCCTTAAGCCAAGGGACTTGAGGTTGTGGCTATAGAATTCTCATTTGCTGTCAGAGAGTATTGCCTTCTACACTTTCAATTTTATTCATCCAATGCTTGATTTATTTACATGGGTAACCATATGAGCCCCAAGGTGACCCTTTTGAGTGAAAGCTCGTTCACAAATGTCACATTTGTAGGGTTTGTATCCAGTATGTATTCTGTTGTGTATTTCAAACTTTGCCTTGCAGTCAAATGATTTTCCACATGTGTTGCACATATGCCTAATATGTGGCTTAGAGCTAGAACTTCCTTGGTACACCAATTGAGAAGAGGGGCTGCTGCTTCTTCTTGGAAATGAGTTTGGTCCGCCTCTTTTTCCTGGAAGTAGAAAAAAACAACACAAAGGTAGTGAGAACCAGTCTAGATTTAACCCATTCTATTCGGGATACCCATTTAGGGGTATCTGGGCAAACAGTTTGGATCCAGTTCAGGCCCCACAAACGTGGGGCCTGATCTGAGATCTAAACCGTTTGCTGCCAAGACATGATTTCTACAAGAGTTAGTTAGACCAATATTGTCAAAATATTCTTGATTTTTGATGCAGGCGACAATTTCAGCAGACCACAAAAAATATCCAGAATGCAATGGGTTAAAAGGCAAAATTTCTAATCTAAAAATTGGGACACCTAAAATAATTAGTGTAAATTTTCTGAAGATGGAAAAGTTTGGTTTTACAATGCAATAATATTTCAAAAGGGTGCTGATGGAATGGCAAAACAGTGTAGATCCTCATTAGACTGCTCCTGAAGGAGAGACTAATCTGGGTCTGCACTGTTTACTCAGAAATACCTGTTCCAATATTTAGAACTTTTATGGTAAAGGTAAAGATTGGCTTTATATTTTTATTCATGAAAAAGTACCAGCTGAGGTACAGTTTACCCCATTGCATTCTGGGTATTTTTTGTCATCTGCTGACATTGTCATCTGCATCAGAACTCAAGAATATTTTGACAATGCTGGTCTAACTCTAGTAGAAATGATGTCTAGGCAGTAAACAGTTTGGACCTCAGATCAAGCCACACATTTTTGTGGCCTGATCTGGTTCCAAACTGTTTGCCCAGACCCACATACCCCTAAAGGGGTATCCCGAATGGAATTGGTTTAAACATGGAATGGAGTGAAAATGAAATAGAATGGCAAGGATAGCCTCCACTTCATCCCATTTATTTCGGTATTTTCCCATTTGGGTTTGTCCATGGAATCTGGCTGAATCAGTTCCTAGGCATTATCATATTTTCTTTCATTTGGGACCAGTCTATTTTCTCAGTTTGGAGATAGGGTCAAGTCAGGTACATTCAGACAGCAGGTAAATTCGGACACTGACATTGTTTCCTTTATATGTCAGTTGTTTGTAACTCAAACAAAAATAACTGGGCAAACAGTGAAAATCCTGATGAGACGGCTCATTATGATTTTCACTGTTTGCAATGGTATGTCCGAAATTAGCCGCTGTCTGAAGTTACCCGACTTGACCCTATTTTTCACTATGTTTGTCTTAAAAAATATAGTGCAGTTTCATTCATTCAGTGTAGTTTCATCACTTGCAATTTTTATCTCCTATCATACTGAGAGTGGAATGTGAATGAAAAAATATACACTGCTCCAAAAACACTTTAAGCACCGGTGATGAAAACAGCATAATTTGGAAACAGCGTAGATCCTGATGAGGCGGCTCCTAATGAGCCGCCTCATGTGGATCTACACTGTTTGCCCTCTGGTCTTTGAATTCTCAATATGAATTGTCTTGGACAGGGCATTTTTTGAATTTTTGCCGACGTAAATTTTGTTGTCTGCTTTTTGGTGCTTAAAGAGTTAAAGGAGCACTGTATGTAATATCCTTCCTGCCATAATAGGGCCAAGGTTCAATGTCTACAAATTAGACATTGATACAAATAGACATTGATGCACAACCTGTTTTCATGTACTAGTTTCGATGATTCCAAGTTTTATATAGAAAAGGTACATAACAAGACCTGTCCGCGTATAGGATAGCTCGCCTACAGTGCCTTGCCCATCACATAAAAAAAGTTTGACGTAAAACTTTAAAGTGTGACGCTCATGCCCACACCCATGCCGACGTCCAAGTGACAACAATAGCTCTCTGTACTTTCGTACAGGCAAGCTAAAAATTATGGAAGTTATATATATTTTGAACAGTGTATAATCTGTACTATGAAGTTTATAGACTTCAATATTTATTCAAACACAAATTATTTTGAACAAAGGGCATCTTAAGATGTATGGATACACATGCACGGTTTGAGCATCATTTTTACAAGGGACACAACTTAGGAGATTAGTATTTGCTTCCAAATTAGGTGAAATCCTTCGACAGTGTGGCTACTCTGAAAGATTTATGGAAATATTTTTAAAGGAATGGATAAGAGTCTGAAAGGCAATTCATTAAGGTGTATGGATGGGTACACCACCATGTCTTTCCACATTTTGTTTTAAAAGGAAAAAATGTTTCTGACTTCCTGTTGGTTTTCCTGGTAATAAAACCCTTTCAAAATGGGGATAAGTCTTAAAAGAAAGAATTTGCTCCTAGATGTACTTATAGATCAGAGTGCTCTTACCTGGAGGTGTAGCCATTCCATAAATCTTATACCTTAACCATATTGCACTCAGAACGGCCAAAACTCTACGGAGTTTTGGTTGTTCTGAGTGCAATAGGGTTAAAGTGCCAAAAACAGACAACAAGTTTGCATCTGCAAAATTCCAAAAAATGTTTTTTTCTGAGCTATATTATATTGAGAATCCACAGACTTGAGAGCAGACAGTGTAAATTCAGACTAGACTCTGCACTGTTTGCAAATTCAGCCAAGGGAGCCAATAAACACACTCAAGAACACACATCTACTTGCTCCTTACAAACCTAATATTCGACTTATAGTGTATGGATACACATCCATAGCTAAGCCACCATATCAACAAGACCTGTCACAGGGCCAAAATAGCTCGCCTGACAGCGCCTTGCCCATCACATAAACAACTTTAACATAAAACTTTAGCATTTTGCTGACACCGCCGCCAACGCCGCCGCCGGGGGTAGTTCCATAGCTCTTCCTGAACTTCGTTCAGGCGAGCTAAAAAGGGAGATAATTTTTACAGAATAGTGTTTTGCTTCCCTTTCGCATAAATTTCTTCTTCAATTGCAGCTATTTACTCTTTGTAAAGAGGAAATTCTGTCCTTTGAAGGTAGGCCCCTACATAAAAGTAGGAAAATACTTCTATGTCATAGTTATCTCTCTTGAAAGTACTGTAATGTGCCTAAATTTTCGGACACCTAAAATAATTAATTTTCCATTTGGAACAAATGGAAAATTAATCATTTTGGGTGTCCCAATACTTTATGCACATTACAGAATATCCATGGGTACACCTCTATGTTTTCTGCCATTTTTTATAAAAGCAAAAACTTTTGAGACTTTCTGTTTGCCTCCCTGGGAAATAAGCCTCTTTCAATAGGGAATCTACACTTAAAGGAAAGAATTTGCTCCTGCAGGAGCAAATTTTTTTCCTTTAAGAGTTGACTCCCATTAAGAAGGGGACAAAAATGAAACTGGCAGAGCTGGCCCCCCAAAAGTGTACAGTTCCATAAAACATTCAAAACATACTTTTCTATTAATTATCTTTAAAATGATTGTGTAGTATATGGGACTTGAGATTTGACTTTGTTGTACACCTCTTGTCACAATATTTACAAGCAAATGGTTTAATTCCAGAATGTGTTCTCTTGTGTATTTCTAGATGTGATGGGTATGGGAAGCCCTTCCCACAGATATCACAAAAATGTATTGGTCCTCTACATTTTGGGTATTTTATTGATGACATCATATCTGGTGCTGATGACATCATATCAGGTGCTGATGACAACATATTTGGTGATGATGACATCATATCTGATGATGACATATCTGGTGTGGGTGACCCCATATTCTCTGAAGATGACATCATATCTGGTGTTGATGACATAATATTAACTGTAGATGACATCATATCTGGAAAATAGGCAATATTTGGCTGAGTGTCTTTATCTATCTCTTCTTGATCACTTGGTATTTCTACAATAATCCCATGATGAACTGGTATTAATTTTGCATGCTGTTTATTCCCATCTGAAAATAGAATACATATTTAACCTTGCTTATTGTACAAACACAGACTAAAGCAGTTTGTATATGTATTTTGAAACTGCTGATCTTTGATTGGGTGGGTAAAGGGGCACATTATATAGATGAAGTGAATTGCTATACCTCCAAGGCTACACCACCTTTTTAGGAGGAAGAGAACTTTAACCCTTAATGCGCCAAAAAGCAGACGACAAAATTTCCGTCTGCAGAATTTCAAAAAGTGTTTTGTCCAAGCGATATCATATTGAGAATTCCAACACTAGAGGGCAAACAGTGTAGATTCAGATGAGGTGGCTCATTATGAGCCACCTCATCTGGATCTACACTGTTTGCAAATTTAACTATTTTAATTTTTGGCGCTTTAAGGGTTAACAACTAGTACTTGCCTCCCTGTTGCATGAATCCCTTCTTCGATTTCAGCTACTCTTAAAGGACATAAATTTTCTTCTCTAAAGAGGGAATTCTGACCTTTAAGAATGGCCTTCCTACAAACAGGGATGAAAACATTTCATGTCAAAATTATCTCTCTTTACAGTGTCTCCATTCCCCTTCAGATTCAACAATTACCTGTAGTATTATCTTTTCTATCAATCAAATGATTGTGTACTACATGAGACTTGAGGTTTGATCTTCTTTTACAAAATTCACAAGCAAATGGTTTGAGCTCAGTGTGAATTATCCTGTGAACTTCAAGATTTAAATTATTACAAAATTCACAAGCAAATGGTTTGAGGTCAGTGTGAATTATCCTGTGAATTTTTTCTAGATTTAAATTTCCGAACAAAGTGATCTCTCTAAATGGAGTTACATCATTACATCTTAACCCTATTGCACTCAGAACAGCCTAAACTCCATAGAGTTTTGGCTGTTCTGAGTGCAATAGGGTTAAGGTGAAAGGGTACACTTTCAGGGGAAGAAACTCTTACAGTTCAATTTTTGCCTCCCTTGTCCATGGGCATCAACTCTTAAAGGAAAAAATTGCTCTAACAGCAAAGTAGAGAAGACACCTTTTTGGAAGGACTTTATCCCTCAGGAAAGCAAACAGGAAGTCACAAAAGTTATCTCCCTTTGGAAAATGATAGTTAAACAGGGCAGTGTATCCATATACCTTTATATGTTTTAAAATGACTGCTCAGAATTGTCTAACAGGAAATTCCATATGATTTTAAATAAATTTATTTGCTGAAAATGTCAATTTGAAAGAAAACAAAACAAGGAAAAAGAATGATAATAGTAAATAATTTAACAGTATAGATAACTCCCGCTTTTAACATTTACAAGCTCCGAAAATGAAAAATAGTTGAATTAGCAAACAGCCGATAACGAGCTGCCTCATCTGGATCAATACTGTTTGCCCTCTACTGTTTTGTCCAAATTATATCATTCATTTTCAGAATTCAAAGACTAGAGGGACAGCAATGTAGATCTAGATGAGGCACGTTACCTGGATCTACCCTGTTTGCAAATTCAACTTTTTTTCATTTTTGGTGCTTTAAGTGCCTCACCTTAGATTCTAGTATATTTCTGAAATACACAGTTTATGTTATCACTGAAATACACAGTTTCATCTATCATTGAAACTTTCTTCTTAGACTGTCTCTGAATTACCATTATGCCGCTAACACTAACTCTGAAAAAGGTACCATAATAATTAGGCTATAAAATGTAGTTTCTTTTCCTCCCTTCAGAATGACCTATTCTTATCTAAACCAGTTTTAGATAACTGTGTTATAAGATGGGTTTGTCCCTTCCAAAATAATCCCAAAAATCTAGATCCATCTCACAAGATGGATCTAGATCTTGGGATTATTTTGGAGTGGAAATCATCCCTTCCAAACTACAGCAGAACTTCAATAGCTCAAAAAGGTGTGGGACCATGAAAATTAGTTCCAGCCAAGGGTAGTTCTAGCCATCCAGGGTCAGTCTCTATATAAAGTGACCTCTAAGGACTCAGGAAGGTGTTCTAGTCAGGCAGGGTGAACGAGCCATAGGGCTTGAGCCATTGAAGTTCTACTGTCAGCCCAAAAATCTAGATCCATCTTATAAGAAGATGTATCTAGATTTTTTGGGGTTAATTTGGAGAAGAAAACCCCACCTTATAACCAAATAAATATGTACTCAGTTTAGCGGGCCGTCTCTGTAGTGAATGAACCGATGTATTTTGGCATTTTGTTGATCACTAAACTGTTTCCCACAAACTTCACAAGCAAAAGGTTTTTCACCAGTATGGATTCTCTCGTGTCGTTTCAGATGCCACATCGTGGAAAATCGTTTTGGGCAATAGCGGCATCTTTTTGGTTCTCTTACTGCAACAGAAAGGAAAATGATGAGTAAGACTTGGTTGAAAGAAAATTTCATGTAAACTACTTTTGATACAATGTGTTTATCAGGCAAGGATTTTCAGCGTTTTCGAGTTGAGCCTGATGAACATGGTATCAAAAGAGACAGATGCATTTTCGTTTTATCATGCATCAATTAAGCTATGTGAATTTGAAATGAACATGAAGGCAAGTGTATTTCCATTGAACTTCACAACAATGAGATTAGGTTATGGTGAAAATGATGATGTTGCACACAGCCATTTTCATTAACACCTTCCCACTGTCCTGATATGACTGAAACACTGTTGTCTGTTAATATATTTCCATACTGTTAATCTTATGGAAAAAACTTGCAACAATTAAGAATTGAAATTTGATTTTTCAGCATTCATTGTGTGATAAAGCCAGTGGGCAGAGCTAACATTCCATGAAGCGCAACGTGCTGCTTTTGGAATTTTAATGACGACCACTGGCTTCTTCACATAATTCACGCAATCTAATGTAGAATATGCAAAATATGAGCTGAAGAAAAGATAGTAACGAGTGTTCAGCCATTATGTTAAACAGCCGTCACCATAACGTGGTGTCAATCGTAAGTTAAATGGACCAACCAAGACGTTGGTTTACCGTAGATGTTGCTTGATGACAATGTCACATGATCAATTGTCATCATCAGTGTATGAAGCCAGTTGCTCTAATAGGTTTACTTATGGGGAGTCAGTGACAAGTGTAACTATTGTAGAAATATAGTCATACCAGGTGGGCATGCAATGTTAAGTTGGCATTGAAGTGGCACTGATTCATTGTCCACTAATCTAAGGTTAATTCAATACTGATTCGACTTTGCCTGCCTGCTGGGTAAGTTGTAGCAAGATCCACTAATTGTTGTTATTCTTACAACAATAACTGCTATCATGTCCATGTTTATGTATTATATGTATTTCCGAATATGATTTGTACAGATCTGAGAGAAATGAAGTGTATGTTTGTTCGTGGAAGTTGTTCCTCTTTGTAATACTGATGGAAAACATGGAAGTATACCTACATGCCTTTGGTGGTTCTAAATAGGTAAGAATTATATCTGGACTTCGTCATCTCATCCTGAAGACTTTAAGCCTTGGATTTTTTTTTTTTAGATGGCAAGTCAATATAAAATCATTTTCAGAAAGAGCAGGGGGCATTTATAAGAATTATCGTAATGTGCTTAAGTACCGGGACACCTAAATATAATAATTTTCCATTTGTCCCAAACGGAAAATTAATTTTTTTAGGCGTCCCAAAATTTAGGCACATTACAGATAATTCTCTGTGTGTAGTGAATAAGCCAATGCACCTTAAAGTTTGGATGTTGCTGATCACTCAAGTTTCCTATCACTGTAGTGAATAAGCCGATGCATCTTTCTTTTGAGCGAATTTCACTCATTCTTTACATGTTGCTAATCAGTGAACTATCCATTTCCTTTAGTGAACAAGCCATGCTGCAGATCACTGAACTCTTCTGTGTCTTTAACCTTTAATGCGCCCAAAAGCAGACAACAAAATTTACGTCTGCAATTTCAAACCAGAGGACCATTGGTCCTGTAGATCACCTGAGTCCATTCATCCTCAGCACTCAAGGGTAGGTAACTCTAAAGTAAAGTGTACAATGTGGCCTAATTTCAACGTTGACTGATTTGTTAGTCTATGGAAACTTTAAAATGCCATAGCAAAGAAACCACGTGGGCAACAATAATAGAAAACAATATTTATGTAGTGGCTAATGTCATGAACATGCAAAGAATAAGCTTCATCCCCCTATGCAGTTTTTAAGGAAAAGATTTTTGAATATTTTTTTCAAAATTTTTTTCCTCTATGTTGCCATCATGACAATTAATCAAATTCAGTGATTTGGACAAAATTAATATGAATATGAATCATAGAGGACTACTTAAGAAACATTTCTGTAGGAAAAAATCCAAATAACTGCAGTGAGATAGCAAAAATTGCAGATTTCATAGGTCAATGGAAACTATAAGTTGCCATAGCAACCTAACTGCTGAAGCAATTGCCATGACAAACAGTAACTCTATAGAGGCTAGTACTAAGATCGTTTCTGTAAAGTTTGAGCTTTACCGGCCACATAGTTTCTGCAAAAATGATATTTGAATATATTTTCTATTTTTAACCATTTGGTTGCAATGGCAATCAGCCAAATAGCTCAATTTGCATAAATTTGATATGGCTGGTTGGGGACTTCTCAAGGAACATTTCTATAAAAGTTTTGGCAAAATATCAGCAGTGATATAGCAATAAAGGCAAATTTTCCATTTTCCCATTATAGGTCAATGGCAACTTTAAGTTGCCATAGCAACCAAACTGCTGGGGCAATTGCCAAGAAAAACAGTATTTTTGCATAGGGTAGTACCAAGATCCTTTCTGTGAAGTCTGAGCTTTATTGGTTGCATAGTTTCTGAGGAGATGATTTTTGAATATGTTTTCTATTTTTAACCATTCGGTTGCAATGGCAATCGGCCAAATGGCTCAATTTGCATAAATTTGATATGGCTGGTTGGGGACTACTCAATGAACATTTCTATGAAAGTCTTGTCAAAATATCTGCAGTGACGTAGCAATAAATGCAAATTTTCCATTTTCCCATTATAAGTCAATGGCAACTTTAAGTTGCCATAGCAACCAAACTGCTGGAGCAATTGCCAAGAAAAACAGTATTTTCATAGAGGGTAGTACCAAGATCCTTTCTGTGAAGTTTGAGCTTTATTGGTTGCATAGTTTCTGAGGAGATGATTTTTGAATATTTTTTCTATTTTTAACCATTCGGTGGCCATGGCAACCAGCAAATTGTGCAATTAACATAAATTTCATGTGGCTGATAGAGAGCTACCCAAGGAACATTTCTGTAAAAGATTTATCAAATTATCTGCAGAGAAATAGCAATAAATGCAAATTTTCAATTTTCCCATACAAGTCAATGGAAACTTTAAGTTGCCATAGCAACCAAAGTTCTGAATCGATTTGGATAAAAAACAGTGTTATTGGTTCCCACTACCTATAGATGCTATATATGAAATTTGGTAACAATGAACCTTGTAGTTTCAGAGGAGATGTTGTTTGACAATGTTGACAGACGGACGACGGACGACGTACGACAGGTGCCTGCCTATACTATAAGCTCACCTGTGAGCCTTCGGCTCAGGTGAGCTAAAAATGTTTCGTCCAAGCGATATCATATTGAGAATTAAAACACTAGAGGGCAAACAGTGTAGATCCAGATGAGGTGGCTCATAAACAGTGTAGATTCAGATGAGGTGGCTCATTATGAGCCACCTCATCTGGATCTACACTGTTTGCAAATTTAACTACTTTAATTTTTGGCCCTTTAAGGGTTAAGTGTTGCGGATCAGTAAATGTCCCATCTCTGCATCTCTGATGGGAGCTTGCCCATGTGTTTATACATGTTGCAGATCACTGAACTCTCCTGTGTCTGTAGTGAATGAGCCGTTGCATCTTTGAGTGCTGAGGATCAGTAAAATGTCCCATGTCTGATGTGAGTTTGCCGATGTGTTTTTACATGTTGTAGATCACTGAACATTCTCCCACAGATGTCACATCCGTAAGGTTTCTCTCCAGTATGTGTTCTCTCGTGACGTCTAACATGCCATGATGTTGTAAATAATTTTTGACAATACTGGCAACTTTTAGTTCCTGAAAAAATAGACAGGAACTAGAAAATATGTAAAACACTCTGCCATCAACCATATGCTTGATCCTCAAAAGGACAGGTCACTGTAGGGAATGGTCTGTGCAAAAAAAAAAAAAAAAAAAAAAATCATGAAGAAATGAAATAATCCTATTAAATGCCCCGGGGGCGTTGCATTTTACAAAAGGGGGGGGGGGGGATTATTTATAGCCTCAACTTTAGTTACTAAGCCACTTCAAGAAGACTTCTAATAAACAATATTAACGTTGATTGGGTATACTTTCAGAGGAAGTAAGTCTATTATTTTTGCCTCCCTTCTCAGTAGGGGTCAACCCTTAGGAAAGAATTTGCTCTGCTCCTCTAGGAGCAAATTCTTTCCTTAAAGAGTAGACCCCTTCAAAGAGCTACCTCATCCAGAGAAGTAAGTATGAATTCATGGCAAATTAATATAACATAATTTTCAGAAAAGAGGCAGGTGGCGTTTATTAAAGTGGGGGCGTTTACTAAAATACGGTAATTGAATAAATTCAACAGCAAGAGCATCATGATGTTTATATTCAACTGATATTCATAAATTCTAAGTCAAGCAGTTTGTTTAAAAGTTGTGTCCAATCTGTGGCTGCATCACAAATAATATGAAATTGTTTTAATAGCAGGACATTAAAATGATTTAAGAAAAATCATTCATTTTAGAAAAAAATCTTTCTTAATTCAAGGTATGCTATGTGTATACATCAAAAGTATACTAAACATATTCGAACAGAATGTTTTGCATACAATAGCATTTGAGATTTGCCCTCTGATGTATGAATAGCATCCTTTTGGTGTATGAATAGCATACCACTGATGTATGAATAGCATACCACTGATGTATGAATAGCATCCTTTTGATGTATGAATAGTAACCTTTGATGTATGAATAGCAAATCTTTGATTAATGAATAGCATACCATTGATGTATGAATAGCAAATCTCTGATGTATGAATAGCATACCTTTGATGTATGAATAGCATCCTTCTAATGTATGAATAGCATAACACTGATGTATGAATAGCATACCTTTGATGTACGAATAGCATACCTTTGATGTATGAATAGCAAATCCTTGATTAATGAATAGCATACCATTGATGTATGAATAGCAAATCTCTGATGTATGAATAGCATACCTTTGATGTATGAATAGCATACCTTTGATGTATGAATAGCAAATCCTTGATTAATGAATAGCATACCACTGATGTATGAATAGCAAATCTCTGATGTATGAATAGCATACCTTTGATGTATGAATAGCATCCTTCTGGTGTATGAATAGCATAACACTGATGTATGAATAGCATACCTTTGATGTGTAAATAACATACCTTTGATGTATGAATAGCATACCTTTGATGCATTATAGTATACCTTTGCAGCTATGGGTCACGTCACAGTGATGTCATTTCTGCATGGTGGTATCATTAGCCTGATGCCACTATGACACAACTAGACACAAGGGTATGCTATGAATACCACTGCTGAGTGCAACAGCAAATATTGTATTAATCCTAATAAACACCCCAGCTCCAATAACACCCCCTACCTCTTTTCCAAAAATAATGTTAAATAAACTTGCATGGATTCTTGTTTGCTTTTCTGGATAAGGTAGCTCTTTGAAATGAGGTCTACTCTTAAAGGAAGGAATTTGCTCCTAGAAGAGTAAATTCTTACTTTCAAGAGCTGACCCCTATTGAGAAGGGAGGGAAAAAAGTAAAGTTGCTTCTTCTGAAACTACACCTAGTCACCTTAATACTGTTACATAGAGGCATTTTTACAGTGGCTGATTAACTACTCTTTGGTCTCTAAATAACACCCCCCCCCTTTCACAAAATCCAATGCCCCCCCCCCCCCCCCCCCCCCAGGGTGTTTAATAGGTTTGCATAAAATAGAAAAGTTCTTAAAGAAAGAACTTTGGGAGTTGTGTCCCTGTTGGAAATTTCACTTAGCCAGTGTGAGTCTTGCACTTTCTATGTCTCAATCACCAAATCCTCAACCACAGCAGACTTTAGCAAGAGTGTCTCATTCTAAAGTGTTGGAAATTGCCTGTGGCTTGCTGCCAAATGCACAAATTCTTGTCTTGGGCAACCAAAAATCTCCAAAATCCAAACTTAAGTGGCCCAAATTTTTCTGGCTGTAATAAATGAATGGGATCTTCAGATAGTAGACAGGATGGACCACTAACATTTTGGGCCACCATACTATAAATCCTGGGAGTTACCAGCACTGTTCTATATCTCCGTAGGACAGAACTGTCACGGAAACCTGTACCACAAAAGTCTTAATGAGTGTGTGTTGTTCTATGTCTCTGCAGGTCAGAACTTGTCACAAAATCCTCTATCACAGAAGTCTTATCGAGCGTGTCTCTTTCTATGTCTCCGTAGGGTAGAGCTGTCAGCAAAACATCTACCACATTCCTCACAAATATAAGGTTTTTCTCCAGTGTGGATTCTCTCATGTCTAACAAGGTGGGAAGGGGTGGGAAACTTTTTTCCACAGAATCTACAAGTTCTGTTATGTTTAACCCTATTTCTCCAGATAGGTATTTCCACCACTTCTGCCTCGCCTGCAATGACAGTAAAATCAACTGATGAAGAAAGGTACCCTATTTTCTCTGATAATGACACAAATGGAGAAAACCAATATAGGTATGGGACGTAATCAGTTTGAACTATAAAATGATCTCATATATCAAGATCCATCTTACAAGACGGGTGTAGATTTTTGGGATGTTTTGATAGGACTGTTTTGGACAGGAAAAAAAATGAGCCGCGCTACGAGAAAACCAACAATGTGGTTGTGCGCCCATCGCAGACTCAGATCAGCCTGGGCATCCGCCCAGTCTGATCAGACTCTTCGCTAAGCGCTTAATGGGTAGCTAAGAGTCTAAGCTATCTCCATGCGGATAGCGAAGGCTCTGATCAGACTGGGCGGATGCCCAGGCTGATCTGAGTCTGCACTAGGCGCACGACCACATTGTTGGTTTTGTCACGTCGCGGCTCATTTATGTATTTGGGGTCCTAGAGCAAGTGAGCAGGGGCTCACTTATACCCCCACCAGTGCCACCGCCTAATGAAACCAAACTTAACACAACACTTTAATGCCAATGTCATACATGTGCAAATTTCAAAGTCTGTGACCATGACCTTAGCTCAGCAGTAGCATCAGATGATTTGAACTAATATAAGAATAAAACTTCCATGTATCAACATGTTCTATTCAAGTATATTCGAAATATAAGCAAAATTTAGAACAAATGCCTAAGTCCTAGTTATTGACCCCTAGCCCCACCCATGGGCTTGACCAATATACTTGAATGCTCTGTATCAAAGGTAACAGTGTAGAGATATCAGGAATCAAATATGAAAAGAAACTGAAAGCAGTTAACAGAGATATAAGCAAACAAAAAGGTTCAACACAAAGCTTTTGACATGTTGAAAATGCTTAAAACACTGGGGCCTAACCCTGTGGCTTACATAGTTCACATCAAAGGTAATGCTATAGAGATACCAATCTGACATGTGGTTAAAAAGATATGGGCAATCAAACAAGGTTTAACGCAAAACTTTGATGTAGGGACAAACAAACACGAACGAACAAACGGAAGAATGGACAAATGAACAGACAAACGGATGGAATGACAAAAACAATATACCCCCTGACATACTTCGTATGTCCGGGTATAATAAAATATGGTATGGACTGGGCTAGGTGTGGTCCTTTTTAACAGTATTTCAGGCATATCAGGAAGCTGTGTGGGTGATAATGAAAGGCTGTGTGGAAACCTGTTTACAATTGAAAATATTCTAACCTACAACAGAGCTCGGACTCAGGACCGCAAGATCAGCAGGCCAGTGCTT
Organism: Ctena decussata; assembly: GCA_963989385.1. Classification (NCBI taxonomy): domain Eukaryota; kingdom Metazoa; phylum Mollusca; class Bivalvia; order Lucinida; family Lucinidae; genus Ctena; species Ctena decussata. The sequence goes on from OZ022509.1 coordinate 54,541,002, forward strand.
AACCTACTGAGCTACCGGGGCTCACCAAAAAATTACATGAAGACTAGCAATGCTTGATTCCAATAAAACATTATTTATAGAGAATTTTACATGAGCGGTCATTTCACACGAAATTTATGAAACGAGGCACTGGCGAGTTGCGTTAATTTCGTGTGAAATGACCATGAGTGTAAGATTCTGTTTATCATATGACCCTTTTAAATGGTGTTTTACTGCCTTCAAACTTCACATTATTTCAATAAGAAAGCACATTGCTGACATGGACATTGTCAATGACATTACAATTATGCGCCAAATTATGCATGTGGTCATATAATTTATGACACAAGCTTATCCACAGAATAACAGCGACATCAGTATGATAAAGCGTTTTTAGCCATTTCTGATCAATAGCTACACTTTGTCATTACTGAAATAGCTCAAAGTTACCTGAAGTAACTTGTGGATATGATGTGGTGAACATATGAGCTGCACATAATGAGCCATGACATGACAAAACAACAAAGTGGTATGTACACCCAGTGAAAACTCAGATCAGCATGGGTATCCATCTTAGCTACCTCCATGCATACAGCAAAGACTGATCAGACTAGGTGGATGCCCAGGCTGATCTGACTCTTCGCTAGGTGCACATGCCACTTTGTTGTTTTTTTTCACATCGCGGCTTATGAAAATTACTTAAACAACAATACCTGAGGATTTTGTGTCTGGAAATTGGTATTTTATTCAAGTCAACCTCCCACACAAACATACACTCATACTTTACTAGCATCCTACAGCTGAACCTCATTGAAGTTGATATTTCATCCCAGTCAACCTCCCACACAAACAGACACTCATACTTTTCAAGCATCCTACAGCTGAACCTCATTGAAAGTGGTATTTTATATAACTCAACCTCCCACACAAACATAAACTCACACTTTTCTAGCATCCTACAGCTGAACCTCATTGAAAGTTGTATTTTATATAACTCAACCTCCCACACAAACATACACTCACACTTTTCTAGCATCCTACAGCTGAACCTCACTTTATGAAAGGCAAGTAAATTGTTAAAGCTGCAAAAATATTTGCATATAGTTGAATTTGCAGAGTAGATCCAGATAAGGTTGTTCATAATGAGCTGCCTCATTTGGATCTATACTGTTTGCCTTCTAGTCTCTGAGTTCTCAACATGATATACCTTGGATGAAACATTTTTTGAAATTTTGCATATACAGTCAACTCTCAATATCTCAAACACTGATATCTCAAAGTATCTTCTTATATCAAAAATATATTTCCTATTTTTATTTACATTTCAACTCATGTTATCTCAGACTACTGATATCTCAAAGTAAATTTTCTGGTAACAGAAAATTTACTTTGAGATATCAGTAGTTTGGACTGCAGTTTTACTTCGAGATATCGAGAGCTGACTGTATGAATTTTGTTGTCTGCTTTTCGGTGCGTCAAAGATAACCAATAGCAGAGCTTCCTGTGAAAGGCAAAGTCAGCTGGGTAAATACAGCTGACTCTTGTTATCTAAAACACTGATATCTCAAAGTACCCACTTATATCTAAAGATATACTTCGGACACATTTCCTTTTCTTCGTTACATTTCGACTGCCGTTTATATCAAACTACTGATATCTCATAGTAAATTTTCTGGGATCAGAAAATTTACTTTGAGATACCAGTTGTTTGGGCTCAACTTCTACTTGGAGATAGCAAGAGTTGACTGTATATGACTTTTTACACAATTCTCCCTCATGTTTGTATGCTACGTCATATGCCCAACACACTGATTCTTTGTTCTATATGAAAAGCTACACACAGCAAACAGTTGTATGGGAACATATTCTTATGCACTTTGTTGACTTGGACTGAAGTCCTTCCCGCGTTGTGTGCTCTTTTCCACACTTATCACAAATGAAACAAGATACTCAAAGTACAGTATACAGCTGTTTTTGTGAGTTTGAAATTCTGCCTTATCACTGAATTAGTTCCCACGGCTACAGTCAAACTTCATTTACCGGTACCCATAATATTTCATGCTGTTTTCATGCATTTTCATATGTTGCTGCAGATGACGAATTGAAGAAAATTTAAAGGAACACAAAGAACAAGAAAACTTCTTTCTTCTTCTCTTTCGACTTGATTTTGTCCCCTTTTTATCAACTTGTCCAGTTGATGAGTTCTCGGTGGCAACTACCACTATACTAGAGAGTTTCTCATCAGGTTCTGAATCACATGACTGCTCACATGATTGATCAGTCCCCTGTTGAATCTCGGTAGAACAATCTGTAAGAAGCAAGAAGTGAACAAGCATTACGGTAAAAATCCTAAATATTGGGGCAGGTAGGTCTGACAGAACAGTGCAGACCCAGATCAGAGCAGTCTGATCAGGGTCTACACAGTTTGCCATTCAATTTGCATCTATTGGCTGCATTATTGTGGAGCCCCGGTAGCTCAGTTGGTTAAGCGCTGGTCTACTGATCTAGCAGTCTCAGGTTCAAGCCTCGCTGGCGGCGGGAATCTTTCGAACCATAAACCTGGTTCCATTAAATACAGACTTTCATTATCACCCTCCCATCATCCTGATATGACTGAAATACTTGTTCAAAAGGCCCTAAAATCCCGAGTCATCCATCTATTTTGAATGAATTATTGCACTACAAAACCAAACAGTTCTGTTTTTACGACAGTTACAGAAATAAGATGTCCAACTTTGTAGCATTTTTAGAGTACAATCATTGGTATACTAGCTGGCACTTTATAGTATGACAAATGATCAAGACCAGCAAAGTTTTACTGTGTGCCACTATCCAGAAAGTATCCAGCTACACCCAGAATGTCACTCAAAAGTCACTTGATAGCATTAAACTGTCCAATGCAATGTGACATAATTCCATAAATAAAGTGGCACGTTCAATGTCCCACAAATAGTCCTTGATTTTACCATATAGTTAATGGAAGGAGGCGCCATGGCTGAGTGTTTAGAGTGACTTGAGAGGCGCCATGGCGGAGTGGTTAGAGTGACTGGGTTATGGTGCAGAAAGTCGCCAGAAAGTCGTGAGTTCGCAGCTCACCGTCGCCATCCAATGACTGGAAAACTCTCTCTGTCAACCCAGCAGTAAATGGGTACCTTTTTCCAATCAGGGAAGGATAAGGCAGCGAAAGGAGAGAGATGGGCTACGCCTTTCATCAGCTGTGCCCAAGATACAGTGGGTCTCTAACCCCAACTGCCTCTACGGCTATTAGGCTATGGGAAACCTTTACCTATTAATGGAGGGATGCATACCTGTTTAAAGAAGGTGTGGTGTTTGGAAAGGTGAATTGTGCAACCCTTCCTCACACCATACACACATCCTACCTGCTAATTCTAAAACTATACATTGTGATATATAGAGAATACCATGTTAGTGTCTTTTGATATCAAGTTTATCAGGCGAGACCAGAAACAGCGTAGGAATGGCGAGGCTTGCCGAGCCAGTCCGGCGTGTTTCTGGTCGAGCCTGATAAACTTGATATCAAAAGATACTTACGTGGTTTTCTATTTATCATGCATCATGAAGATTTTACGGCGTAAAGAGCGGCAAACAAGTGATAAGCAAACGCAATTTTATTCAAACTTGCTGACGTCGCGAATGCGTTATGACATAAGTCGGTGACGTCAATTAACCAATCGAACGCTGATATCACGGCCAACGTCAGTGGGTAGCCAATCGTCTCCAGAGATCGCTTCTTAAGGCATGACCTGATAACATTCGTGCAAGCGCAGTTCTATAGTGACATGATATCACATCATGTTATCATACCCCTGTTATCAGGTGAATTATGCAGCAGATGCATGATAAAAGTGTAAAACTGGTCTGGCCCCTGTGTGATACGGTATGTACTATTTTCGTAAATATAAAGTTTTATATATTTTTCACAGTTTTTACATAGAGAACAACTTTTGTGACTTCCTGTTTGCTTCCCTGGAGAACAAGTGTCCACTCTTGATGGAAAGAATTGGCTCCCTTAGAAGACATAAATTTGGAAAGGCTTTGCCTTTCAGGGAAACAAAGGGAAGAAAAGGGAAATCATCAAAGTTGTTACCCTTGGTAACAAGGATTCCTAAGAACGCAGCATCTCGCCTGTTTGCCCATAGTCACAAAACAGAGCTAAACCATGAACTTGACACTAAGTTTATGCTGCTGACACTAACACCAGAAAAAATATACCTATGTTTTGCTTCTGGTAGTAGCAGGGGAGATAAAAATGATGGAATAACATGAAGGAGTACCCAAACACTCTTTATAATTCAGCTGTAACATAACAAAACAAAGTGGCATAACCGCCCAGCCTGGAAATCGGCCCAGTCTGATCAGAGTCATGGCTGTGCACTTGCTAGGTAGGTATGGACATGGTAGGCAAGGTTCTATGCTACCTCCATGCCGACAACGAAGACTCTTATCAGAATGGGCAGATGCCAAGGCTGATTTGAGTTTTCGCTGGGCACACGTGCCACTAAGCTGTTTTTTGTTGCGTTGCGGCTCAATTCTACCATCCCTGGTTAACTATGTATATACAAGGCTTTACCAAATGAAAATGAGTCCTAGTTCTCAAATGACCTGTTTGTAGTGTCTAAACAAATTTGTTTAGCCATGATGACCAAGTAGTTTTGGAACTATGACTCTAATTTCCTTTTGTAACAGCCTTGGAAACATAGTTAACCAGGTGTGCTACTTTTCAATATTCACAGTGATGAAGCTAGTGGAAGGCGCTAAAATTTGTGCCTCAGTAAGAATTTTAGCAATTACCACTGATGAAGGTCGAAAACTTAATTTTCACTTCTTATATATAAACTTTATTTTAAGCTAACTATGCTTCTAATTACAAATGGAAATCAAACAGCATGCAGAATTATTATTAAAGAAATTACTTTCTAATATTGAACAGTTGTAACTGTAGCTGAGCTTCTTTCGAACATTATGGAATCCAATCAAATCGCTAAATTGACATAATGTCAGTTTGTTTTAACTTTATCTAATACTGTTCAAATCCTGATCCCAAAGCTGGCCTCCAACGGTAATAAAAAACACTTTCATTGTTCTGTCATATATCCAAAACTGTTCAAATCCTGACCCCAAAGCTGGCCTCAAAGGGTGATAAATATCACTTTTATCATTCTCTCATACAAGCCAGCTAATAGCGTATGTTCAGATGAGTAATTTGGTGAGTTTTCATGCCGTCCTTGGTTTTAAATCGTCTCCCACAAATACTGCAAGAAAATGGAGTTTCGCCAGTATGTATTCTCTCATGTCGTGACACCAAAGACGGCGCTCTGAACTTCTTTGAACAGAAACGGCAGCCATATTTATTATTAGTCCCCTCTACTTCTTGTGGGGGTAGATCTAAAATGAGATGAGAAAAATTGTTACCCTCAGACTCTAAATGTTTGAGGATACTCCAAAACAAGCACTAAGGAACAAGTCTAACAAGGGCCTCCACTTTACAAAGCTTTTCAACTTCAGAGGAAAAAGTAAACTTTAAGGGAAAAGAACTCTGCCATATTCTTGTTTGTCTCCCTTCACAGTAGAGGTAAACTCTAAAAGAAAATCATTTCCTCCTCTTGGAGCAAATTCTTTCCTTTATGAAGGGTTTCTTTGCCCATGGAAGCAAGCAGAAAGTCACAAAAGATGTCTTCCAACTGAAAAATGGTGGAAAAACATGGCAGTGTACCCATACACCTGTCAAGTGCTCTCCCTTTAACTCTTTAAGCCCCAGTGACGCAATTAGCAAAATGCGTAGATCCTGATGAGGCGGCTCATAATGAGCCGCCTCATCTAGATCTACACTGTTTGCCCTCTAGTCTTTGAATTCTCAATATAAAAAGTCTTGGACAAGACATTTTTTTTAATTTTTGCAGACGTAAATTTTGTCGTCTGCTTTTTGGAAGTGAAAGAGTTAAGGTGCATCCTTTCAGATGAAAGGACATACTTTCAGGGGAAGAAATCTTGCCATTTTCATTTTTGCCTTCCTTTTAAATTGTCATTAGGGTATTATGCAATCAAAAATATGTCTTTAACTGACTACTTCTTTTAATCTCTACAAATTGTCCTTCACACTGTCCCTTTAATACAGTATGTGCAACTTAACATTTCATACTGTAGGGCAAGCACTTCCATCACACAAGGTGTAGTGGTAAGGCAGCTTCCTAGCTTAGCGGTGACTCAGTAGCTCAGTGGGTTTAGCTCTGGCTTGCTGACGGAACAGCCCCAGGTTTCTTTCCTGTTGGGAGTTTGAAATCTTTTCAACTATTAACAGGGTTCCATAGCACAGAGCCTTTCATTATCATCCTCTCATTGCCCTGGTATGACTGAAATACTGTTGAAAAAGATGTAAATTTGCAGGTCCTCCAGCCATTGATTCTGGCTTAGTCTCAGATAGCTAGATGGATGACTTTAATTTCACAGCCCTTCCAACAGTCTTTCAGTCATATCAAGCTGATAGAAGAGAGGTAATGAAAGACTTGTGCAACCAAACCCTTGTTACAGTCAAAAAGAGTTCTCTTTCCACCAGGATTCCAACTAGGGCTGCAAGCAAAGCAAGCCAGTGCATAACCCAATGTGCTACTGGGGCTACTGATAAGCTCAGAATTTTCACTAAAATCTGCCCTTACCCAAAATACATGATACTTATTAAATCTAAACTGATCTTCAATCTCATATCATAGTGCTGGCTTTGAGCATAGTGCTGGCAACTTGTCCAAACTTCAAATGAGCCAAACGGGACATGACAAAACCAACAAAGTGGCATGAGTGCCCAGCATAGACTCAGATCAGCCTGGGCATCTGATCAGTCTTTGCTGTTCGCCTTGAGGCAGCTCAGACCCTATGCTACCCTTTAAGCGCACAATGAAGACTATGGTCAGACTGGGTGGATGTCCAGGCTGATCTGAGTCTTCACTGGGCGCACGTGCCACTTTGTTGGTTTTGTTGTGTCACCGCTCAAATCCATTCAAATCAAGATTCAACAAGTTGTGTGTTTTGCCTTATGAATCTCTAAGCCTGCTCAGTTAAAACTGGCACTCCACAGGTGATGACCACCTCTTTTACTGTTTACAGGTGATAACAACCACTTTTACTGTTTACAGGTGACAACAACCACTTTTACTGTTTACGGGTGATGACAACCATTTTTACTGTTTTGTCACAAAAGCCAGCTAAAAACTCAGGTTGAGGTGAGTGATTTGATGAGATCTCATGCTGTCTTTGGTGTTAAATCGTTTCCCACAGATATCACATGAAAATGGTTTTTCGCCAGTGTGGATCCTCTCGTGTCGTGACAACCAAGATGGAGCTCGGAACTTCTTTGAACAGAAACGGCAGCCATATTTATTAATCCCCTCTACTTCCTGTGCGGGTAGAACAGGTACATCTAAAATGAAATCGGACAAGATTGTTACCCTTTTGCAGCACTCGAGATGAGGTGGGTTTTGAGGATAATTCAGTGATACTTTTTCTTAATTCTCAATACAAACATACATTTATGTTGCAACCCCTCATTAGAACTGCCTCGGCAAGATGAATCTAATGAGGGGTCACAAATATATGTTTTTATGGAGATATATGGAAAATTATCACTAAATTATCTGTCATCTCTTTTTTAACTGGACCACTGATGCCATCAGTCTAAGCAGTGAAGACCCTGTCTGATCAAGGCCCACACTATCACTTATCCAATGATTATACAAAATTTTTCAACAAGTCTAATGGGTATGATTCCAGGGAAAGCAACACTGTCATTTTGTTGTGTTTTTTTTTTTGCATCCCTTCTCACCATCTTAATAAAAGTCAATTCTTAGAACAAAGAATCTGCTTTTCTTGGAGGTTTTTTTTTTCTCCTTTATGAGTGGATCATTTTTTTTTTTTTGGAAGGGTTTCTGAGCACATGGAAGCCAGCTGGAAGTCACAAAAGTTGTCTTCCGCTGAAAAATGGCGGAAAAAACGTAGTATAGCCATACACATGAAGACTGCTCTTGCTTTAGGGTGCTTCCTTTCAGGTGAAAGGATGCTTTCAGGGGAAGCAACTCTGTCATTTTCATTTTTGTCTCCCTTTTAAGTGAGGCATCATACTTCTTACTTAGACGTCTCAAGCATTTTGTTATTTGTTTGCTTCTTTTGATATGAGCCGCAACACGAGAAAACCAACACTGTGGTTGTGCACCCAGCGCAGACTCAGATCAGCCTGGTTATCCGCCCAGTTTCATCAGACTCTTCGATTTGCGCTTAAAGGGTAGCAGAGGGTGCAAGCTACCTCCATGCGGACAGCGAATGCTCTGATCAGAATGGGCGGATGCCCAGGCTGACCTGAGTCTGCGCTGGGCGCACAACCACTTTGTTGGCTTTGTCATGTTGCTGCTCATATTTGAACCATGACACAACAAAACCAATGAAGTGGCATGTGCGCACAGTCAATACTTTGATTAGGCATGACATCTGCCCAGTCTGATAAGAGTCTTGGCTGTGCACTTGAAGGGTAGCCAAGGGTATAAGCCAGCTCCAGGCTCACAGCAAATACTCTGATCAGACTGAGTGGATACCCAGGCCGATCTTACTCTTTGCTGGGTGCACATGCCACTTCCTTGGTATTAAAAAGTTCAAATTAAACATACAGCCCAGCCTCCAGTACACTTGATATTTCATGGCAGATTAACATGTCAAAACTTTGTCTGTATACAAAACATGTTGCAGGCCGGGCTCATATATTTTGAAAGATGCAAAGACAACCAAATTTGTCATTTTTGTCAAAATCAGCTGGCGATGTTGAAGATAAAAATCAAATACTTTATGAAAGAACTGGTAAATTTTGTGTCTGCTGTTACATTCTAGAATAAAACTTTCCTATACATATTATTATCAAAATAGAACTTTTGTAAAATGCATTTTCTGGGGTCTGAAAATGGGCTTTATCATGCCAGGTCAAACTTTATAGTCAAAACTGTCTTTGGAGACTACTGTATTTAAGGTGTCACTTGTCTTAAGCAGCCATATTTTTGGGGCTACTTGAACCAGAATATGGTGCAAATGAACTTGTATTTAGGGGTCATGTGACTCAAGCAGCCAGTTCTTGCATATATATTCCCTTGGATGACCACATAGACAGGTGTGACTATTTTTTTTTATTTATTATTTTCTATTTTTTTTATTATTATTTTCTTTTAATTTAAGTGTAATTTTTTAGCATGTATGAAACTATGTATATGAGGTCTTTGCTGGTCTGTGGTGAGGTCTGTGGTTGTCTCTGGTGGTCTGTGGTAATTCGACTCACCCATTTTGTCTTAAAAACTCGTTTTGATATGAGTAATTTGATGAGATTTCAGGTGGGTCTTGGTGTTAAACCGCCGTCCACAGATAGTACAAGGAAATGGTCTTTCTCCTGTATGTGTTCTCTCGTGGCGTGACAACCAAGACGGAGCTCCGAACTTCTTTGAACAAAAACGGCAGCAATATGTAAAGGAAGTCTCAGTCCCCTCTACTTCTTTTGGAAATTGAATAGGTAAATCTATAATGAAATTCAAAAAGAGTGTTACCCTTCAGACTCGTTCTTTTTGATCAGATTCTACACAGGGTGTCACTTAATCAGAGATCTAGATAAGGTAGGGTCTTGAGGATAATTCTAAGATAATTTTTCTTATTTCTCAACATAAACCTATGTTGTGACCCCTCATTAGAACCGTCTCATGGACACAGTTCTAATGTGGTGTCACAACCTATGTTTTATGGAACAATAAGGAAAATTATCCAATAACTATCCCTGTCACCCCTTATGTGGAGCTCTGCCTAATGTGCTTAAATATTGGGACACGTAAAATATTAATTTTCCATTTGAGACAAATGGAAAATTAGTGATTTTAGGTGTATCAATGCTTTAGCACATTAGGGTATCTAATAATTTAACAAAACATTTCAACTTAAGGTGTGTGGCTACCAATCCATGTTTTTTGCCATTTTAACAAAGGGGAACAGCTTTTATGCCTCACTATTTGCTTCCCTAGCCACCCAAGAAGCTCTTCCAAAATGGGGTCTACCATATTCTTAAACAGTTTACTCATGGGCAGCAGTTCTTTCCTTTAAGAGCTGATTCCCATTTAGAAGAAAGGCAAAACTGAAAAGAGCAGTTATTTTCATGTAAAGAGTTGCTACTCCTGAAAGCCTGAAAGAATGTTTTCAACTGAAAAGAAACACTTTCAGGGGAAGCAACTCTCTTCAAGTAAAAACATCCAGTATAGCCCCGCTTTTTTAAAGCAGGGCTATAAATAGCGACTGCTTCCCCTGAAAGAGTTGCATCCAGTACTGATGATTTAACACCATCAAGAATATGGTTTCTCTCCAGTATGGCTATTCTTATACACTTGAGTGCATTTTTTTTTCTGATACACAGCTACATAATTTTAGGTATTTCATAAGCTCATCATGTGTAAAGGCAATACCTTCAACCATTTTAATTAAGGGGGTGGGGGGGGGGAGGAGGGGGTTGAATGGTTCCCTTTCAAAACGACCACAAATATGTAGGGTTTTCCCTTCCTAAATTACCACAAGTATGTAAATCAGTCTTGTGTAATTCAGCTCGAAGATGGGGTGTTTTCTCTTCTAAAATGGTCCCAAAAATCTCGGTCTGTCTTGTAAGATGAATCTAGAGCAGTCCCAAGAAGCTAGACGTCTTGTGAGGTGGATCTAAATGCTTGTAATTGTTTTGGAAGGGAAAAACTGTCTTATAAATTATAACCATATACATAATTATAGTATGTTACAGCTGAATCCTATATTGCAGCTAGACTGACCAGCCAATCCAAGTCTAGACATTTATATGTTGGCTATGTATGAGATCCCTTAGTGTCCACAGATCTTTGTTGATGCAAACACTGGAGAAACTTCTGATCGCACTAACTGCTGTGCTGTGCTCCAGATAAGAAAGGGTAACAGAAAACTTGAGATAATTTTCCATATTTCTGGAAAACATACCGTATTAATCCTAATAGGCCCCTGCTCTCATAAACTCCTCATGCCTCTTTTCTACAAATAATATTTTATTAACTGGTATGAATTCCTGTTTGCTTCTTTGGATAACGTAGCTCTTGAAATGGGGTCTGCTCATTAAGGAAAGAATCTGCTCCTAGAATAGCAGATTCTTTTAAGAGTTGACCCCTACTGAGATGGGAGGCAAAATGCTAGAGTTGCTTCCTCTGAAAGTACCTATTTCTTGGAAATTGTGCATAAATATTGTTCTAACAGAGGTATTTTGTTAGTGGCTGCCTTACTACTTTTTAGGCCTTAATTAATGCCCCACTAAAATGCAATGCCCCCAGGGCATATAACAGAGTAAATATGGTATCTTGTTACCCCTCATTAGAACCATCATATCAAGATGATTCTAATTACAGGACAATTTAGTCACAACATGTTTAGTTGAGAAAAAACAAAATTGTCTCCGAATCATCCTCAACTACAATATCTATAAAACCACTTAAGTCGTTGCTATGCTGTTGCTACGGCTAAATTTCTATGGAGATTCCCTACAACTATGTAATTTGCTCTGGAGGAACAGTTTGAAAAAGACTGAGCAAATTTCATAGTTGTAGGGAATCTTTTTCATAGAAATTCAGCCTTAGCAACAGCAAAGCAACGACTCAAGTCGTTTTATAACTACGGCCCCAGAATAATGGATGGATGGAGGACTTGAATTTTACGTCCTTTTCAACAGTATTTCAGTCATATCAGGACGAGTGAGTGATATGGGTTTTACGGCACATCAGCACCAAAAGGGCTATTTCGCGCCGAAAACGCTATACAAGAATATGTGTGTGTTTTATGCATAAGGTCAGAAATGAATGCACAGTGTATCAGGACGATGGTTGGATGATAATGAAAGGCTGTGTGCAATGGAGCCACGTTTACGATTGAAAAGATCCACTCCTACAGCGGCCCCAGGATGAACCTATGCAGATGCACCTGCTGAAAAGTTTCCCCTGTAAGTACAGTCATGTCAGTCACCTTTGCTCCTGCTCAATCGATTCAAAACATAATCAAAACTGCTTATCACAGACTGAGAACAGGACATTTTTTAATGTTTTGTTTATGCACTATCTGCATAAACTTTTGGAACTGGGGCTTCCAGCCAAAATTGGCCTAAAGTAGGGCAAAGGCCAGCTATGCTTTCAGCAGGTGTGGGATGGAGGCTCTTTAGATTTTTTTCCATTTGTTATTCTCATCTATCCTGTCTTCCTCTGCTATCTCCCTCTCTTTGGTAGATGGCTTGATAAAGACTGAAATACTGTCTCAAAGGGCTGCCTAACTCCAAGGCAACCAACCAACTTTGTCCAAGGCAAAGACTGATCTTTTGCCTCTGAATTTGGACAAGTTAAATTGTTGCAACACGACAAAACCAACAAAGCAGCATGTGTGCCACCAAAGACTCAGATCAGCCTGGGCAGCCACCTAGTCTGATCTGATCAGAGTCTTTGCTGTGTGCTTAAAGGTAGCTATGGATGCTAGTGTCATGCGGACAGCAGAGACTCAGATCAGAATGGGTGGTTGCAAAGGCTGATCTGAGTCTTCGCTGGGTGCAAATGCCACTTTGATGGTTTTTTATTATTGTATAGCGGCTCATTTGTCTTTTTGATAGTGTGTTTCAAAGGAAATGAATTGCTCCAGTTATGGAGTATGGGTATGCCTTCGTTTTCTGCCATTTCTATAATGGGAAACAACTTTTGGAACTTCCTGTTCACTTCCCTGGACAACAAAACTCTTTCACAATATGGTCAGATGATGATGATTTGTTTCTTAACGTCCACGGTAAACAGCTACGGTCATGTCGGGATGGTCAGTTAACCTAACCACGCTATTCCTAGGCAGGCTTAGACCTCCTAAGCTGTTAACCAGTACTAAGTGCACATACTTTCGCCAGTAACTGACAACTGCCCTTCTTGAATCAGCGGAAGGAGAAACGAAAGTATGTGGCACAATATGGTCAGCTTTTAGGAAATAATCAGCTCCTTGGGGAACATTTTACTGTACAGGAATTGAGTCAAAACACAAGGAGATAAATATTAATGTATATTTTACTGTGTACTAGTACACAACTTTTTTTTCCACCTATTATTCAAATGTTTTCATTTGCGGATGCACGCTCACAGTAGATCAATATACTGGTACCAAGCTGCACACAATTTGTGTGCAGCTTGGTACCAGTACATTGGTCAACTGCAAGCACCCGGTGAGTGTGACTGTTGAACATGCCTCTGGACACAAAAAGGCACTTTCTGAGTTAGACAAAGTGACTGAGCGTTATACAGTGTGTGGTTAAGTTGTTCTTCTGAGTAAACCCCTGCCCACAAACAGGACAACAGAAAGGGCGGTCCCCTGTATGTATTCGGTAATGAGTCTCTAATTTAGATCGGAAAGCAAATAGTTTTCCACACTGATCACATTCTAGTTTCCTTGGATACTGTGTATATGGTGACCTCTGGTTTTTCTGGCTAACAACTTGATTTTTCGATCTATGTCCTCGGTTTCTTTTCAAAAACTGGATTCCTGCAAATTAATGAATAATTAACGGTTATATCCCCAACAATATACTATACTGAGAAGTTTAAAGGTAAGATATATTTGGGTAATCCTCTATCTTTTTCCACCATTATTATAAGAGAGAGTGACTACTACTGTGATTTCCTGTTTCCTTCTTTGGATGACATAGTTCTTTCTAAATGGGGTCTACTCTTGAAGGAAAGAACTTGCTGAAAAGAATGAAGTAAAAACAAATGCATATTTTTAATTTTGACAGTGAATTCCATGCAGATCTACGACTGATCCTGTCTACTTTTTTTTGCTATGTACTGTATAGTGCAACATTAATTTTCCACATATAAAAGAGCACATACTGGCTGTGTATTTTCCCTGTCTTCTGTGCACTGCTTACTATTGACTGTGTCTACTGTATACTTTCTGCTGCAACACTGATTGCCCTCATGTACAAGAGCACAAGCTGGATCTATTAGCACGTCCTCATGCATACGCATGAACTATGAGGAAACAGGAAAAACACAGTATATAGCAAACAGGCTGCAGTAGAAATAAATAGTACACAATAAACAAGATACAATATACAGTACACATAAAATAGTGTACAGCCAGCATGTGCACATGTTCTTAATATGTGCAAACGTAAGATTTACTGCAGTAGAAATTACCATAAAAATTCTAAATATTTGGACAGACAGGTCTAAGCAAACAGTACAGATACAGATCAGATTGCTCCTATAGAGCAGTCTGCTCAAGGTCTACTCTGTTTACCATGTCATCTGCATGTATTGGATACATTACTGAATTGTAAAACCAAATTGTTACAATTTTACAAGTACGCTAGTTATTTTAGGTTGAAAATTTCATAACTTTCTTCTTTTCAGCTGATATTACTTTAGTAAAGCTTCTTTCACACAAGCAGAAAAATGTAACAAAGAATCGTCAAATAAACTTTGGTTAGGAAATATTTGCTGCAGTGTTCACACGAACAAGATTTCTCGTCAAAGTTACTGGGACAAATGAACTCCGTGTGAATAGCCAATCATGCAACATTTTCTTTGTTAAATATACTATGTTCATAATTTAGCTGATTTGATTATGAGCATAGCTTTCTGTGTTAATCTTTAATAGCTAGTTTCTTTGTTACAAATTCTATGGCATATTTTCTGTTCAAACGGACAAATTTTGTTTGTCAAATAAACTTTTCCATATAAATTTGGCAATGAAATGTGGCATATACTTTCATTCACATAGGCATATATTTCTATTCCAAATCTGGAAACTTTTCCAATATGAATGAAGCTTTAGTTTACTTAACTTTACTGTCATTTTAGTTCAAATTTTGGGACCACCTGCCATACAGTGCACTAGGAAACTGAAAAATAAGCCAAAATGCATTCAGCAGTTGTAAACTTTATTTAAATCAACTGTTTGTGCAAGGCTAATACTAAGCGAGTCATACTAAATGAAACATTATCATTAAACATGATGGCAAAAAAATGTGATTGTTTTAATTCTTAGTCTGAAGAACTTGAAGAAAAGAAACAATAGGCTTTAAATATAATCCAGTCTTAAAAGAACTTTCTTTGCTCAAGAAAAAAAAAAGAGACTGAAATTACCATCCAAGATTTTACTTCTGGGTTTGGCTGTTCAAAGCATTGTTAGCCAAACAAAGTCATTTGTCGCAGATTTTTTAAGTCTTACAGCACTCACAAAATCAATTTTGGTAATATTTTTTACTGAAAAACTGTGGGCAGCTTTTGCACCTTTTATTTTTTTGGCAAAAAAAAGTTTTTGCCAATAATATGTTTGAAAATTGAATGTCTTGTTAAGTAACGATATCGTCCGTTTTGAACAAAAGGATCCTGGTATCTTAGAGAACCTGTACAAACAGTTCATTGATAATGAGTCAAGAGTTCTCGAATAGATTTCAAATCTTAATCTGCTGATATTTTTGTTTTATATTTATCTATAAATATGTTTGAATTGTAAACTCTGCTGAATTAGATCCATGCAAGCATTCAACCACAACTGAGATGAACTCCAGATAAGATAGATTCTGATTGTAATCCTGAGATAATTATCAGATAATGGATTCTGCTGGTTGGTTGGTTGGTTGATTTGATGCTTAAGGTCCAGGGTAAACAACTAAGGTCATGTCCGGACGGTCAGTTAACCTAACCACACTATTCCTGGGCAGGCTTAGACCTTCTAAGCGGTTAACCAGTACTAAGTGCACATACTTTCGCCAGTAACTGACAGCTGCCCTTCTTGAATCAGCGGAAGGAGAAACGAAAGTATGTGACCAGACCGGGATTCGAACCCAGGACCTCTGACTTACGAGTCAGGTGCCCTACTGATTGCGCTACCCGGCCCGGCGGATTCTGCCGGTAATTCTGGCCCTGGTTGTTCAAAACTAACAATGTCGTTAGGCAACAAGATGTTAAAATTTCAAACGTACTGTATGCAAAAAGACTGCCATTTTTGCCAAAAACTTTGTTAAACCATCAGTATTTTGAATAACTGGGACCTTGTCATTACTGCTTATCTTCTACAGTAGAAGATAAGCAGAGATGACAAGGTCCCAGTAAGAACAGCTGAGTGGTTTTGTATAATTTTTACAGAGAACATAACTATTATCCCAATATCATCAAAACTGGAACTCCATCAATTTTGCTCAGTGGGTTAAATGCTGGCCTGCTATGCTCCTGGTCTGGGCTTCAAATCCCCTTTGAAGTGGATTTCTTTTCAACAATAAACAGGGTCCCACCACTGCATACAGGCATCTGCTTGATAAGATAAATTCTGTTGAAAGGGCAATAAAACTGCAGGTCATCTATCCGTTGTCACTAAAAATCGATATTGTTTTGAATTTCAAAGACAGTTCGGGACCAAACTAGTGAAGATCCTAAACTACCACACAATTTTACAAATGAGCCGCGACACGACAAAACCAACAATGTGTTTGTTCACCCAGCGCAGACTCAGATCAGCTTGGGCATCCGCCCAGTCTGATCAGAGTCTTCGCTGTCCGCATGGAAGTAGCTTAGACCCTTAGCTACCTTTTGAGCACTTAATGAAGTGTGATGAAACTGGGCGGATGTCCAGGCTGATCTGAGTCTGTGATGGGCGCACAACCACATTGTTACTTTTGTCGTGTCGCGGCTCAAATAATATGTTACTGAAATCTCTCTCTTCATCTCTCATATAACTGAAAAGATTTTTATCATATGACGTCGCATCTGAGAGTGTAACAAAGCCATGCATTAAAAACGATAATCCACTAGTGGATTAAATATGCAAATTACGTCGTAACGTTATGCGTTGACATCCATAAAACGTCATGTTTTCTAATGGCGAAATCGTGAAGTTTTAGTGCCAAATTTGCTAATAAAATGCGATTTTAGTGTCATATGATAAATAGAATCTTGCATTCGTGCTCCTGTATTATTGTATTAAACTCGGTGGTGAAAACTATAAGATGCTCGGCAGATCCTTGCATCTTATCTTTTCCCCAACTCGTTTAATAAATTTAATAATACATGAGCACTCATGTAAGATCCTCTATGTAAACAATGTACAGTCGAACCTGTCTTAAGGGGTCACTGTATTAAGGGGTTACCTGTCTTTAGCAGCCACTTTTTTGGGTCCCATAGACCAAAATACAGTGCAAATGAACCTGTATTAAGAGGTAACCTGTCTTAAGCAGCCAATTTTTATGGGCCCCATGGGGTCACCCCTTAAGACAGGTTTGACTGTATTCTCATTTCAGTTTAGGTACACCTCCATGTTTTGGGGGGATGTTTACAAAGGGAAACAACTTTGGTGGCTTCTTGTTTGCTTCTGTTGACTATAAAACCTTAACATAATGAGGTTCCTTCCTTGATAAAATTTGCTTCTAGGAGCAATTTTTTTATTATAGGAATGAATTTTATTTTTGTGGGTTTTATCGATGTGTAAAGCCGGCGAATCACTCACAAACTGAATGAAGCCCAAAGGGCTTTATGTTGTTTGTGAGTGATTCGCCGGCGTTTACACATCCATAAAATCCACTAAAATAAAATTCATTTCTTATAATTCCAACTCAGCCATCTTTTTGTCAAAATTGTCAGCTACAGTGAGTATCTTAGAAATCGCCGCCAAGAAAATAGTTCCAAGTAGTTCAGATTTCTGGTGTCGGGGATTTATCGAAGTATAAACACAGTTTTCTGTTTGCTCTTGACCAATCAAATTGTGCTACGTTAGTGTTAGGAAGTTGGGTTGGAATTATGAGTTGATACCCATTGAAAAGGGAGGCAAAACTAACAGTAGACGCTCCTGAAAGTGTATCCTTTCACTTTAAAAGTATATATCAAAATACTTTTGCAACACTTCTGGCAAAAGCATGGCCCTAATTTGCTTTCCAAAGACAGCAAGATTAAGGATTTTATTCCTTGAAAAGTGTAGAATGTATGTACGAAGGATTCTATTCCTTGAAAGATGTAGATTGTATAGATACCCATCTGTGGTTTGACTGCAGCCTTTTCAAGGGGGACGACTTGAGGCAGACTAGTCGTCAAATGCTCCAGAAAAAAGGGGTATCAATTATTTCCCTTATTTTTCCAAAAACATTCCTTGTGACCCCTCCTTAGAACAGTCTCACTGAGATGGATCTAATGAGGGGTCACAACATATGTTTTCACGGAGAAAATAAGAAAATTTATCTCTGATTTGTCTTTGTTACCATTTCTTACCTAAGAAGCCCTGGTAGCTCGGTTAAGCCCTGGCTTGCTGATCTATCAATCCCCTCTTGAGGCAAAGATCTTTTCAAATGTAAACAGGGATGACTTGCGATTTATCATTCTTTTCAACAGTATTATAGTCATATCAGGACGATGGGAGACAATGAAAGGCTGCGGGCATGAAACCCCGTTAACGTAGGAAAGATTCTCCCCTCAAGCGGGGCACGAACCCAGGTCTGCTAGATCAGTAGGCCAACGCTTAACCCAATGAGCTACCAAATATAAACAGGGTCCATCTAAACAGGGTTCCATTGCACACAGCCTTCCATTATCACCCACTGATCCTCCTGATATGATTATAATACTGTAGAGAATGACATAAATCTCAAGTCATCCATTCATCCTTCTTATCTGGTGCTCTGATATCTCCTTCTCAGGCAACAAAGGTGAAACCCTTTCACTAACCAAGGCTACTCAATACAGCAAATTCTTCAAAATCACTCCCCTATGAGGAAAACAATTTCACATGAGAGTGATCTCCCATGGAGGTGTATCCATATGCCTTCTTTAACCCATTGCATTCTGGGTATTTTTGTCGTCTGCTGAAATTGTCGTCTGCATCAAAAAATAATACTTTGACAATATTGGTCTATCTAACTCTTGCAGAAATGATGTCTAGGCAGCAAACAGTTTGGATCTCAAATCAGGTCCCACGTTTGTGGGGCCTGATCTGGATCCAAACTGTTTGCCCAGAAGGGGTATCCCGAATGAAATAAGTGTGAGTAGTGCACCCTATTCATTTGGTTGTTGTTGTGTTATCGTTTAACGTCCACGGTAAACAGCTATGGTCATGTCGGGATTGTCAGTTAACCTAACCACACTATTCCTGGGCAGGCTTAGGCCTCCCAAGCTGTTAACCAATACTAAGTGCACTTACTTTCACCATTAACTGACAACTGCCCTTCTTGAATCAGCGGAAGGAAAAATAAAATTAAGTGGCCGGACCGGGTATCGAACCCAGGACCTCTGGCTTACAAGTTAGGTGCCCTACCGACTGGGCTACACGGACAGGCCAATTTTATGATGGAATGTATAAATGCATCTAACATTTAGATACTTGAGTCGAAATTCCTGAGTAAAATTATGCTAGTTATTTACTGTATCACACTATTTCTATAACAGAGCTCTAGATGAGAGGGGTATTTGATGATAATTGAGGGAAAATTTTCTTTATTTCTCATCGAAACCATATGTTGTGACACCTTATCTGAATCGTCTCGTTGAGGCGATTCAGATGAGGGGTCACAACATATGTTTTATCCAGAATTAACAAAATTATCCCTAATTATCACCAAATACTCCCTCTTATCTAGGGCTCTGTCTATAAGATTTCTTTGTGAATCCTAAGAACGTGTTTTTGTAACGTTCCTTTCTGAACGAACGATCTATGACAAATATGGCAGGTATAATCTTTTTGCTCCTTGTGTATTCTAAGATGACTGCTCATCGAAGTTTTCAACATCAGCTTTCCGCAAATCTTACATTCCACGTGCTTCACCAGGTTGGATCCACAAGCATGACATTCCGTATGTTTCACTGTATTAAGACGAGAATTATCTTCTGTAAAGTCTCTCAATATAGTTTTTGTCACAGGTATCAGCAGCTTCTCTGTAACGAAGGTAAATAAAAACGTTTCCAAATGACATTATGCCAGTATAACTTATAATAACTGAGCCAGTATAATTTATAAAAGAGCCCGGACACAACAAACCAAACCAAGTGGCATGCGTCCAGCAAAGACTCAGACCAGACTGGGCATCTGCACAGTCTGATCAGTCTTCACTGTGCACTTTAAGGGTAGCTTAGGGTCTAAGCACCTCCATGCCTACAACAAAGACTCTGATCAGACTGGGCGAATGCCCAGGCTGATCTGAGTCTTTGCTTGGGCACATGCCACTTTGTTGGTTTTGTAGTGTCGCCGCTCTTATCATTTTACTTCAGTCTCTCTTCAAGTGAGTGGCTACACCTCTACGTTTGCCCACCAGCTGTACAAAGGGAGACAAGTTTGGTGACTTTCTGTTTGTTTCCCTTCTAAAAAAGGTCTTCAATTGAAGCAAACTTTTTCCTTACAGATTTGACTCCAACTTAGAAGGAAAGCCAAAAAGAGCCCACAAATTCACCAAATTTTGCTTTACACATCCTGGGCCCTGCTCGATTGGGCTGTGCCCACTGTACCAGAACGTATATTAGAATTCCGAAATCAAGCATAGGAAACGAGCAGGAAAGGGGCGAATGCACGGCTATTGAACAATAATGGTATGATGGCATTTTGAGAAACACACATTCTCTTCTGTTTGACGACATTTTGGTTGATGAAATCTGAATTTTAAGGGAAAACAATTCAAATTTCATCAAACAAGCTTAGAGCTGTATCTTCTTTATATATTTTCCTGTGGCGTCTGCTTGTCCGCCATTTTGTTTTGACTACTTGTTCTGTCCACACCACCTTCTCATTTGGAACAGTACGACCCATGTCAGGACACGGTTCCAGAGCACTAGATTGCTGTTCCAAAAATCCCGACTGTGAGCACAGCCCAATCGAGCACGGCCCAGATTTTATGCGCTGAAGACTTACTCCCTGAACTTTGTCTTTTCCACCATTTAGAAAATTTCAAGAGTTCTAGAGTATTCAAAGCTGTTCAAGAGTGTCTCACGTTATGCCTTTTATTTTATGTCTGTCAATTACTTTTCCATCTTTTAATTATGACAAGTCCAAATGAGCCACATACAACAAAAACTAACCAAGCTGCATGTGCCCCCAGTGAAGACTTCGATCAGCCTGGGCATCTGCCCGGTCTGATTAGTCTTCGTTGTTGGCATGGAGGCAGCTAATGACTCTTACATGTGCCTTATGCAAACAGCAAAGACTCTGATCAGACTGGGCAGATGCCCAGGTTAATACGAGTCTTTGCTGCTGGGCACATATGCTACTTTGTTGGTTTTATCATCTGGCGGCTCATTTGTAAACGACTTTGCCAGATCTGAATTTTGACAGGTCCATTTAGTCGATTTTCTGGAAAAAAAAAAAGGTGTCTGACAAAATATCAAAATTAGGAATCCGGTAAGATCCAAACATGATGGGTTCATCTGAAGTATAAAATTTGCAATGGCATCTGATCAGGCTGAAGTCAAAAGGTCAGTCTGACGGTTTCTGATGTTGCAGAACACGAAGATGTTTTACAAAATTACCGCCATCAGAAAACTTTCTCCCACATGTCCCACAAGTGAATGGTTTTTCACCAGTATGTATGCGACGATGACGTTTAAAATTTCCAAAATGAAAAAATATTTTTCCACAGATGTCACACTCCATACCGAACTTTTGTGCAATCGCCTGTCCACTTGGATAATATGAGGCATCTGAATGGTCTACTATGGGTAGCCTGGCTGTTGTTTCTGTCTTTCTTTTTGAATCTGAAATTTACAATTACATGTAAGTGTGGTGTCAGTAGTAACGATATTCAGTGTTTGCCATTGTGACACCGTGTCACAATGGCAAACACTGAATATCATTACGACGTAAGTTTTGAAATAACTCAACGACAGTGTCTTAGCCATATTTCTTCCTCTACAGGACTAGGGTTTCTCCTTCCAACACAATCCCATAAATCAAAAACCATCTGATACACTGATCAAGACTTTTTCAACTGTTTTTGAAAGGAAAATCCTTTTTGACTGGTTTTGAAGGGAAAATCCCATCTCATAGCTAAATTTCACAAGACTGATTTACATATCTGTGGTAATTCTGGAAGGATAAACTCCGGTCTTGTAACCAAATAAACATGGCAAAATACAGAAAGTTAGTTAGACCAGTACTTTATTTCTAGAGTAACATATACCATAAACATGAATACCTTGGGATAAGGCAGCTAGCCACCTTCTCCAATGTCAAATTACTACCCAGCTTGCTGTGTAGTGCAAAATGAACTTTCATATGAGCCCCAACACAACAAAATCAACAATGTGGTTGTGCGCCCAGCGCAGACTCAGATCAGCCTGAGCATCCGCCCAATTTAACCAGACTCTTTGTTAAGTGCTCAAAGGGTAGCTAAGGGTCTAAGCTACCTCCATGCGGACAGCGATGACTCTGATCAGACTGGGCGGATGCCCAGGCTGATCTGAGTCTGCGCTGGGCGCACAACCACATTGTTTGTTTTGTCGTGCCGCGGCTCAAATATTTAAGGGCATGCTTACTTTAACATTTTCAGTTTTGCCTCTCTTCGCAATGGAGGAAGGGGTTAACTTTGAGAAATTTGCTCCTCTAGGAGCAAATTCTTTAGGAGAAAACTTCCTTTTTTGAAGTGTTTGATCCCCTGGGAAAGCAAAGAGGTCACAAAAACTGTCTCCCATTGTTAAAATGGTGGACAAACATGTTATTGTTCCACACACTTTCCTTCATTTCTGACTCACTTTTTCGCTGTTACCTATACAACACCAGTAGCTAACATGAGAAAGATGAACTATTGAGCAGGTTTGTATCTGAAAACAATCAGATGGCAAAAATCAAGTCTGTATCTGAAAACAATCAGATGGCAAAAATCAAGTCTATCTTTCAAAGAGACCATAAAGCAAACCCCAAATGTGCCTTAGTATTGCGACATCTAAGATCATTAATTTTCGATTTGTCCCAATACCGTATATATAAGGTAATTTTCGCGGTGTTCCATTTTTCGCGGTCACTTAGAAACCGCATTAATTAAAATCCCAAAATAATTTCCTGTTTCTTACTAAGTATCCTTTGTAGACACAATGTTCATATATTTTAGTTCTGTTTGCTTCGGTAATTGCTGGTACTTTTTACTTGAGCCAGCTCTTTCTTTAACCTGCGGCAGGCTCTGCCGCAGGTTAATGAAAGACCTGGCTAAAGTGAAACAGAAGTAGTATTGCTTTTCCCGCAGGCTGCTAACCCCGAAAATTGAAAATCGCGAAAATTAATGTTTATGTTTTTGACCCTTAACTGCAAAAATTTGAACCCATGAAAATTACCGTGTATACGGTATTTAAGCAGTGGTAATACCAAACCCCGCCAACGCATCTGCTCAGACTGATCAGAATCTTCTTTTCCACATTTTGAAGTCCCCTAGATTCATAAATAGTGTAATAGGAAAGACTGATCAGGCTGTGTGAATAGTCACACCTTCTGTGATAAAGGGAGAAACAAGCTATGAACAGACCCTGTTATTTTTTTTTCAAGCAAATGTTTTATATAAAACAGTTGATGAAAGAGTTGATAAATCACATTTTCTTATTGGCTCAGTTTAAGTCCATGGGGCTGATACAGCAGGCAAAAGACCTGCTAGACCAATATAAAAAGAACACTATATTAAACATTCAATCTAGATGCTAAGTCAATTACATAGAGAATACCATGTTAGTGTCTTTTGATATCAAGTTTATCAGGCAAGACCAGAAACAGCGAATGGCGAGGCTTGCCGAGCCAGTCCGACCTGTTTCTGGTCGAGCCTGATAAACTTGATATCAAAAGACGCTTTCATGGTTTTCTATTTATCATGCATCATTAGAAGATTTTACAGCGCAAAGAGAGTCAAACAACTGAAAAGCAAACGCATTTTGTACGAACTTGCTGACGTCGCGAATGCGTTGTGATGTAAGTCAGTTACGTCATTTAACCAATCGAACGCTGTTATCACGGCCAACGTCAGATTGTAGCCAATTGACGTCAGAGATAGTTTTTAAAGGCATGACCTGATAACATTCCCGCAAGCGCAGTTCTATAGTGACATATCACATCATGTTATCATACCCCTGTTATCAGGTGAATTTTGCAGCAGATGCATGATAAAACAAGCTTCCTGTGCTTTTGTCAACCAAACATTTCTGCAACAGTTGTGCTAGAGATCAGCACCAAGTAATTCCTTCAAGTAATCACTTTGCATGGTGCCGAGTGTTTGGAGCACTTTGTGGAAATTAATGCCAACAAAGTAAAAGGCCTAAGGCCAACTGTCCCACAATCTGGACATGTCAATATTTAGGATATTTAAGAAATAATTTTTGCTTACCTGTGAGTTACTGTTGATTAGCTCATATCATTGGAGGGCAGATCACAAAATATTGATTCATGACCACGAAGCTGAAGTGAATTAATATTTTTATCTGCCAGACATTACGTGTTAATCAGCAATAATTCTTGGGTAAGGAAAATTTTCTATTGTAACATTATACAGCGAGATGCAAGTATACTACATTTTCTAAAGGACTACTCTTGAGGCAGACAATAACAGAAGTATTTACAATTCACGTCATCAAGACGCGAAATTGGCATGTCTTGACGCTAGCAATATGAATTATCACAATTTTCACGAGGCCACTTCCTATGTCTTCAACGGGGAAAATGATGTCGCGTGAATGGAGTCACGATTACAAGCCCAGTTATCACAGGCCAATATTCCAACAGAAATCATCTGTTCCAGCCCCAATATTTGACCATTTACAAAGGGCCATAACTCTGGTAGAAAGGGCCCCATCAGGATCCCAATAAAATAAGATTGACCACATACAAGGCCATAATTCTGGAAGAACCCGGTCATGACCCCAAATAAAATGAGCCGCGACACAACAAAACCAACAATGTGGTTATGCGCCCAGCGCAGGCTCAGATCAACCTGGGCATCTGGCTAGTTTGATCATACTCTTCGTTAAGAGCTCAAAGGGTAGCTAAGGGTCTAAGCTACCTTCATGCGGATGCCCAGGCTGATCTGAGTCTGCGCTGGGCGCACAACCACATTGTTGGTTTTCATGTGTCGCGGCTCAAATATGATCATCAAATGTGATAAAAATATCATGAAAGTTTGATGAAACTGGCTGAAAACTGAAGGAGCAATTACGACCATGAGATTTGACCAGACTTACCTAGGGCTGTAACTGGCAGAAAGTGTCCAAAAAATGAGCCAAGTAAAATATGATCATCAAATGGTGATCACAGTATCCTGGAAGTTGGGTGAAAATCGTTCAAAAACTGAATGAGTTGTGGCCACAAGATT
Source organism: Ctena decussata (assembly GCA_963989385.1). NCBI lineage: Eukaryota > Metazoa > Mollusca > Bivalvia > Lucinida > Lucinidae > Ctena > Ctena decussata. The sequence continues at coordinate 54,566,338 of OZ022509.1, forward strand.
TGACCAGACTAAGGGCGTGTTTACACGACCAAAGTTTCTATGACAAAGTAGGTTTGTCACAGAAAAATTTGCTTGTGTATTAAAATGCCAAAATACGACGATGTTTCTTTAACAAAATATATATGGTAAAGTTACTTAGATAAGGTAAATTTGTCCGTGTAAACGGAGAACTTTGCTAAAGATTATGTAAGGGCGCGTTTACACGACCAAAGTTTCTATGACAAAGTAGCTTTGTCACAGAAAAATTTGCTCGTGTAAATGCCAAAATATGACAATGTTTCTTTGACAAATATATATGGTAAAGTTACTTCGATAAATCAAATTTGTCCGTGTAAACGGAGAACTTTGCTAAAGATTATGTAACAAAGAACATTGCTACAAGCGTGGAAAATGTGACAAAGGTTTTGTTTCATCGCTGCAGGTAACGTTGACGAATATTTGGTCGTGTGAACACTGCAGCAAATATTTCATTGCCAAAGTTTATGTGACAAAGATTCTATGGCACATTTTCTTTAACAAATAATTTACTCCATGTAAACGCAAAATGTTTGTCATACTTTCTTTGTTAAAGTTTCTGTGACATAGAAACTTTGCACGTGTAAACACGCCCTTACAAACAACATTGCTACAAGCATGGAAAATGTGAGAAAAAGTGTTTCATCGCTGCAGGTAACTTTGACGAATAGTATTTGGTCGTGTGAACACTGCAGCAAATATTTCATTGCCAAAGTTTATGTGACAAAGATTCTACGGCACATTTTCTTTAACAAATAATTTGCTCCGTGTAAATGCAAAATGTTTGTCATACTTTCTTTGTTGAAGTTTCTGTGACATAGAAACTTTGCTCATGTAAATGCGCCCTAACAAAGTGCCTTAAATCTAGCCTCAATCAACCTGACTAACAAAACACCTTAAATCCAGCCTCAATCAATGTTTTATTCTGTAAAAAATTATGCAAATTTAGCAACCAAATACTTGAGGAACCTGGGGGGGGGGGGGGGGGGGGGGGGGGGGGGGTATTAAGCTAAGGGCGAGACTAGTAGCTGTTCCATTCAACAAAATACCAAGAGCCAATCAAGAAAATTGATGTTTAAAGCTGGAAAGCACTGCCAGAAATATTCACTACATACCCAGCATCCTTCATGGAGAAGCAGAAATGAAATGGACAATAATCCATGAATTATGCCAGTACTAAAACTGAACATGGCAAGTTTTGTATCAATATAATGTTGAGCCTTGGGCTTTTCTAAGATGAAGACAGACCTAGGTATCCATTTACACACTTACCCTGGGGAGCAACCTGGACTGACAATCTGCATTCAAGTTTCAAGCCAGCAAAAACCAATATGGCCTACTTTTAGCTCAAAATTTCCAAGCAAGAATGCGTTCTATTTTCAGCTAAAAAAATCAAGCCAAAATTATGGCCCCTTTTCAGCTCAAAAGTTTCAACCAGCAAATAATCAATATGGCCTATTTTCAGCTCAAAACAGTGCTTGCACTAATGCAAGTCTGGGAGCAATATACTCCCAAAAATTTGTCAAAGCCAGAAATCAGTATGGTCTATTTTAAGCTAAAGTTTCAAGCATGAAGTAGTCGATATGATCTATTTTCAGCTCAAGCTTCAAGCCAGCAAGTAGTCAGTATGGTCTATTTTCAGCTAAAGTTTCAAGGTAGCAAGTAACCAATATAGTCTATTTTCAAAGTGCAAGTTTCAGGCAAGCCAGTTATCAATATGGCCTATTTGTAATCATGGTCTATTTTCAGCTAACAAGTTTCAAGACAGCAAGTAAACAGTATGGTTAATTTTCAACTGTTTCAAGCCAGCAAGTTATCAGTATGGTCTATTTTCAGCTAAAAAGTTTCAAGCCAGTAAGTTATCAGTTTGATTTGCTTTCAGCTAAAGTTTAAACCCAGCAAGTAATCAGCTTGAAAGTCATAATATGGTCCATTTTCAGCTGAAGCAAGTAATTGAGCTTACAAGTTTCAAGCTAACAAGTAATCAATATGGTTTCCGTTCAGCTCAAAATATTGCCTGTTTTCAGTTACTCTACAAGGACCTCTTATTGTGGCCACTCCAAACCACCTTAAAAATTATTTAAATACATATTTGCCAAAGGCACTGACAAAATCCACGGGAGTGTAAGGTCGTGGAAAAATTCAAATGTAGTGGATGACATAAGTGCAGAACATCAAGCCTGGTAAACCTGCCATTCTAACCTGGAAATTACAAATTCCAAGCATCAGAAAATACTCGCATCATTATGTTCAATTCAAATGTAAAGCGTTAGGGTCAAGTCAGGCAACTTTGGTTGGTTGGTTGTTTTGGGTTTAACAGCCCTTTGAGACAATATTTCAGTCCATATCGGGCCATCTCCCATACAGAGGGAGAAAGAAGAGGGAAATGATAGACAAGAGAGAAAAAAACACCCGCACCTACTGCAAGCACAGTAGGCCCTTGCCCTACTATTATTCAAATTTGTATGACGTCCCGGCACTGGAAGTTATACCAAGCCCCATCGCACCACCCCAGGCAACTTTGGACATTTTTTTTCCTGTATCTGTCAGATGTCTGGAATTGTATGCCCGAATTTACCCGCTGTCCCAAGTTAACCAACTTGACCCTATTTCTGCTCATTTTTGCATTTAAGAGCTGAAGTCATCACAAATTTGGCCACTTGTAGTTTTGTAACAGTTCAGTGTTTTTTTTTTGCAATGCTGCAATTCTGTTTAAGCAGGGTTTACATACATCAAATAGCACCTTCACATTTTTTGCAGGTATACCAGTTGTGAACGTGCCGTTGAAGGGCCAGTAAAACCAAAGGACATTCCCAGCAGGTTGGTTGGTTGGTTTATCGGCCCTTCGAGACAGTATTTCAGTCTATATCGGGCCGTCTCCCAAAGAGAGGGAGAAAGAAGAGAGAAATGATAGAGGAGAGAAAAAATGTCCAAACAACCCCCGCCCGCACCTACTGCAAGCACAGTAAGCCCTTGCCCTACTACTATTCAAATAAGTAGGACCCCCCGGCACTGGAAGTTACACACAGCACCTTCGCACCACCCCCATTCCCAGCAGGTGATTTGCCATGGGATGCAGACAGCCGTTGCATTGGCCAAGTGGAAAGGACAGAAAACATTTAAAGGACAGAAATCAAGCTTATACATGATAAACTTCTAGAAATGTTTTTCAGAGAAAAACTGATGTCCCCCTCACCAGCCCATTTCCCATCCCCTCTAATGAATAAAAAGCCTGAACAAGTAAAATATCTAGGCAAGTTTGGATTAAAAAAATCCATCCACTGGTTCTTAAGATATCCTACATAGATGACAATGACCTTGAAAATGAGGTCGTCACCAAAATCTAATCACCTCTTAATCTTGTCCCAATGATGTATCCATGCAAGTATGGTGAAATTCCATCCACTGGTTCAGGAGATATAGTGGGTACAAGAAATTGTCATGCAAGTCCTCCAGTGATCTGGAAAATGAGGCCAAGGTCACCAAAACCTAATCAGCGCTAACTTGTCCCAATGATGTATCCATGCAAGTTTGGTGTAATTCCATCCATTGATTTGTACTAGAAGTTGTCATCTAAGTCCTCCAGTGACCTTGAAAATGAGGTCCAGGTCACCAAAATCTAATCAGCTCTTAAACTTGTCCCGATGTATCCATGCCAGTTTGAAGAAATTCCATTCATAGGTTCAGGAGATATAGTCGGTACAAGAAATTGACATCATCGTCTTCCAGTGACATTGAAAATGAGGTTAAGGTCACCAAAACCTAATCAGCTCTTAAACTTGTCCAAATAATGTATGCATGCAAGTTTTGTGAAATTCCATCCATTGGTCCAGGAGATATAGTGGGTACAAAAAATTGACATCAAAGTTCTCCAGTGACCTTGAAAATGAGGTCAAGGTCACCAAAATCTGCTCACCTCTTAAACTTATCCAAAAATGTATCCATACAAGTTTGGTGGAATTCCATTCATTGGTTCAGGATATATAGTGGGTACAAGAAACTGACATCTTAGTCCTCCAGTGACCTTGAAAATGAGGTCAAGGTCACCAAAACCTAATCAGCTATTAAACTTGTCCCAATAATGTATCCATGCAAGTTTAGTAAAATTCCATCCACTAGTTCAGGAGATATAGTGGGTACAAGAAATTGACATCCAAGTCCTCCAGTGACCTTGAAAACGAGGTCAAGGTCACCCAAATCTAATCAGCTCTTAAACTTGTCCCAATGATGTACCCATGCAAGTTTGAAATTTCATCTATTGGTTCAAGAGATATCGCGCACACAAGAAATCTGTCACAGGGAGGCCGACGCCAGGGATCCGCACTGAAAACAATGCCACCCCCCAACCATTTCAAGGTCTGATCTTGAGCTTATACATAGCCATCAGTTTCAAGGTCAAACTATCTAAAACTTGCTATAAAAGGTGTCTCACTATGTGAGCTCATAATGCACTGAATTTGTTGGAAATTCCACTTACCTCAGACATCTGTTTCCGTTGCTGTCTCAGCTGGCTTTATTTTCTGGAACACCTCATCTGGATCTGTGCTGTTTGCAAATGAGCCGCGACACGACACAACCAACAAAGTGGCATCAGCGCCCAGCTAGGACTCGGATCATCCTGGGCATTTGCCCAGTCTGATCAGTCTTCCTTGTGCACTTAAAGGACAGCTAAGGGTCTAAGCTACCTCCATGCAGACAGCAAAGACTGAACAGGCCAGGCATATGCCCAGCCTGATCTGCGCACAAGCCACTTTGTTGGTTTTGTCGTGTCATGGATCAAATTCGTCTGTTTTCATTTTTGGGCCTTTAAGCTTATACCAGAATGACTATTTGCTTCCATTTGGCAAGGCCCTCCTCTTAAAAGGAAAGAGGGCATTTTCTCTGCGCAAGGGCAGCAGATGTGATATCCTTTGGAAGGGTAGCCACTATTCATAAGGTGTGTACACTACGAGAGCTTAATTCCTCTCCCGTTTCATTTGGGATCACCATCAATGGAATGAATTGCCCTGCTGTTGGAAGGGGATGCATACAAACACAAAATTGTTCCCCTTTGTACAGGTGGCAGAAAGACATGGAGGTGAAATGGACTCTAACCAATATTTTCTAGCCTATTGATAACTTCACTATCATTTCATCTGCTGAACCACTTGTCCAAAATAGTGTTGAAAGGGCTGTTCAACCTCATATCATCTATCATTCTACTGTTCAAAATGCTGTTGAAAGGGTAGTAAACCCTCAAACTGTCAAAATATTATGTGACATTGCAGGACTAGGACATTTAACACTTTAAGCACCAGTGACGAAAACAGCATAATCTGCAAACAGCATAGATCTTGATGAGGCGGCTCATAATAATGAGCAGCCTAATCTAGATCTACACTATTTGCCCTCTAGTCTTTGAATTCTCAATATAAATGGTTTGGACAAGGCATTTTTTTAATTTTTGAAAACATAAATTTTGTCGTCTGCTTTTTGGTGAAAGCATAGTATGTCCAATCTCTTAACCTTAGATCTTAAACCCACAATGGTCTACGGAAGTAACCTGCTTAATACCGTTAACAGTTGTCAAGCAGGGACTGGTTGTTCAAAGCATCACTAGCTTAAAGGTCATCCTTTGGGGATTCATTCAGTTTTACTCACAAAATCAATTGCCGTGATTAAGTTTAATGAAAAATCCTGAGGAACCTTTGCTTTCGCAGTGCAAAAGCTCCAAACATTTTTTCCCACAAATGAAACTGGCAGCGTTTTTAGGTATATAGTACATTTGAAAATTTAGCATCCCTTGTTAACTGATGTTATTTTTGAACAACTGGTCCCGGTTTGCCTTACACGTATCTTATCATTATGGGTGTAAAACCTTGGAAAACGCAGCGTCTCAGTGCTTATGTAAAACCAAAATGCGAAACACAGCCAAATTGTAAACTGATGCTATCCTCTCTTCTGTTTAAGTCCATACGCCAAGGTAAGATGAATATTTAAAGATAATTCTAGGATAATTCTACGAAGCTTCCACAAAAATATAGACTGTGACCCCTCATTTGAACCAGTTTTTTTTTTATGATACATTATCTTGAAATTATCACTAAAATACTCACCATACCTGGCCTCTGTTTAGCATAAAGTGTGAGAAATGAAAATAATCATGAGCCACCTCATCCAGATCTATACTGTTTGCCCTCTATTCTTTAAATCCCAAATATGATTTAGCTAAAACTCAACTTTCAAAATTTTGTAGACATAAATTATGTTCTCTGCTTTTTTGGTGCTTTGAGGGTTAAGTCTTCGCTGCATTTATAGGCATCCCTGCCCAACAGGTGCTCAATGCAAACAAAGGCTGAGACCAGCTTGCACATCTGGGCCTGGTTGTTCAAAAAATTGTTGGTGTAACAATGTTGTTATCCAAGGATTTTTAAGTCTTCTTGTCCACATAAAAATCAACTGAGCTTATTTTTTGCTGAAAAAGAGAGAAGCTTTTGCAGTAGCTCCTACATTCTTTCAGCAAAAAATGACAATTTTTTTGCTTATAATATGTTTCAAATTTCATTATCTGGTTACTTAGCTTTGAACAATCAGCGTTACGCATCCTTTTTGCATGTTGCTGCTCATTTTGCTGGAAATAGGGGGTAGTGGTTGGGCAATGGTGCTGGTTATAACTTCCAGTGCCGGGCATCCAACTTACTTGGATAAAAGTGGGGCATGGGCCTACTGTGCTTGCAGAAGTTGCACAGGAGTGTTGTTGGAAACTTTTGCTCTTGTCTATCACTTCTTTTTTCCTTCTCCCTCTCTCTGGGAGACAGCCCAGTATATATTGAAATACTCAGCCCAGTATATATTGAAATACTGTCTCGAAGAGCTGTTAAACCAAAAACAACCAGCCAACCAAATTTACTGGAAATACGAGTTTTCACTGATGTTTGCACTGTAGGGCTTCAACACTGGACTAACAATCTTACAACTGAGAAGTCGCAAAAGATGCATAGATCCAGATTGTATCTGCACCTGTGCATCTTTAGCAATGTCTCAATCTGACTAGCCAAAATATCATAAGAGGAATCATTTTGCATCAACACCCTATGTATATCTGATCAGATGCATATAAATATGCTCCTAACCAGTGGTATTATGATCCATGTTAGTCTGTTTTGAACAATTTAAACCCTATGCTCAATGCCATAGTACTGGACTGGGATAGTTACTAAAGAACTGCTCTGAAAATGGACTGCCCCATCGAATGGATCTTATCTAACCAATGTTGATGTATATGGTGCTCCGGCCTACAATTCAATGTCATGGTCTTTTTCCCTAGTTATGCCATTTAAATTAGAATATATACAAGCAGCTGCATGTAAGAATAGACCTTATGCAAGTGTGAACAGAAAATCATCAAATCAGCCTCTTAGGATTCTGGAGGACTGACAACCCTAAGAGGCTGTTGATTTTTTATTCCTGGTACCCTTTCACATACAGCCTCTCATGTCCTTACACAGAGCTCCAGGTAAGGTAGGGTTTTTTTCTGAATAATTCAGAGAATTTTTCTTATTTCTCCATTTTCTCAAAAGAAAAGCTGTAACCCCTCATTAAAACCGTCTCACCGAGATGGTTCTAGTGATGGGTCACAACATACTTTTTTATGGAATAATAGGGAAAATTATCCTTGTTCCTCCTCCTTATCTGGAGCACTGCTTAACTAATCAAATTAACCTGCAAATCACTGCAGACTGCACATATTACCATACCAAGGATACAAACCATACCATCAGCTCAAGTACCTCCTTCATTTTTCGTCACCGTTTATACCACAAATAAAACTGCCGCCTTGAAATTGTAAGTCATCCAATTCCCGTCTGAATGGCAGGACAAGTTATTTTTCACTAAAAGCCGGCTCTAAACAAAGCGGGTAGTCTGATTCTTTTGTAGCAATATGGTCAAGGTTTCAAAACTAGCCCTTAAAGTGCCAAAAAGGCAGATAATAAAATTTGTTTGGAAAGTTTAAAAATGTTTAGTCCAAGCTACTTTATCATATTAAGAATTCAAAGACTACAAGGAATTGGTGTAGATACAAATGAGGCAAACTCATTACAAGCCGGCTTCATCTGGAGCTAGCTTTTTGCATATTCAAATGTTCATTTTTTTTTCTTTTGGGAAGGAACCCCCCCCCCCCACCCAACCCCGCACACATAATAATATAACTGAATATAAATACTGGAGGTAACAATGCTGAATTAGCTTATAAAATATCATACATTATAATATCAATTTACAAACTACATTAAGTTAAAAGACTTAGGAAAAAAAGTTAAAGTACACTGTATTTACAAAATGCTATAAATAAGTGTTTTCATTAATTTAAATTATAGCACAGAAATATTTTTTCTTTGAAGGATTTACAAAATGCTATAAATAAATGCTTTCATTAATTTCAATTATAGCACAGAAATATTTTTTGACTTTAAATTTAAAGAGCTAATTGAGCTATACCAGTTAAATGGATTTCTTCCAATTATGTATTCTAAATAAACGAATCAATCAAAAAATAGCACTGGTACTTACCACATACCTACCTGTCACATTCAACTTTACCAATGAGATACATTTATACCATACTATACCAGCATTTTGTAATACAGCCTGGATATTCGTATACATCTTCATGTGTCTGACACGAATCATTAAAATTGCCGTTCTTCTCACACCGCAACTTTCACGACTTGATCTTCAAACTGCTGACTTTTTTCACTTTAACTGAACCTTTTTTTCATCTCCATCCTTTCACATTTAAACTGCTGTAGTAGTATTCTTGTACTATCTTGTGCAGCCCAAGATTGTTCCAAGAAAACTGCCGAGAAGTTCATTATTGTCGACGGACACGATAAAACACCATCCTATTCTGTTACAGGGAATTACAAACCAAGCCTTCTCTAAATATTCAAATAGTAATTAATCCTTTCTCATTTTTTTCTTTCGTATTCAAATACCAATTTTGTCTTGAATTTGTCATGAAATACAGTTGAAAAGGATATTAAATTGAAAGTCATCATCATCCTGAATTTGGAATCCCCAAAAATACTCAAGAATTGGGGCGCCTAAAACCTTACATTTTCCATTTGTCTCAAATGAAAAATTGTTAAGTGTCCCAATATTTAAGCACATTAGGATATTTTATAATTATGCTATATTCCTAGATGAAACCACAGAGCAATTTCTTGGGTCTACCTGGTAAATAAACTGTCTCACTGTTATAACCCAACTGCGGCACATTCAATGGTACCTTTTCAACTTTCTCCATTTCATACAGTAACAATTCTTTTTTTGGTTTTCAATTCTTTTTTTTTTTCTTTCAGAATCTGTAAGAAAATTCCCATACCCCAATACATTAAGCTTTGGCACTTTAAATATCAGAAAGATACATTATCAAGTTTCAGAGGATGTGTTCAGATGAACTTATAGCAGCCTAAGTCAATTCTTGGCTTCTCACGGCTTCCTTGGCTTAAATGCTTTTTTGATGCATTTTTTTCTTTTTCTTTTTACCTTTACTGTAATACTTACCACAATACCAAATAAAGAATTCCAATAGTAACAAAGTGTCACTAACAGGCACCAATCATCTTCAGTACCCAACGATCTACCAGCAAATCGTCTAAAACTGCCGGTAACCAGCACTTTGGTAATTTCTTCAGCACCAAACATCTCAACTCATGAAATCTAAAAACTGCCGATCAACACTTTGGCAAGCTCATTTTGCTGCCTTCACACCCGCACTTACCAATTACTGACAGATAGCAGTTTAGCATAAGCAAAAACTTTTTTACGACCATCTTTAATGGTGATGGAACACTGACTGCTTACCATAATACCAATTACATACCAGTTTGTAAGAACCAGCCAACTTGAAATCATACTATACAGCATGATGCAGTTTATCTTCTATATCCACCATCAAAACAACCGTTCAAAGTAACGCGACAACAGTTACTGTGCCTTCAAAATAATGTGACAACTGTGCGGCCCGCAGATGAGCTACAGATATACCATAGTTTTGGGGATCAGAATTTTTATACTGCAGAATCCTAAAGTAATTTTAGCTACATGTACACATAAATTAAGTTATAATTTATGCTACAGTCAGCCCAAAACATTGTCTCATCTGGAGCTCACGTTTCATCGCTTGAACACATGGAACATCAGGCCTCCTGATTCTGTTACACTTAAAAAGCATCACTTCACATCAACATGCAAATTTTACTTGGCTACAAAAATTATCAATACGTCAAGGAGAATGTTGATGAAAATTGCCTCTAGAAAGATGAAATTCAACAATTCTCAGACATATGACACCTTTAAAAAGGCATTTCTGACAAAAATTTAGAATACTTCTTTAAGCAAGCATATTCTGTCCACTCAGTCACAGGAGACATCTCGGACAAGGCTGTTCTAATAATTGCCTAAAGAATGCTTTCATGAAAATTAAAATTACAGAAACATCATAAACCAACACTCTGCAATTTTAAATGTTTTCCTCTTTTTAGGAGTCACAATAACATAATATGAGAAATATAAAATTTACTTACAACATACCTTGCATACTTACACCTTTGTGAAAACTGCATTTGGAAGGATATCAACATCACTCAGAGCTCTAGATAAGACGGCGTATTTGATGATAATTAAGGATAATTTTTCTTATTTCTCATCGAAACCATATGTTGTGACCCCTCATCTGAACCGTCTCGTCGAGACAGTTCAGATGAGGGGTCACAACATATGTTTTTATGCAGAATTAACAAAAATTATCCCTAATTATCACCAAATACGCCCTCTTATCTAGAGCTCTGATCACTGCTCATTCCGCATTCAGCTCTTTCAATCGAACCATAAAACTATCACGTTAAAAACTCCGAAACCATCTCGAAAAAAACACCGCTTAAGTGGATTGTCTGCATCTTCACAGTAAGACAACGGATCAATGAGTGGCTGCTAACACTGCAAACCCAGACAAGGAAGTAAATTATCTGGATTCGCCAGGTGTTGTCCTAGAGTTTGTACGTCTTTGCTCTATGACAGGCTTATGAATATCTAAAGTTCAGTTTCTTGAAAAAGGGATTTATTTTTCTTTCAAGGCTAGTAAACCTGAAACTTCATTGCACAGAGCCTTCATAACCAACCTCATATAATCCTGACATGACTGAAAGGCTGTCAAAATGGACATAAAAGCAACAAGTCAGCCATTCATCTGTAGTGTACCTACATAGGATACTCACCAATTCTATGAAGACAGCTGCTGCTAGTTCCACCAAACTCGCCAGCCAATCCTTCATTATTCTTGCTTCATCAGCACATGAATAAACAAAATGGTCGCGAAAAACTTCTGGTCCCTTCCTCTTTTTTTCCTCAGTATACCATAACTTGTTTTTTTAACTCATCATGTACATGAAGAATGCAACCATTCTTATCTTACACCTGTGTTGTACATGAGATGACCTTTTTCTGGTATCATCTATGTTGAAACGTCTTTTAGTGCAGCAGTAACGTGCTGCCATTCTTATGGTTTTCATATCCATCAAATTCATAATGCACATAATATGACAATAAAACAAGAGGTCCTTATTAGGTGGGGTTTTGAGGAAAACTATGAGATTATTTCCATTTATCATCAAGCATCTTACAAACATGGAGTGACCCTTCATTAGAACCATTCCTACATGGGAACATAACTTTGTTCTTATCTAGGAATCCCATTATTGTCCTCATAACCCAACCATATCTGGATCCCTGTAACGTATCGGCTTAAAAATCATATTAAAATTTCTAAATCCTTAACAATAGTATATACATTGTACTTGCCTCATACATGTGTCGAGCATTGAGTGATCTATATCAATTAAAATACAAAGCTAGAGAAAAGCGTATTATCTGAAGATAATTCTGAGCATTTTACTTTTTTCATGGTTTTGCTTTTTTTTCTTCATAAAACCATGTGTATGTTGTGACCCGTCATAATACTGTCATGATAAAATGGTTAAAGTGAGGGCCACAATATTTTGTGATCCCTCATTAGAAGTATCTTGGCAAGACATTTCTAATGAGAGGACACAATAATATATTTTATAAATAGGATAATTAACATATTATCCCACAGTTATCTCCAACAAATCTGCTCTATCATATCCGACATACTAACACAGAACGATACAATTTACCGTATTTCACATCAACTTAAGCTATACCATAAAAACATACATTCAACGTGTTCAAACAAAATCAGTCTGATGCTGGTTCTTCAACGCAGTTCTAATTAATGTTACTAAAATGATTAATTTCCATTTGGTACAATGGAAAATTAATAAGTTTTGGTGTTCCAATACATAAGCAGGTAACAGATTGTTTGATGCATTGTTGCCTGACAACTTAACATCTAAAGATGCAATAAAACAAATTTCTCGATCATCTGTTACTGTAACTTTAGAACTGGACAATGTTTTATTATCTCTTGTATTTTAAATTAATTTTTGTCTTTGAAAATCTTCATTCCCTCTAATCTATGAAAGGCACTGTAGTAGGCTTTTATGGTACAGAATTAAGTTACCATACTTACACAGCTGTACTGCTAGAAAATTTCTATCTGTCCATTTCCCCTCATGATGACGTACATATCATGTATGTATTCTAAACTCAACTCATTACCCTTGCAGACAACTCATTATTCTTGGATACAAACAAGTGTGAAATATGCACGCGCATGAATCTAGGTTTTGACAATGCTGAATAGGCATGATCGAAAAACACGATTATCTGCTTTCATTTACAAGATTATCTCACAATTCATTGCTGAAAGATCACGAAATATTGTGTTACACACGCAATTCATTTGCCATACAAGGCCCTGATTTAGTACTTATTTCAGTCACTGTTCGCAAACTCAACATAATACAAAGCTTTTCAAATCTGTGAGCTCAAAAATTCATATACACAGATGATAGAGCCCATATATGCAGAACCCTATACAGAATGACGAGAGAAAAACTTAACACTATCTCTAGCTAAAAATGCTAACAACAACAGTGAAAGTAAGTAGCAAATATCCTGCTTCAGTAGTAACATACATTACCCATATGCAAGTGGTATCTTGATCAGCGCTACAAATGTGGATAAACTGATGGATAGATAATTTTCCTGTTTCTCTGTAAAATATATGCTGTGGCCTCATACTGTCTCCGCAAGGTAGTTTGAATGAGTGGCCACAATATATGATTTCCTCTCTTTCAATGTGCAACACTTGTCAAAATACCTCTCACAGATCTTTTAACTGCTGGCTTCTAAGACTGCCAACATTAGACAATTCTAAATATTTAACTTTAATTTTCCATGGCAAAAGCAAAATCAGACAATCTGGTATCAATTAACAAAAATATCTCTGAAGGCTGTTGACATGCCTTCACTTTAAACCATTGCATTCTGGGTATTTTTTGTCGTCTGCTGAAATTGTCTGCATCAAAAATCAAGAATATTTTCACAATATTGGTCTAACTAACTCTTGTAGAAATGATGTCTAGGCAGCAAACAGTTTGAATCTCAAATCAGGCCCCACATTTGTGGGGCCTGATCTGAATCCAAACTGTTTGCCCAGATACCCCTAAGGGGTATCCCGAATGGAATGGGTTAAGCAAAGACGACAATAGCTGCTGCTAGATTTTTCGAGACATGATAAACCATCTTCAGATATTCTATATTTTTGCCTCTTTGGTTGTTATTCCTCATACCAAAGCCAACTAACTAAAGAAAAACTTTCTGTTGCATATATACATACACTACATCCATCATATTACCATGATAACCAACACTGTCTGATTATTGCTCTTACCATGGGTTTGGCTATCTGCAACTGGATTGTCATCTAAACCTGGTTTGTAAATTATCTAAATTTTATTGTGTACAATTCCGACACCCTCTCCCCTAACTCCCCTCATCCCACCTGAAATCTCACTGAAATGAGAACACTTGCAAATTTTGGCACAAACATGACCTCTCTCCACAAGTACGGCTGATGCCACAACTGAAGATGCCTGTCAACTGCAACAGCAAGACTTCAGACAAAATCACCCTAGACTAGACAGATCCTTACATTTAGAGTATCTCAGGGATACAGACTAGCGGTCGCCCACTCGCCCACTGCGAGTAAATAAAATCGGGTGGGCGCCTAAAATTAAAATGACAGTCGCCAAGCTTGCGATCGTCGCTGTCAGCGAGTGACTGGCGTGTTTTCGGCTTGTAGTAAAATCCGCCACCTCAAAGCTTATTGCTAATTTCCGCCCCGATATCTGAATTGAATATTCGGTGTTCCGCCATACCTGTGTGTTGGATTTTACTCACTATCGAGAAACAACATGGCCGCCTCCTCCGTTTGACAGTTGAAAATGTTGACCATTTGTAAATTTTTCACGCATAATGTGGCGATACATCGATGGTGTTTCACACCCGGTAGCTAAAAGGAAGCAAAACCCTGAAGAAAGGAGGATTTACTACAAAGCCTACGGAAACGGTGCAAATCTCGCGCAGATTCTGAATAGAAAATTCTCATGTTTCTGTAGTTCTAAATGTGGGCCCCTAAATTTCTGGCTGGGCAAATAATTTTCAGTTTTTAGGGGCCAGCTTGCTCCTATGAAAAATAAGTTAGTCTGTATCCCTGTATCTGCTGTTGACACGACAAAAGGCAATAGTCTTGTGGTATTGTGGCATGCCATACCCATAATTCTAACCCTCAAGCAATAAATGAGCTCAGTAAGAGCTCTACAGATAGGGAAGCATCTTGGATGGAAATAATGATTTTGCTTCAACTTCTCCAAATCAACTTACAGACACCTCAAAACCTTTTGCTGTAGAACCAGTATGTTTACACCTTGTTCATTTTACTCCTAATCAGCAAAGCTTAACCATCTCAGGGTGTTGCACTGCAGTAGAGCGTGGCTCTGCTGGTCACTCATTGTATGTACTCTCTTCAAGACTTCTACACTGGACTCGTACAAAGTCCTTGCCCACCCTTTATTCAGATGGAGCATTTTCTTAGTGGAGAGAGGTCTTGCCGGTTAAACTCAATCCGTTGTTGCAGATGCCTTCCAGCCTACAATCATTTAACAGATACTAAGCCTCCGAGAAAGGTGCCCAAGTTAACAATCTGCCTATCCAATAGTTCAGTATCAATTTCATTCCTTTATAGTCTTACCACAAATTTTACTTCTGACCAAGCTCCTAGGTTCATCTTAGGTGCTGAAGAAAAATTTCTCATTCAAACAAGCATCTTTTCATTTAAGCAAGCAACTCTTTGTGAAAATAACTGATAGGGAAGTTATTAAATCCTTATATTTCAGGTGAAACAGGAATATCACCCACTGCAAGCCCTAATAACTAGAGTGGCAGCCAGAGATGAAATGTACTTCCGTACAATCATGATAGTTACTCTAACCTGCTGCTGTACAAGGTTTCAAGGTATTTTTAAACAGTGACAAAAATTCCAGTTATAGAACTTACCATACATAGCATATGCAAGAAAATAAGTATTAAGTACAGTAATTGCTATTTGCTAACCAAGGACACACTTCTCAAAGGCCCATGGTATCTGCACACGACTGGAGACTAGAATGAATAACAAAGAAAGGAAACCTCCACTTACTGTATCCTTGACTAGAATCACCCGACATGTCTCCCTGAGCACCAGCTGAAGTTGAAGGGCCGTAACCCATTCCTGTTTGAACATTTGGCATCCAGCTATTATCACTTTGGGCCATCTGGCCCGGTTCTACACCTGTTATTTCGAGATCAAATTCTGATTCTGCCATGGCTTCTGTCTTGATATTAACACTTGGATCAATTTCCGAGATTCTGGATTCTGAGGTGTCCATTGTCGATGTCTCGCTCTGAATGCCCGTGAGGTTTGACAAGTCTGAATCTAAACCAAGTCCTTCAGGTGGTACGGTATCACTATATTTCACTTCCCTTGGTTCGTTAATGATGGTCGATGAGGATGATTCTGAGCCGTTTTCATGAGTGGGAGTGGAAGGCATGGCGGAATGTGATGGTGATGATGGATCTGTGGATGGAACTTGACTAGTACTTGCATCGGCAGAACCTTCTGCCATTTCTGTATCGGTGGATGATTTTCTTTCTCCGGTTTTTGATTGTTCTATGTTGTCGTCTTCTTCAACTGGTTCAATTTTGATGACTTCATTGGGATTAATGTTTATTTTCTGCAAACTGTCCGATTCTGTTGGGAGTTTCATGGAACTGGGAGTTTTACGTGTGTGACTCTGAGGATCAAAATTAGGTCTCCGAGGCCGCCCTGGGGGATACGGTTCATGTCTATTACCACCTCTACCGGCACTTTGCGGTGAGGCTCGAGTCACTGACACAGGGTGAACACCACGGGGACTTTGTGACTGTGGAGAAACCTGCCTAGGTGAGGTATGAATGCGAGTTGGTGTGAATCTTGGCCTCGGGCCAGGACCCAATCTTGTTGGTGCAGTGGGTGGTATAAGTTTTTCTTGTTCTTTTTCCTTCTCTACCTGCTTTTGCCTATGGTGTCCTGAAAAAATATTACAGTAAAACAACAATTTCATAAAAGGCTGTGTCTCACCTCTTCGAGCAAGGACATAAAGCAGACTGCATAGCTAAACATGAAACTCATCAAAAGTTAACACTGCAAACAACAACAGAAAAGTCAGAGCTCCAGAAAAGAGGGGTATTTGATGATAATTGAGGGATAATTTTCTTTCTCATTGAAACCATATGTTGTGACCCCTCATCTGAACCGTCTCATCGAGACGGTTCAGATGTATGGTCACAACATATTTTTATAGAGAATTAACAAAAATTATCCCTAATTATCACCAAATACTCCATCTCACCTAGGGCTCTGAAAGTACTGCCTGTCTTGCTTCTGCTAGTAGCTGGCAAGCCAATAATGAAGAACTGGAAGATGGGACCCAACAAACAGTGCAGCCCAGCTCAGACTGCTCCTAAAGCAGTAGTCTGGTCAGGATCTACAATGTTTACCATTCCATCCGCATCTTTTGGATGCATCACTGCTTTGTGAAATCCAACTGTTCCACTTTAAGGACAAAATATAGCAACATTAGGGATCTGCGGCCGTATTCATAAAACAATAAAATGCTGTTGCTAAGGCTCAACTTCTATGAAGGAGATTCCCTAAAACTATGAAATTTGCTCTGGAGGAACAGTCTTTTTCAGACTGTTCCTCCAGAGTAAATTTCATAGTTGTAGGAATCTCCTTAATAGAAATTCAACCTTAGCAACACCATAGCAACGACTTAAGTAGTTTTATGAATACGGCCCCTGGTCCCCAGCACACATAATGCTACCTGTACAAGTGAATGCATGAAAATATAATCGACTAATCAGGAAACCAGAATTACTAAACATCATGGTAGTTTCTTTGGCTGTCTGGAGATTTTATCACTGTAATAAAGAGATGGAATGACAGCTGTTTGCTATTTTGTCTAGGTTTGCTTATTTAATGGCACCACAGTTATCGAGTATGAAACCATAGCAAATAAATGACCTTGGTGCTTACATACAATAAGCTGCTTTGCCATTTGATTAGCCAGGGGCCGTATTCATAAAACGACTTAAGTGGTTGCTATGCTGTTGCTAAGGCTAAATTTCTTTGAAGGAGATTCCATACAACTATGAAATTTGCTCTGGAGGAGCAGTCTTACAAAGACTGTTCCTCCGGACCAAATTTCCTAGTTGTAGGGAATCCCCTTTAAAGATATTTAGGCTTAGCAACCGCATAGCAACGACTTAAGTGGCTTTATGAATACTGCCCCTGATCCTGCTGCTGATGTACAGTGACACATTCCTGTCTTTATGCAGAAGTCATTTGCGACTCCCCTTATGCCAGGGCCAATGAACTGCTGGGGATAGCAGGGCATAAGTTTGGCGTTGCATCTGCTGTGCTATGCACATAAGGGGCTTTTGATTAGCTGTCAAAATATTTCAACTGGGACAGTGATAGAGACCACTGCTGTTGAACAGTCCCCATAGACGGGTACTTTTAACAGGGATTTGATCAGACATTTATTCCTGCAGTGTAGGGCTATTAGCAGGGCTCTGCGGAGAGATGGCCCTGGGGTAGCCGGAGTTGTAAATGTTTGGTGCATTAAGTATAGCATTTAAAGGTGTAAAACATTTCACAGCACCAGCATCAGTGTGAATATTCTCCTCTATACTTACGTTTTAAACAAAAGCCTAAAAACTGGGATTTAATATCATCATGATCCTCTAGAAAGACTTTGCCGGACTCTGATCCTAGATGACTCAATGATCCATCTGATACTGAAGCTGTTAAGATCACAGACTCTTCTCCTGTGTGGTCAGCCAGCTGTTCAACCTAAAGAAAAAAATTTGAAGAAATCAGAAAAGATTAAGGTGAGGTTTGATAATTTCAAGACTATCTTTTCTTATTTCTCAATAAAAACAGGCTATGACAAGTCAACAGAACCACCTTGACAAGGCATTTTTAATGATGATCCAAACCTTTTTTTTACAGAGAATTAGAACATTCAAATTATCTTGCAATTATCATCAAAAAGCATCCTTACCTTAACAAGAGGGCCATGAGGCCCTGAATCGCTCACCTGAGTATGGTGACGATGTTGGTCATGTGACCGAGACCACTTGAATAAATTTTCGTTCCCACAGCCCCTGGAGGCTGTGTATGAAATTTGGTTACAATTAGCCCACTGGCTTTTGAGGAGATGTCTTAAATTGTCAAAATATGAGAGAAATGGGTCAGAGGTCAAAGAATGACTTTGACCTATTGTACCCGTAAATCTTCCATGTACTAAGAGTAAGACAACTGTATATACCAATTTTGAGGCCAAAACTTTCTAAACTTGCCATGAAATCTTATGTTCTAGCATTTTCCAATGCTTGACCTTGACTTAAAAATAGCCATCAGAGGAGATGGCAAATCCCCCGACCGAAGACCCCCATGGGCCTTGGTAAAAAGGGTGCACTTCAAAACACATATTAGTAATATATTGTCTTTGTTTATGCTTCTGTATGACATTAACTGTTAACAGATGCATGCTTATATAACACTCAGACTAAAACAGTATGCTTGACTGCTAAAAAGAGGTAATATCTCAAACAGCCACCATATACACAAATGTATAGCATATGATACATTCAACTTTCAAAATGTGTAAATACCTTCTAAAGTACAAGCCCTACAAACCTAATTTTGACTCTCTAGTAAGTGAATTTGGACAAAGAATCTAAATCTTGGATTTTTTTTTTTTTTTTTTTTTTTTTTTTTGGGGGGGGGGGGGGGGGGGGGGGGGACGGGGCACGGCAATGTGGAGGGGTAAGAGAGATTTAGGAACACTGATAAGATATCACAGCATGATCATCAATGTTCTAAAAGGTACAAGGTTATTCAAATTCTGGAGCTGGCCAGGGTTATACAAACAGCAGCTCGAACTACCAAAGGGAAATAACTCACAAAGTATAAAAGCAAGAGTTATCATTCATGTATGATACAAATTGTCATGACCTGTTCTATATATCTGTGAAGTATCATGAAAATATTCCAAAAGGTATTCAAGTTATGGAGCGCACACCTAAAATCATCAAAGGGAAATAACTCCAAAAGTAAGAAAGCAAGAGTTGTCATTCTTGTTCGCGACACATCATCATGACCTGTTCTAGATATCTGTGAAGTATCATGAAAATATTCCAGAAGGTATTCAAGTTATAGAGCGGACACGAAATCACACCTAAAACCATCAAGGGGAAATTACTCAAAAAGTAAGAAAGCAGGAGTTGTCATACTTGTTCGCGACACATCATCATGACCTGTTCTACATTTCTGTGAAGTATCATGAAAATATTCCAAAAGGTATTCAAGTTATAGAGCGGACATGAAATCATACCTAAAATGATCAAGGGGAAATAACCAAAAAAGTAAGAAAGCAAGAGTTGTCATTCTTGTTCGGGACACACCCTCATGACCTGTTCTACATATCTGTGAAGTATCATGAGAATATTCCAAAGGGTATTCAAGTTATAGAGCGGACACGAATGTGCCAAAAAAATCACACCTAAAACTATCAAGGGGAAATAACTCAAAAAGTAAGAAAGCAAGAGTTATCATTCTTATTCGCGACACATCGTCATGACCTGTTCTACATTTCTGTGAAGTATCATGAAAATATTCCAAAGGGTATTCAAGTTACAGAGCGGACACGAATCTGCCAAAAAATCACCAAAGGGGAGATAATTCAAAAAGTACAAAAGCAAGAGTTACCATTCTTGTACGCGACACATCGTCATGACCTGTTCTACATAACTGTGAAGTATCATGAAAATATTCCAAAGGGTATTCAAGATATAGAGCGGACAAGAAAGTGTTTACGGACGGACGGACGGACGCCAGGCTCATCGCTATATCCCCCGAACCTTTCGGTCGGGGGATAAAAATGGTCAAGGTCAGCCCAATGTCATCATTTGATCAATCTTGATAGTACTCAAGTACCTGATGGTATATACCAAGTTTCAAGGCCATCAATCATTTGGTTCTTGAGAAGAAGATTTGTAAAGGTTTTTGCCAAATATGGGCATGGCGGCCATGTTGGTCATGTGACCCAGACCATTTGAACAAATTTTCCTTCCCTTAGCCTCTAGAGGCTCTATATGAAATTTGGTTGCAATTGGCCCAGTGGCTGTTGAGGAGATTGTTTGAAATTGTAAAAATAGCCATCAGAGGAGATGGCAAATCCCCCGACCGAAGACCCCCATGGGCCTTGGTAAAAAGGGTGCACTTCAAAACACATATTAGTAATATATTGTCGTTCTTTTATGCTTCTGATTGACATTAACTGTTAACAGATGCATGATTATCTAACACTCAGACTAAAACAGTATGCTTGACTACTAAAAAGAGGTAATATCTCAAACAGCCACCATATACACAAATGTATAGCATACAATACATTCAACTTTCAAAATGTGTGAATAACTTCTGAAGTACAAGCCCTACAAACCTAATTTTGAGCTCTCTAGTAAGTGAATTTGGACAAAGAATCCAAATCTGGAAATTTTTTTTTTTTTTTTTTTTTTTTTTTGGGGGGGGGGGGGGGGGGGGGGGGGGGAGGGGGCACGGGAATGTGGAGGGGTAACAGAGAGTTAGGAACACTGGTAAGATATCAATCACAGCATGATCATCAATATTCTAAAATGTTCACCTTTATTCAAATTCTGGAGCTGGCCAGGGTTATACAGTTATGGAGCAGAGACTCAAACAACAGCTCAAACTACCAAAGGGAAATAATTCACTAGGTCTAAAAGCAAGAGTTATCATTCATGTATGAGACAAATTGTCATGACCTGTTCTGCATATCTGTGAAGTATCATGAAAATATTTCAAAAGGTATTCAAGCTATGGAGCAGACACTTAAAATCATCAAAGGGAAATAACTCAAAAAGTAAGAAAGCAAGAGTTGTCATTCTTGTTCGCGACACATCATCATGACCTGTTCTACATATCTGTGAAGCATCATGAAAATATTCCAAAAGGTATTCAAGTTACAGAGCGGACACGAATCTGCCAAAAAATCACCAAAGGGGAGATAATTCAAAAAGTACAATAGCAAGAGTTACCGTTCTTGTACGCGACACATCGTCATGACCTGTTCTACATATCTGTGAAGTATCATGAAAATATTCCAAAAGGTATTCAAGTTATAGAGCGGACACGAAATCATACCTAAAATGATCAAGGGGAAATAACTCAAAAAGTAAGAAAGCAAGAGTTGTCATTCTTGTTCGCGACACACCGCCATGACCTGTTCTACATATCTGTGAAGTATCATGAGAATATTCCAAAGGGTATTCTAGTTATGGAGCGGACACGAATCTGCCAAAAAATCACACCTAAAACTATCAAGGGGAAATAACTCAAAAACTAAGAAAGCAAGAGTTGTCATTCTTGTTCGCGACACATCGTCATGACCTGTTCTACATTTCTGTGAAGTATCATGAAAATATTCCAAAGGGTATTCAAGTTACAGAGCGGACACGAATCTGCCAAAAAATCACCAAAGGGGAGATAATTCAAAAAGTACAATAGCAAGAGTTACCATTCTTGTACGCGACACATCGTCATGACCTGTTCTACATAACTGTGAAGTATCATGAAAATATTCCAAAGGGTATTCAAGATATAGAGCGGACAAGAAAGTGTTTACGGACGGACGGACGGACAGACGGACGGACGGACGGACGGACGCCAGGCTCATCGCTATATCCCCCGAACCTTTCGGTCGGGGGATAAAAATGTAAGAGTTCTGGGTCAACGGTGGTAGATTGACCTTGACCTCTTGTACTCATAAATCTTCATGTACTCATCAAGATGACTGTAGATACCAGTTTTTAGCCCAAAATCTTCAACAGTTTCCAAGATATCTTGTGTTGTAGCATTTTGCCATATAAAAGCACAAGGAAGCAAATTTGACCTTGCTGTAAAAAAGGTCAAGGTAAACCCAAGGTCATAATTTGAACAATCTTGGTAGTACTTGCATACCTGATGCTACATACCAAGTTTCAAGGCCATCAGCCTATTGGTTCTGGAGAAGAAGATTTTTTTTAGGTTTTTACCATATATGGGCGTGACGGCCATGTGACCATGACCATTTGAATAACTTTTCGTTCCCCCTTCCTCTGGAGGCCACATATGAAATTTGGTTACAATAGGCCCAGCGGTTTCAGAGGAGAAGTCATTTGAAATTGTGGAACTTCTCACTTCTAAATTTCAACGTTTTGGCAGAAAAGCCACACTTTCTTAAATTGCAGTGGCATTGTCATAAACATTTCACAGTCTTCACGAAACTCCGTCTGACCGCCTGACATGTCTGGTAAAAATTTGTTCAGTCTGGTAAAAATATTCAGAATTTTCAAGTACATTATAATCATTTTACCAGATTCGGTCTGGTAAACTCTCACAGACTTTCGTGAACTCCGATTTCAAAACTGCATGCCTGACACAATTTTGCAATAAACTGATGCTTCTCATTTAAAAATGTTGCAAAAAACGTTGTCACATGTCCAGAAAAGCAAAACTAAAATTTATGACTGATAAGCCCGTAATCTGAAAATCAAATTTCCCATAGTTTTGATTCAAAGGGAGGTAATTTACAGTCTCCAACAGTTTTAGATGCATTGTTTGCCACTTGAAAGTTTGTACAGATTTGATTTAGATGTTTCTAGAATGTACAGTTTCTCAAGAATTAAACGAGACAAACATAGTGGTACTGCGCATGCGCAGTAAGCGCCTATTCGCAGTTTCTATGGTTTATTTCGTATGCGAGGTAACTCTGTACAGACAAGCAGAAAACTGAGACATTAAAAAGTTTTCCGTGGACAAATGGTGTGGCAACTAATTAAAAGCAAAATAATTTTAAAATGTTATATTCAAAATCGTCATTATCATGATTTAAAATTGCGGCGGAATTTGTTTTGATGAGCATATCTTTTTATACGGTAAAGTGATTTTACTTACCAGTTGTTGTATTTGAGTCTTCAAAACAGCTTTCAGAATGACTTTATAACCCGGGATTTCCCTGATCACTTGTAGATCTGTTGATTGCATTTTTTAAGATGTTCACGCTGACGTCAAGGTAATTTTGTTGGAGTGGCTAGAAAGATCTTTCCTTCAATTCTTCAGCAGAGCTGTAATAAAGTAAAGCAGTAGATACGGTATTAATCCCAATAAAATGCCCCAGCTTTAATAAACTCTTCCTGGCTATTTACAGAAAATTGTCTTACATATTATCTTGCTTCTCTGAATGAGGTAGCTCTATGACGTGATCTACTCTTAGAGGAGCTAAATCTTTACTATAAGAGTTGACACCTGATGAGAAGGGCGGCAAAAATAATAGAGTTGCTTCCTCTGAAACTATAGTCACGTAAATACTGTTTATTAGATGTATTTTGGCAGTGGCTGATGTACTAGTGACTTTAAGCTCTAAACAATGCCGCTCACAATCCTGGAGGGGGGTGGGGGGGTATTTAATAGGTTAATAGGTTGATTTGATGCTTAACGTCCATGGTAAACAACTAAGGTCATGTCGGGACGGTCAGTTAACCTAACCACACTATTCCTGGGCAGGCTTAGACCTCCTAAGCCGTTAACCAGTACTAAGTGCACATACTTTCGCCAGTAACTGACAACTGCCCTTCTTGAATCAGCGGAAGGAGAAACGAAAGTATGTGGCCAGACAGGGATTCGAACCCAGGACCTCTGACTTATGAGTCAGGTGCCCTACCGATTGCGCTACGCGGCCTGGCTCATCAAGAAGAACAATTGTGCCAAATTCTTTTGAAATGCATCCCAGGAGCAAATTCTTTCCAAGTGGTTCCTGTTTCGGAAGGCCTATTCTGCACAAGACAGCAACCATGACATTACAAAGTTGTGCCCCCTTGAAAACCTAATTCCACAGAACCCCTTATCTTGCCTTTCATGCATTGTCAGGAACACTGAAAATGGTCTGCCACTGAAAGAGCCTGCTAATTCAACTTGAAGATCTTGCGTTATATAAATGATTAATTTTAAAACACTTGACAGACCCAGCCAGTACACAGGCAGGATTTCTGAACCCCCCCGGTAGAGGATTAGCTTAGTAATACCTGTATGAGGCAATAAGGGGGCGTGGCTAAGCTACTGTGCAAATTAGACCACTGTCCTGTTTAGCCAATAAGAGCTGTCAATACTTTCACAGGTAAATACCCTAGCAAATCATCAGCCAATGCAATTAAAATTAATCTACACGAGCTTCTGTAGATGTTTACCCTTCGGTGGCTATTGGAAAACTGAGAATAGGTAGCTCATTTTGCCTTTTATAGTCCACTCCTGCCTTTAACAGTGTTGTACCTTTAATACAGTTGTGTTATGTTATTGTTGAACATCAATGGTAAACATCTATGGTCATGCCGGGATTGTCAATTAACCTAACCACACTATTCCTGGGCAGGCTTAGACAGTTAACCAGTACTACTACAGGGCTCCAGATAAGGATGATTGGGTAATTGGGTATTACCCACTGATTTTTTTGTTAATTGGGTATTCTGAATTTCGATTGGGTAAAACAACTTGCATCATCCACTGATTTTCCTTCAAATTGGGTATTCTGATTCTTTATTTGTGCAATTTGGTAAAATTGGAGTTATCAATAGTGCTGCAATCTTAATATTTTGCATCACCATGATTTCTATCTGTATATATAGTCAACACACAGACCAGCCACTGAATAAAACAAAATCATTAAAGAAATCAGTCTCAGAAAACACTTTTGTAGACCAAGGTCTGATAGTCCAAGATTTGGTTTTCACTAACAATGTAAATCCTGGACAGGCTGACCTGGAAGAAGAGTGTTTTCTTGCTTCTATATTGAAGTTCAGCCCTTTTCATTCAGACTTGGGGTAATCGTATTCTGTATTCTTATTCGAATACTATTTGAATACATTTTCTGAGTATTCATAAAGTATTCTGTATTCGTGGATTTCTTAGAATAAAAGTATTTGTATTGTATTCGAATACATTGCAAATTTCATGTATTCATAAATACTTTTATGAATACATTATGAATACTTTTGCCATTTTAAGGACACATTGATGCATAAAATTACATAAAATTATATGATTAATGTGACTAATGTCAAAGAACTTTGAAGGCTACACCTCAAAGGTTAATACAATACATAAAAGACATAAAAGAATATCAATTTTATTAATTGATTGCTTTGATGCTATCTAGAAATGAATTCAGTCAAACTGACTGGCATAACTTTCTGTAAAAATATAAGTTTCTGGAGCCATTATATAAAACTCTGATCATACATGTATGCTTCACTCTAGTATACAGTCATATGCTGCGCTCTTGATTAACACTGTTAGTCAAGATTTCTTTTATGGCACTAGGCAACATAAGGTTAAACTTCTAAACTTCCAAGTTAGCAAATATAATACCTGTATGTCATCTTTCAGTAGATTGCCCCAGGACAGTATTAAATAGGGACAAGGCACAAAACTGACAACTAAGCCATGCCATACCTGTACAATTTTTTTACACTTGTTTCTCAAAAAGTACAATACACAGTTATGATCCCATCTTAATTTCAGCCAAACATAATTTGAAATAGAGATGAAAATCAGAACAAATGCCCAATCTCATACAATGTAAGAAAACCCTGTACAGACACTGCCCTCAACCCTTAACCTGCTGAATAAATTAAAATGCCATGGTTACTTTGAATCTGATGCAATTTATTGCTAAAATTTAGAATCAAAATGACAAATAGTGTAAATCAAGAACAACTGGCTTCTGAAGAAGCCATCTGATCAGGATCTACTGGTACACTGTTGCAAGGCAGGATATATTTAGATTTAGCAGGTATAGGCCATTTGCTGTCTATAAAACAGGTCATTTTGCTAAATATCTCTAAAACTATCACAGCTATTACTGTGAAGTAAAGCCCATCTTTAATGTCTATCTTATACATAACTAATCTATAATTTTCCTCAAAATTATATTTTGAAACTAAAAAGTTTCTTTTGAAAACTGCCCATTTTTAGAAGATATTTTAACTGTATTTTACAAGGGCGTACGTTTATTTATGGAACAGCCTTAGAATGGCCACTATTTACCTATGTCAATTGCTAGTTAATTGTACAGAGTCACTCAATGGCAACTGTATACCTGTTAATCTTTTCATCTGAGTAAAAATGAAATTCCCTTATTTATTAGTTGTGAAGAGAATTGATTGGTGATGAATAGGACTAATTTATCTATAGAAACATTTCTTGTTTGTGATGCATATATGGGCATTGCTTATAGCTATTACATTAAATTATTTTACTCCACTTTACTTAAGCTGAAAATTTTGTAAATTTTTGTACAGGATTGAATAGACAAAAGCAAAAAATTGACATGATAAAATTCTGAAAGTCAGTTTCCAGTTATGTATTAGTTTGACAATACCAGTGAAGAAAAAAAATCAATTTTATCACCAATTTTAAAAGAGAAAATCTGCAAAATGACCTGTTTTATAGACAGCAAATGGCCTATAAAGGTTTAATTTATTGAGTCCTGTTTTGGGGAAAAGACAGATGTGTAGCCAGCTTTGGCATCAGAATATGGAAATAAAGATATGCAAATTTGCAAACATAGAAAGATATCTAGTTGTACCATAGAAATATAAGGTTCCTAAAATAAATATGAAGATATCTAGGACAGGTCAAAAGAAAGAATCTTGTAATCAAAATTATTTTTGTGTTGTAAAACCTCTACGAGTCCGGACTACTAGAGATATGAAAGTTCAGCATAAACTATTGGTTAATGAAATTTCCATTTTTATTGAAAAGTATTCAAAAGTATTCGAATACTTTTGCAAAAGTATTTGTATTTTTATTTGAATACATTCATACAAAAAGTATTTTTATTTGTATTCTGTATTCTTAAATTGCAAAGTAATTGTATTTTTATTCGAATACTTTTGAAAGTATTCAACCCCAAGTCTGTTTTCATTAAAACATCTGGAGGACGCCAAATTTGGCGTCTCTGGACGCGAAAAATCCGGCCCGGACGCAAGAAAATTAGCTCCCGAAGAGAGAGACCGGACTTCTTTAAAATTTTAAATGTCAGAATTTAACTTTCAGAGAAGCCACTCGCTGTTCACACCTTGCATAAAACAGCAGGGGTGTCGTTAATAGGTACCGATAATCAATAAATCACCCAACACATGACGTAATGGAAATTGTTGTAGGCACATGTCTCTTACGGTAATTCTTCTAAAATTTCGCACACTCTAAAATTTCGGACACCTAAAATTATTCCCGAAAATAATTTCTGAAAGGTCTCCAAAATTTCGATCAGTGGAAAGGTGAATTTCTAAAATTTCGAGCAAATATATGGGACCTCGGTTTTTACTTATCTCGGCTATTTTTTTATATATATATACTTTAAAGTCTGAGAACTATTGCTTGCATATATTCTAGCGTTATTCTGCACGTGCGTTAAAGCGCATGTGAGTCGGGATCTTTTTTTTCCCTTCTGGTATTTGGGCCGTGCATCGGAAAATGTGCTTTACACTTAATGCGAACCGCGAAACCCGGATCAGCCTACACATCTGTGCAGTCACATTAACGTGGTTTCTGTCCGCATCAACAATCTATCATGGGAATCTAGAAATTAAACCGAGAACGAGGTTGCGGGGTGCGCAGGCTGAAGTGGGTCTTTGCTTTTTCGTACACGCGATAAAGTGCCATTTCTCACAGCAATTCAATTTTTTGGCGGGAAATGTGCACGTGCGCCAAACTACGTAGGCATTTTTTTTCTTTTAATTTTTGGTAAAGATGCATGAACGTAAGATGAGAAACCAGGGTTGCCAGAACGAAAATTTCGTCTTTGTCGTATCTTGTCTGTGTAAACGCATGCGCAAATGCTCAGCGAGCACCGACCAGCTGTATGCACGGTCTCTGCATTCAAAATTCGCACTTCCACTGGCACATTTGGCCCGAGTCCTGGATTTGACCATACACAGTTTCAGCTTCGAGTTTCTGCGACAGCAATCGTATAAATAAACAGACATCGGTCCGTATTAAAATGCGGCGTCTCAAAGACATTAGAACATGTCCGATTAGCAAATGATATAAACATTTGCGAACACTGAACAATCTTGCAAATCTACGGAATTCACCGATAGTTTTCAACGCATAGACTTCCCAGATCGTTTATGTCAAAAGAGAATCACTAATCAGCCTGTGCCGACATACAAGCTTTTCTTGTCATGCCGTAAGATACCTCTGATCTATTTCGGCAAATTATTTAAAATTACACTTGCGTATATATTTGTATTAATCATTAATTCCTTTTTATATTTACAACTGCGCATGCCCAGGATAGCCTGCGCACATGCGCAGTGTGTATGGGACATTTTTGCACTGATCAGCCTGTGCGGACACACAGGCTTTCCATGTCACGCCGTAAGATACTCCGATCTATTAGGGCAAATTACGTTAAGGTATATTTCATCGAGAATTTTCTAGTAACTTTTCTTTTTACTTATTAAATTACCTTGTGTGAATAATTTTATTTGTATTAACCATGATATCGTTATTAAATATATTCTAACAACTGCGCATGCCCCGGATTGCTTGCGCACATGCGCATTGTGGTTGGGGCATTCACAGCCCGTCCAGCGAATGACGCCCGGTCTGCGCATGCGTAGGTTGCAGCCGTACGGGCTGGTGAAGGACAAACATACGCCTGTATACAATTTCTCTAAGAACGCGACACTCACTTGCGTACATGAGATGTCAAATTCTAGTGCCGGTATAAACGGTGTGTATTGCAAGACTGGCACTAAACGAGATTTCGCCATATGTCAAATTTGTCTTGTGGCGTAGGTCAGAGAGGCGCTTGATACAGAGCCTGAGAATGATGGCGAAATGTATGGAGACAATAAAAAGGGGCATGATGACTGTTGGTCATGTTCCCAAAGAGATATCGTAGCTGGCAAATACTTTATCAGAAGTTGAGAGGCGGCTAAGAGGTGCCATGCCATTATATACTTTCAAGTTAAATGGAAAAGACGTAAAAGCAGACTGGAAAAAAAAAAAAAAAAAAAAAAACGTTTCAAAATGCGGCAGACGGTTCTGCTTCATACCAAACTGCCCTTTTTACAGGGCAACCTCACACTTTTGAAAGAAAACCTTTATGTTATGCATGTTGGGTGCAAGATATTTTTCCCCTGATCTGTCGTGAGTGGCACACGACTGCTTCTGTCCTTCTATTGAACATGTAACGGTCTGCTGATTATCAAATAAACGGTCAGATTTAATTAGGCCACATTAGACTGACATGATTTTCTTTCATTTTGGGATTACACCTGCTGTGAAGATAGGTACTTGTAAACAAGGTTTCCACTGTGACCTGCCGGGAGATATGATTTATTCTCGCATAGTGTTCTGTGACATAACCTGTTCCTGCTGAATCCGAAATACCCCGGTAATTCACAAACTCTAAAATTTCAAGCACTGACAAAAATGCAAAATCGTAATTTCTAAAATTTCGGACAGCAAATAAAATAATTATTTTTTTCTGTGCGAAATTTTAGAAGAACTACCGTAATCGCCAATAACTGAACCTTAATCCGGCAGTCTTTGATCAGTATAAAGCAAAGTACAAATTGTGTCAACACTATATTGCTGTATTAGTTCTACCGCGTCGTGACCAGTCTGTTCATCGCTTCCTGCTGATTGAATATCTGTGTCATAATTACTATAAAATACTACTACATGGCGAGAAAATCGAAATTATTATGCACGTCTAATGTGTGATTCCGAGAAAGGGAGCCGGGTTCCCCCAAGGAAAATTTAGAATTTCAGGTTCTGTCGAAGTTATGAGCCTTTTCCTGGACACTGACTCTATTTCCTGACTTTTGTATTTCACTCGTGCCTGATGTGCGTAACGGGCGGTATGTCTAAGCATTACACCAGGTTTTACTTGCAAAATGCAAATGGTAACATAAATTTGCTATACGCTGTCATCGGAGATAGTAATTATACGATAAGAAGGCCGATCAGATTAAATTTCCGGAAACCGGCGATTTTAAGAAGTTCGGTTCGTTAACTTTAAGATTCTTTCCCGCATATTTTTCAGCATGTAGCTCGCCATTTCTTGCTCATCATATATAGAACGAGTACCAGTATATCTATAAATAACGCTGCGGTAAATCTGTGAGGTCAACAGACAGTTGAACACGCGACATAGTAATAACACCCGATGCTTTTGTTTACACATGCAGGGATCTCCCCAGACCATTAAGGCATGTCGCTTGCAACATGCCTTCCTCTTCAAATTACCTTTGCAACATGCCTTAATTTCAAATTTTAAAATTTTTAAAGTGCTATTATTTTCATTTTTTAGCCAGTAAAGTTGTTTTAAATGCATTAAGGATCATCAGTATATTATTATAATGTAAATTTAGGCTAATTTTGACAAAACATTGCTATATTAAGGCTTTTACAAATTGATCAACAAGTCAAAATCTGATTTTTGTGCTAAAAACGACATGCTTTCTGAAATTTCTGGGGAGAACACTGACATGACAGCCTTGGATAATACCGTCGTTACGCTTCTGCTTTTGGACCATTGCGTTCCGGGAATTTTGTCTGCGTATTGGTACGCTGACAGGAAAAGGTCAATTGTGTTTTTCAATTATTTTATTGGGTATTTACGCAAATACGCTGCTTATCTGGAGCACTGCTACTAAGTGCACTTACTTTCCGCAAGTAACTGACAACTGCCCTTCCTGAATCAGCAGAAGGAGAAATGAAAGTGTGACAGAACCGAGTCAGTGGTCAGTCGAGAGTTTTCAGACAGGGAGAAGTTTTGCGACCTTTCCAGACTTCAGGGAGAAGTTTAGGGCCAAATTTTGGATTTCCCTATATGTTCTACCCTCAGCTCAAAGTAGAGAGAAGTCAGCCAGCTTAGGTAGACTCTAGGCCCTGCCGGGTTTCGAACCCAGGACCTACCACTTTAAGCCAGAGCCCTACTGATTGTGCTACATGGCCTGGCCGCATAGCACAATCTTTCTCTCTTCCATTTATACGTCTTCACCCACAAAGGGTAGCGATAACAGAGTATCGGCAAATTTACAGCTTCCCTTCTGGCAACAGTGCAAAATCGGTCATTTACAAATTAACATTTTCTCATGAAATTTTGTTATTTTCAAAAAAAGAAAATTATTTTGATGTAAATATAACCTTTGTCCTTTATTATTACATATTTGTTAAATGAAGTATAATCGAACAGCGGAGAAACAAATATTCAAAGCGAATACCTATATGTGAAATTTTACCGCATAGCGGCAGCCATTTTTTTTCCAATTTGATTGGTTGTCATGTCATGACCCCGTGTTGTTTTGACGTAGCTCATTTGCATAACCAATCAAATTACAATTTTTTTAATTTATTCAGTATGATGTAGAATTGATCAATGAATCTCATGGTTAATTTTATTTTTAGAATTTCCGTATATTTCCGTGAAAAAATGGGCTGCAAAGATTGGTCAATTTTCGGAAGCGAATATCTTCGCTATTTATGCATCCGAAAGCAAACAAAAGGTACCCTAATGAAGCTGAGGGTTTCCTCTACAAACTGGAGTTAATTTTAGAAGTGTAAACATTAGCGCATCTGTGTGCAAAGCATTAAAACACACCCACTGTTTACACAGTCGGCAATGGCGCGACAGAAAATCAGATACACCGCGACAGGTAAAACATAAAAATACTTAACTGCGCGATGTGTAAATTGAATTGATCGATCGATAAAATTGTCAGACAAAACTTGAGGGGTTGTGTAGTTTGACATAACATAACCAGTAGGGATGGGTATCGCCACGGAAAACCGTATCGCGATATATCACGATACACTGGTCTGTATCGGGATATGTATCACGATATATCTTGACTTCTTTTTAAGTATGTACTTCCATGTTATATGCTTTTACTGTGTTGTTTGCTTCTTTCTTTTATTAAATGATTGTAATAAAAATGAACATCCCATTCTTTACCTGTTTATTTTAACACCAAAACAAATTATAACCAGCTTATGTACTTTATTAAAATGCAACTGTTACTGGTCTGCGATCTCATTTTATTTAACTAATTGACTTACTTACTGACGTGACCCTGGTGATCATGCATCTGGTGCATGACTTCTTTATTTGTTATTCTGCCCTGACCCAGTTTTGCCCCAAGGCGAGAATGAAAAAAGCATGCAGATTTTCAACACCAGTTGTCATCAAAGATCAAACGAATTGACACGTGTCTGAAGTCTAGGTGCATTATTTTATCGGTGACATGAAAAGGAAATACACTAAATAATCGGACAGTAATTGCTGAGCAAATGTTGTAGACCCAGATCAGACAGCGCATTGGAGCAGAGTGATCAGGATCTGCAGTCTAGTATGTCAACAAAATAATGAAACTTCCCGTAAGTGAAAATGTGATATACACACATAAAAAAAATGTTCTAAAAGATGTTCGAATATTTACGTAAGTTATGAATGGGAATATGTATCAAAATGATCATACCGTTGGAGTGATAGGATCAATTGGATACTGACAAATGGATTAAACTGGACACTATTATCTACAATCACGGTAATTTTTGTTTACATCTTCTTTGTGGGTGATAATTACGGAGATAAAAGACAAAAGAGGAAGCGAGCCTCTGGCAAAAGTAAACAATCAGAACCTGTTTTTAAAGACTAATGGCTTTAATTGACTTTACTACCTAGATCCGTTTTATAAAAAAAAGAATATTTGGGGCAAAATACTAACAAAATGAAAAGGAAACTGTTAATTAAAAGCATATAAAACGTTTTCACGAGAATGTACGGAAACACCCGAAATCTACCGAGCGTACCGGTATGGCCAAAACGTATCTTGATTCGTATCGTTGGAATTTTGAATCGCGATTTACCGGTATACCGGTAATATCGCGCACCCCTAATAACCAGGTCGGGGACAAGCTTGAATTGATCTACAGTAGATCAATTGGTCCACTTTAGACCAATTGATCTACCAAAATGCACTGAAATATGTGCTTTAAGCTCTTTGCATGCCCATCACTGAAAATTGCAAAAAAATTTGATGGCTGAGTTTTTACTTTAGTTCATAGGATTTTATAATTGTACTCAGATAAAAATTTTGTCGTGGAATTTTTAGCAAAAAAGCATTTTTTGACTAATTTACCTGCTAATTTTAGAAATTTATTGATTTTTTTCTGTATTTTTTTTTTATGCTAGGTTTTTCAATTGATTTTTGAAGCCAACAAGCAAGCTGTCATTTTGGTACTAAAAAGCAATAATTGAAATGGGTTAAAAATGGCATTTCTGATTCTATCAATGAATAGTGAATTTGTATCACCATGTTCTATTATCGCGTTTTATTATGAAAAATCCAAAGAAATTTGGAAAAATTGGTATTATGCATTGATCAGCAATAATGTATAGAGAACAAGAGGCAAAAATTTAACCTACTTCTGACAAAAATAAATCCAAATTGTGCACGTTCCTGACCATACTTTAAGACTCAAACTTAGATAGTTTGGCCCAAACCTGGGTAGATAATGTATGAACCCACAATTTTATAACTGAGAAATCATTTTGTAATAAAACAGGCTAGATTTTAAAACTTTCTTTCAATGCAATGTCAAGTCAGAATGTGCACTGTATTTTCAGATGCTAAATGCTAAAAACTGAGTTTTTAGGAAAATAAATGGTAAAATCATTCTTTTTGGTACCAGTATGACAGCTTTAATGTTCAATTCAATAAATCTATGAAAAAAATCCAACATATCAAACAATTTAGCAGAAAAAAAGTAATTTCTAAAATTAGCAGGTAAATTAATCAAAAAATGCTTTTTTGCTAAAAATTCCACGACAAAATTTTTATCTGATTACAATAATAAAATCCTATGAACTAAAGTAAAAACTCAGCTATCAAATAATTTTGCAATTTTCAGTGATGAGCATGCAAAGAGCTTAAAGCACATATTTCAGTGCATTTTGGTAGATCAATTGGTCTAAAGTGGACCAATTGATCTACTGTAGATCAATTCAAGCTTGTTCCCGACCTGATAACTTTTTTATTTCTATACGGATTTTGAAAATTTAAACATCTTTCTCATACTGTTTTTATTTTTGGAAAAATCGCAATTTTAAGAAATTTCATGCTCTGTTATCGCTACAAAGGGGACACAGACGGTGTACTTTTGTACACTCCGGTGTTGCAGGATGAAAGCCTATGTATAACCATGTAGCTATAGTTGGGATCTTTAACCTGCACAGGCAGGGATCATTTTCTGGCGCGATTTCGCGATATTCTCGCATTTTTTTACACGAAATCGCAAAAAAGTTCGCTGATTGAGAAAAAAAATCGCACCGAGAAATTCATTCAATTCGCACCGTGTTTTTCTGTATTCGCACATGCGGACCATTTCGGTACATTCGGATTGTTTTGTAGGCTTTGGTTTCCGGAAATGTTTGGCGCCAAACGACTTGCATAACATATGCGGGTAACCAGCATCGTCTATGTCACTGCAAAGCTTCCTGCGAAAATAGCTATCAGTGTTTCATACTTTGCAAGCGCTTTTGTAGTTCATTGCAAAATGGAATCTTCAAAGGCAGAAACGAAGAAAAGAAAACTGATATCGGCCCAAACGAGCCGAGAGGGCATTTTGAGATAGTTTTGCTCCACTGCAAAGAGCTCGGCGACCCCATTATCTGCCTTCCAAGACTCCGCGACCGAGAAAGTGGATAAACAAGCCGAAAACCCGGGGGGGGGGGGGGGGGGGGGGGGGGGTCGACGAAAATAATAACAGCAAGGAGCAAGGCCCCTCTGATTATTATCAACCAGTCAGATTTCTTGATGTAATTTATTCTTACAATTTCAGAAAATGAATGACAAAGAGTGAAGATCCAGATCAGATAGCTTCTTCAGAAGCCATCTGATCTCAATCTGCACTGTTTGCAAAGATGGGGCATATCCAGGTTCAGCATGACAAGGGTTAATTACTGTAATGTTCCTAAATTTTTTGACAGCCAAAAAAACATTGCTGTAAACCTAAAGTTCAAACAAAGACTTGAGGTTCTACCTACCATATAGTTATGCCTACAAAAGATGCAGGTGGAATGGCAAACAGTGAAGACCCCAATCTAGGAGCAGTCTGGTCTGGTCTGCACTGCTTGCCCAGACATATCTGTCAAAAAACTTGGGATCATTACGGTTATACGGTATGAGATAAACTGTTTGAAAGTTGATATTTGATCATTTTAATGAAATTATTGTTGGAAATAAAGAAAAACAAAACCTAATTTCTTTATATTAACCATTATGATTTATATTTCGTGCAATGAAAAGAATCAACAGGAACTGAAATTTTCTCACTAACTTTGACCCAGCGAGAGAAAAAATCTCATCAGATTTGAAAATTTCTCATTAATTTTGACCTAATGGGATTTTTCATCTCACAAAAATCTTGGGCCAGAATAATCCCTGCACAGGGGATGACTCTCCCTGCACAGGGGGCCTCCTTTTAACGTCCCGATCCGAAGGACGGCACAGTTTGTTAGCATCATCCCTGCAAATGATGCTAGAAAAACGCGTTCGGACATAGGAAGATTACTACCTCCCACCCTCCAGATATGATTGGAATACTGTTGCAAGTCATCCACGGATCTATCAATATGTTTGGCAAAAAGTTTAAAAAAGAAAAAAAAAAATTTCTTCTTTCTTCTGTTCTTGAATGTGGTGGCGCCCAAAAGCAGATCACAGGTCACGAGAAAATCTGGAAATTCTTAAATCTGATTGCATGACATTATTACAAATAACTTAAAACAATGTAAGCACATATTATACCTGCTGTTTGTCAAAAGTGCTGCTTTCAAAATAACGTTACACCGCATAAAAAGGAATATTATGTAGTTCTTTGTCTGCGTAATGGCGGCGGGTTTTGATAACGGCGTGTCTGGCCAAGAACCGTAATTCTTGACAGCTTTAAAATTTTGAGGCGCCATGTGGGGAGTAGAAAAAACAAGTATAGCTTTTACAAAAAGTTTGGTCTACCAGGTGGTGAAAGGGGGTGGGGTTGAGATTGGCAGGGTTAGAGGAATTTGGGGTGGCCTTTTTGCAGTTTGAAACACTGCTCTGCTGAAGGGGGCGGGGCGAGAAGAAGGTTAGTATTTTATGACTATGCTGGGAGTGGGGTGGAGTTTGGTGGTGATAGTGTGTGTGTGTGGGGGGGGGGGGGGAGGGGGGTGAGGAGAGGTCATGAAATTATATGCTTTCTTGTACTTTTGATGTTCCAATAGTTCAATATTTATCTTTTGGGGGTAAAGGGTGGGGAAGGAGGGCTTCGCCTCCAGACCCCCTTTCTAGACAATTACTTCCTTCATATGGGGAGTAGATAAAACAAAGTAAAAAGATAGGCAAGGATCAGGTACCCCACATCCCGCTCTCAAAACCAATAGGGAAAGAAGCACAAACACACGGAAAAATTGACACAAGTTCACGTAAGACACGCACAGTAAACCGAATGAGCAATTCTTTCCCACACAGGTGGTCTTTCAGCTATCCTAATAAAAGAAACAGCATCAACATCTATTTTTATCTATTTTATTTTTAACTTACAAAATAAAAACAAAACAAAAGGCAGATTGGGAGCAAAACAGGTGATCAAACCGCCAAAGAACAGAGCGGACATAGCGCAATGTAACACCAGGGAGCCACAAAGAAGTACACCGCCTTGGAACGGTCAGCAAAAGATTACTGGAGGTCTTACACATGTTTAACTGGACCAAAACCTCGCCCTTACCTCCGTAATGGTTCAACCAAACCACAAGCATAGCTTTCACAGAAGGTTTGGTCTACGAGTGAACGGTCATTGTCAGCTGGGGGAGGAGGGGTTGAGGAAGTCGAGGGTGTTGCAATTGAAACCTTGGGGCCAAGTTGGGGTTAGTATTTGTTGTGGACTGTTGCTGGGGGGTCGGGGTGGGGTCACGATATTATATGCTTTCTTGTACATTTGATTTCCCAACAGGTATCATCTGGCTTCTTGGGTGAGGATGGGCTTCGATCCCAGCCGACCTCCTTTCTACATAATTACTTCCATTTACAGCTGTATATCTGTCAAAATACAACTTCAAATAACACACACACACACACACACACACACACACACACACACACAATATTGAAAAGGGACAAATAGAATACAGCTTTTTTTTACAAAAATCTTTCAAGCTGCCAAAAGGATGGTAAGGCCAAATGCTACAAGTCCATAGTTCGTCCGCAGCTCGAGTATGTTTCGCAGGTATGGGACCCTGTAACAAATTCCAACACAGCCAAATTGGAGTCTGTACAGAGGCGTATCGCCAGGTTTTGCTGCAATGACTAGCGCCGAACCAGCAGTGTCATTTTAATGTTGCAAGAACTTCGTTGGGAGGCCTTCAATCAAGGCGAGAACAGAACAAAGTCACAATGATGTACACGATCATCAATAACCTCGTTGAAATCCCTACAGGCCAGTGCCTGAAAGCCACACGTGTAGCAACAAGAGGACACCATCAACAATTCCTACCAATATTTTGCTCCATCAACGCCTTATAGTTTTTCTGACACAGTGCACCCAGCCCGATCGAGCACGGCCCAGGTCAGCTCAGATCACTAGATTTGTATTGTAAACTGGGCCTGCACACAGCTTTCATTATCACACTTCCATGGTTTTAAATACTGTTGAAAAAGGCGTAAAACTGAAAGTCATATATTCGTATGCACCGTTCGGTACATTGTGTTACCTTATGGTACCGGAGCAGTTCTGCGGTGTTTCATATGACACCTATGCATCCAGCATTCTTGTCAATGAAGCTCTCTAAATTGTGAAGACCATAAGGATGAATAAAAATGTCACGTCAGGTGAGGTCACAGCCGATTTCTACAATTGTCTACCCCCATGGGGGTATATAAATGATCACAGGAGAAGAGCTCTATACACTGTATCGACAAGCCAGCTTCAAGTTTCTTATAGGTAAACAAACCACAGCTGTTTTGCTGATAAGTAGCCCTTTATACACATTCAGCCTTATCAGTAATGCACAAAGCAGACCGTTATAATAATGGTATCAAAATTAATGTGAAGAAAAAAAATGAATTACTAAAATTTTCCAGTTTCTACATCTTGTATTACATTGAAAGATTTAAGGACAGGGCATTTGAAAGGGGTTACAGATTTTTTTCATGTTGAAAGTTATATTTTCATATTGCTCATGTAGCTGTAAATGATGGTGTATTATAAGTAAAATGTAAATGTTGGAACTAAAATTCAATAAGGCTTTACATTTCCAATCTTGTTAACCAATACAGGACACAATATTTATATTTTTCATTGATGATCTAAAGAAATAATGGGTAGGGGGCCGTAACGAATTAATGTTGTAAGATCTTGTCAGTTCTGTTCAAATACACACCAATTTGGTCAATCAGTATGACAAAGACTTTAGATCTGATGGGGGGGGGGGGGGGATGAAGCCATCATTGCATTACTTTACGTAACAAGCCATTGGGAAGCAACAATTAAGTACCACATCCGACTTATCATGTACTGGCATAAACCTTTAAGGGACAAAATCACATCTGAGCCTGTCATGAAAATTAGCTTTGCGACACACTGGTCAGCAGAAAGACCTGAAGAGAAGGAGATCCTATACGATGAACGGAGCAAAACTATTAGGACAGTCCTAACTGCTATGGATGACGGATGACTTACGATTTTACGTGCACTTTAACAGAATTTAAGTCATATCAGGACGATGGGAGGGTGATTATGAAAGGACCACTAGATTTAACCCGCTGAGTAAGATTGTTGCATCATTATTTTCTGATGTCAGCACAGATGATATGAAAGTATTAGAAATCGAGTTGAAATATTTCAATGTCAGAATTTTGATCTCTGAAAAAAATATTCTAGTATGTATGTTTTCTCTGTATGTCCCTGTACTCTGGTTTAGTTTTGTTTCATTTCTATTTGATGGCTTTTCAGTTATAACCCTATGTTAAGAATTGATTGAATGTTACTAAATAGCTGCAATACAGTACTAACATTTCAGAATCATGCCCCCCCCCCCCCCCCAAAAAAAAAAAAAAAGAAAAAAAAAAAAAAAAAAAAAAAAAAACATCTTCTCTTCAAATTGAAGAGGACGGACGGACGCAGTGTCGGGAACCCAGTTGGGCCTCTTGGGGAACATCATTATGAGAGTCGGTTGGACAAGAAAAAAGACAATGAACTAGCTGATCAGTAAATTTGTGAAATGCAAGCTATATACTTAATTTTGAAGTTTTAAAAATCTTTAGGGAACTGATTCTTAATAATATGAAGCCTTATAAATAAAATACAATGGTTTTAATCTAGTTCTAAAGGTTAAGTAAATAAAACAAATAATTAATCTGAGGTCTGTGAGTGTACGGTGTCTGAGATACAAGGTTTACCTAGTTCAGGTCACGTTATAGTTTTCTAGCTGCTTTGTCGATACAGTGTATAGCTATCAGCTTTCGTCAGAAGAGCTGTATAAGCTGTCAGCTGTCGTTTTGATCCTTTTCCATTGTGTAGTTGTGAATGTATGTTGTTTATATGTTGTAATGTACATTCTTGAAAATAAATTAAGTTAAAACAAGCTTTGTTGTCGGGACGGTCAGTTAACCTTACCACACTATTCCTGGGCAGCTTAGACCTCCTAAGCGATTAACCAGTACTAAGTGCACATACTTTCGCCAGCAACTGACAAACTGCACTTCTTGAAACAGCGGAAGAGGAAGAATTAATCTCCACAAAAGTAAGTGCCCGGACCAGGTTTCGAACCCGGGACCTCTGGCTCCTGAGTCAGACGTGCTACCGACTGCACTGCAAGTTTGCATGTGAAGCTAAGAAAACATTTCAATAGAGAGTGAATCTGATAAGCCACGAGCCACTTTTACTTTTGACTTGATCACATAGCTTTTATCCGTGTCTATGCCCTGGGGAGGAGGAAGGGAGGGGTATTGGGGCATTTGCTGGTCTGCTTGAACTAAACACACCCTAAACAGTGTGCTCAGTACCCGTTTCACTGTCTTACCTTTATAAGGTATACATTTTTTTTCACTTTTTTTCTTTTACAAATACACATTTCATTTCATTTTAATTTGATGTGCTTTTCTTTGTTGCATCCATGTACTGTGAGTAGGCCTATCATTGAACCCATGGGGTGGGTGGGGTTGGTGGACTCTTGCTGGTCACCTTGGCAGGGGTGTAACTAGGGGCAATTTCATAATACGCACAACCATGTTTTATTCTCTACTTCTTGAAGGGAAAGCTAGTATTTCAGCCACTTTGATAATTGGTATTGAAATCTTGTCTAATTTATAAATTTTCAGCATGCAAATATGCTGGTGCGTTTTGAAATTTTGTCAATTTTGACAAAATTTCAATACGCACTTGCGAATTTGCCGTATAGGTAGCTACGCCCTTGCTTGGCACTGGTGCTTGAACAAAGATTTGTGAAACACGCCCTAAACACTGTGCTCAAATATCAAAATTGATATCATTTTCACTGTGTTCCCTAAAAACAAAAACCCTTATTCTATTATGTTCTCTTGAAAGGCGTCCCTTTTCACTGAGCTCTCTTGAAAATAGCATTCCTTTCCACTGCAGTTTGTGGTTCAAGTGAAAAAGATCAGTAAAAGACTCGTCGTATTGAAACAATTTGTACAATGCTGCTGCAACTTTATGTGTGTTTGAAGATTATGCAGCCAAAGGAAGAACCAAATGCAGGTAAAATATGAAAAAATATGAACTGACCACTGACAGAGCTATGAATAGCCAATTAGGCCTTCCCTTAATCATGTTTTTTTTTTTCATCAGAGTTGCGAAAAATATTCTTTTTCACCTAAATAAAATATTTCCTGAGTCTAAGCGACGCCAGCGCTACGCAATGCCCAGCCAGACTTTGAAGAGAAAAAAGTAGGCTATTTCTCGTTTCTCAATTTTTGTTTCGTACTCCAGCAATGATGATTTATAAAAAATCCCTTTAGGCGCCCCTAAACTTTTCGCGCTTTAAACCACGTGACGTTGCGCATTCGCCGCTAACAGTGGACCCGCGCTGCGGTGGTTTTCGCCATCGCGCTTTACGCATGCCTATCATTATACACACATTGCATAGACTATATTTTTCATCACTAAAAAGCTGGCTAATTACAAAATACAAATTTTAGTTTTACGTTAGCTATGTCATATAGCTATTCTGAAGATGAAGACTAATCCCTTCATTTGTACTCCTGACCCCGATATTTTGACACCTTTACCGATAAGGCATACATGCTCACCGGTCGATTTGCATTGAAATGAATGGCAAATATATGACGATATGACAATATTTGACAATAAAAATCATTTCTTTTCGACAATATTTATTCTGATATGAAAATATAGCCTATTGTCAGAGAGTGGCTTTCCCCCTGGAAAAGTGGCTATAGGAAGGACGACTATATAGTAGATTGTCCTGACCTCATAGAGCCACCCCCCCCTCCCCCTGGAAAAGTGGTTATAAGAAGGACGACTATATAGTAGATTGTCCTGACCTCATAGAGCCACTCCCCCCCCCCCCCCTAGTCCTTTTCCCCCCATCGAGAAATTGACTGTTAGTGATTTTTGTATGTCTATTGGTATTTTGCGGAACGGAACGTATTGGAACAGAGACATTTCACGGAATTAATCGCAGACATGCATCAGTTTTTCAACGAAGGTATTTCACGGAATTAATCGCATTAGACATGCATCAGTTTTTCAACGAAGGTAATAAACGTGATTAATTTCAAAAAGTCAATATGCAAATTTAGCAACCATATTTTTATAATAATCAATAATTACTAATTTAAGAAACGAGGAGGGCATGATTTCTTCCCATCGCAGATATTTATCTAGGTACACATACGCATGCAAGCTTACAGGAAGATGTACGAACGGGTGCTTTGTCCAGTCATGCTTGATTTAGCAGGCAGTTTATTGCATTGAAAATAATATTAAATCGGACGTGTGTCACGATGGGAGTCG
The DNA here is from genome assembly GCA_963989385.1 of Ctena decussata. Classification (NCBI taxonomy): domain Eukaryota; kingdom Metazoa; phylum Mollusca; class Bivalvia; order Lucinida; family Lucinidae; genus Ctena; species Ctena decussata. The sequence goes on from OZ022509.1 coordinate 54,609,068, forward strand.
ACCCCACGACTCCTACATGAAAGGCGAATACTAGTCTAGGCACTCCGCTACGCGCACGCACAGATGAACGTTTTGTACAAACACATAATTATTCAAATATGCACACAACCACGTACACTCATAGCCGTTTTGGCTAACATGGAAAAGCAAAATGCCTGCCTGTTTTCCCCAAAACAAAATAAGACAGACTGATGGACACATGCATGCGGTTCTAGCATCTGTTATCCATCGGTATTTTACGGACAGGTATTCGTATTTCTGTTTCACCTCTCTATTATGATCGGAGAGGGAGCAAATTCCACAATGTAGCTTGTTTTTCTGCAATCATATTACCAGGGGGAAACTCCACTATGGATGGGAAAAACGGTTATGCAAAAACACGTATAATAGATTTTCCCGGGGGAAAATTGGCTATATTGTCATATTTCCGTGGGGGGAGTGGGATTCTACTTTTTAGCCATTATTCCGGTGGGAAATTCTACTATGGAAAAATCATAGTCATTTTTCCGGGGGGGGGGGGGACTACCAGGGGGAAAAGCTACTCTGACAGGACCCACCTGATTTAACTGTTAGAAACTGCCAATTTTAGATAAAATGCGCTAATTCTATGTGGCTGTCGAGATTTTCGCGATCTTCATACTAAGAAATCAACAAAATATCCGCTGTAAGCTGTAGATCTAGCAACAATCATTAGTTTTGAAAAAAAAAAAAAAAAAAAAAACATGGAAATTTCATTTTTAGCGAACGACTTTGCGAAAAAGAAGGGGTTATTCAATACCCTTCTTGTGCATGCGCGTGCAACTTTATATAAACATTCACCTGTTGCACTTATCTCAGGTTCGAAGTAACCGCGAGAGCTAGAGTTTTCAAATTTGCTCCATAGATACGTCTGTAGAAAATCTACTGAAAGTGGCGATGCATTTCGGGCCATGACCTATATTTCGCGATAAATTGAACATAGAAAAAATATTCACCTGTTGCGTTTAGCTCAGTTTCAAAGTAACCCCGAGGGTCAGAGTCTTCAAATAATTTGCTCCATTGATACGTCTGGGTAAGATCTACTTAAAGCAACGATGCATATAGGCCATGACCGATAACTCACGGTTGATTGAAAATAGAAAAAAAGTATTTACCTATTTCGTACAGCTCAATATCTGAGTAACCGCAAGAGCATGAATCTTCAAACTTGCTCCATACATACGTCTGAGGAAGATCTACTGAAAGCAGCGATGCATATCGGACCATGGCCTATATCTCACGGTTGATTGAACACAGAAAAAAAACATTCACCTGTTGCGTTTATCTCAGTTTCTAAGTAACCACGAGGATCAGAGTCTTCAAATTTGCTCCATAGATACGTCTGGTTAAGGTCTGCTGAAAGCAAAAATTCCTATCGGGCCATGTCCAGTATTTCACAGTTGATTGAAAAAATCACCTATTTCGTTCAGCTAATTTTCTGAGTTATCGCAAGGGCATGAATCTTTAAACTTGCTCCGTAGGCATGTCTGGGGAAGAGCTTCTGAAAGCAGCGATGCATACCTGGCCATGGGCTAAATTTCACGGTAAATTCAACATAGAAAAATATTCACCTAAGGCGTTTAGCTCAGTTTCTAAATAACCGCAAGGGCGGAGTCTTCAAACTTGCTCCATAGGTACATCTGGAAAAGTTCTACTGAAATCAGCGATGCATACTGGGCCCTTGACCTATATTTTACGGTTGATTGAAAAAAATCACCTGCTGCGTTTAGCTCAGTTTCCGAGTAACCGCAAGTGCTAGAATATTCAAACCTGCTCCATAGACACGTCTGGGGAAATCTATTGTAAGCAGCGATCGATGCCTATCAGGCCATTACCTATATTTTACTGTTAACTGAACATAGAAAGGAACTATTCAACTGATGCGTTTAGCTCAATTTCTTATTAACCGCAAGGGCAAGAGTCTTCGAACTTGCTCCATAGATATGTCTAGCTGTGATCTACTGAAATCAGCGAAGAATTTTGTGCCATAAACTATTTTTCACAGTTGATTGAACATAGCAAAAATATTCACCTGTTGCGTTTAGCTTCGTTTCTTATGGACCGCAAGGGCTAGAACTTGCTCCAAAATTACGTCTGCGGAAGATCTACTGAAAGCAGTGATGCATATCTGGGAGTGAGCTGTATTTTGTGGTCCAGTGAAAGTTTCTTATATCTTGAAAACTTTTTGATGTATGAACATGATTGCGTGGGATAATGACTCAGGAAGACCCAAAGTTTAACCTCAAACTTACAGTAGGTCACAGTGCCCTATATTTCATGATCCAGTGATTTTGCCTGATATCTTGATGATTTTTTGATGTACGAACATAAATGCTTGGGTTAATGGAGTAAGTTGGTCACAGTGGCCTATATTTTATGGTCCAGTGATTTTGTCCTACATCTTGAAGACTACTTGATGTACGAACATGATTGCTTGGGGTAATACTCAGTTTGACCCAAAGTTTGACCTTAAACCAACAGTAGGACACAGTGACCAATATCTCATGATCCAGTGATTTTGCCTTATGCCTTGAAAGCTATTATTCGATGTACGAATATAATTGCTTTGATAAATGACTCAGTATGACCCGATGCATGACTTCAAACTAATAGCAGGTCATAGTGACCTGTATTTCATGATCCAGTGATTTTGCCTTATATCTTGAAGACAATTTGATGTATGAACATGATTGCTTGAGATAATGACTCTGTATGACCCAAAGTTTGACCTCAAACTAACAGTTTGACCTATATTTCATGGTCTAGTGTTTTAGCCACATATCTTGAAAAAGCAAGGAAAATTCTTTGCGTTAAATCTAGAAAAAGTAAGGAAAATTCTCAGGAACTACCCAAAGTAATCCCAGCTCCCACCAAAGACAGCAGGTTGGACAAAGATAACACAAAATTAGTCACCACCGAAGACATCACCAGCGGCAGCCATGTGAGCAGCCAAGTCCCATGTAGGTGGTCACCAACAATATATCAAGAACAAAAATAGCATCAAACAACACATAAAATAATCAAGAAGAACCAAAGCAGAAGCGCCGCCTTGGGACAGCCAGTAATGAAATTACTTGGGGGCTTAACCAGTTTGTGGTCGCACAACCCTTGCCCTTCGTTTTGCCTTGGTTCATCAGCCACTTAGTTGTTCATCCCAACCAAAACAATTACCACCCACACAACATACCAACGAAAGCATCAGTTTTGACAATAAAAATAATTTATACTCCTTTTTTTTACCTATTTTCTATTTTTTAGACTAGACTTACCATTATACACACTATATCATTAACAGGCAAAGCAACAAACAACACACAAAACTACCAAGAAGAACCAAAACAGAACGACCAGCAATGAAATTACTTGGGGCCTTAACAGGTTTGCGGTCGAGCCCTTGCTACTGCTTTGGTTCATCAGATACTTAAATTTTCGATTTGCTTGGAAGGTTCCTAGCTCATAAGAGTAATATCTTAGGAACTTAGAAACTAAAATAAATACTAACATAAAACAAACATGAGGTCTCACAGAAATATCAACACTGAAATATCGGAGCAGAAGAAACCTACCAGTTAAACCACGGTGGGCCCGACCCAAGGCGTCCTGGAACGAATGTCAGGCGCCGTCAGGCGCCTGAGGACTATTTAATGTAGTAAGATGAACTCGAGATACTGACTCAGTAGGAGCCGAAGTTTGACTTCAAACTAACAGAATGTCACAGTGACCTATATTTCAGGGTACAGTGGTTTTGCCTTACATCTTGAAGACTATTTGATTTACAAACATGATTCTTCTGACAATGACTGAGTATGACGCAAAGTTTGACCTCAAACAAACAGTGGGTCACAGCGAACTATATTTCATTGGTCCAGTGGTTTTGCCGTATTTCTTGAAGACTTTTAGATGTACGAATACGATTGCTTGCGATAATGACTCAGTATGACGGGAAGTTTGACCCCAAACTAACAGTAGGTCACTGTAACCTATATTTAATGGTTCATTGATTTTGCCTCATATTTTTTACACTATTTCAATGATTAACCTTATACTTCGGTTAATGATATGGGCCAACACTGTGACTGACCTCATACTCATCTTGATCAGTGTGACCTCTGTTTCACGGTCCAGTAATTTCCCTCATATTTCTATCATTGTTAAATGAATTTGCATCTTACTTGGTTAAATGGTTGGTCTATTGTTTTGGGTTTAACGGCCCTTTGAGACAATATTTCAGTCTATATCGGGCCCTCTCCCATACAGAGGGAGAAAGAAGAGGGAAATGATAGACGAGAGAAAAAATGGTCAAACAACCCCCATCCGCACCTACTGCAAGCACAGTAGGCCCTTGCCCTACTATTATTCAAATTAGTAGGACGCCCCGGCACTGGAAGTTATACCCAGCCCCATCGCACCACCCAACCACCCCACTTGGTTTGAGCTGACACTATGAATGATATCATCTTAGTTGACGGTCAGCTTGACCTATATTTCATGGTCCAGTAATTATAAGTCTTCAGAACCATTTCTGATGCAAGTTTGCTCCAAATTACAGCAGAAGCTAGATAGGTTGTTAGCCGTCCCAAGAGTCCTGGAAAGGATGTCAGGCGCCTGAAGTCTATTTGATGTACGAACATGATTGCTTGGGATAATGACGCAGTATGACCCAAAGTTTGCCATCAAACTAACAGTAAGTCACAGTGACCTACATTTCATGGTCCAATGACTTTGCCATAATTCTTGAAGACTATTTGATGTCCGAACATGATTGCCTGGGATAATGTTGTTGTTGTTGTTGAGTTATTGTTTAACGTCCACGGTAAACAGCTATGGTCATGTCGGGACGGTCAGTTAACCTTAGACCTCCTAAGCGGTTAACCAGTACTAAGTGCATTGACTTTCACCAGTAACTGACAACTGCCCGTCTTGAATCAGCGGAAGAGGGGAGGAACGTAAGTGGCTTATAAGTCAGACGCGCTACCGACTGTGCTTCGCATCCCAGCTGCTTGGGATAATGGCTAAGTATGACTCGATGTTTGACCTCAAACTAGCAGTAAGTCACATATACATATATTTCATGGCCCAGTGATGTTGCCTGATATATTGAAGACTATTTAATGTACGAACATGATTGCTTGGGATAATGACTCAGTATGACCATTGACCTCAAACAGTAGGTCACATTGACCTATATTTCATGGTCCAGTGATTTTGCCTTATATATCTTGAAAACTTTTTGATGTATGAACAGGATTGCGGCTGATAATGACTCAGTATGACCCAAAGTTTGACCTCAAACAAATAGTAGGTCGCAGTGACCTATATTTCATGGTTCAGTTGTTTTTGCCTTGGTTCTTGAAGACTATTAGATGTACGAACATGATTACTTGCGATAATGACTCAGTATGAGCGGATGTTTGACCTCAAACTAACAGCATATAATATAGGTGACCTATATTTCATGGTTCGGTGATTTTGCCTCATATTTCTTACACTTTTTCATGGATTAACCTTATATTTTGGTAAATGGCTTAGGCTAACACTGTGAGTGACCTCATACTGATTGTAGGTCAGTATGACCTCTATTTGATGGTAGGTGATTTTGTCTCATATTTCTATTGCTGTTTTAAGGATTTGCATCCTACTTGGTTAAAAGGTATGGGCTGACACTATGAATGGTATGGTATCATCTTCGTTGAAGATCAGCGTGACCTATGTTTCATGGGCCAGTGATTTAATCTCATATTTCTAACATTATTTCATGGATTTGAATTATACTTGGGTTCACGGTTTGGTGTCACTGTGAGTGATCTCATGCTTATTGTATGTATGTCAGTGTGACCTATATTTCATGGTCCAGTGGTTTTACATCATATTTCTAACACTTTAAAATGGATTTGCATTTTACTTGGGTTATGGATGCGGGCTTACACTGTGAGTGACCTCATACTAATTGTTGGTCAGTGTGACTTACATTTCATGGTACAGTGATTCAAGCCAATATCTCTAAATCTATTTCATTGACTTCTGTTATACTTGGTGTAATGATACATTCACATACAGTGAATGACCTCATGTTACCCTTGGTAAAAAGGTAAAGGTTTCCCATAGCCTAATAGCCGTAGGGGCAGAGGGGGTTAGAGACCCACTGTATCTTGGGCACAGCTGACGAAAGGCGGAGCCCATCCCTCTCCTTTCGCTGCCTTATCCTTCCCTGATTCGAAAAAGGTACCCATTTACTGCTGGGTTGACAGAGAGAGTTTTCCAGTCATCGTATGGCGACAGTGAGCCGCGAACTCACGACCTTACGATGACTTTCTGCACAATAGCCGAGCCACTCTAACCACTCGACTACGGCGCCTCTCTGACCCTTGGTACCTATATTTCACTGTTCATTGATATTGTCATTTCTCTGGCAATATTTAGAGATTTGAATTATTTTTAGAATAACTGTTTATTCTGACACTGCAGTTGATCTCATTTCACTTGGCTGGTATTTTCCAAAGTAAACATGTGCTTGTTTAAGTCAAGCTCCCGCAAAGCCGCGCTTTATTGTCTTCTGACAATTCTTGTTTTTAAATTAGGATAAGCATATGCTTTATTTGTAATTTCTTTTTCTTGTATCTGTTTTAGACTAGATATATAATGTGAATTTTATTTTAAGTTTCAGTCCAGACATGGTACGCTATTTATTTTATTAGTCAGGTCGTTGCTTCATTTATTCTCCTGTCGCTGTATTATCTTAATTTTATCTTTGTGCTGTTATCTCAAATAGATCATTAATTTAGCCTTACTTACCTACCATTATGTTTAGTGCAATATCAAGTCTCTTTTTACTAACCATTATAATTTATTCATTTATGCTCGCATATGTTACAGTTTGCTTTCTTTCTGTTTTACAGCTACTTTTATATATATTATTTTTATACAGTTGCTTGTCGGAAAATACGAGGAGTGATCATTAAATGATGGAAACTAGCATTTATCTCATAAGCTATTTGTCAGAACAGTATTGCAGTTATATAATACCTAAGAAGCAAGCATATTACATATAATTAAGTCCTAACGTACTGTTTAAGACTATCGTTGCCATGGCAACGATGCCCCAAACTTATAAGGGATTAGTCTATAAATTTTTGCTTATTTCCATGTATATTTGCTGCTGATTAGTAACAAAGAATGGATAAAAGTTTGTGATAGTGTGATTGCTTCATGCAAGGCTCAGATACTAAAAGAAATATATACTTATTCATGGCTTGCTCCCAAACCCGGCAGAAATACAGACCGTAAAAGACATTTGATCGAGCAAAATTTGACTTTTTCTCTGATTTTAAGCCGGAGGCACCAAAATTGTGACGTCATTGCAATTTAACAAACAGAGTTTTGGGAAAATCGTACAGCAGAAAGAATCAAAATCATCCGGTACTTGATAACGGATCAATTAACTTTAGCATAATACCTGAAATAACGGAATAAAATGTCAAACCTCCTAGAAATGAATTATTTTAACCCCTGCTTCAGCTTTAATTCATGCCAGATTTTAGAACGTTTCCATAAAGAATCATTATATGTGTGTTTCTTAAGCCAAAACCTAACTTAAACGGAAGGTGTTCCAAAATGTTCAATTTCTCTTTACATATGGCACAAAATAAGCATAATACAAGCACCTTCTTACCAAAATGACGTCGAAAAAATTCACACGCGGTACCCAGCATGAACGTGACGTCATATGTTGCTATGGTAACACGTTAAAATTTCAATTTCAAACATGAAATCGAAAGCTCAAAAGACGCTCTTTGGTGATACATGAAGGATACTTATTTCTGTATATTATCTAATCTACAAAGGTGTTTCCATTATTTAGTGATCACCCCACGTAGCTCAAGTAGCTAATTAATGTTTTTGACCCATCTGGCAGCTCTCCTTAAAACCATCTGAATTTGTGTACCCTCGAAATGTTTTGATTTGTATATGGATTCCAGATAGTGCAGGCGTAATCCGCCTGAGGGCGGACCAGTTCTTTTACAGTCTGTTTCGAGTTTAAATGTTTCTTTTACAATTCCTAAAGTTCTGTTTGAATTCTAGGTAGTACTACTGACACTGGCATTTCAATTCAAGTCTTTTGATACGGTCACACCAAGGTACTTAGCCGAGTCTACTCTTTCAAGCACCTGGCCCCCCAAAGTACCACGCACCAGAACATAAGTCTGAGTAGAGATATAGAGTTTTATCCAAGTAAATGCTAGATAATCCATGTAACACGGTCAAGATCATCCCTCCCACCTTTATACACCCTGGTCAAACATTTGGTGGTATCCTCTGCTAAGTACCTGGGTACCGACATCACAAATGATTTGTCGTGGAAACCACATATCACCAGGGTTAAAAACAGTGCGGACAAATCCATTGGTTTCCTCAGGAAGAACCTTAAGGCCAAAACCCCTGAACTTAGAGAGAAAGCTTATAAAGCTATCATTGCCCCCCCCCACCCCCACCCCCCACACAACTGGAGTATGCTGCTCCAGTCTGGGACCCCTATATCCAGGAAGACATGAACAGAATTCATGGTTCAGAGACGAGCGGCTCGATGAGTTCTGGGTGACTTTTCATCCTACTCAAGTGTCTCAGTCATGCTGAAGAGACGCGGCTTGCACACCCTCGAAAAGCTGACTCTCGACTGGTCCTTTTCTATAAGGTAGTCCATGGTCAAGTGGAATCAGGACAACTCGCCCCAAAGACAACTCGCCCCAAGACAACTCGCCCCACAAAAATCTCGCCCCAAGACAACTCGCCCCACTTTCAGAAGACAACTCGCCCAACATTCTCAGACTCTCACCTTACTTGAATATCTACGTTCTTGTCCCAGATCCAGAACAGATGTCGCCCCAATTCTGTATACTTCGTCCTGAAATTAAACTTGGACTCTGGGAAGTCGACCTGTCACTTGAGCCTATGAATAGGCTTATTTCTATACAGAGAGCTATGCTGAGTAGTTCAAGTTGTTCCGTCATAGGGAACAGTAGATGTCTCCAGCCGTTCTACAGAGCTTATGTTAGCTGTTAATAAAAATAAGCGACTATAAATAAAGATTATTATATTCATTGTTTGAAAATGACTTGATCGTTTTTATGTTGATAATTACATTGTTATTTGAAGCGTAATTGTTATCAAACTGTGGCTGTGAGGCATGCTACAAATATTCATTAATGCTTATTAGTATTTGTTGTCCCTTTAAGCGCCTAACGGGACAGGGTTTTAACATATTTACGAGGTAGGGCAAGTTGTCTTTCAGGCGAGTTGTCTCAGAATGTGGGGCGAGTTGTCACCTGAAGGTGGGGCGAGTTGTCTTGGGGCGAGATATTTTGTGGGGCGAGTTGTCTTGGGGCGAGTTGTCTTTGGGACGAGTTGTCCGTAATTCGGTCAAGTCGCAGTCCCTCTGCTAACGTACGTCATCCCTCTGGCCCGCATATCTCGGACATTCCACCCCTTTGGCTTGAAATCAGGCAAATTTACACCCAGACAGACTTTCTTTTCCCTTAGCAGTTGTTCAGTGGAATAGCCTTCCAGCCCCTATTGCCACCTTAACAGATCTTAACAGCTTTAAACGAGCTGTCAGTCAGGTGTGTCACGTGAAGCCATAATTAATGACCACTCACATTTCCTCTTCTTCTGTATAATACACTAGCACATGATGCACTTGTACTCAGTTGATGTCTGTTTGCTTTGTTTCTTTATTCTTTACTTTAATCGCATTTTGCGGGGACCTGGCACATTTTTAGGTGGAGTGGGGGATATAGTAATGTTAATGATTATTAATAATAATGGCTCCTTGAAACATAAATCTTATTTCAGGGTGTAAAACCCCTGGTGGGTGAGCTGGTCATCGTGTTGATGCGCCCGGCTCAGGAGGTCTGGGGTTTTATCCAAACTTGAGGGTTAACTCCCTTGGATTTGAAAAAATGGCCTCCAGTGTAGTGAGGGTCTAATTATTTTAGGAAATCTTGAAACACCTGCTATTCTGCACAATTTGATAGATGATTCTGTTGTGCATTTGGTAAAATATATTCACATTAACCTTATTATAGCAAAAGAATAAGTATTAGTACCATTAAGATTAATATTTTGGGATAAATTGCATCGTTTTAATTTTTTTTCCGCGAACTGATTAAGGGGAGGTAATCTGCTCTTCAGTAAAATGATGCGAGGTTCCGTACCACCATTAAATCCTTCCATTGACTTACATGCAAACTTATTAAGATTTGAATACTTACCGAATGATGCCCATCCCAAATCTGCTGACGCCTCCTGTCTCAATGTTTAGGACAATCAGATTCAAACAGATCCTGCATACTTTCACCTTACCTTCGCCACCATCTTTTCCCGTGACATGTCCCAATTGTTGACTGGGGCATCCCAATGCACTTTCAAGCAATCGGAACACCGCTCGGCCAATCCCGTAAATCAACCTCGGATGTATGACGTGGGACTACTTACGTCACACGACTGTTGTTAGGAACAACGATATAAACAAAGATGGCCGCACTGTCGCACCGAGTAAATAATAAAATGAGAAGAAGCAAATGTATTTTCTGTCTCGTCATTAATAATTGACTGTTTTGTTTTAACAACTGCAAAGCATTAAATGAATGTCCGTGCAACAGCTGTAAAAGGTCGTAGGTCGAGAATTAATTCATTCGTAGACCTAGAGATCTACGGCTTCGGCGTATACGTTTGGCCGAACAACAAAATGTTGGATTTTGCTGCATATTGCTCCGCCTTACATACGCCCGAGGTCTGATTCATGGAATTGGCCGAGGAGTTCTGAATGCACTTTCAAGGTGACCAATCTTGGGAATCCCCCTAGGTTGTTGCCTCTTTCTGAAACAAAAAATAGGTCCATTTTCATTCTATTCAAACATCACTAATCATTATTCTTGAGTTCCAGTCCCACCTGAAACAAACAAAACAATAATGTCTTTTATAATTCTCACATGAGATACCTTCAAATCAGGATCTTGTTGTTTTCTTAGGAACTACTTTACACCGTACCAAAACAATGTGACGTCAGTGGTAGTGTGCCACCACGATTTATACGATACATAGCACAAAAAGGCTATTTCAATGACCAAAGAAGATGACATTTCCTGTCTAGGAAATTGACAAAACGACAAGTGATTTGTTGATGGGCATATGCCTCAGGTTGGCCTCCGCAGCAGCGTATGTTTGCATTTTCAGCTAGAACTACGATGGACATCAGTGAAAATATGCTTTTATGTTTGCAACATATGCGAGGAGCAAAGACTCATGTCTGTCTGCGCATCTGCGCAATTTCTGTTTGGGTCAACAGTCTGAGTATCCAGTGAACAAGTAATGTGCTATAAGTGAGCTCAGAGTTCCGAGTTTCCGGTTGGACTGGAGGAGAAAGGTCAAAGGTCACGGTTGGAAAAATACCATAGGTTATCATTACGGTTACCTGTTCAGTCATGGGGGTGAGTTTAGTAGACTCAACGACGGTTGTAATTAAATTGTTCAATTCCTTTAAACGGGTGTCCTGGCATCATCTTCTGATATTAATTTAACGTTATCCTTGACGGATAACAAAATGAACAAATATTATTTATTTGACAGAATATTGTACATGTCAAATATGGCGACCCCTAACCAGAATTAGTTATTATTAGCGTGCGCTCAATGTGATTTTTAATTGGGTTAAAAGGGTCACATGCACATGTTATTTAAAATTATCCAATCATCCATCCTCGTACATACTATTTATTCTAAAATATATTTTGATTGATCACCGAAAATTTACCAAAGCGAAAGTAGGACGAGTGGAAATGGTTACTTACTTGCCCTGCCAGACGAGTAAGTTGCCTCCATGAAAGTGGTTTTAAGCAATATAGTTGTAATAAGTTACGACAAATATTTATTACTGTAAACAATTAAAAACCTCGTCCTGTGAGTCAGGAGGGGTAAGGACCCTTCAGAGCTTTGGCTTCTTATAGCTGTTCTAGATACAAATAACAATGACACAATTTCATATGAAGAAATGTAATGTTAATGTTTCATGATTACCAGAATATCAATTTGATTGCAGATCTGTGTTATGCAATCAAACTGATATTCTGGTATTCAACAAACATTAACCTTACAGTTCAGACAGCTGCATTATAAACTTTTTTCCAGAGTTTCATATTTTGACGGTTTAAACTGTGATCTTTGTATGATCAACATAGTCATTTATTGAATTCCACAGTGGCCAGTTACAGTGATTTTTTTCACTAGTTTGGGAATGGTGCCGGTACCCACAGAATTGGGAAAAATCTCTTCGTATTCTCTTTAAATTTGGAATTTCAGAAACACCTTTATTGGCTAAAGTGTTGGGATAGGGGACATGAAACTGAATATATAATATTTAAATTCAATATTTTTATATCTATCTGTTCTCTAAGCAAGCAAGTAAATTTATGCTTGTGGAATGGTCCCTAGAAATTTTTTTCCTGCAGTTGGGAATTTTTTCAACTTGCAGTTGGGAAAAAAAGATACTATTTTGAATTGGGACTGGTGCCTTTTATGGGCACTACTTTTATAGAGAAAAAAATCACTGAGTTAAAATTAATACACCGCATTTTACAGTAGCTCTCAAACTATTGTTATTTTTTGTTTTTGTTATCATTAAAGTTTAAGAAATTACAGCTACTGATTATCTTTTTAACCACCCAGTGCACAGCTTATAAATAATTAGGAGTTTTAATTCCAGAGGGCGACCAGTCATTTTTCCCAGTTTCAGACTTCGACGTATAAAAAATTCCCAATAAAAAAGGACCCCAGGGATCTCCCCAGACCATGAAGGCATGTGCTTGCAACATGCCTTCCTCTTCAAATTACCTTTGCAACATGCCTTAATTTGCAATGAAAATTTATTAAAGCGCTATCATTTTCATTTCTTAGCCAGTAAAACTATTTTAAATGCATTAAGGATCATTAATAGATTATTTGTAATGTAAATTTTTAGGCTAATTTTGACAAAACATTGCTATATTAAGGATTTTAACAATTGATCAACAAGTCAAAATATGTTTTTGTGCTAAAAGTGACATGCCATCTGAATTTTTTGGAGAGAACAATGGACCCGTTTCAAAGCTGGCAGAAAAATCCCTGGAAACAGTTATGTCAATAAAACTCAATAACCTGGATCTCTGTCTGTAATACAAAGTTTTTATTGAAAAATCTGGGACCACTTTGGAGGGTAAAAAAGCCTTCATCTTCTAGCTAAATAAACACTGTTAAAAGAAAATTCAAAGATCAAGGATTTTCCTAATTTCTGAACACGGGATCAGGGGTCTTTGAATTCAAAAAAACAGCTCACTAACCATCAAAATTGAGAAAGTTTAACTAGATAATAGAAACAAGATCTCTTTTAACTTCAGTAAAATCATAGAAAGATAAGCTTTATCATGTTAAACTATTTTGCTTTACTAGAATTAGACATGAGATTCTAATGCAAGCACAAATATAACGCAACGTCTGATTGTCTAACGTCAAAAACTTGCGACAATATATTCTGTGATATACTGTCACAAACCTGACGTTATTATAAAACGTCGCTTCTTATTGGCTGACGTTTGGTGTTACGCTGCTGAAAGTGCTTGCAATGGGTGCAAAGAAGTACACTTTGAAAGGTGAAAATGTCAAAAAGTGTGTTAGAATGGGGATACCTATATTAGGAAGGTAAACCGTCGGTTTTATGGTCGCAAATTCCGTTTTACGGCTTCGCTAGCGCGTTGCCGTAAAACGAAATTTCCGACCATAAAACCGACGATTTACCTCCCCAAATGACAATTTTGAATACAGTCATCCCCTAAATGATATTGCTACAAAATTAATGTGAATGTGTTAAGAGCTGTATCATTGCTAGTTCTGGTCCGATAGCCATGAAATTTTCACCAAAATGTAGAACTCACTGAAAAATTAGGAAAGATTCTCTTTTTGGGGGGAAATTCAACTCAAAATTGGAAAAAAATAGGTGCCAATATTCGGCCCAAATTTGGCCAAGGAAAATCCTAGCATATATTTTATGTTTAATCTGCATGTATGTAATAATATATTCTGGTTGTAATTGGAGGTCACAACATGTGTTTTTATGCAGGAATAGCTAATTACCCTAAAAATTAGACTGATATGATAATCAAACCCCAAAGTTATCTGTAACAACTGGCACATCTATGGTTATTTCTTTTGCAGATTGCACATCAAACAAGTTTGTTACCGAGTAAAATAGTATTTTGAAGTCAGGAACCAGTTGGAAATTACAACAAGATGCAGGCTGCGGACATGGATGTTATCAAAGAGATTCCAGGATATAAAATTATCATGAAAGCTGTGCTCAAGACACAGATACAACAGCTGGTAAGTATGCAGATGGGTTTGTGCAGTGCACAAGATAGGCTAAAAGTTTTTTGTTGGGTGGAGGGGTTTGGGAGGGTGGTTGGGTGGGGGGTGAGCAAGCTTTCTCCTTACTGTTGGGCTGCAGATAAGCAGATAAGTTAAGTGTATAGCTTCACATTGCAAAACCATATGAGCTGCGACACAACAACACCAACAAAGTGGCATATGTGCCCAGCAAAGACTCGGATTAGCTTGGGCAGTCGCCAAGTCTGATCAGAATCTTCATTGTATGCTTAAGGCTAGCTAAGGATCTAAGCTAGCTCCATGCGAAGAGTGAAAGACTCTGATCAGACAGTGTGGATGCCCAGGCTGATCTGAGCCTTTGCTGGGTGCACATGCCACTATGTTGGCTTTATTGTTTCGCGGCTCATATGAGCTGCGACACGACAAAACCAACAATGTGGTTGAGCGTCCAGCGCAGACTCAAATCAGCCTGGGCATCCGCCCAGTCTGATCAGAGTCTTCGCTGTCGGCATCGGGTTAGCTTAGACCCTTAGCTACCTTTTGAGCACTTAACCAAGAGTCTGGTCAAACTGGATGGATGCCCAGGCTGATCCGAGTCTGTGCTTGGCGCACAACCACATTGTTGGTTTTCTGGTGTCGCGGCTCATATATGTTTGCTTCTGTGACCCATGGAACTTGCTTCAGTAATTATATCTGGCCACAGGACATGAATCAATGTCTAAAAATTACTTGATTTACTCAAGAGGGGCCACAACTTACATTTTTATGAGAGAAGGAGGTACTCCAATGAAGCTTGAATTTTTGGGACAAAAATTTAGCCTTTAGTTTCATTTATCGATTTAACATGATCTGGCATTTTCCAAGCAGAGCTCTAGGTAAGAGGGAGTATTTTATGATAATAAAGGATAATTTTTCTTATTTCTAATTGAAACCATATGTTGTGACCCCTTATTTGAACAGTCTCATCGAGACGGTTCAGATGAGGGGTCACAACATATGGTTTAACACAGAATTAACAAAAATTATCCCTCATTATTACCAAGTACATGTACTTCTGCTCATCTAGAGCTCTGTGCAGCATTTTAGAATGATTGATCAGCAAAGTTTGATCACATACTTTGTTCATAGAACGGAAAGAAAAATTTTATCACCAAAAATTAAGCTTAACTTGACGCTGAGCATTGAAGGTGGAGTAAACTATTTTGTTACAGGTTGAACAGCTAGCAGACACAACTGGAGAAGAGTCCATTTTGCTCACAGCCTCTGTGTCTGATGGAACCTTGAGTCATCTTGGATCAGAGTTTGGGAAAGTGTTTCTACATGATCACGATGAAATTAAATCACAGTTCCTTGGGTTCGTTCTGAAAAGTAAGTTCTTGAAGTCTCTTTTATCATATCTTTCCCCATAAGGCATTCAGAAAAAATTTCTTTGGAAGGAAGGAATATATGTTAAAAAGAAAACAGGGTACTCAGTTTAATTATCTGAGCTGCATCACAACAAAACCAACAAAGTGGCATGTGTATCCAGCCAAAACTCAGATCAGCCATGGCATCCGCCCAGTCTGAGCAGAGTCTTTGCTATCTGCATGGAGCTAGCTTTGACCCTTAGAAACCCTTTAAGTGCACAGGGAAGAGTCTGATCAGACAGGTTACTGTCGAAAATATGTGCACTTAGTACTGGTTAAACGCTTATGAGGTCTGAGCCTGCCCAGGAATAGTGTGGTTAGGTTAACTGACCGTCCTGACATGACCATAGCTGTTTACTGTGCACGTAAAGCAACAAATAAATAATAATAAAAAACTGATCAGACAGGGTGGCTGTCAAGGCTGATCTAAGTCTTCCAGGGTTCGCACAGACCTTGAAAAGTCCTTGAATTTGACTCTGGTCCTGGAAAACTCCTGGAATTTGAAAATAGTGCCATTTGTCCTGGAATTGTCCTGGAATTTTGTAAAATTGCCCTTGAAAATGTGAAATTGTCCTTGAAAATAATAAAATACATTGATTCTTTTTTATTCTTTTGGATTTATGTGATGCGCAAAAGAAAACCGAGTGAAAATCGCTAGATACGTCGAAGAGCGAGGTGCGACCATATTCAGATTCATTTTTACCGGTAGTCCCAGTATTTATCGATACCATCTTCCGGTTGTAGAAATAATGTGCGACTTGTTTCCATTTTGCCGTTTCCGGCTATAAAAGTGCAAATGTTAGGTGAGTGACTGATAGGTCGTTAAAATTGAGTCCTTGAAAAACGAAAAAAGTCCTTGAAAAGTCCTGGAAAAGTCCTGGAATTCTGTTCTCTTTTTTCTGTACGAACCCTGTCTTCGCTGGGTGGACATGCCACTTGGTTAGTTTTGCCATGTCACAGCTCATCTTGTCCATTTGTCTTGCCAGGGCAGGGCTGGAAAATTCCGTTTGTCCCCTTGCCATGAGGAGTAACTCTTGTTTTAGGACGAGTGAAATTTCTGACTGTTTCTAGTGTAAATTATTGAAATCACTATATCTTTGGTCATGTAGTGGAAATTTTAGGAATTTTCCAGCCCTGCAGGAACTGACAGAATGCCAGACATAGATACTTTTTTTGTTTTCCGGGACATAAACTTCCATTATGTATTTTGCTCTTGCTTGGTAATAGTTCACAAACAGGTAAGGCACAGCATTCCACAGAATTCTTTTTGATTAAGTCCATGAACAGTAATGTAATGTGCAAGGTTGCCTATGCCTCCTAATGCCAGTGAAACTCTGTTTTCTAATTTACAAGAATGGGCTCCACGATTCCAAATGATCACAGTCTCAAAGAGCTGTTAAAACCCCTAAGAACAAAGTAACCAACCCAAAGGATCCAGAGCTCTAGATAACAAGGGGAAACAGGGATAATTCAGTGCTAATTTTTCTTATTTCTCAGTGAAAACATATGTTGTAACCCCTCATTAGAGCCATCTCGACAAGACAGTTCTATTGAGGGGTCATAACATACTGTATGTTTTAATGGAAAAATAAGGAAAATCATCCCTAAATTATCCCTATTACACAGGGGTCAGCCTAGAGCTTTCTGACAGGGAGAAGTTTTGCGACCTTTTTAGGACTTGAGGGAGAAGTTTTGGCCCAAATTTTGGATTTCCTTATATGTTCTATACATTTTCACTTCTCCTTCAGCTCAAAACAGGGAGAAGTCAGCCAGCTTAGGGAGACTATTTCTCCCAAATCGCCCTCTAGGCTGAGCCCTGATTACCCCTGTTTAGAGCCTAAAAGGTAGTAAATCAGCCACTGCCCAAAAACCTGAAGCATCTTTTCTTTTTTGGCCTCCATACTAAGTTGGGGTCAGCTCTTGAAGGAAAGAATTTGCTCCTGTAGGAGCAATTTCAACCTTTAAGAGTAGACAACATTTCAAAGTGCTAGCTCATCCAGAGAAGTAGACAGTTCATTCTAGTTAATATAGCATTATTTTCTCAAAAAAAAAGGCAGGGGGTGTTTATTAGAGCTAGGGTATTTATTAGGATTAATACAGTAATTAAATTGATTTGACTTTCAGAACACCACAGAAAGAAGCAAACTGAGAAACAGTTTGCTGCTGGGCCTGGTAGAAGGGCCACTGCCACTGTTTTGCCAACCTTTTATGACTTAGAGCAAGACGAAGAGATGGTGTATACTGAAACTGAGTCTGAATCACAATTTCTTCCAGAGCCAATAATGCCCCCACCCAGTGAAACTGTTGTTCATCCTGTCTCTATTATTAAGGCTTCCAGTGAAATAGGACCAAAAGGGGCGGCAAGTAATGTTAGGCATGAACCCTATCCCACCAGCAGACCTAGGGGTAGGCAAAATAAAGGAGGAAAACAAACACAAAAATCTATGATTGATCAAGGTCATCTTGTAAAAGAAGAAATGGACAATGACAGTGTACAGTCAAACAGTAAAACAGTGAAAAGATCTACAAGATCTGCCTCTGGTTCCATAACACAAACTGTTGACAAAGACTTTGTTAGTGGTGAACAGTTTGAAACTGAAGATGATGAGACAACAGGTGCTGATGGAGTAGAGTCTGGTTTAACAAGTGAAGCTGGAATGTCAACTGACACAATGGGATCTTACACAGGCTTGAATGTGGCTGGTGATTCTAAATTTGGTGAACTTGATGAAAATGTTATTGTGAAACTTGAAGCAGAGTCTGATATTGAACTTGTACAGGCAGGTTTGGAACCAGCAAAAACTGATAAAACTGATGAGGATGACCCTGACTGGGTACCAGGTACCCAGAAGAGAAGGAGTTCAGGCTCCAGAAGGAGGTCTGGCTCCCGGATTGTTACCAGTCCAAGAGATAAATCACTGAACCAGTCAGGTCAAGAAGAATTACTGAACCAGTCAGAGCTTGTTCAAGGGCACAGTAAGTAGATTTTTAAATCTTTGTTGTATCAATAACTTCTGACAATTTCATGGTCTAGAACAGCTTGGAGCTAGATCAGTGTGTTAATAGAAAATCTGTCAGTAACAGATTGATATGAGTTTTAGAATAATCCAAATAAAAAAAAAATTGTAGTAACCCATTGATACATGACATCCTAGGAAAGAGAACTTTGCAAACAGTAGACTCAGGTCAGATGGCAAAGAGTGAAAGTAATTTCAACACCAGCTTGATATCATTATGCTATTTATTTGATGACGAGACAGGAGTTTTCCCCTGGGATTGTTTATAGTTCAAATGACATGGCTAAAAAAAAATATGAAGAATTTTAGTTCACCTGAGCCCTTAGCCTCATAGATGAGATTATAGTATAGCCAGGCATCCTTCATCCATCTTGCACCTGTCAACATTTTTCAACATCTTCTCTTCTGTAACCACAAGGCAGCTTGAAGTCATATTTCATGCGGAGCCTCTCTAGGTCAGGAGAATGAAAGTTTTGGCTGGTGGTCATGGTCGTGGTCACATGACCAAGATGGCCACCATGCCTATATTGTACATGGTGAAAGCCTTTTAAAAATCTCTCCAGAACCGAAAGGTCAGTGGCCCTGAAACATTGTACATGTATATAGCATCATCATACCCAAGAAAGTTTGTTCAAATGATGACCCTGCATTAACCTTGACCTTATTTATGACAAGGACAACTTGGGTACATTATGCTTTAATATAGGAAAATGGTTAAACAAACTATTTAAGTGTAAGATATAATATTTGGTAAGGTTAACTGAATGAGCAGATGAAGACATTATGTTGCTAAAGGCCATTCTTTGACCTTTTTTCAAGATCATTGAGAGTCTGTTGTCTGCCAACAGTTTCAAGCATCTCCTCTGAAGCCACTGGGCCAATTGAAGCAATATTGCATATGGAGCCTCCCTTGTCTGGGGAACAAAAATTTGTTAAGATGGTCTTGGTCACATGATTGAGATGGCTGCCATGCCCATGTATGGTAAAAATTGTTTAAAAACCTTCTTCTCCAGAACAAAAAGGCCAATGACCTTGAATCTTTGTATGTAGCAAAGGAGACTTGGGGCCCTTCAGAGTTTGTTTAGGTAAAGTGCATTCACCTTCACCTTTACCTAGTTTGAGGCAAGGTCAACATTGGTTCTTAAGGTTTTATATGGGAAAATGCTTAAACAATGGATTTCACAAAAACTGTTTAAGCCTAGATATAATTGATAGTTCCGAAAACTACGCCTACTTTGAACAGGTAAACATCCCTCCATTAACTGCAAGGTAAAAACACAGACTGGTGTAAGACATAGTACCACATTCGATTTTGTTTGTGAGGCTATGTCACATGCTAAGTTGTTGTTGCATTGGTCAGATACAGTACAGCCGTCGACATCTTACTATCAATCGCTACGCGTCGTGACGTGTAGTGGAGCGTGAAAAAGATTAAATCCCACGCTGTTCCCTCGATATTCCCGCGCTATTTCCACGCCTCGCCGCGCCACTCCACGCCCGCTTCGCTCCGCGCCGCGCAGCGTGGGAGTGGCGTGGGAATATTTCGCGCCTACCTAGACGCGGCGCGATTGCTCCGCGAGGACTGGCGACCACGCCTCTAGCGATGTTTGAAATGTGTGCAGTCATACATGTAGTCAACTTTTACACAAGTCGTGTGTGTAGTTTTACCCGATGATGTAGATATATAAAAATATTAAAACAAAATACACCCGCCGCGAAAGTTCGATAGATCTCGCATCACGCCGAAATTTTCATCTTTTCAGCGCTAGTTTCTTGAGACTTTTGCAAGTGTTTTGGGAGTGTTTCGCGCGAAGGTTTCAAGCTTCATGCATGATATTTGCGGTAATACTCACGCGGGATGGGTGCGAGAAACTTCGTGCTTCTGTAGAAGATCGATGTGTTACCATTCTCCCGAAAATGATAAAAGCTCTTTTTTTCATTCAATTTAAATGATGCAAGCTTTATGAAGTTTTGGCAGTTTTTGCAATAAAAGTAACGGGGCCTAGGCACCCTTAGAAAGTGAATTTCTATAATTTCAAACACAGGTTTGGGACATCGTTTTTTTTCTACTTATCTCCACTATTATAACTTCCAAGACTAAGAACTCTCTCAAAAAATCTCTGCTTTAGGACTTTGGCACCGCCGCAGCTGCATTACTACTAAATGGTGGTTATGTTGGCGGGAATCTGCACGTGCGTTAACGCACGTGCGTTAATACGCGTGCGACTCTTAGTATTTGATTTCCGGTATTTTGCGCCGTTCAGTCGGAAAAGGTGCTTTGAACTGAGTGCAAACAGCGAAGACCCAGATCAGCCTACACTGTGTAATCTGATCAGCGCCCTCTGTATCTGCATTGTTTGTTGATCCCGAGGAGTCTGTACATATTTACATGACCGAAAACGATCGAGTTTATAAGAATGTGGGATGCGCAGGTTGAACTGAGTCTACTTTCCCTATTTAGTGGAAATGTGCATGCGCGCTTAAGCGCGTGCGGTATTGTGTACTTTCTTTCTTCCTGTCTTTCTTTTCTTTTTTCCTTTTTTTATTTTTAAGGTTTTGATAATGATGCATGAACGGGAGATGAGAAACCGGGGTTGCAAAAAGAAATGGTCGGAACGACATGAAAAACGTCCTGACAAAATCTGTCAAACGCAGAGCACCAACCAGCCTCTGCACATGCATGGTATGTGCATTCAAAGTTTGCAGGGGCGTTAAGACAGACCACTGGCATAATTGCCATGAGTCCTTATTTGACCATGCGCAGCTGCCAAGTCAATTTATGCTTCGAGTTTACGACCTAACTCGCATGTGCAGCAATATAAATCAGCCCGCGTTTCAAATGGACGTTAAAACACATCCGATCAGCGAACATACATATGAGCCGCGACACGAGAAAACCAACAATGTGGTTGTGTGCCCAGCGCAGACTCAGACCAGCCTGGGCATCCGCCTAGTCTGATCAGTCTTCGCTGCCCGTGTGGAGGTACCTGAGACCCTTGGCTATCATTTAAGATCACTGCGAAGACTCTTATCGGACTGGGCGGGTCCCCAGGCTGATCTGAGTCTGCGCTGTGCCCACAACCACTTTGTTGGTTTTCTCGTGTCGCGGCTCAATTATCATACCATGTTCATTTACAAACATTCACAATGATTATTATGTGGTTCGCAGATGTAGAACACTGTCCCGTTTTTTTCGACGTATGGGCCTAGGGTAGATTGCGCTCATGTGCAGTCTAGTTGGAGCATACACAGTTTGTCAAGAGAATATAAACCAAAAGGCTTACTTTGCAAAATCATTATTATTTAGGTGCGCAGACTGGTCTAAGGCTTTTCGGTTCGCAGATGTAATACGATGCCTTTTTCAGATAATGATTAATTCGAGGTATGGGTACAATTGCGCATGCCCAGAGTAGACTGCGCTCATGCGCAGTCTGGTTTTGGCATTCACACTTCGTCCATAGAATAACAACCAACCTACACCGCAAGTTTCATTGCAGTTCCCATGTAATAACTCCTACATGTATGTGTCTGGAGCTGAGCACTGGTCTGATAAGAGGCATCAGTACCGAGAAATCGCAGTAAGAAAAAAAGAAAAGACGACAAACACACCGTTCTTTTCCTGCAAATAAGAATTATACGTACCAAAGTGCCAATTACAAAATCTTGAAGAATTTATATTTAGCAAGACTAAAAAAGGGTTTGTGTATGTGCGCATGATAATCTGTATCTGGGCAGCTCTTTTTATACCGTGTACTATACCGTAATCATTTTAAATACTGTGACAATTTAACCAGTTACTCTATGGGTCCTAACTTGAAGAACACTTATGATTAAATGGGATGACACCTTGCCTAAGGCGCAGTGTGATCAGGATCTACGCTCTTCGCTTAGATTCTTTTACCCCAGTATTTAGAGTAATTACGTGCGAGTCAGATACTTTGTGTAGCAAAACACTTGGCGACAATAGTGTGCGTGTTCGTGCGTGTTTGTCTTAGTCCATCTCGGTGCTCTTTTAAAAACCCGTAAATTGGCAAAGGTCCGGATCAACTAAAGGCACGCCACATTTAATAGTTGATGAAAAAAAAATCATAATGATTGACGTATACATGTATATATAAATATATATATGCTGATCTGGCTTGTCCTGATTTCTACTACAGTAGGAGGCTCAGGATGTCAAAAAGGGTCCGACGATAAGTCGATTTTTGTGCTGGCCGACCATAAATACTCAAAGCAGTCAGCTGCCTGCACGGACCGACCCGAATCCTCACTTTGTACATGATGTAGAATCGTTTCCATTTGTTTATATCGTGCGCATTTACCTGTTGTGTATCTTCACTGATGATTTGAGCACGTGCAGATTTCCGCAGTCTGGAGAGTATGAAAGAGATTCCAAGTTTCTTTTCAAGGGTAAATGGGGGAGAAAGAGAGAGGGGGTTCTGAAGCTGACACTGAATGTTAAATCGTAATGTGTGAACAAGAAGACTCAAGTCAGTCTGCGGGACAGTCTGCCAAGTCAGCCGGTTCGAGATCGTCCGAGTGCCGAAAAAAAAAGCTGGTTTAATCACAACAGAGAAATAAGAGGCTAAGTGAATGCGCTTGGCATAAACACATGACGTTGAATCAACGTCGATTTAAAGCTGTGTACAAGCTGGCGTAGCTCTTGCTACCGGAATACGTCTGCGCAGTCTTATCGGACAGTCTTAATAAGACAAGCATATATCAGCTGCGCAAATGGCAGTTCAGGGTGTTAGCGAAAAGCCTTGAACTTGATACCGGCAAATGTCTGCGCAGTCTGGAAAGGGCCTGCGCGTGCGAAAGAGAGAGAGATAAACAGGTTTAAATGTCTAAAGTAGAAGTTGATACCAGAAAACGACGGTCCGGTCTGATTACGAAGATATGCAGATTGTCTGCTTAATAACCAGTTGATATTTGAACACCGTAATCTGTGTGCGCAGTCTGATCAGGAAACTGACCCCGAGTTTCCACCTACATGTACACTGCTCGGGTTTACAGAGCGCATTTTGATAAGAGTCCTGCACAACTGTGTGCACAGCCTGGCCTGAAAATATGTTATGGGACTATTTAATTCGTCTATCCAGTACCAGGTATCAAAGTATAAGTTCTGAATGGTACATGTACATGTACTGCGACGGAATAGCGTCGTGAAAAATGATACCCCCGGCCAGTGTGCATACAGTTCTCGGACGTGTTTTAAAAAAAAAGCAATTAACAAAAGGGGTTTTCCATATAGTATCCGATTAAAACAAGAGCTGTCGCCTGACAGCATAGCTCGCCTGAATTGGTGCTTGCCCATCACACAGCCGCTATGGTGGGTGGACTGCTATGCATAAAACTTCAGGCAAGGGGGGGGGGGGGGGGTAGGAAGGGGGGGGGCTATGTGGACTGCTATGCATAAAACTTCAGGCAAGCATGTCCATAATGAAAACACATTTATAAACAAAAGCTATCTCAGAAATAAGTCTTAAAAATAAAATCAAAATAAAAAGAAAATGAAATGAAATTTCAGAGTCCATGAGCTTGAGGTAAAAAAACTGACGGGTAGGGGGGAAGGGGGGGTGGGGGGGGGGGGGCTACTAGGATGTATCAAAACCCTGAACCATTATCTAACATCAGTCCAAGTATTAGTATTAACTGAGTCCATCATCGTGGCACTGTGAAATTATGTCTTCATAAATATAAAACTTTAACCAAAATCTTTAAGACAAAATTCTAAGTCGATGACCTTGACTTCAAGGTCATCCAGTGGGGTAAGTATAAGGTGTTTTGTAAAAACTCAAAAAAGAGTCTAACATCAGTTCAAGTATAAACTAAATCTCTGCAAAGCATTATGAATCAGTATGCAATTACAAAACTTTAAAAAAGACAAAAATTTCCCAAGTCCCTGACCTTGACATCAAGATCACTGAGCGGGGTTGGGGTAGTACTCTGTAGATCTAACTACAGTGCAAATATAAAAAGAATTCATCTATGGGTTCAGGAGATATGTGTCTTTAAAAAACTTTAACCAAAACATCCAATCAATAAAAAGACAATATTCTAAGTCCACGACCTTTAAATCAAGGTCACAGAGGGGGGTGGGGGTAGTACCTTCGAAAACTTTAGACCAATATCTAACTTTAGTGCAAGTATCAAAGGAATCCATCCATGGGTTAAGGAGATATTGGGCTTTATAAAACTTTAACCAAAACATCCAGTCAAAAAAAATACCAATTTTCTAAGTCCATGACCTTGACATCAAGGTCACGGAATGGGGTGGGGGTGGTACCCTGTTAAACCTTAGACCAATATCTAACTACAGTGCAAGTATCAAAAGAATCCATCCATGGGTTAAGGAGATATAGGTCTTTAAAAAACTTTAACCAAAACATCCAATCTGAACGCGGACGCGGACGCGGACGCCGACGCCGTGGTGACAACAATAGCTCTTCCTGAACTTTCGTTCAGGCGAGCTAAAAAGGTAAACATACAAAAACTGCAATATTTTGGTACCGAATAATTAACGTAAAAGACTGAATAAAAGAAACATGAATCTTTTTCTGACAACTGTACACAATACACAAACCTGTTGAATTGTGCAATGGCATTGCAGTTTGTAGCTTCTGTGTAAGGTAGTCACACAGTCGTTAATCTTTTTCGCGCCTATTAACGCGGTTTCCCGCGATCCACTACCAGTCGGGTAGAGGATCACGAGGCATCTACCGCTCCACGCCGCGCCACGCCACGCCCTCGCCGCGCCACGCCTCGCCACGCTTAACCCACGACGCGCCCTCGATTTTTCCACGCTTCTCGGCACGAATATGTCGTGGAGAGACGCAGCGAGGCGCGATTGATAGTAAGATGTCGACGGCTGTACTGTATACACTATCAGGTGACTTTGAATGGCATTCCGGGTGTGGCTCTGAACTGAGTATAATTGGAAAATATGGTTAATTAAATGAATACATGAAGACCTAAGGTCTTCAAAAGTCTTATTCTCATTCTGTGACCTTTGCTAGAGGTCACTGAGATATTAAAATTGAAATATGCACCAGGGCTTCCACTAACTTTCAAAATTTGGAAGTCCAGACTTCCATGGTGTCAGATTTGGACGTATTGAGAGAATTTTTTGGAAGTCCGAAGTTTTTAGGAATGACTTATGCATGGTTACTTTCACCTCCACCCCCGTGCCCCTCCCCCCCCCCTTACACGTCCCTCTCTCTCTCTCCCATACCATAGTGAACTTTTTGTTCTTCGAAAGGAAGCCTGAGCATTTGCGCAGTCTAATCAGAGTCATTCCTGTTTGTTTGTGAACAATACGCAAATCCTCTGAAGACTCGCCGTTGCACTGTCTGCTATTGCATAATATTCCCTTGCATTGCCGCCAAATGGGCCGCATCGGGAATACGGTGACTTACGGAACGCAGTCTAATCAGAGTCATTCCTGTTAGTTTGTGAACAATACGCAAGTCCTCTGAAGACTCGCCTTTGCACTGTCTGCTATTGCATAATATTCCCTTTCATTGCAGCCAAATGGGCCGCGTCGGAAATACGGTGACTTACGGAACGTATAATGACATGCTTCCACCGAAGAACTCGGTTGTCGCTAGGTCGATGTTCATTATCATTCATGTTAGATGCGAACAAGAAAGACCTGTCTGACTGCTTAGTTGCGCTGGCTGATACGGTTGTTAGTTACCGGTATGTGTACTGAGGTACCTGTCTCACGGTATGGCACTGCGTACGGCACGCGTATATACTAGCAGCGGCGTCTTTGATCTTTACATCAAAGAGAAAACGTGATTGACCCATAAACGTGCGGGTAATTGTATATCAACACTACCGTATATATAATCGCGTAGACCTTGATCAGAATGCGCTATTTCTGTGCACACTGTACGGCATTATTTTCGCACTGGGTTGCATGACGATATGACGATACAAGTAGGAAATCGGCGAAATGGACGTTTCAGTATTCGTATTAATCAAAACAATGTATAGTACCAGAGCGTACAACCATAACACGTCGGAAATAGCAACTAATAATATTAACACTGTATCTTCGCTTTTAATCAACACTTTTCGCGGAAGAGGTTCGTATTTCTAAAAACTCCATTGACGACAGTATGGATCAAGACAAGACCCTCGTTGTAAGGGCAAGCGTTAATATGAATGTTATGTTCTTAAAAACTTTGGATAGAGTTTGTCAATACATGCTTCAGTATTCGTATGGATACATTCACAAACTTTTGAGTCGGAATACGCCTTACACATACAGGTCAGTTACATTCTCGCGATCGTAAAAATAGATGGACACTTTTCATCCAAAAGCTCAGTCATCGTGATTTGATAAGTTGTTTTGCAGACTGCCGTAAGAGGTTGTATCTACGAGAGGGCGTTATTTTGATAATCGTTTTTGACAGGTAGGCGGTCCGACATATATGTTACCTGGTTCAGCGCTCCATACGGACAATGTCGATTAGGTGGTAGGTGGTCTTTTCGTCTGGCTGACACCTGCGTTAATCCGATTGATTATGACACGTGCTAGAATTTTAAAGACAGTGGCGATGTTTTATACGTCGGGACAAGATCAAACGGCCGTATCTGACAATTATCGGGCGTATGCCAGACGCCAGAGGTCCCATTTCTCGACGTACGGGAGCAAATCCTGGGCGTAATATACGGCCATACGCCCGTTAACGGAAGCCCTGTATGCACTCCTCTAAAGCCACTGGTATAAAATTTGTAATAGATTCATGAGCGAAGTGATAAATTGTGTCTATTGAAAATAAGGTCTCAGATTAGCTACAGGGCCATTGGTCATCCAGTTTTCAATGTTCCGGTAATATATTTTACTCAAATGGCATCAAATTACCCTTGCATATTTTCAGCAAATTAGTTCTGCGCCAGATTTATAACATTGCAACTGTTTGAAATTGGCTCATTAATTTTTTGCCAGTCAGTAATGTCTTTTCAACTCAGGATGAGAAGCATTTCATTGGCTCTTTAATATCATGATAAAACACATGTATAATACAAATCAAGGTCAGAAAAAGCTGTTTTCAATACACATAGGAGAAATGGAACTGAAATTTATCTGATCTGGCTCAAAGGTATTGGTAATGTTCTAGAGTTTAAGATTGTCAGAAGTTGATCGGCCGTCTGTGACATAGCACTGTGTGCACAAAATTAAGATCCGAAAATACAATCATAAGTGTTTATTGTGTTCCAAACAAGGCTCAGATAGCAGCTGAGAATGGCTATTCCTGTCTGTATGCTAGGGTAGGGCTTTGGATATGGTGAGAACCAGTGCTCCAGATAAGAAGGGGTAACAGAGATAATTTAGCGATAATTTTCAATATTTTTTCATAAAACCTATGTTGTGACCCCTTCATTAGAACTGTCTCGCCGAGACGGTTCTAATGAGGGGTCACAACATATGTTTTCGTTGAGAAATAAGAAAAATTATCTTTTAATTATCCTCAATACCCCCTGTTATCTAGAGCTCTGAGAACTCTGATAAGGTGGAATTTTTAGGATATTTCTGGGATAATTTTCATGATTTTTCAACAAAAACATGACGTGAACCTTCTGACGGTTCTAATGAGACATGTTATGACCCCTCTAACGGTTCTAATTAGTGGTCACACCATATAGTATTATGCAGAATTATGAAAACTTTGAATTGTCTTTGTTACCCTTTCTTATATGGAGCACTGATGTTAGGAACTAGAAGGAAAAACACAGCTTATATGTCACAGTTAGCCAGCCTCAAAGATAAATGCAGATCTACATCCATAGCTGAACTATATCTCAGATGTAGCATTGATAAAGAAAAAGTTTGGACCTTACATTTACAAATTTTAGATCAGTTTAAAATTTGGCTCTTTGTTGTCTGCTTTTTTTGGCACTTTTTAAGGGCTAATAGAAATTTGATGCTTAGGAAAAATAATTCTGCATTTATCAGGGGATGTAATAGATTAGAGCAGATGTATATGAATAGACCCATATTTGCCCTTAGCATTGAGATATGTCAGTATTTTTTACCTGTGAATGTAGATAGCAGAAATTAACCCTGTTGCACTTAGAATGGCCAAAACTCCATAGAGTTTTGGCCGTTCTGAGTGCAATAGGGTTAAAAAAAAAGTTTTTCTCTCTTGGGATGTGTAACAAATTGGCAAACAGTGCAGACCCTGGTAATACTTCTTAGGAAATGTCTGATCTAGGTATATACAATTTTCATAGGCAGTTACAAATCATGGGTAATAACTTGCACAAGTTATTGTCGCACCTGCTTTAGCAAGGTGCGATATAGGTGTCCGGTTTTCCGTTCGTCCGTCCATCAGACTGTCCGTACGTCCGTCCGTTCACATTTTACGTCGACCATAGCGTTTAAGTCCATTC
The DNA here is from genome assembly GCA_963989385.1 of Ctena decussata. Taxonomy (NCBI): domain Eukaryota; kingdom Metazoa; phylum Mollusca; class Bivalvia; order Lucinida; family Lucinidae; genus Ctena; species Ctena decussata. The sequence continues at coordinate 54,638,319 of OZ022509.1, forward strand.
AAAAGACTTATTCTCTGAAACCACTGCATCCATGGTTCTCAAATTTCACATGCAGCATAATCAGATTGCAGGTCGTCAGAATGGTAAAATTCAACCAGGTCGAGAATCCAAGATGGCCGCCGTTACTAAAAATAGCAAAACCAACAAAATCAATTTTTCTCCAGAACCGCTTGGTATATTTGGCTGAAAATTTGTATGAATCATAAGTGGAACCTTAGTATTCAGAATTATCAAAATGAAAAAAATCTGTAGCGGAATTAGGTCACAGTGACCTTTCGTGGACCCTAGCATAATTAACGTCAACCCTAGCATTTAAGTTTCCACAGACGGCTTATTCTCTGAAACCACTGCATCCCTGGTTCTCAAATTTCACATGCAGCATGTTCAGACTGCAGGGCTTCAGAATGGTAAAATTCAGGTGGGTCAAGAAGCCAAGATGGCTGCCATTACTAAAAATAGCAAAACCAATAAAATCAACTTTTTCTCCAGAACCGCTGGGTATATTTGGCTGAAATTTTGTGTGAAACATTAATGGGACCTTGGTATTTAGAATTATCAAAATGAAAAAAATCTGTAGCGGAATACGGTCACAGTGACCTTACGTCGACCATAGCATAATTAATGTTGACCCTAGCATTTAGTTTTTCATGTGAAGGCACATAGCAGGTGCGACATAGCATTCCGCGGAATTCTTGTTTTTTAAATAACTTTATCAGATTATTTGTTAGGAGCCCTGGTAGCTCAGTAGATTAAGTGCTTGCTTGTTGATCTAGTGGTCCAGAATTAAAGCCCAGCTGGAGGCGGGAATATTTTCAATCATAAACAGGGTTCTGTTGTACACAGCCTTTCATTATTACCCTCCCATCGTCTGATATGACTGAAATACTGTTCAAAAGAACGTAAAATCGCAAGTCATCCATCCATCCATTAAACTATTTTTACTCTCTGTGTTGTTTCCTGGTTGTTTCTTTTTCTTCTTTCTTTCCATAAATAACTTGTACAAGTTATTTTGCTCCTTAAAATCCTGAATTTTGACTGCTGACCAGGGTTCAATCTTGAGCTTTAGCCGTGGGATTTTCACAACTTTTTCAGGATTGTAGGGAGAAATTTTGAATTTTGCTATAATTATGTGCTATATGTAGCTCAAAATAGGGAGAAGTCAGTCAGTTAAGAGAGACTTTTTCTCCCAAGTTGCCCTATAAGCACTTCATGATATTTATAGATTCTGTATAGATCCTAAAGAAGTGCTGGACTGGTGTAGCTCATTTCATGGGTTAAAGTCAAGTATCATCAGTCAGGGGTCTAACTTGCTCAGTGTAGTTAAAATAACTTTCTCAGGTTATTAACCAGGTTGTTTCAGGGTAATTTTTCCTTTTGTTCTGAGTTTTCAGAATAACTTGTGCCAGTAATATTTTGCTCATGCATATCCTAAATATAGATTACAGTCAACTCTTGATTTCTCAAAGTTGAAGTTTATCTCAAACTATTGATAGAAAATTTTCTGATCCCAGAAAATTTTCTTTGAGATAACAGGGCTTGAAAAGTGAAGAAAAATAGGAAATGTGTCCAAACTATTTTCTTTGATATAAGAGGAAAAATTGTGATATCTGTGTTTGAGATCAAGAGAGTCAATTGCATTTGTAGTAGTTATAGATTCATGATTGCAAAAAAGTTCAGATACCTAGTGGCTCTATATAATGTTATAGGTTAGTGTTTACTCTCACAGTGATGGCTTACAGGACTGGTAAGTTATTCCTGGGAAACAATAAAACCCGATTTGTAATCATGTGAAAGGTCAGATTTCGGAAGCCTTGGGCTTGTGGATGGGCAACAGTGTTAGTTGCGTTAATAACTCACAAATGATAGTTGTAAAGAGAAGCATCTGAACTACAGTACACGCAACGTGAAGACTTTGATCTGACACGCTCTCCCGTGACACTTAAAATCGCGAGGAAGGGATTAAAATCTCTCTAGCAACCCTCACGCATTTCACACTAAACTTCCTCGCGTGTTTGAAGATCCCCACATTCCACGCAAGAAAATTCCTCGCATCTCGCGTGAAATTCATAGATTGATGTATGCGAGAAACTTTCTCGCATCACACGTGGAATTTTGTCCAGGTAGGTACAGTAAATGCAAGTTTCTATACAAGTACATATACATGTACCTTTACAGACAAGGCATATGATTCGCAATGCATTTTTTTCGGCGCTGATAACGGTTCAATTAATACAATGTATATTGTAAGCGTGCGTGAATAACCTAATTGATCGCATCCTCAATGCACGTATTGTTTGACCGTACGGTATTTACATTTACGAATTAAGGATGGGTTGATAAACAATCATGATCAGCGTAATTTTGTTGCAATTATTATTAATTAGAGAGGCTTATGTTTGAAAAAATATTGTTAATAGGTTAGTTAGTAGCAAACGGAGTTCTTTCAAATTCTAGAATGATGACACAGACAAAAAATTTCGCTCAGCCGCCACCCATAATAGCCCAATCCATGTCAAAATTGTCACAAAGATCAAAGCGTTTCGATCAGCTTTTGAACTCAAAGATATAGCCGCTAGTGGCACGTGCCGAAAGGTTTACTTATTAACCAATATAAACTTTCCGATGTAAGAGCTGTCAAGTTTCCATTAAAAGAGCACGCGACAACAATAAATGGCCTGACTTGATTAGCAAATGGGCAGTCTCAGAGGTGATTGACGTCCACTTAATCGACTCTCTGAATTATGCAAATTTGTAAATCTGTTGGTTTGACAGCTAAAAAAATTACTTCACAGCTGCATCCTCTTCATCAGTTCATTCATGAAATATGGAAAATATGATTTTGCGTCGCGGATCAATAGTCAAAGTGTTTTGATTTTAAAAATGCATCAAAATGAAGGAAAAATAAGAGGTGAGAAGTTTGTTTTTTTATTCCGAACTCCGCGTGGCAAAATCACATTATCTATATGAAAAACGGAACTGATTCTGCTGCGCGGAAAAAGTATTCGGACTAATAAACATAATATCTGTATTCATATTTAAAGGTGACTGAACGCATTCAGGGCCTTCACCATAATAAAATGTAAAGACTATTAGAGATTGGAATTCCTTGGAAGATTCCATTATTTCTGCTGCTGAGTGTGCAGAGGATTCAGTTACTAAGTTTACTTCTCTTGTAAGGGCTAGGGACTAGCTTCCCTGATTCACAGGTCCTGGTGAATGATTGTCCTTGGATGTAACACCAGTAAACAATTCTGATTCTGATTCTGATTCGGTAGCATTTGTTGAAATACATAAACACAGCAAGCTTATAGGTCAGTCTCGTGCTTTGACATCAAAGGACACCGCTCAGAGCACAAAATGGTGAAAGGAATCTTATTCCATATGCTGATAGTAAATATTAGGATCAGCCTACGGAGTATCGAATACAATGCGACAAATTGGTATGCTTTACGTGTCATAGCATGAGCGGTTTACGCTGTCTATTTGTTCGGCACTTTCGGTTATTTCCGGAATGGCGGAAATTGCCGATCGTAATTTTTGCCGCTAAAATTTTTTGAGTCAGCGCCAAAAAAGACCAGTCGGTTGTAAACCTGAATCCCACAACTTTTTTGTAAGCCCTATGTAAAAATATAAATGAATTACCTGTACAACATATAATGACCTGTGAAATTGACAGGAATCGTTAATCCTTTCCACTCGAAAACACCCGTCACGCGTGATAAGTTTGGCGCTGACGACTCACCTGAGCATACATAGAGTTAATCCTTTCCATCAAAAGTTGCTTGTCTCGCGTGAAAAGAAATTGTTTTCTCGCGAGTTTAACGTCACGCATCTCGTGAGTGTCTCGCATCTCCCACGCATGTCACACGCTAAAACCCCACTAAACTTTCGTGGAAAAGATTAAAATTTCTCGCGAGAGCGTGTGAGATCATGTCTTTACGTTGCGTGTACTGTACCAGGGAATAATTAGATTTTATGAAGAATCAAACACATGATAGAATAAATGAGTTGGATAACAGATGAAAATAACTTGTGCAAGTTTAAATCTCTTTTACAATTTATTCAGTCCAGTGATGGCATTATAGCCAGTATTAGAGTTAACTTTGGGGAGTATTAAAGATTTGTGATGTAACAGGTCAGACTTGGAAGCTTTATGTCCTGGATCTCATGCATGCCCAGTAAGATTAATTGCAAAGTTGCAACTTGCAAAAGGGATTAGTATACAAATGGTAATTTAGTTTGAAAACAGATGAAAATAATTTGTGCGAGTTAAAATCACTTAAAATTATTCAGCTGTATTTTTAAGTGACTTTATTCACTGTCCTAAGTGTTAACTGTTAGTCTGCCATATTTGACATAGTCTGCCATATTTGACATAATCTGTTTGGTCAAAATATTATCAAGGTGCAGTCAGCATTTTACAGTATCAGTCTCAATAAAATAATACTATAGTGCGTTTGCTCCCAACTGCAAACGGGGTTTTGCTTATTTTCTCGAAAGCGATAAAAGTCCCATCAAATATTCCAATGTCCTAATGATTCCTATAACTATACATAACAGAATACGGAAAGTCCAAATTTTTGGATGCTTTTGTAAAATATTTTCCATTGACCTTAATGCAAAAACTGAGCAGTTTCACTAAAGGGCGTCATATGCTTGTTAGAACAGCCAAAATATTGTTAATAGGCAATAGCGTAAACTCGTTTACTACTACAGGTGTGGGCGTATATGAATGAAATAGTAAAATGTATTCACCTGTCCGCACTCGTAACGCATGGTGTCACTGGTCAGGTGATACTATGTTGCAAATAAATATTGAACTATTATATTATTTTGCGAGTAAAAATTGTGTGTTTTAAAATTTATAATATATGGACGAGACAAAAAGTAGAAAAAATGGATTTAGAATAAAATTTCAATTAATTATGCAAATTTTGTTCTAGGGATAGCATACATTGGTCACATGCTCTAACACGTAAAACTAAACAGGAATTCCAACAGCCAACTTTTACTCCCTTGTAATTAAGAGGTATATTTTGGGTCCTGTTTTTGTATAGAAACTTTTTTTATGCAAGCCCTCACATTTCTGCAAAATTATGATTTTGTTATGTATAGGATGAAAATTAAGAATGAGCGATTCGAAAATCTTTTACCTCTCACCAATTTTGAGAAAATATTGGGGATGCCGTTTGCATTTTGGAGCAAACGGACTATACTAAGATTTTATGAAGAATCTGCAGTTATAGTGGTACTTGAGCAAGTTATTTCTCAACTGATTTTCTTTGGTCCTAGTATTTCAGATATTGATATTCAGCTTGTGAAAAAAATGATACATGGATTTGAGTCTTTAATATACACTGTACAGTCAACTCTCAATATCTCAAAGTCAAAGTTCATCTCAACTACTGATATCTCCATATCTGGTCCCAGAAATTTACTATGAGATACCAGTAGTTTGAGATACATAACAGGAGATGAAATGTAAAGAAAATCAGGTAATGTGTCCAAATTATATTCTTTGATATAAGAGGGTTCTTTGAGACAGCAGTGTTTGAGATGATGAGAGTCAACTGTATAATAACAGAGCTCCAGATAAGAGGGGGTACTGAGGATAATTCAAAGATAATTTTTCATATTTCTCAACAAAAACATATAATTGTGACCCCTCATTAGAACTGTCTCACTGAGACAGTTCTAATGAGGGGTCACAAAAAATGTTTATATGGAGAAATATGGAAAATTATCCCTAAATTATCACTGTTACCCCTTCTTATCTGGAGCTCTGTATAACAACTGTACAGACAAGGGAAAGGTTTTGCTGATAATTCTGAGGTAATTGAGATATTTGAAATGGGCACCTCCATGTGAATACAATAATTATTTGGTTATAAGATTGGTTTCCCCACTGTAGAATGACCCCCAATATGTAGACCAGTCTTAAGTAATTCTGAATTAAGATGGATTTTCCCTTCCAAAACAATCCCCAAAAAATCTAGATCCAACTTACTCTCCCTTTCAAAATGATCCATAAAATCTAGATTCATCTTATCCAAAAATCAAGATCTGTCTTATTAGATTGATCTAGATTTTTGGGACTCTTTTGGAAGGGAAAAACTGTTGTATTACCGAATAAATGTAGTATCAAGTGGCCTTGTCTAGAGCTCTGCAGTTATAGTGGTACAGTGCTGCTCTATATTGCATGTATGGTAAGTACACAATTTTCAGCTTAGGCTCAGAAAGACATTAAGTGCCCTGTACCCTAGAATAATTACCCTCAATAATGGGAATGCTCCTGTCATTTAGAGGGGTTGCCATGATTAGGGAAAAATATCTGGAAAATGAATTTTTTGCTGGTCAGGGATCATTTTGTGTCTGTTCAGGACTTGAAAGATCAGGGAAAAGTCAAGACTATAGTAACTGAATGGCTATGTAGCCAATCATTTTCGATTGCCCTGACTTTTCAAAAGAAGTATATTCTCTGAGCCAAAGGAATTGATATCCGTTCAGGAAAGATAATCCATGCACAGAATGATTTATTTTCTTAATCATTATGATGCTGATCGGAAAGGCAAAAAGAATTTCTTCTAGGGGAGCTGATTCTTTCTTTTAAGAGTAGCCCCCAATTTTCAATTGATACCTTTACCACTTTTACAGTTAGCAAATATTGGATCCTTAGAAGGATGTAGAATTTCAGGGAAAAATCAAGGAAAGTAAGGGAATTTCTAAATGGAGGATGAAGGCTGTAGAATTTCAGGGAAAAATCAGGGAAAAGTCAGGGAATGGAGGATGAGTGGCAACCCTGAATCAGTTTATTATATTCTTTTACGTTTTCCATGTGAAAAACTCCTGGCAGAGGCTCAAATAAGACAATTTTGATAACCATATTTATTTGGTTATAAGACATTGTTGTTCGCTTCCAAACCAATCTTAAAAATCTAAATCCATCTAAACTAGATCTAGATTTTCAGGATTGTTTTGGAAGATAAAACTCAATCTTATTCCTGAAGCTGTATTATACAAGACAAATGTACATATTCGTGGTAATTTTGGAGGGGACAAATTCCATGCCTTTTAGTCAAATACAAATGGTAAGAGTTGTTCGACCTGTGTCTACACTGTTTGTTTATGCCCTTGTTTCCCAGTTCAAAAAGGTTTTCATCCTGTAATTCTCAGCCTGTAATTCTTCTAGACATATAGGATCCTAACAGCTTAGCAGTCTTTCAGAGAGAGAATAAAAAAATCCAAACCATGCTAGATGGATGGATGATTTGTGCCTTACAGCTCTATCAACAATATTTTGGAATCATTGATGATAGTGACATTTTGAATTCCAGAGGCTAGAAAGTAAGAAAATCTGGAAACTGCAACCTACGGCACATCATCTGAACAGTCTCTGAATCCCAAAATATTGAAGCCGTGATTGCTTAGATGGTTATACAAATGAAGAAAACTACTTTGGTTTAGTTTCTACAGCATATTGAAACTGTAAGTTGTGACTCAGTAATGATGGGTTTCAGTATCATGGCAAGGTGCATCAGAGTGTTACTTTTTCTAAAAGCAAAAAGTTGCAGAAGCTTTTGTTGAACTTGAAGTAAGGCGGGTGGCTTTGATGGATGGATGGATGACTTGTGATTTTTACATCATTTGCAACAATATTTCAGTCATATCAGGATGATGGGAGAGTGATAATGAAATACTTTGTGGAATGGAACCCAGTTTATTATGGTTGAAAAGATTTCAGCTATTTGGCTGTAAAAATCCCCCCCTCCCCTCCTGAAAATTTAGATTTGTCTTACAAGACAGTTCTAGAGAGTTGGGATGTTTTAGAAAGGAAACACCATCTTGAAGGAGAATTATTAATGACTGATTTACGTATTTGTGGTCATTTGTAAAGGAAATGCCCCCGTCTTAAGACTGAATAAATTGAATAAATACAGTTCCTAATAACAAAAAGCTGAATGGCAAACAGTGCAGTCCAATCAACGTCTACACTGCTGACACTGATATTGCTGATCCTAGTGATTTCTATGATTATATGACGGGGATTTTTCCCTTCCAAAACAACCTCAAAGATCTAGATCTGTATTGTAAGAACATTCTAGACCTTTGGGATTGTTTACAAAGAGAAAACCCCAGTTTATAGCCGAATAACACAAGTCTGATTTACATATTTGCAATATTTTTGGAAAGGTAAACTCTTGTCTTGTAACCAAATAAATTTAATACAGTAAACAGGCGAGAGTTTTTCCAGGCAATGTAATCTGCCCTATTAATCCTATAAAATGCCTCCGGGGATTTGCATTTTACAAAAGGGGGCATTATTTAGAGCTGACTGGATGTGCAGCCTACCTGTATTTGGCCCCCTTCTCAGTGTGATGGGGGATTAACTCTTAAAGGAAAGAATTTGCTTCTGCACTTTCAACAGTGGCCCCATTTCAAAGAGCTACCTAATCCAGAGAAGCTAACAGGAATTCATCCACATTGATATAGCATTATTTTTATAAAGAGTCCAGGGACATTTACTAGAGCAGAAGTGTTTATTAGGATCAATACAGTCTTCTGTCATACAGTCTGATGAGTGGTCCCAGATATTCTTTTGGACCATTCTGCGTTTACTTCTTAAAAATTTAATGTGTCATATTTACAACTGAGAGACTGAAGAGTGAAGAGTTACAAATCACCTTCGGAAATGATTTTAATAGATGAGTTTAAGTCACATTTCACCATGCTGTTCTATGTCATCATGAAAATAAGTGACATTTGCATGAAGTAACTGTTGGACATTGATGGGGTGAACATAATGTATAAACTGAGGTTCTTATGTGTGAAAGTTTGTGGTATAACATTATTGTCGCACCTGCTTTAGCAAGGTGCGATATAGGCGTCCGGTTTTCCGTCCGTCCGTCCGTCAACCCGTTCGTCCGTCCGTTCACATTTACGTCGACCCTAAATTTTAAGTCCATTCAAATGACTTTTTCTCTGAAACCACTGCATCCGTGGTTCTCAAATTTCACAAGCTGCATGACCAGACTGCAGGGCTTCTGAATTACAAAATTCAGTTCGGTCCAGAATCCAAGATGGCCGCTGTTACTAAAAATAGCAAAAACAATTAAATCACTGTTTTCTCCAAAACCACTTGGTATATTTGGCTGAAATTTTACATGGAGCATTAATGGGACCTTGGTTATAAAAATTATCAAAATGAAAAAAATCTGTAGCGGAATTAGATCACAGTTACCTTCTTTCTGTTTACGAGTCCGAGTTTGCAAAAATGCCAATATCTTTGAAAACTTGAACAGATTTAGGTCAAATTTAGTCAGAATGGTCCTTAAATGGAGTTCTTTGAAATTTACGTGAATGGAGACCATCCAAGATGGCCGTCAGCCACCGTTACTAAAAATAGAAAAATATGAAAATGACAATAGCTCAAGAGCCCCTGAATGGAATTAGACTAAATGTGTATCAAAATGATCCTTGACCCTATCATTGAAGTCCATTTCTCTCTGACAATCTATGAGAGCTAGAATCATCTAACCTGGTATAAAGTTTCATCTTAGAATGAACTCGAGGATTAATGCACTTGTTTCAGCGCTTCACATATATTTCAAGTGCTACTGATTTTGTAAAATTTCACATCCAAAATTTTGTCGACCTTAGGGATTGTCCTGGGATGCTGCTGTTATTTGTATCCTTGACCTTTATATCATGCTCTATTGACCTGATAAATTTTATGTCAACCTGGCATCCATGATTATATGGACAAGAGCATTCAAGTCCATTTCTCACTAACTATACCACCTACAATCATCAGACATGGCATTAAATGTTTTTATGCCCCCAACTTCGGAGAAGTTGAGGGGGCATATTGGTTTGGGCCTGTCCGTCCGTCTGTCTGTCCGTCTGTCCGTCCGTCTGTCCGTAACGCTTTTTGGCAGCTAGGAAACTCAGGAATGGCTTATGCTAGGATCTTGAAATTTTTTATGTAGCATGTACATGAAAAATAAGTGGACCCATATTTTTTCTTTTTCCCGTCGGTCAGGTATTTCCAGAGTTATTCCCCTTTTTGGACTTAGTCTATGGAACCTTGTGAACAAAATATCTCAAGTACCGCTGATGCTAGGATCATGATTTTTTGCAGGATAACATTGCTCAAGGTCTAGATGACCTGATTAACTTTTGAAGAAAATTCGTGAATTTTTGACCAAGTTATGCCCCTTTTTCGACTTAGTGCATTGTAAGCCTATGGAACCTTGTGAACAAAATATCTCAAGAACCCCTGATGCTAGGGTTATGATTTTTTGCAGGATAACACCGCCTAAGGTGTAGATGACCTGATTAACTTTTGAAAAACATTGGTGAATTTTTGACCGAGTTATGCCCCTTTTTCGACTTAGTGCATTATAAGCCCAGAGAACCTTGTGAACAAAATATCTCAAGAACCCCTGATGCTAGGATTGTGTTTTTATGCAGGAAGATATTGCCTAAGATGTAGATGACCTGAATAACTTTTGAAAAACATTGGTGAATTTTTGACCAAGTTATGCCCCTTTTCGACTTAGTGCATTGTAAGCCTATGGAATCTTGTGAACAAAATATCTCAAGAACCCCTGATGCTAGGATTGTGTTTTTATGCAGGAAGATATTGCCTAAGGTGTAGATGACCTGATTAACTTTTGAAATACATTGGTGAATTTTTTACTGAGTTAAGCCCCTTTTTCGACTTAGTGCATTTTAAGCCTATGGTACAAAGGTACCGTTACAGTCAAGAACCATAAGATATAGGAAGATACAGTTACAGGCTGAGATGTAGATGAATGGATTAAAACCCCTTTCTGACCTAAATATTATGGGATGAACCTTCCTTAGAGGCAAGGATACAGTTGGGGGCATAGTGTTTCATAAACACATTTTCTAGTCTTAAGCTGGTGTCCTCGATTGTTTGACTGCTTTATACCTTTAACCTATATTTTTAACTCTGTTGACAGCATGTAGAGATTTATTGTCTCGCCTGCGAAGCAGAGGCGACTCGCCTGCGAAGCAGAGGCGAGACATATGTACTGCTTTTCCGGTGTCGTCGGCGTCGGCGGCGTCGGCGGCGTAAACTTTTGTCGAGTTTTTGCGTTTAGGTCATTTTCTCAGAAACTATAAGGGCTAGATCCATGAAACTTGGTACATGCATACATCTGGAAGAGTAGATCTCAAAGCCATCATCAATGTTGAGTCTTGACCTACATTTTATGGTTGACTGACTTCGCAATTGTTTGTCGAGTTTTTGCGTTTAGGTCATTTTCTCAGAAACTATAAGGGCTAGAGCCATGAAACTTGGTACATGCATACATCTGGAAGAGTAGATCTCAAAGCCATCATCAATATTGAGTCTTGACCTACATTTTATGGTTGACTGACTTCGCAATTTTTTGTCAAGTTTTCGCTTTTAGGTCATTTTCTCAGACACTATAAGGGCTAGAGCCATGAAACTTGGTACATGCATACATCTGGAAGAGTAGATGTCAAAGCCATTATCAATATTGAGTCTTGACCTACATTTTACGGTTGACTGACTTCGCAATTTTTTGTCGAGTTTTCTGGTTTAGGTCATTTTCTCAGAAACTATAAGGGCTATAGCCATGAAACATGGTACATGCATACATCTGGAAGAGTAGATGTCAAAAAAGCCATCATCAATATTGAGTTTTGACCTACATTTTACGGTTGACTGACTTCGCAATTTTTTGTCGAGTTTTCGCGTTTTGGTCATTTTCCCAGAAACTATAAGGGCTAGAGCCATGAAACTTGGTACATGCATACATCTGGAAGAGTAGATCTCAAAGCCATCATCAATATTGAGTCTTGACCTATATTTTACGGTTGACTGACTTCGCAATTTTTTGTTGAGTTTTCGCGTTTAGGTCATTTTCTCAGAAACTATAAGGGCTAGAGCCATGAAACTTGGTTCATGCGTACATCTGGATGAGTTAATCTCAAAGCCATCATCGATATTGCCTCTTTACCTATATTTTATGGTTGACTGACTTTGCAATTTTTTGTCAAGTTTTCGCGTTTAGGTCTGTTTTTCAGAAACAATAAGGGCTAGAGCCATGAAATTTTGGTCATGCATTCATCTTGAAGAGAAGGGCTAAAAGTCATCATCAATATTGAGACTTTACAACATTTTACGGTTGACTGACTTTGCAATTTTTTGTCAAGTTTTCGCGTTTAGGTCTGTTTTTCAGAAACCATAAGGGTTAGAGCCAAGAAACTTGGTTCATGCATACATCTTTGCCGATTTAGCTCTGTTTTGTGACAAAGCGCCAGCAGGCGAGACACCGCATTCCGCGGAATTCTTGTGTATAGAACTACATTTTTTCTAATTTGTAAGTCCAATTTGCTCAAATTTCTACATAAATTCATCAGACCTAGTGTACACTTTCCTCTGTCCATGGTATCTACTACTGAGAAAGCATAACCCAGGTGCGACATAGCATTCCGCGGAATTCTTGTTTCAAATTGACCATCCAAGATGGCAACCATCTACCGTTACTAAAAATAGCGAAAAACATGAAAACAATAATATCTCATTAACTGCTGAATGGATTTTGACCAAATAGGTTTCAAAATGACACTTTTATCAAGTTCTCAAAGTGAAGGTGCAAAACAGGTGCGACATAGCATTCCGCGGAATTCTTGTTTTTAGAAAAAGTGGGAAGGGTGTTTATTAGAATGGGGACATTTATTAAGATTATAGTAAACGTTGTGTGTCAAACTCTGTGGTGGGTGGGTGATAGTACACAAGAAATATTGAGGTTAGCGTAAAGCAGGATTTTAGGATTATTATTTACAAACATCATTTCAGTTTTTTTTGCCAGCATTTTGAGTATAGTACAAAAATGATGCTCTATGAAGCATAGGAACCTGCATGCACAAATGTGGTTGTGATTTTACATCCTTTTCAACAGTATTTCAGTCATATGAGGAAATGATGAGAGGGTTATTATGAAGACTATGTACAATGAAGCACCATTTAAGTTCAGATTGAATCTTGTTTCTGGCAGGACTTGAACCTGCCACCATGTGATCCGAAACTAAGAGCCACCTGGCCATGTGGACACTTTGTGGTTTCAGAGGAGTCTGTAAACTAATGGTAAATATGGTAAGTAATACCGCAATATGCTATTTGGGACACCTAAAAATAATAAATTTTCCGTTAAATTTTGTCCCAGATTGAAATTCAATTAATCTAAGTGTCCGAAAATTTAGGGCACCTAAAATTATTAATTTTCCATTTGTCCCAAATGGAAAAATTAATTATTTTAGGTGCCCTAAATATAGGCACATTACAATAATAAAGATTTAGACACTGCAGAATTTTGTTAATGCATGATGGAGATGGCTGGTTGGATGAGTTGAGATTTTTAGTCTTTTTCAACAGTATTTCAGTTATATTGGGATGATGGGAGAGTGATTATGAAAGGTTCTGTGCAATGAAGTGCTGTTTAGGTTTGGACTTAGTCTCGACTGCAGTGAGAATCAAATAGGATGGATGGATAACTTGTGATTTTACGTCCTTTTTAACAGTATTTCAGTCATATCAGGACGATGGGAGGATGCTAATGAAAGGCTGTGTGCAGTGGAACCCTGTTTACGGTAGGAAAGATTCTCGCCTCAAGCGGGGCTCGAACCCGGTCAGCTAGATCAGTAGGCCAGCGCTTAACCCACTGAGCTACCGGGGCTCTCAGTGAGACTCAAAGCAGTAACCTCATGATCCATAGTAGGCAGGCCTAACCACTCAGCCAAGCAGACATTTCCACATATTGCATTTCAAAAAGGGGGTAAATGTTAGGGAGGCTTGGACTTCCCACTCAGAGCTCCAGATAAGAAGCAGTAACAGGGATAATTCAGAGATACCGTAATCGACCCATTTACCGCACCGTGCGCTTAACTTTTTCAAAATTGCAACAAAAAGACGTGGTTAAAATGTATCTAATAACCGCACACTCAGAACAATGAAATGCAGGGTGACTGGAAAGACGCAACATGGATAGGACTGGAAATACCTTGTGTTTATACTTTTCATGATATGAAAGCCTTGAGTTCCCAGTTAGTTATTGGGTTTTGTGAGAGTTTCAAAGAAAAAGCAGTGTGCGCTTGTGCAGTTTTTCCAGAAATGGCCTTGGTGTGCGGTTATAGGGGCATGTGCGGTAAATGGGTCGATTACGGTAATTTTTTCTTATTTCTCTGCAAAAGCATGTATTGTGACCCCTCATTAGAACTGTCTCGGCGAGATGGTTTTAATGAGGTTCACAATATAAATCGTTGTTACCCCTTCTTATCTGGAACTCTATGACATTGTTGCAGAGAATAAAAAGGCCTTGACAGGAGCTGAAAAACAGCGCCGTTACAGAGCTCGTCGAGACTCTGATCCTGAGAAAAGGAAGATTTTCTTAGAGAAAGAAAGAAGAAAATATCAGAGAGACAGAGCAATGGGGAAGAGGAAACTAGTCAAGGATTTGTCGTCTGCCGAGCACAGGAAGTTGAAAATGCAATGGAAGCATCAAAAAAGAAAGCAAAGATTCTTGGAAAAAGTAACAATTGAAACAGTGGAGCTGAAATGTGAAAAAAATGAAGAATTTTGACCATTTGAGGAGGACACAGACTTGTGAATTTGTTAATTTGTTTGCAAATTTTGACAAATTTTGCAACAAAGTGATGAGTCCTATGGTGATTGATGAAATTTATGTTCTTACTTAGCAGTTAAAGTACGGTACCCACAATGAAAATACCATATTAATCCTATTAAACGTCCATGAGGTGTTGCTTCTTCATAGAAGGTGTGGGTGTTATTTAGAGCCTAAAGTGTAGTAAATCAGCAACTGCCAAAATGTCTCAAATAAGCAACATTAAAGGTAGATTCCTGTACTTTGGAATGCATCATAATTTTGATGTTCTTTCATCCAAGTTGTTGGAAAGCACTTATAAAAAGGGAATGAATAAGTTTCACTAAAAAGTGTAAATCAAAAAGTTATTAGAAAAGTTGTTTTGCAAGGGATTTCCTAACTCTGCTTCGCACACCAGTTAGCGCTATTTTTAGTTCGCGCCAAAAATAGATAACGCAGCTGACGTCATGCTACATTGCATTTTGGAATAGTTTTAACCCATCTACCATGCCAGGACCTCTAGGAGAGCTCACGGCAAGAGAAAACTGACCTTTGGAGAATGGCATCAGAAATCGCACATTTATAGACATAATAAACATATTATTTTTAGAACTGGAATTCCAACGAAAGAAAATAAACCAAAAGGGAAAATGACTATTTTCTTCAGCATCTGACGATTTTCTCAGTAGCAACAAATTCAGAAAAATAAGAAAATTCAATACTACTCAGAAAAAGACGAAAGTTTTTATCCAATCTTCATGAAATTTGTCAGAATGTATATAAAGTCTAGGCAAGATTTGAAGAAAGGTTATGTCGGGTCAAAAACTAGGTCACTAGGTCAAATCTTAGAAAAACCTTGTGAACACTCTAGAGGTCACAGTTTTGATTGAATGTTGATGAAACTTTGTCAGAATAATTATCTTCATGAAATTCAGGCCAAATATGAAACTAGGTTGTGTTGGGTCAAAAACTAGGTCGCCATTTCAAATATTAGTAAAACCTTGTGTACACTCAAGGGGGCACAGTTTCGATCCAGTGTTCATGAAACTTTGTCAGAATGATTATCTTCATGATATCTAGGCCAAATATGAAACTAGGTTGTGTTGGGTCAAAAACTAGGTCGCCATTTCAAATCTTAGTAAAACCTTGGGTACACGCTAGAAGGCACAGTTTTGATCCAATGTTCATGAAACTTTGTCAGAATGATTATCTTCATTGAATCTAGGCCAAATTTTTAAACTAGGTCATGTGGGTCAAAAACTAGGTCACCAGGTCAAATATTAGTAAAACCTTGTGTACACTCTAGAGGGCACAGTTTTGATCCAATGTTCATGAAACTTTGTCAGAATGATAAACTTCATGAAATATAGGCCAATTATGAAACTAGGTCATGTCGGGTCAAAAACTAGGTCACCAGGTCAAATATTAGTAAAAACCTTGTGTACACTCTAGAGGGCACAGTTTCGATCCGATGTTCATGAAACTTTGTCAGAATGATTATCTTCATGAAATCTAGGCCATATATGAAACTAGGTCATGATGGATAAAAAACTAGGTCACCAGGTTTGATCTTAGTAAAACCTTGTGTACACTCTACAGGGCACAGTTTTGATCCAATCTTCATGCAACTTTATCAGAATATGTATCTTCATTAAATCTAGGCCAAATTTGTAACTGAATACTGTCAAATCAAAAAATAGGTCACAAGCTCAGACTTTAGAAAAACATTGTGCACACTCTAGAATGCACAGTTTTGATCCAATATTCATTAAACTTTATAAGAATATTTATCTTCTTGAAATCTAGTCCATGTTTTAAACTGGGTCATGTTGTATCAAAAACTAGGTCACTAGGTCAAATCTTAGAAAAAAAACTTGAGTAAACAATAGAGGCTTCATTTTCCATTGTGAAAATTTGTGACAATGTTTATCTGCATGAAAAAAGTTTGAAACAGGAGTATGTCAGGTCAGTAACAAGTTCACTAGGTCAGATCTTAGAAAAACATTGTGTACACTCAAGAGGGCACAGTTTTGATCCAATCTTCATGAAACTTTGTCAGAATAATAGATTGGAAAGTGCAGAATTGCTCTAGTTGAATCATCATCAAATAGATGATCTCCCATGTTATTTCATCATAACTCAGGTGAGTGATTTAGGTCCATCATGGACCTCTTGTTTTTTTGTCCCCCGCCTTTTCGAAGAAAAGCGGAGGGACATAGTTTTCGGCTTTCCGTCCTTCCGTCCTTCCGTCCGTCCGTCCTTCCGTCCGTCCGTCCGTCCTTCCGTCCTTCCGTCTTTCCGTCCCCCTAAAGTAGTAGGTACCTTGTGTGCGCAACTCCTCCTACAGTTTTATGCCGATTCTTTCGAAACTTTACAGATGTTTTTGTCATGGTCTGAAGATACGCATGTGGTTTGGATGTAATCCTGAGATTATTTTTTGTCACTTTTTCCACAAGTTGAACTTAGTCATTTTTTAGGCGTTTTTACTATCAAAGTGACTAGGTAGTGGGTACCTTGTGTGCGCAACTCCTCCTACAGTTTTATGCTGATGCCTTTGAAACTTCACAGGTGTTTTGGTCATGGTCTGAAGATATGCATGTGGTTTGGATATAATCCTCACATTATTTTTTGTCACTTTTTCCACAAGTTGAACTTAGTCATTTTTTAGGCGTTTTTTCTATCATAGTGACTAGATAGTGGGTACCTTGTGTGCGCAACTCCTCCTACAGTTTTATGCCGATTCCTTTGAAACTTCACAGGTATTTTGGTCATGGTCTGAAGATATGCATGTGGTTTGGCTATAATCCTCACATTATTTTTTATTACTTTTTTCGCAAATTGAACTTAGCCATTTTTCATACATTTTTACTGTCAAAGTGAATAGATAGTGGGTACCTTATGTGTTCAACTCCTCCTAAAGTTTTATACCCATTCCTTTGAAACTTCACAGGTGTTTTGATCATGGTCTGAAGATATGCATGTGGTTTAGATATAATCCTCACATTATTTTTTTTATTACTTTTTTCACATTTTTAACTTAGCCGCTTTTCCATCTCAAATGCTTAGTGTATATACAGTGGAGACCTAGTTTCCAAGGCGGGGGACATAAATTCGTTGAATTTGCTTGTTTTTTTATGTAAAACTGTTGGCAAAAGTGGCTGGCAGTGTGGCAGTGCTGAACTCTTCTGTAAGAACAGACTCATCAGGGTCTACACTGTTTACTGAAACATAAATTTCTGCTGTAAGAATTGGAGTTTTTATGAAACATTATTTCAAAGAAGATAATGCTTGTTGTGTGTTTGTTACTCAAATAACCCCAAAATTTGGTAAAAAGAGCCCTACCATACTTCTTCTTATAAATGCCTGTCTTGAACAAATGTCCCCCCCCCTACCCCCTACCTCCCCCCCCCCCCCCCCACCCCCTCCTGGAAAAAGTGGTGAAATTCCACGCTGCTATTTATCATTAGGTTCCTATTTTGTTACCGTAATGTGCGTATATATTGGGACACCTAAAAATAATGAATTTTCCATTTAGGACAAATGGAAAATTTATTGTCCCCCGCCTTTTCGAAGAAAAGCGGAGGGACATAGTTTTCGGCTTTCCGTCCTTCCGTCCTTCCGTCCGTCCGTCCGTCCTTCCGTCCTTCCGTCTTTCCGTCCCCCTAAAGTAGTAGGTACCTTGTGTGCGCAACTCCTCCTACAGTTTTATGCCGATTCTTTCGAAACTTTACAGATGTTTTTGTCATGGTCTGAAGATACGCATGTGGTTTGGATGTAATCCTGAGATTATTTTTTGTCACTTTTTCCACAAGTTGAACTTAGTCATTTTTTAGGCGTTTTTACTATCAAAGTGACTAGGTAGTGGGTACCTTGTGTGCGCAACTCCTCCTACAGTTTTATGCTGATGCCTTTGAAACTTCACAGGTGTTTTGGTCATGGTCTGAAGATATGCATGTGGTTTGGATATAATCCTCACATTATTTTTTGTCACTTTTTCCACAAGTTGAACTTAGTCATTTTTTAGGCGTTTTTTCTATCATAGTGACTAGATAGTGGGTACCTTGTGTGCGCAACTCCTCCTACAGTTTTATGCCGATTCCTTTGAAACTTCACAGGTATTTTGGTCATGGTCTGAAGATATGCATGTGGTTTGGCTATAATCCTCACATTATTTTTTATTACTTTTTTCGCAAATTGAACTTAGCCATTTTTCATACATTTTTACTGTCAAAGTGAATAGATAGTGGGTACCTTATGTGTTCAACTCCTCCTAAAGTTTTATACCCATTCCTTTGAAACTTCACAGGTGTTTTGATCATGGTCTGAAGATATGCATGTGGTTTAGATATAATCCTCACATTTTTTTTTTTATTACTTTTTTCACATTTTTAACTTAGCCGCTTTTCCATCTCAAATGCTTAGTGTATATACAGTGGAGACCTAGTTTCCAAGGCGGGGGACATAAATTCGTTGAATTTGCTTGTTATTTTAGGTGTCCCAATAGGGGATATTGGGTTGTAGCACAGGCCAGGTTGAATGGATAACTTGCAATTTTACATCCTGCTTAACAGTATTTCATTCATATCAGGATGATGGATGGGTGATAATGAAAGGCTGTGTGCAGTGGAACCCTGTTTGCAATTGAAAAGATTCCTGCCTCCAGCGGGTCTTGAACCCTGGACCACTAGATCAGATTAGGCCAGTGCTTAACCTACTTAGCCACCGGGGTTCCTATAAACAGGCCAGGAGTATACATAATCCCTGCTCACTTGGTCTTAGACTACCCTTATGTGCTGAAGTATGGGATATCTAACTTCATTAATTTTCCATTTGTCCCAAATTGAAAATAAACAGTTTTAGATCACCTGAGCCAGCAGCTCCGGGGAAGCTTAAAGGATAGGCAGGCTCTGTCGTCCATCCGTCATCTGTCTACAAGTTCAAACATCTGCTCTCCAGAAACTGCTGGGTCAATTGTAACCAAATTTCAAATGTAGCCTCCAGGGCTGTCTACAATTTCAAACGTCTGCTCTCCAGAAACTGCTGGGTCAATTGTAACCAAATTTCATATGTAGCCTCCAGGGCTGTCTACAATTTCAAACGTCTGCTCTCCAGAAACTGCTGGGTCAATTGTAACCAAATTTCATATGTAGCCTCCAGAGCTGTCTACAATTTCAAATGTCTACTCTCCAGAAACTGCTGGGTCAATTGTAACCTATTTCATATGTAGCCTCCAGGGCTGTCTACAATTTCAAATGTCTGCTCTCCAGAAACTGCTGGGTCAATTGTAACCAAATTTCATATGTAGCCTCCAGGGCTGTCTGCAATTTCAAATGTCTACTCTCCAGAAACTGCTGGGTCAATTGTAACCAAATTTCATATGTAGCCTCCAGGGCTGTCTACAATTTCAAACGTCTGCTCTCCAGAAACTGCTGGGTCAATTGTAACCAAATTTCATATGTAGCCTCCAGGGCTGTCTACAATTTCAAACGTCTACTCTCCAGAAACTGCTGGGTCAATTAACCAAATTTCATATGTAGCCTCCAGGGCTGTCTACAATTTCAAACGTCTGCTCTCCAGAAACTGCTGGGTCAATTGTAACCAAATTTCATATGTAGCCTCCAGGGCTGTCTACAATTTCAAACGTCTACTCTCCAGAAACTGCTGGGTCAATTAACCAAATTTCATATGTAGCCTCCAGGGCTGTCTACAATTTCAAACGTCTGCTCTCCAGAAACTGCTGGGTCAATTGTAACCAAATTTCATATGTAGCCTCCAGGGCTGTCTACAATTTCAAATGTCTGCTCTCCAGAAACTGCTGGGTCAATTGTAACCAAATT
Source organism: Ctena decussata (assembly GCA_963989385.1). NCBI lineage: Eukaryota > Metazoa > Mollusca > Bivalvia > Lucinida > Lucinidae > Ctena > Ctena decussata. The sequence goes on from OZ022509.1 coordinate 54,658,810, forward strand.
TCATATGTAGCCTCCAGGGCTGTCTACAATTTCAAACGTCTACTCTCCAGAAACTGCTGGGTCAATTGTAACCAAATTTCATATGTAGCCACCAGGGGTCTTAGGAAGGAAAGTTGTTCAAACGGTCTTGGTCACATGACCAACATGGCTGCCACGCCTCTATATGGGAAAAAGCTTTAAAAATCTTCTTCTCCAGAACCAAAAGGCCGATGGCCTTGAAACTTGGTATTTAGCATCAAGTATGCAACTACAACCAAGACTGTTCAAATTATAACTTGGATTGACCTTGACATTTTTTACGGCAAGGTCAAACTTTCATTCTGCTTTTATATGCGAAAATGCTAGAACATAAGATTTCATGGAAACAGTCAACCTATTGAAGAATTTGGCCTAAAAAGTAGCATATACATTGATCTTAATGAGAACATGAAGATTTATGAGTACAAGAGGTCAAGGTCATTCTTTGATCTTTGACCCAAAACTCTCATATTTTGACAATTTTAAAAAAAATCTACTCAAACGCCATTTGGCCAATTGAAACCAAATTTCATATAAAGCTTCCAGGGTTGAGGGATAATTTTGATATATCACTTCCACTATAGTTACCCCTGATAATGCCGGACCGGGTAGCGCAATCGGTAGGGCACCTGACTCGTAAGTCAGAGGTCCTGGGTTCGAATCCCGGTCTGGCCACATACTTTCGTTTCTCCTTCCGCTGATTCAAGAAGGGCAGTTGTCAGTTACTGGCGAAAGTATGTGCACTTAGTACTGGTTAACCGCTTAGGAGGTCTAAGCCTGCCCAGGAATAGTGTGGTTAGGTTAACTGACCGTCCCGACATGACCTGAGTTGTTTACCGTGGACGTTAAGCATCAAATCAACCAACCAACCAAAAAACCCCTGATAATGGATTAGGAAAAACAACAACAAATTATCAGAGAATTTTTATCAAATTTAACACTGATCCTGCGTTCTGTTGTTTTCAGATGAGGATGGTAACAGCCAAAGCCTAGCTACTACAAAATTGACAGGAAAATACAGAAATTGCCCCCAGTGTGGGAAGATATTTCCCTTAAATTCTCGTCTGACAAGGCATCTTAGAATGCATACTGGAGAGAAACCATATACATGTAGATGTGACCTCTGTGGGAAAAGCTTCAGTCAGAAAGGACATTTGAACAGACACCAGATTACTCATGTTCTGTGACAACAAATGATATTGGAAAGATCTGTGATAGAAGCTTTAGTCATGAAGGAAAGTTGAAGAGACAGCAGATGATTCATGTTCTGAGACAATAAATGATATAGAAAGATCTCTGATAGAAGCTTTAGTCATGAAGGAAAGTTGAAAAGACATCAGATAATTCATGTTTTGGAACAATAAATAATGTTGAAAAGTCACTGATAAAAGCTTAATCAGAAGGGAAAGATGAAGAGACATCAGCTGATTCATGTTTTGGGACAATAAACAATGTTGAAAGGACTTTAGGAAAAGCTTTAGGAAGAAAAGAAAGTTGGAGGGACCAGATGATTCATGTTTTTGGGCAGTAAATGATGTTGAAAGGTCTGTAGGAAAAGCTTTAGTCAGAAAGCAAATTTGAAGAGACACCAGATGATTCATGTTTTGGGACAACAATTTATATTAAATGGTCTTCGGGAAAAGCTTTAGTCAGACAGGACAGTTGAAGAAAATTCAGATTATTTATGTTTTGGGACAATAAATATGCTGAAAGGTGGAAAGACATCAGATGATTCATGTTTTGGGACAATAAGTAGTGTTAGGAGGTGGAGGGACATCAGATGATTCATGTTTTGGGACAATAAATAGTGTTAGAAGGTGGAGGGACATCAGATGATTCATGTTTTGGGACAATAAATAATGTTGAAAGGTGGAGAGCCATCAGATGATTCATGTTTTGGGACAATAAATAATGTTAAAAGGCTTAAAGGGCATTTTCATGTCAAATAATGTTGATAGGACATCGGGTTTTGTTCAAATAATATTGAAAGAGCATCAGTTTTTGTTCAAATGATGTTGATTGTTCATAATTATTATGTTGAAAGAACATCAGTTTTTGTTCAAATTATGCTGAAAGACCATAAGTTTTGTTCAGATAATGTTGAAAGAACATCAGTTATTGTTCAGATACTGTTGAATGGACATCAGTTATTGTTCAAGTACTGTTGAAAGCACATCAGTTCTTGTTCAAATATTGTTTAAAGCACATCGGTTCTTGTTCAGATAATGTTGAAAGGACATCAGTTCTTGTTCAGATAATGTTAAAAGGACATCAGTTCTTGTTCAAATAATGTTAAAAGGACATCAGTTCTTGTTCAAAAATGCCGAAAGGACATCAGTTCTTATTCTGGAAATAAAGAAAACACATTATACTGGACACAAACAATCAAAGCTGACATGATTGTAGATTTTAAAAGAAACATGGAGTAAACAACAGAAATGGTTCATGTTAAATGATATCGTGCATATACTGGAGAGTAAAGGTATCAATCTGAGAAGCAAAGTTCTTATTTAAAAATAGTGCTGTACAAATAGTCATGTACAGGTATGTTTCATTATTTGTAGCCCTGGTTAAAGTGTGTGTTTTCATGACAGAGCTTTAGCTTGGTCCCAACACAAAACCTTTGAATTCTAAAAATTGGGACCCCTTATGGTGTCATTTTGATGAGTGGGGATAATTGAGACTTGATAGGCGGATTGCCACATCACTCATGATCGATTATGCCTTTACAGAATCGATCATCACTAAGGTCCTTTGGTGTACAACTAGTTTTTTTAATGTATGATTTTGTTGACCTTTGGGAGTAAGTTCAGTTCAAGGGAATTTATAGCTGTAGACTTGGGCTAACTCCAATTCTAGCAAAAAAAAAAAAGAAAAAGAACTGTTTTGGGGGAAGTGGCTGATATAAACACAGCCAAAACTGCTGATACAGGTAAGAGATTTATCCATAGTTAAAGGCTGCCTAGCAATCTTGATCTTGTTCAAGATGTTGAAACCGCCTTGAAAGGGGAAGAGCACAAAAGTGCTTTGTCATTTTAGGTAGAAATTCCATTCTGTAACTAATATACTGTAACTGTCATAAAATTTGAACAGTTAGATTTTACAATGCAATAATGCTTCAAAAAGATGAAGATGAAAGATGAATGCGTCTTGGAGCAGTCTGATCTGAGTCTGCACTATTTGCTTATCAGACCTGTCTGTCCCAATACTTAACCCATTGTATTTCAAGATTCTAGCAGAAGTGGTCCTTGAGTTTCCAAGACAGATGGACGGATGGGCCCAAACCAATATTCCCATTTAAGTTTGAAGTTGGGGGTGGGGGGAATGGGAATAAAAATAATACATACCTGTAAATCACAAACTTCATACAGTATTGCTTAGGGATGGGTATTGCCAGAATTTTTGTATTGCGATATATTGCTATACACTCACACTGTATTGCAATACCTATCACAATATATTGTGACATTTGTTTTCTACAAGTAAAGTACATTGGAGGCTATGTATGAAAGTAGATATAAGATAACAAGGCATCGCAGGCGATACAAATCCCCTCGCACAAGACTACTTGCTGGAGATATTGTCATACCCTACATTTGTGTGAAGTTATTTTTAAAATCCATTGAGAAATGTAGGCGCTAGAGCGATGACAATGTCTTTCTAAAAATAGCCACAGTGACCTTGACCTTGGGCACAGCACCCTGAAAGTCGAACTTGCTCGAGATATTGTCATGCCCTACATTTGTGTGAAGTTATTTCAAAATCCATTGAGAAATACAGTCGAACTTTGATGGCTCGAACTCGCCGGGACCACCCAAAAAAGTTCGAGCGATCGGTAGTTCGAGCCATTGAAGACCAACTCACAAGGTCCAGCTGTATGTACTATGATTTTCAATCATAGAAAGGTCGACATCCTGTTTATTGATCGGTCATAATTTAGGCCACTCGTTGACCATTGCACTTTTTGGGAGAAAAAATAAAACGCTTTGTCAATATCAAAGCGTCTTATGACAATGATCAAACGTCTGAGTGACCGTTATTGAAATGGAAATTATTAACAAGGTAATTAGGTCGAGCCATCGATGGGTTTTTACATAGAAAATGTACCTTAGGGACCGGGTTTGGGGTTCGAGCGTTCGAGCCATCGTAGTTCGAGCCAAAGGTGGCAGGTTAAGTTAAAATGAATAGGAGTTTTGCCGGGACTGGAAAGTCAGTTCGACCGAAGCATGGCGTTCGAGCCTTCTGAGTTCGAGCCAGTGAAGTTCGACTGTATAGGCACTAAAGCGCTGACAAAGTTTTTCTAAAAATAGCCACAGTGACCTTGACCTTGGGCGCAGCACCCTGAAAGTCGAATTTGCTCGAGATATTGTCATGCCCTACATTTGTGTGAAGTTATTTCAAAATCCATTGAGAAATATGGGCACTAGAGCGCTGACAAAGTTTTTCTAAAAATAGCCACAGTGACCTTGACCTTGGGCGCAGCACCCTGAAAGTCGAACATGCTCGAGATATTGTCATGCCCTACATTTGTGTGAGTTATTTTAAAATCTGTTGAGAAATGTAGGCGCTAGAGTGATGACAAAGTTTTTCTAAAAATAGCCACAGTGACCTTGACCTTAGGCGCAGCACCCTGAAAGTCGAACTTGCTCGAGATATTGTCATGCCCTACATTTGTGTGAAGTTATTTCAAAATCCGTTGAGAAATATAGGGGCTAGAGCGCTGACAATGTTTTTCTAAAAATAGCCACAGTGACTTTGACCTTGGGCGCAGCACCCTGAAAGTCGAACTTGCTTGAGATATTGTCCTGCCCTACATTTGTGTGAAGTTATTTTAAAATCCGTGAGAAATGTAGGCCCTAGAGCAATGACAAAGTTTTTCTAAAAATAGCAACAGTGACCTTGACCTTGGGCGCAGCACCCTGAAAGTTGAACTTGCTCGAGATATTGTCATGCCCTACATTTGTATGAAGTTATTTCAAAATCCATGGAGAAATGTAGGCGCTAGAGCGCTGACAAAGTTTTTCTAAAAATAGCCACAGTGACCTTGACCTTGGGCACAGCACCCTGAAAGTGGAACTTGCTTGAGAGATTGTCATGCCCTACATTTGTGTGAAGTTATTTCAAAATCCATTGAGAAATGTAGGTGGCAGAGCGCTGACAAAGTTTTTCTAAAAATAGCCACAGTGACCTTGACCTTAGGCGCAGCACCCTGAAAGTCGAACTTGCTCGAGATATTGTCATGCCCTACATTTGTATGAAGTTATTTCAAAATCCATTGAGAAATGTGGGCGCTAGAGCGATGACAAAAGGTGAACATACGTACGTACGTACTTACGTACGGGACAAAACCTATATCCCCTCACCACTTCGTGGTGCGAGGGGATAATAAAGATGTATTATGTTTATCTTTGGTGTTTCCACTTATCCTTCATAAAGTGTGACTAGAACTGGACAAGAGAATGACTAGTAGAGCTCCTCTAAATAAACTTTCTAGCTTAGATTCTGGTTAAAGGCTTAGCCTGAAAAAGAAGGGCAATCCTGCCCATTAGCAAACATGAAACAGCCTTATTAGTAAGTGTAACTACAAAACTTGAAGTCTGGTATCCTAAGTTCACCTGCTGACAAACAGCTACCTTTAGGACAATGACTACCATATCGCATTAGCGGCAAACTGCAACATTTTCAGTAATGGTATTTGTAGCGATCATCTTCTGGAGGCCAAAATGCTGCCAGATATCTGACTTTCCGGATTTTTTACGCTTTCGTATTCGGCCATTGTTGCCTGCCAGTTGTTTATGGTGTAATCGATTCGACATGTATATGCACATTCTGCTTTCACAGCTTACTTATGCCGTTCATTCACTAACGCAATGCGGCTTACGCCGTTCCGAAGAAAACGGCTTGCTTAGAAGTTGGTAAATCATTGCAGCCTACGCTGTTACGAAGAAAACGGCTTATGTAACGCATGGGGTTCTATGATTATAAAGCTTTCTGAGCATGACTGTTTACCGGAAAGAACGATGTAAATTTCTTAGAGAACCGCAGCACAACAAAAACTGAATGGATTATTTTTGAGACTTTCAACACCCTTAGGAGCTAAAGAATCGTCAGCGTATCGATACGAGCAGATTGTATCGCAATACCTATCTTTTCTAATTGTATTGCGATATACCGACATATTGGTATTATTGCGCATCCCTAGTATTGCTTTAGCACAAGGCATAGCAGCGACAGTATGATAGACAGGTAGAAAAAAATAAATAAAATAAAATAAATAAATAGTTGGCTTATTTTTCATTCAAACTGATCATGTGCAAAAAATTTTAAGAGTCTATTTCTTTTGGATCTTGACCTCTATTTCTTTTGGATCTTGACGATATGTAAGGGTGCCTATGCACCATAGGCATAAATGCACTAAGTTGAAAAAGGGGCATAACTCGGTACAAAATTCTTTTTTTTTTTCAAAAGTTAATTACATGATCTACACCTTGGGCAATGTCTTCCTGCAAAAAAATCATGATCCTAGCATCAGAGGTTCAAGAGATATTTTGTTCACAAGGTTCCATAGGCTTTCAATGCACCAAGTCTAAAGAGGGGCATACATCAATCAAAATTCATGATTTTTTCTTCAAAAGTTAATCAGGTCACCTACACCTTGGGCAATGTCTTTCTGCAAAAAATCATGTTCTTAGCATTTTGGTTCTCAATGTTCCATAGGCATACAGTGCACTATGTATGTAATCTGCAGAAAAGAAACACGTATTCGCTTACTTTTCATACTGATCATGTGTATAAAATTTCAAGTTCCTGTCTCTTACGGTTTTTGACTTATAGAAGGGTAGCAGACAGTATTTCAGAATTTTCAAGTACATTTTAATCATTTTAGCCGATTGGGTCCTGTAAACTCCCACAGACTTTCGTGAACTCTGATATAATGCTGATATGTGCCTATGCTGTTTGCAGGTAGTGCAAAGAATTTATTTTTGTAATGTTTATGAGTAGATATACATTTATTCATTTAGGGCCTGTTCAAAGCATCACTTAACAAAGTAGTTAGCCATGGCTCCATTAAGTCTTGTAGTTCACATTAAATCAAATATGCTAATATTTTTGCTGGAAAAAATGTGAGAAGCTTGAGCTATACTAGAGCGTCTCTCGCACATTTTTTTTTTATGCCCCCGTGACGATAGTCAGGGGGCATTAAGATTTGCTCCTGTCTGTCCGTCCGTCCATCCGTCCGTCTGTCCGTCCGTTCGTCACACTTTACGGTATAGAGTTTGTGTAATCAACTCCTCCCACAGTTTTAGGTGGATCTTTTTCAAACTTCACATACATGTTGTGGACATAATGAAGATGTGCATGTGGGTTTTTGTTGGAGCTAGAATTAATTTTGACAGAATTACGGCCTTTTGAACTTAGTCATTTTAGGCAAATTTTTGCATTGTAGGGTATGCAGTTTGTGTAATCAACTCCTCCCACAGTTTTCAATGGATCTTTTTCAAACCTTGCATACATGTTGTGGACATATTGAAGATGTGCATGTGGGTTTTTGTTGAAGCTAGAATTAATTTTGACAGAATTACAGCCTTTTTAACATAGTCATTTTAGGCAAATTTTTGCATTGTAGGGTATGTAGTTTGTGTAATCAACTCCTCCCTCAGTTTTCAATCGATCTTTTCCAAACTTTGCATACATGTTATGGACATATTGGAGATGTGCATGTGGGTTTTTGTTGGAGCTAGAATTGATTTTGACAGAATTTTAGCCTTTTGAACTTAGTCATTTTAGGCATATGTTTGCATTGTAGGGTAAGTACTTTGTGTAATCAACTCCTCCCACAATTTTCATTGGCTGTTTTTCAGACATTGGAGACTTGTTGTGGACACAGTGAAGATGTGCATGTTGGTTATGATAGGAAAAAAATAATTCTGAAGGAATTATGGCCTTTTAAACTTAGTCATTTTGGGCTGCATTTTGCACTATAGGGTATAAAGTTTGTGAAATGTTTTCAGTGGATTCTTTGTAAATAGCATTTGTGCTTTAAAGGTGCTTTAGGGATGTACACATGTCCTGTGACAGGCGCTGCACGGGGGCATCATTAGTGTCTTACAGACACAATTTTCTAGTTTCATAAAAAATGGACAGTAGTTTTGCATATATTTAAAAACGGGGCCCAGATTTTACAGTCATTGCTTCAGTTGAGTGCGAGTTTTGATGATTATAAATGCTGTGATGATTTTGTGTATGGCCTGTTTACTATAGTTACCCCTAATAATGGACAGTTAGTCTTTTTTGGTTTAAACATTATTTTATTCAAGATTTTTCAGATCAACATATATATGCATACAACAAAAATAGATCAGGATTTGATAGTAAGCTAATCATGTTTCTAGGGAGATTTTTTTTTATCAAATTCAACTCTGATCCTGAGTTCTATTGTTTTCAGATGAGGGCAGTAACAGCCAAAGCCCAGCTTCTACAACCTCAACAAGCTTTGAACTGCTTAAATCAACAGGAAAATACAGCAACTGCCCCCTGTGTGGGAAGATATTTCCCTCTAATGCTCCACTGGCAAGACATCTTAGAACTCATACTGGAGAGAAACCTTATTGCTGTCAGGTCTGTGGGAAAAGCTTCAGTCAGAATGGAACGTTGAAGAGACACCAGCTCATTCATATTCTGAAACAATAAATAATGTTGAAAGGTCTGTGGTAAAAGAAAAGCTGAAGAGACATCTAATGATTCATGTTTTGGGACAATAAATAATGTTAAAAGGTGGAAAGACATCAGATGATTAATTTTGGGACAATAAATAATGTTGAAAGGTGGAGAGACATCAGATGATTCATAGTTTGGGACAATAAATAATGTTGAAAGGTGAAGAGACCTCAGATGATTTATGTTTTGGGACAATAAATAATGTTGAAAGGTGGAGAGACATCAGATGATTCATGTTTTGGGACAATAAATAATGAAAAGTGAAGAGACATCAGATGATTCATGTTTTTGGGACAATAAATAATGTTGGAAGGTGGAGGAACATCAGATGATTGGTGGAGGGACATCAGATGATTCATGTTTTTGGGACAATAAGTAATGTTGAAAGGTGGATAGACATCAGATGATTCATGTTTTTGGGACAATAAATAATTTTGAAAGGTGGAGGGACATCAGGTGATTCATGTTTTGGGACAATGAATAATGTTGAAAGGTGGAGAGACAACAGACTAATCATGTTATTTGAACAATAAATATTGTTGAAAGGTGGAGAGACATCAGTTGATTCATGTTTTGGGACAACAAACAATGGTGAAAGATCTGTGCTTTGCTCAGAAAGGACAGTTGAAGAGACATCAGATGATTCATATTTTGAGACAGTAAATAATGTTGAAAGGATATCAATTATTGTTCTTGATATAGATAAAACACTGTATCAGATGTAAAAGCTTATTGTTGGTGTTTGGAAAGTGGGAAAAAACAGTCTATAACAGAAGTGATTCATGTAAGATGACATTGTATACATATTGGAGAGAAAAGTTATCATAGCTAGAAGGAAAATGCTTTAGTAAATAAGGCAAATGCTGTAGTAAATAGATTTACATTACATATAGTCATTCAGGTATTGGCTTTATTATTTGTAGCCCCAGTTAAGGATGGTTTGTAACAGTTTTTCTTTATCATGGCCCAACACTGATCCTGAGTTCTATTGTTTTCAGATGAGGATAATAACAGCCAGACACTAGCCACTTCAGTCTCAGCAAGATTTGATCTGTCTAAATCAACAGGAAAAAACCATGAGTGCTACCTGTGTGGGAAGACATTTCCCTCCAATGCTCCTTTGCAAATGCATCTGAGAACACATACTGGAGAGAAACCATATAGGTGTCAGCTTTGTGGGAAAAGCTTCAGTCAGAAAGGAACATTGAAGAGACACCAGATGGTTCATGTTTTTGGACAATAAGCGATATCGAAAGCACATAAGTTCTTGTGGGGTAAAAGCTTTAGCCAGAAAGAACTTATATTAAACTATATTGAAAGCACATCAGATCTTGTGGTGAAAGTTTAGTCAGAAAGAACTTTAAAGTCACAGATGTTTCTTTTTTTTTTTGGTCAATAAATGATAATGACAAGAAATAAGTTCTTGTTCAGATAATGTTAAATGGTGAAAGGGCATCATTTTTTTGTTCAAATAATGTTAAAAAGACGTCAGGTTTTGTTCAAATTATGTTGAAAGAACATCAGCTTTTGTTCAAATGAAAAGAACATTAGTTTTTGTTCAAATGATGTTGAAAGACCATTAGTATTTGTTCAAATAATGTTGAAAGAAGATTATAACTAAGTTCTTGTTCAGATTCTGTTAAATGGACATCACTTATTCTTCAAATAATGTTGAAAGCAGATCAGTTTTTGCTCAGATTATGTTGAAAGGACATAGCTCTTGTTGAAATAATGTTGAAAAGGCATCAGTTCTTGTTGAAATAATGTTGCAAGAACATCAGTTTTGTTTTTGTTCAAATGATGTTGAAAGGACTTCAGTTTTTGTTCAAATAATGTTGCAAGAACATCAGTTCTTGTTCAGATAATGTTGAAAGAGCATGAGTGCTTTTCAAATAATGTTGAAAGAACATCAGTTTTTGTTTAGATATTGTTAAAAGAACATCCGTTTTTGTTTAAATAATGTTGAAACAACATCAGTTTTCATTTAGATAATGGTGAAAGGACATCATCTCTTGTTAAAATAATGTTGAAAGGACCAAAATAAAGAAAACACTGTAGACTACATGTAAACAATCAAAGCTTACATTGTATGATTAGAAACAAAGAGAAGAAATAGTCAACAACAGAGATGGTTTATGGTAAATGATAGGAAGTGGCTGCTGACAACTAGTTGTCAACAGCCTCACAGACTGGAGATAACAGTTTGTCACCAGCTTGTGAGGCTGCTGATAACAAGTTGTCACAAGCTGTCGCCAAAATGATTGTGCATAGCTTGAGAGAAAAGATGTCATTGTGAGAAGCAAAGTGATTGAGTTATAATAGATTTCCGGTACAAATAGTCATTTACAGATATGTTTTTATTATTTGTAGCCCTAGATAAGTGGGTGTTTTCATGATATGTAAGGAGCTTTATCATGGTCCCAACAACACAATACTTTTAAAATTCTAAAAATTGGGACACCTATAATAATTACTGTAATTGTCCTAACATTTGAACAGTTTGTTTTTACAAAGCAATAATGCATTTAAAAGATGCAGATGGAATGGCAAACAGAGTAGACCCTGATCAGACTGTTTCAAGGAGCAGTCTGTTCTGAGTCTGCACTGTTTGCTCAGACCTATCTGTCCCAATACTTAGAATTCAACATCTTAAGCTTGTTTGTTTTCAGGTGATGGCTGTAACAGCAAAACACTAGCTGCAGCAGTGGTAGTGGGATTTGAACTGGAAAACTCACCAAGGAAACACCACTGGCCATGCCCACTTTGTGGGAAAATATTCCCCTCAAATGCTCATCTAAAATTGCATCTTAGAACACATACTGGAGAGAAACCTTACAGATGTGACATCTGCGGTAAAAGCTTTAGTCAGAAAGGAACTTTGAAGAGACATCAGATGGTGCATATTTTGGGACAATAAATGATCAGACCATTCATGTTTGGGGAAACAGTAAAGCTTATAATATTATGAAATACTGGTAGTTTATTTGTTTGTGCACAAATGAGAGAGACTTTATAAGTTTTGGTCTGTTAGAAAAGCTTAGTCAGAGAGGAAAATTGAAGTGACATCAAATGATTCATGTTTTGTGACAATAAATGATCAGACTATCCATGTTTTGGGACAGGAACAATAAAGTCCATTCAGTTTGAGTCCAGGCACGACAAAACCAACAAAGTGGCATGTGCACCCAGCCAAGACTCAGATCAGCCTGGGCCTCCATCCAGTCTGATCAGGCTCTTTGCTGTCTGCTTGAAGTCAGTTTAGACCCTTTGTTACCCTTTAAGTACACAGCGAAAACTCTGAGCACACTGGGCAGATGCCCAGACTGATCTGAGTCTTTGCTGGGCACACATGCAGCTTCATTGGTTTCGTTGTGTCGCGACTCATATGTATGCTGAAGAGAAACCTTTTTAAGTGTCATATCTATGAGAAAAGGAACTATGTATAATGAAGCAACATTTGGTGAATCAAACTATGGGCCGATTGCTCAAAGCAAGTTTAAGCTAACCTTGAGTTTAATCCATACAAAAATGTATGGCTAACCTTGGGGTTAACTAACAGCATTGTGCAGCCGGCCCATGTTTATTGGGAAATTGAATGAAACAATAAAGTGCAAAACAAATACTTCTTTTGGTCATGCATACTGGAGAGAAACCTTGTGTGAGGTTTTGTTCAGAAAGGACATAGGATGATTCATGTTTTTGGATGATGCAGAGTTCCAGATAAGGTGTGGTTTTGAGGATAATTCTGAGACAATATACAGTTGAACAGTTTTCTTAGAAAATAGGGAAAATTATCCATAAATTGCCCTTTGTAGGCCCCTTTTTTACCTAGAGCAATAAATGAAACACTTTAACTTCTATAAAAGCCCACAGCTTAAGTTGTATGTTGGAAAAACGAAAAAAAAACAACAACAAAAGAACAACAAAAAACAGTGAACAGACACATAGAGAGAGACTTAGAGAGGAATTATGTTTCTGTTTTTGAAAATAAATAACATCACAGATACACTAGAAACAACAGCAGGTACTCATGTTTTCCACAAACATGGACTATCTGAGATGTATAAATCTCACATATAAAATATAATGCGTTTTTTGTGGTGGTAGTTTAGGGATGGGGGTGATATGAGGGGGGTGGGGATGGTTATTTAGAGCTGAATAGTAACCACTTGCCAATTCGTTTTAAGGTTATCGGCCACCACATGGCTTCTAACATAGCTCTACTAAAGATAAGGTGGGCCTATACAGTCTGTAGTTTAACATAATTCTCTGATCCTATAACATTTTGAGCAAAAATTTGCGTCAGTTTCTCAGGAACTATTCAAACTGGTATACATAATGAAAGAGATTGTAATGTTTCATTGTCTCTTTGGTTATATTTTCCCCTTTATGTATCCATTTTTGTCTTACCTGAGACTAGCAGAAGTGAGACATTACTTTTTTGACACAATTTATGCCACCGGTGCCAACGCTGTCAAAAAAGTGCCAACACTGTCACAGTATTGACACTTTTTTGACAGTGTTGCCACTTTTTGACAGTGTTGACATTGGAGGTTTAAATATTTGATTTTTAGCTCACCTGGCCCGAAGGGCCATAGTGAGCTATTGTCATACCAATGCGTGCGTCGTGCGTCGTGACGGAATTTGTCCGTCAGCACCTAAAAACAAATATTCAAACATCTTCTGTAAAACTACTGGTCCCATGGTTCTCAAATTTCACATGGAGCATGACCTGACTCCAGGGTCTCAGAATTGTAAAATTGGGTCAGGTTGAAAATCCAAGATGGCCGCCGTTACTAAAAATAGCAAAAACAACAAAATAAACTTCTTCTCCAGAACCACTGGGTATATTTGTCTGAATTTTGGCATGGAACATCAGTGAAACCTTGGTATTCAAAATTGTAAAAATGAAAAAAATCTGTAGCAGAGTTTTGTCACAGTGACCTACTTTCTGTTTACGTGTGTAAATTTGCTCAAATGCCAATGTCAAAAAATGACCTATTTAAACAACTTCAAACAACTTCTTCTCTAAAACTACTGGTCCCATGGTTCTCAAATTTCACATGGAGCATGACCTGACTCCAGGGTCTCAGAATTGTAAAATTGGGTCAGGTTGAAAACCCAAGATGGCCGCCGTTACTAAAAATAGCAAAAACAACAAAATCAACTTCTTCTCCAGAACCATATGGTATATTTGGTTGAAAGTTTGCATGGAACATAAGTAGGACCTTGGTATTAAAAATTGTAAAAATAAAAAAAAATCTATAGCGGAATTAGGTCACAGTGACCTACTTAGCGTTTACAAGGCTGATTTTGCTCACATGTCAATATCTAAAGAAAATGCAACCAATTCTGACCAGATTTGGTCAGAAATGGTTCTTGAATGGAATTATTTCAATTTTGTGCCAGTTGACTATCCAAGATGGCCACCATGGGGGCCGTTACTAAAAATAGCACAAACATAAAAATGACAATTACTCAAGAACCCTTGAATGGAATTGGACCAATTTTGTGTCAGAATGTTCCTTGCATGAAGCCGTTTCGATTAATTGCGATTTGGCATTCCAAGATGGCCGCCATCTGGTGTTACTAAAAATAGCACAAACATAAAAATGACAATTACTTAAGAACCCTTTAATGGAATTGGACTGGAATTGGACCAATTTTGTGTCAGAATGTTCCTTGCATGAAGTTGTTTTGATTAATTGCAATTTGGCATTCCAAGATGGCCACCATCTGCCGTTACTAAAAATAGCACAAAACATGAAAATGACAATATCTCAGTAACCGCTGAATGGATTTTGACGAAATTTGTGTCAAAATGATTCTTGCATTGAGATGTTTCAAAAATATCTAACTGTAGACCCTTCATATTGGCCTCTGTTACTAAAAATAGAAAAATGTGAAAATTAGAAAATCTGAATGGAGTTGGATTAATTTTGTGTCAGAATGGTCCTTTAAGCTTTTTCGATTTTTTGCATTTTGGCATTCCAAGATGGCCACCATTTGCCGTTACTAAAAATAGCACAAAACATGAAAATGACAATATCTCAGTAACCGCTGAATGGATTTTGACGAAATTTGTGTCAAAATGATTCTTGCATTGAGATGTTTCAAAAATATCTAACTGTAGACCAGTCATATTGGCCTCTGTTACTAAAAATAGAAAAATGTGAAAATCAGAAAATCTCATTGGAACTGAACCAAATTTGTGTCAAAATGGTCCTTGCATGAAGGCTTTTCGATTTTTTGCATTTTAGCAATCCAAGATGGCTGCCATCTGCCGTTACTAAAAATAGCACAAAACATGAAACTGGCAATATCTCAGTAACCCTTGAATGGATTTTGATGAAATTTGTGGCAAAATGATTCTTGCATTGAGGTGTTTCAAAAGTAAATATATAAAGACCAGGCAAGTTGGCCTCTGTTACTAAAAGTACCAAATGTGAAAATGAGAAATCTCAGTGGAATTGGACCAATTTTGTATCAGAATGGTCCCGTTGCACAAAAGCCAGGTGAGCGATATCAGGCCCATTTGGGCCTCTTGTTCTTGTTTAGCTTTGTTAGCCATACAGACATCCACTGCTGGCTAGACACAGTATTCTGAGGAACTCTTCTTTTCATATTTGATCATTTCAATGTTGAAAGTTTTTGCCACAGTTTTCTCAAGCATTGATCAAGTTGGAATCGTTTAAATTTTGTTTGATCAATGCTGCCTGTGAGCTGAAATGGACACAAGGAACATAACACCAGAAATCTCCAGAATTGATGAAGTGAATGGGTGATATTTTGCAGGAAGCTTTAGATACTACTCGTAGCTAGTAGTAACCTTGGGATCATATACACCGCCCATCCATGGCACAAATTGTATAAAAAAATGCAATATTTGCAAAAAATAAGACAATTTGCGGAACATAATGAGGATTTTGATCCATTATGCCAAAATATCCAGGTGAGTTGTTGTAAAAGCAGACGACAAAATTTACTTCTTCAGATTTCAGAAAATGTTTCATCCAACTTGTAGCATGCTGAGAATTCAAAGACTAGAGGCCAAACTGTGTAGATTCAGATGAGGCCGCTCAAAACGATTCACCTCATCTGGATCTGTGCTGTTTGTCGTGTTTGAAAATTCAATTATTTTTGTTTTGGCACTTTGATGGTTAAAGTGCAAAATCAGCTGGATTTCACATTAAAGGTAAATGGATATGCTTTCAGGGAAAGCAACTCTGCCATGTTAACCTTGCCTCCCTTTGCTCTGGGGGTCAAGTATTAAAGGAAAGAATTTGCTCATAGAGGAGTAGAGGAGAAAATTCTTTCCTTTTAGAGAAGACCCCATTTTGGAGCAGCCTTTTTCTTCAGGGAAGGTGTTCCCAAAGACCTTAAGAGCTGAAGAAGAACTGTATTGTTATGTTGCCCTGTTCTTTTCTGTATGAAGTAATGAAATAAATGTAGATTTGTAAGGGTTGCACTTTATTTTATAGAACCTTACTGAAAACTTACCAGATATCAAAGTTGCTGTGACTAGCTTATGGCATTTAACCCTTTTCATACTGGAGACTGTCTTGGGGACATATAGTGCAGGTCCAGATCAAATGCCTCAGAATGCGGCATCTGCTCAGGGTCTCCACTGTTTGCGTACTGGAATTCCTATGCAAATTACAATTAAAGTGAAAATATTCACAAGAAACACCTAAAACCAGAAATGGACCCATCCAAATGATAAGTCTAGACAAGTCCACCAGTCAAAAGAGGGTTAAAATTTTTCTGTTTTCAGGTGGTACAATGTTAGGCAATGCAGAATCTGGTAGTACAACATTAGGCAATACAACATTTGGTGGTACAACATTAGGCAATACACTATTTGGTGGTACAACATCAGATAGTCCAACATATTTGTGGGAGTTTTTATTACAGCTACTACAGAACACAGAAACATGCCCACGATACATCAAATGGACAGACAGAGAAAAGGGCATTTTTAAACTTGTAGACTCCAAGGCAGTGTCACAATTATGGGGCTTCCACAAAAACAGGCCAGACATGAGCTATGAAACAATGGGTAGATCCTTAAGGTAAGTGTTTAGAGTGAAGTCTTGTTTGAGTTGACTCTTAGATTTGCTTGTATCCATTATTGTAGAGGGTCCTAGAAAAAGGGTATACAGTATTCTAATAAACACTCTCGGGGTTGTTTCAGTTTGCAAGTTCTGTAAATGGTATTCTTGAAACAAACTTTGGGATATCTGAAGCCAACCTTGTGGAAATGGGTCACTTTTCCACAGAAAAAGAATGTGGCATCTGATCAGGGCCTGCATTTAGTCTAGCACTAGATCTAAATTATATCAGAGTAAAGTAAATATTGAAACTTTCCAGCCAAGTAATGGCTCAGAGCTACGCTTCATTAAGTACAGAAATTCTTGGCAAATGCTTGTATTATACTCTGGAACTTACACAAGATATAATGTCATTAAGATAATCTTCTGCTGCATGTCTTGGGTTATGGATAAAAATTTGCGAAGTAATTTACTCTTTAAGTGCCAAAAAAGACAACAAATAAACGTGTGCAAAAAATTAAAAAAAAGTTTCATCCAACCTATATCATTAAGAATTCAAGAAAAAGAATACCAACAGAGTAGATCCAGATGAGGCAGCTCATAATGAGCTGCCTAATCTGCATCTACACTGTTTGCAAATGTAACTAACATTTTCATGTTTTGCCCTTTTAAGTGTTAACGTTTTCATGTGATGTAAGGTCATGTGATTATACCATATGATTATACTGATGTTTTACCAATCCAGGGGTCGCAAGATCGATCCCTCGCTTCTCCGGTCTTTCGGATGAGACTTTAAATTGAGGTCCCGTCTCCATATGACCTTGTTGTTGGTGGGACGTTAAACCCGAGTTCACTCACTCACTATACTGATGTTTTCTTTTTTTGTGTTTCAGGTATTACTATTCACGGGGAATACTAAATAAAGTTGATGGACAGAGACTTGTGTACCAATTTGCCGAAGTTCCGAAACAGATTATAGAAATTGATTGTTCAAATGTGTAACTCAACACTTCCCTTAAGTTGCCTGTGGTATAATTATGATTGAGACCGGGTTTTACTTCCAAAACAATCCCAAAAGTCTATATCCATCTTGAACTTTTAGAATTGTTTAGGGAGGGAAAATTTTCCGTGCTATAACAGAATAAATACAGTATTTTGTTTAAGAAATAGATCAGCTCTAGCAGTGAATTGTTGAGTAATAATTCACTGTTTGGAGGTCAGTTGTAAAGTAGATCATATCACGAGCGCGGAGCGCGAGTGATATGTCTACTTACAACTGACCGACAAACAGTGAATTATTACTCAACAATTCAATGCTAGAGCTGAACTATTTCGATTCTAACACTCTAAAACCCTGAAAAAGTATTCCTTTCATTCAAACTCTCCCAACCTTCCAGCCAGCGCGTTCATGCTCCCGCCAATATTCTTAACTGTGTCTAAGGTAAATGTACGTTTTTATGGCGATTTTAGAAAGAAAAAGAGACGTTGCACCGTCTAACGTCTCAAAGCGTCACAAAATTACGTCAGTTATGCCAGTGACGTCAGCAATTATACACACGCGCTCCGAAACAGTGAATTGTTGCAGAATAAAACACGGAAACTTTCCATTGCTTCTATAGGCGCACTGTGTTAGAATATAGGATAGAGAATTCTCCTACTTGAATTTTATATGAATCAGAAAAGCAGACTTAACAAGTCCTTGACCAGTGACTCTGTTAAGGTACTTTGAACAACCTAGGTTTGCAATGAAAATACCGTATACAAGACAATTTCCGTGGTGTTCCATTTTTCGCGGTATTTTGCGGTCAGTTAGAAACCAGGAATATTAAAATTGCGAAATAATTTCCTGTTTCTTACAAAGTATCTTCTGTAGACACAGTGTTCAAACATTTTGTTTCTGTTTGCTTCGGTAATTGCTGGTACTTTTCACTTGAACCAGTTCTTTCATTATCCTTCGGCAGCCCTGCCGCAGGTTAATGATTGAACTGGCTCAAGTGAAAAAGAAGTAGTTTTGCTTTTCGCGCATGTTGCTAACCGCGGAAAATTAAAAATCGGGAAAATTAATGTTTATTTTTTTTACCCTTATCTGCGCAAATTTGAACCCACGAAAATTACCACATACACTGTATCACGCCTGGTAAACTATCACAGGTACCTCCCCGGAGGTGCCGATAAAATGTTGTGACAGGCATCCGGAGCTACCTGTGACGGACCAAAAATAAACAAAAAACGGTAGGTATTCGTCTTTTTTGATAAAATACATTATAACCAGGGGGTTTATTGAAAATCAAAGAATGCTGTTCGACCCTTATATACATTAAGTTTTGTCACACAGTATATCCCCGGAAACTTTACATATATACAGAAGATATGACTTTTGAAGTGGCTTTAAGGTCAGGCGAAACTACTCAAAACAAGAACAAATCGGTTGTTTTAGGTCCTAAATGCACTTTTCTTGCATAAGAATCTGTTGATCTAGATACACTGACGTAAAGTAAACCTCCTTGCCCAAATATAAATGCCGATAAACTCCAAATAAGGCTGGATCGGTAAAAAAACAACTGGAGGTGCCTGTGACGGAATGGAGGTGCCTGTGATGTAAGAAAATATAGCGAAAATCTGAAGATTTATAGCGGCTGCAAATATTGATATTCTTCATCTCTAGACCACTGCCTTGAAAGAATCGTTCATTCAACGTCGCAATTTAATCTATCATAATGCGAATATCAAGCATATTTTTGTTAAAACGACAGACAATGATCATGAACTTATACAATCAGATTCTACATCCTGCTCTCAAAACCAAGACGGAAGTAAGTATACGTTGACAATAGTTCATAAAAGACACGCATGGTAAACCGAATAAAGAGCTCTTTCCCAGACAGGTGGAAATTCACCTACCCCAAATGAAAACAACGCTAACTTCTGTTTTACCTATTTTATATTTTAAATTACAAAAGTAACCAGAAAGCAAAGTGGGCAGCTGTACAGGACCTTACTGCCAGAAGACTAGACAAGCGGACATAAGAACACGTAACATTGATGTTTCACAACAGAAATCCAAAATCCCCAAAATCCAAAGCAGATCATCTCAAAGAGTTATTGTCCGTTTAGTTTCCGTATCTGTTAGTCAAACATTGACGAGTTGTACGTAGCTGTTGAAAATTTACTGCCTAATTCAGTGTTAGAATAATTATGAAATGCGCTTAAATAAGAAGCAGCGTTTTTGTGAATGGTGATGACTGCCTGTTAGTCATTCCAAATCGTTAGAAATTGTCGAGGTCACACGCCATGCTAGCTACTCGAAACGTTTGCAAAAGCAACGTTTCAGAAGATGACTTTTATATAGTAAAAGTGCTCTTATGTTACCAAATTTGATGCAGTGGCTGTTCGGAGACTTTGAATTACAAGTTATTTACAGTAAGATTCCGATAACTTCAATATACTAAACGGTGTAATGTTGAGAACATGTCACCAGCCGATGATGTAATCTGTAGGCCTTACGGATGTATTTGGATTCTAGCGCCAACAATTCAAAACTACCCAGACTGAATCACTTGTAGCACCTATCACTCCAGTTACCACAAAGTTAACACATACAGCGAGCGTCGAGCGACACATGTGAGGTACCAAAAGGATCAACACTATAGATACCTGTACGTATATGCCTGTTGACGGGTATCGGCAATTTTGACAATTTGACACACCATACGTGTAGCTGGCATGACGTGTGACCTCGACAATTTCTGACAAGTTGGAACGACTCATAGCCAGCACATCCCTATCACAGTCATCACCATGGCCAGCCACAAAATGTTGACTCTTATTTAAGCGCACATTTCATAACGATTCTAACACTGTATTAGGCAATTAATTTTCAGCAACTTTGTGAGATTCGTCCATGTTTGACTAACAGAAGCGGAAACAAATTGGGCAATAACTCACTGAGATGGTGTTTTAGAAATTTTAACATGGAATTTCATGATATACGAACTATGATAGCTTAATGGGACGATGAATGAATGATTCTTTCCAGGCAGTTGTTTAGAGAAGATGTCAATATTTCCAGCTGCAATAACTATTCAGATTTTCACTATATTTGCTTACATCACAGGCACCACCACACCATTGTAGGCACCTCCAACTGTTGTTTTGAAAAAATCAAGCCTTATTTGTAGTCAGTCGACATTTACATTTGAGCAAGGAGGTTACCTTAACACCAGTGTGCCGAGAAAAACAGATTCGTATGCAAGATCACTGCATTTAAGACCAAAAACGGCCGAATTCTTTATGTTTTGAGTACTGTGGGCTGTCATCAAAGCCACTTCAAAGGTCGTATCTTTGGTTAATATGGAAAGTTCAGGGGGATATAATATGTGACAAAACTTTATGTCTATAAGGGTCGAATAGCACTTTTTGATTTTTAATAAACTCCCTGGTTATTTTATATTTTGTCAAAAAAGAGGAAAACCTACCGTTTGTTGTCATTTTTTGGACAGTCACAGGCAGCTCCAGGTGCCTGTCACAACTTTTTATCGGTACCTCCGGGGGAGGTACCTGTGATAGTTTACCAGGCGTGTGTATATGATTTTGTACAAAATCATGGAAAAATTTACTATTCCAGAACATTAAAAGGGAGATGAGGATGCCAGTGTTGATTAAAGGCAGTTTCATAGGGACCAACTGTTGATCAGTCACCTTTTGCCATAATAAAAGTCAATACCTCACTTGGATTATCATTACATGAAAAAGGAGATAATAGTGTAATTTTCTGTCAAGGAGTTTAACGACTTGTTGCTCATTTATCGTGATTGTATAACTCAGTGCCTTACTTCACTGCAATACATGTAATAGTATGTAACATACTGTAGATAGTATACTTCATTCATGAAATTTTCCTGATTTTTCCAGAGTTTCAAACTTGTGATAGCAATGTAACAATGTGCACTTGTTTGGACATTAAGAGCAGGCTGATTAGGATCTTAACCATATTTGTCTATATGACATGACTCAATAAGAAATGGAATATGGCCAGCTATTACAAGAAAAAATTATTATTGATCTGAGAAAATGGAAAGGACTTGAAAATTCTGGGAAAATTTAGGGAATTTGAAAATTGATGGTGACAGCAGTCTTTTGAAGTTGTATTTGAGCCACGACACGAGAAAATTAACAAAGTGGTTATGCGCCCAGCCCAGACTCAGATCAGACTGGGCATCCGCTCAGTCTGATCAGAGTCTTTGCTGTCCGCATGGAGGTAGCTGAGGCCCTTAGATACCCTTTAAGTGCTTAGCTAAGAGTCTGATCAGACTTTGTGGATGCCCAGGCTGATCTTAGTCTTCACTGGGCGCACAACCACTTTGTCTTCTCGTGTCGCAGCTCATTTATTCTGCTCAAGGGAAGTATGTACTTTCTGGAAATATACCTATGCAAGGATGTATTTTTGTCTCCCCTTATTGGAGGCTACTCTTCAAGAAAAAAATTGCTGTCATGATGAGCAAAATTGTTTCCTTTAATAGTAACCCCCACTTTCAAGAGGCACTTTGAAAAGTAAAGAAAAGTAAAGAGTATGATGATAGGGAATGGAAAAAATTGGTGAAAGTATGAGAATTTTGAAATGGAGGATAAGTGGCAACCCTACATCCACTATTATCTGAAGCTGAAGGTTGAACTGTTTGTGTTGAATTCTGTTACAACCATGTGCCATACTTGTTATTAGTTGTTATTAATCAGTAATGTTGACCAATCAGAGATTTATTTTCTTAAGTTTTATGTATAGAGTCCATTAAACTTGTGTGCACATATATATGGTTTGACCTTAGGGCTCAGCTTAGGGGGAAATCAGGGTGAAAAAGTCTCGCTAAACTGGCTGTTTCTATAGGTTTTGAACTGAGGGAGAGGTTTTAATGTACAGAACATCAGTGAAATCCAACATTTCCCCAAAATCCTGAAAATATTGCAAAACTGTTCCTTGTCAAACAGCTTTAGGCTGAGCCCTGTTGAATGATAATTTTATGTGGCTGTAATATTTTATATACATTTTAACATGTTACTATATATGTGGCTGCCATAATATAACCTTGTTGATTTTTGATAGCATTGAATTAAATACATCTAGATTGATAGGCTATCATGTGGCTGTATTATAAGCTTGTTGATTTTTGATTGCAATATACAATATTTATTTAATATTGTTTCTGTCTCTGTTGCTGCCTTCTAACCTTTTTGATTTGATAAGCCATCACATTTACTGCATTCTTGGACTTAAATTCCATCACATTAGTGCACTTTTCAGTTTCAGGCCAAGTTTATTTTTGAGCAAATACTGAGTTCAATTAATAATGATCAGTTCTTTTATTTGGATATTATTATTGTAATGTGTCTAAATTTTGGGACACCAAAAAGTTCCAAATGGAAAATTAATTATTTGTAGGTGTCCCAATACTTTAGCACATTATGGTTCTACAAAAGTAAAGTTGGATGGGCGCTTGGCGCCCCGTTACTGTGGCTATAGATTTGTTCCGCTGAGGTGCGGGGAGAACGCCGATAGGAGAATTGAAATACTACAAAAGTAAAGTATTCGTCACAAAAAACCAGTACAATCAAATTTGTACCGTGGTACAATATTTTGTCTGGACATATTGCATTATACAGGTGTATTGAGAAATGGTTTCAACTCTACCATTAACCATTAAATTTTACTATTTAAATTGTTTTCCAGATCCTGAAACAGATGAGAGTTCCAAAGTTACGTGCCCAGACTGCGGCAAAAAGTATGTTTCTGCTGTCAACATGAGGCGCCACCAGCAGGTCCACCAGGAGCCACAAGTTTGCCAGTGTGGCGCAACATTTAGCACCAAGGAAGCCCTTAAAGAACATGAGAATGCCAAGCACAAGAGGTTGTATGTCTGCAAGGAGTGCCCAGTATGGCGGCAGTTTTTGTCCAGGTCGGGCCTGTTTGCTCATCAACTCCTGCTGCATAAAACTGGATCTAGGCTGGAGGTATGCATGCAAATTGTTTATATACCGTATGTTTCAGTTATTTACAATTAACGCTTTCCATACTGGTAAACTGCCTTTGGATAGTATTCACACAAGGTAGGCGGCAATCAAAAATGCTCTTAACAGTCGTTAGAAAAAACGTTAGAAACAGCGTTTTTGATTGCAAATTGTCGCCAATTTGCAATGGAAAACGCTGTTTCTAATGATTTTTTAACCACGTTTGTCGATTGCACGAGCATTTTCGATTGCCGCCTGCCCGGTGTGTTGTTATCGTCATGTTTGAGTTTACTTCTTACCTATTCAAGGGATGCAACTCTGCTATTTTATGTCTTTGTTTTTAGCTCGCCTGTACGAATGTACAGGAAGAGCTTTTTAGCACTACCCCTGGTGTTGGCGGTGGCGACAGCGGTGGCGTCGGCATTAGCAAATGTTAAAATTTTACGTTAAAGTTTTTTAGGTGATTGGCAAGGCGTTGTCAGGCAAGCTATCCTGTCCCACTGACAGGTCTTGTTGCTTCCCTTCTCCATACAGGTTAACTCTTAGGAGAGGATTTGCACCACTAGGAGGAAACTCTTTCCTTTTAGGATAGATTGCATTTCAGAAGGGCTGTGTTGTCCAGGAAACAAACAAAATTACAAAATGTTTCCCT
Organism: Ctena decussata; assembly: GCA_963989385.1. Taxonomy (NCBI): domain Eukaryota; kingdom Metazoa; phylum Mollusca; class Bivalvia; order Lucinida; family Lucinidae; genus Ctena; species Ctena decussata. The sequence goes on from OZ022509.1 coordinate 54,683,248, forward strand.
GCATAAAAGTGGTTTCCCTGGCATGGAGTGTGTAAGGGATTGTTCTTGAAATTGAGTGGCATAATGTGTATCCTGATTGGCATTGATTGGGTCTGTATATATTATTTGTAGGATGTGATGTGGACATAATAAATTTTGCTTCATTTAGTTTGGACCTCACTTATTAAGGTAAAACTTATAAGAATTTGGACACCTAAAATAATCACCATAATTGTCCTAAAATGGAACAGTCTGACGTTACAATGCAGTAAAGCATCCAGAAGATACAGATGGATTAGTAAACAGTGTGGACCCTGGGTCTGCACTGTTTGCTCAGACCTATCTGTCCTAATACTCAGAATTTTTACATTATTTCTGTAGAGTGTGATGTGAACATAATTTTTTTATTCAGTTTGAACCTCAACCATTATATCACTGACAGTGGTTACATTTACTTGCAGTGCAAGATTTGTGGGAGACGATTCGGCCAGGCGGGACATCTGAAAGATCACATGAACGTTCACAGTGATGAAGCGACATGTATCTGCGATACCTGCGGAAAGAAATTCAAGTTCCGGTATAGCCTTAGAAAACATATGAAGATCTGCACTGGGGATATTGTCCGTAGAGGTATGTGTCACAGAAAAACAGGAAATTTTCTGTTTGTCCCATATTTTGTAACATTTATTCGGTTATGAGATAGTGATTTTCTGCTCCAGAATGACCCGAGATATTTATTCTGCTATAAGACAACCCCAAAAATCTGGATCTGTCTTATAAGACAGATCTTGATTTTTTGGGTTGGTTTGGAAGGGGAGATTATCTGTCTCGTGACCAACTACTGTGTTTGCCATAATTTGCACACATGCATAAGCACACCCCTAGGCTGTTTTTGAGAAGCACTCTTTACGTCTTCTTAAGCCTGCACAATTTAATCAAATAGAGTTCCCTCCTAATTGCTGTTGAGGCTGAAATAGCACTAGAATGTGAAACAGGAACTCACTATATTACTTTTTAAGTTACTTAACAATAACACTACCACAAAACTTGAAAATTATTTGCAAACTTGAGACGATATTTTGGAAACAGTCAGTGAGGTTCCTAAATAATTCTGGAACAGTTTGGTTTTACAATTCAGTATTGGATCAAAATAACAAACAGTGTAAATCCTGATCAGACTGCTCCAAAATGAACAGTCTGGTCCGGCTGTGCACTGTCTGCTTAAACCTGTCCTAATTTTTTTAAGAATTTTTAAGCCATATTGATAAAAAGAAAATATTTCTATAAATTAGGGCGACCAAGAACAAGGAGCATGGCCACAGCAACGTCTGCAGTTGATGGCTCACCAGGGGAAGTTGTGAACCAAGACCCAACAACTTGTTACATGTGTGGGAAAGGTTTTACAAACAACGTGTACCTCAAGCAACACCTACAGAAACACAGAACGGAAATGAGGCTCTGTCCCACTTGCGGAAAATCTTTCAAATTTAAGAGTTCATTGTGTCGCCACATCAAGAGTTGCTCAGCAAAGGAAAGAAGTTTAAGTATTCGTTCAGAGGATGTTTCAGAGGAAGCCACACTGTCAATTGGCGCTATAGAAGATGCTGAAGGTGACACTACTTATTTAAGCAGTCCGTCTGAGGATAATGATGTGCAGAGTTGCAATGAAGTATCTAATGTGGAAGGTGGTAATGCAGAAGTTATTTGTGATTCAGGAGCTCGGTCTGGGTCTATAATTCATATTGTTGGTGGTCCATCTGATTCTGTCACAGTTTTAAGTGGTCCTGCTATAGAGAGCAGTGGTGACTCGATCACTGTGTTGAGTGGTCCTACTATGGAAGAAAGTGGTGACACACTCACGGTTTTGAGTGGTCCTGGTATAGAAACAAGTGGTGACACAGTCACAGTTTTAAGTGGTCCTGGTATAGAAACAGGTGGTAACATGGTTACAGTTTTGAGTGGTCCTGCTGTAGAAACAAGCAGTGACACAGTCACAGTTTTAAGTGGTCCTTCTGTTGAAACAAGTGGAGTGGCAGAGTACACTGCTGTTTTAAGTGTTGCATCAGATCTGACAAAAATGAATTGATATCTGTTCACTTTTCCCTAGCTGGCTCTGTTTGAATATAAAAAGTTTTTCTGCCAAGAACAACTTCAGTAGCTGTATGGGTTTAGAAAATGTTGTATGCTAGTATGTTGTTTATGAAATTTGTTACATTTATGCTAAAAAATATTGCATTTGTCTGTATGAATTAGGAAACAATTTTTTTCCACATGATATTGCTGTTATTTAAGAAATAAATGTCATTTTTGGATGTTAATGGAAGTATCAACATAATGGGTTACATGCTGCACGGAACCCATTGCGTTCATACTTCCATAACTTACGAAAAATGACATTTATCTTTTATATTTATATACTATGTTTTCTCATCAATCTTGTAACTTATTTGTGAAGTGTTGACAAATTTAACTCCAAGGAAGCACAAAGAATGAGTTAACCATTGTGTTTGGTTACGACATTCAACAGCCGTCACTATGACATGATGTATATAGAATTTATATGTTGGCCAATCAACTACTTGAATTATCTGTGATGTCCCTTACACATAACGTCGCTTTCATGGATGTATGAACATCGTCAGCCCAGAATAGGTTTATCTAAGGAAATTGTTGACAGCTGTAAATATTCAGTGGCCAACATCATGTGACCACAGGTTAATCATACAGTCGAATCTCGGTAGTTCGAACGCCGATTTTTCGAAATTATCGGATTTTTCGAAGTTGAAACACAGTCCCGATCATAAGCCCATTAATTCTATGCAGAAACACTTCCCCAAATTCGAATTTCGATTATTCGAAAAATCGGATTTTTCGAAAGAAAAATTAGGTCCCGATGGAGTAAATTCATTATAAATATCCCTTTATTATTCGAAATCAAAATTTATGCTCGGAAAATAACACCTATTGTCCGATGAGATAAATATTTACAGCCTCCGGTCATCACTGCCACCTGTACAGGTAATTATCACTTCACGACCACTAACGTTTTGATGGCGAAGTCATTAATTTCTGTTGAGCAAAAGGTGTCTGTCTAATTGCATAATTGATGAGGATTATCTTGTTTGAAGTTTGTAAATTTAAAGGCTAAATGTAATGGCTTTTGTAACCAGCAAAGGCTCGGACGAGCATGCACATTCGAACTTTGGTTTCGTACGCCTTACGCACGGAAAATACAGTTTGCACATGGCACTAAACAGAGTCTTAAGCTACACTGTGCAGACAGACAGGCTGTTTGAGTATTCGTTGTTCCCAAATACAGTGACTCCGAATGGCTGAGGAACCTTTTCTGTGACAAGGCTCAGATGACTGATTGAGTCGTTTTTCTGAAAACAAAAGTAGCCCAGTTCTTGGAAGCATAAACGGAAAGTGAAAGTACAGTAAAGTCCAAGATAGAAACAAGTCAGCATTAGTGGCTACCCGGTTTCCATTAGTCTGGATTGGATCTTCGCCGGATCTCTGCAAATTTGATTTGCAGAGCTGGGAAAATGTTCCGCAGCTTTGCTGCTTTCGGACAGTGCACATGTGCCAAACACGTGGGGTGGTCACGCGATTGTGGATGTTTCCGGTATGTAATGTTAATTATTCTACGATCTGATTATGTTTTCATTGATTTGTAAATCCATGAACATCAGTAAGCATAGAGAAATGAAAAAATGGACTCTTAAAACCGCCGTAATAATGAATTCAGGAAATGTACGGAAATGAACGGGAAAGACCGAATTCGAAAATTCGAACTACGGATAATTCGAATGAAATAGTGAGGTCCATGTCAGTTTGAATTATCAAGGTTTGACTGTACTTGGTTACTGGCTGGTAACCCCATAATGTCATCCGTGACAACTTGCATTGTCCATTGACATTCTGGAAGCTTTAACCCTATTGCACCTAAAACAGCCAAAACTCTATGGAGTTTTGGTTGTTCTGAGTGGAATAAGGTTAAAGGTACTCAAAACAGCCAAAACTCTATGGAGTTTTGGCTGTTCTGAGTGCAATAGGGTTAAAGGTGATGAAATTCCATTAAAAATAGTCATGGGATAAACACAGTCTTATACTCATGGTCATTTTGTCAGAAATTTATGAAACTCGCCAAAGGCTTGTTTCATAAATTACATGTGAAATGATCACTAGTGTAAGAGCCTGATTTTCAAACTTATGAGGATACACTATAACACCCCTGGTTAACTATGTATATACAAGGGCTGTTATGAAACGATAAAGAGCTGTTTCGAAATGAAAAAGGGTCAAAGCTTCCAAACAAGCTGATGACCAGGTCGTTCAGTAACTATGACTTTCTTTTCCTTTCGTTACAGCTCTTTTTTGTTTCATAACATCCTTGAGCATATAGTTAACCAAGTTTGATAAGAGGACACTGTAAAATGTTCATGAAATTTTGAATTGCAAATTTTGTAATGACTGTGTGCAGTATTTTAAGTTTCACAAACTTTGTGAATTGTTTTAGTAGGCATATTAGATGAACTATGTGCATTTTGATTCTACATGTATATATTTATTATAATTGTATATTTTCAGATTAACTACATTGCTTTATTTAAATAGTTTGCTAATTTAGTTGAATTAAATATAAAAGTGTTATGGGTTGAATATTGATTGACAGTTTCCACACTGGTCTGGCATTCAACACAGGTAACGAAGACAACATACATGAATCTTGCTTGTTCCGCTTATCAGGATATGTTTGTCTCAGAAGTATAGTCTCACGGACCATCCGATGCCCGGTTCTTGGAATAGGAATCAAAAGTTTTATTGAATTCGTATGCATATTCAAGAAATGCTTGAAAACAATTTTTGGACTACAACGTTTATGCAACGAATCGGTAAAGAAACTTATTCAAGCACTGCATATATAATAGACGGATTTTCTTCAAAAATCTGGTCTGATTAAGAGGTATAACAAACTGCCGGGTCCGTAAGAATAATAGTTTGAAATTAATCTAAGATATGCGAAAAAATCAAGTTTTATAGTAGGTTGCCTTCGTTGCCTGTGATGAATGCCAGACCAGTGTGGTTTCAGTGTTGGGAAAGAAAGACTGCAACACCATTAGAAAGAGTGAAAAAAGAGAGAGAATTGGCATGTTTATGGACAGGGTTAATTACCACAAGAAAGTAAACTGCACTGAACTTGACAGATTAAATTTTATTTACCCCATTCATGCCTGGAGACCAATAAAATGGACATTGGCAAACAGTGTAGAGCCTGATCAGATGCCATCTGATCGTGATACACAGTTTGCTTTTATTGAGTTTTTTTTAAGGAAGTAAGTCTGAAATAAGCCTGACGCCCCTTAAATTGGAAATGGACCTGTCCAAAGAGCCTGGTAGAAGGGTCCACTTATCATTAACGGTTTAAATAGTGACTACTGTAGAAATTCTTAATATTGGGACACCAAAAATAATTACCATAATTGTCCTAAAATTGGAACAGTTTGGTTTTATAGTGCAGTACAGTGGACTTGACAGTATCGGATCATCGACAGTATCGGATCACTCTTAGGTTATCACCCATTTTTCTCACAAATGAAGCAAATATTTTTTACCATTATATTACAGTCATCAAGTTCGAGCAATGGCAAAGTGCAGGGTGAAAAATTCGATCGAAATCTGCGGCTGAGAAACAAATCAGAGTTGTCGAAAAGCTTGGCCCCTCTTCAGCGGCGCTTGCATTTTGCCTGTTGCTCGTTACCCACAAGATAGATTTCGGTTATTTAAACTATTTTATCGTTAGGCGATTGAGACCAATTTTGCTTTGTAATGTGTCCTGGCATCCCTAAAATTGCAGGCAGTCATTATTTTTGTGACATCCCAGTATTTGATGAAACTAAAGACTTGAAAAGTGAGCCACCGATGTGCGACAGTAACGGATCATTATATAATTTGAACTGAAATACAGGCCTCAGCTTGAAACTACATGTTGGATGTATGGTCTGATGCTGAAAACAAGTCATAAATCAACTACCTGAGTAGCTGCTGTGTCTTTTTTCAAAGAAAATCAGTTTAAAACTAAGACAACATCCTTTTTGTAAAATATCCCCCATCCCAAGCCCTACATTCTATCGTATGATAATGAAGGTTATGCGTAGCACAACCAAGCTTCTGCTAAACATTCTGTTGAAACATTCGAGATCAGCTCGCATGAATGTGAACCCAATAATGACTGGCATTCATCGGACGATCATCTGTACACTGTGTAGACTCAGATTAAGTTGAATGCCCATGTAGTGTTTATACACTGATTGCACTGAAATATCGTTAAGGCGGAAAATCACCGTAAATTTGTTGATCCTGAGCAGACACCACGGTCTTATCAGGGTCTACACTCTGCAAAAGCAGTTTATGATCTTTACTGTTTGAGTAGTTCCATGCTATGAGGCGTATGGTACTACTGAGTTAAGAATTTTTGGCATGCTTGTAGTTTTGTATACATTCAACTTTTATTTAACAGACAAAACCGTTGCTGGTGAAGGACCACATGAAAAATATCGTTGAAAGGCCGTAAACGTTTCTTCAGAAAGTTTAATAGGTCCAACTGTTTATGTAGCAAAATTATTGAAGCTAAGAAGGTTGTCATAATGCCTCGGAGAATTTCTCCTATAAAATAATATCATATGATCCGAAACTGTCGCACCTGATTCGTTACTGTCGCAGGACCCTCCCGTAAGTCTGCATAGGTTATCTGCCCTTAAAGGAATAAATTTCGTGAATATTTTGACATGGATAGATAGAAGGGATATTTTGCAATTGTTTTGTGTCATAACATACATACTTTTAGCATTCATATACAATAAAACGGGAGTTTTATTGAACTTGATCCGATACTGTCGAGTCCACTGTAATGTGTCTGAAAAATGCAAATGGGATGGCAAATAGTGTAAACCTTGATCAGACTGAGGAGCAGTCTGATTTGGGTTTGCACTATTTGCTCAGACTTAACTGTCCCAATATATAGAGTTTTTATGGTATAGTGCAATTTTAAATGCAGTGGACAAATGCATGGTGCCCCGGTACTGTGGCCATGGATACGTTCCTCCTAGGTGCTGGTTGAACATTTTTACGGAAATTTAAACACACACACATTTTTTAAATGCGCTTACTAAATATATTAGTATCATTTTTAGACTATGGTTGATACCAAGAATACCAAGAACATGACTAGATTTCTGTGGTGTTGATAGTACATGCCTACAACAGGCTCAGAAAGGATGGTAAAACAAAGAGTTCTAAGTTATAGTGCTGCATATGGTGGACACTGTGTAGAAATATGTCTGTCGAAAGCTTAAGAGATTTATTAGTTTGAGTTTGTGAAAAGTCAGTTTGAATAAAATGTAACTTTGAAATAAATATCCAGTATCTTTATAATCCTGTCTATTATGACATAAGCTATTACCCCCACTAACTCTTACAGTACCAAAAAAAGCTAACAAAATTGACATGTGCAAATTTTGAAATAGTGTTTCTTTTAGGTATCATGTTGAGAAGTCAAAGACTGGAGGTTAACAAGTGTAGATCCAGATGAGGCGGCTCATGATGTGCCACCTCATCTGAATGCATGTTGTTTGCAGACTCAAAATCTTTTAAGTGCTGTCATATGTGTTGTTGAGAGGTTTAGATAAGTTTGGGGTTTGAGGGTAATTGCAGGGCTTGACCAATCCATTGTCTGGCTGCCCGGGACAAGTTACAATTTTTGCTGGGCAAGTACAGTATTTTCTATTTGCCCAGAAAAATGTATAGGATATATAGGGAAAACATAAGGATTTCAGCGTTTTGTAGCAGAATCTGTGTACAGGACAAGTTGATAATTTCTGTCCATGTATCATATTTTTATACGCCCGTTTTGAAAAAACGGACGTATTATGTTGTGGCTCTGTCCGTCCGTCCGTCCGTAAACATTCTTGTGCGCGCCATAACTCAGTAACCATTTGGGATATCTTCATGAAATTTTATAGGCATATGTATTAGGTTGGGGGAACGTGTCGCGTACAAGAATGGTTGCTGCCCCTTTCTTAGTTTCGAAGTTATGCCCCTTTGATTAAAATTTTTCCCTGCAAGTCTTGTGCGCGCCATAACTAGATAACCGTTTGGGATATCTATATAAAACTTCATAGTAATGTGTATGAAGTCCTAACGATGTGTCGCGTACAAAAATGGCTGCTCTCCCTTTCTTCGTTTTAGAGTTACGACCATTTCATTAGTACTTTGAGCCTATTTTTGTGTATACTTATCTTGTTCATGCCATAACTTGGTAACCGTTTGGAATATCATGATGAAACTTTATAGCAATGTGCATGATCACAAGACAATGTGTCATATATAAGAATGGTTGCTCCCTCTTTCTTAATTTTGGAGTAACCTCCATTTGATTAGTATTTTCAGGTGTTTCTCATTCACTCCATATCTCCTGAACCTTTTGAAATATTAGAATGAAGCTTTGTAGGAATGTGTATAATAATGGGGCAATGTATCCTGAACAAGAACCACAACTCTGGCTTACTTACTGAATTATCTGCCCTTGCATAAATTTCCTGTTTACTCTAATTCCTTAACCATTCGAAATAAATGGTATGTATGTTATAAAAATCATTTCAAGGGAATATAGTACAACCAAAAAAGGTCTATCTAGTATGGCTAGGTTATCTCCCTTGTACCACTTTGTCTGTCTATCCTTTTGTAAGCAATCTTGTTCATTCTGTTTCTGCTTTATGACATTTAAACGGGCGTATTATGCGCCGCTTGCGAAGCCCTTGTTTTTTTTTCAAGACAGGGGCATTTTGCCATTTAGATAGACCCCCAAATATCTCAACCAGTTTTGTGTAGTTTTGCCATTTTCTCTTCCAAAACAGTCTCAAAAATCTAAAACTGATTAATCCTAATTTGATGTTTTTGGAAAGGAAAAAAGACCCATACAATAACCAAATAAATATTGTACATAGTGAGCCGTCAAGAGAACTGCCTTGTTGAAGCAGTTCCAATGTAGGCTCACAAATGAGCCGGGCCATGACAAAACCAGCAAAGTAGCAGGTGCTCCCAGTGAAAACTCAGATCAGTCTGGGCATCCGCCCAGTCTGATCAGAGTCTTCGCTATGTGCTTAAAGGGTAATTAAGGGTCTAAGCTACCTCCATGCAGACAGGGAAGACTGTGATCGGACTGGGTGGATCCTCAGGCTGATCTGAGTCTTGGCTGGGCGCACATACTCTTTGTCGCGTCGCGGCTCAAATAATGTTAGAGTTTTAGGTAAGAAATACTAACAATTATCCTAGAACAATTAAAACCCTTCCTTATCTGGAGCACTGACTTTATTTTTCACTTTCAGATTTTACCCTTGCTGACCAATCAGGAGTGAGCCCAAGACCGCCGGGAAAAATGTTCACCTGCAGTTTCTGTCCTTCATCATTTGACAGGCCCAACAAGCTTAGAATTCATTATAGGATTCACACGGGAGATCGGCCACATGTGTGTGGTGTATGTTATCGTGGATTTAACCAGAAAAGCAGCTGGAAAAGACATATGATTACACATTTGAATAAATAGAACTATTTATCTGTACCTGAGTTTAATAATTCTAATTTTCTGTAAAAACAAAAAAAGATGAGAGGCTTCTTTCTTCTGAACCTGTACTGTGTTTAATGTTTTTGTTTACCTGTTAAAACAAATCTGAAGTAAAACTTCTTTATTAACATTTTAACCTTATAAGCACCAAAAAAGCAGATTACAAAATTTACGTCTGCAAAATTCAAAAGATAGTTATAAAACATTGTTCAAGCAGTATCATACTGAAATTTCAAAGAACAGAGTGGAAACATTGTAGATCCGGATGAGGTGGCTCATTATGAGCCACCTCATTTGAATCTACACTGATTGCAAATTCAGTTGTTTTCATTTCTAGTTCTTTAAGTGTTAATTATATGCTCAGCAATGAAAAACGTCAGAATGTGCATTTGCGGACAGTGATGGCTCACGGGTTAACTTTAAAGTATGCGTATGGAAACAGATTGAGAAAAGTATATATCTGCAGTTTCTGTCAGTGGTCATGTGACATTTGACAGGCCGTCATCATCAGATTCACTCAGGAGATTGGCCACATGGGTGTGAAGTTTGTTATCGAGGATTTAACCAGAAAAGCAGCTGGAAGAGACCCATAATTACTGATTTGAATAAATGGAATTATCTGTATTTGTGTTTAATGTTTTGGATGATTTTCTTTTAAAATAAAACTGAAGACAGATTTTTTTTCTCAACAGTTAAATGGTGCTCAGCGTGGATAAGGAGATAATTGCTTCTCTGTTCAAAGATGGCTTCGGGAGAAGAGCTATATAAGTTATGACTTTTCGTTCTAATCCTATTGCTTTGTGTAATTGTGTTGTTTGTATATGTTGTAATGTTCATTTTTTAAAAAAAATATGTTTAAACCAAAGATGGCTTCTCTTCAAAGAAGGAAGAAGGAACGCTTTCATATTGGATTTCCCCAATTTAGCAGCAAACTTTTAAGAGCAAGATTTCAAAAAATGTTTCGTCCAACCTGTATCAGATTGAAACTTCAAAGATTCGAGGGCAAACACTATAGCTCCAAAGGACGCCCCTTACCTGGATAAGGGGCCTCCTTTGGAGCTATACTGTTTGCTTTCTGATATGACTGAATTACTGTTAAAAAGGACTTAAAATTGCAAATCATCAGTCCATCTTGTGAAAGTAATGGTTAAGGTGAAGGATACACTTCCAGCCTGTTTCAGGGGAAGCAACTTTTCCAGTCTCATTTCTGTCTTCATTCTCAATGGGGAGTAACTCTTAAAGGAAAGAAGTGGCTCCCTTAGGAGCCACTTCTTACCTGCAAGAGTATACCTCATTTTGTAAGGACTACATCATCCAGGGAAGTAAACAGGAAGTCACAAAAGTTTCCCTTTGTAAAAATGATGAAAAACTTGGAGGTGTAGCAATTTATTTAAACCAAGTAGGTGTATTGGTACACAATCATTGAGGTAGAACACTGTAGACCTGGATCAGACAGTCTGACATGTATTAAGTTTATTTGTCCAAGTAACTTTGAAGAGAAATCTCTGTCCATGTAATTAGTGCAGCAAATACGTCTTTGCTAAAGTTGAGTTGGCAAAGATTCTTTGACATTTTTCTTTGGCAAATAAGTTGCTCTGTGTGAATGCATTTTTTGGCAAAGATTCTTTGCCACAGTTTCTGTGACAAAGGATATTGGCTAGTGTGAACAAAAGCATAAGGTAAATGCACAGATAGATTGTTTATATGATTAGTATTGCATGAAAACATGGAAACATGGAACACTCTAGTGTGCTTAAATATTGGGGACACCTACAAACCTTTAATTTTCCATTCGGTACACATGGAAAATTTAAATGGTATTAAGTGTCCCAGTATTAAAGTATATCATTACGTCACTCATATCCTCCTGCATATATGTGCTCTCTGAACACTCTTCCCTATTTGCTTGAACAATTTGCTTATCTTGAGAAATGTACAGCAGACAGTACGGACTGGTCAGATGGTGCAGACTGCCAGCCTGATCTGAGTCTTCCCTGTTTATACATCCTGCGAAGCCATTCATACATTTTATTAGTGTTTTTATTATTATTTTTTTGGTTTCGTTTCTTGTTTCAGACATGATAAAGTTTGGAGCCAATCGAAGATTTCCAAGAAAGGAATATACATGCAGTTTTTGTGGCATGACATGTGACAGGCCTTCAAAACTGGAAGTTCATATCCGGAGTCATTCGGGAGATCGTCCATACTCATGTGAAATTTGTTATAAGAGTTTCACTCAGAAAAACAATTGGAAAAGACATATGATTACTCACTTTAATAAATGAGCCATGGTGTAAAAATTAAGTGCCCTGTCAGATGAGTTAACATGGTGTAAAAATTAAGTGCCTTGTCAGATGAGTAAACATGGTGTAAAAATTAAGTGCCTTGTCAGATAAGTAAATGTTGTGTAAAAATTAGGTGCTTTGTCATTGAGTAAACATGATGTAAAAATTAAGTGCCTTGTCAGATGAGTTAACATGGTGTAAAAATTAACTGCCTTGTCAGATGAGTTAACATGGTGTAAAAATTAAGTGCCTTGTCAGATGAGTTAACATGGTGTAAAAATTAACTGCCTTGTCAGATGAGTTAACATGGTGTAAAAATTAACTGCCTTGTCAGAGGAGTTAACATGGCGTAAAAATTAGGTGCCTATTCAGATGAGTAAACATGGTGTAAAATTAAGTGCCTTGTCAGATGAGTAAACATGGTGTAGAATTAAGTTCCTTGTCAGATGAGTAAACAGAGAAGACTCAGATCAGACTGTGCAGATGCACAGTCTGATCTGAGTCTTCCCTGTTCAAGTTGAAAATCCATGAATACTGAGGATTCTGTTTGGCAAGAAGTAATGTGCCATTAAGAAGGCCTGTTGTTGTTTTGCATCTTGTCGCCTGCATCTAACAAAAGCAAGACATAGGTTTTGCTTTTACGATGACGTCAGTGTAGTAAACTTTTGTCGAGTTTTCTGGTTTAGCTCTGTTTTGTAATAATGCGCACACAGGTGAGACTTCAACTGAATTTTTGTCACGTGATATAAGTTTGTTATAGCTTTATAGGTTTCTATAATGAGAATGTTCATCAGTGATCAGACAAGTCCATTAGTTTACCCTTCAAAAAGGTAATACTACATAGAAGTTGCTTTTAAATGGCAGAGAGTGCAAATACTACTAATCAGATAACTTGCAGTCAGCAGCATCTGATCTCGGTTTACAAATATAAAACAGACTCCTTCAGATTTTATTGATAAACGTGCATCTATATCAAATATAGGTCAGGTCTGAACAAAGTTACTGTTCTTACCCTTAAAGCACCAAAAAAGCAGACAAAATTTATGTCTGCAAAATTTCAATGTTTCTTCCATTGAGAATTCAAAGAATGGAGGTCAAACATGTAGATCCAGACGAGGTGTGAGCCACTTTATCTGGATCTACACTGTTTGCAAAATCAGCTATTTTCATTTTTGGTGCTTTAAGGGCTAAAGTTCTGTTTTAATGATCATGTATTACTCATTTTATATTCTTTTATTTTGAAATAAAATGTCGCATGCAAATAATTTCTTTTTAAAAACTAGGATGTTGTTTTGATTTTTGTCTTGCCTGCTGAGCATGGTTAGCAGAAGTGAGAAATTGCCTTTCAGGCAGCAGTGTTAGCATTGGTGTGGGCATTAGGAGCGTTAACATCATGTTTTCTGGTTTAACGTAAGTTCTAATTATTGGGAGAGGTTGGTTCTGGAGAAATCTGTTCAGGGTCTACACTTTTTCCATTTCATCTCCATCTTTTAGACACAATGGATTAAAGATAAAGATTTACAATTTTCAGGACATTATGGTAAGTACTTCAGGTGTCCCAATTTTGAGACATAGCAACCTGCAGACATGTTTATCATTGCTCACATCTTAGCCCTCTCTGAAGGGATGTTAAACTTATTAAGTGGCTATATAAGCTAAAGAAAGTCATATTGTGGATACTGTCTCAGGGATTGAGCATCCTCCATTTAGGGAATTGTGATGTCTCCCTCATGGGAAAACATGGAGAAGTTTTTGCCTATCAGGGAGACATAGAAAGCATGTTTTTGGAGAGTATCTTTACAGCTGCCTGCCTTGTTCCCAGTCACATAATGTAGGTCCTTTAATACAACGCAGTTTCTTGTGACAATTTTCTTTGGCAAATAAGTTGCTCAGTGTGAAGGCAAATTGTTTAGCAAAGATTCTGTGAGAAAGGAAAATGGGAGTGTGAATGAAGCTTTTAGATAAATGCACACAGATAAATTGTTTATAGGATTGGTGTCGCATGAAAACATGCAAGCATGGAATACCCTAATGTGCTTAAATATAAGGACAACTAAAAACCATTAATTTTCCTTTTGGAACAAATGGAAAATTTATGGTTTTAGTTGTTCCAATACTCAGGTAATATTGGGACACTTGAAAACCAATAATTTTCCATTTGGGACAAATGGAAAATTAATGGTTTTAGGTGTCCCAATACTTAACCACATTAGGGTACTCAGAAAATCCTGTATATCTTTGTGCTCTCTAAACATTCTTCTCAATTTGCTTGAACAATTTTGAGAAATCTACAGCAGACAGTACAGACTGGTCAGATTGTGCAGGCTGCTAGTCTGATCTGAGTCTTCCCTGTTTGCCCATCATGCAAAGCGAGTCAGACATTTTACTATAAACAGGGAATTAAATGACTTGAGAATAATTATTTGAGAAATTCTAAAGTTTCTGTTGATAGAATTTCAGTTTGTAATGTAACTGAAAATTTGGCAGAGCATGGCATACACTATGCCATAATCCGATACCAATGACTTCATAGATCTGTTACCATAGCAGCTAAGGTTAATATTGATGTCAGAGTGACTTCATTAAGACGTCATTCTGCCAAGGTACTAAGCACAGCTGTTGGTAATTCCAGAGTTGCTGTGGTAACAGATCTATGATGTTATAGGTATTGCTCCCCACAAGTTAGTGAGATGCTACCTGAAATTCATTCATGTACAATGGAAAAGTGTGATCTTTCTCAAACCTATAATTCATTCTCAAATCATTTAATTCTCTGTTTATAGTGTTTTCTTCCTATTTCCTGTTTCAGATATGCTCAGCTTTGGAGTCAGTCAAAGGTTTTCAAGAAAGGAATATATTTGCAGTTTATGCGGCATGACATTTGACAGGCCATCAACAATGAAAGTTCATCTGCGGGTGCATTCCGGAGAGCGTCCATACTCGTGTGAAGTTTGTAAAAAGAGTTTCTCTCAGAAAAACAATTGGAAAAGACATATGATGCTTCACTGTTAACCCTTAATGCGCCAAAAAGCAGACGACAAAATTTACATCTGCAGAATTTCAAAAACTGTTTCGTCCAAACGATATTATATTGAGAATTTGAACTCTAGAGGGCAAGCAATGTAGATTCAGATGAGGTGGCTCATTATGAGCCACCTTATCTGGATCTACACTGTTTGCAAATTTAACTATTTTAATTTTTGGCGCTTTAAGGGTTAACATGTTAGAAGTGAGGCATAGTGTGAGAAAAAGTGCCTTGTTACAAGAGTAAATAGATGGATGGATGACTTGCATTTTTACGTCTTTTTTAACGGTGTTTCAGTCATATCAGGTCAATTGGAGGGTGATAATGGAAGGCTGTGTCCAATGGAATGCTGTTTGCGGATGAAATGATTTTGGCCTCTAGTGCTTGCAGGCCAGTGCTTAACCTACTGAGTGAGCGGGGCTCCTTAAGAAAAAAAATGACGTCATCTCAGTAAACGGTCTGATTTGGGTCTTCACTGTTTTGCAGAAACAGTATGTGAGTACAGATAAATCTATGTACAGTAGAACTTCAGTGGCTTGAACCCTGATGGCTTGTTAACCCTGCCTGACTAGAACTCTTTCCTTGGTCTGAGGCTAGAGGAACTAACACTTGATGGCTGGAACTACCTTTGGCTGGAACTAAATGAAACAAAATGGATACCCTGTGAAAAACTGCGGGGGTTTTGTGCAATATATGAAAATGAATAGGCACCTTAGTCCTGAAACTGTGCGGCTGGTCAGAGTTGCTGCTGCTTGCGGGCTGTGTAAGGCACATGTTTAAATGGCAGAGTTTTGTGATCAGGTATTGGGGTGAATCAATACACAAGCAAAGACTTAGCAGCTTGTGCCATCATGTTCAATACAATGTATATGACAGTGAAACATATTTTACATGTTTTCATGGTTCAAAATATTTAGCAGTATAAAGTGTTTCCTTTATACATAATAAATTGATATAGTATAATTATTATATGATTTTATAGTCA
Source organism: Ctena decussata (assembly GCA_963989385.1). Classification (NCBI taxonomy): domain Eukaryota; kingdom Metazoa; phylum Mollusca; class Bivalvia; order Lucinida; family Lucinidae; genus Ctena; species Ctena decussata. Next base: position 54,699,144 of record OZ022509.1, read on the forward strand.
TTCTCGTCCTAGCTTTTGAAGGCTAATAAATAGAATGATAGTTGCAATTTTCCCATTTCATTTTCAGGTATATTGTATTTTGAGCAACTGCCTTTAACTGATTTCTGAAATGAGCCGCGACAAAACCAACAATGTGGTTGTGCGCCCTGCGCAGACTCAGATCAGCCTGGGCATCCACCCAGTCGGATCAGACTCTTCGCTCAGCGCTTAAAGGGTAGCAAAGGGTCTAAGCTACCTCCATGCGGACAGCGAAGACTCCGATCAGACTGGGCGGATGCCCAGGCTGATCTGAATCTGCGCTGGACGCATGACCACATTGTTGGTTTTGTCACGTCGCGGCTCAAATAGTGACTGGTAGAGAAGTTTTTGGACATGGTTGTCAGTTGGTCCCCAGGTGGTGTTGGAGCTTATTTCACCAAACAAATCATTGTCGTACCCAGTTAACCCTAAAGAAAGACAACAAAATTTAAGTCTGTAAAAATATAAAAATTGTTGCATGTTGAAAATTCAAAGAATAGAGGGCAAACAGAGTAGAGCCAGATGAGGCGGCTAATCATGAGACACCTCATCTGGATCTTCCCTGTTTGCAAATAAATAGCAGAACGTTAGTTTTATGAGATTTTATATGGGTGTTCACATAGAGGATCTTATGATGAGGTCTTACAGTATGTTTGCAGAGAAATCTGAAACTCTGAATGTATGCTTATTGACTATACTGAAAAATGAGTAAAAAAAACAAGAGTCATTCTTACCTCCAAATGGTAGCTTATTTACAGCACCAAATTTTGTTTTGTCCCACTGATTCAAGTCTTCCCATACTGGTTCATGTTTTACTGTACTGGCTCATGCTTTGTCACATTCGCTCCTATTTTTTCATACTGATTCATGTTTTCTTCCTATTTCAGATGCAGGAAATATAACTGGGCTGGAAACCAGTCAGCATGATCCTAGGAAACCACACAAGTGTAGTGTGTGTGGCTGGTCCTTCGACAGGCCATCAAAACTGAAAGTTCATTTACGTATTCATTCCGGGGACAAGCCTTATGCCTGTGATATCTGTGGTCGCCGGTTTAACCAGAAAAATAACTGGAAAACTCACATGTTTAGGCATTATCATACCTAATTATCATTGTTTTAGATGATCATCTCAAAGAGAGATGAGACACCTTCTTGTTATTAATCTGTGGAGTGAATACAGTTTCATAATCAGAACTAGATAATTGCGATTTGCTGAAGCTTCTCCCAGAAAATAAATAGAAAATTGTTGTAGTGGATTATTTTTACTTACATTTGAGACCATCGGAATTGTAACCATATTTCTAAGCAGGCACTTGATCTTAACATATGACATCATAACCACAGCATTATTGATGCAGTGTTATGTCGGTCTCTTGTGCCTGCTAGCTTAGAGATAGTTTTACACTTTAAGTCGGACTGCTTCATCCAATGCCAGTGGGATACATTTAACCAGAGTTGCTTTGCAATGCAAAGAAGAATGCCCACTGGTATTGCACAGCCATGTATGAACATTCGGGATACAGTGTAGTTCATCAGTATTTAGAATTACGTCTTTGTGGTATAATAGCCTTGGATAGTCCACACGGAGTTACATAACTTGAGAATAATTATTTGTTTGAGAAAATTTGAAGTTTCTGTTGTAAAAATTCAGTTTGTAATGTCATTGAAAAATTGATGGAGCATGGAAAACATTGTTTGCCATGCTTCTATTCCAGTGATGTCATAAATTTATCACCATAGCAACTAGAAGTCCATATTGATGTCAGAGTGACTTCGTCGAGATGTCTTTCTGCAAAGGTATTAAAGCACAAGAATTGGTAATTCCATAGTTACTATTGTATAGAGGTGAAACGATTCACCGAAAACGCGGTGCACCGCGGTGCGGTCGGCTCGGTTCGATTCACGATACGGTCTTCCTTCATTTTCGGTTCAGTTCGGTTCAGCCTCTTTAGTGCCGCTTAGGCAAAAAAAAAAAAAAAAAGAAGAAAAAAAAAAACGAAAAAAAACTTGATTTGCCACTTTTGTAAGATCGCAAGATTACAGTTTTATTTGTTTCTTGAGTCTAGCTATCTGATAATTGTTTTTTTTCTCTCTTGCAATCGATTTATAAATTTTACTTTTATTAATACTCGAGCGGCGTGTTTACCAAAATGGCTGACTGTGAAGTTGCGGATGCTCCCGCGAAGTTTAAATCAAGAGTTTGGCAGTACTTCGGCTTTGAAAACATCATTGATAAAAATGGAATCAGAACTTTAGATAAATCTAAAACTGATGCTTTAACTGGTTCATTCATATAGTGGCAATTCTCTACGGGTAAGTTTTTAATGAATCCTCCAGGCAGCTGTCAAATCTCATACTGTCGTCATAGGTTTTCGTGACTAATTTCTGGTTTACACTGGTCCTTGTTATAGATCCTCTCGACCCCCCATCCATTTATATTCTCATACTGATCTAATCTAGTAGGGGGGATTATTCCAGATTTGTGTTCCTAGCAGAGCAAATAACTTAAGATGTATCGCGATACGTATCGTATCGTGACCTCTGTATCACGATACGTATCGTATCGTGAGGTGAGCGTATCGTTGCAGCCCTACTATTGTAACATATCTATGACGTCATTGGTATAGGAGCATGGCAAACATTGCTCCATCAATTTTTCAATGACTTTACGTGCTGAAATTCTTTAAACAAAAACCTCAGATTTACTCAACTCCATGTTAGTCATGACTGTTGAATAGTGCCTTGAAGTTGCTGAATATCGAATTTGTGAGTGACAAACTTGGAAAATCAAATTGAGGGACAGACTGTGAATTGAGCCGCGAGATGAGAAAACCAACAAAGTGGTTGCGCGTCCTCCGCAGACTTGGATCAGCCTTGGCATCTACCCAGTCTGATCAGACTCTTTGTTAAGCGCTTAAAGGGTAGCCAAGGGCCTAAGCTACCTTCATGCAGGCAGCGAAGACTCTGATCAGACTGGGTGGATGCCCAGGCTAAGCTGAGTCTGTGCTGGGCGCACAACCACATTGTTGTTTTTGTTGTGTCGCAGCTCATATCATATTTTGTGAATTGGAGTCCAGATTGGGGTGATTTACAGAGATTTCATGGAAAATTCTGTATATTTTCCATTAATGACATTGTATGGGTATACCGCCATATTTTTTCACCATTTTACCAAGGGAAACAACTTCTGTGACTTGTTTGCTACCCTGGATGGTGCAACCCTTCCAAAGTGGGTCTACTGTGATAGGAATCAGTCCACAGTTATTTCCCTTGATTGGTTGAACACTTTCCGGATGTACTTTCACACAAATAGTTCCCTTGTTGAATGGCTTCTAAGAAGGCCAGTTTGACTGCATATCTTGCTTATTATAGCAAACTGAAAAGAAGCTTGCTTATGCTTTTTGAAAATGTATAATTAGTTCAGAATCCCCAACACTGGAGGTAACTAGAGAAGCCGAATTTCACCCTTCATAGGTGCTCCTACAATGGCAAATTGTCTTATAAGTTGATGGGTGATTAGTTACCGGCAAAACAGCGAAAAAAAGTAGCAGGTTTTGCCCTGTTGAATCTGTTTAAAAATAATTTGTCATGCCTCAGAGACTTGAGGAAAAGAGAGTTCAAAGTGCTTGGAGTGTTGTGAAAAAAGTTTCATGGAAGGATGGATAATTAAACTGTATAGTAAAACAGATTGTGGTCTCGTGCCTGAAAGTAAGAAATTTGCTTCAAGGGTAGGAAGAGTTGACGCCTATTGAGAAGGGAGACAGAAAAGCAAACAATAGAGTTGCTTCCCCTTAAAGTATTAACACTTAAGTTTTGGCCTCATAGTACAATTGCCTCGGGAAGGTGATTCTGAAGAGGAGCAGCAACATAATTGAGCTGCGACATAACAAACCAACAAAGTGGCGTGTGCACCCAGCAAAGACACAGACCAGAAAGGGCAGCCGCCCAGCCTGATCACAGTCTTCGCTGTGCTGTCAGAGGATAGCTAAGGGTCTAAGATAGCTCCATATGGACAGCAAAGACTCTGATCAGACTGGGCGGATGCCTATACTGATCTGAGTATTCCATAGGTGCATATGCCACTTTGTTTAACCCTCGACATACGAAGGGTATATAGTTTTCGTCTTTCCGTCCGTTCATCCGTCTGTCCGTCCGTTCATCCGTCCGTCCGTGTGTCCGTCCGTCCGTTAACATTTGCGTTAAAGTTTTGCGTTAAGTTTTTAATTTTTCTTATGTTTCCAATATCCTTTGATGGAGCCTGTTGGTATGTGACTAGGTATATTTATAGGTTCATGCAGAATAGTTGACATCTTCTGGATGCTGCTGCTGCCCTAAAGTCAAGGTCACAGACTTAAAGTTTTGCGTTAAAGTTTTGCGTTAAGTTTATATTTATTCTTTTATATTTCCAATATCCTTTGATGGAACTTTTTGATATTTGACTAGGGTTACTTTAAGGTTCATACAGATTAGTTGACATCATTTTGATGCTGCTGCTTACCAAAGGTCAAGGTCACAGACTAGTATAGTTGCGTTAAAGTTTTGCGTTAAGTTTATATTCTTTGCTTATATTTCCAACTTCTTTTGATGAAACCTTTTGATGTATGACAAGGTTTACTTCTATGTTCATGCAGAATAATTGACATCATCTGGATGCTGCTGCTGACTGAAGGTCAAAGTCACAGACTTAAACATTTGTGTTAAAGTTTTGCATTAAGTTTATATTCTTCTTTTTTATGATGGAACCTTTTGATATTTGACTAGGTTTACTTTAAGGTTCATAGCTGCTTACTAAAGGTCAAGGTCACAGACTTGTATATTTGTGTTAAAGTTTTGCATTAAGTTTACATTCTTTGTTTATATTTCAAACATCCTTTGATGAAACCTTTTGCTATATGACTAAGTTGACTTCTGTGTGTTTATGCAGATTAGTTGACATCATCTGTATGCTGGTGCTGCTGTTTAGTAAGGTCGTGGAAACAGACTTACATGTTTACATTTAACCCTTAGACTGCTAAGCGCGACTATAGTCGTTCTCGAGGGGTCAGGCACACTAGGCATCAAGTACTCCCCATCATTTGCGGTTGTCCTATGCAGGAGGGAATCTGCTTTCTACTAGAGCAAGGTTTTACCCACCTAATTGATTTGTTGACCTTTAAAACTCGGAGAAAACGTCAAATTTTTTTTTGATATTTTCAACATCAGCTTTTCAGGTGGCTACCCCTACTTACTTGATCCCGATTTTCTGACAACTAGACTTCATCCTTCCAAACTTTCTCTCGTGATAAATATTCAGCAATAACTCCGGCCCTCAGACAAGCAATTACTTTTGTCATACAAAGCATATCACTGGCGCTAATATCTTGTACTATTTTTTTAGTGTCTATGTTGGTTCCCGCTGGTATCATGTGACACCCAAATATGGCAGGTCACGTGACCTTGGTAACTTCCGGAGAATGGCAGCTCACACATCGGCCATATTGAGTGAAAATTTCAAGCAAATCAACCAGAGTGTGTGCAAGTTATGGCCTCTGAGATACCCCTACCCCCATTTTAGGGTCAGGTGAATTATTTTTTCAGCAGTCTAAGGGTTAAGTTTTGTGTTGAGTTGGTACTCTTTGATGATAGTTGTATAATATACTTTGATGGAACCATTTGATAGGTGACTAAGTATTCATCTAGGTTCATACCATGTATGAGATTGGTTTCATTAGGCGGTGGTTTCATTAGGCGGAGGCGCTGGTCGGGGGTATACGTGAGCCCCTGCTCACTTGCTCTAGTTGTTTTTGCTGTGTCACAGCTCATATGTTTGTGAAGTTGTTTATCAAATATCAGTGGGCTCAAAGCCCATTTTATAGAGAAATATTTTTATAGAGAAATAAGAGTAATTATTAAAATGCAACATAGCTGGAGGTCTGTCATCCTACCCTAATGTGCTTAAGTATTGGCACACTAAAAGAAACTAATTTTCCATTCGTACACTGAAAATAACTAATGTTTGGGACAAATGAAAGATTTATTATTATTCTTAAGTGCCCTAGTTCTTAAGCACACTGTGGGTACTATATGATTTGCTGAGTTAAGTTTGAGTTTTAGTTAGATGGTGATTTGATATCCTGTTTTAAAACTTGACATTGAAAGTGGTATAAATATGTTATTTTATAAGTTGAGTGCTTTTATGGGAAAAAAAGAAAAGGGAAAGAAAAAAGACCAGTAAATAAATTAAAAAATTTGAACCTGGAGAGCAATCTGGTCTGGGTCTGCACTGGTTGCTGGGTCTACACTGGTTGCTTTTCCAATGGCACATCATGGGTACCCATTTCTGGGTAAATAAAGTTTGTTTGTTCATCTAGTAGGATGTTGTTATCTTTGTTCGTGTTTATCTTTTTGTGCAGCTCATCTTCATAATTTTTGTAGTCAGTAATTGTTAGAAAATTAGTATTAGAGGGCCTCATGGAAGATTAACTATTGCTAAATGTGTTACTCTCTGAAAATAAAGACTATTAATGTTTTAATTAATTTTGATTTTTGTGTAATATGGGTAATTACAGTGGCGGATTCAGAAGGGGTTCGGGGAGTTCAAACAAATCCCCTTCTCAGCCCATATTATCTTATTTTCGTGGGGAATTTCAAGAAAAATTGGTCAAACGGCAAAAATCGACCCCCCGCAGCTAATTTGAACACCCTATCCAAAATTCCTGGATCTGCCCCTGAATTAGTATAATATTTTAACATGTTATGTAGTATTTGGGCTGCTTTTATGTTTTGCAGGAATTAAAAGAAAAAAAAAAGAAACCCGATCTACCTACCCGAAGAAATTATCCTTGGTCGACAACTGCAAACAAATTACTTTTTATGCTTGTCCTAAAGAGGGCTAAAAGCCAAAGTATTATGGTACCTCGAGTCCTGACTGACTCCTGCTAACATATTGTATGTTGATTTATTTCAGACTTGGAGAGCCTCGCAGATGCAAACGAATTGGAAGGACTAATGGGACAGTATTTGATTCCCAAATTCTGTTGCGACGAATGTGGACGACCATTCCGCTACAAGTCCGACTACGATATGCATTACCGCATACATACTGGAGAGAAGCCTTACATTTGTGAGAACTGTGGGAAAGGATTTAATAGGAAATATAATTTGCGTGTGCATCATATCAGATGCAAGGCCGTATAAATGAAAACAATGAAGCTTATGTTTATAGCTTAACTCTTTCAGTACCAAAAAGCAGACGACAAAATTTACGTCTGCAAAAATTAAAAAAATGCCTTGTCACAGACTTTTTATATTGAGAATTCAGAGACTAGAGGGCAAACAGTGTAGATCTAGATGAGGCGGCTCATTATGAGCCGCCTCATCAGGATCTACGCTGTTTGCAAATTTTGCTAATTGCGTCACTGGGGCTTAAAGAGTTAACGAAAAAGACAATATGTACCAATGTGTTCACAAAAATGCTGTCCATCACCATAAATTTGACCTGAAAAGCTGTATATGTAGCTATAGCAAGGTCTGTGGTTTAAACACTTTTTTATTGGTAGAAAATACATAATGTAAATATGATACATAATGGTACAGGATCTGATAGTAAGCAAAATGATCATATATAAGCCAGCTCCTGGATATGTCTAGCAAGGTATTTGACTAAATACATCACAGTATAAACATGTAAAATATTTGCAAAATCAACAGAAATTTGGATGCTGACTTTTATAGGATTGTTTGCTTGTTAACAGATTTGATACACCAAGTAGCATTTTGGAGACTGATTTACTGTAAAATTTTGACTGTACGAAATGGTGTGACTGAGAGAATATGTATTATGCTGATGAAATAGATTGGAAAGGAAGCTAGCCAAAGTTGGTGGTCAGAGTTTGCAGATGGGCCGGCTTATTTGGACAAACACTGTTCCATATTATACCAATTACCAACTGAATGAGTAATTTGTGCACGTATAACTGGGGCATATATTGTAAATATTCAGAACCAAGGCCAAGTTGTTCAAAGCTACCTTAGCATAACAAGTCAAGGATTGGTTAAGTCTTTTTGTGCCCATAAAATCAAGTGTCTTAATATTTTTTGCTGAAAAATTGTGAGGAGCTTTTGCAGTGCAGTGCATGAGTTTCTCACATTTTTTTGCAAAATTATGACAGTGTTTTTGCATACTACATGTTTCAATTTTAAGTTTTCATTTACTAGCAGTGTTGCTGGTTTTTGAACAGCATGGCCCACTTGTGTAAGGGACTAACCACTCATCCAACTACAAACTTGGATGGGTCAATTTTTTTGTTGAGGTGTATGGGTACATCTCATTGCTTTTGGCCATTTTTAGCTCGCCTGTACGAAAGTACAGAGAGCTATTGTTGTCACTTGGATGTTGGCGTGGGCGTCACACTTTAAAGTTTTACGTCAAAGTTTTTTTATGTGATGGGCAAGGCACTGCAGGCAAGCTATCCTGTACAGGGACAGGTCCTGTTTCCAAAGGGGATAACTTTAGTGACTTTTTGTTTGTTTTCCTGGATGGCATTCTTCTTCCAAACAAGGGTTTACTCTCAAACGCTCAGGAGCAAATTCTTTCTTTAAAGATGACAGAGTTGCCTCTAGTAAAATTGCATGCCCTCCAGCCATTTAGAAACATGTTATGAAACCTGGCAATCAGTACAGACCCTGATCAGGGTTCGAGGTTTTAAAACTTGAGAATAATCTCAAACTCAAAATAAAGCACACTGATTGGCTGCTTCCGAGCATGAGCTCGGAAGCAGCCAATCAGTGTGCTTTATTTTGAGTTTGAGAATAAAGCACACTGATTGGCTGCTTGAGCTCGGAAGCAGCCAGTCAGTGTGCTTTATTTTGAGTATGAGAATGTACTTAAGTTTTATAACCTCTGGGCCAGATTGCTCATGAGGAGCAGTCTGATCTAGGTTTCCAGTTTTTGCTTTGGCAAGTTTATGGGAGTATCTGTTGTACAAATGGTAGTCTGTAGCAAGCTGTATGCACTTAGTTGTACCTGTAGAGAATATTTTCATGGAGGAAAAAACACTTTCTGCAGCTTTAGTTTTATAATATGTATTAGAAAAACATTCTTGTAAACAAAAGTTTTGTACATAAATGTAAAAGTCTTTTTCTTCTTGTTTGAGAGACCTCTGTTTTGGTTTCTACCCCAATAATTTGGCTAATCAACAGTCTTCTCCTTTCAGAACGATCCTTAATATTTTAGTCTGTAAGTCTGTCGTATAATTCTGCTAAAAGCTGTTGCTTTTTTTTCTCCCAAACAACTAGCATTGTATTACAGACAGGTCTAGATTTTTGGAAGTGTTTTTTGAAAAGGATTAAGCCTGTCTTAAAACAAAATGCCGAGGCTGATCTGAGTCTTGGCACACATGCCGCTTCTTTGGTTTTGTTGTATCGCGGCTCACAGTCATGTACTATGCTGTAAAACAAGAATTCTAATGCACTTACAAATATAACGCGACGTCTGATTGGATAACGTCAAAAATTTGCAACAGTATATTCTGCAATATACTGTCGCAAACCCGACGTCATTAAGTAACGTCGCTTCTCATTGGTTGACGTTTGGTGTTACATTGCTGATGGCGCTTGAAATGGGTGCAAAATAGTCCATTATAAAAGGTGAAAATGTGGTAAAGTGCATTAGAATGGGGATAACTGTATTGAAAATTGTCATTTGGGGAGGTAAATCATCGGTTTTATGGTCGCAAATTGCATTTTAAAACCAAATTTCCGACCATAAAACCGATGATTTACCTCCCCAAATGACAATTTTCAAGACAGTTATCCCCTAAGTATTATCATTAAAGGTGAATGGCTACTCCTCCATGGGTTGGTTACCACTTTTTAAACATTAAAGTGCCGAAGAAAAAAAGCAAAACAAAAGCAGACAACAAAATTTAGGTCTGCAAAATTTCAAAATATTTCTATAGAATTCTTTTTGGGCATTCTATATATAGTATATAGAAACCTGCATTACATCCCTATAAATATGGTTTGTGGTGGTTTAGGGAACGTGTTGTGACTTTGCACAGGCAAGGCACAGTAGTCTGTGGAGTGCTTGTTACTGATTGAATATATTGTTTCTGTTGTTTTGATCTGATACTTTATTGTCTTGCCTGTAACTAGTAGAATGTGAGACATAGGTACAGTATTAACCCCATAGAATGCCCCTTGGGGCATTGCATTTTGTGAAAGGGGGTGTTATTTAGAGCCTAAAGAGTAGCAGATCAGCCACTGCAAAATATTTTCTAATAAACAATATCAAGCTGGCTGGATATACTTCCAGATGAAGCAATTCTATTATTTCCCTTGTTTTGCCTCCCCTCTCAAAAGGGGTCAGCTCTTTGTGGAAAGAATTTGCTCCTGTAGGAGCAAATTCTTTCCTTGAGGAGTGGCCCTCATTTGAAGAACTGCCTCCTATAGAGAAGCTAACAGGAATTCATGCTGTTCCCCATTGTAAAACTGATGGAAAACAGGGATGTTAGCAAGACTTAGTCAATATAACATTTCTTGAAAAGAGGAGGGGCATTTATAAGAGCAGGGACATTTATTAGGATTAATATGGTATTGCTTTTGTATGTGTCAGGGTTGTCTTGGTCATCCCTTTTAAACTCTCATCAAGTTTCCTGGCTACATTCTAAAACTCAAATAAAGCACACTGATTGGCTGCTTCTGAGCACATGCTCGGAAGCAGCCAATCAGTGTGCTTTATTTTGAGTTTGAGATTATTCTCAAGTTTTATAACCTCGGACCCTGATTTAGCTGTCTTTTGTGGCAATATGCAGACAGATGAGACACCACAGTCCATGGAGGTCTTTTTCTTTCTTTTGTTGATTGTCTGAATTTTTGGTGTTTTCAGGTCAGTATGGTGTTACCATGGCAACCACCCAATCAGTACACAACAGTCCAGGAAAAATGATTGAAATTCCAAATACAGGTCAAAGTTCCTTGACACCTGCCCTCAGCCTGAGAGAGGCTGAAAAGCTGGCAAAATATAGCTGTCAGATTTGTGGAAAATTCTTGACATGCCAATCAGCACTAGAGCGACACATGACGTCACATACAGGAATTAAGGCTTTTGTTTGTGACGTGTGTGGTAACGGCTTTACGAGGAAAGAGAATCTGAAACTGCATAGAAGAATGAAAAATCACTAGATACATATTCAGCTAACTCTCAATATCTCAAAGTCAAATTTTATCCCAAACTACTGATATATCAAAGTAAATTTTCTGGTCATAGAAAATTTACTTAGAGATATCAGTAGTTTGAGATAAAAGGAGTTGAAATGTAAATTAAAATAAGAAATGTTTCTTAACTTCCTTTTGATATAAGAGATACCAGTGTTTGAGATATTTAGAGTTGACTGTACTATAAACATTATGAAATTTTACCTAGCTGGAAGTATGGGTCTGAGCAAGCTGTGTAGACCTAGATCAGACTGCTCCTAAGGAGCATTCTGATCTGGGTATGCAGTGTTTTCCGAATAGGTATTCTGACAGTAAAGGCTGATACTACCCTTTAGAAACTTTGTGAAGACTTAACTGTGTCTTTGCTTTATCCTGTTGATTTTCCAGTATGTACATACAAGGCCGTGTGCTGTTAGATCATACTTGGGACCTTCAAAATGAGTTCTAAAACTACATATTTGGCGGATGGAATTCTGTGTTATTAAATTGACTGATACACAGGTATTGACTACAGATGGGAAAATTAATGTGTCCATTGTTTACAAATGAGTTGCGTTCTCACAATCCATGTATCTTTGTATTCTGAAACATAAAAATAAGAAATGAAGGAAGAATGGAAAACTGCATTATACAGTTGAATGTTGATTTTCTCATTTTGATGGTTTATATTTTAATATTGTCATTCAGATTTGATTAAAAAATTACGGGTATTCTCAGAATTTTTGTTTAAAAATATGTAGTCTGGCCCATGTTCCTACTTCTGTATGTATTCTCTGCTCTTGAAGGAACTTTTTAAGATTTTAATTTTACCTCACTGCAGCTGGTGTTGTGCCGTGTGGCGGCAGTAAAATGTCTCCTGGTACATCATCCATAGTGCAGATTATATTTTATTTATGGTACATCCTTTGAGATCAGAGGATAGATTCGGAGAAATCTAAATTTTGAGATCTATTTAGACTATTATTCTAGATCATGGTCTTTTTATTATTTGGATCCTTTTGTAACTAATCAGTCTTTGAATCGACTGCCCAATTAAAATTAAGAATTTACAGTATGCTTTTTTCTGGTTTCGTCACCAGATATTGTCAGGGTCACTGACGAGGCTTTATTAGCCGAAACTACATAGTCTGGCCCATGTTCCTACTTCTGTATGCATTCTCTGCTCTTGATGGAACTTTTTAAGATTTTAGTTCAATGAATCAACAGACTCTGATGTCCATTTAACTATGGTAGTACAGTGTGTTCACCAGGTTTACCATATTTATTCTACTATAAAACGATTAGGGCTGGCTAATCGAAGCCAAATTGGTAATCGATTATCGGTCCAGTCGTTTCGATAATTAACCGATTAGTAATCGCTGAACGAGGCAAATTGAAAATGGGTATGTTTAGAAGCTTCGGTGGCACAGATTTGTGCTAAAACGTTTTGACAAGGTATACTAACAAACAATAAAGTTGATAACTTTAAATTATCAATTCTCTTTGATTAAATCTTGTCATCTGATATGCCAATCCACGCTTATTGGCTTCCTAATTGGCAGCTAATTGGCAATAACAAAACAAGCGACCATCTTGTTCTATTCAGAATCAGATAAGCAACCTTCGGTAGTTGGTAGTACCTACTTTCAGTACAACTACCGGGACAACATCTATCGATTTGCGTGTTAATAAGGACCTAAATTCTAATCATTTTATTAAAAAGACTGGATTAAAATTATAAGCGAGGCTACTTAACTGATAAAATGTTCCGGGTTTTGCGAAAAACATTAACTTTGCCGTCTGAACTGACCAGAACACAACGGGTTTATGCTATTTGTTACAACCTATTCACCCTTTCACAAATACTCTTCAACGTTTCCGGTTGATCTCCGAGACTTCCGTTTTCGTTTGGAAGAAAATAAGAAGTGAATAACGAGAGAAATTTCTGATATTTTATTGCAGAATGTGACAGGACATTTTCAGCAGGTAATCGATTATTTAATTTTGTCGATCGATAATTGTTTTCGTTTTGCTTATCGACCAATTAACCGATATTTCGATTAATCGTGCCAGCCCTAAAAACGATGTTTTCAGTCTCTAGAGTGACCCCAAAATATCTAAACCAATGTTATGGAATTTTGCTAAAAGATGGGTTTCCTTCTAAATCAATCCCAAACTTATAAGATGGTTCTTGATTTTTGGCAATGTTTTGAAAGAAGATGGATTTAGATTTGGGGATGGCTTTTGAAGGGAAAAAACCTGTCTTATAGCTACTATAACCTGTCTTATAGCTTAAGATATATGATTGAACACTGAACAGTATGTTCATCAGATGTAGATAGCATGTTGATGTTCGAATGAAGAATTATTGCCATACTGGAGGTTCCTCTGCATGCCTTGGCAGAGGCATGTTTTATATGTGATGAAGAGGTGTGAGCTCATGTGAATGATCCTTTTCAGCATTAGGGCCCAGTTGTTCAAGGCAGTGTTAGCTTAATATAACAAAGTATCTAGTAGACACAGAGTTAAGTCCCTGACATTTTTTCAGCTGAAATTTGCTTTACAGTTGTCATTTAATATACTATACCTGCTCACCTTTAAAGCATTGAAGAGCAGATGACAAAGTATACATATGAAAAATTTAAAGTGAAAGGTTTGCCCAAAGTATATCCTGATGAGGGTTTAAAGACTAAAAGGCGAACAGTGTAGATCCTGATGAGATGGCTCAAAACGCTTTTAGCAAAGTTGACAAGTTTTTGGGAGGCAATTAAGTTCTAACAGTGCATACTAACAGTATTTTTGATACTACAAGCAGATAGATTGGTGGTTGTCAGCGAACTAAAACTTGCTGTCAGCAAAATTAAAACTCCTGAAAATTGAGTAATGGTAGTAATCTTTTAATAATTCATTTGTATTTGTATTCTTTTTCAGATCTGTTCTCCTCGGATGAAATTCTAACCACTTCCAGTGAAAGTCAGCACCAGACAAAGAACCCTAAACGATTCGGATGTCAGTATTGTGGCCGATATTTTCATCGCCCGTCTTATTTAGAAGTGCATTTACGGATCCATACCGGAGAGAGGCCTTTCGGTTGTTCAATCTGTGGGAAAACATTTTACCGAAAATACCATCTTCAGACTCACTCACTGACACATTTAAAGAATATCTGATACTGGTAAATTTGTTTTGGCGAGGAACATATTCACAAGAAAAATTCCATGTTATGTACAAGAAAAATCCTACCTTAAGTTTGTTATCCCACCTTTTTTATGGGGTGGCCAGGGCAGGCAATGGTGCTGTGTATAACTTCAAGCGTAGTGGCATCCTATTAATTTGGATAATAGTAGGGCAAGGGCCTTCTGTGCTTGCGGTGCCGGTGAAAGATGTTTAGATATTTTTTCTCTCCCCTATGCTTTCTCTTTTCTTTCTTTCTCTCTCTGGGAAATGGCTCGATACAGACTGAACTACTGTCTCAAAGAGCAGTAAAACCCAAAAACAACCAATCAACTACCTTTGTTACTCCCTAGCTTCAAAATCGTGTTGACACTTTTTATCCCCCGACCGAAAGGTTCAGGGGATATAGCGATGAGCCTGCCGTCCGTCCATCCGTCCGTCCGTAAACACTTTCTTGTCCGCTCTATATCTTGAATACCCTTTGGAATATTTTCAAGATACTTCACAGTTATGTAGAACAGGTCATGACGATGTGTCGCGTACAAGAATGGTAACTCTTGCTATTGTACTTTTTGAATTATCTCCCCTTTGGTGATTTTTTGGCAGATTCGTGTCCGCTCTGTATCTTGAATACCCTTTGGAATATTTTCATGATACTTCACAGAAATGTAGAACAGGTCATGACGATGTGTCGCGAACAAGAATGACAACTCTTGCTTTCTTACTTTTTGAGTTATTTCCCCTTGATAGTTTTAGGTGTGATTTTTTTGGCAGATTCGTGTCCGCTCTATAACTAGAATACCCTTTGGAATATTCTCATGATACTTCACAGATATGTAGAACAGGTCATGACGGTGTGTCGCGAAAAAGAATGACAACTCTTGCTTTCTTACTTTTTGAGTTATTTCCCCTTGATCATTTTAGGTATGATTTAGTGTCCGCTCTATAACTTGAATACCTTTTGGAATATTTTCATGATACTTCACAGATATGTAGAACAGGTCATGACGATGTGTCGCGAACAAGAATGACAACTCCTGCTTTCTTACTTTTTGAGTTATTTCCCCTTGATGGTTTTAGGTCTGATTTCGTGTCCGCTCTATAACTTGAATACCTTTTGGAATATTTTCATGATACTTCACAGATATGTAGAACAGGTTATGATGATGTGTCGCGAATAAGAATGACAACTCTTGCTTTCTTACTTTTTGAGTTATTTCCCTTTGAGGATTTTAGGCGTCCGCTCCATAGCTTGAATACCTTTTGAAATATTTTCATGATACTTCACAGATATGCAGAACAGGTCATGACAATTGGTCTCATACAGGAATGATAACTCTTGCTTTTAGACTCAGTGAATTATTTCCCTTTGGTAGTTTGAGCTGCTGTTTGAGTCTCTGCTCCATAACTGTATAACCCTGGCCAGCTCCAGAATTTGAATAACCATGTACCTTTTAGAATATTGATGATCATGCTGTGATATCTTATCAGTGTACCTTACTCTCTCTTACCCCTCCACATTCCCCTGACCCCCCCCCCCCCCCCCCCCCCCCCAAAAAAAAAAAAAAAAAAAAAAAAAAATTCCCAGATTTGGATTCTTTGTCCAAATTCACTTACTAGAGAGCTCAAAATTAGATTTGTAGGGCGTGTACTTTAGAAGTTATTCACACATTTTGAAAGTTGAATGTATCGTATGCTATACATTTGTGTATATGGTGGCTGTTTGAGATATTACCTCTTTTTAGCAGTCAAGCATACCGTTTTGAGTCTGAGTGTTAGATAATCATGCATCTGTTAACAGTTAATGTCAATCGGAAGCATAAAAGAACGACAATATATTACTAATATGTGTTTTGAAGTGCACCCTTTTTACCAAGGCCCATGGGGGTCTTCGGTCGGGGGATTTGCCATCTCCTCTGATGGCTATTTTTAAAGCACTTCAAGGTCTAAAACGAAAATCATTGACTTTGCCAACAGTGTAGATCCAGATGGGGTGGCTCATAATGAGCTGCCTCATCTGGATCTATACTGTTTGCCATGTAGTCTATCAATTCTCAATGCTTTAACCCATTCCATTCGGGATACCCCTTTTAAGGGTATCTGGGCAAACAGTTTGGATCCAGATCAGGCCCCACAGCCTGATCTGAGATTCAAACTGTTTGCTTCCTAGACATCATTTCTACAAGAGATAGACCAATATTGTCAAAATATTCTTGATTTTTGATGCAGACGACAATTTCAGCAGATGACAAAAAATACCCAGAATGCAATGGGTTAAAGCTTAAATGAAACATTTTCTAAAATTTGAAGTAAAGTTTGTTGTCTGCCTGTTTGGCACTTTAAGCACATCTCTAATAGGGGATTAAGCTTCGTTCACACGGGCAAAGTTTCAGTGACAAAGTAGGTTTGGCATAAAAAAATTTGCTTGTGTGAATAAAAAAAAATGCTACATTTTCATTGCCATAAAGTTTATATGACAAACAAAATTTGTCTGTGTGAATAGAAAATTTGCCATAGAATATGTAACAAAGAAACTAGCTATGGAGAGTGACACAGAAAACTTTGCTCATAATCAAGTCAGTTTGATTTTGAACAAAGTATATTTAACAAAGAAAAGGTGGCACAGTTGGCCGTTCACACGAGTTAAGTTTGTTTGTCCAGGTAACTTAGACGAGAACTCTTTGTTCATGTAAACACGTCTGTAGTGTGAATGCAAAATGTCTGGCAAACTTTCTTTGCTACAGTGTCTGTGACAAAGAAACTTTGGTTGTGTGAACAAGGCTTTAGCCAGATAAAAATAAAAATGATGTATATACATTACCTTGAAAAAAAAATCCTAACTGCAGTTCAGACAGAAATGTCACAGCTAGGAACCAGATCACTAGCTTGTGTTCTGATCAGGGTCTTTACTACTTGCCTTTGAGCTAACATATTCAAGAGGATTTATCTTACATTATACAGAATGTAAATGAAAGATTATTGAGATGTTTTCAAAAAGTCTATTTTGACGCAGACATTAACCCAATCCATTCGGGATATCCCTTTAGGGGTATCTGGGCAAACAGTTTGGATCTAGATCAGGCCCCAAATGTAGGGCCTGATTTGAGATTCAAACTGTTTGCTGCCTAGACATCATTTCTACAAGAGTCAGTTAGACCAATATTGTCAAAAAATTCTTGATTTTTGATGCAGAAGACAATTTCAGCAGATGACAAAAAATACCCAGAATGCAATGGGTTAACCGAAGTAGATCTCATCTGAATCATCAAGGCACAAATTTATTTGCCACGATGTTGGCAACTCAATTTATCACAAATTTCTTATAAATTGTTTATATGCTCAATGGGGAAAATGTTTATGTCATGTTTGAATATCACATATATGGCAAAAACACAAAGAATCTGACAAGTTTTAAATGAAATGTTATGTCTATGCTACCTAGTTCTGGTAATGCTGAAATGGGTCTGCAGCCAGCATAGGGATCGGAGGCTCATACTATAACAGCCTGCAAATCTGTATACCGTAGTTTAACCCAGTGTATATCAAGCAGACCCTGGCAATATTGAAAGACTATATTATAACGCATGGATGTGCAGGATGATATATTATAACGCATGGATGTGCAGGATGATATATTATAACGCATGGATGTGCAGGATGATATATTATAATGCATGGATGTGCAGGATGATTCAATTCTGTGCCGATCATACAGCTCCCAAAGCGCTGTAGTAATATTGATAGATGGATAATGGATGGATGGCTGACTTGGCAGTTTTACATTCTTTACAATGGTATTCCAGTTATATCTTTTTAGCTCACCTGAGCCAGAGGCTCCGGGGGAGCTTATAGGATGGTAAGGCTCCGTCATCCGTCGTCCGTCGTCCGTCCGTCCGTCCACAATTTCAAACAACTTCTCCTCTGAAACCGCTGGGCCGATTGTAACCAAATTTCATATAGAGCCTCCTGGGACCTTAGGAACGAAAAATTGTTCAAACGGTCCTGGTCACATGACCAACATGGCCGCCACGCCCATATATGGTAAAAACCTGAAAAAATCTTCTTCTCCAGAACCAAAAGGTCGATGGTCTTGAAACTTGGTATGTAGCATTGGGTACACGAGTACTACCAAGATTGTTCAAATTATGACCTTGGGTTGACCTTGACCTTTTTTACGGTAAGGTCAAATTTGCTTACTCATGCTTTTATATGGCAAAATGCTGCAACATAAGATATCTTGGAAACTGTTGAAGATTTTGGCCTAAAAATTGGTATATACAGTTGTCTTATAATGAGTTCATGAAGAATTATGAGTACAAGAGGTCAAGGTCATTCTTTGACCTTTGACCCAGAACTCTCATATTTTGACAATATCAAACAATCTCCTCAAAAACCACCAGGCCAATTGTAACCAAATTTCATATAGATCCTCCAGGGGTTGAGGGAATGAAAATTTGTGCATACGGTCCAGGTCACATGACCAACATGGCCACCACGCCCATATATGGTAAAAACCTTTAAAAATCTTCTTCTCCAGAACCAGTAGACCGATGGCCTTGAAACTCGGTATGTAGCATTGGGTACTCAAGTACTATCAAGATTGTTCAAATTATGACCCTGGGTTGACCTTGACCTTTTTTACGGCAAGGTCAAATATGGGAAAATGCTAAAACATGAGATTTCATGGTAAGTTTTGAAGATTTTGGCCTAAAAATTGGTACATAGAATCATCTTAATGAGTACATGAAGATTTTTGAGTACAAAAAGTCAAGGTCATTCTTTGACCTTTGACCCAGAAATCTCAAATTTTGACAATTTCAAACAATCTGCTCTAAAACCACTGGGCCAAATGAAACCAAATTTCATATAGAGCCTCAAGGGGTTGATGGAATGAAAATATTTTCTAACCGTCCTGGACACATGACCAACATGGCCGCCACGCCCATATATGGTAAATACCTTTAAAAATCTTCTTCTCCAGAACCAATTGACCGATGGCCTTGAGACTTTGTAAGTAGCATTGGGTACTTGAGTAGTATCAAGATTGTTCAAATTATGACCTTGTGTTGACCTTGACCTTTTGCAGCAAGGTCAAATATGGGAAAATGGTAGAACATAAGGTTTCATGGAAAGTTTTGAAGATTTTGACCTAAAAAAATTGGCATATACAGTTGTCTTAATGAGTTCATGAAGAATTATGAGTACAAGAGGTCAAGGTCATTTTTTTACCTTTGATCCAGATTGCTCATATTTTGACATTTTCAACCATTTCCTAAAAAAAAAAAGGGGCAATTGTGAACACATTTCATATAGAGCCTCTAGGGGTTGATTGAATGAAAATTTGTTCAAACGGTCCAGGTCACATGACCAGCTTGGCCGCCATTACCACTTACGGGATAAATCTTTAATATTTTTCTTCCCCAGAACCAATACACCTATGGCCCTGAAACTTGGCAAATAGTATGGAGTACTAGAGTACCACCAAGACTGTTCAAATGGTGACCTTGGGTTTACCTTGACCTTTTTTGCGGCATGGTCAAATATGGGAAAATGCTAGAACATAAGATTTCATTGAAAGTTTTGGAGATTTTGGCCTAAAAATGGTATATATGGTTGTCTAATGAGTACATGAAGATTTATGAGTACAAGTGGTCATGGTCATTCTTTGACTTTTGACCCAAAACTCATATTTTGACAATTTCAGACATGATAAGTATAAGCCACCTTGCCAATTGTTCAGGTGAGCGATTCAGGGCCTCATGGCCCTCTTGTTTAACCCATTGCATTCTGGGTATTTTTTTGTCGTCTGCTGAAATTGTCGTCTGCATCAAAAATCAACAATATTTTGACAATATTGGTCTAACTAACTCTTCTAGAAATGATGTCTAGGGGCCTGATCTGGATCCAAACTGTTTGCCCAGATACCTCTAAAGGGGTATCCCGAATGGAATGGGTTTACAAATAAATACAGTTTGAGAAGCCAAAATTTGGATCAGACTATATGGCTTATACAGGGTGATTTGACTCTTCCCTCATGCTGGATGTTCATAGTATAGATAGTATTGTTGTTTTCCAAATCATTAAAAAGTATTATTGTGTTTTCCCTAACGCTGTTGAATACTGTTATGTGCGACAGAATACTGTAATGCACAACACTGTTTAATGCTGTAATGTGCAAAAGAATACTGTAATGCGCAACACTGTTGATTACTGTAAAGTGTGACAGAATACTGTAATGTAAATCACTGTTGAATACTGTAACGTCAACATCTAAAGTAATTAATTTTCCATTTGTTCCAAATGGAAATGAATTATTTTACGTGTCTCAGTAATTTTCTGTGATGTCTGTAACCTGTCTCTCCTAAATAGCTGACCCTCTAACAGTTTACTTGGATTTTTGACTTCTAAGTTATTTAGAAAAGAGGTATTGGGCAATATAATGGACAGCATTGTAAATAGTGTAGATCCAGATGAGATGGCTCTGTTTGATTTGGTTCTTATTATGTCTCCCCCCTTCAGGGTCGGGAGACATATTGTTTTTCCCCGGGCGTCTGTCCGTCTGTCCGTCTGTCTGTCTGTCTGTCTGTCTGTCTGTCTGTCTGTCCGTCTGTCTGTCACAAATCGTGTCCGTTCTATAACTTGAAAACCGCTCAAGATATATTCGCGAAACTTCATATAAATATCAATCAACATGAGACGACGTGCAGAGTGCAAGAATGGTAACTCTGGCATTTATACTTTTTGAGTTATTTCCCTTGGAACTTAATCCATCACAAAATTGTGTTTCAATCGTGTCCGTTCTATAACTTGAAAATCGCTCAAGCTATATTCGCGAAACTTCATATAAATATCAATCAACATGAGACGACGTGCAGAGTGCAAGAATGGTAACTCTGGCATTTATACTTTTTGAGTTATTTCCCTTGGAACTTAATCCATCACAAAATTGTGTTTCAATCGTGTCCGTTCTATAACTTGAAAACCGCTCAAGCTATATTCGCGAAACTTCATATAAATATCAATCAACATGAGACGACGTGCAGAGTGCAAGAATGGTAACTCTGGCATTTATACTATTTGAGTTATTTTCCTTGGAACTTAGTCCATCACAAAATTGTGTTTCAATTGTGTCCGTTCTATAACTTGAAAACCGCTCGAGCTATATTCGGGAAACTTCATATAAATATCAATCAACATGAGACGACGTGCAGAGTGCAAGAATGGTAACTCTGGCATTTATACTTTTTGAGTTATTTCCCTTGGAACTTAGTCCATCACAAAATTGTGTTTCAATTGTGTCCGCTCTGTAACTTGAAAACTGCTCAAGCTTTATTCACGAAACTTCATACAAATATCAATCAACATGAGGCGATGTGCAGAGTGCACAAATGGTCACTCTGGCATTTATACTTTTTGAGTTATTTCCCTTGGAACTTTGTCCATTACAAAATTGCGTCTCAGTCGAGTCCGTCTATAACTTTAAAACCATTCAAGCTATATTCATGAAAGTTCATACAAATATCAGTCAACATCAGACGACGTGCAGAATGCACTCTGGCGTTTATACTTTTTGAGTTATTTCCCTTGGAACTTTGTCCATCACAAAATTGCGTCTCAGTCGAGTCCGTCTATAACTTTAAAACCATTCAAGCTATATTCATGAAAGTTCATACAAATATCAGTTAACATCAGACGACGTGCATTATGCAAGAACCATAACTTTAGCATTTATACTATTTGAGTTATTTCCCGTAGAACTTTGTCAGTCACAAAATCGTGTCTCAGTTGTGTCTGCTCTATAACTTGAAAACCATTCAAGCTATATTCACGAAACTTCATACAAATATCAATCAACATTAGAAGAATTGCATAGTGTAAGAACCATAACTCTTGCTTTATACTTCTTGAGTTATTTCCCTTGGACCTTTGTCAGTCACAAAATCGTGTCTCAATCGCTTTATTACTTGAAAACCGGACAAGCTATATTCACGAAACTTCATACAAATGTCAGTCAACACTAGACAACCTGCAGAGCACAGCATTTATACTATTTGAGTTATTTCCCTTGGAACTTTGTCATTCACAAAATCGTGTCTCAATCGTCTAAGCTCTATAACTTAAAAACCCTTTAAGCTATATTCATGAAACTTCATACAAATATCAGTCAACATATAAATAGACGACGTGCAGAGCACTGTAACTCTTGCATTTATATTTTTTGACAAAAACTAAATATGAATATCAGTCAACATTACATGACATGCAGAGCATAACAACTATAACTCTTGCATTTATACTTTTTACTTATTATGAATCCCTTCTTCAGGGTAGGGAAACATATTGTTTTTCCTTTGGCGTCTTAATGACTGATCCTTTTGACATCAAAAAGGGGGGAGACATCTGTTTTTTCGTAGGAAAACAATTCTAGTTTGTTCTGTAGTTTAAACAGACCTAGATAGATGGATGGATGATTTGGCTCTTTTATATCATTTTCAGCAGTATTTCAGTCATATCTGGACAATGTTAGGGTGATCATGAAGGGCTCTGTGCAATAAAGTGCATAAAATGTTTAGGGTTTGGACAGAGTTTTACCTGGTGCTACAGAGCGGGAGCCCCTTGTCCATGCAGACCCTTCTTGTAAGGTTAAAGATGAAGAACTGGTGATAATAATTTGAAGTTTGTAGATGAGTTTAATTGCTCTAATTAAAGTAAAAAAAATGATTACAGTAATTACACAGTTTCACATATTAACTAAATTGTTACTTAGTATTCATGAGTAATTTAGTAGACTGTGTTATAGGAAGGCTAAATTTGTCCTGGGCAGAGAACAGGAAATTGAATGATGCTTGCCTTTTTGAAAATGCCAGAAAAATTAGGGTTACCCAAAAGTGCTTTTAGTATTTGGACATCTAAAAACCATTAATTTTCCATTTGTCCCAAATGGTTTTTTGATGTCCCAATAATTGAGTACATTAGGGTACATACACATGTACCTCATTTGTTTTTTGGAATTTGTGCTTGTCTAAAGCCAGCCAACTTTTCACAGAGAAAATGGATGGGGGCATTCATTAGGGAGGTGGTGTTTATTAAAAGAAATACAGAATATAGATATTGCAAGACTCTTCTGAAAGGTTTCTTAATTTTGGGACAAAAGTTTACAAGCAAACTAAGTAGCCGTAAATCAGCTATAGATCAGACTCCATAAGCAGTCTCCACACGGTATAAACTAGTCCACCAATTTTCACTCCCAGCTGAGACCGTCATATTTGGCATTCGTCGAGACTCACCTCTATCCCTTGCTTCCTTTCAAGACTACCGTTCGCGAAAAAAGACTTCATGCAGAGACTGTCCATGTGATTCTGCTTCCTGCCTAGAATCTTGCGGCAGGAAGTAGAATCATGTGGACAGTTTCGGCAGGAAGGGAAAATTGACGGACTAGTTTATACAGTGTGGTCTCATCAGGGTATACATTATTTGTCATTCTTCCAGCTGTGTTTTCAAACATCACAGGGTATAAACCAGTCTGCCAATTACTAAGAGCAGATAGATTGGTGGTTGTCAGCAAACTAAAACTTGCTGTCAGCAAAAATAAAACTCCCAAAAATCGAGTAATTGGCAGCAATCTTTTAACAGTTCATCTGTGTTTGTATTCTTTTTCAGATCTGTTCTCTTCTGATGAAATTCTTACTACTTCCAGTGAAACTCAGCTTCAGACAAAGAACCCAAAACGATTCGGATGTCAATATTGTGGCCGATATTTTCATCGCTTTTCTTATTTAGAAGTGCATTTACGGATCCATACTGGAGAGAGGCCTTTTCATTGTTCTGTCTGTGGGAAAACGTTTTACAGAAAATCCCATCTTCAGACTCACACACTGACGCATAAAAAGAAAGTCTGATACTGACAATGTTGTTTTGGTAAAGAAACATATTTACAAGAAAAATTCCCTGTCATTTACAAGAAAGGTCCCACCTTTATTACTTCCGAGCTTCAAAATTAACTGTTGAAGCGACAAAAATGAAAATCGTTGACTTTGCCAACTCTGTAGATGAGCCACCTCATCTGGATCTACATTGTTTGCCCTGTAGTCTTTCAATTCTCAGTATGATATAGCTTGAATATAACATTTTCTGAAAACTTTTGCAGGTGTAAATTTTGTCGTCTGCTTTTGTGGTTTCGGTGTTCTTACTGTGGGAAAACATCTTCTGACTCAAACTTTGACACATTTTAAGAATATCTGATACTTATAAAATTGTATTGGTTAAGAAACATTTTTATGAGAAAAATCCCACATTATTTAGAGGAAAAAGCCCACCATTCCCTACCTCCAAAATTGTGTGTTGATAATTAACACTTACTTGAAGTGCCAAAAAGGAAAATTTGTTGAATTTGGAAAGAGTGTAGATCCAGATGAGGTGGCTCATAATGAGCCTTCTCATCTGGATTTGCATTGTTTGCCCTGTAATTTGTAAATTCTTAATATGATATAGCTTGAACGAAACATTTTTCTGAAATTTTACTGATATAAATTTTGTTTTCTGCTTTTTAGCTCACCTTAGCCTTTAGGCTCATAGGTGAGCTTATAGTATAGCCAGGCATCCACTGTCCGTCCGTCGTCCGTCCGTCGTCCGTCAACATTTTCAAACATCTTCTCCTCTGAAACCACTGGGCTGATTGAAGCCATATTTCATGTGGAGCCTACCTAGGTCGGGGGAACGAAAGTTTGTTCCGGGTATCTTGGTCACATGACCAAGATGGCCGCCACGCCCATATATGGTAAAAACCCTTCAAAAATCTTCTTCTCCAGAACCAAAAGGCCTATGACCTTGAAACTTGGTATGTAGCATCGGGCATGCGGGCCCATCATAGTTTATACAAATTATGACCTTGCGATGACCTTGACCTAATTTACGGCATGGTCAACTTTGGTACGTTAGGCTTTTATATGGAAAAACGCTTAAACAGTGGATTTCTCGGAAACTATTTAAGTCTAAGGTTTAATACTTGGTATACATGGTCGACTAAATGACCAGATGAAGATATTATGTCACTAAAGGTCAAGGTCATTCCGTCGGACCATCCGTCTTCAAGATTTTCAAACATCTTTTCCTCTGAAACCACTGGGCCGATTGAAGCCAAATTTCATATGGAGCCTCCATGGGTTGGGGGAACGAAAGTTTGTTCGGGGTATCTGGGTCACATGACCAAGATGGCCGCCACGCCCATATATGGTAAAAACCCTTCAAAAATTTTCTTCTCCAGAACCAAAAGGCCTATGACCTTGAAACTTGGTATGTAGCATCGGGCATGCAGGCCCATCATAATTTGTACAAATCATGACCTTGCGTTGACCTTGACCTAATTTACGGCATGGTCAACTTTGGTACGTTAGGCTTTTTATAAGGGAAAATGCTTAAACAGTGGATTTCTCAGAAACTATTTAAGTCTAAGGTACAATATGTTGTATACATGGTTGACTAATTACCAGATGAAGATATTATGTCACTAAAGGTCAAGGTCATTCCGTCAGACCATCCGTCGTCAAGATTTTCAAACATCTTCTCCTCTGAAACCACTGGGGAGATTGAAGCCATATTTCATATGGAGTCTCAGTGGGAAGGGGGGACGAAAGTTTATACCCGGGGTCTTGGTCACATGACCAAGCTGGCCGCCATGCCCATATATGGTAAAAAACTATCGAAAATCTTCTCCAGAATCAAAAGGCTAATGACCTTGAAACTTGGTATGTAGCATTGGGCATGCGGGCCCATCACAGTTTATACAAATGATGACCTTGCATTGACCTTGACCTAATTTACGACATGGTCAACTTTGGTATGTTAGGCTTTTATATGGGAAAACGCTTATATAGCGGATTTCTCAGAAACTATTTAAGTCTAAGGTACAATATGTGGTATATATGGTCAACTAAATGACCAGATGAAGATATTATGTCACTGAAGGTCAAGGTCATTTTGTCGATCTGTCCGTCATCAAGATTTTCAAACATCTTCTCCTCTGAAACCACAGGGGAGATTGAAGCCAAATTTCATATGGTGTCTCAGTGGGATGGGAGAACTAAAGTTAATACCCGGGGTCTGGGTCACATGACCAAGATAGCCGCCAGGCCCATATATGGTAAAGACCCTTCGAAAATCTTCTCCAGAACCAAAAGGCCTATGACCTTGAAACTTGGTATGTAGCATCGGGCATGCGGGCCCATCATAGTTTATACAAATGATGACCTTGCGTTGACCTTGACCTAATTTACAACATGGTTAACTTTAGTACGTTAGGCTTTTATATGGGAAAATGCTTATACAGTGGATTTCTCGGAAACTATTTAAGTCTTAGGTACAATATGTGGTATATATGGTCAACTAAATGACCAGATGAAGATATTGTGTCACTGAAGGTCAAGGTCATTCCGTCGGACCATCCGTCTTCAAGATTTTCAAACATCTTCTCCTCTGAAACCACTGGTCTGATTGAATCAAAATTTCATATGGAGTCTAAGTGTGATCGGGTAGTAAAAGTTTGTTCTCGGGGGTCTTGACCAAGATGGCCGCCATGCCCGTATATGGTAAAAACCCTTCAAAATCTTCTTCTCCAGAACCAAAAGGCGTATGACCTTGAAACTTGGTATGTAGCTTTGGGCACTCAGGCCCATCATAGTTTATACAAATGATCATGCATTGACCTTGACCTAATTTATGACACTGTCAACTTTGGTACGTTATGTAGGCTTTTATATGGGAAAATGCTTAAACAGTGGATTTTTCAGAAACTATTTAAGTATGAGGTACAATATTTGGTATTTATGGTTAACTGAATGGCCAGATGAAGATATTTTGTCGTTAAAGGTCAAGGTCATTCTTTGACTTTTGTACAAGGTCATTGAGATTCTGTCACCCGTCAACATTTTCAAACATCTTCTCAGAGGCCACTGGGGTCAATTGAAGCCATATTTTATATGGAGCTTCACCGGCATAGAGGAACCATAGTTTGTTCAGATGGTCTTGGTCACTTGACCGAGATGGCCACCATGCCCATATATGGTAAAAACTCTTCAAACGTCTTTTTCTCGAGAACCGAAAGGCCTATAACCTTGAAACTTGGTACCAGTATGTAGCATTGGGCACTCAGGCCCATCATAGTTTATACAAATGATTACTGTATTTCATATGGAGCTTTAATACTGGGTCAAAGGAATCAAAGTTTGTTCAGATGGTCATGGCCACATGAACATGGTGGCCACCACACCCATATATGATAAAAACCCTTCAGAAATCTTTGTCCAGAACCAAAGGCCCAGTGACCTTGTGGCTTGGTATATAGAATTGGGACTCAACATTAATCCCCAAGGGAGGGGGTTATCTGCCCCTGCTCTGGTGCTATATACATGTATAAATACCAGGACCAAGTGTCAGGTGAGCTACAGGACCATTGGTCCTCTGGTTTTTTAGCTCACCTGAGCCGAAGGCTCACAGGTGAGCTTATAGTATAGGCAGGCGTCCGTAGTCCGTCCGTCGTCCGTCCGTCGTCCGTCAATATTTTCAAACGACATCTTCTCTGAAACTACAAAGCCCATTGTTACCAAATTTCATATATAGCATCTATAGGCAGGGGGAACCAATAATACTGTTTTTTATCCAAATCGCTTCAGAACTTTGGTTGCTATGGCAACTTAAAGTTTCCATTGACTTCTATGGGAAAAATTAAAAATTTGCATTTATTGCTATGTCACTGCAGATATTTTGACAAAACTTTTACAGAAATGTTCCTTGAGTATTCCTCTATCAACCACATGAACTTTATGTAAATTGCACAATTTGGCTGGTTGCCATGGCAACCGAATGGTTAAAAAATAGAAAAAATAATCAAAAATCATCTCCTCAGAAACTATGCAACCAATAAAGCTCAAACTTCACAGAAAGGATCTTAGTACTAGCTTCTATAAAAGTACTGTTTTTCTTGGCAATTGCTCTAGCAGTTTGGTTGCTATGGGAACTGAAAGTTGCCAATGACTTATAATGGCAAAATGGAAAATTTGCATTTATTGCTATGTCACTGCAGATATTTTGACAAAACTTTTACAGAAATGTTCCTTGAGTATTCCTTTATCAACCACATGAACTTTATGTCAATTGCACAATTTGGCTGGTTGCCATGGCCACCGAATGGTTAAAAAATAGAAAAAATAATCAAAAATCATCTCCTCAGAAACTATGCAACCAATAAAGCTCAAACTTCACAGAAAGGATCTTAGTACTAGCTTCTATAAAAGTGCTGTTTTTCTTGGCAATTGCTCTAGCAGTTTGGTTGCTATGGGAACTGAAAGTTGCCATTGACTTATAATGGCAAAATGGAAAATTTGCATTTATTGCTATGCCACTGTGGATATTTTGACAAAACTTTCATAGAAATGTACCTTGAGTAGTCTTTAACCAGCCATGTTAAATTTATGCAAATTGCGCAATTTGGCTGGTTGCCATTGTAACCGAATGGTTAAAAATAGAAAAATATTAAAAAATCATCTTCGCAGAAACTGTGTGGCCCAATAAAGCTCAAACTTTACAGAAAGAGCCTTAGTACTAGCCTCTATAGAATTATTGTTTTTCATGGCAATTGCTCCAGCAGTTTGGTTGCTATAGCAACAAAGAGTTTCCATTGACTTATAATGAGGAAAATGGAAATTGGCAATTTTTGCTGTCTAACTAACTGCAGTTATTTAATTTTTTTTCTACAGAAATGTTTCTTGAGTAGTCCTCTACGATTCATATGAATTTTCTCCAAATCGCTGAATTTGATTGGTTGCCATGGCAAAATATAGTGTAAATTTTGAAAAAAAAAAAAAAAAAAATCTTCTGCTCAGAAGCCATATAGGGGATGAAGCTGATATTGTGCAAACATGTTGATGACAGTAGTTTCTACATAAATTTTATTCTTTTTCTTCCAATGCCATAAGAACTTTGGTTGCTATGGCGACTTATAGTTTCCATTGACTCATAATGGGAAAAGTGAAGCCATGAGGGGGATGAAGCTGATACTTAGCATACATAATTTTAACCTCTACCTAAAGTATGCTTTATATTATCATTGCCCTTGTGAAT
Organism: Ctena decussata; assembly: GCA_963989385.1. Taxonomy (NCBI): domain Eukaryota; kingdom Metazoa; phylum Mollusca; class Bivalvia; order Lucinida; family Lucinidae; genus Ctena; species Ctena decussata. The sequence goes on from OZ022509.1 coordinate 54,728,625, forward strand.
TTGTTGCTATGGCAACTTAAAGTTTCCATAGACTTATAATGAGGAAAGTGGACATTTGCTATTTATTTCTGTGTTACTGCAGATATTTTGACAAAAATTCACAGAAATGTTCCTGGAGTAGTCCTCTACCAGCCATATGAATTTTTCCCAATTACCCAATTTTGATTGGTTCCATTACAGCTGAAAGGCCAAATTTTCACTTTTTGTTTTTTGCCAAAGATCTTCTGAGAAGCATTAATGGGGGATAAAGCTTATTTGTTTTGCATAAATGTTTGTGATATTATCCTCTACATAAATGGTGTTTTTTATTGCTGTTGTGCATGGTGTTTTGTTGCTGTAACCTCAGTGCCTCAGTGCTCAGGTGAGCGATATAGGGCCATTGGCCCTCTGGTTTGTGTGCCTTAAGGGTTAAGTGCTTCTCAAAGTGACAATACTATAGGTGACCAGCCATGTAACATAGAATGCTGTATATATGAGCCACATCATGTAGCATTGGTGACAAGCAAAGCCTCTGATCAAACTGCACTTAAGTGCAGTCTGAACAGAACCTTTGCTTGTCAGCTCAGCCTTCTACAGAAGGGCAGTCATCAGTTACTGGCGAAGTATGTGCACTTAGTACTGGTTAACCGCTCAGGAGGTCTAAGCTTGCCCAGGAATAGTGTGGTTAGGTTAACTGACCGTCCCGACATGACCATAGATGTTTACCGTGGACGTAAAACAACAAATCAATCAATCAATCTACAGAAGTGACCGAAGCCATACAGCCAATTAAGAGGTAGTCAGAGAAGGATGTAAATTAAAAGGATGATCTGAATATCACATGACAGAATTGCCACATATCTTTAAAAAGTTCTCAGTATAGAACAAGAGTACTAGCAAGTGTTCAGATTAGGGTCTGCACTGTTTGCCCATGAGGTAACACAATGAGGTAAAAATGCCCTGGCAGAGAACAAATTGTCGTGTGTACAGTGTTAGTTAAAGAGAGTTAGTGTTACTGAATTATTACTGTTATACTGTTATATCATTATATGTGCTAAAAATTCAAAGAATATGAAAAGTTTTAATTTATAATTCCTAGTGTAGTCAGTTATTTCCAGTCTGTATTGCAGCCAAAACTTGGATTTCATGTCTTAGTAATTCTCATATTTCATAAGTAAAGGTAAATTCTGAGAGCTACAGATGAGGTAGGGTTTTGAGGATAACTCAGAAATAATTTTTTTTTATTTTTCAATCAAAATGTTTAATGTGAACCCTCGTCAGAACCCTCTCGGCAAGATGGTTCCGATGAAGGATTGAAAATATGTTAAATGGAAAAATAAAGAAATCTATCCCTAAATTACACATGTTACCCCATTTTATCTGGAGCACTGAATCCTTACAGAAAATCCTGAGTTAATTGGATTTTTCCCTTTGAAGACAATAAGTTGGATCTGGATTTGTTTGGAATATTTTGAAGGGTGATACCCTTATCTTATAGCCAAATGAAAGTGAAATATTATGAGGTGTTGAAAAATTATTGTAAATGCGGTACCTTTTAGAAGACCACCATCTCTCAATATTAAGACAGCTGTTTTGAGTTTGTAGTAATTATAAAAGTGGAAGATGACGATTACTTGATTGATGATGGTGGTTTAATTGAGGACATCTTCATGTAAAAGGAGTAGTGCTGTGGGTAAGTGAAATAGTGGTTATCACTTACTGTTCACAAAAAGTGTTCACAAATACTTGGAAAACTTTTGGCTGCAAATTGAAAAATCTAGGGAATATGGTATTAAAATAAAGTATGAATATGGTGCTTCATTTATATTAATACCATATTCACTAGATTTTTCAATTTTACATGAAGATGTCTTCAAACCATATGTTGTATCAGCTTTGACCCACATGTGCCAGACTTGAACACTTAGGATTGTATTTATAAAATGACTTAAATGGTTGCTATATTGTTGCTAAGGCTGAATTTCTAAGAAGGAGATTCCCTACAACTATGAAATTTGCTCTGGAGGAACTGTCTTTTTCAGACTGTTCCTCCAGAGCAAATTTCATAGTTGTAGGGAATCTCCCACATAGAAATTTAGCCTTAGCAACAGCATAGCAACAACTTAATTGGTTTTATACGACCCCAGACCTTTTGATATTGTGGCTATAGTTTTCACTTCATTGAGGCTATAGGTTTCACCCTATGGCCAGTATGACCATTCAACAGTTGATTGGTTTAGCTAGTGTCAAGGTGTATGGGTACATGTCCATCCATGTTTTTTTATTTACCATTTTTACAAAGGGAAACAACTTCTGTGACTTCCAGTTTGCTTCCTTGGCCAAAGAGTACTTTCAAAAGGGGTCTACTTTTAAAGGAAAGACTTTGCTCCTTTAAGAGTCGACCCACAGTGAGAAGGGAGACAAAAAAAAGAAAAGGGTAGAGTTCTTTCCCCTGAAAGTGTACCTATTCTCATTTTAGCATGTAGAGTTGCATTCAGTAATGATTTAGAATCACTCATGAACGGCCAGTCAAAGGTAGTTGAAAAATTGTGTGGAAGAAAGAAAAAAGATGGTTAGTTGTTTTGGGTTTAACACCCCTTTGAGACAGTATTTCAGTCTATATCGGACCATCTCCCAGAAATGGGGAGAAAGAAAAGAGAAATGATAGACGAGAGAAAAAAATATCCAAACAAGCCCCACCCACACAGTAGGCCCTTGCCCTACTTGTATCCGAATAAGTAGGACACCCTGGCACTGGAAGTTATAACCGGCACCACTGCCCGACCACCAACCCCAAGAAGTATTGTGCCTTAAACATAGACCATGATTTTTTCATGAAAGCGGATGCTTGTTTGTAATATACGATAGTGCTTAGACTGGAGCAGTGATTTTCTATATAACACATTTGTTGTGGGAACTCATTAGCCCATTCCATGCGGGATACCCCTTTAGGGGTATCTTGGCAAACAGTGAGGATCCAGATCAGGCCCCATAAACGTGGGGCCTGATCGGAGATCCAAACTGTTTGCTGTCTAGACATCATTCCTACAAGAGTTAGACCAATATTGTCAAAACATTCTCGATTTTTGATGCAGACGACAATTTCAGCAGACTACAAAAATACACAGAATGCAATACAGTCCGGGACTAACACCTGGAAACTGGGTCAGGGAAAAGACAGGGAATTTTTTTTCAATGCTGAGAAAAATGTGGAAAGCACTTGAAAAGGCAGGGAAAAATTAGGGAATTTGAAAATAATGCTTTCAACAGACTTCATAAATTTAATATCCTCAAGGGGAAAGATAATCCTTGGACAGAAGTATTTATCTCCTGCCTCATTGGGAGCAGTTTTTAGCTCGCCTGTAGGAAAGTACAGATAGCTATTGTTGTCACTTGGACGTCGGCGTCGGCATCACACTTTAAAGTTTTACGTTAAAGATTTTTTCTGTGATGGGCAAGGCCCTGCAGGCTAACTATCCTGTATAGGGACAGGTCTTGTTTCAGAAGTAAGAATTTGCTATTATTGGAGGAAGCAAACTCATTTGTTAAAGAGTATCCCTTGATTCTCAATTGATTTCTTCAGCACTGTTGAAGTTAACAGTTTAAATAAGTAAATAGGGTATTGAAGATTGGAAAATTTTAGTGTAATATGAAGGTTTCGAAGCTGAGAGATGAGTGACAACCCTTTTGAAAATAATGGTAAAATAAACTTGTTCAGATTCTTAGAATAACGATAGTAACTAGTTGTGGTGTCCTACTGCTACAGAAGCATGTATTATGATATTGATATGTGGATCAGATTTCTTTCTGCCATTTTTACAAAGGAGAACTATTTTTGTAACTTGCTGTTAGCTTTCCTGGATGTCAAAGCCCTCTCAAATGTGTCTACTCAGCAAGGAAGAATTTGCTTATAGGGGAGCAAATTCTTGCTTTTAAGGGTAGACCCCTATGATAAGGGAGGCAAAAATGAAAATGGCAGAGTTGCTTCCCTTGAAGGTGTACCAATTCACCTTTAAAAAGTCACTTGATTTCCTACAATCTCCCATTTGATTATTGCACTATGTGTTATGAAATGTATGTCCATGTTTGTTATACAAATCTATACAACGTTGTGAAATACCCTAATGTGCTTAAGTATTGGGACACCTAAAAGAATAAATTTTCCATTTTTCCCAAATGGAAAATTTATTGTTTTTAGGTGTCCCAATATATACACACATTACGGTAAATATTATTTTAACTAATTGTCTGTTTTGTTTCCATTTCAGAGTTGTACGAACTCAGCATTCCTCTTCGGCGTATATCAGTTGGTTACACAGAAGAATCGGAGGGAAAGTTTGTATGTATGACATGTAGGAAAAAATTCCCATCACAGTCGGCATTAGCTACGCATTGGCGCACTCACACGGGAGAGAAACCTTTTGAATGTGGTATATGCTCAATGGCATTTACCCAGAAAGGAAATCTAAAGAAACACATGATCGTTCTACATGGTGAGCGAAAAGGCCTCATAAGGAAATACCAGCGTGGCAAAAAGGGCAAAAAGCCAAGAAGGAAGGTTGTGTTGAAATTTTTCTGCGATGCATGCGATAAAGGATTCCCGTCGCAGTCGTTGCTGGGTATACACTTCCGTGTGCATACTGGAGAAAGGCCGTATGAGTGTGAATTTTGTGAGAAAACATTTTCGCAGAAGGGAAATCTGAAGGGACATTTGGCAAAACATCATCCAGGGGCAGGCTTGATTTTGTAAACGGGCATCCGATGCATTTAGTGTATAAGGTGATGTTTATTGGAAATAACTCTTAACCCTATCACACTCAAAACAGCCAAAACTCCATAGAGTTTTGGTCATTCTGAGTGCAGTAGGGTTAAAGAGCCAAGAAATGAAAATAGTTGGATTAGCAAACAGGGTAAATCCAGATGAGGTGGCTCCTCATCTGGATCTACACTGTTTGCCCTCTAATCTTTGAATTCTTTGTATGATAAAGCTCAGATAAAACTTTTTTCAAATTTGCAGACATCTGTTTTGATGTCTGCTTTTTTGTCACATTAAGGATTTATAGCAGTCAGTGTAGATCCTAATTACACTGGTCTTCTGTTTTAAGCCCACACAATTTGTTAAGAAGTTTTGTTTGACTTCAGCAGGTTAAAAGAGTACAGGTTAAAAGCCTAAAAAGCAGACAAAAAAAAAATTCTGCAAAATTTCAAAGAAAGTTTCAGCCAAGCTATATAATATTCAAAATTCAAAGACTAGAGGGAAAATAGTATTGACCCAGATGAGGCAGCTCATAAAGAGCTTCCTCATTTGGACATTTTTTGTAAATTTTGGTGCTTTAAGAGTTAGAGCTTAAAAAGAAGAAATATGACCTGGTAATATGCCAAAGAAGAAAATTCATATGAAATTTTTGTGTAATGTGTTTGACTGCTTACTGTTCATATAGCTATATATACTGGAGAGAAGCCATACATATAAGTGCTATACAACATTGGTGCAATGTCATGTTGACATATATTGACATATGACATAATGTTGACATATGAAGTCATGTGACTGCTGTGTTCATAAAGATATACATCCTGGAGAGAAGCCATACATATTATTAAGTGATAATACAATATTGGTGCAATGTCATGTTGACATATATTGACATATGGCATGATGTTGATATAAATTCAAATTCAAATTTATTTTATTTTGAAAACCTCTGTTAACAAGGTATAATTCGAAACGACAGAAACAGGAAGAATTATAAAAAAAAAAATAAAAAAAAAAACTATTCTAAGGGAGACAACCTAAGCAAAGCCATTTTCCATTTACTGTTCCAGTTAATGCCCATAAAGCCAGACAATAAGAAGCGCATTCGCCTTTTTCACTCGGATAAGCATGAGCAATACCTACACTGCTCCAGATAAGGAGGAGTAACAGGGACAACTCTGTGACAAACCTCAACACCGTGGAACCTAAACACATAGATTGCGACCCCTCACCAGAACCACCTTGTGAAGAGGGTTCAAACGAGGGACCACAACAAGTTTCCACACACATATCGTGACCCCTCATCGGAACCGTCTAGTTGAGACGGTTCCAATGAGGGACCACAACATATGTTTATGAAAAAAAAAAAAAAATGCAATCATCCCTGTCACTCCTCCCACCTGCAGCCCTGGTATAGAGACCCTGGGCCACCCAAAGACAAGTATGCATACATATCCATGTATGCATACATATCCCTGAGTAGCCCAAGCCACCATAACGAAAATGCCCAAAGTTAATTCATATAAGAGTTTATAAGAATACCATATTACTGCACATAAGACAATCTTAACCGTCTACCATATCAATCCCAACAAATGCCCTGGCTATCTTTTTAGGAAAAAAAAAAAAAAAAAAAAAAAAAAAAAAAAATATATGAAATCATGTTGTGACTGCTTGGTGTTCATAAAGATGTACATACTGCAGAGGAGCCATACATAAGTGGTTGGTTGTTGGTTGGTTGATTTGATGCTTAACGTCCATGGTAAACAACTAAGGTCATGTCGGGACGGTCAGTTAACCTAACCACACTATTCCTGGGCAGGCTTAGACCTCCTAAGCGGTTAACCAGTACTAAGTGCACATACTTTCGCCAGTAACTGACAACTGCCCTTCTTGAATCAGCGGAAGGAGAAACAAAAGTATATGGCCAGACCGGGATTCGAACCCAGGACCTCCGAGTCAGGTGCCCTACCGATTGCGCTACCCGGCCCGGCCATACATAAGTGACATACAATATTGGTGCAATGTCATGTTGACATATTACATGTTGACATATGAAATCATGTTGACAGATGACATTCAGCATTCGTTTTATTTGGGATGACGTTTTCAGTCCTTTTGACTTTGAGATGTTTGACTAATCTGTTTGTAAATTCAGTGGAAGAATGAAATGGTAAATGGTGTAACTTCTTTCTCATTCAATGAGGGATATACACATTGTTTAGACATTTGCAGACAATATCATTAATCAGCTATTTCTCTGTTGTGTTGTATTTTGTAAGATTGGTCAGTATCTTTTTTCTGCTCTTACTGTATTTACATGTATATGGCTATAAAACAAGGGGTTTTCTTTGAATGACTCCTAATATCAAATAAGTCTTTTGTAATCATGCTATCAGTTTGTATTTTATTTTTCTTGCAAAACAATCGGAAAAGTCTAGATCCATCTTTAAGATGGAGCTAGACTTTTGGTGTTGTTTTGGAGGGGGAAAATGTTCCATTTTATAACCAAACTAATGTGGTATATGGTATTAGTCACTAGTGTTGAATGTGTGCTTGTTGCATACTTTTAACCCATTGCATTCTGGGTATTTTTTGTCGTCTGCTGAAATTGTCGTCTGCATCAAAAATGAAGAATATTTTGACAATATTGGTCTAACTAACTCTTGTAGAAATGATGTCTTGGCATCAAACAGTTTGGATTTCAGATCAGGCCCCACGTTTATGGGGCCTGATCTGGATCCAAACTGTTTGCCCAAATACCCCGAAAGGGATATCCAGAAAAGAATGTGTTAAGTGCTTCAGTAATAATTTTGGTGCTTCCGTGTAAATAGATAGCCATGTCATTTTGGGGGTTTTCACATCACACAAAGTGGGGGAGAATCCCAGTAAAATGACCTCCTTCGTAATAATTTGCTACAGACTACTTTGTTTTGAAAACATGTTTATAGGGATGTAATGCAGTTTTGAAGACTTTATGCATTAAGTAGTGTGTTGTAGGGGTTGTGAAGTACGTTTGCATGTTTATATACTCAGCTATGTTCATGTTTGTCTTGCTTCAGTACAATCCATGTTTTACTATGTTTCAGATAGCTGGTGCTTAAGAAAATTGTCAGTAAACTTTAGTCTTTGAGGATTCTATGTCTGTAATAATTTGTTTTTGATAAGTTGATATGCAGTTATGGAAGAGGAAGGCTGTTCTGTAATTAGGATTAATAATTAATAGGCAGAGAACTCCAGGAAAAAGCAGGACTTGATGGTTATGATGGGATAGATAATTCCTAACACCAGCGTCTCTTCAAGAATGCAGGGATCAAGCTAGACTCAAAGTTTAGGGAGAATTGACTTCTCCCTCCAGCTGAAATAGGGAGAAGTGACAGCCGTGAAGGGAGAAGTGGTATTGTGCGATTATGACATTTTTCATTCAGTTTTAAATAAAAATAGCCATTATGCATACTATTAACATTAGATTGAAAGATTTATAAGCTGCAATGGGTTTATAGGGTAAATTGTCATAACAGCTTGTTTGTGGAATGATTTGATGAAAATTCTACCCAAAAAAAAAAAAAAAAATTTTTTTTTTTTTTTTTTTTTAGGGAGACTCCCACTTCTCCCTAAGCCCAATTTAGGGCGAAATTTCGGCCCCTAGGGCGATTATTTCGCCAAAATCGCCCCCTAGCTTGATCCCTGAGAATGCATGGGCAAACAGTATAGATCATGATTTTACTGCTGATTAGGATCTACATTTGTTTTGCAATTTCACAGTTAGATTCTGTTTTCTAGAGAGAGAGAGAGAGAGAAAAAAAAAAGACTGGAAAAGAATATAACAATCCATCCTGGGTGTCCATGTAGGATAGAGAAATCTCACCCAAAGGGTAGGAATTTCTACCAGGGACGAGGCTTGCCAAAATTCCTATCCTGAGGGTGAGAATAACCGGTCCATTATGGACTGGCTCATGATGGATTATTTTTCTCCCACTTTTAGCAAAGTTTAAACCCAAAATTGGATTAAGCTACCAAGCAGGAATATTTTAACATCATAACCAGTGATCTGAAATGAACAAATACACGTAAATAGGTCACATGCTGTAAAAAGCTCCACAAAGAATTTGGAAGGAGTACCACCATATTATGACCATCAACAGTTGAATTGTTTTTGGTCCAAATTCTCATAAATACCTTTCCCCGGAAGCTTAAGGGAACAATTCTGTAGCATGCATCTTCTGGCACCAAGTCTTGTCTTTGAAATAGAGAGTATTCAGGGGATAAGCATACTAAAAATTGTCATTTGGGGAGGTGAATCATAGGTTTTATGGTTGGAAATTTTGTTTTACGGCAATGTGCCAGCGGAGCCGTAAAACGCAATTTGCGACCATGGAACCGAAAATTTACCTCCCCAAATGACAATTTTCAATACTTATATCCCAATTCTAATGCACTTTCCACATTTTCACCTTTCCAAGTGTGCTACTTTACACCCATTGCAAGCGCTTTCAGCGAAGTAAAACAGACGTCAGCCAATGAGAAGTGACATTAGGTAATGACCTCAGATTTTCGACAGTATATTGTATATCGCAGGATATACTGTCGCAAATTTTTGACGTTATGCAATCAAACTTGGCGTTACATACGTAAGTGCATTAGAATTCTTTTTTCATGCTTCAGTGACTTCCAGGTTGATCTTTATATTGTGGTTCAAAATATTGTTTGCATTGTTGAAAGGGCTAGTATGTTTGCATTGATGAACTTGCATTTATGAAAATAGGTTTGTATGTTTGCATTGACAAAATTGGTTAGTATGTTTAAATGAATAAATTTGCATTGATTAATTTGGTAAGTTGGTTAGTATGTTTGCATTGTTGAAATTGCTTAATGTATTTGCATTGACTAGATTTGTTAGTATGTTTGCATTGACAAAGTTGGTTAGTATTTTTGCATTGATGAGATTAGTTAGTATGTTTGCATTGAGGAGATTGGTTGGTATGTTTGTGTTGATGAGATTAATTAGTATGTTTGCACTGACAAGATTGGTTAGTATATTTGCATTAATGAGATCGGTTAGTATTTTCACATTGATGTGCTTGATTAGTATGTTTGCATTTATGAAGTTTGTTAGTATATTTGCTGTTATGAAGTTGGTTAGTATAATTGCATTGTTAAAATTGCTTCGTAGGTTTGAATTGATGAAACAGGTTAGGTGTTTGCATTGTTGAAATCAGTTAGTAGATGTAAAAATGTTCTGCTGCTTTTTTTGAGTAAGAAGCTTTCAGTAAATAAAATAATGAAAAATTATTACTTGTTGAAAATTTTTTTCATCCCACCAAAAATAAAGGTAAGCTGAAGGAGAACATTTTGCTAAGTTGAGCCAGTAATCTAATTTTTTTTTTAATATATAACGTGTCAATCATGAAAATAGTTGAATTTGCAAACAGTATAGATCCAGATGAGGTGGCTCATATTGAGCCACCTCATCTGGATCTACACAGTTTGCCTCTGATCTTCTGTGTATGATATTTTGCAGACGTAAATTTTGTAATCTGCATATATGATATTTTAAGGGTTATTGCTCAGCAGTAGAGCAAGATCAAGAGCAGCAGAAAGTAAGGTCTGATCAAGGTCTGTACTATTTGAATTAAACAAGAGTTTCCAAGCAAAAGAAAATGAAAATCAAATACCTGTTGTATTGGAAATGGAACTAGTCCAAACTGGTGAGGCAGGACGGTTCACCAGGCATTAATGGGTAGAACATCTGTAAAATAGGATGTTACATTCCTGAATTATTTCTTAATGAAGTATCACAGATCACATAGTGGTGGATAGTACTGATACTTGATCACTGGGTCTGTCTTTGCTGTGGTTTGAGCCTGGCTTAAGTCATGTGGGAAAGCCAAGTTTGGCGACTGGGAACATTTCTTTTTTTGGCAGTCTGGTTTTCGCCCACCTGTTATGAATGGTTAGGCTTGATTTGGCTATATGACAGGGCTTTCACCATCTAGCATTATGAATCTTTATAGCTAAATCAGGCTTGTAGAATTCAGCTTTAAGATGGTTTTCCCCTCCAAAACAACTCCAAAAAATCTAGAGCCATCTTACAAGAACATGGATGTAGAGCTGTTTTGGAGGGATGCATCACCTCTGCATTCCACAGCCCCCGCCACATGATCCAAGATCTTATCACTGAATAACTACGGCGAAATGGTCTGAAAAAAAGTTTACTACTCAAAAAAAAGAAGAAGATGAAAAGCTTAAACTAGCATATGCATCTTAATTATTTTGTAAGTAAGATTTATTTGACTTCTACTTTTTGCTGTACCAAGTAATCATGGAAACATGATGAAGTTGTGTCTAACCTGGTTTATTTGATATTTCAGGTGCTCAGCAATCTCTGCATATGAAGACACCTGCAAGTCGAAGTCCTTTTCAGTGTGAGTTCTGTAACCTTGCATGTGCGTCAAGGTCAAACCTGGAAGTTCATCGCCGGGTACATACTGGAGAGAAGCCATATCAGTGTACTATTTGTGGGAAGGCTTTTACTCGGAAAAGTCACGTGAAATCACACCTGAGCACCCATTTGATGACAATGTGAAAAGAGTAGAGAAGGGGGAAAGCTACAACATATGAAACTTCTTCTGTAATTACCCTAATAGGCTCAAGTATTTGGACACCTAAAACCATTAATTTTCCATTTGTCCCAAATGGAACATTAATGGTTTTTAGGTGTCCCAGTATTTAAGCAGATTTAGGTATACCCATGCAAATTGCATATAGTCAAGGGAGTACAATGTTCGAGTGCCAGTCTTTTTGCATGTATGAACATACAATTGAGCCACGACATGAGAAAACCAACAATGTGGTTGTTCACCCAGCGCAGACTCAGATCAGCCTGGGTATCCCCATAGTCTGCTCAGACTCTTCGCTAAGTGCTTAAAGGGTAGCTAAGGGTCTAAGTTACCTCCATGCGGACAGCGACGACTCTGATCAGACTGGGCAGATGCCCAGGCTGATCTGAGTCTACACTGGGCACACAACCACTTTGTTGGTTTTCTCGTGTCGCGGCCCACACATGTAATGCCTGTAAGAATCACAGTTTAAGGTGTTTGTAATATGATTATTTGACATGGTGCAAGTGGGGGCATATTGTGTACTTTGGAAATGTTTCTAATTGATATTTGTCATGGGCCCTTAAAGCTGCCACAGATGATACATTTTCATTTTTTGATTCCAAATATCTTAAGTAATGGACAATAATGAAAGGAAAGAAATATTTTGAAGAATACTATAGAAATTTGACTGAATTCTAAAATGTGATTTTGAGACAGCCTAGTTTACTTTTGAAGATTTAGTAGATTCATTCCATATGTAAATGGTTAATTTCATCTAACACATATTTAGAAATGTTATTCGGCATAAATAAAGTTGTTGTACCATACTGTTTGTATTATATACGGAATTCTGAGGGAAAATTATTTTATGTTAACCCATTCCATTTGGGATAGTCCTTTAGGGGTATCTGGGCAAACTGTTTGGATCCAGAAATGTGGGGCCTGATTTGAGATCCAAACTGTTTGCTGCCTAGACATCATTTCTACAAGAGTTGGTTAGGCCAATATTGTCAAAATATTCTTGATTTTTGATGCAGACGACAATTTAGCAGACGACAAAAAATACCCAGAATGCAATGGGTTAATGGACATGTGACAAAATGGTTTTTAGCTCACCTGGCCCGAAGGGCCATAGTGAGCTATTGTCATACCAATGCGTCCTGCGTGCATCATGCGTTGTGCGTCGTCACGGAATGTGTCCGTCAACACCTAAAAACAAATATTCAAACATCTTCTTCTGTAAAACTACTGGTCCCATGGTTCTCAAATATCACATGGAGCATGACCTGACTCCAGGGTCTCAGAATTGTAAAATTGGGTCAGGTTGAAAATACAAGATGGCCGCCATTACTAAAAATAGCAAAAACAACAAAATAAACTTCTTCTCCAGAACCACTGGGTATATTTGTCTGAATTTTGGCATGGAACATCAATGAAACCTTGGTATTCAAAATTGTAAAAATGAAAAAAATCTGTAGCGGAGTTTTGTCACAGTGACCTACTTTCTGTTTAGGAGTGTAATTTTGCTCAAATGCCAATGTCAAAAAATGACACATTCAAACGACTTCAAACAACTTCTTCTCTAAAACCACTGCACCCATGGGTTTCAAATTTCACATGGAGCATGACCAGACTGCAGGGTTTCAAAATTGTAAAATTGGGTCAGGTCAAGAATCCAAGATGGCCGCGGTTACAAAAATAGCAAAAACAACAAAATCAACTTCTTCTCCAGAACCATTTGGTATATTTGGCCGAAAGTTTGTGTGGTACATTAATGGGACCTTGGGATTAAAAATTATAAAAATGAAAAAAATCTATAGCTGAATTAGGTCACAGTGACCTACTTAGCGTTTACAAGACCGATTTTGCTCAAATGTCAGTATCTCAAGAAAACGCAATCGATTGTGGTCAGATTTGGTCAGCAATGTCCTTAAAAGGAATTATTTCAATTTTGTGCCAGTTGACTATCCAAGATGGCCACCATGGGGGCCGTTACTAAAAATAGCACAAACATAAAAATGACAGTTACTCAAGAACCCTTGAATGGAATTCGACCAATTTTGTGTCAGAATGTTCCTTGCATGAAGCCATTTCGATTAATTACAATTTGGCTTTCTAAGATGGCCGACATCTGCCGTTACTAAAAATAGCACAATCATAAAAATGACAATTACTCAAGAACCCTTGAATGGAATTGGACCAATTTTGTGTCAGAATGTTCCATGCATGAAGCCGTTTTCATTAATTGCAATTTGGCTTCCAAGATGGCCGACATCTGCCGTTACTAAAAATAGCACAAACATAAAATGAAAATTACTCAAGAACCGTTGAATGGAATTGGACCAATTTTGTGTCAGAATGTTCCTTACATGAAGCCATTTCGATTAATTGCAATTTGGCATTCCAAGATGGCACCACCTGCCGTTACTAAAAATAGCACAAAACATGAAAATGACAATATCTCAGTAACCGCTGAATAGATTTTGACGAAATTTGTGTCAAAATGATTTTTGCATTGAGATGTTTCAAAAGTAACTAAATATAGACAAGTCATAATGGCCTTTGTTGCTAAAAATAGAAAAATGTGAAAATAAGAAAATCTCAGTGGAATTGGACTAATTTTCTGTCAGAATGATCATTTCAATAAGCTTTTTCGATTTTCTGCATTTTGGCATTCCAAGATGGCCGCCATCTGCCGTTACTAAAAATAGCACAAAACATGAAATTGACAACATCTCATTAACCGCTAAAGCGATTGAGACGAAATTTGTGGCAAAATGATTCTTGCTTTGATGTGTTTCACAAATTAACAAATATTGACCCATCAAGTTGGCCTCTGTTACTTAAAATAGCAAAATTTGAAAATTAGAAAATTACAATGGAACTGGACCAATTTTGTGTCAAAATGGTCCTTGCAAAATGTGAAATTGAGAAAATCTCTGGAATTGGACCAATTTTGTATCAGAATGGGGACCATTCGGATACAAAAGCCAGGTGAGCGATATCAGGCCCATTTGGGCCTCTTGTTAATCCAGGAATTCCAACATGTTGTATGCGTATATAAACCCATTTTTAGAAATGTTATTCTGTATAAATAAATCTGTTGTAATTCTGCTGTTTGAGTATTATATACAGGAATTCCAAGGATAATAATTGATCCGTGGCATGACAAAACCAACAAAGTGGTTGTGCGCCCAGCGCAGACTCAGATCAGCCTGGGCATCCGCCCAGTCTGATCAGAGTCTTCGCTGTCCGCATGGAGGTAGCTTAGGCCCTTAGCTACCCTTTAAGGGCTAAACAAGGATGCCCAGGCTGATCTGAGTCCGCGTTGGGTGCACAACCACTTTGTTGGTTTTCTTGTGTGGCGGCTCATATATAGGAATTTTTTAGGGAAAATTTGTAATTAAAGTGGACATCTGACAAAATTATTTTTAGTCGAGGAATTCCAACATGTTGTTTGCCCAAAGAAATTAAATGAGACAAAATCCTTTGAGAATTGAAAGTATTAAAATACTTTGTAGAAAATGAGAAAATACCGTATGCATCCTATTTAACACCCCTATCCTATAAACGCCCCTGCCTGTTTTCCAAAATTTTTTTTTATACTGACTTGCCATTTTTCATCAGTTTTACAAAGGGGAACAACATGAATTCCTGTCTGCTTCTCTTCCAAATTATGTCAACTCTTCCAGGAAAGAATTTGCTCTTAGAGGAGCAAATTCTTTCCTTAAAGAGCTGGCCCCTGTTTAGAAGGGATGCTAAAAGGAAAATACATGTAGTTGAATTGTTTAATAGGAAAGTATATCCATTCACCTTAATACTGTTTATTAGAAGTATTTTAGTACTGGCTGATTTGCATCCTTTTAAACTCAAAATAATGCCCCTCTTTGGTGAAATGCAATGTCCCTGGGGTGTTCAGTAGGATTAATACAGTATTTTTTAGCGGAAGTGTTACCAGTAGTCTAGTTGACAACCTTTAATATAAGTAATAATTTTCAAAGAAAGGCAATTAAGTTTCTGTATCTAACCTGACTTCATTGAAATTTCAGGAGCTCATTCTCAGAGGACGAAAACAACGTCAACCCTAAGTCTGTTTCAGTGTGAGGTCTGCAACATTGTATGTCCTTCAAGGTCAGGTCTGGAAATTCATCTTCGAGTACATACTGGAGAGAAGCCATACCAGTGTAACATCTGTGGGAAGGCATTTACTCGGAAAAGTCACGTGAAATCACATATTATCACACATTTGATGCAAAAATGAAAATACCATTTATCACATGACGTCGGATCTGAGAGTGTAATAAAGCCATGCATTAAAAATGATAATCCACAAGTGGATTAAATATGCAAATTACGTCGTAACGTTATACGTTGACGCCCATAAAAACGTCGCGTTTTCTAATGGCGAAATCGTGACGTTTTAGTGCAAAATTTGCTAATAAAATGCAATTTTAGTGACATATGATAAATAGAATCTTCCATTCATGCTCCTGTATTATTGAATATAAACTTGTTGGGGAAAACCTATAAGATACTGGGCATAGCCTCGCATCTTATCTTTTTCCCCAACTCGTTTAATAAATTCAATAATACAAGAGCACTCATGTAAGATCCTCTATATCTATTTTGGCTTTAAGACAGTGTTTTTTCTCTCCATAAATACCCCTAAATATGTAAATCAGTCTTGTGTAGTTCAGCTGTGTGATAATTTTTGCTTTTCCAAAAATGATCCCAAAAGTCTAGATCTGTCTTGAAGGGAAAATCCTCAGTCTTATAGCCAAAGAAATATGGAAGTGGAGAAAATGTAACTGAGAGGTTTGGAATATTTTGAAGGAAGAGCATTCCCATTGCCCATTCTGTTTAGATAGTCAAGTGCATACATGGATTCAATGTTCAGATCTTTGAGGATCTCTGCTCATTCTAAGAGCACATGTGAACGTACACACCTACTAGTGCCCTGTAGAGCCACTTTAAGAAGAGTTTGTGATACGTGTGATCTTTAGACAAAGTGCAAGGCAGCGGCATATTGTGTACAGTCAGATCTCGATATCTCAAAGTCGAAATTCACTCCAAACTACTGATATCTCAAAGTAAATTTTCTGGTCCCAGAAAATTTACTTTGAGATATCATTAGTTTGAGATAAAAAGAAGTCGACTTTGAGATATCATTAGTTTGAGATAAAAGAAGTTGAAATGAAAATGAGAATAGGAAATGTGTCAAAAATATTTTTCTTATATACATGTAAGAGGATACTTTGCGATATCAGTGTTCGAGATATCGAGAGTTGACTGTACCAGTAACACATTTAGAGTATGGAGTTTTAACTTATATGAACTGCTTCATGGGGGAAACTGTGTAAAGAATAGGCAAACTACTGTATTAAAAGACGAAGAAGGTGGCGGGGCGAGGTGTGAAATGGGGGTTGAATTGGGGATGGAGTTCCATCCAAAACAACCCAAAAAATCTAGATCTGTCTTATAAAATGGAACTAGGTTTTGTGGTTGTTTTGGAGAAAAAAAAAATAAAAAACAAAAAAAAACTTGTATCATAGGGTCAATTCAGATAACTTCGGACAGCGGGTAAATTCAGACATACCATTGCAAACAGTGAAAATCCAGATGAGACGGCTCAATATGAGCCGTCTCATCAGGATTTTCACTGTTTGCCAGGTTAATTTTATTGTAATTCTAAACAACTGGCATATAAAGGAAACAATGTCACTGTCCGAATTCACCTGTTGTCAGAATTTACCTGACTTGACCCTAATTAGAAAACAACTGAGTTATATATCTTGTGCCATTCTGAAGAGGAACCCCTCCACCTTATAACCAATTAAATGCAGTGTCTGAAAATTTCAACAAATGGATTTTACTATCTAAAACTTTGGCCCTAAGCAGATAGGATGCTTGTGAGCAGCCTGATTTGGGTCTGTGATGTAGTCTGGGTGCCGGGACGAAAACCCGAAAAAATAGTCCGCACAAATGTTTGATGCAGATTCTTATAATTTAGGATGTCCTTAACCAGAAACAAAATGATGCCACCTTGGCATCCTTGGGGAAATTAAAATATTCAAGATGGCGTCCAAGATGGCCGCCGAGGGATAAAATTCATAATATCTTCTTAAATATAAGGGTTAGAAACATACTTTTGGTGGCTACATATAGGTTTTTGAGGTCGAGCAATCGATTAAGCATGTTAAAAATTATTTCAGACAAATCAGTTACAAAATGGCGGACAAGATGGCCGCCAAAACATAAAAATCTCTATATCTTCTTTAGTATACGGGCTAGAAACATAATTTTGGTGTCTACATAGGGGTTTTTGGGGCCAAGGAATTGGTTTAACATGTTGAAATTAACTTAAAAGCAAACCGGTTACACAAAATGGCGGACAAGATAGCGGACAAAGCAACGGTCACGGCACTAATTGTTGGAGAAATGCACTTTCCGATAGCAGAATTCTAGTTTGTGTATTAGAAACCCGGATTTTGCATGTATAAGATTGTTAAATATAAAAATGAAGTTATAAAAGTCTCATTCTAACAGTGTCTTAACAAGAGGGCCAAGCTGGTTTACAAGAACCTAGTGCAGGCAAGGGAAGATAACCCGTTGACAAAGCTTTAGTCATTACAGAAAGCCGTTGTCACGAGTAACAATCTAAAGGTTACAAGAATTTTGTTATATTCTATTATCTATTTTACTTTCTTCAATTCAGGTTAAGAAACTCTGATATATATTTGTTGGTTGCTTGCGTCGTTTAAAATTACAGCTCATGGCCGGCAATCAGTGAGTGGTGTGAGTGTCGCAGGTTCGTGCCATGCCACAGCCAGATCTTTAGCATCTGGGCGGTATGGAAAATTTACAAAATATTTGTTGGTTGCTTGCGTCGTTAAATTATAGCTCATGGTCGGCACTAGTGGTGTGAGTGTCGCAGGTTCGTGCCATGCCACAGCCAGAGTTTAGCATCTGACTGGTATGGAAAATTTACGTGTCAGAAAAGATCATACTTACTTCAAAGCAGTAACAAATTTTGTAAACAGCTTTTGATTTTTTTTGGGGGTATTTTCCCAGTTCTCTCAAGTATAAAGGAGACAGTTCTACCCATGATCATAGACAGTTGACTACAAATTGTATATGCATATTTAAAATGTTTTAGCTTCAAAAGTGCATAATTGTCATGCCAGTCTTACCTGACTCTAAATCTTCCGAGCAATGCTACAGGAAAGTTAATAGCAAACACTGACTTCATAGACCGAGCAATGCTACGGGGAAGTTACTAGCATAAACTGGCTTCATAGACCCGTCAGCTTAGATCACCATAACATTCAAACAGATTCTTCTCCAAAGCTGCTAGGCCGATCAAAATCACTTTTTGAGTTACTAGAGTAGTTGGCTTAAGTACAGAAAACAGGGGGGTTGAATCCTATCTCTGACAACAACTGAAAACGGCTATCTGTCGACTTAGCAAAAATATGTACTCGTACCGGACTAGAATCAAGGATGGCCAAAAGACGACACAAGGATAGATTTAGCCCGACCTTTCATAATAGCGCTATGCCAGAGACACAGTGAGAATCTAACAACCCATTGCTCCAACGGCGCAAAGGCTACTGGGATAATTTGATATATAGCTATACTTCCATTTGTTTGAGAGAACGAAAATTGGTATGAATGCTTGCGGCCCAAGATGTCACCGTTTCATCTAAAAAGTCCACTTCTCCTGTCCCACTGAAGTACACATTAGTTGGTATTTTCATGTAATATTTCACATTCCTCAAAAGTTTTAAATATGTAAACGTTGGGTCACGTATGCCCCCAAACTCGGGGCACGTACTTTATAGAAACTGAATAAATCACTTTGCATTTGGAAAAGAAAAGGTAGATCTACAAGTAGAGTTAGAACCATCTCTAAAAGGGATTTTCCAAAACTGCAATACAGTTTCCTGGCAGATTAAAACTGTGTCTCCAAAAGTTGTTTATTCCTGCTTCTAGCCCATACGCTAACTAACCATATGCTATAAGCGTAACACTGAGATAATGTCAGCATAAAATCAAAGAACTGAAAGTAATTTTTATTAAGCTCCTGACAAAAGATCAAAGTAAAGATATTTTTTTCTATTACTACTGGATATTTGTCCTTCTGGGTTATTTACCCCTGCTTAAAGGCTAATATACAGAAAAAGAAGTAAATCTATAAAGTCAGGGGGGGGGGAACGATTTTTCTTACAAAACTTAAATCAAGCTAAGCAATCAAAGTAAAAGAACCCTTTGTGCCAAGATCAAAATTTTGCCCCACTGCTTGGCCATTCGGGGTTCTACTGGTGCTTTTGTTTGCTCCAGGATTTCATTGGTGTTGTTTCGGAGGGATCTCCAGGTGTCGCAATACGTTGTTTCTGTCAAGTCCTCATATTTGATTCATCACAGGTTTTATCCGTGATTGATTTGCTGTCTGTGATGATTCATTGATGAGTTGAGTACCCTTCATGCAGACCAAATGCTAACTAAATGTTTTGAATCACTGCAGAGGCAGAAGGCATGGGTTTGGACCAAGTAAAACTAGTTAACTTCCCTTTTGGTTCCTTAATGTTACGTGTTCTTGTGTCCGCTTGTCTGTGGTCTTCTAGCAATATGGTTACCTTATAGCTGTCCAGTTTGCTTGCTGTTTTGTCCTATTTGAAACACTGATAAAATAGGCAAAATAAATGTTACTGTTATTTTCAATTGGGGTAACTGAATGTCTGAGAGGGCTGTTCATTCGATTTACTATGCTTGGCTTTCGCGACTATTTGTCATTTTTGTATTTTGGTTTTGACGGTGGAATGTGCGGTATGATTGTATTAGTTCTTGATCTCTGTCTATCATTTTACTTTACCAAAAGGTACATGCATGGAATTATGAACATAAAAAAGCCATTAAAAACGACATTCTTAAAATAATGAATTATCGAGATGTCAATGTCTTTCGGTTGCGACTGAAATTTTCTGAACGGGGCTGTCTGCCCATACCTGGACTGGGCTCTAATGGATCATCATGGTCTCCTTGGTAATAACACTATCAGATGCAAAATGAGGTCTTTATCTTTTTAGATCTTATAATTTCAAAATTCCGGGTTAAAAAACTTTCTAAAGCCTGAATTCTGCTATCAAAAAAGGCATTTCTTAAGAAATTCAGCTCCGTAATCGATGCTTCGTCCGCCATCTTGTCCGCCATTTTGTGTAAGTTATTGCCTTAAAGTAAATTTTAACATGCTTTATGGATTCCTTGACCCCGAAAACCTATATGCACACACCAAAATCATGTTTCTAGCCCGTATACTAAAGAAGATATGGAGATTTTATGCTTTGGCGGCCATCTTGTCCGCCATTTTGTAACTGATTTGTCTGAAATAATTTTTGACATTCTTAATCGATTCCTCGACCTCGAAAACCTATAAGTAGTCACCAAAAGTATGTTTCTAGCCCACATACTTTAGAAGATATTGAGGATTTTATCCCTTGGCAGCCATCTTGGACGCCATCTTGAATATTTTGATTTCCCCAATGATGCCAAGGTGGCATCATTCAGTTTCAGTGTACGGACACGTTGGTGAACACATTTGTGCAAAAACATTTTGTGCGGACTATTTTTTTGGGTTGCACCCAAAATCTCCATTTGGCAACCAGACTAATGGGACTTTGGTGTAGATAATTCTGTCACAATACAGGATGATTAACTTGTTTGTTTCAAGCGCTACCATCTATTTATACATTATTTTTCCTTGGACTGTTATGTGTGTGGTAGTTTGCATAGACAAGAGTATGCAACCAGTATTTAGGTTATCAGCCTACCTGCCCCGGAGGTTATAAAACTTGAGTACATTCTCAAACTCAAAATAAAGCACACTGATTGGCTTAACTTCTGAGCACATGCTCATTCTCAAGTTTTATAACCTTGAACCCAGGTGTGATAACCTAATATCTGGAATTTCGAATAGAGACACATTGTTATGCCCAGATGTGACACACAGTGCATCATAAACATGCTGCATAAGATGAGCCGTGACATGAGAAAACCAACAAAGTGGCATGTGGGCCTTGCGAAGTCTCAGATCAGCCTGGGCATTTGCCTAGTCTGATCAGAGGCTTTGCTGTCGGCATGGAGGTAGCTTAGACCCCTAGCTACCCTTTCAGTGCCCAGCCAAGACTGATCAGACTGGGCGGATGCCCAGGCTGATCTGAGTCTTTGCATGATGCACATGCCACTTTATTGGTTTTAACGTGTCATGGCTCAGATGATGTCGGTAGGCTTGCTTTTCTGCATGACATTTCATGCTTCTCAAATTTGGTGATTTCATGGATGTAGTAAACATTGGATTTGAATAATTATGTTGTGAAAAAATATTAACATGGAGTTTTGGTTTTGGCTCTCTTCATCAAGCCAAACCCTGTCAGGCTGATAATCTGGTTCAGGGTTAATAAAATACTTGAGCACATTATGGTGTCCCTTAAAGTGCCAACAAAGCAGATGACAAAATTTATATCTGCAAAATTAAAAAAAAACAAAAAAACATTTGTCTAAGCTACCTGTTTATCATATTGAAAATTAAAGGAAAAAAAGGGACAAACCAGATGAAGGATCCACTCTTTTTGCAAATTCATCTATTTTCATTTTTGGTACTTTTAGTGATATGATTATTCAAGTATTGAAAAGCAAAATATGTTTCTAGATACTACAGTGGCAGCGGTATTCATACAATTTAAACAAGGTATCATAAACTTGAACATCCTGCTCTTCATTTCTAATTCCTGGAGATGCTTCCCATTTTGCCTTTAAAACTAATTGATCCTCATACATAAATTTCTTGCAAGCTAATCTAAAAGGTGCTACTTTTATGAGAGAAGTGTATATAGTAGTATGCTCATAAAGTGCTAAAAAAGCAGATGACAAAATTTACATCTGCAAAATCAAAAATTAATGTTTCATCCAATATCCATATCATATTGAGATTTCAAAGACAAGAGAGCAAACCATAATGAGCCGCCTCATTTGGATCTTCACTGTTTGCAAAATCAATTGTTTATGTTTTTAGTGCTTTAAGTGTTACTTCATCTTTTGTCTCATAGACTGGTCACTTTTCAGTGAGACTTCAGCTTACTCGATGCATGATTAGAGGTCCCTTTCGGCAGTATTTTAGTCATATTGGTCCAATGGAGTAATGAGTGAGATGATAATTAGAATGAAATTGTCCAGAAGATAGATAAAAATAGTTATGACCTTGGCCTGAAACCAAATCTGTGACCTCTGGATTACAGATTTATGAATCCAGAGCATTAAACCCTCTTTCCACATGGCCCGGCAAGAGTTGCATAAGGCGAGTATTGTAGTGTGGCGCTCTGTTATGCTCTGCCTACAATAAGCAACAGTTGTGCTTTAAAATAAAAATTTGTTTTTGTAGCTGCATGTTGCACAATGGAAGTTGCCTCCCTTACAACACCTGTAAACCTGTAAAAGCGTTACAGGGCGCTGTATACGCAATGCTGGGCAACAAATACCACTTTGTAGAAGGCCACAGAGGGCTACCAAGGCTTTTTCTTAATGTGCCATTGCATAACCATGTGCTACAAAGCCTTCTGTAGCATTTGCCTTATGCAACTCAGCTGAGATTGCCATGAAAAGTCTAAAAGTTGGGACACCTAAAACAGGAGGGGTCTGTTCTTGGTCTGCACTGTTTGCTTAGACTTATCTATCAGAATACTTGGACTTTTTACATTATGACCCTAGCTAGAATGGTATATGTGACCCTTTGATTATGCATCCAGGCCTTGAGGTTATAAAACTTGTTCATGCTCAGCTATGACTTTGCTCAAAAGTTCTTATTGAATAGAATGCAAAATGCTTAACAAAGTTTGTGTTGCATGTTCAAGTAAGAAATCATACAAGTAAATGCTAAAACAATAATGCTTTAGTGTGAGATCAAATTTTCATGCTCAGCTGACTTGAGCATAGAAATAAGTTTTGAAGCCTCAGAGGGCCAGAGCACTAAATCTTCTGCCCACTGGACCAGAATGTATAGAGTGAGAATTGACCTGAGAGTGATATAGTAGGGAGTGAGGGTAAAGCAAAATTTTAGCTTATACTTCTTTCATTAGTACTCATAGTACTGAAATCAAGATTTGACAAAATGACTGCTGAATAGTTGCAGCAGGGAGCACAATTTCTGGCGTTTTAGCCCGAACATCCTTTCCTGCCAGCAGGCATACAATAACAAGACATTGTCATATTAACTTCAGTATGACATCACACTGAGGTTGATAGCATTTATTTTGATAATATATGCTTGCTGCTCTTCTCCTATCATAAAAAAAACAGGGTCACCCAAAATAATTACCATGATCTGAAAATGGAAAAATTTGATTTTACAGTTCTGTAGTGCATCCAAAAGAAAAATTATAGTGTGGCAAACAGTGTAGACCCTGACCAGACTGCTCCTTCATGAAGGAGCAGTCTGATCTGGGTCTGCACTGTTTGCTCAGTGCTATCTGTTCCAATACTAGTATATCCCTATCTTTCGTCATTCTATACTATTAGATAATATCATATACATGTACTAAATGTTGTCACCCTCATTAAATAAAGTCTTTACTTACTTATTAACTAACTTTCTTTTCTATTTCAGTCATGAGGAGAACTGCCACCAGCGGGAAAACTGTTCAAGCGATCACTGGTCCAAACACCTGCTCTGTGTGCTTCAAACAGTTAACATCAAGATATGCGCTAGACATGCATATGAGAATTCATACTGGAGAGAAGCCATTTGTTTGTGAAGTGTGTGGAAAAGCATTTGCACAGAAAGTGCATGTCAAATCTCACATGATCACTCATTTTAATAAGAAATTCTAACTCAACAGAAACTATTTGTTCATGAAAAACTTTTTCACAGAATCAGACATGTAAATAAAAAACAATTTTAACTTTCGATTGTTTGTGAAGTTTGTGGAAAAGCATTCTCATAGAAGGTGCATGTCAAATCTCACATGATCACACATTTTTTAAAATAAGAAATTCTAACTTGAGATATGAGATGGGGGTTTCCCTTCTACAACAATCCTAAAAATCTAGATCCATCTTAGAAGATGGATCTAAATTTTTGAGATTGTTTTGGGAGGGAAAACCCTGGTCTTATAACCAAAGTTCGTGGAAAAGTGTTCTCACACAAAGTGCATGTCAAATCTCACATGATCACTCATTTTAACAAGAAATTTTAACTTGAGAGGAAAATGTGTAGAAAGACTTTCTCACAGAATCAGACATGTAAATAATTTTAACTTACCATAGTTTGTGTGAAGTTTTTGGAAAAGCATTCTCACAGAAGTGCTTGTCAAATCTCATATGATCACTCATTTTAATAAAAAAATTCTAACTTGAGAGAAGCTTTTTTTGTGTGTAAAAAACTCTCTCACAGAATAAGACATGTAAATATATAGCAGTTTTAACTTACAATTGTTTGTGACGTTTGTGGAAAAGCATTCTCATAGAAAGTGCATGTCAAATCCCACATGATCACTCATTTTAATAAGAAACTGTAACTTGAGATATGAGATAGGTTTTTCCCTTCTAATATTGTCCTAAAAATCTAGATCCATTTTAGAAAATTGATCTAGATATTCAGGATTGTTTTGGAAGGGAAAACCGTGGTCTTATAGCCAAAGTTTGTAAAAAAGCGGTCTCATAGAAAGTGCATGTCAAATTTCACATAATCACTCATTTTAACAAGAAATTTTAACTTGAGAGGAAAGTGTTTAGAAAGACTTTCTCACAGACTCAGACAATGTAAATAATAAGCAATTTTAAGTTGAGAGAAAACTTTTGTTTGTGAAGTGTTCTTTGGAAAACAGCAATGGTAATAAGTGTGTATTTTGGTATTTTGGTTAAAACTGTGCAGATGTGGTTTGTTGGTGCGTCATTTGTGACGTTTTTTTTTTGTGTGTTTAGCTGTTGCTATTGTAGTTCAGATGTAAAATAAAGTTACTAGTTCTTTAAAAGGCATTTCTCCAAATATTAACTGGTGGTGGTTGGGTGGGTTGAAGATGCAATGAAACCTTCTACACTGAAGCATCTTGCTAATTTTCAAAACAAGTATCAGGGAGTAAAAGCAAATATTTTGAAAAGGGAGACAATTAAATTGTCACCCTTTTCAAAATATTTACTTTCCAATTGTCTCTCTTTTCTATATATTTACTTTTCAATTGTCTCCCTTTTCAAAATCTTTTCTTTCCAATCCAATTGTCTCCCTTTTCAAAATCTTTTCTTTCCAATTCAGTTGTCTCCCTTTTCGATTTTTTTTCTTTCCAATCCAATTGTCTCCCTTTTCAAAATATTTACTTGCCAATCAAGTTGTCTCCCTTTTCAAAATCTTTTCTTTCCAGTCAAATTGTCTCCCCTTTGAAAATTTTTACTTTCTAATCCAGTTGTCTCCCTTTTCAATTTTTTTTCTTTCCAATCCAATTGTCTCCCATTTAAAAATCTTTACTTTCCAATCAAATTATCTCTCTTTTCAAAATATTTTTCTTTGCAATCCAATTATCTCCTTTTTCTAAGTTTTTACTTTCCAATCCAGTTGTCTCCTTTTTAGCTCACCTGAGCCAGAGGCTCCGGGGGAGCTTATAGGATGGTAAGGCTCCGTCCACAATTTCAAACGACTTCTCCTCTGAAACCGCTTGGCCAATTGTAACCAAATTTCATATGTGGCCTCCAGAGGAAGGGGGAACATAAAATTGTTCAAATGGTCTTGGTCACATGACCAACATGGCCGCCATGCCCATATATGGTAAAAACCTTTAAAAATCTTCTTCTCCAGAACCAATGGGCCAATGGCCTTGAAACTTAGTATGTAGCATTGAGTACACGAGTACTACCAAGATTGTTCAAATTATGACCTTGGGTTGACCTTGACCTTTTTTACGGTAAGGTCAAATTTGCTTCCTTGTGCTTTTATATGGCAAAATGCTAGAACTTAAGATATCTTGGAAACTGTTGAATATTTTGGGCTAAAAATTGGTATCTACAGTCATCTTAATGAGTACATGAAGATTTATGAGTATAAGAGGTCAAGGTCATTCTTTGACCTTTGACCCAGGACTCTGATATTTTGACAATTTCAAACAATCTCCTCAAAAGTCACTGGACCCATTTGTAACCAAATTTCATATAGAGCCTCTAGGGGTTAAGGGAACGAAAATTTGTTCATACCGTCCATGTCACATGACCAACATGGCCGCCACGCCCATATATGGTAAAAACCTTTAAAAATCTTCTTCTCCAGAACCAATGGACCGATGGCCTTGAAACTTGGCATGTAGCATTGGGTACTTGAGTACTACCAAGATTGTTCAAATTATGACCTTGGGTTGACCTTGACCTTTTTTATGGCAAGGTCAAATAAAGGAAAATGCTAGAAAATAAGATTTCTCGGAAAACTTTGAAGATTAAGGCCTAAAAATTGGTATACACAGTCATCTTATTGAGTACATGAAGATTTGTGAGTACAAGAGGTCAAGGTCATTCTTTGACCTTTGACCCAGAACTCTCATATTTTTACAATTTCAAACAATCTCCTCAAAAACCACTGGACCAATTGTAACCAAATTTCATATAGAGCTTTCAGGTGTTGAAGGAATGAAATTTTGTTCAAACAGCCCAGGTCACATGACCGACATGGTCGCCATGCCCATATATGGTAAAAACCTTTAAAAATCTTCTTCTCCAGAACCAATTGACCGATGGCCATGAAACTTAGTATGTAGCATTGGGTACTCCAGTACTATCAAGATTGTTCAAAATGATGACCTTGGGTTGACCTTGAATATTTTACGGCAAGGTCAAATATGGGAAAATGCTAGAACATAAGATTTCATGGAAAGTTTTGAAGATTTAGGCCTAAAAATTGGTAAATACAATTATCTTTATGAGTACAAGAGGTCATGGTCATTCTTTGACTTTTGACCGAAGACTCATAGTTTGACAATTTCAGACATAAGAAAAAGCCACTTTGCCAATTGCTCGGGTGAGCGATTCAGGGCCTCATGGCCCTCTTGTTTAAAATCTTTTCTTTCCAATCAATTTGTCTGCTTTTTCAAAATCTTTTCTTTCCAATCAATTTGTCTGCCTCTACAGAATCTTAACTTTACAATCTAATGGTCTCTCTTTTCAAAATCTTTTCTTTCAAATCAAATAGTCTCCCTCTCCAATATTCAAATGTTCTGATCCAATTGTCTCCCTTTTCAAAATCATTAATTTCCAATCAGATTGTCTCCCTTTTCAAAATTTTCACTTTCCAATTAAGATTGTACCCCTCTCCAAAATCTTTACTTTCCAATCTTATTGTGTCCCTTTTCAAAATCTTTTCTTTTCAATTGTATTGTCTCCCTTTTTAGAAGTTGAACATTGTTAAGGGAGGTAACCCAGTCATGTCTTATACTGCATTTTCTGGATGTTGAAAATTTTGCTACAGCAAAGGAGTTTTTTTCATGAAGCCCTTAGACTGCCTAAAAAGAAACAACAACATTCAAACAGGGGCATCAGTTAGGATTATAATATGAGCACTATCTACTAACATTGGCATAGTGGTAGTAGATGCCTCTTTGATGAATTAACTTGACAAGTCAGGGAAAAGTCAGTTAATTTGAAAATTAATGGCTGCAGCAGTCTTCAGAAAATTATTCTAGTCCAGTAAGAAAGATAAACATTTAGGAAAGATAATCATATAGCCCTCATTGGAGGATACTCTTCAAGGAAATAGTCTGTTCCAAGGTAACCTTTGCTCCCAGGTAAGCTGTCTTGTCTGGCAACAGATCTTTTTAACCCATTGCATTCTGGGTATTTTTGTTGTCTGCTGAAATTGTAGTCTGCATAAAAAATCAAGAACATTTTGACGATATTGGTCTAACTATTGTAGAAATGATGTATAGGCAGCAAACAGTTCGGATTTTAGATCAGGCCTCACATTTGTGGGGCCTGATCTGGATCCAAACTGTTTGCCTAGATACCCCTAAAGGGGTATCCCGAATGGAATGGGTTAAGATATGTTAATATTTTACAGGGTCAGATAGTGGTGGCTCAGCAACATCCACTGTAGAGGACCACAGAGGACCACAGAACTGTTATAAATGCGGTAAATTGTGCATGTCCAAGTCGGCACTGGAAGTTCACGTTCGGAGGCACTCAGGAACAAAGCCGTTTTCATGTCTCGTCTGTGGAAGATCATTTGCTGTGAAAGGGAATATGAAACGTCACATCATGGCGTGTCATGTGGCAGAAAGAAAATAAATAAAATTTCTTTTAAACCTTAAAATGCCAAAAAAAGCAGAAGTCTTGTCAGCAAATTTAAAAAAAAATGTTTTGTCCAAGTTATATCATATTGAAAATTTTGTCAAAGACCAGTGGACGAACATGATAGATCCAGATGAGCCACCTCATCTGGATCTACGCTGTTTGTAAATACAACTGTTTTCCTAACTGGCTCTTGTTGTTTCATTTCTTATAATGATGTTCTCCAGGAGACTCTGTGGAACAATTTAAGTGTTATATCCTTATATTCAGAAAGCTGATTCTTGTAAATTTGCAGTTTGTGAAAAAGCATATTGATGGAATGGCAAACCAGGCAGACCATTATCAGACTGCTCCGATGGGTGCACTGTGATCTAGACTCTTTCCTCCAATATTGAGGTGAATTGGTACACCTCCGTGTCTTTCTATCATTTTTACAAAGGAAAACAACTTTTGAGACTTCTTGTTTACTTCCCTGGAGAATTTAGCCCATCCAAAATGAGGTCTACTCTTAATTTAGCCCAGATGGGGTCTGCTCTTAAAGGAAAGAATTTGCTCCTATGGATGCAAATTCTTTTCTTTAAGAATTGACCCCAGTTGAAGAGGGAGACAAAAAAGAAAATAGAGGTCACCTTAACGGAAATGATAGTAGTCAGTCAACATGCTGGTACTACTGCAAAATGTAGCAAAAAACATGATGTTGTACTTTGTGAAATAAATGTCAATAAATGGATTCACAAAATTTGTTAGTTATTATTGAACTTGTTCAGCACCAGGGGCTGACAAATCCATTGTCTGGACACCCGGGAAAAGCTCCAAATTGGGCTGGGCAAATACCATTTCCAGCTTGACGCCCCGCCTGACAAGTGAAAAATTATGCCCAAAATTTAAGATTTTGAAAGATTAACAGTATAAAGAAAAATGTGAGAAAGAATTTTTGCCAGACAAACTGAAGAAATATACACTGGTGACAAAGATAGCTTTAAGGTTTTATTTGGTTTGGTAAAGAAAAACAATGTTAGACTTGTATAAGTGAAAATATATGCTACAGTTTCCAAACCAAGTTTATATGATAAAATCTGCGTCTGTGAACAGAAAGTTTGACACAGAATATGTAACAAAGAAAGTAGCTATGCGCATGACGATAGAAACTTTCCTCAAAATCAGATTAGTTCGAACAAAGAATATTTAACAAAGAAACAGTGGCATGGTTAGCTTAAGTTACCGTATCTTTCCCAATAAATGCCCCTGCTCTAAACACCCCCTGCCTATTATCTGAAAATAATGTTATATTAACTTGCATAAATTCCTGTCAGCTTCTCTGGATATGGTAGCTTTTTGAAATGGTGTCTACTCTTAAAGAAAAGAATTTGCTCCTAGAGGAATAAATTCTTTCCTTTAAGAGTTGACCCCAACTAAGAAGGGAGGCAAAATAGTAGTGTTCTTCATCTGAAAGTATACCCATCACCTTCATATTGCTTATTTGAGGTATTTGGCAGTGGCTAATTTACTACAGTTTAATAGCCCCATTTCGCAAAATGCAACACTCCTGGGGTGTTTAATAGGATTAATACAGTATTTTATCCAGAACTCTGTTTAAAACTGAAGCAAATATATCTCTGCCAAAGTTTGTCTGGAAAAATTTCTTTTTTGCATTTTTCTTTGTCAAATAATATGCTTCATATGAACACAAAAACCAATTTTAATTGAATCAGACCCCTCTTTCACATAAAAAGGGAGAGGGTGATTTATAAGAAGAAATATGGTAAGTGAAAAGCATCAAATGGAGACCAAACTACATTAAATGCTCTTTTGCCTTACATTCTTTTTGGGGATAACTATTCAAAATTGTCATTTCGGGAGGTAAATTGTCGGTTTTATGCTTGGAAATTTGTTTTACGGTAATATGCCAATGGAGCCTTAAAACCCAATTTGCAACCATAAAACCGATGATTTACCTCCCCAAATGACAATTTTCAGTAGAGTTATCCCCATTCTAATGCACTTTTCACATTATCACCTATAGAAGTGTGCTACTTTGCACCCACAGCAAACACTTTCAGCGACGTAAAACCAGACATCAGCCAATGAGAAAGTGCATTAGAATTGTACCGGTAGTTTAGTTTCAGTGGGAGCCAGTTCATGATAGCATTATAGCCAGATAGCATAATATTGAGCAACAATATGATAAGCCATTGCTGTATTTGTGCTAAGTGAATGTTCATATATTACAGGTTCAGATGGCAGTGGCTCAACAAAGTCCACATCAGACCCAAGAGGACCCCAGAACTGCTCCCTATGTGGTAAACTTTGCATGTCCAAATCAGCATTAGACGTTCATTTTCGAGTCCATACTGGAGAGAGGCCATTTGTTTGCAAAATCTGCGGAAATCATTTGCAGTGAAAGGAAATATGAAAGCGCATATTGTCACACATCATATGAGGGATAACAACTGAAATGGAACTAATGTTAAGGCCAGTGAATACCTTTTCAGGGAAGCAACTCTGCTATTTTCATTTTGGCCTCCCTTATTTGGGATGAACTCATTTGCTTCTATAGGGAAAAAAAGTTTTTCTTTAAGCATATAAACCCTATTTTGGCAGCGGTTTATAGACCAGAGAAGCAAATGGAAAGTCACAAAAGTTTTCCTCTTGGTAAAAAGTGTGTATGTTTATACTACATGCTTGAATTGTATGGGTACACTTCCAGGTTTTCTACAGTTTTTTTTTTTCAAAGGGAGGCAACATTGGTGACTTCCTGTTTGCTTCTCTCAGCTTTAAAGCCCAAAATGAGTTTTACCCTTTAATAAAAGAAACAACCGCTCCCAGAGGAGCAAGTTCTCTCCTTTAAGAGTTGACCTTTATTGGGAAGGGAGGCAAAAATGAAGATCGCAATAATTGTTGCTTCCACTGAAAGTGTATCCATTCACCCTAATACAAGTAAAAAATAGGGCAATCAGCAAAGACCTGACCAGTTATTGCATTTACTCCAAATAACTGAATAGAATATTTTCTATTGAGCACAGAGTGCAGACCTGGGTTCGAGGTTATAAAACTTGAGAATAATCTCAAACTCAAAATAAAGCACACTTATTGACATCTTCCAAGCATGTGCTCGGAAGCAGCCAATCAGTGTGCTTTATTTTGAGTTTGAGAATGTACTCAAGTTTTATAGTCTCTGGGCTTGGACTTGTCAAGTGCTACTCCTTTGCCATTTTTTTGTGTGTAAGCTTCTGTTGATAGGAAAAAAGGATTTTGTGGATTGGAAGATATTCTAGAATGTTCAAGGTGAATGTATGGATACACCTCCTTCTTCTTCTACCATTTTGTCAAATGAAGCTAACTTTTGTTGACTGACTTTTTGTTTGCATGGGCAATGAAACCCACAAATGGGTCTACCCATAAAGGAAAGAATTTGCTCCTAGAGGAGCAAATTCTTTCCTTTAAGAGTTGACCCCCATTGAGAAGAGAGGCAAAATGGAAAAGCCAATAAAAGTGTATCCATTTGATTTAAGGTAATTGTAGTATCTCAACATGGAGTGCAGAAAACTTTTTTTTTTCCTCCATTCATTGCAAACTGTACAGTTCGGTATCTTTAATATACTTTGTACTATATTTGTTATTGTAGCAAGGGCGTTTGGTGATACTAGTTGTGTTACAGTCGTAATGTATGTTTTGCTTTGTTAGCAGTTTGAGTTCATAGCCTGGGTTCCATGTATCATGGGAAATTATTTTATATGGTTCTGGTTTGTATGATCATTTTCTGGATACAGTTTGAATGATTATTGATGCACTACTAATCTGTATATAATATTAGTAAAATGTGAAACAAAGAGTTACAATTTACCTGTCATGTTAGTTTTTGCTCTGCATATCAGACATTATGAAATTAACCTTTCCCATGTGTTTGTGTACCCAGGTTGTGTACACTAGCAGGTCTTCAGACCGTTTGAGATGGTGGGTCTAGTCTGATAATTCATAGTAAATATGAAAAACATACAAACAGTGTAAGTGCATTCACAGTTGTGTGCTGAACGTAGACCAAGCTTAGCTTTTTGTGCTTATTACTGTTATTATACTTGAATATAAAGCATACAGGTTAATGCGAGTCACTAGTAGTCAGACACTCACATGAGCTAGTTTGGTGCTATTCACATATGCCTATTTTTCTGTTTGACTTTTCTATTACTGATTGCATATTGTACACCTCCTCTTTCTGGTGTCCGACAATACCTCTGATACTGCAATTTAGGTGAGAGTTGGGTAACTTCAGACAGCGGGTAAATTCAGACAGTGACATTCTTTCCTTTATATGTCAGTTGTTTGGAACTAAAACAAAAATAACTAGCCAAACAGTAAAAATCCTGATGAGACTGCTCATTATGAGCCGTCTCATCTTGATTTTCACTGTTTGCAATGGTGTGTCAGAAATGACTAACCTGTCCGAAGTTACCCGACTCTACCCTATGTCTATTTAAAGGTTTGTAGAAGTAATGTAGATGAGTATTTTCTTCATAGGAAATAAAGTCAGTTCCATAACTCATTTATAATATATAGAGAATCATACATGAGTGTTCATGTATTATTGAATTTATAAAACAAGTTGGGGAAAAAGATAAAATGCGAGGCTAAGCCGAACACCTTATCGGTTTTCCCCAACGAGTTTAATAAATTCAATAATACAGGAGCACGAATGCAAGATTCTATTTATCATATGGCACTAAAATTGCATTTTATTTGCAAACTTTGGACTGAAATGTCACAATTTCGCCATTAGGAAATGCGACGTTTTTATGGATGTCAATGCATAACGTTACGACTAAGTTGCATATTTAATCCATCAGTTGATTATCGTATTTAATGCATGGCTTTATTCACTCTCAGATGCAATGTCATGTGATAAACTATGTTCTCTTACTATATTCATATTTAATTTAGCACTTTAATGTCTTTTTTTCAGTGTTAAGTAAGTGTGTCTTAGATCTATTTCTAGCAGTCATAAATGGCTATTAATGATAGTAATTTAGCTTTTATATCAGTGTGAGCAGATTACTTTACAGACTTCAGGCAAGGTTGTGCAGGGTATATACTCATAAAGATTGGCATGCCCTCACAATATAATTAAAAAGTATAACTCCAAGGTCATAAATAGTTGATCCCCGATACGACAAAATCAGCAAAGTGGCATGTGCGCCCAGCGAAGACTCAGATCAGCCTGGGCATCCGCCCAGTCTGAGCAGAGTCTTTGCTTGTGCTTAAAGGGTAGCTAAGAGTCTAAGTTACCTCCAATCATGGATCCCCAGGCTGATATGAGTCTTTGCTGGGTGCACATGCCACATTGTTGGTTTTGTCGTGTCACCCCTCAGTTCCTGCAAAGTGACAGTAAAAGCTTTGCTAACTGCGGTGTAAAGTAGGTGAAATTTGAACTGTAAGGCATAAAGACATATGTTGTGACCCTTCATCTGAACCATCTTGTTGAGGGGTCACAACATATGGTTTCAATGAGAAATAAGAAAACTTATCCTTTAATTATCATCAAATCCCCCCTCTTAGATAGAGGTCTGCATGAGTTTTGATTCCCTATACAATCCCAAAATATAGATATAGATTTTTAGATTCTAGATTTTTGGAATTGATTTGGAGTTTGGGGGTTGCTTCAGAGGGGAAAAGAACTTCTAACGCAAAAATATGGTACAGTAAATACATTTGCTTTGTAAACAGTATCTGGATGTTGTATTTTGTGAAATAAAAGGATGAAAATTTCTATAAGTTTTTGTTTGAACTTCAGCACTGGAGATATGCACGTTTCGACGAAGAATTTTATATACCTTAAACTATATATTGATCAAAGGTTCTAAAGATCTGTCTTGTTCCATTCAAAATGGCCAGGGAATGAACATTTTCTAAATCTGTTGTTTGTCAATTTATGATGTTTTTGAACACTAGATTTGACATTCTAATGTTCCATTATCTCACACCTTATTAACTATGTATATTCAAGGGCTGTTATGAAATGAAAAAGAGCTGTTACAAATCAAATACGAGTCATACTTACCAAACGACCTGAAGTCCAGGTTGTTTGGTAAATATGACTCTTTTTCTTTCGTAACAGCTCTTTTTCATTTCATAACGTTCAGGTCGTTTGGTAAGTATGACTCTTTTTCGTTTCATAACAGTCCTTTTTCGATTCGAAGCGTTCAGGTCTTTTGGTAAGTATGACTCTTTTTTTGTTTCCTAACAGGTCTTTTTTGTTTCGTAACGTCCTTGAAAACATAGTTAACCAGGTGTATATCTATTGAAGTTGTTTCTTTTGAACATCTGGGCCCAGATAAATCTTTCTGGTACATTTGTATTTTATATTTTTATATATTTTTTTATTTTTATATTGCAGATACAGATATGGAGCAAGTCATGTACATGTCCACCGCTCCTGCTGTTAGAGCAACACCATTACAGTGCGTCACCTGTGGTCTAACCTGTACTTCCAAAGCAATCATGGAGCGCCATCTACGTGTACATTCGGGAGAGAAGCCGTACAAGTGCTGTTTCTGTGGGAAGGGATTTACGCAGATTGGGAATATGAATCGTCATAGACGTAGTCACTTGCCCAAGAACCAGTGGAACCAACAATAGGGTCTATTAAAAACGAAAAAAAATATAAAAAATCTTGATTTCCGGCTGTTTGAGAGATGAAAATTACTTGTGAAAGAATCAGTAGACCTTACAATTAGGGGATAACTGTACTCAAAATTGTTATTTGGGGAGATAAATCGTTGGTTTTATGGTCGGAAATTTAGTTTTATGGTGACGCATTAGTGGAGCCGTAAAACAAAATTTCTGACCATAAAACGACAATTTACCTCCCCAAATGGCAATTTTTGGTACAGTTATCCCCATTCTGATGCACTTGATCATATTTTGCCTTTCAAAATCTATGATCTGGCTGCCACAGCGTGCGCTTTCAGCTGCGTAAAACCAGATGTCAGCCAATGAGAAGCGACGTTTCTTAATGATGTTGGGTTTGCGACAGTATATTGCAGAATATACTGTCGCAAACTTTTGACATTAACCAATCAGACGTCGCGTTAAATTTGTAAGTGCATTACAGTGCGTCACCTGTGGTCTAACCTGTACTTCCAAAGCAATCATGGAGCGCCATCTACGTGTACATTCGGGAGAGAAGCCGTACAAGTGCTGTTTCTGTGGGAAGGGATTTACGCAGATTGGGAATATGAATCGTCATAGACGTAGTCACTTGCCCAAGAATCAGTGGAACCAAGAATAAGGTCTATTAAAAACGAAAAAAAATATAAAAAATCTTGATTTCCGGCTGTTTGAGAGATGAAAATTACTTGTGAAAGAATCAGTAGACCTTACAATTAGGGGATAACTGTACTCAAAATTGTTATTTGGGGAGATAAATCGTTGGTTTTATGGTCGGAAATTTAGTTTTATGGTGACGCATTAGTGGAGCCGTAAAACAAAATTTCTGACCATAAAACGACAATTTACCTCCCCAAATGACAATTTTTGGTACAGTTATCCCCATTCTGATGCACTTGATCATATTTTGCCTTTCAAAATCTATGATCTGGCTGCCACAGTGTGTGCTTTCAGCTGCGTAAAACCAGATGTCAGCCAATGAGAAGCGACGTTTCTTAATGATGTTGGGTTTGCGACAGTATATTGCAGAATATACTGTCGCAAATTTTTGACATTAACCAATCAGACGTCGCATTAAATTTGTAAGTGCATTAGAATAAGGTTTATAAAAAGTACATGAAAAATTAATCTTGATTTATGACTGTTTGAGAAGATCAAAGATTACAGGTATAAGGAACTTGAATTCTCATAAAGTTATACACATGCTGCGAAATAAGCAGAGACACTAATAAGATTTATTAACCAATTGACTTATCACAACCTGTCACTCAAAACATGCATCAACCAGTGAAATAAGGTAAAAACCTTGAACAAATAAATGCATGTGTGTTTTTGTGACAGCAGTTTCTTTTGTGAGATATACTCAGACAAATTCAAAAGGAGGAGCAACATGTGCTTTTTGCATAAGGTCAGCTGAGGTGAATAAGAACAATTTTCCCAGGAAAGCAAGTCGACTATTTTCTTTTTAACCTCCCTCCCCAATAGGAGCCGATTCCCATAGGAGGAAATTCTAAAATCTTTTAAGAGAAAACTTTATTTTGGAAGGGGCTGTGTCATTCAGGAAAGCATAAAGGGAAATCACAAAATTGTTTCCTTTCAAAAAGGAAGTGTCTCCGGGTACGGCACCGTATCCCTAGACCTTGGGTCTCCAGGTACGGAACCGTACCCCGAGATTCTAGGTCTCCAGGTACGGAACCGTACCTGGAGACAGTCCTATGAGGATTGGCTCCGGGTACGGCAGTAAGTTTTCAATACTGTGTATTAAGTAATTTTACCCATTTAATATATAGTCAATCCGTTAATAAAATTACTCCTTGTAAAAATTTCATTAAGTCGCCATCTTGCTAGGAAAAATAATTAATGAATAATGTGGTCAAAACGATGTGTTATTTTTTTGGCATAAGAAATAACACGACGGTTTCGCGCTAACACCAATAATTGTTGTTTTTCACACCTGTTTTGTCCAAATTAATAATAAAATTCAACAATGAGTAACAGTTTTTATTCAATGGACGGACAAACGGCGCCCCAGTATTGCGGCTATTGATACGTTCCGCTGAGGTGAAATTCAATCAATTATATGGCTTTCTGTGGTAACTGGACATCTCAGCCCATAGCAAACTCGGCCCATTGCCAACTCGGCCCATAACAAAGTCGGCCCACACAAACTCGGCCCATGACAAACTCGGCCCATACCTACAGTATTGCGCTTTGCTTTAATGGTGTTTCTCACTAATTTATTTAATCAATTTGATTTTGAAATATGTTGCTCACACAGACTAAAATCTGCATTCTCTGAGTCCCAGAAGTTATCCAAAATGATAGATCTATGGTGTAACAAAATCGGCTCATGTATACAAACTCGTCCCATACCAAACTTCGTCTTGGAGTTACATATCATGGATAAAAATATGTTAGTAAATGTGTGCATGAATTTTCACAGGGACTGCTGGAGTTTGATACTTTTGGCAGAACCCTTATTCCAAAGAGGCGTGGTGGTGTGCTGGTGGTGGTGGTGGAGGGGGAGGGGGGAGGGGTCAAATTTCCATGCTAAATTCGCCTGCCATCCCTACAGGGAAAGCATGGACGTATGCACACTTTCAAGTGTAAGAGAGCAAGCTTTGATGATTATTCTCAGAAACAAAATTTGGGCCTAAATTTAAAGAACAATTATATGTTCCCATAGACTTGTTTCCCATACATGCTTCTGGTATTAGACCTTGGAGAAAAGATATTAGGAAGTCTCAATGCATTCAGCATTAAATAAATGGAAAAAATACGACTCTTGATTTAATTTTGTCTTCTATCTAGATATTGTAGTTATTGGTTAGCATGTATATTGAATATATATGTTAATAAAGTGTACATATGGGCCGAGTTTGTTATGGGCCGTCCTTCTTAATATATGTGCCTAGTCAATTTGGATGACTGTATTTTGTTCAACACCGTTTTCTATACCTAGTAATTATTATACATGCCATTTATATCTAGTTATTGTCTAACCTGCTTTTTCAAATAAAAAAATCCATTGTGAAAGCTCCAAAACGATACCGTTCTGTACCCATGGGCCGAGTTTGCTATGGGCTGAGTTTGTAATGGTCCGAGATTGTTATGGGCCGAGTTTGTTATGGGCCGAGTTGTCCCGGAATCCTTTCTGTAATGTTAGTGATTATTTTTTTTGAAGGGGTGAGGGGAAGGCGGGGGCAGCTAAAACCAAATTTACAAAGACCCTCGTAATTACCGTAAATCCCTTCAAATCGTGTGTCAGGGCTTGTTAATTTGTCAGTGCATATACATGAAGTCATACGGTACATTTTCAGTGGCATTTAAAAATACTCATGATACATCTAGGCTGAGTATTTATAATTTGATGCGAGTTGACTTTTGGCAAGCTTATGATATGGACCGCGTTGACTGGTGGTTAGTTTTAAAAAAAATGGGGCGAATTGTCCTGGTCCGAGATTTTGTGGGTCGGAGCTGTCCTGATTCCCACAATGCGATATCTGTTAAAAAAGCGATAATACCTTCATAAGCACACAAATAAATACACATAATAATGAATACTCAATGTTATTTCGATTAAGTTGTGCAACAACACTTGGAGAACTTCACTTGGCACACATGACTTTTTTGACGAAAGGCATATTTAAGAAAGCTGCATGCGTTTTTTAGGCGTCTGTTTTTGGTCTACATTGCTTATCGCAGAAATATTAAAAGATGGATACTTTTTTAAAATAAGTGTAATTGTCTATTTGTGCAGATTATAACAAGATAATAGTTGTTTGCACTCTTCAGAAGTCATTTTCTGCGTGCAATTAGCGGGCGATCAAATAATACACATCGGCCGTGTTTTTTCGCAGTGTATGTACATCAGTCAAAATAACGCAAATGACGGACTTGAAGGTTATAATTTTCCTTAGCAAAATGACGACTCAATGAAGTTTTTACAAGGAGTAATTTTATTAGTAGTAGTATTTCAATTCTCATATCGACGTTGCCCCCGCACCTCAGCGGAACGAATCCATAGCCGCAGTAACGGGGCGCCGAGCGTCCGTCCTAGTAATTTTATTGATGGATTAACTATATTAAATAGGTAAAACTACTTAATACATATACAGAGTTTTGAAAACTTACTGCCGTACCTGGAGACCCAGAGTCTCGGGGTACGGTTCCGTACCTGGAGACCCAGGGTCTAGGGATACGGTACCGTACCCGGAGACACTTCCTTTCAAAAAACATGACCTTGTACCCAAACACCTTAAAATAATGCAAACAGGATATGAGCCGCGACATGACAAAACCAGCAAAGTGGAATGTGCATACAGCAAAGACTCAGATCAGCCTGGGCATCTGCCCAGTCTAATCAGATTCTTTGCTGTCTACATGGAGGTAGCCTAGACTCTTAGCTACGCTTTAAGTGAAAAGTAAAGACTCTGATCAGACTGGGTGGATGCCCAGGGTAATCTGAGTCTTCACTAGAAGCACATGCCACTTTGTTGGTTTTGTCATGTCATGGCTCATATCAGCTTTAATAAAAGCAGCGAAGATCCATCCAGTCTGTACCTCCATGCTGTCAACTTAAGCCATCATTTATCACAGGTCTGTTCTTCCTTACATATACATGTACTGTAAACGTGATAATTTGAAGTTCAACTCAAACTGCTGATATCTCAAAGTAAATTTTCTGGTCCCAGAAAATTTACTTTGAGATATCAGTTGTTGGAGATAACAGGAGTTGAAATGTAATGAAAAATAGATGTGCCCAAATTATAATAAGAGGGCACTTTGAGTCATCAGTGTGTGAGATAACGAAAGTCAAGTGAAGTCAGACAAATTCATTAAAAGCACAAAATATGGCATCTTAACATGAATGGGTACACTTTCAGGGGAAGCAACTCTTGTCATTTTCATTTTTACTTCCCTTCTCAATGGAGGTCAACTCTTAAAGGGAAGACTTTTCTCCCATAGGAGAAAATTCTATCCTTTAAGAGTAAACATCTTTTGAGTGGGGCTTTTTGTACTGAGAAACCAACACTAAAACCCCAAAATCGTCTTCCTTTGAAAAAATCATGGAAAAACATTGAGGTATATACTTTTACCTTAAGACAGCTTACCATTCAATAGAGGTATCTTTGTGCTTTATTTTGGTGTAAGAACTGAGAAAAAGTGGTTGCTGAAGACAGGTGAACCTTTAATGCAGGCTCATTTGTGCTGTATTGTGATGTGAGAAATCTATTAAATATGGTTGGTGAAGACAGGTGACCCTTTAACAGGGTGGGGAATCAAGTGATATTTTGTACCTATATTGGGACAGAACAGGTAAGAAAATGTATCACTATTTCTTTAATACGTAATGAAATTTTATGCGGTAAAAAGCAAATACCTGTTTGCTTTTGCAGCTAAGCCATCATACAAGAGCTGATTTCATGCACGCTTTATTTTTTCACTCAAGGTCAAGCAAAGTATTAAAGTCTTTGCTCCACCTTGAGTGGAAAACTACAGTCCGTAGCATAAAAACAATTACACAGTTGTTTGCTGTGCATAAATACAAGGTATCTGCACTTTACCACATGAAAATACATTGAGTATGAAGAAAGTATTGAACAAGTATCTTACCTGTTCTGTCCAGATACAGGTACCAAATAACTGAAGTAAGTCACGTGATTCTTTGCCTTGCTTTAATGGAGGTGACCAAAGACTATGATCAAACCATGCCTTTGTCAAGTTGTTATTGTACATAGTGTAATATCACAAGAAAACTTCAGTTTGAAATCCGACTAATAAATTACTGTGCTCCAAACAGACCATATTTTGGGGGATACAAAATTAGCTTAATTGGCATTAAGGTGCACCTTGGTGTTCCATAAATCCATGCACTCATTTTTGTCCTAACTGGCAGGAATTCAGTGTTTATGTGTTTCCAGATTTAATTTGTGCGTTTGATATAACCAACAGCTTGAGACTATTTTCACTTTGCAAGAAAGTGGTGAGTAGATCTTGCACATGTTTCTTAGGATTTCGTTTCATTGGCTTAGCTTTAGATAATCTCTGCTTGTATTCTATTTGCAAGACTAATGGAATTGCTGTCAAAACATGTTTTAATCTGTTCCATTCGGGATACCCCTTCAGGGGAATCTGGGCAAACAGTTTGGATTCAGATCAGGCCACATCTGAGATGTGGCCTGATCTGAGATCCAAACTGTTTACTGCCTAGACATCATTTCTACAAGAGTTAGTTAGACCAATTTTGTCAAAATATTCTTAATTTTTGATGCAGACATCAATTTCAGCAGATGACAAAAAATACCCAGAATGCAATGGGTTAAGTTCACACATAAAGTGCCAGAAAAGAAAATACATGTAGCTGAATTTGAAAATAGTGTAGATCTAGATGAGGCGGCTCATAAAGAGCCACCTCATCTGGATCTATACTGCTTGCCTCCTATTGTTTGAATTCCCAACATGATATGGCTTGGATGAAACATTTTTTTAAATTTTGCGGTCATATATTTTGTCATCTGCTTCTTAGGTGCTTTTAGTGTTAATATCCTTGTGGGCTGTAGCATATCTAACTGACTTTGTGGTGAACAATATTGTTTTAGCCTGTCAGAAATACAAGTATTTATTTTAGAGACTGGTGAGCTTATCGTAGATTAATGTTACCATCCCCACAACTTATTGTACTCAAGGCATAGGAGTACCACATTAGGCCTATTAAATGCCCCAGTGTGTTACATTTTATGAAAGCGGCATTATTTAGAGCATAAACAGAAGTAAATCAGCTACTCCCCAAATACTTGTAATAAACAATATTAAGGTGAGCATGCAGGCATACTTTCAGATGAAGAGATTCTACTATTTTCCTTTTTTGTTTCCCTTCTTAAAGGGGTCAGCTCTTAAAGGAAAGAATTTGCTCCTGTAGGAGCAAATTCTTTCTTTGAAGAGTGGACCTCATTTGAAGAGCTTTGTCCTCCAGAGAAGCAAACAGGAATTCATGTAGAGTTCCCCTTTGTAAAACTAATGGAAAATGTGAAGGTTAGCAAGTCAGTATAACATTATTTCTTGAAAAGAGGCAGGGGCCTTTATTAGAGCTGGGGCATATATTGGGATTAATACAGTATATCAAGGGGTATGTAGTTTAAGTCTTTCCATCCATTACTTATTTTTCCATCTTTTAACATTACATGAAAAGTTTTGTATAATGTTTGCATATTGCTTCATTAGATATTGACACTGGCCTGGCTATATGAGCCCCTGCTCATTTTTCTCTAGTTTACCTTTAGTCAGATTGTTTCAACTGTTACTGTAGTAATGCTGACTGTTGGGACAGATAGGGCTGTGCAAACAGTGCACACCCAGATCAGACTGCTCCTGCCTGAAGGAGCAGTATGATCAAAGTGTACACTCTTCGCCATTCTATCTGCATCTTTAAATCACTTTACTGCATTGAAAAATCAAACTTTTCTGTTTCTAGTAAAATTATGATAATTATTTTAGATATTGCAATTTTTAGAATTTTTACGGTATGCATTTTATTAGCTCACCTGTCAAGGTGAGCCTATAGTATAGCCATGGTCCGTCGTCCGTCGTCGTAGTCGTTCACACTTGTAAACATATTCTCCTCAGAAACCGCTGGGCCAATTGAAGCCAAATTTCATATGGAGCCTTAACAGGATGGGGGAACAAAAGTTTATATATTTGGCCGAGATCACATGACCAAGATGGCTGCCATGCCCATATATGGTAAAAACCTTAAAAAATCTTCCTCTCCAGAACCAATAGGCAGATTGCCTTGAAACTTGATATGCAGCATCTTGGACTCTAGTACTACAAAGTTCATATAAATGATGACCCTGGGTTGACCTTGACTTATTTTATGGCAAGGTCAGATTTGGTCCCTTAGGCTTTTGAATGGCAAAAACTGAAACAGTGCCTTTTTCTGTGGCTATTGTGCTCTGTGACATGGAAATGCAGTCAACTTCAACCCCTATGAATACTAGAGGTCAAGCTCATCTTGACCAAAGGTCATTTGTTCATTGTGTGTCAATATTTTCAAACATCTTCTCCTCAGAAACCATTGAGCCAATTGGAGCCAAATTTCATATAGAGACTTAACAGGATGGGGGAATGAAAGTTTATATATTTGGCCCAGGTCACATGACCAAGATGGCCACCATGCCCATATATGGTAAAAACCTTAAAAAAACCTTCTTCTCCAGAACCACTGGGCGGATTGCCTTGAAACTTGGTATGTAGCATCTTGGCCTATTTTACCGCAAGGTCAAATTTGACCCCTTAGGCTTTTGGATGGGAAAAGCTGAAAAAGTGCATTTTTTGTTGCTATAGTGCTCTGTGATATGGAAATGCAGACAACTTGTACCCCTAGGAATTCTAGGGTTCAAGGTCATTTAGTGACCTTGGCTAAAGGTCATTTGTCTGTAATGTGTCAACAATTTTTAAAGGACTTCTCCTCTG
The DNA here is from genome assembly GCA_963989385.1 of Ctena decussata. Taxonomy (NCBI): domain Eukaryota; kingdom Metazoa; phylum Mollusca; class Bivalvia; order Lucinida; family Lucinidae; genus Ctena; species Ctena decussata. Next base: position 54,772,404 of record OZ022509.1, read on the forward strand.
AAACTATTGGGCCAATTTAAATGAAATTTCATATGCAGCCTTCAGGCAAAGCGGGAAACAAAGTTTATATATTTGGTCCAGGTCACATCACCAAGATGGCCACCATGGCCATATATGGCAAAAACCCTGAAAAATCTTCTTCTCCAGAACCACTGGGCCAATTGCCTTGAAACTTGGTTTGTAGCATCTGGGACTGTAGTACTACCAATTTTATATAAATTGAGCATAAACTGACAGGTGAGCGATCGTTGCCCTTGGGCTACTTGTTTTTAGTATTGCTTGGTATGGAACCGCAAATGGTTCAAACAGTGTGACAAGGCCTATTTCTATAGTGGGTCGTAGAATCCAGTTTATCAAGACCTTCTACTGTATACAAACCTGGGGCCGTATTTATAAAATGACTTAAGTGGTTGCTATGCTGTTGCTAAGGCTGAATTTCTATGAAGGAGATTCCCTACAACAATGATTCAGGCTCTTCCTCCAGAGCAAATTTCATAGTTGTAGGGAATCTCCTTCATAAAAATTCAGCCTTAGCAACAGCATAGCAACCACTTAAGTTGTTTTATAATAAGACCCCAGCAGTGCAACAGTTACCGTAAATGAGCTGCAACAAAAGAAAACCAACAAAGTGGCATATTGTGCTCCATGCAAAGACTCAGATCAGCCTGATCAGAATCTTTGCTGTGCACTAAGTCTTACAGGGTAGCTTTGTGTCTAAGCTACCTCCATGTCAACAGTGTAGACTCTGCTCAGACTGGGTAGTTGCACAGGCCTATCTGAGTCTTTTATGCTGGGTGCACATGTCACTTTGTTGGTTTTCTTGTGTCGTGGCTGAAATGTGTTAAACATGTTAAAGGATGGATGGATGGATCACTTGTAATTTTTCATCCTTTTCAACAGTACTTTAGTCATTGCAGGATGATTGGGGAAGGTGATTGTGAAAGGCTGTGGCAATAGAACCTGATTTATAATTGAATGGATTTCTTTCTAAAGCAGGAATTGAATCTGGGACTGCTAGTTCAGTAGACCAATATTTAACTCACTGAGCTATTGCGGCTTCTTTATGTAAAAGAAAATAGCCATGCCATTTTGCTGCAGTTTTCCTTGATACAGCCACGGCACAACAAAACCAACAAAGTGGCATGTGTCCCCAGCCAAGACTCATATCAGCCTGGGTATCAGCCAGTCTGATCAGAGTCTTCACTATGTGCTTCATTGGTACCAAATGGTCTAAGCTACCTCCATGCTGACAGCGAAGACTCTGATCAGACAGGGCGGATGCCCAGGCTGATCTGAGTGTTCACTGGGTGCAGATGCCACTTGGCTGGTTTTGACATGTCGCGGCTCAGTTGATGTTGAAAGGGACCTGGTATGATTAGGGCCTTTCTTGGTCCCCCATTTTTCCAAAAACTGCAGTTTTTATCACTTATTGTCTGTGCATGTAGGTAGAAACAGCAACAGAAAATATGTTTGTCTTCTTTGTGAATTCTCAGAACTTTACATTTCCTGTTTTCCTGTTGCCTTCTAGAATTGCACATTCCTATGTATATAATTTTATGATTTTAGGATCGAAATAGACGTTTTGTAAATTGAGTTTTTTTTGGGTGTGTGAGTGTGTGGTGGTGGTGGGAAGATTGGGAAGGGGGAGCAAATATGGGCCTTACCATACCTCGTCCTTTCACGTTGAGCTCTGTATTTAATGCTACTAATGTAATAAGGTAATGAGAACATTTTAGTGTGTGTTTATTGAAATAAATAAATTTATAGCTGTAAAGTCCCTTCTTCAGCTTGAAGTTGTCTTTTACCTTTGTGGGTCTAGAGGCTTCGTGACTTTCTAACCATACTATTTAAATGTTCTAACGAACTTACTTATATAACATGACATCTGAATGTATAACACCAAAAAGTAGCTGCAGTATTTCTGTCATATACTGTCAAAAATCTGACATAATTATGAGAACTTTCTTCTCATTGGATGACATCTTGTTTTATGTTGCTGAAAACACTTTTTCATAATTTCCCTAAACATGAAATATGAAGAAAAAAAAAGCATTTTCATAATTTCACCTTTTTGCACCAAACACAAGTGTTTGTTGCAAAAAGGTGACAATATGAAAAAGTGCACTAGAATGGGGATTACAGAATTGAAAATTGTCTTATGGGGAGCTAAATAGTCGGTTTTATGGTCACAATGTGTCACTATAAAACAGAATAGTAACCAAAATTTGTGATCATAAAACAAACAATTTATCTTCCCAGATGACGACTTAGAGTACAGTTATCCCTAATTCACCTTTTCTCTCTTTGTTCAGGTTTTTATGGCTCTTTCAATAGTATTTCAGTCATTTTGAGCTGATGGAAGGGTGATAATGAAAGACTGTGTACAATGGAGACCTGTGTACAACCTTCTTTACTGGTTAGAAAAAATCTGCCTGCAGCAGGTTTCAACCAGACCGCCAGCTTAGCAGGCTAGTTCTGAGCCACTGCAGGTCCAGGCTTCTCATTACCAGTATTTATGATGATCATGATACTCTTACAGAGGTGAACAGGCACATTTCAACCCGTAATGCGCCAAAAAGCAGACGACAAAATTTACGTCTGCAGAATTTCAAAAAATGTTTCGTCCAAGCAATATCATATTGAGAATTCAAACACTAGAGGGCAAACAGTGTAGATTCAGATGAGGTGGCTCATTTTGAGCCACCTCATCTGGATCTACACTGTTTGCCAATTCAACAATTTTAATTTTTGGCGCTTTAAGGGTTAAGGGGAAGCAACTCTGTCATTTTAATATTTTCATCCTGTTTCAATGGGGGTGGGAGAGGTGGGGATTAAACTCTTTTAAGAAAGTATTTGCTGCTGTTGGAACAAATTCTTTCCTTTAAGAGTTAAGAAATAGCTCACTCTTAGTCTAGAGAAGATCTACAACCTGGGTCCATTTTAACCTGTGACCTTTGAAAAAACCAAGCCCACAGCTTTAAGTTCCTACTTGACCAACATGATTACACCAAGGACAAAAAAGCCATATTATATATATACAAACTTTTTCTAATTCAAATTTTCGTTGTTTATTCCAGCTGTAAATCCATCTGATGCTCAACAGAACTTCTTACAAACAAGAAAGCCACCACTCACATGTGCCATGTGTGGAATGCTGTGCGTATCAAGAGTATATCTAGAGAGACATTACAGAGTACATACTGGAGAGAAACCGTACAAGTGTTCTGTATGCGGAAAACTTTTCTCACAGATGGGGAGCCTGAACAGACATATTAGATCATCTCAACATGGAAATCTAGAATAGACTCACTTTTCAGGGGGATTACAGCTTTAGCTGAGGTATATAGCTATGCTACCATGGTTGGACCACTATTTTAATTGTTGAGAGAGCTTAAACACGGAAGTAATACCAGTTTGGCTACCTGTGCTTTCGACCGAGTCTGTACTATACAAAGTGGCTTTTGACAGAGAATATGATTGTAAGCATTACCAATAAAGGTAAATGGTACTATTGTTAATGGCTGTTGACCGAGCTGATACTGCTGTCAGTTGTCTCAGTCGACAGCCCTTGTGCATGTATGGTAATTGATTTACTTGGCCGAAAGCACAGGTAGGGAAATTGGTATTACCACCATGTTAAGAGCAATAGTACAGTTAAGTTTGTCTTTAGGATTCACCCTAAGGGACACAGAAAAAACTGACCGCTTAAGACAGGTGACCCCTTAATGCAGGCTCATTTTTTTGTTCTTATTTTGGTTTAAGGGACCCAAAAATGTTGCTGAAGAAAGGTGACCTCATGATAGTGTAACTCTTTAAGACAGGTTTGATTGTATTAGTTTCCATGGTAGGTGAATCCCTTTTACAATGGGTGCTACTCTTAAAGGAAAGAATTTGCGCTCAGGGAGAGCAAATTCTTTTCTTTAAGAATAGCACCCTGCGAGAGAAGGGAGATAAATACTGGTAGTTCCAGATGAGAATAATCTCCCTATATTGGTTTATCCATGCACCTTAAGAGATAAGTATTTGATGGCAGTAACAAGACAAATTATGTTACTTCTCCATAGACATGTGTTTTGTGATCCCTCATTAGACTGATAATCAATCCATCTATGCGTAGGTTGCTGGCGAAAGTATGTGACTTAGTACTGGTTAACCGCTTAGGAGGTCTAAGTCTGCCCAGGAATAGTGTGGTTAGGGTAACTGACTGTCCCGACATGACCATAGCTGTTTACCGTGGACGTAAAACAATAACACAACACTAACAACGTATTTAGGATTTTGTGTGTATCAAGAATAATATCTGAAGGGATGTAACAGTACAGACTCCTGATGCTCAGCAGAGCTTTGTGCATATCAGAAAACCGCCACTCACATGCGCCATGTGTGGAATGTTGAAAATTGCAAGAGTATATAATTATGGAGAGACATTACAGAGTACATACTGGAGAGAAACTGTACAGGTGTTCTGTATGTGGTAAAGTTTTCTCACAGATGGGCAGCCTGAACAGACATAAGGTATCGCAGCATGGTGGCCAAGAATAGACTTACTATGCACAGGATTTTAGAATAGACAGACTGCAGAGGATTGTAGAATAGACAGACTTTGCAGAGGATTGTAGAATAGACAGATATTGCAGAGGATTGTAGAATGTTGTAGAATGGACTGACTTTGCAGAGGCTGTAGAATAGACAGACTTTAGAAGATTTTAGAAAGGGCTGACTTTGCAGAGGATTGTAGAATAGACAGACTTTGCAGAGGTTGTAGAATAAACAGACTTTGCAGAGGATTGTAGAATAGACAGGCTTTGCAGAGGGTTGTAGAATAGACAGGCTTTACTTTATAAAGGATTGTAGAATAAAGAGACTTTGCAGAAGGGTATAGAAAAGGCTGACTTCACAAAGGCTTGTAGAGTACATTGACTTTGCAGAGGTTATAGAATAGACAGACTTTGCAGAAGAGACTTTGCAGAAGATTTTGGAAAAGGCTGGCTTCACAAAGGCTTGTAGAATACACTGACTATGCAGAGGTTGTAGAATAGACGGACTTTGCAGAAGAGACTTTGCAGAAGATTTTGGAAAGGCTGGCTTCACAGAGGCTTGTAGAATACACTGAATTTGCAGAGGTTGTAGAATAGACAGACTTTGCAGAAGATTGTAGAAAAGGCTGACTTAGCAGAGGATTATAGAATAGACTGACTCTGCAGAGGTTGTAGAATAGACAGACTTTGCAGAGGATTGTAGGATAAATGGACCTTGCAGAGAATTGTAAAATAGGTTTACTTTGTAGAAGATTGTAGGATAGACAGACTTTGCAATGTCAGCACACAAGCTCTTAACTGTCTTGACATGGTTTTTAGATACAAATTGATTTAATTTGACTGGAAACACCTTCATGGTATAATGCCATTTTTTTTCAAGGGAGACAATTTTCCAGCTTTAGAAATGTCAATGACTGCCATATAAGAAGAAACCTCCACTCAAAGCAGGTCAGTTCTTAAAGAAAAGAATTTCTAATATGTGTTGTTGTACACTGAGAATGTAGGCAGAGTTGCTTACACTGTCAGATTGTGAGCAAAGCTGCTGACTCTGAAACTGTATCCATTCACTCACATTCACCTTGGAATTTAGCACCTAGTCAGCACTCTCTGGCCTTCGAATTCTGAGTATGATATAGCTTGAATAAAACATTTTTTGAAGTTTTATAGACGTAAATTTTGTCACATGCTATTTTGTGCTTTGAGCAGGGCTGTGGAAATACCATGCTCGACTTGCCCTACTTGTCCCATTTCACTCAGGACAAGTAAGAAATTTTAATGTACTTGCCCTGGGACAACTTTGAAAAAAGTATAATTATGGTTTCCTTTTCAATTACAACAACAAGATTTTTGTGTGAAATACTTAGGCAAACAGTGTGGACCCTGATCAGACTGCTTCTGATCAGGGTCCACACTGTTTGCAGGAGCAGTCTGATCAGGGTCCACACTGTTTGCCATTCCAATTTGTACAGTTACCTATGTAGAATGAGGAAAAAGATTTTTGATTTTTTTTTCGGAAGATGCCTGTATTCAATTTTAAGGCTTTGAGGCTATATCTAAAATGAGAGATTAAAATTGTCGTAATAATAATGAGATAAGTGTTTATGACTGAATAATCCTTAAAATAATGCAAGCATCATATTTGCGGTTTTGGACAAGTAATTTTTTGCTGGACAAGTGGTGTTTGACTAGACAAGTAAGAGATTTTTCTATTTCCACAGGCCGTCTTTGATGGTCAGATTAACATTTTTTATTGCAAAGGATTACGTGGTTTGGTAGGCAGGTATCTACACATGAGTGGCTGATAATGACAGGTACAGGGAAAGGAGGCATCACTTGTGTCTTAGAGACACAATATTCTTTTATTCAGAGGAGCGGCAGTAGTATAGTGGATAACACGCTGGACTACCAATCCAGGGATTGCAAGATCGATCCCCTGCTTCTCCGGGTGAGACTTTAAACTAAGGTCCCATCTCTGTATGACCTGGTTGTTTGTGGGACATTAAACCCGAGTTCACTCACTCACTCTTTTGTTCAGATTTTCTAGTTTTGTTTAGAAACACTTGTGACCTAATTGTTTTTGCCATGATGGTCAGTCTATTGATGTAAATAAAGATACAGTCAGTCTTCTGTTGTTGTTTGTTCATTTTGCTTTGGGGTTTTTTCTGCCCATTTATATAACTTAATGATGTGCTGTCTACATTTAGATTCAAAGCTACATGCTTTACCTCAGTTATTCAGTTTTATTAGCTCACCTGTCAAGGTGAGCTTATAGTATAGACTTGGTCCGTCGTCCGTTGTCGTCGGCGTCGGCGTTGTCCACAATTTTAAACATCTTCTTCTCAGAAACCACTTGGTGGATTGAAGCCAAATTTCATATGGAGCCTTAACAGGATGGGGGAACGAAAGTTTATATATTTGGTCCAGGTCACATGACCAAGATGGCCGCCACGCCCATATATGGTAAAAACCCTTCAAAAATCTTCTTCTCCAGAACCAAAAGGCCTATGACCTTGAAACTTGGTATGTAGCATCGGGCATGCGGGCCCATCATAATTTATATAAATCATGACCTTGTGATGACCTTGACCTAATTTATGACATGGTCAACTTTGGTACGTTAGGCTTTTATATGGGAAAACGCTTAAACAGTGGATTTCTCAGAAACTATTTAAGTCTAAGGTACAATACTTTGTATACATGGTCGACTAAATGACCAGATGAAGATATTATGTCACTAAAGGTCAAGGTCATTCCGTCGGACCATCCTTCGTCAAGATTTTCAAACATCTTCTCCTCTGAAACCACTGGGCCGATTGAAGCCAAATTTCATATGGAGTCTCAGTGGGATGGGGGAACGAAAGTTTATACCCGGGGTCTGGGTCACATGACCAAGATGGCCGCCATGCCCATATATGGTAAAAACCCTTCAAAAATCTTCTTCTCCAGAACCAAAAGGTCTATGACCTTGAAACTTGGTATGTAGCATTGGGCATGCGGGCCCATCAAAGTTTAAACAAATCATAACCTTGCGTTGACCTTGACCTAATTTACAACATGGTCAACTTTGGTATGTTAGGCTTTTATATTGGAAAACGCTTAAACAGTGGATTTCCCAGAAACTATTTAAGTCTAAGGTACAATACTTGGTATACATGGTTGACTAAATGACCAGATGAAGATATTATGTCACTAAAGGTCAAGGTCATTTTGTCGGACCTTCCGTCGTCAAGATTTTCAAACATCTTCTCCTCTGAAACCACTAGGCCGATTTAAGCCAAATTTCATATGGAGTCTCAGTGGGATGGGGGAACGAAATTTTATACCCGGGGTCTGGGTCACATGACCAAGATGGCCACCATGCCCATATATGGTAAAAACCCTTATAAAAACTTCTTCTCCAGAACCAAAAGGCCTATGACCTTGAAACTTGGTATGTAGCATTGGGCATGCGGGCCCATCATATTTTATACAAATCATGACCTTGTGTTGACCTTGACCTAATTTACGGGATGGTCAACTTTGGTACGTTAGGCTTTTGTATGGGAAAACGCTTAAACAGTGGATTTCTCAGAAAGTATTTAAGTATTAGGTACAATACTTGGTACACATGGTTGACTAAATGACCAGATGAAGATATTATGTCACTAAAGGTCAAGGTCATTCTGTCGGACCATCAGTCGTCAAGATTTTCAAACATCTTCTCCTCTGAAACCACTGGGCCGATTGAAGCCAAATTTCATATGGAGTCTCAGTGGGATGGGGGAACAAAAGTTTGTACCCAGGGTCTGTGTCACATGACCAAGATGGCCACCATGCCCATATATGGTAAAAACCCTTCGAAAATCTTCTTCTCTAGAACCAAAAGGCCTATGACCTTGAAACTTGGTATGTAGCATCGGGCATGCTGGCCCATCATAGTTTATACAAATGATGACCATGTGTTGACCTTGAATTAATTGACGACATGGTCAACTTTGGTATGTTAGGCTTTTATATGGGAAAACGCTTAAACAGTGGATTTCTCAGAAACTATTTAAGTCTTAGGTACAATACATGGTATATATGGTCAGCTAAATGACCAGATGAAGATATTATGTCACTGAAAGGTCAAGGTCATTTTGTCGGGCTCTCCGTCATCAAGATTTTCAAAACATCTACTCCTCTGAAACCACTGGTCTGATTGAAGCCAAATTTCATATGAAGTCTAAGTGTGATCGGGGAATAAAAGTTTGTTCTTGGGGTCTTTTCCAAGATGGCTGCCATGCCCGTATATGGTAAAAACCCTTCAAAATCTTCTTCTCCAGAATCAAAAGGCGTATGACCTTGAAACTTGGTATGTAGCTTTGGGCACTCAAGCCCATCATAGTTTATACAAATGATCGTGCGTTGACCTTGACCTAATTTATGACACTGTCAACTTTGCTACATTATGTAGGCTTTTATATGGGGAAAATGCTTAAACAGTGGATTTTTCAGAAACTATTTTATATTAATAAGTCTAAGGTGCAATATTTGGTATATATGGTTGACTAAATGACCAGATGAAGATATTTTGTCGTTAAAGGTCAAGGTCATTCTTTGACTTTTGTACAAGGTCATTGAGATTCTGTCACCCGTCAACATTTTCAAACATCTTCTCAGTGGCCACTAGGGTCAATTGAAGTCATATTTCATATGGAGCTTCACCGGCTTAAAGGAACCATAGTTAGTTCAGATGGTCTTGGTCACTTGACCAAGATGGCCACCATGCCCATATATGGTAAAAACTCTTCTAACGTCTTTTTCTCGAGAATCGAAAGGCCTATAACCTTGAAACTTGGTACTGGTATGTAACATTGGGCACTCAGGCCCATCATAGTTTATACAAATGATTACTGTGTTTCATATATTATGGAGCTTTAATACTGGGTCAAAAGAATCAAAGTTTGTTCAGATGGTCATGGTCGTATGAACATGGTGGCCGCCACACCCATTTATGATAAAAACCCTTCAGAAATCTTTGTCCAGAAACAAAGGCCCAGTGACCTTGTGGCTTGGTATATAGAATTGGGACTCAACATTAATCCCCAAGGGAGGGGGGTTATCTGCCCCTGCCCTGGTGCTATATACATGTATAAAAGCATTAAAATATATACCAGGACCAAGTGCCAGGTGAGCTACAGGACCATTGGTCCTCTTGTTTAAATATTTATGCTCAAGTTTATTTCAATATCTCTGTACTTAAGTTATTCATTTTTAGCTCGCCTGAACGAAAGTTCAGGAAGAGCTATTGTTGTCACCACGGCGTCGGCGTCCGCGTCCGCGTCAGCGTCCGCGTCCGCGTTCGAATTGGATGTTTTGGTTAAAGTTTTTTAAAGACCTATATCTCCTTAACCCATGGATGGATTCTTTTGATACTTGCACTGTAGCTAGATATTGGTCTAAGGTTTAACAGGGTACCACCCCCACCCCACTCTGTGACCTTGATGTCAAGGTCATGGACTTAGAAAATTGGTGTTTTTTTTGGACTGGATGTTTTGGTTAAAGTTTTATATAGCCCAATATCTCCTGAACCCATGGATGGATTCCTTTGATACTTGCACTAAAGTTAGATATTGGTCTAAAGTTTTCGAAGGTACTACCCCCACCCCCCTCTGTGACCTTGATGTCAAGGTCATGGACTTAGAATATTGTCTTTTTATTGATTGGATGTTTTGGTTAAAGTTTTTTTAAAGACACATATCTCCTGAACCCAGAGATGAATTCTTTTTATATTTGCACTGTAGTTAGATCTACAGAGTACTACCCCAACCCCGCTCAGTGATCTTGATGTCAACGTCAGGGACTTAGGAAATTTTTGTCTTTTTTAAAGTTTTGTAATTGCATACTGATTCATAATGCTTTGCAGAGATTTAGTTTATACTTGAACTGATGTTAGACTCTTTTTTGAGTTTTTACAAAACACCTTATACTTACCCCACTGGGTGACCTTGAAAACAAGGTCATCGACTTAGAATTTTGTTTTAAAGATTTTGGTTAAAGGTTTATATTTATGAAGACATAATTTCACAGTGCCACGATGATGGACTCAGTTGATACTAATACTTTGGCTGATGTTAGATAATGGTTCAGGGTTTTGATACACACATGAAGTTTTATGCATAGCAGTCCACACCATCATAGTGGCTGTGTGATGGGCAAGCACCAATTCAGGCGAGCTATGCTGTCAGGCGACAGCTCTTGTTGTTCTCAATTTCGTCTTACTTTTACTCAGTTTTATTGTGGCACCTGCGTTAGCTGGGGCGATATAGGCGTGCAAGTTTCCGTACGTTTGTCCATCCGTCCGTCAATTCCGTCCGTCCGTCAACAATTCGCAGTTCGGTCCGTCCGTCAACAATTCGCAGTAGGTATCTTGTGAGCGCAACTCCTCCTACATTTTTGGCCAATCATTTTGAAACTTCACAGATGTTTTTGCCATGGTCTGTAGATGTGCATATTATTTGCTCATAATTCCCAGATGAATTTTTGCCACTTTTTTCACTTGTTGAACTTAGTCATTGTTTTAGACAATATACCTGCCATAGTGGGTGTCTTGTGAGCGCAACTCCTACACTTTTTGGTCAATCATTTTGAAACTTCACAGATGTTTTGGGCATGGTCTGTAGATGTGCATATTGTTTGCACATAATTCCCAGATTAATTTTTACCACTTTTTTCACATGTTGAACTCAGTCAATTTTTTACACAAAAGTCCGTTCGTCAACAATTCGCAGTAGGTGTCTTGTGAGTGCAACTCTTCCTACACTTTGGCCAATCATTTTGAAACTTCACAGATGTTTTGATCATGGTCTGTAAATGTGCATATTGTTTGCACATAATTCCCAGATTAATTTTTGCCACTTTTTTCACATGTTTAACATAGTCAATTTTTTACATAATACCTTGAGTAGTGGGTGTCTTGTGAGCACAACTCCCCCTACCTTTTTAGGCCAATCATTTGGAAACTTCACAGATGTTTTGGCCATGGTCTGTAGATGTGCTTATTGTTTGCACATAATTCCCAGATTAATTTTTGCCACTTTTTTCACATGTTTAACTTAGTCATTTTATTACATACCATAATACCTTGCATAGTGGGTGTCTTGTGAGCACCTTTAGATCAATCATTTTGAAACTTCACAGGTGTTTTGTCATGGTCTGAAGATGTGCACATGGTTTGCACATAATTCCCAGATTAATTTTTGCCACTTTTTTCACATTTTTAACGTCATTTTTGTCACACCTGCTTTTGTCACACCTGTGTTAGCATGGGCGATATAGTTTTCACTACCAATTAGAACTTGTGTGACTTAACCCCCCCAGGTGCGACACCGCTTTCCGCGGATTTCTTGTTTCTTTATTCTCAGTTTTATATGTTTGCATATTCTGTTTTATGTTTGCATATGCAGATTTATTTCTGTATATATTTTATACTCACTGTCTGTATATGCAGATTTTTAGCATGTCAGCACAAAAGTGCATGGGCACCAATGAAAAAGGAAGGATGTTGTTTGCACTGACTGTCATTAACAGTCTTTTGTGGTAAATCTTCACTAATGTCTAGTACAAAAATGCCCAGGCAAACAGTGTAGACCCAGATTAGACTGCTCCTGAGGAGCAGTCTGATCAGAGTTTACACTGTTTGTAGTAAAGGTAAAGGCTTCTTGTAGCCTAGTGGCCATAGAGGCAGTCGGTGTTAGAGGCTGCCATCCTTTGCTGATCCGAAAAAGGGTATTCATTTTCTGCTGAGTTGACAGAGTTTTCCATTTACAATTTGCTGAGTGGCTATTCGACCCTCCAGTCACAACTGGCTGAAAGGCTATTTGACCCTCCAGTCACAACTAGCTGAATGGCTATTCGACCCTTCTGCACCATAACCGAGCATCTCTAACCACTTGACCAGGCGCCTCTCTGTTATATAATTACTATTCGTAATTTCACCAGAATATGTCTGAAAAATAAATTTTTCATGTTTCTTTCTGAGGGACGAGGTGCATGAAATTATGAATATTTACTGTATATTTTTTGCTTAGTTTTATATTTGTATCTTTTATCTTTACACTCGATATGCGTGCACCGTGTATCTTCATACTCAATTGTATGTCTGCTTTCATTCATGTAACTTTATAGACAAAAATATATTTTGACAAATACATTTTACAAACTCTTCTATTCTTCTTTATTTTCAGATTCCTCTGATATGTCTAAGCTGCCAATGGCCCTAAGCATTGCTGCTCAAAAGTGTGACCTTTGCCAGAAACTGTTCAGGTCGCGAGCTTCTTTGGTGGTACATTACCGGGTACATACTGGAGAGAAGCCATTCTCTTGCTCGCTGTGTCAGCAACCATTTTCTAGAAAGGACAATCTGAAGAGACACATGTTATCCCATATTAAAACTGGATCTGAGAAATCTTTACATACTGGACAGAAACCTTGCAAGTGCTCTTTCTGTGGCAAAGCTTTCACACAGGCTGGGAGCCGCAAGAGACACGAGGTGTCACAGCACGGAATTGTGGACTGACTTTGCAGGGGATTGGTGCTCTAGTTTAGGTGTATGAATACAGTATTTCTTTGATTATAAGAGGAGGTTTTTCACTTCCAACACAATCCCAAAGATCTAGATCCATCTTGGATCTAGATCTTTGGGATTGTACCCATTTTACAGCTGAATTACACAAGCCTGCTTTACATATTCATGGTAATTTTGGAAGAATAAACTCTTGTCATATAAGCGAATAAAAACAATATACCTTCTGTGGAAGTATCTCTGCGGTGTTCATTTTTGCCTCCCTCATCAGAGGAGATCAACTGTTAAAGGAAAGAATTTGCTCCCAAAGGTGCAAATTGTTTCCTTTAAGAGTTGACCCCTTTATGTCTTGTCTGTGACTAACAAAATGAGAGATACAGATATAGCTGATTCTCGGGTCTTTGTACACTCTTGTGGATTTGTACACCCCAATAAAAGCAACAAGGGTCAAAAAGGGTCAACTATTAAAGGAAAGAATTTGTTCCTGTTTCCTATAAGAGTTGACTCCTTTTTGTCTTGCCTACGACCAGCAGAATAAGAGATACAAGGCATTGCTTATCAGGCATCAGAGTAGATTGCATAAACTTTCTGTAATTTTCTGATTTAACTCTGTCTCTAGCAAAGTGCAGACAGCATATAAGGAGTAAGCAGCTCTTGCCTACTCAGTACATGTATAAGGAGTAGGCAGCTCCACATTTGCATGGCAATTTTTCTGTAGGCAGCCTATAGGCAGCCTACTGGGTGAATCTTAGGCAACCTTTAGGCAGCAACAGAAGGCAGCTCCCTATATTTTTTGTATGGGTTTGCCTAGTAGTCAGTACAGTATAAAATTTACTTAAACTTACTCATTTCTCATGAAAATTTTTCTTAACTTAAATGATATCTTGTATTCAGAATAATCACTATTGCACCCATGTATTGTTTTTTTCTATTTGTTTTTTTTTGTTCATTTCTTTTTTATTTTATTTTTTTCATTCTTGTAAATCTGGACCCTTTTGTTTCAAGCATCGTTAGCACTACATAGTTGTTAGTCAGGGATTTGTTAGATCTTCTAGAAAACAAATTCAAATGTCCTAATATTTTTATGGAAAAATGTGAGGAGCTTTGGTTCTTTTAAAATATAAGTGTTGACACTCTTCTTTAGATTCATCATCAAAGTGGGTTCACTAAGGGTTCAAAACATGCTCTTATAAGTAATATCTTTACACTCAACCTTCAGTGTTTTCCACCACTTTTTCGAAGCTGTATCAGCTGCAGGGCTGATATATAGATTATTATACTGACTCTTCTATTTTTCTTTATTTTCAGATTCCGCTGACATGTCTAAACTACCCATGGCTCCAGGCAGAGGTGCTCAAAAGTGTGATTTTTGCCAGAAACTGTGTGCCTCGCGAGCTGCTTTGGAGATACATTTACGCGTACATACTGGAGAGAAGCCATTTTCTTGCTCGCTCTGTCAGCGGCCATTTTCTAGAAAAGAGAGTCTGAAGAGACACATGTTATCACATATCAAAACTGGATTGGAAAAGTTCTAAGGTGTATAGATGACCACTGTCAGGCAACATCAGTTTTTTGAAGGGAGACAACATTTGTAACTATTTGGTTCCCTGGACAACAAAAACCCACCAAAAAGGGGTCTACTCTTAAAGGGAAAGAATCAGCTTCCAGAAGAGCAAATTCTCTCCTGTAAGAGTTTATCTCCATAGAGAAGCGAGGCCAAATGAAAATGGTTGCTTCCCCTAGAATTGTGCCCATTTAGTAGAAAACCCCTAGACCTATTTTCCATTTATTTTCCTGATATGGAAAGTTTTAACAACTGTTGTCCTGTTTGGATATAAATGCACAGTGTGTTGCAAATAGTATACCTCTTTTCAAAATCATGGTGTGAGTTACTTCTCTTACTAACAATTTACCATCATCGGTTCTAATTACTGAAACTGGTTTATATTTATAAATAAACATGTTGTCATTCATATAGGTTGTCTTTTGTTCATTTTGTTATTTTTCTTTATATATTAAAAACTGTTTAAATTGACCAAACAATACCTGTCAATTAATTTAGCCTTGTGATGCATTATAACAGTAAACAGTATTACATACTGTATTAAAATTTTGTTCAGATAAAAGAGCTTTTTCACTTCCAAAACAATCCCAGAAATCTAGATCCATCTTACGAGATGGATCTAGCTTTTTGGCATAGTTTTAGAGGAGTGAGTGAACTTGGGGTTAATGTCCCACCAACAACTAGGTCATTTGAAGATGGGACCTCGGTTTGAAGTCTCATCTGAAAGACTGGAGAAGTGGGGGATTGATCTTGTGATCCATGGATTGGTAGTCTAGCCTGTTATCCACTACACTACCATTGCTCCATGTTTGGAGGAGAAAATCCTATCTTATAGTCAAATTACACACAACTGATTTACATATTTGGGGAACAAGTGAGAAAATCCTGTCTTATGGTCAAACAATTACATTAACCCATTGCATTCTGGGTATTTTTTGTCGTCTGCTGAAATTGTCGTCTGCATCAAAAGTCAAGAATATTTTGACAACATTGGTCTAACTAACTTATGTAGAAATGATGTCTAGGCAGCAAACAGTTTGGACCTCAGATCAGGCCCCACGTTAGTGTTAGTGGGGCCTGATCTGGATCCTAACTGTTTGCCCAGATACTCCTAAAGGGATATCCCGAATGTAATGGGTTAATTTATAAAAAAGAGTATTTCACTAACACATTTTTCGTCTATTTTCAGGTTATCCTGATCTGTCACAGACACCAGCGTCTCCTTACAGAGGTGCTCAGGCCTGTGGACATTGCAATAAATTGTGTGCCTCCCGTGCCGCTCTGGAGATACATCTCCGCATACATACTGGAGAGAAGCCATTTGTTTGTGCACTCTGTCAGAGGGGTTTCGCCAGAAAAGAACATCTGAAGAGACACATGATATGCCATTATACAAAGCCCATCCAATAAATCTTGCTGATGCTGTGATTAATCATGCCAGGGCAACCAAATTACACCATGAATAGCTAATATGTAGAAAATTTTGCCCTTAAAGACAGATGGATACACTTTTAGAGGAAGCAGCTTTATTCATTTTTGCCTCCCTTCCCTAGGGGTTCAACTCTTACAGGAAAAAAACTTGTTTCTCTAGGAGCAAATTCTTTCCTTTAAGAGTAGATCCCATTTTGGAAGGATTTTCTCATGCAGGGAAGCAAACAGAAAGTTTCAAAGCTGGTGCCCCTTTGCAAAAATGGCAGAAAAACAAGGAATGTACCAAAATACCTTTAGAGTATTCCCATAGGAGAAGTTAAATAAATACATGTATCTGCTTCAAGATTGGAGTAATCTATCTTATAGCTGTACCTATAATCCATAACATGAAAACTACATGTATGGGATTCCATTTCAATACTCAAATAAGGAAAAGCTTAAAAGCCATTACTCTGAATAATGATAGCTTAAAAAATCAAGGACATATGCTTTGAACAACTGGACCTAGATATTCATATAGCACCATTTGAATATCTAGGTCCAGTATTTCAAAGCATTGTTAGCTTAACACATTTGGTAGCAGTCTTGTAGTACACATAAAAAACTAGTGTGCTAATATTTTTTTTGCTAAAAAAAAAGAAAGATAAGGGTCTTTTGCAGAGCAAAAGCTGCTCACAGTTTTTAGCATAAAAGTAGCAGTGTTTTGCAAACAATAATGACGTATTTTTTAAAAAAACAGGTCCGTTGGACTATCCAGTTTTAATAAAGCTAAGAGAAATTTGATAGACAGACACTTCTCGATTTATGCCAGGTTTAGGAAGTTCTAAACTTGATTAGGAAAGTTTCAAACAATGTATTACAGTATAAATCTTAATAAATGCCCCCAGGTGATGGGTATACTTTCAGAGGAAGCTCCACTATTTGTACCTCCCTCCTCAGTAGGGGTCAATTCTTAAAGGAAAGAATTTGCTCCTCTAGGAGGAATTTTTTCCTTTTATAGTGGACCCCATTTCAAAGAGCTACCTTATTCAGAGAAGCAGTTAGGAATTCATCCAAGTTACCAGGTAATATGACATTATTTTCAAAAGGAGGCAGGGTTTTTTTTTAGAGCAGGGACATTTATTAGGATTAATATGGTATGTTATTCTTTGTGAATACAAATCAAGAGAGTTTCAAGGGATAATGCTGTTTAATTTGAATGTTAGACCGGGAAAGATTTAAAAGGCATGCTGTCCAATTTGAATATCAGATGATGGTAATTTAAGAGACATATACTACTCCTTTATAATTTTGAATACTAGATAAAAGACAATTTTCTATCCTGTATAAATATAGATTCAATGTTTGTTACAACTAGCATGCCTTTAACAATTTTATACAGAGTGAATTGATGTTTTTATTCAGTATCAATTTTTGTTAACACTTTTTATCTGATGACCAATATTGTTTGATATAGATAAATGTACGTCTATCCTTTTCACCTTTTATTTGTTCATTTTCAACTTAACATTCCAGTGCTAGTTTAGTGCAGTTTGATCGGTCCAGTTCAAATTGAATGTAGCTTTTAAGAGAGACAGCATGACACTCTGTTTGTTACAGTTTCTCTATGGTGTAGGCTGTCAGCTGGGGCAGGCTGCTGTATATGTAACCATATCAGGCTCCTGTATATGTAACCATATCAGGCTCCTGTATATGTAACCATATCGGCTCCTGTATATGTAACCATATCAGGCCCCTGTATATGTAACTGTATCAGGCTGCTGTATATGTAACCATATCAGGCTCCTGTATATGTAATCATATCAGGCTCCTGTGTATGTAACCATATCAGGCTCCTGTATATGTAGTCATATCAGGCTCCTGTGTATATGTAACCATATCAGGCTCCTGTATATGTAACCATATCAGGCTCATATATATGTAACCATATCAGGCTCCTGTATATGTAGCCATATCAGGCTCCTGTATATGTAACCATATCAGGCTCTTGTATATGTAACCATATCAGGCTCCTGTGTATATGCAACCATATCAGGCTCCTGTATTTGTAACCATATCAGGCTCCTGTATATGTAACCATACCAGACTCCTGAATATGTAACCATATCAGGCTCCTGTATATGTAACCATATCAGGCTCCTGTATATGTAACCATATCAGGCTCCTGTATATGTAACCATATCAGGCTCCTGTATATGTGACCATATCAGGTACTGCAGCACACCAGGTCCATCTATCACTAGTCAAGCATGCGTTGGTTCCCTTGATCTGTCTGTGGAAGCTAGTCCTCCTCATATAGTAACACTCCCGCCTTTAATCCATTTTAAAAAAAAATGTGCTTTATGAATGAATATACTAATGGCTATCGTAGCAGGAAATCCAGTCTCTGCATAAAATTTCAATAGATCGGTGTTGCAGTTGGGGAAAAGGAATAGTCTGATGTGATGCCTTATTGTTGGATTCTAGATAATATCATCTGTTATTTTTGGAATGTCCAAAGAGAAGTCAGTCCCGCATTCAAGAGAAATAATTACAGTGCTTTAAATAACTTCATACAACTTGAAATACCTACTTAGAGTTGTTTTGAAGATAACCCTTGGAAGTAAAACCTCTACCATTTTTCTTTGGTTATCAGAAAGGAGCCACGGTAGCTCAGTAGGTTAAGGGCTGGCCTGCTAATCTAGCAGTCCTGGGTTCAAGCCCTGCTGTAGGCATGGATCTTTTTAATCTTAAATGGGGTTCCATGGCACACAGCCTTTCATTAACACCCAACCATCGTTCTGATATGAATGATATACTGTTAAAAAGGATGTAAAATCACAAGTCATCCGTCATCCAAGTTATCGGAAAGCGGGATGGGGTTCCTTCAAAAACGGTCCCAAAAATCTAGATCCATCTGATTAGACCTAGATTTTTCAGGTTGTTTTAGAAGAGAAAAATCTCATCTTATAGCTGATGAATTTGATAAAACTGATTAACACTTTAAGCACCAGTGATGAAAATAGCATAACTTGCAAACAGCGTAGGTCCTAATGAGGTGGCTCATCATGAGCCGCCTCATGTAGATCTACACTGTTTGCCCTCTAGTCTTTGAATTCTCAATATGAAATGTCTTGGACAAGGCATTTTTTTTTAATTTTTGCAGACGTAAATTTTGTCATCTGCTTTTTGGTGCTTATAGAGTTAAGATATTTGGGGTCATTCTAGAGATGGATAACCACAGCTAAATGAATAAGGTACTGATTGTATTCACTGACACTTTTTTTCTGTATTTTCAGAGTCCGCAAATATATCTCAGCTAGCACCCCCTAGCAGAGGAGCTACAAGGTGTGAAATATGTGAGAAACTATGTGCCTCCCGAGCAGCTCTGGAGGCTCATTACCGGGTACATACAGGAGAGAAACCATTCACATGCTCAGTTTGTCAGAGACCTTTTACTAGAAAAGAAAATCTGAAAAGACACATGATACTCCATTTTGAAAAACAGCCTAGTACTCAGTTTTGAGGACTAGACTGAAAAAGTTTTGTCAGAGAACTTTTACTTTCTAGAAAAGAAAAATCTGAAGAGACATGTTAACATTTTGAAAAATGACTTAGTTTTAGTGAGTTTTGACTACTGGATCAGAGGTCATTCACTAGAAATCCAAATCAGAAGAGACACATGTTACTCCATTTTGAAAGACACCCTACTCAGTTTTGAGTACTGGATTAGGAAAGTTTCAGAGAAATCTGTTTGAAACACAGGACTTTCTAAATATGGAATTTACCTTTAACCCTTAGTGCGCCAAAAAGCAGACGACAAAATTTACGTCTGCAGAATTTCAAAAAATGTTTTGTCCAAGCGATATCATATTGAGAATTGGAACACTAGAGGGCAAACAGTGTAGATTCAGATGAGGTGGCTCATCATGAGCCACCTCATCTGGATCTACACTGTTTGCCAGTTCAACAATTTTAATTGTTGGCGCTTTAAGGGTTAAGTGTGGAATATGTGAATGACAAAGACTTGTATGAATTCCTGAAACCTATGTTCTGGCTGCCATATTGACTGGAAAATGAAAAAGACCTTCCCCGTTTATCGTGTATCACTGTATTATTTCAAAAATTTTCTATTTTCTTAGGTCTTCATGGCACAGGTTTAATGGTAATTTACTGTAAACCTATGCAACTCACTCCTCCCCTCCACTGTCTTATAAGCAAACAAATATTGTAAGTGTATGGCACCATTTCTACCCAAGATATTTAGATACAGCCATCTCTACCATATTTATTTGATTGATAGAAAAAGGGGTTTCCCTTCAAAAACAATCTCAAAAATCTTGATCCATCTTGTTCCAAAACAATCTCAAAAATCTAGATCCATCTTGTAAGATGGATCTAGATCTTTGAGATTATTTTGGAAACAAAAACACATTTTTATAGCTGAATTACAGAGAACTGCTCTAGTGCTCTTGCCTACTGAGCTACAGGGGCCCCTCGCATCACTGGGTGACAAAATTTTTTATGTAAGGTGTCAACATCTTAAAGGAAAGAATTTACTCTTAAAGGAGCAAATTCCTTCCTTTAAGTGTTGACACTCAATTGGGAAAAAAGTATCTCCTTGAGCAAGTTCTTTCCTTGAAAGTGAATGAGGACACTTTCAGGGGAAGCAACTTTGCCATTTTCATTTCTGCCTCCCTTCTCAATAGGGGTCAGCTCTTTGAGGAAGACTATAAAACACACTTACCCCTGAAATTTCCACAAGGTCACCTTCACCTTCTCTCTAACACTTCAGTTTTCTTACTTCAGAGGCATCATATAAGAAGAAGAAGAGAACAAGGGGTGACAACTCTGCCAATAAGAAAAGGAGAACAAGAATCGACAACTCTGCCTATGAGAAGAGGAAGAAGAAAACAAGAACAGACAATGCTGCCTCTTCAACATTTTCACATGGCTGTCCCTGTCATGTTTGCGGGAAGGTTTTCAAAACACCCTCCAAACTTCAGAAGCATATGACAACACACGAAAAATACACTGGTGTGAAGCCATTCCAGTGTCAAATTTGTCACCAAGCTTTCCGTTGGGAAGGATCATTGGAGAGACACATGAATCTAGTGCATTGTCAGGGTGTTCCATTTGAACACTTTAACTTCTGACACCATGTTAATACTTAAACCACCAAGAATGAAAATAAGTCAGAATGCAAACCGCGTAGATTCAGATGAGGTGGCTCAATGAGCCGCCTCATCTCAGTCTGCACTATTTGCCCCCTGCTCTTTGAATTTCCAATATGAGAAAATACACTGGTGTGAAGCCGTTCCAGTATGAAATTTGTTGCCTAGCTTTCCGTTTTCACTGACCTTGTTTTCACTAAATAATATTCAGCAAATTTAATCATGTAAGAATAATTACTGTTCTTTGTAATCATGAAAATTAATCTGCTAACAGTTGCATGAAATATATTGTGGACCATACTGATCTGAAAATACATGCATATACTAACTGCAATATGAGGATTATTTTCCAGCAAATTTTCAATTATGACAATATAACATTATTGCTGTGAAAGGAGAGAGGGTGCATAAGTAGAGCAAGGGCATTTACAAGTATAATACGATGTAGAGTGAATTATTATTAAGGTGTATGTGTTTTCTGCCATTTTATGGAAGGGAGACAGTAATTATTTAACTTCTTTGTTGACTTAGCTGGATGATAAAACTTTTCCAAACTGGGATTTACATTTACAGTTAAGACTTTTCTTCTGTGGAACAAATTCTTTCCCTGAAGAATTGGCCCCTATCAAGAAGGAAGGCAAAAATGAAATTGGCAGACTTGCTTCCCCTGAAAAAAATGTATAAATACATCTAAGTCTTAGCTAGTTTAATTCTCAGCTGTATTGTGGTTTAAGGGATCTCTGAAAGATGGCTGATAAAGACAGGTGACCTGTCAACACAGTGACTTCCCCTAAAAAAATGTGTTAGTACATCTAAGTCTTACTAAACTAGTTTAATTCTCACCGAGGGATCTCAGAAAGATGGCTGCTAAAGACAGGTGACCTCTCAATACAGTGACTTCTAAAGAAGACAGGGTTTCTTGTATAAAAGCAGCAAATCAACTAATGTAGAAATTTTCTGAGATATCGTATATCGTATTTATTCGGGTATAAAACTGTTTTTTCATCCCTAGATATCTAAATCATATCAAATTCAGCAATGAGATGTTTTTCTCTTCTAAAACAGTCCCGGAAATCTAGATCCATTTTACAAGATGGGTTTTAGATTTTTGGGATTGTTATGTATGGGAAAAAACCCTGTCTTATAGCCAAAGAACTATTGTAGGTTTAAAGAAATTTTTATGAGAGTTTCAATTAATTTTATAAACTCTCTCTTAGAAAAATAAGATTACACAAATTTTAGTGTGCAGAGCTTATGGCATGAATACATATAGGTGCAGACTAGAGTTCTCACAGTTTACTGTAGATACTGTATTTCTTCTGATAAATGTCCCCTCTCAAATGAATGTCCCACTCAAATTTTCTGTGAAAAAAATGGACCTACCAAAATTTCTTATGGTAGAGGACTTTTGATAGACTTCTGTTTGCAGTAAATCAGTTGAATGGTTATTTGTTACTGATCCTGTGATCCTGTATCAAAAAATTCATAGGGCAGTTAGATTTCAGAGGCATCTGCTCAGCTTTTCAACCCCCTCCCCCCAAATTCCCCTCTCTGCCCCATGCACCTCCCTAACCCACCATCTCCTCCCTTTGACTCCTAATATTTCCATATAAGATCAGTAACTATAGCCATCTAACAATCTTTCACATTCTATCTAACAGTTTAATTTTCTCATTTCAGATATTTCATCAAGAAAAAAGAGAACAGGAGCAGACAACTGTGCCCCTTCACAAGTTCCAGTTGGCTGTCGCTGTCACATTTGCGAGAAGATATTAGAAGCGCCCTCTGAGTTTCGGATGCATATGAGAATTCACACTGGTGAGAAACTGTTCCGCTGTGAAATTTGCAGCCCAGCTGTCACTCAGAAAGGGGTCAATGAAGAGACATGAGGCTTGTATACACCATCAGGGTGTTTTGATAAAATTTGAATTTTCACATGGTTATCATTTTCTTATAATGAAAAGAAGAAAATTGTCGCGTTTGCAAATTTCCAAAAAATTACATTCCAACAGCAATGATGCTATGATTAAGTTGCTTGTAAATTTACGCTTACTGTGGATGTTAAGAAACTTTGAATACTATAGCTTTCCCTCTTATTCTCTGTGAGAATCAAAATAATTATTTCCTTGTGGTGTATCATCATTATTAACCCTTTATGTACCAAAAAGCAGACGACAAAATTTATGTCTGCAACATTTTAAAAGTTTTGTAGTCCAAGCTATATCAGTTTGAGAATTCAAGGACTAGAGGGCAAACAGATCCAAGACATTTCGTCTAAAACCATTTCGTCTAAATGCCATTTCGTCTAAAAGCCATTTCGTCTAAAAGCCTTTTCGTGTAATGACCATTGTGTCTAAAGATCATTTCGTCTAAATGCCATTTTGTCTAATAGACATTTCCTCGAATACGACATTTTGTCTAAATTTCGTCGAAAAATGTCTAAAAACGTCTAAAAGTCATCTAAATTTTGTCTGAAACATAATTTATAAGGCAAATATTTTTAGAACGTCAGTTTTATTCACACATCAATTCAAAGACATTGAAATGTCTAATAGTTTAGTAGCTCAAGTTATAGCCAATCTAACGCAGGTAATCAAGGTGGTCTCCTTCGTGGTAGCTCTCGCAGACGCGCTTGATGAAAGGGCAATAAATAGATACAACAATAATGGCGGAAAGTGTTTTCAAGTCAGGCACGACAATTCGTCTAAAAAGATCTTAAATTATTTTTCGACCAAATGTTGCACCCGGCCGATTTTTTAGACAAATTGACCATTAGACAAAGTCTCCATTTGACGAAATGTCATTTAGGTGAAATGTCATTTAGACAGAATGGTCATTAGATGAAATGGCCTTTAGATGAAATTACATTTAGACGAAATGGGTTTAGACGAAATGTCGTGCACCCAGGGCAAACAGTGTAGATCTAAATGAGGCAGCTCATTATGAGCCATCTCATCAGGATCTACTCTGTTTGCGAATTCAGCTATTTCTGTCTCTGGCCCTTAATGTGGTAAAACGTAAGGTTGTCTGGCAGATGCTTAATCATCTTGAAATATTTTTTTTGCAGTCTCATGAAGAATAAATATTCATGATAAGAAAAAATTATTTTACGGAGAGAATAGATGCTATACATAACAGGAGCATATACTTTCTCTACTGGGGCTATCAGCTCTCTATATATCTTTTGTAGAGCTTGTGTGATCTTAAGGAGTTCCTTCAAGAGCAGAGAATACATTCAGAAGAAGGAAAATGGGCCAGACTATGTAGTTTTGGCTAATAAAGCCTCATCAGTGACCCTAACAATAACTGGTGACGAAATCAGAGAAAAACATACTGTAATTTCTTAAATTTAGTTGGGCAGTCGATTCAAAGACTGATTAGTATGAAAAAGGGTCTAAATAATATAAAAGACGATGATCTAGAATAAGAGTCTAAACCAATCTCAAATTTCAGATTTCTCAGAATATATCCTCTGATTTCAAAGGATAAAAATAAAATATAATCTGCACTATGGATGATGTAAGTCCACTAACCATTGATTCCTGCTCTGAGAAGGAACTCCCTGGTTATCAGCAACCTGTCAGCATCATTTATTGTATTAGCATTTTTCAAGAGTTGTGTGTGGCTAGTGTAAACAATCTTACGAACAGAACATGGGGAAAAGGGCAGTAACAGAAGATAACAATATTAAAAGACAGCGCTATAAAAAATGAACACATTAAAATTTACAATCTTGTGTAATGTATTTCATTGTCAGGTTTCTTGTAGCATTTTTATGAAGCTCATATCACAAAAGAAAAGACTGATCAAGAAAAAAATAAACACAATGAAAATGAATTTTCATGTTGATAAAAGGTTTCTTGACACAGCTGCTCTTAAACAAACATTTTTATAACGGCATAAACAGATATCTGTTAATCTCTGCTGGAAGCAACTGCCAATTAGACCCTATTTTCATAGGCTTAACATTGTCCCCAGCTGATAGCCCCGGTAGAGAAATTATATGCTCCTGGTAACAACCGAACAAACAATGTTTGATTGGTTTACACTTTGGTCAGACACAGAGGACCTTGTTGAAGGTTTCTCCTTCTACCTAACTTTCCAATTTTCTCATTTCAGATGCTTCATATAACAAGAAAACAGGAGCAGACAACTCTACCTCTTTGCAAGTTCCATTTGGCTGTCTGTGTAACATCTGCGGGAAGATATTTGTGGCGCCCTCTACACTTAAGATGCATATGAGAACTCACACTGGAGTGAAGCCGTTCCATTGTGAAATTTGTAGCCGATCTTTCTCTCAGAAAGGGTCAATGGAAAGACACAAGTCTCTGATGCACCAGCAGGGTGTTTAGTTTGATATGTAGATGAACTTTGTGTTTTCACATGGTGTTGTTATTTTCTCATGAAAGAAAGAAGACATCTTTGGCATATGCAAATTTTAGACACTAGCTACACTACTGTGACAAAGGGCCGTGACAACTTTGTAGAGATATTATGAAATATCATGGAATAGTAAAAATGCTGTGAAAAAATGTGAAATTTGTTCAAATTACAGTTTTGATGGACTTAGAAAATATTATGTCATGAAAAAAGACCATGAAATTCACAACATTGAAAAAAGAACATGCAGTTATGAATGGCCTGAAAATCAATCCATGAAATCAATAATTCACAAATAATTGCCATGGAAACTTAAACAACTCATGAACCTAGAAATTGGTCACATGAACAAGTTGGCTGCCTTACCTATAAACAGCTTCCACAAGGTATCTCAGAACAAATAATGTCAGGTGAGCTACAGGACCACCAGTCCTTTAGTTTATGCTTGAAGCTTGTTGCAGCATTTTCATCTGATATTCCATAACAGAGTTTCAAGGTTTCAGTCATATTTTAAGCCAGGAGTATATGGAGTTTTTATGAAAATGTATTGCAACTTTTAATTGACTTTTAGAGGAGAAGTTCTTTCCTTCAAGAGATGACCCCTTCAAGAAATGAGGGGAAGAACTGAAAATGAAAGAGTTGCTTGCCCTGAAAGCATATCCATTTACCTTAAGAGACATGCTTACCCATAATACTGGAAAAAATCGGGGACTATGGTTCTGTTAACTTTGAATAGCCATATTTATTCAGGGTTGCCACTGTCACGGAAAAACATCTGAAAAACGTTATTTTTATCCAGGTCAGGGAAAGTCAGGGATGTTGGTCAGAGAAATTTGAAAATGACCTGAAAAGTCAGGAAAAAGTCAGGGAATTTGAAAATTTATGTCTATGGTAGTCTTTAGAAAATGTACTTATGGTGTTCAAGGGGAAAGGATGAACTTAATAGAGAGATAATCCAGGCACATCTCCCTTTTCATCGGGGGCTACTCTTAAAAGAAAGAATTTGCTCCCTTTGAGAGCAAATTCTCCCCTTTAAGAGTAATCTCCCCCAATGTTCAAATGATACAGTTAGCATTGTTACAGTAAAGAGTAAAATTAACTTTTGGATCTGTAAAAAGGGTGTAGAAAACCATAATTGTCAGGGAAAAGTCAGGAAATGTGGCAGTGAGAGATAAATGGCAACCCTGTAATCAACTATAAAACAGTGTTTTTCATCTCTTAAAATTGAGCCGCAACACGAGAAAACCAACAAAGTGGTTGTTCGCCCAATGCAGATGCAGATCAGCCTGGGCATCTGCCCAGTCCGATCAGACTCTTCGCTAAGCACTTAAAGCGTAGCTAAGGGACTATCCTACCTTCATCTAGACAGGGAAGATTCTGATCAGACTGGGCGGATGCCCAGGGTGATCTGAGTCTGCACTGGGTGCACAACCACCTTGTTGGTTTTCTCACGTCGCGGCTCAAATGATCCTATGTTGATATCTAATTCTCACTTGTGAACTCACTGTGTCAACACCATCTAGGCCGTTCTGCCTCTTCAGTTGCTTTGGAAAATTGTTTTCCTAGTTTTGAATGTAGTCCGATTTCATAGCATGCAGCATCAAATTTATTTGGATGATTGGACCAATGTGTGTTCAGTCGGCTTTTAAATGAGTTTATGGAGGATGCCGTTACTACTAAATTCGATTTTAATCTGTCTTAAAAATTTCTGTTAGGAGATGGGTTTTTTCCCTTTGAAAACAGTCCCAAAAATCTAGATCCATCTAGATGGATCTAGATTTTGGGATTGTTTTGGGAAGGAAGGAAAAAAAACACATCTTATTCCATAAGAAATATGGTAGTTTAATTTTCTGTTGGACAATGTGTGAGAAAATTCCCAGTGAAATTGACAATGTGTCAGAAAATTTCTAGGGAAATTGACAATGTGTCAGAAAATTCCCAGTGAAATGGACAGTGAGTCAGAAAATTCCTAGTGAAATTGACAATGTGTCAGAAAATTCCCAGGGAAATTGACAATGAGTCAGAAAATTGCTAGTGAAACTGACAATGTGTCAGAAAATTCCTAGTGAAATTGACAATGAGTCAGAAAATTCCTAGTGAAATTGACAATGTGTCAGAAAATTCCCAGTGAAATTGACAATGAGTCAGAAAATTCCTAGCGAAACTGACGTGTCAGAAAATTCCTAGTGAAATTGACGATGATGAAGACCCTGATTACGTCTGATTTTGTTTTTGAGTCTCTCTGTTTTTTTTTTGTTTTTTTTTTATTTGCTGGCGAAAGTATTTGCACTTAGTACTTGTTAACTGCGTAGGAGGTCTAAGCCTGCCCAGGAATAATGTGGTAAGGTTAAATGGCCGTTCGGACATGACCTTAGAGATTTACCATGGATGTAAAGCAACAACAATAACACGTTTATGCCAATTTCATTTTGAAGGAGAATGGCATAATGAGAGGCTCCTTTGTGAAATACATCGGTTTAAGTTGCTGATCTTATGTTGAAAAATCATAGGGCCGGTTAAAATGCATGGAAGCTTCTGCTCCATCATGCACTCCTGTGAAAAGACGCTGACAGATATTCCCATGAGTGTCAGTCACTATACCATGTAATGAGCTACAACATGACAAAACCAACAAAGTGGTATGTGTGCCCAGCAAAGACGTAGATCTGCCTGGGCATCTGCCCTGTCTGATCAGAGTCTTCACTGTCCTCATGGAGGTAGCTTAGACCCCATGCCTACCCTTTACAGACACAATTAAGACTCTGATCAAACTGGGCAGATGGCCAGGCTGACCTGAGTCTTCACTGGGCACACATGCCACTTTGTTGGTTTTGCTGTGTCGTGGCTCTAATAATTATTTTTCCTTCTACCTAACTTTCCAGTTTTCTCATTTCAGATGCTTTGTATAACAAAAGACATGGAGCAGACAACTGTGTCTGTTCGCAAGTTTCGGTTGGCCATCTCTGTCCCATTTGCAGGAAGATATTTGGAGCACCCTCTAAACTGCTGATGCATATGAGAATTCACACTGGCTTGAAACCGTTCCGGTGTGAAATTTGTAGCCGAGCTTTCAATCAGAAAGGATCAATGGAGAGACACAAGGCCAGAGTGCACAATCAGGGTGCTCAGTTTGATGTGTAGATGAACTTTAGATTCTGACATGGTGCCAATGTGTTCCCATAAAACAATGCAAAAATCTGCAGACTCTAGATTGTAAAATTTTCTAATCAGAGGGCGTTGCGTTTTATGAATAAAGGTTGGGGGTGGGGGTAGTATTTAGAGCCTAAAGAGTGTGGTAAAAAAGCCACTGCCAAAAATACCTCTAACAAACAGTACTAAGGTGATAGGTTTACTTTCAGAGGAAGCATCTCTACTATTTTTTGCCTCCCTTTTCAGTAGGGGTCAACTCTTAAAGTAAAGAATTTGCTCCTCTAGGTGCAAATTCTTTCCTTTAAGAGAGGACCCCATTTTAAAGAGCTCTCTCATCCACAGAAGCAAACAGGAATTTATGTACATTAGTTGAAAATTATTTTCTGAAAAGAGCAGGGGGCATTTATTACAACAGGGGCCTTTATTAGGATTAATATGGTAACTTAGGATCATTTTACTGTAGACCCAGAGGCAGCTATGGCACTCTTAGGATATCCTCTGTGACTACAGTAGCTGCTTCCAGTATTTGATGGTGATGTTACATTCCAGTGTGCTTACAAATAAAGCATTACCTCTGATGATGTGTGACAATTTATCCTGTAATACATATGAGTCGCAACACAACAAAACTAACACAGTGGTTGTGCGCCCAATGCAGACTCATATCAGCCTGGGCATTCACCGTCTGATCAGACTCTTCGCTCAGCGCTTTTAAAAAGGGTAGCTAAGGGTATCAGCTGCCTCCATGCTGACAGCCAAGACTCTGATCAGACTGAGCAGATGCCCAGGCAGATCTGAGTCTGCTCTGGGTGCACAACCACTTTGTTAGTTTTGTCATGTCACGGCTCATTGAATAAATCCGGAACCTGACATCATTGCAAAAGGTTGCTTCAGGTTTTCTGACATTTGGTTTAAGTTGCTGAAACCCCTTGCTTTGGGGTGCAAAGAAGTACACTTTGAAAGGTGAAAAAGTGCATTAGAATGGGGATAACTGTATCTAAATTTGTATTTGAGAAGGTCAGTTTTATGGTTGCAAATTTTGTTCTATGAAATTTGTAACCATAGGTCAGGGGAGATGTAAAATACAGTTTGCAGTCATAAAACTGAGAGATGACAGTTTTGAGTACAGTTATCCCCTGAATGATGTTACGATAGACAAAGGTGTCAGAATAGTTGTTCAGAAATCATTGAATAGTGTGGCTCTTTGTTTTTTCCTTCTACCCTGTAAAGAATACAACTAATTGTTTGAATTATCATTATTA
This sequence comes from Ctena decussata, assembly GCA_963989385.1. Lineage (NCBI taxonomy): Eukaryota > Metazoa > Mollusca > Bivalvia > Lucinida > Lucinidae > Ctena > Ctena decussata. The sequence continues at coordinate 54,802,427 of OZ022509.1, forward strand.
AGGTGTATAGGTACATTTCTGTTTTTTTTTTTTTTTTCATATTTTCAAAGGGGACAATTTTTATGATTTCCTGTTTACACCCCTGGGCATAGAAGCCCTTATATAAACCAGAAAGCTCATCAAAATCTGTACAGTTTAATGCTATTCTTTATAACCATATTGTATTTTAAAGCTTAATACTGTAGTATTGCTATAACTGTGATTCAGTTCAGTTTATGTAACATCTTTATTTCAGGACTTCCAGGGAGCCTCAATGCCCAGGAGCTTACAGGATATAAAGGAGCTCAGAACTGCCCTATATGTGGACTGTTGTGCTCATCAAGATCAGCCTTGCAAATACATATTCGAATTCATACTGGAGAAAAGCCTTTCTCATGTAAAACATGCGGAAAATCATTCAAGCGTAAAGATCATCTACAAGGACACATGTTAACCCATTATACTCCCTAGTAAGGTTTTCAGGTGTGACTGTCACTGTACTCTCTTATATGAGATTCCGGGATAAAATTGTTCAGGTGTAAAGATCATTGTCAAGCCTGTGTTAAACCATTAAATATTCTCACATGTAACATGTGCTACTCATATGTAAGGTGTGCAGATGTTAAATATGTGCTACGAACATGTAAGATGTGCAGATGTAAAATATGTGCTACTCACATGTAAGATGTGCAGGTGTTAAATATGTGCTGCTCACATGTAAGATGTGCAGGTGTAAAGATTGTCAATGTTTAACTTACTTCCCTCAAGACACACAATTGTTCAAGTGTAAAGATCATATTCAGGCATGTGTTGAACCATTAGACTCACTTGTAAGATTTTCATTTGTAAAACATTGTCACTATACTTACTTACCATACAAAAGAGATCATTTAAGGCATATAGGGAACACCGCCATATTTCTTTTTGGGCATGTTTATGAAGGGAAACTACTTTTGTGACTTCCAGTTTTAGTTTGCTTCCATTGCCAATGAATCCCTTCCATTAGTGGGGAAGGGCTCTACTCTTAAAGGAAAGAATTTGCTCTTGTAAGTTGGATCTAGATCTTTGGGATTGTTTTGAAAGAGACAAACCCTGTTTTGTAACAGAATTTCGTAAGACTGATTTACATATTTGTGATAATTTTGGAACCAAATATATGCAGTATTCAGCTCAGTATCACAAGTATGATTACCAGTATAGCAAACTGTTATTACTGTAGATAATCAGATGCCACAAGGATTTCAGTTATGAACTCCTGTCATTGGGTTGGTTAATTCCATTTGGCTCATATGAGAATGTTTTATGAATTTTTTGGAAAATTATGCATACCCTAATCGCACTTACCACATTTCTTCAGTTATGAGAGGAAAGTACAGGTAGCTATTGTTGTTTCCCTAACGTAGGTTTGGGCATCACACTTTAAAGTTTTATGACCAGGGGCCGTATTCATGAAACGACTTAAGTGGTTGCTATGCTGTTGCTAAGGCTAAATTTCTTTGAAGGAGATTCCCTACAACTATGAAATTTGCTCTGGAGGAACAGTCTTACAAAGACTGTTCCTCCAGATCAAATTTCATATTTGTAAGGAATCTCCTTTATGGAAATTTAGCCTTAGCAACCGCATAGCAACGACTTAAGTGGCTTTATGAATACGGCCCCAGGTCTTTTCATGTGATGGGCAAGGCGCTGTCAGGGGAGCTTTCCTGTGCATGGACAGGTCTTGTTCTTTTAGGTCAGATATTGTCATTAATGTAAAGGTCACAGCCAAAGTAGGCTAGTACTTTTCTGGTAGAATTAAATATATGTATATTCTGGTTTATGTTAAATGTATTTGGGCTTTTAGCAGATGTCCAGTTTTCCATCCACAGAGCCATCTGTAAATCCACAATTCACAGTATATATTATTGAGTTGTATCAGACCTCGTATGTTGTAATACCAAGCCCCAAGGTTATAAAACTTTTTTCATGCTCAACTCAGCTGAGCATGAAATTTTCTCTGCTGATAAATATGAAAATGCCAACAATAGTTGGCATTTTCATATTCATAAGCACAGAAAATTTCATACTCAGCTTAATTGAGCTAGAAAACAACTGTAATTTTCATTTATTTGCTATTTATTAGGAGTTGAGCATGAAAAAAGTTTTATAACCTCGGGGCCAATTAGGATGATGCACATATTTTTAACCATGACCTAGGTTCAGGCTGTGCTTTTAGTTTTTTATATTGTCCTTTTAATTGGGATACAGTGACATGCAAAGGGAATAGAATAGCTCTTGGACAAAACCTAGCGCTAGTTCGAAATAGGCTTCACACAGTCTCATTAGTCAATGTTTACTTGATAATGTAAAATTGCATATCATCCATCCATGCTTAAGTTTTCCATAGTCCTTTCAAAGGATAAAAAGGTCTGAAAACTGACCATTATAAAAAGCACTTTAATATTCACGTTTGATGATAAAATGCATATATTGAGTGTAGGAGTAAATAACAAAAAGTAGGGTGGATATGTTTTTGAAATATGGATGGATGACTTGGGATTTTAAATCCTTGAAACAGTATTTCAGCTATACCAGGATGATGATTGGGTAATACTGAAAGGCTGTGTGCAGTGGACCCCCGTTTGGGATTGAAAAGATTCCCACCTACAGCAGGGCTCAAACCAGGGACCCCTAGATCAACAAGCTAGCACTTAACATACTGAGCTACGGGTTCCCTTTTGAAAAATGACAAATCTCTCCAAAAAAACACAAATTCCCTTTTCTGATTCCCCTTCTAGGGATGAAATATAAACGGTAGCAAGACAATGAATGGGACCATCATAAAATATTTTAGCTTGAGGTATTGCTGTAAGCTTCTCACTATTGTTTCCTCATTGTAAATGCCCATGATTAGCCAACTTTAAACATACAAAACAGCCTTGAGTTTCACATAAAAAAGTTTGAATACTGATTTGAATCATTTTAGTTAGCAATTGAAAAGACCTACTTTTGATTCCATCAATTTGAATAAAAAGGTAACAATACAATATACAGGCATTGGGCAGAGGTGCTTATAAATTTATGCTGCAAAAGGTAGGTATTAGAGGTGGCCTTTTAGACAAGTTTGACTAGGTTCTCTATTGTACATTTCTCTGACTTTAATTTCTTCTGTTGTAGAAAAGATACCATCTACTACTAGAGAAGAAGCTATACAATATGTCAAGACTGTTTTGAATTGTGGACACTGTGGTCAGGTTTGTGCGTCACCGTCGGCTCTTGCGGCTCATTACCGCACTCACACTGGAGAGAAGCCGTTCAGATGCCAAGTCTGTGGGAGAGCTTTCTCAAGGAAAGAGTCACTTAAAAGGCATATGATAATACATTTATGAATTAAAGGTGAATGAATACACTTTCAGGGGAAGCAACTCTGCCATTTTTATTTCTGATTTTTTTTCTGAATTGGGGTCAACTCTAGGAGCAAATTCTTTCCTTGAAGAGAAGACCCCTTCTTTGGAAGGGTTTTGTTGCCTAGGGAAGTAAACAGGAAGCTACAAAAGTTGTCTCCCTTTGAAACATGGTTGAAAAATTTGGTGGTGTATCAGTAACTTTAAGGACAACTGGAAAAGATTCTGATCAGTTCTGCTACTTTGGAGTTGGAAAAATTTCAACAGTTTCACCCAAAATACCTTGACATAGCAGAGTACTGTAATATTTGATAATACAACTTTTCAGCTATAAATAACTCATTCTATTCATGACCATTGCATGGTAGTTTATTTCATTTCTTAAGTTCAAATTTATTTCAATTCATAATTTCATATGCATTTATACACATTTGTACTTGAAATCAAAGTTTTATGACTTTTCAAATGAAATTACAATCAAACCTGTCTTAAGGTGCCATTGTATTAAGGGTCACTTGTTTTTGGCAGCAATCATTCCAGGATCCCTTGAATTAAGGAGTCACCTGTCTTAAGCCGCCAATTTTTTACTTTAAAATTGGGTGACCCCTTAAGACAGGGTTGACTGTATTTGTCTTTTTAGCTCACCTATACAGAAGTACAGGGAGAGCAGTGGTTGTCACCTTGATATCTGCGTAAGCATCCACAGAGAATTTTAGATTGGATGGGTAAGACGCTACCAGCTGGCAAGCTATTCTGAACATGGACAAGTCTTGTTTTACACAGGGCTTTTGCTCTGACAGAGCACAAATTCTTTGATTCAAACATAGCATTCTCAAGGGACTCACCTACCAGGGTAGCAAACATTACCATATTTGTTTGGTATAAGACGGGAGATTTCTCGTCTGCATCAACCCTAAAAATCTAGGTCCATCTTAAAAAATGCATCTAGATTTTTGGGATTGTTTTAGAAGAGAAAAACTTGTTCTATAGCTGGATTACACCAGGCTGATTTACATATTTGTGGAATTTTGGAAGAGTAAATTCCCATCAAATACCCAAATAAATACAGTTTAATATAAAATTTATCTAGCTTGTAAAAAGCACATCCAAACCATGGAGCTGTATCCATATACATATATGTGTACCTCCAAAACTTTGAACGTAGCCATATGTACAATGAACCTATCTGCAACTGTTGTCATAATTATTTAGTGTTAATAAAACAGGGATTTTCAGCTTCCAAAACAAACGCAAAATCTAGATCCATGAGATGGATCTGAATTTTAGGGTTGTTTTGGAAGGAAAACAATCAATCTTGTGGCAGAAAAACCACAGTCATATAGATAAATACCCTTGTGAAGACATGAAATTGGCTGTAATAGGGAGGTGACTTCTGGTGATGGAAGACCTGAGCTGAAGGAAGTTCAAAACCCCCTGTTAACCCTTTAAGTGCCAAAAAGGGCAGACAATAAAATTTATATCTGCAACATTTCAAAAAATTGTTTTATCCAGTCATATTAAGAATTCAAAGATGAGAGGGCAAACTATGTAGATCCAGATGACAGCTCATTATGACTGTCTAATCTGGATCCGCACCGTTAGCAAATTTAACATTTTCATTTTGGCACTTTAAATGTTAAAGGGCGGTGACTCTTATTTTGAGATGATTTTTCGTGGCAATTAGGTTACACTGAACATTCATGTGTGTTCATAAATTTGCAGGTCCTGCATAGCATTACCAGCCTGCTTAACTCTTTCACTACCAAAAAGCAGACGACAAAATTTACGTCTGCAAAAATTAAAAAAATGTCTTGTCCAAGACTTTTTATATTGAGAATTCAAAGACTAGAGGGCAAACAGTGTAGATCTAGATGAGGCGGCTCATTATGAGCCGCCTCATCAGGATCTACGCCGTTTGCAAATTTTGCTAATTGCGTCACTGGGGCTAAAAGAGTTAAATGCTTAGTCTTATAAGAGTTTGACTTAGACAATGATGGATCATCACTAGGGATTCTACTAATAAAATATGGGTTATATATACCCTGGGCAGACCACAACTGCGTATGGATGGAATTCCTGGGTGACTTGAGAGTTCATGTCCTTTTCAGCAGTAATTCAGTCATATCATGATGATGGGAGGGTGATAATGAAAGACTGTGTGCAAGGTAACCAGGTTTATGGTTGAAAGATTTCTGCCTCCAGTGGGAATCAAAGTCTAGACCACTAGATCAGCAGGCCCCGAGGTTATAAAACTTTTTTCGTGCTCAACTCAGCTGAGCATGAAATTTTCTCTGCTGATAAATATGAAAATGCCAACTAATGTTGGCATTTTCATATTTATAAGCAGAGAAAATTTCATACTTAGCCAAACTGAGCAAGAAAACAACCGTACTTATCAATAATTTGCTATTTATTAGCAGGTAAAATTTCATGCTCAACTCAGCTGAGCATGAAAAAAGTTTTATAACCTCGGGCCCTGGCCGGTGCTTAATGCACTGAACTGCCTGGGCTCCTTACTTCAGCAGAAATGCAAGGCAGTGCAATACAGTACTTAGCAGAAATCTTCTATATTATCTGAGACTGAGGAACAGGTCTTAGAATTTCTTTGTGGGGCATTTTAGCTTGAAATTCAGGAAGTGATTGAATTCTCAAGTCTTGTGCTTGTATGCCCTGGAATATATGGTAGTTCACAACAGTTTATACTACTAGATGGATGGATGACTTGCAATTTTTTGTTGTTTTTAACCGTATTTCAGTCATATCAGGATAATGAATGTAGAGCTAAGTCTACTTTTAGGGCATTGTCTTCAATGCTGTGTTTGGCTTTACTACGGTATACGCGGTAATTTTCGCGGGTTTAAATTTTCACGGTTAAGGGTAAAAAACATACGCATTATTTTTCGCGATTTCTAATTTTCGCGGTTAGCAACATGCGTGAAAAGCATACCTACTTTTTTACTTGAGCTAGTTCGTTCATTAACCTGCGGCAGGGCTGCCGCAGGTTAATGAAAGAACTGGCTCAAGTGGAAAGTGCCAGTAATTACCGAAGCAAACAGAAACAAAATATAGGAACACTGTGTCTACAGAAGATACTTAGTAAGAAACAGGAAATTATTTCGCGGTTTTAATATTCGCGGTTTCTAAGTAACCGCGAAATACCGTGAAAAATGGAACACCGCGAAAATTACCTTATATACAGTATTACAACCAGTAGAGTAGCTAGATGAAATGCAACAGTATGAGTCTCAGGACTATGTCAACTTTCTTTGGGCACGTCTGTCACACTTTTGATTGGTGTCATGTGAAATAAAGGTACTTTACAGCATATGTAAAGCTTTTTAAGACTGGAAACCTACTTCGGGGACATATGGAACCAGTGCTGACCTGGTTCAGATGTAGGAGAACACGGCATCTGATCAGGGTCTACACTGTTTGCCTACAGTAATTTCTTTGAAAAATATATGGTATAAGTGAAAACATTCACCAGGAACCCCTAAAACTAGAAATGGACTCATCCATCTGATAAGGATTGACAAGTCTACTAAACAAAAAAAAAAGAAAGGTTAATCTAGCAAGAGAACAGCAGGTTTTCATTTCTAATGCTAGCCATACAAAAAACTTCAACAGAATTTCTTGTTCCACTGGAATATTCTGCCATATTTTTACTTGACATTGATTTTATGAAGCTCCAGATGAAATTGGTTTCTGAGGATATTTCAGAGGTAATTTTTCTTGTTTCTCAATAAAAACATATGTTGTTACCTCGCATTAGCACCATCTTGGCAAGACAGTTCTAATGAGGGGTATCTCCATAATATGTTTCAGTGGAAAAACATGGAAAATTATGCCTAAATTATCACTGTTATCATTTCTTATCTGCACTGCATATTTGTTTGGTAATAAGACTGGGTTTCTTCCTTCAAAAACAGCTTTGAAAATCCAGATCCATTTGTAAGGTGGACCTAGGTTTTGGATAATGCATTGGAAGGACAAGATGAATCTGGATTTTCAAGATTGTTTTAGAAGGGAAAAAACCCATCTTACTGCAGAATTACACAAGACTGGTTTATATATTTGGGGTCACTCTAGAGGGTCATAACTGAACAAATGTGGTAAGTTTTCACTGTAAGTTCTCTGACTCTTTTCTGTAGAATAGAGAATTACATTTGAAGGGTATTTTTTTTCAGTTATAATACGGGGGTTTTCTCTTCCAAAACAATCCCAAAAGTCTAGATCCATCTTATAAGATGGCTGTAGATTTTAAGGATTGTTTAAGAAGGGAAAAAACTTCTTACAGCATAATTACATAAGGCTGATTGAGATATTTGGGTTCATTCTAGTGGTAGAAATACAACATTTCATAGCCAAATGAATACAGTATTTTGAGCAAGATCTCACACAAATATGTATAAGATATTTTTTATTTATCTTTTTCTATTTTTTTTTTTTTTTAATTTCTTTTCAGGCAGAAAGAGAACAGCTGTAGTGCAGAATGTTGTTCCTGTTGGCACTGGAGATTATATTTGTGCAGAATGTGGATTGAAGTGTTGCTCGCCATCAGCTCTGGTGTCTCACTCAAGAGTACATACCGGAGAGAAGCCATTCAAGTGTGAAATTTGCGGCAAAACATCGGCAAGGCGGTCCAACATGAAAGTTCATATGATGACTCATTATAAGATAGAATAACAGGGGTACCAACCTTTGACTTAGCACTGATATCAGAAATATAAATGTCAAGCCTCACATGAGCCGCGACATGACAAAACCAACAAAGTGGCATGTGCACCCAGCAAAGACTCAGCTCAGCCTGGGCATGTGCCCAGTCTGACCAGACTCTTCTCTGTGCACTTAAAGGTAGCTAAGGGTATAAGCTAGCTCCATGCAGGCAGTGATGACTGATCAGAATGGGCAGATGCCCAGGCTGATCTTAGTCTTTGCTGGGTGCACATGCCACTTAGTTGGTTTTGTTGTGTCCCGGCTGATATGATTTTCTTACTCTTCATTAAGAGATAAAGATAGAGAGAATTATGTAAGGCTTGCCTATTTATCAGAACTATTCAGAAATATTGTAGGCTTATCTGTCAATTAAACTTCAGAGGTAGGATTATTACATAAAAAAAGAGTTTCTGACTGGACTTGCAAGCACAGGTGATTTAGATACACATGTACAATATTTATATAGTTATAAGACAGGCTTTTTTTTTATCCCTTCCAAACAGCCCGAAAAAATCTAGATCTTTCAAGACTTTTTGGATTGTTTTTGAAGAAGAAAAAAAAAGTTCTTATAGCTGAATTACAGTGAACAGATATGCATATTTGGGATAATTTTGGAAGAGGAATGAACTCTGTAAAAAGCATAATGTTTTTGCTCAGATCATCTTTGTAATGCCATTTGAATAAATATTCATACACCAGAGTATTGTTTTAATGAATCAAAAATAGCTCATACAGAACTGTACGAGGGAATGATAAAAAAATATGTAGACTTTTACTGTAGAAATTTTACTGATAGTTAACCCAGTAAATTTGCAGTAAATACAGATTCATCTTTCATTTATCTAGTGATGTATTTAATCTACCGCTCAATCTTCGGGAAGTAGTCTTTATGGGTCCTCATGGTAACCTAATGACAATAATGCGGAGCATGGTAAAAATTTGCCTTATTATTTCAAATTGGTTGTTTTATCTTTGGCTAGTTCTAATATTTGCAGTAGCATAAAATGCTTGATATCTTGGTATGCTATTTTGTCCTTATGGTTTCTGCTCTCACTGTCAAGGAATTACTGCTGTCAATAATTATCATGCTTCCATAAGCAACCTAGAATATGGCATGTAGGTCATACAAGGGTGACAAAAAGTCATCAAACATTATATTGCGTATTTTATGCAAGTTCCAGTTTTTGTACTTGAAATTTTAAAAATTAGGGCAAAAATCAAAGAAATTTTTACATGATCGAATTTAATGTTATTTTATCCTTGTATGTTAGTTTAATCTTATGTTGGCATTGATAAAAGGGTTGCAGACCTGCCTTTAGACATTCACCACAAAAGTAATGTACCCTAATACGTAAAGCAAAAATTCGGCTTTTATTTATGAAGACAATAGATATGAGGAAGGTAAGCTATAATTCTTCAAAACAATCACATTTCATGCAGATGTGTCTAATATTGGTCAGACTCGTGAAAAACCTGCAAAATGGGTGTTAGTTTGTGAAAACTGAGAAACAGAATTTCCCTTGCAATGTTAAAACGGGACAAAACGTCAGACATCATTAATGTAGTGCTCCGCTGTAGCTGTACCTACCTGACATAAAATAGGAGAAAACACTGTTTTTTCATTGAAATTTCTTCAAAATTTCACATAACATAGCTAAAGGATTGAATTTTCTGCAGTATGAGAAAATTTACTATAACTGCATAATTTTTGCCCCTACAGCAAAAGTCCTCATATTTTTTATCATCCCTCATATGCTCTTAGTTTTGATTGTGTTGTTAAGGTTAGAGAGTACACTTTCAGGAGAAGCAACACTTTCAGTTTCATTTTTGCCTCCCTTCTCAATGGGGTTGACTCTTAAAGGAACCATTTGGCTCACTTGTGAGCAAGTTCTTACCTTTAAGCGTAGGCCTCATTTTGGAAGCGCTTCATTGTCCAGGAAGCAAACACGAAGTTAAACAAAAGTTATTCCCCTTTGTAAAAATGGTTGAAAATCATGGAGGTATACCCATACACCTTAAACCATATTCATAACATACACACAAAATGAGCCTTGACACGAGAAAACCAACAAAGTGGTTGTGCACCCAGCGCAGACTCCGATCAGCCTGGGCATCTGCCAAGTCCAATCAGACTCTTTGCGAAGTGCTGAAAGGGTAGCTAAGGGTCTAAGCTACCGCCATGTGGACAGTGAAGACTCTGATCAGACTGGGCAGATGCCTAGGCTGATCTGAGTCTGCGCTGGATGCTTAACCACTTTGTTGGTTTTCTCGTGTTGTGGCTCAAATATAGTTTTATTCAAAAATAGCTCATGCAGAGCTGTATGCTCTCAGTTCTAATTGTCTCGCCAGTTTTAGAGATATTTTGGAGGAAAAGAGATGAGGCTCAGTAAGTTAGGAGGTTTGATGATAATTCACAATGAGTTTTCTTAATTCTCAAACAAAAAGAAGAAGAATTTTCCACATAGAGCTGCCAGCAATGCCCTGGTGGTTTCATTGTGGAGCCACAAGTTATGCTTTTAGCAAGGATTATCCAAAAGGATTCATTAAAACAACTTCATATCTCTTATGCCGTCTGACTTTTTCTTCTTTTTTTATTTCAGATTTTCATCACCAAGAATTATGTATGAAGTCTTAATAGTAGGAGATCTAGCATTAGGTCAGCTCTTTTTGTTCACAGTCAAGTCATATTCATATTTTCATTTACTAACATTGTTTTTATTTCTTTTCAGACAGCAAGAGAACAGCTATAGTGAAGAACATAATTTTTTGCAGTGAGGATTATATTTGTAAAGTCTGTGGGTTGAACACTATGTCACCGTCAGCCCTGGTGCTTCACATGAGAGTTCATACGGGAGAGAAGCCATATATATGTGAAATTTGCGGCTTTGCCTCGGCACGACGGTCAAACTTGAAAGTTCATATGAGGACTCATGCTCAGTTACAACCTATGCCATAGTGCTGATAAAAGAACTATTCATTTGGCAGCCATTTTGAAAGATTGGTAATTTTTTCATTAGTGAAACTTCTGTGATAGGATTGTGACATAAACACAAAAAGGAATAGATGGGGTGTCTACAAGGATGTGAGTCGTACACAGTTAGGTCTCGATATCTCTAAGTCAAAGTTTGTCTCAAACTTCTGGTATTTCAAAGTAAATTTTCTGGTCCCAGAAAAGTTATTTTGAGATATCATTAGTTTGAGATAACAGCAGTTGAAATGTAAATATAAATAGGAAATGCATTCAAGTGAGTAAGTGAAGGAACTTTGGTTTAACATCCCACTTACATCTAGGTCTTACCGAGATGGGACCTCAGTAAAGTCCAAATACCAGAGAAGCAGGGGATTGATCTTACAACCCTGGATTGGTAGTCTGGTGCCTCTGCCACCACACTACAGATGCTCTTGGAAATGCATTCAAACTATATTCTTTGATATAGGAGGGTACTTTAGAAATCGGTGATCAAAGTATCAAGAGTTGACTGTATATACAGGAATTGACTCTTGAAGTTGTGATAACCATTTCCCATTTGATGTTAAGGATGGGATGCATCCACTGTTTAATGCAACAGACACCCCTCTAAAGGTGATGAAAATAAGTAGCAGTCAACAGTTACTGAAAAACTGATTTCTTCTGATACAATTGTAACTGTATCAGAACCATTCACTTAAAGTTGTGGCAACTTAGGTATACTAATGATATGTGACATCATTCTATATCTGAGATTTGCTGTACTCTGTGAACCTCAAGCTAACAAAGTGACCACATTGGAAGTCATTAATAAAGGTAAATCTTGTGACAAGGATCAGCGTCTGTGAAGAAATGACTTTAGTTATTTTGTCTTTTTCTTTTTCTTTTGAGATAACAGAATGTTTCTGAACCTGCACAAATAACAGAATGTTGCAATAGTGGATGGATGCATAGTAGATTGTGTCAGTTGATGAGGATTGTTGTTTTACTTTCCAGGTCAGATTTCTGTAACATCTGATCAGGGCCTACATTGTTTGTACTAGATGCAAGAATATTTGAAGAGAAATATGTTAAATCAAAATAGACTTTCCATACATGGGAAATGGACCTGGCCCCAAGGTTATAAAACTTTTTTCATGCTCAACTCAGCTGAGCATGAAATTTAACCTGCTAATAAATAGCAAATTACTGAAAATTACAGTTGTTTTCTTGCTCAATTTAGCTGAGTATGAAATTTTCTGTGCTTATGAATATGAAAATGCCAACTAATGTTGGCATTTTCATATTTATCAGCAGAGAAAATTTCATGCTCAGCTGAGTTGAGCATGAAAAAAGTTTTATAACCTTGGGGCCTGTTCAAATTTTGAGGTAGATTAGTCAACCATACATAAAACCTTGAGCATTGATAGGACATTATTTTGACCTGGTGGGTGTCAATATACAATACATATCAAGACTGAATATTCCTGAGATTATTATTTTGCCAGCCAGTAGATTCACAAATATTAAAACAAGTAAAGGTTTATAATAGCCTAGCGACCCTAAGGGCAGTGGGGGTTAGAGGCCCACTGTATCTTGGGCACAGCATATGAAAGATTGAGCTCATTCCTCTCCTTTCACTGCATGCAATTATCCTTTCCTGATTCATAAAAGGCACCCATTTACTGCTAGGTTGACAGAGATAGTTGTCTAGTCACCAGCAGGCCCATCCTAGATTCAAACCCATGACCTTCTGCACCACAAGCAAGATACTCTAACCACTTCACTAAGGGGCTTCTCAAAAATATCAGGGACAGTGAAACTCGCACAAATATTTGCTCTCAAGACTGAACAAAAATTTCCTTAAATGATATTTTGGCATGTCCACAATATGAAAATATACATTTGAATAGAAATAATATCTGGCATCAGCCTGTATTCTGTCCGTGACACACATGTGCATGGGAAGGGTACAAAAATGTAGAAATGATCATGTTATAGTGGACAAAAGGGGTTTGGTAAGATGTGGTGACAATTTCCAAGCCAATCATGTTGAACATTAATTTGTTTGCTAGATAATGTTTTTATTTATACATTCTAGAATAAGCATTTGGGTAACGGGTAGTAAATTTTTACCTGAATTGATGGTCTACCCAACCCGAACCTTGGGTATCCAGGTACTCATCCCAGCCCTATTGTTAGCATTGACCTTGTAGGGCAACAAATATTAAACACCTCTAAGCCATGATTGAATCTCATATTTGCAGATAGAACAGTCAATTTTAGAGGTATTAGATGTAAACGAAATAAGGACCTGATACAGTCAAACCTGTCTTTAGGGTCACCCAAGGGGATGCACCAAAATTGGCTGCTTAATACAGGTTCATCTGCACTGTACAGTAGAACTTCAGTGGCTCGAACAGGCTAGGGACCATGATATTTGTTCCAGACAAAGGTAGTTCTAGCCATCTAGGATTAGTTTCTACATCACTGAACTCAAGGGAGCCAAGGAAGAAGTTCTAAACAGACAGGATTAAAGAGCCAGTGTTCGAGCCATTGAATTTCTACTGTATTTTGGTTCAAGGGATCTCAGAAATGTGGCCACTAAAGACAGGTGACCGCTTAAGACATTTTGTTATTGTACCAGTATAATTTAGAGGCCCATTTAAAGAGGGCTTCATGATATTTCATGCTGTAGTACTGTAGCATCAGTACCAGCTTGCATTGCCCAGGTAATTTGAATGTGGAGCTTCTTTATATGTCCTTGTCTGGAATAATGAATAAAAGTAGTTAAAGCTACTTCATGTCTTGTGTCCTTTAACTAACATTTTGTCTCTTTTAATTTCAGATTTTTTTTCCAGCACAAAACAGAACTTAATGCTGGATTCCACCACTCAGTCAAGCATTCAGATGATGGACCTGACCAAAACCTCACCAGCTTTAAAACACATTTGCATATTCTGTGGAAAAGGATTTAGTCGAAAGTTATTTTTAGAACGGCATCAGAGAGTTCACACTGGTGACAAACCTTATCAGTGCAGTCAGTGTCTCAGACGATTCACTCAGAAAATTCACCTGCAACGCCATATGTTAACACACAAACAGCCCTTCTGATTTTGTGCATATACACTTTGCAATACCCTCTTGACCAGGTTAATCAGTGTTATTATAGGAATGAATTTTATTTCTATTGATTTTATCTGCATATATTTATGTAAAGGTTTGCAAACCACTCTTAACATGTACATAAATGGATATACCACAATATAGGGGACCCATGTGGATTCAGACCTTCATAATGGCTTGATGTCCGAAAATATATACAGACAGCAAATGTCATCTTTCATTTACCCATTGTGATATAAAATGTTCCCGAAATCCATTTAGTTATTGCATAGTAACGCCTCAAACATGAGTACCATTTCCCTTTTTTAGCTCACCTGGCCCGAAGGGCCATAGTGAGCTATTGTCATACCAATGCGTCAGGCGTGCGTCATGCGTTGTGCGTCGTGCGTCGTGCGTCGTCACGGAATTTGTCCGTCAACACCTGAAAACAAATATTCAAACATCTTCTTCTGTAAAACTACTGGTCCCATGGTTCTCAAATTTCACATGGAGCATGACCTGACTCCAGGGTCTTAGAATTGTAAAATTGGGTCAGGTTGAAAATCCAAGATGGCCGCCATTACTAAAAATAGCAAAAACAACAAAATAAACTTCTTCTCCAGAACCACTGGGTATATTTGTCTGAATTTTGGCATGGAACATCAGTGAAACCTTGGTATTTAAAATTGTAAAAATGAAAAAAATCTGTAGGGGAGTTTTGTCACAGTGACCTACTTTCTGTTTACCTGTGTAATTTTGCTCAAATGCCAATGTCAAAAAATGACCTATTTAAACAACTTCAAACAACTTCTTCTCTTAAACCACTGAGCCCATGGATCTCAAATTTCACATGGAGCATGACCAGACTGCAGGGTTTCAAAATTGTAAAATTGGGTCAAGTCAAGAATCCAAGATGGCTGCTGTTACTAAAAATAGCAAAAACAACAAAATCAACTTCTTCTCCAGAACCAGTTGGTATATTTGGTTGAAAGTTTGCATGGAACATAAGTGGGACCTTGGTATAAAAAATTTAAAAAATAAAAAAAATCTATAGCGGAATTAGGTCACAGTGACCTACTTAGCGTTTACAAGGCCGGTTTTGCTCAAATGTCAATATCTAAAGAAAATGCAACCAATTCTGACCAGATTTGGTCAGAATTGGTTCTTGAATGGAATTATTTCAATTTTGTGCCAGTTGAGTATCCAAGATGGCCACCATGGGGGCCGTTACTAAAAATAGCACAAACATAAAAATGACAATTACTCAAGAACCCTTGAATGGAATTGGACCAATTTTGTGTCAGAATATTCCTTGCATGAAGCCGTTTCGATTAATTGCAATTTGGCATTCCAAGATGGCCGCCATCTGGTGTTACTAAAAATAGCACAAACATAAAAATGACAATTACTCAAGAACCCTAGAATGGAATTGGACCAATTTTGTGTCAGAATGTTCCTTGCATGAAGTCGTTTTGATTAATTGCAATTTGGCATTCCAAGGTGGCCGCCATCTGCCGTTACTAAAAATAGCACAAAACATGAAAATGACAATATCTCAGTAACCGCTGAATGGATTTTGACGAAATTTGTGTCAAAATGATTCTTGCATTGAGATGTTTCAAAAATATCTAACTGTAGACCATTCATATTGGCCTCTGTTACTAAAAATAGAAAAATGTGAAAATTAGAAAATCTCAATGGAGTTGGATTAATTTTTGTTTCAGAATGGTCCTTTCATTAAGCTTTTTCGATTTTTTGCATTTTGGCATTCCAAGATGGTTGCCATTTGCCGTTCATAAAAATAGCACAAAACATGAAAATGACAATATCTCAGTAACCGCTGAATGGATTTTGACGAAATTTGTGTCAAAATGATTCTTGCATTGAGATGTTTAAAAAATATCTAACTGTAAGACCAGTTATATTGGCCTCTGTTACTAAAAATAGAAAAATGTGAAAATCAGAAAATCTCAATGGAATTGGACCAAATTTGTGTCAAAATGATTCTTGCATTGAGGTGTTTCAAAAGTAAATATATAAAGACCAGGCAAGTTGGCCTCTGTTATTAAAAGTAGCAAAATGTGAAAATGAGAAATTCTCAGTGGAATTGGACCAATTTTGTATCAGAATGGTTCCGTTGCACAATAGCCAGGTGAGCGATATCAGGCCCATTTGGGCCTCTTGTTAACTTCTACCAGGCAGCCGCTCAGTTCATGACACTTACATAGAATAAAATGTGTTGACCAATCACGGAGTGCTATCGATTACACAAGCTTTGCTAAGAGGCTTGCCAAGGGGAAATTGTTAAATTGTGGATACGTCTCTATATAGACATGAATCCACATTTTTTAGAGTTCCATGATATTGATTTTTGCCAAGGCTATAAATTGAAATCAAATTTCTGTTAATTCAATATAAACATAAGAATATTTAATAGATTTAAAATGTGGATACTTGTGTATATAGGAATGTATCCACAGTTTGAAGTTTCCTTATAAATCCAGTTTTTTTGTTAAAGATAAAATGAAAATAAACCTGCCGTTTATTCCATACTAGACATCAGAGTATTTGGTTATCTTAAAATGTGGATTCATCCCTATATAGACAGAAATCCACATTTTTCAGGTTTACTTTTTTTTTAATGAAAAATGAAAATAATGGCAAGAAAATGTATGTTTATTTCAAAATGCTGGTCAAATGATCTATCATCTTTAATGATACTTAATCTGTTTCTTTTTTATGCTTATGGGATAAACTGTATTCAAATTAAATATGATTTACTTCGTAATTTACCCAACCCTAATTGGTACATGCATGAAGTATTTATTTTATTGATTTCCTCAAGTGCGCCTCTTTATTTTGCACACGTCACTTTCAGATCTATGTAAACACGGAGATCGATGGAGGCAATTCTCGAAATATGCTGACCCTAGTGTAGTTGGGAGAATTACCACACTGGCCACTATCAGTTCAAAATTATTGCTTTTGGTCTAGAATTGTAGATAAGATGTAAATCTTAAATAGCAAACCAGGATTGGCTCATTTCTCCCCTATATAGGCATGTATCCACACTGGGTCCTATATATTGTGGTTATTCCACATAAATCTCAGACTTTACCTTATATATAAAGCCCTTTGTGTTAAGATTGTGTCAAGAATTTGCTGGAGTTTACACACTGATAAGTCTATGAATTTTATTGATGTGTGAACTTAGTGAATGATCCAAAAATTTAATATATGATTAGCTAAAGTGAATATATTGATAAAGTCCACAACTTCAGTTATGTATTCAAACTTATTGAATGCCTTATGAAATGCTTGAAAGAAAACAGTTCCAAAATATTCCAGAGTTATCTTATCGCTGAAGTCAGTGTTTCAAATGCTTCACTTAGAAAAATCACATACTATGCCACATTGCCATATGCTGAGAAACATAATGTATATATTCAGTTATTAAATGAGGGTCTAACCCACCAAAATCATGACAAATATACAAGTCAGTCTAATTTAATTCAGCTATTCAATGGGTTTTCACTTCCAAAACAATCTCAAAACATATAGATCCATCTTACAAGATAGCTGTAGATCTTTGAGATCTTACAAGATGCATCTAGATCTTTGAGATTGTTTTGGAAATGAAAATATACTGTAGAACACTATATTTTGCCTCCCTTCTCAATAAGAGTCAGCTAGTAAAGGAAACAATTTGCTCTTAAAGAGTAGACGCTATTCAAAAGAGCTACTGCCTCAGAGAAGCAATCAGGAATTTATAAAAGTTGTTCCTCTTTGTGAAACTTATGGAAAACAAAGAAACATGCATTTAAACATGTAAGAACAATAGCTGCACGTTTTCACCTCTCAAATACTATCAGCTGCAAGAAATACCTTATCCTGAAGGTTTTGGATAGATTCTGAGAAATCTAAAATTTTAGATCGATTTAGACTGTTGTTTTAGATCATCGTCTTTTATATTATTTGAATCCTTTTGAAACTAACCAGTCTTTGAATCGACTGCCCAATTAAAATTAAGAAATTACAGTATGTTTTTTTCTGGTTTCGTCACCAGATGTTGTCAGGGTCACTGACGAGGCTTTATTAGCCGAAACTACGTAGTCTGGCCCATGTTCCTACTTCTGTATGTATTCTCTGCTCTTGAAGGAACTTTTTAAGATTTTAATTATGACTGGTATTTTGTTTGCAGCCGGGTCGCATAGTGCAGTCTATAGCGCGTCTGACTCATAAGTCAGAGGTCCCGGGTTTGATACCCGGTCTGGCAACATACTTTTGTTTCTCCTTCGGCTGGTTAAAATAGGTCAGTTACTGGTGAAAGTATGTGCACTTAGTATTGGTTAACCGCTTAGGAGGTCTAAGTCTGTCCAGGAATAGTGTGGTTAGGGTAACTGACCATCCCGACATGACCATAGCTGTTTACCGTGGACGTAAATCAATAAAACAACTGGTAATTTGTAGTTTTGGCATGTTACTGTAACATTGTTTTTGAGAAAGAAGGAGGAATGTTTATTAGAGCTGGGGTGTTATCAGGATTATAACAATATACACATTGCAGGCTGTGATCACAACCATCTTGCAGTGGTGCTTTGAATGTGGAGCTATTTTAAATGTTTGTTAAGAATTATGAAATAATTCATTTAAGTTCATATCTTGTATCCACTAACTAACTAACAAACTTTTGCTTGCTTTTATTTCAGATTTTCGTAACAGCACATACCAGAACTTGATACTGGATTCCACCACACAGTCAAGCATTCAGATGATGGACATGGCCAATACCTCACCAGCTTCAAAACACATTTGCAGATTCTGTGGAAAAGGATTTAGTCGAAAGTTTGTTTTAGATCGGCATCAGAGAGTTCACACGGGTGAAAAACCTCATCAGTGTAGTCAGTGTCTCAGACGATTCAATCAGAAAATTCACCTGCAACGCCATATGTTGACACATGTACAGCCCTTCTGACTTTGTGTTATTATATGAATAAATTTTGAACTATATGGAACTTCGGCAATCCACTCCCACCAACAAAATTAACATAAAGCCTTGGCTTTTATTAGTAAAAGGATTCTTTTTTATGTCGGTTTGTGTTGAGGATTTGCTGGAGATTATACGTCAGTAATTCTGTAGGTTTTATCGATGTTAAACCATCTGGAAATCATCCACAAACTTATATATTGCAATAATGAGAAGTCAAATTGTGTATTTTAACCCTTTTCGATCAGTGGACTCATCCGTTCTTATTATTGGAGATAAGTCCATTTCTAGTTTAAGGAGTTTCTAGTAAGTTAACTGAGTCTGCAGTGTGTGCATAGTAATGTCCTGAAAACAGGGTTCAAGGTTATAAAACTTGAAAATAATCTCAAACTCAAAATAAAGCACACTGATTGGCTGCTTCCGAGCATGTGCTCGGAAGCAGCCAATCAGTGTGTTTATTTTGAGTTTGAGAATGTACTCAAGTTTTATAACCTCTGCGCCAGGTTTCCAGTCTGAAAAGGGTTAACTGTTAATTTGAATGCTTACTTTTCAAACTGCTTGAAGCTTGTGTATAATTCTTGAACTTTAAAAGTGTTTAACAGCCCTTCTGACTTAGTGCATATATACTTCGCAATATCCTCTAGACCAGGTTAATGAGCATATTAAATTTTTCTATTGCTCTACCCCTGGCGTTGGTGGCAGCATCGGCATTAGCAAAATGTTAAAATTTTACTAGTAGTGGAAGATACATCGATTATAATTGATAATCAGTCACTTTTGATCAAATTTCCGATTATCGTTTTCATTTTTCAGAGTCAGTTTAATCCGAAATATATAAACAAGACAAAAATAAGAACAAAAAAAGAGACTATAACAGTTTATGAAATGAAAAGCATGCTTTTCTTAATATTTCTATTTTGCAGTGTGGAAAAACTGAGATCTAACAATGTTCTAACAACAGTTCATATGCTTTGAATTGAATATGAAGCTTTAAACCGATAATCGATTGTGAATTTTCTGCCTATTTCTAACACTAAGTTTTACGTTGAAGTTCATGTGATGGGCAAGGCACTGTCAGGCGAGCTACCCAGTATTGGGACAGGTCTTGATATGTTAAGATTGTATCAAGGATTTGCTGGAGTTTATACACTGAGAAGTCTGTGGATTTTATTGATGTGTAAACTTTTATGCAAATGATAATCAAACTTAACAGAATGATTCGCTAAAGTGAATATACTGATAAACTCCACAATTTCAGTCTGTATGTATTCATTCTGTTCTGTTTCAGTTCTCAAAACAGCATTCCCCAAGTGGCTCAGCAGTATTTAACCATAGTAGCACACCCCTTGTGCTAAAGTGTCTGTCCATTGTATGTACTCAAACTTATTGAGTGCCTTATAAAATGCTTCAAAGAAAATAGTTCTGAGAAATTTCAGAGAGTTACCTTATCACTGGAGTTATCACTCAGAAAAATCACATACTATGCCATGTGTTGAGACACATACTGTATATAGTCAGTATTTAAACGGGGGTCTAACCCACAAAAATTAGGAAAATTTTATACAAATCTGTCTTGTTTAATTCAGCTATTCAATAGGTTTTCACCTCCAAAACAATCCCAAAGATCTAGATCCATCTTACAAGATTGATCTAGATCCTTGAGATTGTTTTGGAAGGGAAAAAACTAGTTAGGTGGATCTAGATCTTTGAGATTGTTTTGGAAGGGAAAAAATATGCTTTTAACTACTCTTTCTCATTTTTGACGTTATATGTCTTTGTCAAGGATTATGAAATAAAATCATTAAACCCACCTCACATTGTGTATCCTCTAATTAACTTTTGCCTGTTTTAATTACAGATTTCCATCACAGAACATACCAGAACTTGGTACTGAATTCCAACACACAGTCAAGCATTCAGATGATAGACATGGCCAATACCTCACCAGCTTTAAAACACATTTGCAGATTCTGTGGAAAAGGATTTAGTCGAAAGTTATTTTTAGAACAGCATCAGAGAGTTCATACGGGTGAAAAACCTTACCAGTGTAGTCAGTGTCTCAAACGCTTCACTCAGAAAATTCACATGCAAAGTCATATGTTGACACACATGCAGCCCTTCTGACTTCTTAAATATCCTCTAGACTGGGTCAATTTGTGTGACTTTAGGGATGAATTTTGATTATATGTAAACTTTGGCAAATCACTCCTTTACACAAAATAAACATAAAGCTCCAGCTTTAATTAACAGAAAGGTTCTTTTTATGTGAAGTTTGTATTAGTTTAGGATTTGCTGGAGTTCACATATCATTAATTCTGTAGGTTTTGTCGATGTCTCAATATCCTGGAAATTACCTATAAAGTTAATATAACATGCAGGTTTACAAGTAGTCCTACTTTTACCTACTTTTTCCTACTTTTCCTACTTTTTTGCCCTGTTCTTACTTTTTTCCTACTTTTTTCAAAAATACTCCTACTATTCCTACTTTTTGAATGATAATGAAAAGAAAAAAATGTATATTTCAAAATATTTAGTCTGTTGCAGAATGAAACATGCTACATGATATAAGGACTGATGGCATATACTACTGATGAGGTTCTTACAGAGTCTTTGAACATGCTACTGTTTACCTCTTATGCAAGCTGCATGGTGACTTTCTGGGAAATGTGTCTCAACCACTGGCCATTCATGCCTATATAAGAGGAGGTTTGAAATGAACATTTTGAACATGCATGTTGCTTAATGCGAAGGTTGAGACCCTCCCTAGTGTTTTGGGTAGCTGGGGAGAATGGCCATTTATTTTTAGGGAGCTGGGGAGCACTAGCAATTATTTTCAGGGAGCTAGGGAGCAAGCTCTAAATTTTGGGGAGCTGGGGAGCACTATCAGAATTTGATTTTCCAAATTGTTTTTAGCTTCCAGACCCCCCGTTTATACATATCAATAATACCATTCTAGTCATACTTTTCAAGCCAAAACGACTTCTGATGGGCATTCAGACTTGCAAATTGCTAGCATTTCTGGTTCAATTCTGACTAGAGGCGGAAATGACTGCTTTTACTCATCTTGCAGTAGTTGTGCTTGTTAATCAGAGTAAGGTGTTTATAATCATATACTCATTCTAACCCATGTTACAGAGAAAGACATATGAGTTCTGCCCATTCAACTCTGAAATGGAATTTCTGACTGCTCTCATTCCTTGTGCCCTGACAGATCACACTCAGGTCCTCCTAGTTCATGTAAACTACCATTATATCTTGTTCAAAGCAGCATTTTCATATTATTAGCATCTTACCACCTGGTTCTATCTCTCTTTTGAATAACATTGAACAATTCTTTCACTTTGGTTTATGGTTTGTTTAAATGTTCAATTTGATTAACATAAATAAAAAAAATTAGGTTGACAGAAGATCTCAGAGCCTCCTGAAGTTTGACAGCCCTTATATCTTGTGAATGGAGACTTTCTGAACTGTTCTTCAGTGTTGAAGTGTTGAAGTGAGTAATATATATGCAATTTATTGGGAGGTTTGTTTAAATAATTCCTACTTTTTATCATAAGATTCCTACTTTTTTCCTACTTTCTTCTTGAGATGATTCCTACTTTTTTCATACTTTTTCATACTTTTTCATTAAAAGCCACTTGTAAGCCTAAACATGTTACATGATCACATAAAAAATGTACAAGTTCATTTCTTATATACTGTACAGTTAATGAATACATTTGAAAGTACTTCAAAGAAAAATGGTTCAAGCACTTTCTCAAGCGAGTCCATATTAGTGATAAATCATACCAGTGTAGTCAAAGAAAATAGTTCCGAGAAATTCTAGAGAGTTACCCTTTCTCTGGAGTCAGTGTTTTAAATGCTTCACTCAGAAGAATCGCAAACAATGCCATATGTTGATGCCATATGTCTTACAAGATGGATCTAGATCTTCGAGATTGTTTTGGAAGGAAAAAAAACTACTATTGACAACTTTTTTTTTTTTTTTACATTTTTGCCTTCCTTCGAAATAGGGTTTAACTCTTAAATGAAAGAATTTGCTCTCCCAAGAGCAATTTCTATCCTTAAAGAGCAGACCCTGTTTAGAAGAGCAACCTCCTCAGAGAAGCAATCAGGAATTCATAAAAGTTGTTCCCCTTGGTGAAACTTATGGAAAAGAAGAATGCACCCATACACTTTAAGTGATTTTAAACATGTAAGAACAATAGCAGCTGCATGAAATACCTTACCCTGAAGGTTTTATGCCAGGTAATTTGTAGTTTTGGCAGTCACTCTAATTTTGTTTTTGAGAAAGAAGGAGGGGGCATTCATTAGAGCAGGGGTGTTATTAGGATTAATATGATATACATGCTGCAGGCTGTCATCAGAACCATCTTGAATTGCCTAGGTGATTTTGAATGTGGTGCTATCTTACATGTCTTTGGAATTCTTAAATAGAATCGTTAAAGCCACTTCATATTCTATGTCCTCTAACTAATCTTTTCCTGTTTTTATTTCAGATTTTCATTACAGCACATACCAGAACCTGATGCTGAATTCCACCCCACAGTCAAGCCATCAGATGATGGACATGGCCAATACCCCATCAGCTTTAAAACACATTTGCAGATGCTGTGGAAAAGGATTTAGTCGAAAGTTTGTTTTAGAACGGCATCAGAGAGTTCACACGGGTGATAAACCTTATCAGTGTAGTCAGTGTCTCAGACGATTCAATCAGAAAATTCACATGCAACGCCATATGTTGACACATGTACAGCCTTTCTGAAATTGTGTTACTATAGGAATGGATTTTGAACTATATGGAACTTCGGCAATCTACTCCCACCAACAAAATTAACATAAAGCCTTGGCTTTAATTAGTAGAAGGATTCTTTTTTTTTATGTCGGTTTGTGTTGAGGATTTGCTTGAGATTATACGTCAATAATTCTGTAGGTTTTATCGATTTTAAACCATCTGGAAATCATCCACAAACTTTTATATTGGAATAATGAGAAGTCAGATTGTGTATTTTAACCCTTTTAGCTTGCCTGAACGAAGTTCAGGAAGAGCTGTTGTACTACCCCCGGCGTCGGCGTTGGCGGCGGTGGCGTTAGCAAAATGTTAAAGTTTTACGTTAAAGTTTTTTATGTGATGGTCAAGGCACTGTCAGGCGAGCTATCCTGGCCCTGTGACAGATCTTGTTGATCAGTGGGCTTTTCCATTCTTATTATTGGGGATAAGTCCATTTCTAGTTTTAGGAGTTTCTAGTAAATTCTTTTATCACTTGTATTGTATTTCGCATAGAAATTCCTGTAAGCAAACTGTGTTGATCCCGATCAGACACCGCATTCTACGGGATATAAACTGAGTCCGAGGGGTCCATCGAATTACCCCAAACCACCCCAAAACACCCCAAACCGCCTGAAAACCACCCAAAAGCACTTTTCTTAATTCTGTTTCAGGTTAAAATAGCTTCTAAATGTTTTGTTTATATGCTTTTAATGATTTAAAAATTGTAAGATAAAAAAAAAAAATAAGTATTATCATTTTATGCAGAAACAATGATTTTCATATGGTATATGCTGAAAATATGATATATGTATGTATGCCGTTTTTATGTATGTACATATGTAGACACTAAATATGCTTGCATGTCTGCATATGTGTTTGACAGCACATGCATGTTTACATGCACGTGTAAGTATATGCATGTTATATACCATTCAGATTCATGGAAGCACAGATACACAAATATAGCTTACATATTGGTAATGACAATTCTTCCCTAAAGCTGCAAATGTAAATCAGTTATCATTAAATTATATTTTTAGCATGATCAAACATTTCTAAAGCAGTGTGATTTCCTGCAAAATACCAAATTTGGTTTGGAGTGATCTGGTTTTGGTGGTTTGGGGTGTTTTTATGATCGGTTTTGGGTGTTTTGGGGTGGTTTGGGGAAAATCGATGGACTGCAAAAGAAAGGACACTGATTGTCTGCTTCCGAGCATGTGCTCGGAAGCAACCAATCATTGTGCTTTATTTTGAGTTTGAGAACGTACTCAAGTTTTATAACCTCTGCGCCAGGTTTCCAGTCTGAAAAGGGTTAAATTTTAATTTGAATGCTTACTTTTCAAACTGCCTGAAAGCTTGTGTATAATTCTTGAACTTTGAAAGTGTTTAAAAAAATTCTAAGTTTTCATTCAAAAGTTATTTTCAGAACAGCATCAGAGTTCACACTTATGATAAAACTCACCAATGCAGTCAGTATCTCAAACGGCTCACTCAGAAAATTCACATGCAGCGCTGCATGTTGACACACAAACAGCCCTTCTGACTTAGTGCACATATACTTCGCAATATCCTCTAGACCAGGTTAATGAGCATATTAAATTTTTCTGTCGATTTATCTACTTATATATGCAAAGCTCAGCAAACCACTCTTTTAATTAACATAAATCTCAGATTTTACCTAATATGAAGCCCTTTTTAGCTTGTCTGAACAAAGTTCAGGAAGAGCTATTGCTCTACTCCAGGCGTTGGTGGCAGCATCGGCATTAGCAAAGTGTTAAAATTTAACTAGTAGTGGAAGTTTAATGGATTATAATTGATAATCAGTCACTTTTGATCAAATTTCCGATAATCTTTTTCATTTTTCAGAATCAGTTTAATCCGAAATATATAAACAAGACAAAAATAAGAACAAAAAAGGCCATAACAGTTTATGAAATGAAAAGCATGTTTTTCTTTATATTTCTATTTTGCAGTGTGGAAAAACTGAGATCTAACAGTGTTCTAACAACAGTCCATATGCTTTGAATTGAATATGAAGCTTTATATAGCAAAAATTAGAAGCGATTTATAATTGATAGTCAGTCAGTGTCTGTAAACCGATAATCGATTGTGAATTTTCTGCCCATTTCTAACACTAAGTCTTACGTTAAAATTCATGTGATGGGCAAGGCACTGTCAGGCGAGCTACCCAGTATTGGGACAGGTCTTGATATGTTAAGATTGTATCAAGGATTTGCTGGAGTTTACACACTGAGAAGTCTGTGGATTTTATTGATGTGTAAACTTTTATGCAAATGATAATCAAGCTTAACAAAAGTGAATATACTGATAAACTCCACAATTTCAGTCTGTATGTATTCATTCTGTTCTGTTTCAATTCTCATAACAGCATTCCCAAAGTGGCTCAGTAGTATGTAGCCGTAGTAGCACACCCCTGGTGCCAAAGTGTCTGTCCATTGTATATACTCAAACTTATTGAGTGCCTTATAAAATGCTTCAAAGAAAATAGTTCTGAGAAATTTCAGAGAGTTACCTTATAACTGGAGTTATCACTCAGAAAAATCACATACTATGCCATGTGTTGAGACACATACTGTATATAGTCAGTATTTAAACGGGGGTCTAACACACCAAAATTATGACAAATATACAAATCAGTCTTGTTTAATTCAGCTATTCAATAGGTTTTCACCTCCAAAACAATCCCAAAGATCTAGATCCATCTTACAAGATGGATCTGGATCTTTGAGATTGTTTTGGAAGGGAAAAAACTAGTAAGGTGGATCTAGATCTTTGAGATTGTATTGGAAGGGAAAAAATATGCTTTTGACTATTATTTCACATTTTTGACGTTATATGTCTTTGTCTAGGATTATGAAATAAAATCATTAAAGCCACCTCACATTGTGTATCCTCTAATTAACTTTTGCCTGTTTTAATTACAGATTTCCATCACAGAACATACCAGAACTTAATGCTAGATTCCAACACACAGTCAAGCATTCAGATGATAGACATGGCCAATACCCCACCAGCTTTAAAACACATTTGCAGATTCTGTGGAAAAGGATTTAGTCGAAAGTTATTTTTAGAACGGCATCAGAGAGTTCACACGGGTGAAAAACCGTACCAGTGTAGTCAGTGTCTCAAACGCTTCACTCAGAAAATTCACATGCAAAGTCATATGTTGACACACATGCAGCCCTTCTGACTTCTTAAATATCCTCTAGACTGGGTTAATTTGTGTGACTTTAGGGATGAATTTTGATTATATGTAAACTTTGGCAAATCACTCCTTTACACAAGATAAACATAAAGCTCCAGCTTTAATTAACAGAAAGGTTCTCTTTATGTGAAGTTTGTATTAGTTTAGGATTTGCTGGAGTTCACATATCATTAATTCTGTAGGTTTTGTCGATGTCTCAATATCCTGGAAATTACCTATAAAGTTAATATAACATGTTACATGATCACATAAAAATGTACAAGTTCATTTCTTATAAACTGTAGAGTTAGTGAATACATATGAAAGTACTTCAAAGAAAAAAGGTTCAAGCACTTTCTCAAGAGAGTCCATATTAGTGATAAATCATACCAGTGTAGTCAAATGGCTCACTCAGAAAATTCACATTCAGTGTCATATGCTAACACATACAGCCCTGCCAACTTTCAAAATATCTTCTAGACTAGGTTATTCTGTGTTATTTTGTAG
The DNA here is from genome assembly GCA_963989385.1 of Ctena decussata. Taxonomy (NCBI): domain Eukaryota; kingdom Metazoa; phylum Mollusca; class Bivalvia; order Lucinida; family Lucinidae; genus Ctena; species Ctena decussata. The sequence goes on from OZ022509.1 coordinate 54,830,027, forward strand.
GAATAATTTTTATTTCTGTTGATGTGATCTATAGGCAAATCTCAGCAAACCACTCTTAAAATGAAATCTCAGACTTTATCTAATATATATTTTGATGTTAAGATTGTGCCGAGGATCTGCTGGTGTTTACACTCTGAGAAGTCCATGGATTTTATTGATGTGTAAACTTACATAAATGATCCACAAAATTAACATATGGTTCGCTATAGTGAATACATATATATTGATAAACTTGACAATTATTTCAGTTTGTATGTATTCAACTTATTGAGTGCCTTATAAAAATGCTTCAAAGAAGATAATTCTGAGAAATTTCAGAGAGTAACCTTATCACTGGAGTTAGTGTTTTAATGCCTCGCTTAAAAAAAATCACATACTATGCCATATCTTGAGACACATACTGTAAATATTCAGTCTTAAAAAGGGGATCTAACCCACTAACTTCATGACAGATATACTAATCAGTCTTGTTTAATTCAGCTATTCAATGGGTTTTCACTTCCAAAAAACAATCCCAAAGATCTAGATCCATCTGACAAGATGGATCAAGATCTTTGAGATTGTTTTGGAAGAGGAAAAACTAGTTAAGCGGACCTAGATCGAGATTGTTTTGGAAGGGAAAAAAATACTATTGACTACTATTTTACATTTTTGACTCCCTTCTCAATAGGGTTCAGCTCTTAAGGGAAATACTTTGCATTTCTAGGAGCTACCTTTTCAGAGAAGCAATCAGGAATTCATAAATGTTGTTCCTCTTTGTGAAACATAGAAAACAAAGAGACATACCCATACACCTAAAGTGATTTTAAACATGTAAGAACAATAGCTGCACTTTTTAGCTGGCCTGAACGAAAGTTCAGGAAGAGCTATTGTTGTCACCCTGGCGTCTGCGTCCGCGTCGGCGTCGGCGTCCGAACTGGATGTTTTGGTTAAAGCTTTTTAAAGACCAATATTTTAACCCATGGATGGGCAAGGCACTGCAGGCGAGCTATCCTGTACGCGGACAGGTCTTGTTCGTCTCTCAAATACTGACAGCTGCTTGACATACCTTCTCCTGCAGGTTTTATGCCTGCTTATTTGTTATTTTGGCTTGTCACTGTAACATTGTTTGTGAGAAAGAAGGAGGGCGCTTTTATTAGAGCAGGGGAGTTTTACACCCTGTAGGTTTTCATCAGAACCATCTTGCATCAATGCCTAGCTGATTTGAAGGAGGAGGTATGTTATAAGTCTTTGTCTAGGTTTATGAAATAAAATCATTAAATCCACTTTATATTGTGTATCCTCTAACCAACTTTTGCCTGTTTTAATTACAGATTTCCATCACAGAACATACCAGAACTTGATGCTGGATTCCACTGAATGGTCAAACAATCAGAGGGTAGACATGGCCAATACCTCAACAGCTTTAAAACACATTTGCAGATTCTGTGGAAAAGGATTTAGTCGAAAGTTATTTTTAGAACAGCATCAGAGAATTCACACTGGTGATAAACCTTATCAGTGTACTCAGTGTCTGAAACGATTCACTCAGAAAATTCATATGCAACGTCATATGCTGACACACCTACTGCCCTTCTGACTCAAGAACAGGTTAACTTGTGTTATAATGAGAAAAAGTTTTATTTCTGTTGATTCTTTCTGCATGTAAATGTAAAGTTCAGCAAACCGCTCTTGAAATTAACATAAAACCCAGCTTTAATCAACATAAGCCCCTTTTATGTTGTGTTTAGTATTTACAGGAGTCTTCACACCAAAGAGACACTATAGACCCAGTTCGACTGCTCCATGAGTAAATGTGTACACCAACAAAAATTTATAAAGTCTGCCTTTGGAAACAAAGGACACATATCAGAATGAAAATTGGAGCCTTGGTTTTACTGAGTCTTTTTATAATGTCATTTGGAAGGATGAATACGCCCTCTAGCATTGGCTAAAGCAGTACTCAATTTTTAGCTCACCAGAGCACGAAGTGCTCAAGGTGAGCTTTTGTGATCGAAATCTGTCCGTCGTCCGTCCGTCGTCAACAATTTCTTCAAACGACATCTCCTCCTAGACCAGTGGACCGATTTCAATATAATTTCACACAAATGTTCCTCTTATAGCCCTGTACCAAAATTGCTAAAATGGTTCCACTCCACTGAACAAGATGGCGGCCAGAGCTAAAAATAGAAAATCCTTTAAACAACATCTTCTCTCAAGCCAGCGGATGGATTTCAAAATAATTTCATAGAAATGTTCGACTTATGGCCCTGAACAGAACTTGCTGAAACGGTTACGCTCCACTGAACAAGATGGCCACCAGAGCTAAAAATAGAAATACAACCAGAGCTAAAAATAGAAATAGATCTTTAAATGACCTAAAGGGCACAGTTTTGATTCAACCTTCATGAAGCTTTGTCAGAATGATAATCTTCAAAGATATCGAGGCCAAGTATGAAACTAGGTCATGTCAGGTCAAAAACTAGGTCACCAGGTCAAATCTAAGTAAAATCTTGTGTACACTTTAGGGGGCACAGTTTTGATCCAATCTTCATGAAATTTTGTCAGAATGTTTATCTTTATAAAGTCTATGCCAGATTTGAAGAAAGGTTATGTCGGGTCCAAAAATAGGTCACTACGTCAAATCTTAGAAAAACCTTGTGTACACTCTAGAGGTCACAGTTTTGATCCTATTTTCATGAAAGTTTGTCAGGATGATTATCTTCATGAAATCTAGGCTACATATAAAAAACCCGGTCATGTTGGGTCAAAAACTAGGTCACCAGACCAAATCTTAGTAAAACATTGTGTACACTCTAGAGGGCACAGTTTTGATCCAATGTATATGAAACTTTGTCAGAATGATAATCTTCATAAAATCTAGGCCAAATATGAAACTAGGTCATGTCGGATCAAAAACTAGGTCACCAGGTCAAATCTTAGTAAAACCTTGTGTACACTCTAGAGGGCACAGTTTTGATCCAATATTCATGAAACTTTGTCAGAATGATTAGCTTCACAAAATCTAGGCCATATGTGAAACTAGGTCATGTCAGGTCAAAAAACTAGGTCACCAGGTCAAATCTTAGTAAAACCTTGTGTAAACTCTAGAGGGCACAGTTTTGATCCAATCTTCCTGAAATTTTGTCAGAATGTATATCTTCATGAAATCTAGGCCAAGTTTGTATCTGAATGAAGTCAAATCAAAAATTAGGTCACAAGGTCAGATCTTAGAAAAACATTGTGTACACTCTAGAAGGCACAGTTTTGGTCCAATATTCATGAAACTTTATAAGAATGTTTATCTTCTTGAAATATAGTCCATGTTTAAAACTGGGTCATGCTGTATCAAAAAGTAGGTCACTAATTCGGATCTTAGAAAAAAAAACATGCATACACAATAGAGGCTTTATTTTCCATTGCATCTTTGTGAAATTTTGTCACAATGTTGATCTCCATCAAAAAAGTTTCAAACAGGAGTATGTCAGGTCAATAACAAGTTCACCAGATCAAATCTTAGAAAAACATTGTGTACACTCTAGAGGGCACAGTTTTGATCTTATCTTCATGAAAGTTTGTCAGAATGATTAGCTTTATGAATTCTTGGCCGAATATGAAACTAGGTCATGTCGGATCAAAAACTAGTTCACCAGGTCAAATCTTAGTAAAACCTTGTGTACACTCTAGAGGGCACAGTTTTGATCCAATATTCATGAAACTTTGTCAGAATGATAAGCTTCACGAAATTTAGGCCAGATGTGAAACTAGGTCATGTCAGGTCAAAAACTAGGTCACCAGGTCAAATCTTAGTAAAACCTTGTGTAAACTCTAGAGGGCACAGTTTTGATCCAATCTTCCTGAAACTTTGTCAGAATGTATATCTTCATGAAACTTAGGCCAAGTTTGTATCTGAATAATGTCTAATCAAAAATTAGGACAAGGTCAGATCTTAGAAAAACATTGTGTACACTCTAGAAGGCACAGTTTTGGTCCAATATTCATGAAACTTTACAAGAATGTTTATCTTCTTGAAATATAGTCATGTTTTAAACTGGGTCATGTTGTATCAAAAACTAGGTCACTAGGTAAGATCTTAGAAAAAAACATGCATATACAATAGAGGCTTCATTTTCCATTGCATCTTTTTGAAATTTTGTCACAATGTTGATCTCCTTCAAAAAAGTTTGAAACAGGAGTATGTCAGGTCAATAACAAGTTCGCCAGATCAAATCTTTGAAAAACATTGTGTTCACTCTAGAGGGCACATTTTTATCCAATCTTCATGAAACTTTGTCAGAATAATAGATTGGAAAGTGCAGAATTGCTCCAATTGAATCATCATCAAATAGATGATCTCCAATGTTATTTCATCATAACTCAGGTGAGCGATTTAGGTCAATCATGGACCTCTTGTTTCCTATATTAGCCTGCTTTATAGTGTAATATCTACTCTTTGCAATACTATAGTGCTTTGAAGACATTCTCAGAAGGAAGTGGCTGCTGACAACCAGTTGTCACCAGCCTCACAGGCTGCTGACAACCAGTTACTATAAATTATTTTCAAATAATAAAACTCAAGATATTTTAAGAATATTAGTTTCATGGTATTACTATTATATCATGATATTTGTTGATATTTGTTTTCACTCTGATCAAGTTTTAAGTTGATTGTAGAAAGCAAGAAACTATAAAACAAATCAGATGTAAATTTCTGTGTTTTTTATTATCTACATTATTATTGTCCTGAAGTCAATGAGTTATTCATACAAAAAAGCTAAAAGAATTTATGCATCACATGCACACAAATTATACATTTACCTTGATGGATAAAAGGTTTTACATAAATTTTCCAAATACCATTACATGCTCTTCCCTATAGTTATATTGTTGCTGTTCAGTCAAACAAATTTGTTTATTACTGATTCTGTCTACTAAGAAAAACAAACTACAAACTCAGAATATGAATACAAGTATAACTACTGTAATCATGGAGGCAATTGTGCAAACAGAATTAGCACATAAAACTTTAGGGAAAATTGTAAGTAGTATTTTGATTTAGTTCCCTTACAAAGTATGATATGAGTTACTTCCCTTGGAAAATCTATTTTTAGCTCACCTGAGCACGAAGTGCTCAAGGTGAGGTATTGTGATCGGTCTTTGTCCGTCGTTCAGCGTCAACTTTTGCTTTAAACGACTTCTTCTCCAAAACTGCTGGACCGATTTCCAATTAATTTCACAGAAATTTCCTTGGGGGACTCTCCACCAAAATTGATCAAATGGTTTCGCTCCGCTGAACAATATGGCCGCCAGAGCTAAAAATAAGAAAACCTTTAAACAACTTCTCCTCCAAAACTGCTGGGCAGATTTTGAATTAATTTCACAGAAATGTTCCTTAGGAGACCCTCTACCAAAATTGCTCAAACGGTTCCGCTCCGCTGAACAATATGGCCCCCCAGAGCTAAAAATAGAAAAACCTTTAAACGACTTCTCCAAAACTGCTAGGCAGATTTTGAAATAATTTCACAGAAATGTTCCTTAGGAGACCCTCTACTAAAATTGCTCAAACGGTTCCGCTCCGCTGAACAGTATGGCTGCCAGAGCTAAAAATAGAAAAACCTTTAAACGACTTCTCCTCCAAAGCTGCTGGACCGATTTTGAAATAATTTCACAGAAATGTTCCTTAGGAGACCCTCTACCAAAATTGCTCAAATGGTTCCGCTCCGCTGAACAATATGGCCGCCAGAGCTAAAAAAAGAAAATCCTTTAAACGAATTCTCCTCCAAAGCTGCTGGGCCGATTTTGAAATAATTTCACAGAAATGTTTCTTAGGGGACCCTCTACCAAAATTGCTCAAACGGTTCTGCTCAGCTGAACAATATGGCCACCAGAGCTAAAAATAGAAAAAAGCTTTAAACATCATCGTCTCTGAAGCCAATGGCTCGATTTCAAAAAAAATTCACAGAAATGTTTTACTCATGGCTCTAAACAAAAATTGTTAAAACGGTTCCACTCTGCTGAACAAAATTGCCGCCAGAGCTAAAAATAGAAATAACTATTAGAATGACACAGAGGACACAGTTATGATCCAATCATCATGAATCTTTGTCAAAATGTTTATCTAAATGAAATCTAGACCATCTTTGAAACTGGGTCATGTGGGGTCAAAAACTAGGTCACTAGGTCAAATCTTAGAAAAACCTTGTTCACACTCTAGAGGGCACAGTTATGATCCTATCGTCATGAAACTTTGTCAGAATGTTTATTTATATAAAATCTAGGCCAAATTTGAATCTGAGTCTTGTGGGGTCAAAAACTAGGTCCCTAGGTTAAATCTTAGAAAAACCTTGTGTACACTTTAGAGGGCACAGTTATGATCCAATCTACGTGAAACATTGTCAGAATGTTTATTTTCATGATATCTATACCAGATTTGAAACTGGTCCATGTCAGGTCAAAAACTAGGTCACTAGGTCAGTTCTTAGAAAAACAGTGTGAACGCTTTAGAGGACACAGTTTTGTTCTAATCTTTATGAGACTTTGTCAGAATGTTTGTCTCCAACAAATCTGGACCAAGGGTGCAACATGGTCATGTTGGGTCAAAAAGAAGGTCACTAGGTTAAACCTTAGAAAAACATTGTGTACACTCTAGAGGGCACAGTTTTGATAACTTTGTCAGAATGTTCATATCCAAGAAATCTAGACCAGGTTTGAAACTGGGTCATGTGGGGTCAAAATTTAGGTCATTAGGTTAAAACTTATAAAAACCTTAGGTACACAATAAAGGGTTCATTTTCCATTTAATCTTTGTGAAACTTTGTCTGTCGGTCATATGGATGTCTCTGAGGTTAAGTTCACAGGATACTCAGGTGAGCGATCCAGGGCCATCATGGTCCTCTTGTTTAAAATTAAAAGCAGTTATGTCTCTGTAGCCAGCCAGCTTCATTCAGAATCTGTAATGTTAACATGTTTTAAAGTTCCTTTTGGAAATTGATTTCTTTCGCCAGTTTAAAAATCTGAGGGTTGATTAAATAGTTACTAAAAACGGCTGTATTCTGTTTTTTTTTTTTGTTTTTTTTTGTTTTGTTTTGTTTGTTTAAATGCTAACAGAGGGGATACTTAGGCCTATTTTTAACAGTCAGGTCCCAGACAGTTATCCATCCCATCTTCAATTTCTTACTTTAGGAGGGAAATACCATCCTAAGCCAAAGGAAGTTTTTTCAGTCCATTGCAATTCCAAAAGTTGTATTCGATGGAACTGCCATCCAATCACTTTGACAGATCTATTGGATGGTCAGTGATGCGGATGGAAATACTGTCCATAACGGAGTTGCAGTGGATGGTGAATTCCTATAAATAAACACGTGTTTATGAAAAAATAGGTTAAATATGTTTGGCAGACGCTCGCACTCATAGCTTCATTAATTTACTATTTTTCTAATTTTTTCTCTTAGTAACACAATCTATCATTAGATGTAACTATATGTTCTGAAATTTAAAGATACACAATACCTGTCTGTCTGAATGTCCAGTTCAATTAGCAAAGAAATAGCTTGTTCCGCCGTATTTTGCAGTAGTAAACATCTTGTGATAAGCTTTAAGTGTCATGTGCCAAATTAATGAATAGGATCAGAGATTTCCTGTAGATTCATGATGAAATCGAATGTATAATAAGCAGACTGGGGGAGGAAAAAGTGAGAAATACAACCAAGCCTTGTTAAGATGGTTTAAACATCCTATGCTTGCAGACGGTTATCGGTCTTGGACCTTACTGTTAAATTGCAGGATGTTCCATCATGACCACTGACACTACCTGAGGTAACTACAAACTGTCACTAGAGTAGCTTCATAGACCACCTTTTATAGTGTGAGAAAGTGTGAGTGTCAATTTGCAGCAAGAGTCTTACTCACCAAGTACATATGAGCCGTTCTCGGTGAAAACCGGGCTTAATGACATTACATAATAATTATGTTCTTAATTTGAAAAATAACAAAATTAATGATTTTTCAGACCTTCCTTTATTTGGATGAAAATACCGCAGGTGTGGAAATATAATAGAACAGGAATGAATTCAGACAACATCCAGTTATAAATATGACATATGTTGCCATGGCAACACTTAGTACAGTGTAACCCCAAAGACTTGAAAATGAATGTTATGCCACTACTAAGACCTATAATATGTTAAAGAATGCTAAATCATGTAAATTATTGTATGTATGCGATGACATACATATTAAACATGAGCAAACACACTTTTTGTCGGGGTTGTTTTGCCTAACACGCACCATAAGTTCGTAAAAGCAAGTTTTATTACGTTTACGTCAAAACGTACTTGCACGACGTTAATGACGCCATATATAGAAACTGCACTACTAGTATTATTCTAAAGCTCATATCTTCGCAATAAATAGTGGTAATCATCTCAATTTTCAGGAAATGTTTATAAAAGCTTTTACTTTCCATAGATGCAGTTATCTATTTTTTTTATTTATATGTCATTTAGCCCGGTTTTCACAGAGGCTGGTTCATATTCAATGTTCTCAAATTACAGGGAATTCCCCATTGAACAGCTGAAACCTCCCCCATCAAAGTGTCAGACTGTAGATGTACCATTCTTGACACAGAATTGACATGCGTGCTGGTCTGACACTGACAGATAACATGTAATTCAAGTTTGTTGCCAGAGTTTCACCAGATACCCATTTTCTTATTACGGGCTATTCAACCATGATGACTATTGACAATAGCTCAAGTTACAAACTACCATCAGAGTGACATTTGAGGCCACTCCAGACAAATGTCAGACAGCATTTAGTAAATCTCTTGCCACAAACTTGACATCCCTACTGCCTGACTGTGTCAGATAAAATATTGCCACCAGCTTGACTTACATTTCACCTTACAGCATCAGCTAACATGATGCCGCAAGCTTGACATACATGTTGTCTAATGTGTCAAATAGCATGTTTTGCCACAAAGTTTGATATGCATGCTGTCTGTGTCAGATAATTTGTGTTGCCGTAAGTTTGACATACATGCTTCCTGACTGTGTTGAATAACTTATGTTGTCACAAGCTTGACATACATGCTTCCTGACCATGTCAGATAACGTGTTGTCACAAGCTTGACATACATTCTCCCTGACTGTGTCAGATAACATGTTGCCACTAACTTGACATACATGCTATCTGACTGCCACAAGCTTGACATATATGCTGTCTGCCTGTGTCAGATAACATTTGCTGCCACAAGCTTGACATAAATGCTGTTTGACTGAGTCAGCATATTTGTCACCACCAGATTGACATACATGTTGTCTGTGTCAGCTAATATGTGCTGCCACAAGCTTGGTGTATATGCTGCCTGTGTCTGATAGCATGTGCTACCACAAGCTTGACATACATTCTGACTGTGTCAGATAGTTATGCTGCCACAAGCTTGAAATATATGCTCACTGACTGCGGCTGATAGCATATGTTGCCTCAAGCTTGATATTCATGCTATGTTAGAAAGTATTTGTTTCCTCAAGCTTGACACACGTGCTGTCTGACTGTGTCAGACAGCATGTGTGTTAATCTTGTGGCAAAAGTTTCACTAAATATTCTATTTCCACATTGCAGGAATTTCCTCCATGATGCCGGTTGACACATCCTCTGGTAACTACAAACTGCCACTAGAGCGGCTACCAAGACCACCCCAACATAGTAACAGACAGCATGTGTGTCAAGTCTGTGGCAAAAGTTTCAGCAGAAATTTACACCTGCAAAATCATCTCAGAATTCATACAGGCGCCAAGCCTTTCTCTTGTAGTATTTGTGGGAAACTGTTCAATGTGAAAGGAAATCTCAAAGCACATATGGTTTTACATTTAAATTCATGATGCAGTGTTGGACAGAAGCTCAAAATGTATGTTTTACATTTAAAGGTTGTTACTTTGAGTTTCTTTTACACTCATAGGTTGTTACCCCGAGTCTCAAAAGCATGTCAGTAAAACCTGTGTCAAGCAAGCACCTAAGAGAAAGGCAAAACTGCTTGTTTAAGACAGATGCTTGCTTAATGCATATGGATATGAGATTCTAGCCTTTTGTGACAGGTTTATGCTTTAAAGAGCTGGCGTTGAAGACAGGTTTGACTGTGTGTTTTCCCCCATTATTTTTTTTATAATTGTGGGAAAGCACTCATAATAAGAAAGATATAATTTTCATTAAAGTGAAAAGTACTAGTTGTTTAGCAAGGGATTCCCAAACTTAGTGTCACTACTGGTTTGTGCTAGTTTTGATTTGCACCAAAAACTGATAAGGCTATGCTGCACTGCATTTTGGAATTGTGTTAATATGTTAACCCATCTGCTATGCTCGGACCTCCAGGAGGGTGCATGCATGATTGGAGAGTCATTGACCTATGGCTGATGACGTCAGAGGTTGAACACTAAATGACTTATAGTCCAGAATTTCAATACATTGTATGTTATTAACACAAAGACAATAAACTAAAGAGAAATGATGTTTTACAACAAAATCAATGGTTTTCTCATCAGCAACATTTTCAGAAAACTGAAAACACTACCCAGATAAAGAGAGAATATTTTTAACAGAATTGGTAGGCCATGTATTAACCTTTTACACTTAACTTTAAGCTCCCAAGCTAAAATGGCTGAGTTTCAAACAGCGAAGGTCATTATGAGCCACCTCATCTAGATCTACACGGCTTGCCCTCTAGTCTTTGAATTCTTTATATGATACAGCTTGGATGAAACATTTGAAATTTTGCAGACGTAAATTTTGTCATCTGCATTTCGGACAGAAATGATCGCAGATACCAGTATGGTTGTACATTTAAACGCCAGAGAAGGCTGGCTTAGATCCACTTTTGGATAGAGGGCATCTGTTTGAGGATTCCACACTTCTTCAACACTTAAACTAACATAAGTTGTAAACATGTTGTAACTTGACCCCAATTATTGTCACAGAAACATATGAGTAAACTGTGCAGCTAGAAGACCAAGGCCTGGTTGTTAAAAAACCAAAAACATTGTTACGATAATAATAGAAATAAAAATAATTGACTTTATTTATAGTGAGCAGCACATTTAGCAAAACATTAATCTTCCATGAGGCTCTCTTATATGTATATTAACTACAAATTACCAAGATAGCTTTAATAGCAATTTGAGTTAACACACACATATTAAGACAAGAATTCTGCAGAATTCTTTGCATAACCTGTCAGCACTTTATCGCCAAACAGAGCTAATCCAGAATACTTAGTCCAAACTTTACACCATTAACACAGATGGCACCAGAAAAATAGTGCCTATATCTTGCATCTGTCAGTGACTGGCGAGCCAATTTTAAAAGGTTCATATATACCCGTTTCTCATGGATCCGTGCCTTCTCATAGATTCGTTTCAATGGTTTGCGTAGGACTGAGATTAATTTGATCAACTGTTTGGATAAAAAAGGTTGAAAAAAACACTATTTATGTATCAAAAACTTGGTTGTCAGTGCTAAATAAAATTTTGGTTAGAAAATCAAAATTTTTGAAAAAGTCCTTAATTTATTTCAGTGGTCCCAATTAAAGTCCTACCAAACTTGTTATATTAAATACCATGCCATAATAAAACTACCAGTTTTACATATAAATAGTGTGGACTAGTCTTTACATATTAGAAATTTTGACAGACTAATAAAACAATTTCGAAAATTTGGTTGTTGATTCTAGGGTATGAACTCCATGAGATTTTTTTTTTCGATATTTGCTCTGAGGGATAGTCTAAGACAGTATCCTATTTTAAAGTACAAATAAAAATTCACACCAGTTTATTAAGTTGATAGGCTGTCATAGGCCTATGTGCAGCTTTTGATAGCAAAATCGATTTACCAGTTCCTTAATGTTTCACAAAAGCTGGCAAATTATAATAAGGAGCACGAATCAACGAGAAAACAGCATACATGTGTAGTATTTTAGTTTAAGAGAAATTCTTATCTTAATATGTAGTTGCGGCCCAGCGTCTGGCATCCATACGTAGTCAGGGGAGCTTATAGCAAAGGCATTTGCCCAGAATCTGGCATTTGTCAGTAGTCAGGGAAGCTTATAGTATAGGAAGCAGCCCAGCGTTGGGAAGCCATCCTGAGTAGATATTTTCAAGTGATATTTCCGCTGACACTACATGTATATAATCCTCTGCATTTCAACAGTCTTGAAACATGATACCTCCCTAACAACCTATGTAAAAGCTGCTGCTTTGTAGCTGATAACTGGCGAAATGCTGAAGACTATAAAAGGCACTTTGTGACCATACTTCAAATGTAGCATATCAATGCAGGAACAATAAGTGCTATTTTTTATGCCAATGCTCCAGTACTTTATGTATTTGATAATTATGATAATTCAGCCAAAATTTGATAAAAAAAATTGTACAATCTGGCAAGAGTTGCATACGGCAAGCGCTATAGTGTGGCATTTTGTAATGCTTTGCTAACGATACGCAACGGTTGTGCTTTCAAAAAGTGATTTTCTGTAGCAGTTCATTGCACAGTGAAATTTGCCTCGCCACAGAGCGTTTGTCTATGCAACGCTGCGCAACAAAAAACGCTTTGTGAGAGGCAGCTCCAGGAAGACCACGTAGCACTACGAAGCACCTTTTCGTAACCCACCATTGCATAACCATTTGCTACAAAACACTATGTAGTGCTCGCCTTATGCAACTCACCCCTGTCCTCTTTGAACTGGTGGGAAAATGGATAAACTCAGTGCCAGGATGTACATGTTATGCATTTATTCCCTTGAGCCTTCCCCAGCATATCATAATGAGCATTTGACAGAAAAAATAGCAGACTCAGATAATGCATGTTATGGGTGTGCTCCCCAGAGCCATACTGGGAGCTCTGTTGAGAGATAATTTGAACAGTGCCAACAACATTGATGTGTCCATAATCAGTCAAAAGTTGATAGACTGATATTGCCTTCAGTAATGAAAATAGTTGAATTTGCAAACAGATCATAGATACAGATGAGGTAGCTCATAATGAGCCACCTCATCTTTATCTACTCTGTTTGCTCTCTTGCTTTTATATTTCTCTTTTTTGTGTATGAGAGTTTTACGGTCCTTTCAAGAATATTTCGCTTTTGTCGGGTTGATTGTTAAAGAAAGGTGAAAACTAGAGCTCCAGAGAAAAAATCACTTGGCCCACAGTAAGTAGAACCTGACACTTGTGCACTTGCCGAGGCTTGATCCCACAGCGATGAGAAACCGAATGTTAAAGAATCAAGGCTCACACCCTGTGCACTAGGCCTCAGAGGCCCGTTCTCTTGTCTTTGAATTCTCATAATGATAATTTTGTGGCTGCAACTTTTGTTGTCCGTTTGTTGAGGGCTTAAAGACTTAAAGATAAAAATCCATATTAAGTATTGAACATCTATTTTTTCAGACTGGAGCTTGCAAAGACAACACAGCACCAAAGACCAGACAGGACCAGGCATATCTTCCAGTTATAGTTTTCTCCCTTCTTCTCTACAGCAATACAACAGCCCCCGACAGAATGACCCACAACAGAGTGGCTCAGATCCACGATACATATGTCAGATTTGTGCGAGACCATGCCATAGGAAAGCTAACCTAGAAAGACACATGCTCACTCATACTGGAGTAAAGCCTTTCACTTGTACTGTGTGTTCACGGAGTTTTTCACAGAAGAGTAGCCTAAAAACTCATATGTTGCTCATACATTTACCTAAATAATGAACTGATGAAAAACACTAACTCGAGTTTGCATTTTGTGTTAAAAAATTATGAGAAATGTGTATGGCTAGTCCTGCAAAAGACTCATAGAAAAGACACCACTCTAGTCTAGGGTCAAGTAGGGTAACTTCGGACAGCAGGTAAATTTGGACATACTGTTGCAAAAGTGAAAATCCAGATCAGACGGCTCATGATGAGCCGTCTCATCAGGATTTTTACTGTTTGCCCAGTTAATTTTGTTTTAATTCCAAACAACTGACATATAAAGGAAACAATGTCACTGTCGGAATTTACCCCGCTGTCCGAAATTACCCAACTTTACAAACTCAAATAATACTGTACTTCAGAGCAGGCTTCTTTGGGAGTACAGAAAAGACTTCAAAACTGTATCCAATGGCAAGGTGAATAGGTACATTTTCAGGGGAAGCAACTCTGCCATTATGTTTTGGCACACCTTGCCAATGGCGGTCAATTCTTCAAGTTAAGGATTTGCCCCTGTAAGTGAAATTCTTTCCTGTAAGAGTAGACCTCAGTTTGATTGGGTTACATTATCCAGGGAAGCTAATGGGAAGTCACACATGGTGTCTCCCCTTTGTAGAAATGGTGGAAAAACATGGTATACCAATACACTTAAATCCTTCTACCCCAACAGCCCTAACACATAAGAATGCTTCATTCATCTAAAATTCTGATAGAAAACTCCAGTTTTAGGGATATAGTTGAGAAAAAATACAATAGAACTTCAATAGCTAGAACACTGATGGCTCGTTAACCCTGTCTGACTAGAACTTGTTCTTGAGTCCCTGGAGGTCATTTGTGTAGAATTAAATCTGGATGGCTAGAACTACCTTTGGCTGGAACTAGTTTTCATGTTCCCAAGCCTGTTTGAGCCATTGATGTTCTACTGTATTTGCGGAATACTTAAAGCTTAGATACCTTATTAATAGGGCTGTAAGATGGGGATGGAGTTTCAACTCTAGAATGACCCCAAATATTTGAATAAGTCTTGTGAGCTCTCCTGTACGAAAGTACAGGGAGCTATTGTTGTCACCCTGACGTCGGCACTGGCGCTGGCGTAGGTGTCACACATTAAAATTTAAATGACAAAGTTTTTTCTGTGATGGACAAGGCACTGTCAGGCGAGCTATCCTGTACGCGGACAGGTCTTGTGCAATTCTGCAAAAAGATGAAATTTTCCCTTCCAAAACAATACCAGATCCTTCTTATAAAACAGATCTAGATATATGTGGTTGTGTTGGAGGAGACTTTCTCCCCCTCTTACAACAGAATTAATAAAATACAGGAATCGCATAGTACTACATGTATTTCACTATCAGTTTAGATCTTGCCAAAATGGGCTCTGTTATCATAGCAACTACAAGATTCAGGCTTGCTATATTGACGTCCAATACCAGACTCCTTTGGTCTTTGGTGTTCAATAATTTCTATGAGAAGACTTTTACAAGAAGGCGGAGCTGAATTAAAATCGTTCAATATTTTCCCTAATCAGATACATGTAATAACTTCCATTGCTGTACGTTAATTTCCAATAATAAGAAAATAATATATATCTTACATCAAAAACTGAATACAGAGGAAAATATTCAACCATTTTAAGCACCACCTCAATGTAAATTTATGTACTATCTTTATGGAAATTAATGAACACCAAAGATCAAGCGCCGGGCCGGGTAGGGCAATCGGTAGGGCACCTGACTAGTAAGTCAGAGGTCCTGGGTTCGAATCCCGGTCTGGCCACATACTTTCGTTTCTCCTTCCGCTGATTCAAGAAGGGCAGTTGTCAGTTACTGGCGAAAGTATGTGCACTTAATACTGGTTAACCGCTTAGGAGGTCTAAGCCTGCCCAGGAATAGTGTGGTTAGGTTAACTGACCGTCCCGACATGACCCTAGTTGTTTACCGTGGACGTTAAGCATCAAATCAACCAACCAACCAACCAAAGATCAACGTAAATTAGTTTCAACCATGAGATTAAACCATTATACAGCCCTCTGTATCATACTTATGTGTATAGAATTCCAAGTAACAAAGAGCACAGACTCAGATGAGAGAGTACAGAAAACAAAGTATGGGCAGTGTCTTCACATTTTGCTTCTGGAGATTTCTATTCGAAATGAAATGAAACATGCACACATACATACAAACGAAAAAGGATTAGTCCACTTTGAAAGAACGATAGAGTCTGCAATTTTTATATCAGTTATACGGGTTAAACCACAGGCTGGTATTGGCATGGCTAGAGTGAAATCATTGTTACAGTAGTACAATGTATCGCAGGCTGGGGACTGGGCGAATGTATAGAAACAAGTTGATGGAACAAACAAAGTCAAATAAAACAAAAATGTATATTTAACATTCTTACTTTTGAGAGTTTAGAAAAATCCTGAGCTTCTATTTATTGTTAGATTCTGTGGTTATTGTATCCAAATACAGTATGCATATTAAATCTGTTTTGGTCATTTTTAACATAAAACTGAAATACATCACTTATATTCCACACTATATCAAAACAAGAATGATGTTTATTGTGTGACTGGCAAGTTTGAAATGACAATTTCAAATAATATGAAATAACTAGTCTAGTTAATAAGGCGGAGCTTATAATTTAAACCAATGACTAGAAAATTATTGTACAGGAATAAATAAAAAAAAATATTTGTCAGACTTCCCAAGAAGCCGTAGCATTGGTGATGATACAAGTCTTTCATTGAATAAAGACTCACTTATGCACAGATGTTCTTGTATGGGGACTTCGACTCATCCTTCCTACAAGAATTTCTGCACATAAACTTGAATACTGTTCAATAAAGCTAACATATAAAAAATATCAAACAGAGTATTGGGTATCAAAATACTGATGAGGGAATATTTCATATTTATAGCGCAAAAACTGACTATGCAAAAATCATGTTGAATATTTGATATCTTAAATCATAATGTTTATCCATTTTAGATAATTTATTTTTGAAATATCACAAAACATATACAGAGGTGTCTGGGTGAACCTGCATTTTACAAAAGGGAACAGTTTTGTGACTTCCTGATCACTTCCTGGAGGACAAAGCCCTTTTTAAAGGTGGGGGATGGGCGGGGGTGGGATGGGGGGCGGGGGTCGGCTCTTAAAGGAAATAATTTGCTCCTAAGGGAGCAAATTTTTTTCTTTCAGAGCTGACATATAGAAGGAAGGTAAAAATGAAAATGGCAGAGTTTTTTCCCCTGAAAGTATACCCATTTACAATAAGTATAGCATTTTGTTACATGGATTACAGAAGTAATAAAATGCCACATTCTAATTAAAATTAGTTAGCATATTTCCAGTAGGCATAACCTTGTACCAAGTTTGGTTTAAACATATTTATTTCGAAAAATCTATATACAACATATACTGTAACAATATCTATATAAGGATACGAACGGAAGCAAAATGCTTATATAGTTCTTCTCCTTTAAATTCGATCTGGTAAACATATAGTTGCGAAAGTTTGATATCACACAATGGACTTTCATTGACATGGTTTGATATTTCTTTGATTTGATGTTCTATCAACATGACTGTGCACCTACTGAGAATATTTTAATGAATTTTAATGAGGTTTCTTTTTCACTGGAGCGGAGAAAGAAATGGAAAGCTTTAATCCAATAGTTGACTGTTCACGTCTTTGAAACAGCATCAGAGAGGATCTTAAAAAAGCTGTAATTCAGTTTGATATTTATGAAAGAAGCCTAGATGAAATGCATATTTCATTTTAAAAAGACCACAAGTTAAAGCTTCATTTTTATCATATGTCCACTTTTAAGTATTGAAAGCAACGTTGCATTTGTAATGGATGGCAACACAATATTATACCCCATACACCCAAGGTGATGATATCAAACTTTATTTAATGGCATTATGTGACTGCATAACAAGGATATCCTATTGTTAAGTCTGATATGACGTTGTTCTAAGTTGTGATACTGGTATGCCTAGTGTGATCTAACTTTATTCATTCAGCTGACAACAGTATTTATACAGAGGATCTTACATGAGTGCTCATGTATTATTGAATTTATTAAACGAGTTGGGGAAAAAGATAAGATGCGAGGCTCTGCTGAGCATCTCATCGGTTTTCCCCAACGAGTTTAATAAATTCAATAAAACAGGAGCACAAATGCAAGATTCTATTCATCATATGACACTAAACTTGCCTTTTATTAGCAAATTCTGCACTGAATCGTCACAATTTCCTCATTAGAAAACGTGACGTTTTTATAGACGTCAACTCATAACGTTTCAATGTAATTTGCATATCTTATCCACTAGTTGATTATTGTTTTTTATGCATGGCTTTATTACACCCTCAGATGCAACATCATATGATAATTTCATTTATTTATCTTATGTTGCAGATCAACCTAGGCTAAAAGTTCCAGAAGCGAACAAGGGATTGCTGAGCACAGGAGCCGGGATGACAGTTAAGGTTCTACGTTGTGACCACTGCGGAAAGTGTTTTCCTAGCCAGAGTGGGCTTAACGTTCACTATCTCAGCCATTCAGAGCTTAGACGATTCCCTTGCAACATTTGCGGGAAGAGATTCAAATTGAAACATCACTTGCAAAATCACATGTTTGTCCATAACAGCGATACACATTTAATTTAGTGGCTTTAACTGAAAAGAGGTATCGTGTGAATGAAAAACTTTAGGTGGTACTTACATAAATTGATGTGCGCATTAATCTCACAATGCATGCTTGTAAAAGGTGTGGACACACTTCTACAGAGAAATCTCACAATGCATGCTTGTGAAAGGTGTGGACACACTTCTAGGTGTGGACACACTTCTAAGGGAGATAACTGGAAGTATTTGTTGCCCTGTTTGTTTTGGTCTTTGTTCTCAGGGGCAGCAACTCTGCCATTTTCATTTTTACCTCTTCTCAATATGGGTCAGCTCTGAAAGAAAACCCAGCTTGGACGGGCTACCTTATCCAGAAAAGCAAACAGGGGGTCACCAAAATTAAGTTCCTTTATTTAAAAAAAAATGGCATAAAAACATGGTAGTGCCCCATACACCTAAGGAGAGACCATTTTTAATGAGATTTTTTTCTGGGAAGAAAATGCCAAAGTCCAGAAGTTGTATTGTCTCTGTTTAAAAAAGGGCGAAAAACATGTAGGTGGAGCCACTCATCATAATCCTTTGTCTTTTTTTTAAAGTTGCAGGTCAAGTGAGTCTAAAGATTCCAGAGGTGAGTGAGGCATTGTTGAGCACAGGGGATGGAATGACAATAAAAGTTCTGCGTTGTGAGCACTGTGGGAAGTGTTTTCCAAGCCGGGGTGCGCTGAACATTCACCATCTGAGTCATTCAGGGCTCAGACAATTTGCCTGTGAGGTCTGTGGGAAGAGCTTCAAACTGAAACATCACTTGAAGAAGCACATGCTTGTCCATAACAGTAATTAAAATACTTGAAGAACAATTAACTTTGGTGGCCTCATCTAAAAAGACGAATTTTTAATGGAATTTATTTGAAATTGATATGCTCATGAGAATGGAAAAATTGCAAAGTACTTAACCCTATTGCACTCAGAACAGCCAAAACTCCAGAGAGTTTTGGCTGTTCTGAGTGCAATAGGGTTAATTTGAGAGATGAGAATGCACCTTGAAGGGAGACAACTGAGCTCGAAGCTGGAAGTATTTGTGACCCTTTCATATTGGTTGCTCTGAAAAGAGAGAATTTACTCTTAGATCGAAAAGAGCAAGTTCTTAAGTTTAAGGTGAACAATACATTTTAAGGGGCAACAGCTCTGCCACTTTCATTTTAAATTTTGCTTGCCTTCTAAATATGGGTCAACTTTTGAGGGAAAAAATTTGCTCCCCTAGAGAGTAAATTCTTTCCTTTAAGAGTAGATGTAGCTTTGAAGGGCTGCCTTGTCCAGAAAAGCAAACAGGAAGTCACAGAAGTTGTTTTTTGCTGTTGTTGTTATTAAAATATTGTAAAATGGCATAAAAAATGATGGTGTCCCATACAACTTAAGGTTCCTCTTCACAGTTGCAAGAAAAAAAAATAGGACCATTGTTTGCATCATACCAATACCTAAATTATATCCCTGATTATCCTCATTTTATCCATATTCTCAGAAAAAGTGCTTAAGATTTCTTTGGTGGTGTTTGCACAATATTTAATTTACCAGAACACGGTATTTACCTTCGTTAAAAAATCGGTTTCTAAGATTTTCACTTTTGAAAGGAAAAAAATTAAAGCTCTTTTGACAGTGGTTTAAAGTTTGTTACAACTATGCACACAAATATTTTATACCACTCACTACCGACTCCTACCAATTTTGATTGTGAAAAAACGACCGAATACGGAAAACCAGAATTTTTTTTGGCCACCCTAATGTCGCGAGTTTACAGTAGACCATAATGCATCACGCGCGGGGGGAGTTCCGGTCAAAACGAAAGTAGGAATATGAATAGAAATCCAATATAAGACTGTGCCAGCGTGATTCTCTCTGGCTTTAACTAGCTGTTTATTTCATGAATTTATTTAGATTAACCTGATTTAAGCAGTTGCTTTCAACCCCAAAAAGAAAGCAAACGATTTATATCTGTGTAAAGCGGCAAAAAAGTACTTGCCCCAATAATGCGGTGTGCCGGTGAGGGTAGGTGCATATGTCTTTTTCTTTTGTTAAAATATTATTTTCATGAGTTCAACATGGAAAAGTAAAACCAATAGTGTATCCATGTATACAGGTATTTTAAGTATCCTATGAAACAGCAGTAAAACTCCTTCAACATGTAAACCAGCTACACTTGTTGATTCAATAGTTCCAGTGCTTGCTGGATGGAGAACAAGGTAAATATTATTTAATGTCTCATTTGGCCAATCTAGCTTTGATAATTACTTACACCTTATGTCAAAATGTTGAGGTATGTTGGTGAGACAGACTCACGTAACACTAGTCTAATACCTACCTTCTCAGACACACTACCTAGAAACATGTTGATGGACACTGGTCTAATACCTACCTGCTCAGACACATTAAACACATCCCCTAGGAACATGATGATGAACACCGGTCTGATACCTACCTGCTCAGACACAATAAAAGCACTACCTAGGAACATGTCAATGGACACTTGTCTGATACCTACCTGCTCAGACACACTAACCACACTGGCTAGGAACATGACAATGAACACTGGTCTGATACCTACCTGCTCAGACACACTAAGCATGGCCGAGCCGCGTAGCGCAATCAGTAGGGCACCTGACTCATAAGTCAGAGGTCCTGGGTTCGAAACAGGGTCTGGTCACATTTCTCCTTCCGCTGATTAAAGAAGGGCAGTTGTCAGTTACTGGCGAAAGTATGTGCACTTAATACTGGTAAACCGCTTAGGAGGTCTAAGCCTGCCCAGCGATACTGTGGTTAGGTTAACTGACCGTCCCGACATGACCATAGCTGTTAACTGTGGATGTAAAGCACAAATCAATCATACTAAGCACACTACCTAAGAAAATGTCGATGAACACCGGTCTGATACCTACCTGCTCAGACACACTAACCACTCCGCCTAGGAACATGACGATGAACAACGGTCTGATACCTACCTGCTCAGACACCCTAAGCACTCTACCTAGAACATGTCAATGAACACTGATCATATACCTACCTGCTCATACACAATCCCACTACCTAGAAACATGTCGATGAGCATCAGTCTGATACCTACCTGCTCAGACACACTAACCACTCCGCCTAGGAACATGGCGATGAACAACGGTCTGATACCTACCTGCTCAGACACCCTAAGCACTCTACCTAGAACATGTCGATGAACACTGATCATATACCTGCGTGCTCAGACACACTAATCACACTACCTAGAAACATGTCGATGAGCATCAGTCTGATACCAACCTGCTCCGACACACTAAGTGCACTACCTAGGAACATGTCCATGAACACCGGTCTGATACCTACCTGCTCAGACACACTAATCACACTACCTAGAAACATGTCGATGAGCATCAGTCTGATACCAACCTGCTCCGACACACTAAGTGCACTACCTAGGAACATGTCCATGAACACCGGTCTGATACCTATCTGCTCAGGCTTACTAAGCTCACTACCTAGGAACATGTCGATGACCATTGGCCCGATGCCTACCTGCTCCGACACACTAAGTGCACTACCTAGGAACATGTCTGGTAAATTGATTCAAATGCACCTGAAAATTCTTAATATTTTTACCAGACCGAATGAATTTTTACCAGACATGTCAGGCGGTCTGACAGGGTTTCGTGAACACTGCCGGTCTGATATCTACCTGGGTATGCTCACTAAGCGCACTACCTAGGATCATGTCGATGAACAACAGTCTGATACCTACCTGCTCAGACACCCTAAGCGCACAACCTAGGAACATGTAGATGACCATCGGTCTGATACCTACCTGCTCAGACACACTATTCACACCGCCTAGGAACATGACGATGAACAACGGTCTGATACCTACCTGTGCAGGCTCACTAAGCGCACTACCTAGGATGATCATGTCGATGAACACCGGTCTGATACTGCTCAGACACCATAAGCGCACAAGCTAGGAACATGTCGATGAACACTGGTCTGATACCTACCTGCGCAGGCTCACTCAGAACGCTACCTAGGAACATGATGATGAACACTCAGTCGGATACCTACTTGCGCAGGCTCACTAAGTGCACTACCCAGGATCATGTCGATGAACACTGGTCTGATACCTATCTGCTCAGGCTTACAAAGCTCACTTCCTAGGAACATGTCAATGAACATCGGTCTGATACCTACCTGTTCACTAAGTGCACTACCTAGGAACATGTCCATGAACACCAGTCTGATACCTACCTGCTCAGGCTTACTAAGGGAACTACCTAGGAACATGTCGATGAACATCGGTCTCATACCTACCTGCTCCGACACCCTAAGCGCACTTCCTAGGAACATGTCGATGAACACTAGTCTAATACCTACCTGCTCCGACACACTAACTGCATTACCTAGAAACATGTTGATGAACACCAGTCAGATACCTACCTGCTCAGACACAATAAGAGTACTATCAGGAACATGTAGATGGACACTGGTCTGTTACATACATGCTCAGATACAAAATCACATTGCCTAGGCACATGTCGACGAACACAGGTCTGACACCTACCTGCTCAGACACCCTAAGCGCACTACCTAGGAACATATCGATGAACACCGGTCTGATACCTACCTACTCAGACACACTAAGCGCATTTCCTAGGAACATGTCTATGAACACAGGTCTAATACCTACCTGCTCAGACAAACTAACCACACCGCCTAGGAACTTGATGAAGAACACTGGTCCAGAGTTCACAAAAGTCTGCCAGAATTTACAGGACCAAATCTGGTAAATTGATTAAAATGCACTTGAAAGTTCTTAATATTTTTACCAGACCGAATGAATTTTTACCAGACATGTCAGGGTGTCATGAAGACTGCCGGTCTGATACCTACCTGCGTATACTCACTAAGCGCACTACCTAGGATCATGTCCATATACACCGGTCTGATACCTACCTGCTCAGACACCCTAAGCACACAACCTAGGAACATGTCGATGAACACCGGTCAGATACCTACCTGCTCAGACACACTAACCACACCGCCTTTGAACATGACGATGAACAACGGTCTGATACCTACCTGCGCAGGCTCACTAAGCGCACTACCTAGGATCGTGTCGATGAACACCGGTCTGATACCTACCTGCTCAGACACCATAAGCGCACAACCTAGGAACATGTCGATGAACACCGGTCTGATACCTACCTGTTCAGACACACTAACCACACTGCCTAGGAACATGACAATGAACAACGGTCTGATACCTACCTGCGCAGGCTCACTAAGCGCACTACCTAGGATCATGTCAATGAACACCGGTCTGATACCTATCTGCTCAGACACCCTAAGGGCACAACCTAGGAACATGTAGATGAACACTGGTCTGATACCTACCTGTTCAGACACACTAACCACACTGCCTAGGAACATGACAATGAACAACGGTCTGATACCTACCTGCGCAGGCTCACTAAGCGCACTACCTAGGATCATGTCAATGAACACCGGTCTGATACCTATCTGCTCAGACACCCTAAGGGCACAACCTAGGAACATGTAGATGAACACTGGTCTGATTCCTACCTGCTCAGACACACTAACCACACCACCTAGGAACAGGACGATGAACAACGGTCTGATACCTACATGCGCAGGCTTACTAAGCGCACTACCTAGGAACATGTCGATGAACACCGGTCTTATTCCTACCTACTCAGACACACTAACCGCAATACCTAGAAACATGTTGATAAATACTGTTCTGATACCTACCCAGTGCTCAGACACATGCTAGTTTCAATGTCAATCTACAGTACACTTGCCTGATATCACAATACCCCCAAAGAGCTGATCAAAACAAGTCTAGCTAGACTGTTTAGATACTCTCAATGCTGCTGAATCCTGTCTGGTGCAGAATTCATGAATAATACTGACCAGATACCCAACACTTATATATTTGTTTCAAAAATTGAAATATTTTATTCACGTTTGTATTGATTTACTTCTTATCATATTAATTACTAAATAAAGCTAATTCATCTTTATTATTATATTTACACTGCCTCTATAATTAACTCGTAAAAAAAATATGACCATCTCTTAATCATATATCTGTCAGGCATTCGAAGAATCTACTCCCCTAACTGTCGATTATAATGTCAATTATCAGCTGTCCAAAGTATTTATTTTGAGAAATACTTATATTTTGCTTTTAGCTGTCTTATATATATTTTTAACAAACAAATAATTGCTATTTTACTCAATAAAAGTCACGTTTGCTCAGATATCTATTGGAATTTCTGTTTATTTATGTACTTTCGTTTTGACCGGAACTCCCCCGCGCGTGATGCATTATGGTCTACCGTGATAAACCGAATGCTTTCTGGAGGCGGCCATATTTGAAAACTGGGAAAATCATGGTATGCCAGTTTTCGAACAAAATTACGATGAGATCTTACATTTAGCCAACTATCAAGACACGCTTTTTGAAACTTCGATACAAAAGCCCTCTTTTAACCCATAATCGATTAAACGTTCTTGCTTTAGTATCGTGTCATATTTGGAAAGAATCGTGTCCACATGTATTTGTTTACATTTGCTTCGTCTTCGATTAACTAAGATTCCTACGCGTAAAATTTAACCGAACTAATTTGATTGAAAATATTAATATTATGTTCATATTATTTGTTGAGAGAGGTTTACTTTGATTTATTATTACATATAACACTAGTTAATGTGTCTACAAAAATTATTCTAGCCGTAATTGTATGAAATGACAAATTGATTTTGGAACTACTTTTTAGCGCAAGCATTTCTGCTTCTATGCGGAAATGCTCTTCGGTCGTAAACAGAAACTAGAAAAACTTGGCTGCTGAAGCTGACCTTGGCTGATGTGAAGTTTACATCAAGTATTTGCCGAGTTCTGACCTACTTACACATTGGTAGGTGTGAAAAACGATTGATCGCTCGTACGATTGTTCAAATCTTCATCTTGTAGGTTCACTAGCTGACCTGTCAAACGTTGTTTTGATGACGTAGCGGTCGTATTTTTTATTTTTTTCAAACCACTTTTTTCATTAAATTTGTAATGTCATTGGAAAGTGTTGTCCATTTTGTGGTCCACTAAAGACATAATAACAAATAATAAAATGTGTTTGTGCATGTGTTTTTGGTTGTTCACATATGAGGGCCAACGAGAATCAGACCATCACTGAAAATACATGAAGAAATAATTTTGCTCATTTATTTGGTTTATATTGAATAAGTTGGGTGTACTATCATGGCAAGTCGTAAGAAAAACTCACATAAGTTTGGAATTGCAAGGGAAGACACCGTAGAAAGAGAAAATACCTATGTCTTGGTCGAAAGAGCTATCAGTTTTCATATCATTTCAAAGATAATAACTCGGACAATGTTGAGATTATCAAGCGCACACATGGTGGCAAGAAGTAAAATAAAAGGCTTGGAAAAAAACGAGCACTGAAAAGATTTTACCAGTTATATCGATTATATCCCAGTAAGCATGTGACGTCATAATGATGTCACTGCAACGTTATTACATGGCATCAATGTCAATACAGTGTCATAAGGATGCAAAGTGGTGCGTAAATTTACCGGAACAGGCCTAATTACTGGATCTGACCGGAACGGAACCATATTATTCATATTTCGATGCACGCGCAGATTAATTCCAGGCCCTACCTGTGACTAACATGTGTCATCGTAACTAGCAATCCCTGATTTCATCCACCGACTTGATACATATAGAGCTACATATTTCCTATGGATGAAATGTTGGTCATGATACTATGGAATAAAAATTCAGGAATCTTTGTGTTTTTCATTCTCTCTTAGTCTTGGACAAAAGATAGCCAGATTTTTTGTATAAGAATATATGATTTTAATATGAAACACATATGCATGGGGTATTAAGAGGCCTACCCATGGCGCAAAATGCTCAAAGAGTATTTTGACTGATATCTCTAATTGGTTTTGCGCTAGAGGGCACACAGAATACATTTAAATATGAAATAAATGTGTATTTAATAAAAATATTACAAATATCAACTGAAGATAGGGAAAACGGGTACGTTCCGGTAATTCAGTCCATTGCGGTCCGTCCCAGTAAATGTGCCTGCTGGTATGTGTTTTGCAATGTGCCTGCTGGTATGTGTTTGGCAATGTGCAGGCTGGTATGTGTTTGGCTTCCAATATAAATATGAATGTGTGTTTCTTGTCATCCTTCCAAAATATGCGCCGGGCCGCGTAGCGCAATCGGTAGAGCACCTGACTCATAAGTCAGAGGCCCTGGGTTCGAAACCCGGTCTGGCCACATACCTTTGTTTCTCCTTCCGCTGATTCAAGAAGGGCAGTTGTCAGTTACATGAGAAACTATGTGCACTTAGTACTGGTTAACCGCTTAGGAGGTCTAAGCCTGCCCAGGAATAGTGTGGTTAGGTTAACTGATCATCCCAACATGACCTTAGCCGTTTACCGTGGATGATAAGCATCAAAGCAACCAACCAACCTTCCAAAATATCTAAACTTCAGTTTACAAACCTTTCAGAACTTGCTGTATCAAAATCAATAAATAAACTCATGTTCAAATACTTTTCAGTTAAAATAACAATTTCTGTTGGTGCATTCAGGCCACCATACTTTGGTTTACATTGCTGAAAAAGTAGTTCCAACATGGATGATGTTTGAATTTTTTTTTTATGGAATTTTTTTGGAAATCATCCATTTTCGTTGTAATTTGGCTATTTTCGTTCTTTTCTCATGTGGCAGTCCTTAAACACAAGCATAATAAACATTTTTACATCATTATTTTGCAGATCGTGAGTGAAGGGAGATAAGTAACATTTTTGCCGAAAACTCTGTAAAAAAGTAAAATTTCACAAAATAGTGATTTCTTAAAAAGACTTTTTCCGCTTCAAATTTATCAGCATTTCATGACAATTAATCTGGTATACAATATGGCTAGGTTTTGACTTGGAAAACAGTAAAAAAATCACTTAGAAATTTTGCAATATAACTGTTAAGAGGAACCTTAAGTAAAGGTAATTTTGAATTGGGGTTTCGATCAGGAAAGTTAGTACTACAGACATTCTGCCTGTCAGACAATGGTGGAAAAGGAAGGTGTATCCACTCATCTTAATTTTTTGTCCCTTGTTTCAAGTTGCAGGTACGGCAAGTTTAAAGATTCCAGAAAGGAGCGAGGCTTTGGTGAGCACAGGGGATGGAATGACTATTAGAGTTCTGCGATGTGAGCAATGTGGGAAGTGCTTTCCTACCCAGGCCAAGCTAAAGGTTCACTATCTCAGCCATTCAGAGCTCAGGCAATTTACCTGTATAGTTTGTGGGAACAGCTTCAAACTGAAACATCACTTGAAAGCTCATATGCTTGTGCATAGTAAAATAAAATAATTTGAATGAATACGATTTAAAGGGAGGTCACTCTGGTGAAGTATGTGACTATCTATACTTAGGTAGCACTCCACAGTTTTTTTGATCGCTCGGTGACCCCATAGGGGGTCACCCAAACAAAGAGACATTCCAGCCTGACTGAATGAATAAATCATTCTTTTTTCTCTTTAAATGTGCTGTACATATGCCTAAATATACTTTATAACCATTTATATCCCCTAAGTGGTCCTCATATGAATATTGTTGCAGGGAAAATGACACACCACCCACTTTTTGGGGCCAGAAAATTTCTTCAAAAATGGCATAATTATCCATGCTCTACTCAAGACCAGGACACTTGTTGACACCTAAAGCTTACAGATTTACCTAGAGGGCTTTCAGATGATCACTGTCAACTGCAACTGAATACCTGCCAGCGGTTTAGATTTTCTGCTATTCTTAATTGAAAATAAGCACCATGATTTTCACATTTGGATTTGGTGCTTTCTCAATGCAGTCATAGTTTCGCATCCATGCCGCACAGCGATTGGATGGTTTTCGAGGTTGGAAATAAATTCACTTTTTACTTTCCTGACACATGCTCACTCAAAGGGAAGAAAGGTTTCCTGCATATAAGGAAGCAAAAAGAATTTATAGCCCAAGATACAAGCCTACCCCCAAATATTAGCATTTTTGTCCACTGCCAGAAATGCGAAACTGTGAATGGCAACCTTACCTATTAATCCTAATAAATGTTCCACTTTCATAAATGCCGCCTGCCTCTTTTCCAAAAATAATGTTAAATTCACTTGCTAACCTCCATGTTTTCCATCAGCTTTACAAAGGGGAACCACATGAATTCCCGTTTACTTCTCTGGAGGATGTAGCCCTTCAAAATATGATCCAGGACCACTCTTCAATGAAAGAATTTACTCCTAAAGGAGCAAATTCTTCGCTTTAAGAGCTGACCCCATTGAGAAGGGAGGCAAAAAAAAAAACTACTTGTACTTCATTTGAGAGCATATCCATTCACCTTCATAATGTTTAGCAGAAATATTCGGGCAGTGGCTAATTCACTTCTCCCTTAAGCTCTTAATAAGGCCTTCGGTTCATAAAATGCAAAAATGCAACATCCTTGAGGCATTTAATAGGATTGATAATTATGTTATAAAGAAATAAATTTCAGAGAGAGAGCAACTTTGCTTTTGCTTAAATGACTGGAGACACCTTTATGGAGAGAATTGTGTCGCTTTTAATTTTGCTGGGGTCAACCCTAAAGGAAAGCAGTTGCTCCCTTATGAGAGTAATCCCAGTCGAAAGGACTCTGTCATCCAGGGAACCAAATAGATAGTAAAAATTGTTCCCCTTTTTAAGTATGGAGGAAAATGGAGGTATGCCCAAACACCTTCAGAGTAGCAACACCATTCCGTAACTCTTTAAGCACCAAAAAGCAGACAACAAAATTTACGTCTGCAAATTTTCAAAAAAATGTTTCATCCAAACTATATCATATTGAGAATTCAAAGATTAGAGGGCAAACAGAGTAGATCCTAATGAGGTGGCTCATAATGAGCCACCTCATCAGGATCTACGCTATTTGAAAATTCAGCTATTTTTGTCACTAGTGTTTTAAGTGTTAACTTGGACTGGCCTACCAGGGAAGAATTTAATACTATTCTGATAAAGGATTGCCATAGTCAGGCAACAAAATTTACGAAAAAATGATTTTTTTTCCAGGTCTGAGAAAAGTTAGGAAATTTTATAATTGGTCAGGGAAATGTGGAAAAATACTGGAAAAGTCAGGGAACTTGATAATAAATTAATGACTTAGACAGTCCTTAGAAAACGTGCATATTCTACCTAAGCGGAAATTTTCCAGGAAAGATAACCCATACCAGAATTATGTATCTCCCTCTTCATTTGGGCTACTCTTGAAGGAAAGAATTAGCTCCCAAGGCTGCCGACCAAAGCGTCTGGTGCGAAGGCTTATTCCAACCAAATCAGACAGGCTAAAGAAGGTCTATAATGTAGCAAAGTGTATTTGTAAATTGTATCATGCAAATAGCTGCAGTGTTTGATAGCTTTATGTTAGATTTGGTGCTTCATGCTTGTCTTTTTAGCTCACCTGAGCCAGAGACTCCGGGGGAGCTTCTAGTATGACTAGTATAGGCAGGCTCTGTCGTCCGTCCACAATTTCAAACGACTTCTCCTCTGTAACCACAGGGCCAGTTATAACCAAATTTCATCTAGAGCCTCCAGGGCTTGCAGGAATAAAATAGTGTTCAAATGTTCTGGGTCACATGACCAACATGGCCGCCATGCCCATAAATGATAAAAACCTTAAAAAATCTTCTCTAGAACCAATGGGCTGATGGCCTTGAAACATGGTATGTGGCATTTTGTACCCCAGTACTACCAAGATTGTTCAAATTATGATCTTGGGTTGACCTTGACCTTTTTACAGCAGCTTCCTGGTGCTTTTATATGGGAAAATGCTAGAACATAAGTTATCTTGGAAACTGTTGAAGATTTTGGGCTAAAAATTGGTATATACAGTCATCTAAATGAATACATGAAGATTTGTGAGTAAAAGAGGTCAAGGTCATGTTTTGACCTTTGACCCAGGTCTCTCATTTTTCGACAATTTCAATTATCTCCTCAAAAGCCACCTGGCCAATTGTAACCAAATTTCTTATAGAGCCTCCAGGGGTTGATGGAACAAAACTTCGTTGAAATGGTCGAGCTCACATGACTAAAATGGCCGCCACGCCCATATATGGTAAAAAAGCTTTAAAAGTCTTCTTCTCCAGAACCACTTGACTGATGGCCTTGATACTTGGTATGTATTATTGGGTACTTGAGTACTACCACTATTGCTCAAATGATGCGCTTTGGTTGACCTTGACCTTTTTTACGGCAAACATAGGGAAATGCTAGAATGTAAGATTTCATGGAAACTGTTGAATATTTTGGCCTTAAAATTGGTATTTGCCGTCATTTTAATGATTACATGAAGATCCATGAGTACAAGAGGTCAAGGTCATTCTTTGACCTTTGACCCTCATATTTTGACAATTTCAAGCATCTCCTCAAATCAAATGGTCCAGTTATTACCAAATTTCATGTAGAGCCTCCAGGGGCTGATGGAACAAAAACAATCCAAATGGTGTGGGTCACATGACCAACATGGCGGCTTCCATGCCCATATATGGTAAAAAGCTTCAAAAATCTTCTTCGCCAGAACCACTGAACTGATGGCCATGAAACTTGGTATGTATTATTGGGTGTTAGAGTACTACATGAGTATTTAAATGATAACCTTGGGTTGACCTTGACTTTTTATGGCAAGGTCAAATATGGGAAATGCTAGAACATAAGAATTCATGGAAAGTACAGAAGTTTTGCCTAAAAATTGGTATATACAGTCGTCTTAATGAGTACATAAAGACGACTGTATATACCAATCTTTAAGCAAATGACCAACATGGCAGCTTCCATGCCCATATATGGTAAAAAGCTTTTGAGTACATAGGTCAAGGTATTCTTTGACCTTTGACTTAGGACTTAAATATTTTGACCATTGTGAACATCTCCTCAAAAGCCACTGGGCCAGTTGTAACCAGATTTTCCTATAGAGCCTCTAGGGGCTGGGTGAACGAAAATTGTTTACATGACCAACATGGCGGCTTCTATGCCCATAAATGGTAAAAACGTTTAAAAGTCTTCTTCTCCAGAACCAATTGACTGATGTCCTTGAAACTTGGTATGTAGCATTTGGTACTCAGTAATACCAAGATTGTTCAAATGATGACTTAGTGTTGACCTTGACCTATTCTATGGCAAGGTCAAATATGAGAAATTCTTTGAGGATTTCAAGGCAAGTTTTGAAGATTTTGGCCCAAGATTGTTCAAATGATGACCATGGGTTGTCTTTGACATTTTATTTACAGCTAGACGATTATTTTGAGGCCCTCCCAGGGTGGTGTGTGTGTGTGTGTGTGTGTGGGGGGGGGGGGGGGGGGGTCAGTGCCTTGCTGCCTGAAAATAATGCCCAAATCTCCCCCAGCTCCCTTAAAATATTTCCTCGTGCTCCCTAATATCATTTTGCCACTGCTCCCCAAATCCCTAAAAGTAATTCATCTGCTCCCCAGCTCCCTAAAAATATTCATGCCTGCTCCCTAAAATTGTCTGGAAGTCATTTCCGCCTCTAGCCAGAATTGAACCCGAAATGCTAGGAATTGTAAGTCCGAATGTCCATCCGAAGTTATTTTTGGTGAAAAAGAATGACTAAAATGGTATAATTGATATGTATAAATGGGGAAGGGGGGAGGGGGACTAGGCAGAGCAGCCCACCCCCCCCCTCCCCCCCCCCAGAAACCAAAAACAGTTTAGAAAATCACATTCTTACAGTGCTCCCCAGCTCCCCAAAATTCAGAGCTTGCTCCCTGGCTCCATAAAAATAATTGCTATTGCTGCCTAGCTACCTGAAAATAAATGACCATTCTCTGCAGCTCCCCCAAACCCCTGGAGGCCTCAAATTTGCTTTCTGGTGCTTTTATATGGAAAAATGCTTAAACACCAGAGTTCACGGAACTTGTAGAAGTTAATAAACACAGTCAAATAAATGAGTACATGAACATATTTTTAGCAGTAGAGGTCAAGGTCAACCTTTGAACCTTTAGCAAATGTCTCATATTTTGACTGTTTCAAACTGTCAGGTTTGTTCAAATGACAAGCCTAGTTTGACCTTTGACTCAGGTGGGCGATACAGGGCCTCATGGCCCTCTTGTTGTATAACATTTCGAACTATTTTGTCATATATC
This sequence comes from Ctena decussata, assembly GCA_963989385.1. Taxonomy (NCBI): domain Eukaryota; kingdom Metazoa; phylum Mollusca; class Bivalvia; order Lucinida; family Lucinidae; genus Ctena; species Ctena decussata. The sequence continues at coordinate 54,862,618 of OZ022509.1, forward strand.
TTCATCATTTTGTCATTTTACGTATTTTTGGTGACACTAATACATGTATATGGAGGTGACATCAGTAAACCTTCTGTTAGGTGAATGGGCACACTTTCAGGTGAAGCAACTCAGCCCCCTTTCCTTTTGCCTTTCTTCTCAGCAGGGGTCAGCCTATATAGGAAAGAATTTGCTCCTAAAAGAGAACATCCTTTCCTTTGAGAGTAGATCCCATTTATGAAGGGCTTTGACTTCCAAGGAAGCAAACAGCACAGGAAGTCAAAAAATGGCCTCCCTTTCGAAAAAATGGCTGAAAAAGACAGAGGTGTACCTAGTCACCTTAAGAACTATGCCAGTCAAGTATTTACAGACCTTCCTGTACAAACACATAATGAAATCAGGGCATGTGTCTTATTGTCTTCATATAAGGTGTGTGTATACACCTCCATGCATGTTTATTAATGTTTACAAAGGGGAACAACTATAGTGACTTACTGTGTGCTTTTCTTGAAAAACAAAAACTTTTCAAAAGGGGTCTACTCTTACAGGAAAGACTTTTCTCTTCTAGGATTAAATTTTCTGCTTTAATAGTTAATTCCCCTTGACAAGGAAAGCAGAAAATGAGAACAGCAGATTAGCCTCCCCTGGAAGTGTACCGATAGTCCTTAAAGCGTGAACTGCGTATGCATTGGCTAGATTGTGCAGCTTCACTTGCTTTTCTGAGCATGCACAGTTTACATATGCCATAAGACTGGTTTTCTCATGACGCAGTATTTTATGTTAGCCACATTACGTGACAAAACCAACAACCTGGCATGTGTGCCCAGTCTGATCAGAGTCTTTACTGTGTGCTAACAGGGTAGCTGAGGACCTTAGCTAGGGCCATCCGGACAGCAAAGACTGGTCAGACTTGGCAGGTGCCCAGGACGCACATGCCACTCTTTGGGTTTTATTATGTCCCGGCTCAAAATTTTATGGACCAGAGACAATGTTAGTTCAATAAATTTTGTTGTATAGCTTTTGTTCTGATCCAATTCATATCATTGCAAATTTTGTGAATAAAAGCGGGTTAACTCGATCTTATGTTTCTTTTTGTGTTATGTCCAAAGAAAATTAGATTACTCTTGCTTCAGCACAATAAAACCACTGAACAAAATTACTTTCTGCAAGAAAACCAACCACAGGGGTTGGCGGGGCTTAGTGTGTACCTTCAGTCTCACGGCTGGAAAGAGCCTGTACAAATTGTTACCTGCAATCTTGTTTTGGTTGTATCTGATTTCCAGCCTGTATATGCTCTACTCCTGCATGCCACAAGGCAACATGAAATGACATTACAGACTGGACACAGAGACTCCGAGACCAGCACATGGTCAGTCGTCCCCCCCTCCCCCCATATGCACACACAACACAAACTTGTGGGTTTTGTCCTTCAAGTAACAACAGCTTGGTCTGCATGGTGGTCTCCTACTGTACAGATACCCTTTAAGGTTTTCCCGCCATTTTTACAAAGGGAATGATTTGTTTCTTCCACGGCTTGCTTCCCTAGACGACACAGGCCTTTAAGAGTTGAAGGACCAAATGCTTTCCTGTAAGAATTGATCCCTACTTTCATAAAGGGGAGCTTAAAACTTAAAAGCAGAAAGTTCCATTATGGAGAAATACCAGTGTAAGCTTTCATTAATCATATTTCTGTACAGAATTGTCAAAAAAAAGAAAAAGATAAAAAAAAACTTGCAAATAAAAAGACCATTCAAAGAGAAATCTTGATTCAGTTACTGCGCTCACCATCACGTAAGCTTACAAATTCTAATAAAAAACAAACACCATTGTCATAGTTAAATTTTTGTTGTTGTCTCAGATTGGCAAATCATCTTCATAAGAATCGTCTCACCAAAGCGATTCAAAACAATTCCATTAATAAAAATGCTTGAAATTATTTGAGAGAGAAAAGAAATAAAATAAGCCTTCACATGTGGATTCAGCGATTCCATGTTAACTGCAAGACCACAGCTACAGTAAAAATGTGTTGTTGTTGTATTATTGTTTAACGTCCGCACGGTAAACAGCTGTGGTCATGTCGGGACGGTCAGTTAACCTAACTACGCTATTCCTGGACAGGCTTCGACCTCCTAAGCGGTTTTACCAGTATTAAGTGCACTGACTTTCACCAGTAACTGACAACTGCCCTTCTTGAATCAGCGGAAGGAGAAATGAAAGTAAGTGGCCGGACCGGGTATCGAACCCAGGACCTCTGACTTATACGTCAGTCGCCCTAATGTAAATATTGGGACAGAGAGGTATCAGAAAACAGTTCAGGCCCAGATCAGACTGCCATTTTTTTAAAATAATTTTTCGGTAAATTACCAAAGCAAACTTTGTTCCCATGGTGAGTTTGAAAGGGCGACCAGACTACCAATCCAGGGGTCGCAGGTTCGATCCCCCGCTTCTCCGGTCTTTCGGATGAGACTTTAAACCGAGGTCCCGTCTCCATACGACCTCGTTGTTGGTGGGACGTTAAACCCGAGTTCACTCACCCACTTGAAAGGGCGTCAAAGTATCAAGTCTTATCTCCCAGATGATGTGGTTACGGAGCTATGACGATTATGCCGCTTCTACCTCAGTGCTTATTTTTACAGATCAGAATTATAGTGAAATGGTTCAGATGACGTTTCTCAGCAGGTACACAATGTTGAATCAGCATTGAGTCAATGTTGATTCAAGGTTGTGTGCCAAGTAGGTTGTTTGTATTTTTTTTAAGTTTTCTCTAACGCACCTTTTTGTCTCACGTGATTTAATTCAGTATTGAATGTATTTTTAGGGAATAAAGAAAAAGATCCAAACAATATTAACAGCTGGCTCAAAACAGCTTTGGTTTCTTTAAGGTGTACTGGTATGTTTCCATGTTTTTCCACCATATTTGCAAAGAGGAACAACTTTTGTGGCTTCCTGATTGCTTCCCTAGATACCATTGCACTCAGTCCAAAACGGGGCCTCCTCTGAAAAGAAAGATTTTGCTACTAGGAGTGCAAATCATTTCCTTTTAAGCCCCGGTCCCACAGAGCTTGCGACCTCTCCGCGACTGAAAAAAAAAGACAATCGCAAAGAGGTTGCAAAAGTCGCGGTGACTGCTCGGGGATTGATCGGCGACTGACCACTGATGAGTCGGCGACTGATCGGCGGTTCATCAGCGAGTGATCTGTGAACAACCAGCGACCGATCGGCTGCTGGTCGCCGACAGGTTGGAAAAAGGTTTCAAGCGTATGCCGATAGATTTTATTAAAATTTTGCCTTGATCGCAAAACGGTCGCCAACCGGTCCCCGACCATTCACCGTTCAGTTGCAGCCAGTCGCCGAAGAGTCGCCGATTGGTCGCTGACTGGTAGCCCATCACTCTAAACTAGTTGCAAACCTGTCGCCGATCCTATACGGCGAGCAGTTGCCGAAAGGCCGCCGAGTGATAGCCGACTGCATATAAAATCTGTCGCCGATTGTACGGCGACTGATCGGCGATCATATCTGTTGAAAAAAAGGTAGTTGCAATGGTCGCAGAGGTCGCAAGTCAGTCGCAAACGAAATCAGTCGCAAAGCGGCTGCATCGCAGTCGCAAGCTCTGTGGGACCGATGCTTAAGAAAGCATATGCTTTTAGGAAGAAAATTCTATAGGAATTGTCTGCATTTGAGAAGAAAGGCAAAAATGAAAATTGCACAGTTAGTGTTACTGACAGTGTATCCTTACACCTGAATTTATATTTACAGGGGTCAGCCAACACGCAAATCCAGGACAAACGGCTATGATATCGGGACTGGGCCGCCACATACATAGTTGCGGTTTTTGCGGGAAATACTTCCCCTCCCGCAGCACACTGGCGATTCACGAGCGCATACATACTGGAGAAAGACCCTATGCCTGTTCGCATTGTGGGAAGAGATTTACCCAGAAGGCTCATCTACAAAGTCACGTGATGTTTGTGCACAATAAAGCCAATTAACCAAGTCTGTGAATTCTTTCAGAGTTGTTTCGCTTTTCCTTTCTGCTTACATTTAAGTATTCCATTACTAACTCGTATTGTGTATTTAGTGTAGCATGTAACATGTGTTAATACCGCAATAAAAGTGTTTTATAGTTACTTATTAATATTTCGAGCTTGGGTTCTTGGTGGACTTTAAATGATGCTGCTGTGCCATGATGATGCGTATTGTTCCAGTCTATTGACATAACATGGGTCGCGACACGAGAAAACCAACAAAGTGGTTGTGCGCCCAGCGCAGACTTAGATCAGCCTGGGCCTCCGCCCAGTTTGATCAGACTCTTCGTTAAGTTCTCAAATGGTAGGTAAGGATATAAGATACCTCCATGCGGACAGCGCAGACTCTGATCAGACTGGGCGGATGCCCAGGCTGATCTGAGTCTTCCCTGGCCGCACAACTACTTTGTTGGTTTTCTCGTGTCGCGGATCAATTATGTTTTTATATCACGTGTTCATAAGTTATTTCATACTACCGAGTTTTGACGAGCCTTACGGTTTATACTGAACTTGAACTCGACAGATGTTTCTTTAACTTGACATTTGTCTGTAGCGGATATACTGATAGATTATTTCATAAAGTGGGATTATAAAATGTGTCTTTGAATTTCATGCTGATAGATTGGTTGCATTAAACTCTTTGAATATTATCACCCCTGGTTAACTATGTATATGCAAGGGCTGCTACCAAACGAAAAAGAGTCCTAGTTCCCAAACGATCTGGTCATCGTGGCTAAACAAATTTGTTTAGCCACGATGACCAAGTAGTTTTGGAACTATGACTCTTTTTCATTTTTCGTTTTGTAACAGCCTTGAAAACGTAGTTTTATACAGGTTTGATAATGCTGGTAAATTGTTTGCACTAGACTCGCCATAAATTCATTCCTCGAGTGCCTGTGGATTCGTTCTTTTGTTGTGTTTGAAGTATATACCAATATGTGTATTGAATGTTTTTCACCATTATGTAGTTGTTGTTTTTTTCGGAAAATTGCATAGAGTTTTTGAATTCCTATTTTTACTTGCAGCCAAAGGAAGAAGAAATCGATCTGCCCAACGGAGCAGTACGTCACATCACCGCTTTAGCATGGTGCCTTCCGCAGCGTACTTTAAAACGCCAGTATTGTATTCAGACTTCCCGTTAGACGAGGTGGATTCAGCAGCTGTGTTTGCAGATATTGGCCCTGTGAAGCGCACATTTCGGTGCAACACGTGCCAGAAATTGTTTCACTGTCAATCACACCTTACTATACACGAGAGAACTCACAGTGGTGCCCGACCTTTCGTTTGTAAAGTGTGTGGCCAATCGTTTGCACAGAGCAATAATCTCTATAGACATATGAGATTGCTTAAACACACTGATATTTAGCTGAAAGTATTGTGTGTAAGTAAAGTGTATGAGAGATCCTTTGTACAGAGATCCTTTACAATCTCTACCGACTTATATGACTCTGATGTTTAGCTGAAAGTATTGTATGTAAGTAATGTGTATGGGCAATCATTTACACAGAGCGACCATCTCTACAGACCTATGAGACTACTGTTTAGCTGACAGTTTTTGGTGTAAGAAAAGTGTGTGGGCAATCATTTGCGCAGAGCGACCATCTCTACAGACCTATGAGACTACTGTTTAGCTGAAAGTATTGTGTGTAAGAAAAGTGTGCGGGCAATCATTCGCGCAGAGCGACCATCTCTACAGACCTATGAGACTACTGTTTAGCCGAAAGTATTGTGTGTAAGTAAATTGTGCGGGCAATCATTTGCACAAAGCAACAATCTCTAGAGACATATGACACTGCTTAACCACACAGATATATAGCTGAAAGTATTGTGTATGTGAAGTGTGTGGTAAATCTTTGACACAGCGCAAGGGTCTCTACAGACATATAAGACAACGTATATTCACTGATATTAAGCTGAAAATGCTGTGCATTTCTTAGAAATTGTTGTTCTCTGAAAACCAATATCAACACACTTTACTGATAATTTTTGTTCTGTAAAAAAAATCCAACATACTAAACTGACAAGTGTTGTTTTGTGAAAACGACTGCCAATACACACTGCCAATACACTACACTTACACTGTAAGTAAAGTATGTTGGAAATCAGTCTGTGAGTGTAAGTAAAGTATGTTGGAAATCATTTTCACAGAACAACAATTTTTACAGCAATATTAGACTACTTAAACACACTGATGTTAAGCAGGAAGTGTTGTGTGTGTAAGTAAAGTGTGTGGGAAATCATTTGCACAGAGCAACGATCTTTACAGACATAGTTTAAACAGACTGTTTAAGCATGCCGCTGTTTAACGAAAAGGGATGTGTGTAAAGTGTATTGGAAATGTTAAAACAGACTGGTATTTAGCTCAAAGCATTGTGTTTAAGTAAAGTGTGTGGGAAATCATTTTCTACAGGCAAATAAGACTGTTTACACTGATGCTTACCTGAAAGTATAGTGTCAGAAAAGTGTGCGGGAAATCATTTGCGCAGAGCAATAATCTCAACAGATATATGAGACTATTTAAACACTCTGATGTCTTGCTGAACGTATTGTATGTCAGTATAGTGTGTGGGAAATCATTTGCACAGAGCAATAATTTCTTAAAACATATGAGACCACTTAAATGTGTGAAAGCTATGTGTATGGGAAATCATTTTCAAAGAGCAACATCTTCGAAGACATTTGAGAATACTTAAATACACTGTTGTTCAGCTGAAATTATTGTGTGTAAATAAAGCGTGATGGAAATCATATTCATAGAACAACAATTTTTACAGATATATAAATCTAAAGAGTAACTACACTTCAGGAACTGACTGAATCAGATCCAAAACCCTATCCCCAACGTCAAAGGGAAAGATTGACAAAGACATCCCAACAAATAATAAATTACAAGTGATAAGCCGAGTCAACAGCTCTTTCCCAAATAGGTGGCAACCCAGCTATCTTTATTGAACTAAATAATTTAGACCAACAGAAGGGTTACAGCAGACTAAGCAAATTATACGAAAAACATTTAACAACTATTTTTACCTATTTTCTATCTTTACTATAGAATGCTTAAAATGAGAACACAATAAATTAAACAGCACCGAAAAACTACTTAAACACCCCGATGTTTAGCTGAAAGTATTGTGCGTAAGAAAAGTGTGTTGGAAATCATTTTCACAGAGTAACAAATTGTACAGACAAAGGATAACACTTAAAGACACTGATGTTTTTTTTTGTTTTTTTTTGTTTTTTTTTTTTAAAGATTGTGTGAGTAAAGTGTGTGGAAAATCTTTTGCACAGCAACATTGATGCTTAGCTTTAAACATTGTGTGAAAGTAGAGGTTGTGGGAAATGATTTGCACAGAGTAAGAACCTCTACAGACATATAGGCTATTTAAACAGTGTTAACACACTGATGTTTAGCTGAACGGATTGTGTGTAAGTAAATTGTGTGGGAAATTATTTGCATAGATCAACAATCTCTACAGAGCATTTGTGTCTGGTAATTATTAGTTTTGAAAAAGCTGATTTGTCGTGAAATTGGGATAAACAACAAAAGAGCCGCGACACAACAAAACCAACACATTGGCATGTGCGCCCGGCTACTCAGATCAGCCTGGGCATCCGCCAACAGCGGATGCCCAGGCTGATCTGAGTCTTCGCGTGGCGCACATACCATATTGTTTGTTTTGTCGTGTCGCGGCTCAAATTACTTTATTGAATTGACAGAAAGTACACCTTTATGGGATTTCAAAACCTCCATGTTTTCCCGCCGCTGTTGCAAAGGAATGCCGGTACAACTTCGTCATTTCCTGTTTGCTTCCTGTGGCGACGATCCGTCAAAAATTGCATCAACATGTACTCATACAGGAATTTAATTAAGAGTTTCCACCTTAAGAAGGCAATTCTTCTGTAAAAAGGTGATCCCCATTGAGAGACGATAGAGTTGCTTCCCCTAAAAGTTTAATAGTAACAATGATACTTTCGAGAACTATGATATAAGCATAAACGATTCAGCCACGAAAGTTGTTAGTTTCTTACATATACCCTGAAAAGCGCTTAAGTAAACCCTAAGCCTTACTAATGCTATAAATATTGAAAGTCAATGGCAAAGTTCTTGAAGTTTCCATAGCAACCAAAGTACTAGAACGATGAATACCAACAGCAGTAATTTTTTGAAAGAGGCTCGTGTTAAGAAAATATAAGCAATATTTCAGCTTGCCCCACCATTTGCTTCTGGTATTGTTTTTTATATATAGTTTCCAATATTTAGGATTTTAGTTTCTATGGCAACCATGCCAAATAAGAAGTTGCTACCTATATCATATTGCTAACTTTTACATTTATCTTCTGCAAGTCTATCTTAGAAATGTTTCTTTAAAGATTTGCTTTAATATCTGCAGTGTGACAAATCTTTTCCAGAAATGTTTTTTAGATAGACCTGCATCTGATAAATGTCTTTGGTTTCGCATGATTGTCAGAGCAACCAGAATCCTGCAGTTAAAGCAGTTTTCAATTTTCCCATAGACAGTCCATAGCAATCAAAGTACTGGACTGATTGGCACAAAATCGTTTTGCAGAGGCTTATGCTGAAAGCGTTTCTTTAACTGTTTAACTTTTCCAGCCTGATGACCACTGAGGTGTTGATGTTTAACTATGCTTGATTATACCCACTGAACGCGCTGAGCCAAGCAAATTTAACGAGAAATGTCTAGGGAAAATGTTATTTTTGAAGCTGTCTGTTTGTCGTTATTCTCTTAAACAGAAAAAATAAAAAGAATATTTACCTTTTTTCGGTAAATACCAAAAATATTTCATCTCGTGTGTTAAAAATATATGCAAGTTTTATTCGTGCTACGCACTCGCGATATTGCTGATATTTTCATCACATTCGATGAAATATATTTGGTATTCACCTAAAAAAAGTAAATATCCTGTATGTACATTGTATTTGTTTTTGCCATTTTTACAACGGGAGTCATGAGCAAAAAAAAAAAAACATCCAAGAAGGGGTCTACTCTTAAGGAAAAAATCTCGTAGAGTAACAAATTCTTTCCTTTAAAGAGCCCCCCTCCCCTCTCCATTAAAAATGAAAATGGGAGAGTTGATTCCCTTGAAAGTGTATCCCTTTACCTTTACAATATATGAATACTGTGGTATGTAAAAAAGTGTAAAATGAAAGTTCTGATGATATTTTGTCGATGTTTGATGGTCGCACATTATCTATACAGAGCCCAAGACCCATTTACGCGACATGTAAATAATTGGAATTAATATTAAAAAGAAGGGAACAGTAACAGTTGGTCATTGGCATAAGTTGAGTATGTGAATCGATTTGGTTACTTGAATGCTGACTGAAACTTAAAAAGATTCCCTAGAGAGTCAATGGCGGTCAGTCGATAACAATCCCTACTTGGACGCCCTGAAGACGAACAGCTACTAGATAAAGCAAACTGTCTGGAAGTGAGTGATTGATAGAGTGAGTAAGTGAACTCGGGTTTAACATCCGACCAACAACTAGGTCATACGGAGAAGGGACCTTGGTTTACAGTCTCGTCCGAAAGACCGGAGAAGCTGGTGATCTATCTTGCGACCCCTGGATTGGTAGTCCATTGTGTTGTCTACTACACTACCGCCGCTCCTCTCTGGACATTATGGACCATTTAGTCACTAGTTTTGGTAGATTTTGGCCACCTAAGTCGTCATATCCAGCAATAAATTCTTAAAATCATTCAGTCCGCCGTACTACTTTCAAAATATCAAGTGTCAGGGTACCCTGGTGATCGGTCCATTTTTACAAACTGAATGCACGGTCTATAGACCTTGATTATGCTTAATTGCATCAACGTAGCTGCATGCATACATCAATCGGTTGATGAGAATGTCGTCTCAAAATGATGGAGCTTTGACATTGGTTGGACATCAGGCCATGCTGAGATCTGGTGAATAAGCCTTCAGACAAGTGCGCTGCCCAAGGACACCTGAACTGAAGCCATGCAAGACATTAACCAGACTGCCAGAATATTTGCACTAAATAAATAGCAGAAAATAGTTATTTAACAGAGATACGGAGGGAATTGTCTTGAAGGCTAAAATATTGGGAAGGAATGCAAGAAGGACGGGACTTGCTGTAATAACGCAGTTCCGGCTGAAAGCATTATTGAAGGGCTGGTAAAGTTATTCGTACCAGGGTGTGTGTGTGTGTGTGTGTGTGTGTGTGTGTGTGTGTGTGTGTGTGTGTGTGTGTGTGTGGTGGGGGCGCAGGGGTGGGGGGCTTCATTACCTTTACAGGCAGACTGACTTCCGGATCAAATCGTCTATTAAAGAGAAGGACCTGGTCAATATACCGTATGACAGAGGATTCAAAGATTCAACCCAACTGAAAACTGGATTTTCAGCCTGGAGTGAATATCGATATTAGGTGGACACTGCCATTTTTAAGTAAGTATAAGTGCGAAGAAGAAGGGACCATGCCTCATTATCTCCCGTGGTATTGCTCCTCCACGACAATGCAGTGATCAATCAATGCTACAGGGTTAGAACAAAAGCTGGGCATCATGAGGCTGTAAACAGAGACACTACTGGGATTCGGTAAGAATGAGAGCTATACCTACTGGAGAGAGGCCGTACTTGAGCGCATGGTTGGGTTTATTTCAGAAACAAGACGAAAGAGAGAGAGAAAGAGAGGGAAAGAGAGAGAGAGAGAGAGAGAATCATTCATTATAATATAATAATTTTTGGGCCACATCGGAGCATATTTATAGATGAAACAATAGAGTAAATAAATATGAGCAAGGCAAGAAATCCAAAGTACAGACAAATAAAAGCTCACAACAGACTTTTTTGCAAAGAAAACCAACAAAGTGGTTGTGCGCCCAGCGAAGACTCAGATCAGCCTGGGCATCCGTCCAGTCTGACCAGAGTCTTCGCTGTCCGCATGGAGGTAGCTTAGACCCTTAGCTACCCTTTAAGCGCTAGCAAAGTGTCCGAGCGGACTGAACGGATGCCCAGGCTGATCTGAGTCTCCGCTGGGCGCACAACCACTTTGTTGGTTTTCTCACGTCGCCGGTCGTATCATATGAGGTTAAGGGTAATGCTTTGATATACCATATGCTATCGATATACCATATATAGATTCAACCCAACCCAGAACTGGATATTCAGCCTTGAATGAATATCGGCATTAGGCGGGCACTTCCATTTTAAGTTAGTATAAGTGTGAAGAAGGGACCATATATCATTATCTCCCGTGGTATTGCCCCTCCATGACAATACAGTGATCAGGCAATGCACAGGATTAGAACAAGAGCAGGGTATCATGAGGCTTGAAACTGAGATACTACTGGGATTTGGTAAGAATGAGAACTATACCTACTGGAGAGAGGCCCTACTTGAGCGCCTGGTTGGGTTTATTTCAGAAACAAGACGAGACAGAGAGATACTTGAGCGCCTGGTTGGGTTTATTTCAGAAACAAGACGAGAGAGAGAGAGATACTTGAGCGCCTGGTTGGGTTTATATTAGAGAGAGAGAAAATCATTTATTATAATATTACAATTTTTGGGCCACATCGGAGCATATTTATAGATGAAACAATAGAGTAAATAAATATGAGCAAGGCAAGAAATCCAAATTACAGACACAGAAAGGCTCTTAACGGACTTTTGTTTGCAAAGAAAACCAACAAACAAAGTGGTTGTGCGCCCAGCGAAGACTCAGATCAGCCTGGGCATCCGCCCAGTCTGATTAGAGTCTTCGTTGTCCGTACGGAGGTAGCTTAGACCCTTAGCTACCCTTTAAGCGCTTAGCAAAGAGTCTAAACTGACTGGGCGGATGCCCAGGCTGTTCTGAGCCTGCGCCGGGCGCACAACCACTTTGTTGGTTTTCTCACGTCGTGGCTCGACTATTATATGAGCTAAAGGGTAGTGCTTTGGGCTGGATAGGTTCCTTCTCGCTGGTAGATCCCAGAGAGTTGTACTTGAGGGAGAGTCATCTTCTGTTCCGGTGCTGTCTGGTGTAGCTCAGGGCTCTGTATTGGGCCAAGTCTCATTTCTGCTATACATAAAAAAGTTACCAGAATATGTCGCCAACAGCACTGTGAGACTTTGTCTGATGACACTTTCATATACTGAGGAATTCTCAACTTTTCTGATTGCACGAAACTTCAGAATGATCTAAATAACTTAGAAACATGGGAATCAAACTGGCAGATGGCCTTCCACCCTGAAAGTGTGAAGTGATCCATATCACCTTGAAAAAGGCGCCTATTTGGATTGGGTCAACATATTTCAGAAATACTGGATTGGGGTCAGCAAATTTCAGAAATATCAAGTAAGGCAACGAAGACAATGGGGTTTTTTACTGCGCAATGTGGCATTGACACCTCGGCAAACTAAGGTTTTTTGATTGATTTGGGTTTAGCGGCCCTTTGAGACAGTATTTCAGTCTATATCGGGTCGACCAAACTAAAGAATCTGCATACAAAACATTGGTTCGCCCTCAACTGGAGTATGCCCTATTTGGCATCCCTATCACAAAACTCAGATTCAGCAGGTTGAGAAGGTGCAGAGAGAGAACAGGTGCCAGGTGGACCTGCAGGCGATGGCGGAACACAAGTAGTGTCGGCGATATGCTGGACGAGCTTGAGTGGCCATCCCTGGAGGCCCGCCGGGAGCAGTCCTCCATGACCTTCTTTTACAAGATTTACCCTGGTTCAGTGTCCCTTGAGAAAGTTAATGTAAACTTTATTTATTTTACATCAATTACATTGAAAGCTCACGCGAACTTAAAGTAAGTTAGGTAAGTTTTTTATCTATAGCAGAAAGTTGAGTACTTGACCCCAGCACCAAAGTCGAGAAGAACTAGGGCATCCCATGACTCACAATACACTAAATACCTTGCATATAGCGATGCCCTGAAAGATTCATTCTTTCCCAGGACTCTTCCTATTTGGAAAAGTCTCCCCTCTTCAGCGGTTCCTGCCAACTCCGCTGGGGAGTTTAAGGCCCTTCTTTAGATTATCGGTCCAGAGGCATGTGTTTTAACATGCCTCAGATCTGCTTCTTGTAAATAGTTTTAATGGCCACCCCGAAAGTTTGTTTTCCCTTTGAGCTAAATTCTAAATTTAGCCACCCACCACATCTGAGGTAATGACCAGAAAATGATCGTCTCAGTATAGATAGATATCCTGAACAAGTATTCTCTTCATGGCCATACCCTGTCTTCTGTGCCTCAATTCAAGTATCTCGGAGTCCGTATAAGTCAAGACCTTAAGTGGAATACACATATAAACTCCATATCTTCTAAAGCAAATCAGACTCTAGATTTCCTGAAAAGAAGTCTCAGGCTCAACTCCAGTATGGTCAAAGAAAGGGCCTTTAAATCCCTTGTTCGTCCCAAACTTGAATATTTCAGGACAGTTTGGGACCAAAATGCGTTATCTCTATTGGGAATGGTGAAAGGACAGCCCGTCGGCTGGTAGACCAACTGGAGATGGTTTAGAGGAGGGCTGCAAGGTGGGTTACAAAAAGATACCACAACACTTCGAACGTCACGGATATGCTGCACAGCCTGGGACGGAGGACCCTGGAACAAAGGCGGATGAAGAGACGTGTTTTCGGCGAGCAGAGGAGGACGTCATTACCATTTCTTTACTTATCGCCATTTAATAGCAGACAGGGACTGTACATGTTTTTCTTTTTCCCCAAGGACGGCATACAGTGGAATCAGTTCCCCAGCCAGACTTGCCTGGCAGAGACGAAGGTCTCGAAGAGGCAGCACTCTAGGCTATTGTAATTTCCAAGACACATCTATCTCTTTTGTCTTTCTCTCTCTCTCTCTCTCTCTCTCTCTCTCTCTCTCTCTCTCTCTACTTGCTTCTGTCTCTCCCAATTCTTTCTACTCAGGCACTTTTTTTCCATTCCTCTTTGAATTTTCCCTCTCTCACTCAACTTGATAATTATCAAAGCTGAGGGCATGCCAGTATATTGGCAAAAGCAAACACAATAGGTTTGATATCAGAAACAGTAAGAGCAGGGCTAATTCAGTCTCACAAGTCTGCTAGCCGCAACCTACCTGAGACTAAGACTCACAGATAAGAAGAGAATTAGCTGAGTACAAATCACATTGAGGAAAAAACAATACATTAGAATCATCCACTGACGAATGCCCTTGATGGAGAATATCGAAGTACAAAGAATTGCAGATAGCAACAAGGGACTGGTGCGTCCAGTCCTGGAGTATGGCAGTTCAGTTTGGGACCCTCAGAGTATACTTCTTCAAGATGAACTTGAGAAGGTGCAGAAAAGGGCAGCTAGATTTGTAACGGGAAATTACACATATGAAACTGGGAGTATGACTGGCATTCTGGAGAAACTTAAGTGGGAATCCCTAAAAAAGAGAAGGAAAGATAGTAGACTCATAATGCTGTACAAAGGTCTGAGGGGTGCAGGGGTGCAGCCAGTATACCCATAAATGACCTTGTTCCCCCAAGTAGGCGTACCAGGAATCATCATTCCCTGGCATTTCAAACCCCACTGGCTGGGACTGACATTTACAAGTCCAGTTTCTTCCCCCAGACTATTAGAGATTGGAATTCCCTGGAAGATTCACTTATTTCTGCTGCTGAGGGTGCAGAGGATTCAGTTACTAAGTTTACTTCTCTTATAAGGGCTAGGGACTAGCTTCCCTGATTCACAGGTCCTGGTGAATGATTGTCCTTGGACGTATCACCAGTAAACAATTCTGATTCTGATCTGATTCTGATAGCAGACCTCGAATCGGATCTCTTTATAGTCAGATTCAATGAATACTAACAAAATGAAAGCTCCACGGCGAGGTGTTCACGTGAGGTGTTCCGTTGAAGGCGGATTCTACACATGAAAAGGTTTCGGCTTTTACCCAATGAGAGTTGCCTCCCCTGGTTTTCGAAATTAATGGACGCCAAATGGGGATAGAACACAACGAAATTATTCAAAACAGCGCAAAATTTCTGTCAGAGGACAAGAATACTGTTAGTAAACTATAATGCATGTCACCATTGATCCTTAGGTCCATTGAAATTACACCTAAACTGCTAATTCCTTCTTAATTATGTTTATTCTTGAATTTCTTCAAATTAATTGGCTTATCAAGGGAGATAATTATATAGTAAATTAAAAGTGGTTGGAAGTGAAACAATAACGATCTTATTTGGGCTGACTTATGTTATTCTGTCATATACTTCAAACACCTTATCAAGCCATATTTCTCCTGTTATGGAGATTTTTTTCCCTTTCAGTCATACTGATCTAAATTTTTGGGATTGTTTTGGAAGAGAATATTCTAACAGCCAAATTTCACAGGCCTTGATATACATGTATATTTAGGGTGGTATTCCGCAATATGATGGGGTTGTATCTCCATAAAGTACCCTGGCCGTCCCTTAAAATCGTCATTGAAGTGTTTTTATTATTGGCTGGCACCTGGACATCTGTTCGCTAAAATTGGACTTGGTATATACTGAAAGCCAACATTGACTCCAAGCACCTTAAACTTGGTTTCCCTGCCAGGACCAAAAAAAGTGCATTTGAAAAATCGTACAAAAGAGCTAAAGTGTTCAGAATGAAATATTGGGAAACAAGTTTTATGACGACACATTACCAGATGCAGTCTTCGCGAAACCCTCTCAACTGTCAGACAGTCTAAAAAATTTTGCAGGACAGAACAGAAATTTGCAGGACAGAAAAAAAAACACATTCGAGTTAACAAAAAATTGTAGTCATAAAAAAATGGGAATTTTTTAATTACTTTAATACTGCTTCATTTTAACTTCAATTCCCATTTAATCATTCATTCTCTACTTCATTTTAATTAAATTCTCATTCTTAAAAGTCTCTGCTATATCTTGTATTCATCTACGCATAGGTTGGGGATAAACTCCAAAGAAAGCTAAACTTGTTACAGAAAAAAAAATGTTTTGATTATTTCCCTTGGTTTGGCCTTGTACGATTCACAAAGTTCGGCCATTTTAAATTCGCTACCAGTCTATCTAAGAAGCAGCAAAATACAGTAACAGTAAGCAGAAAAATAACCTGGCGCAGCAGTTATTAAACAAATAATAAGGGTGAATAGTTTAAAGTTCATTTCATTATAGCCGAATCATTGGAATTCAAATAAAAAATGAAGATGAGATTGATAAACATTCCGAGACTGAAACCAACCGTTGCGAACACTCTTTGGGCCGAAAACTGTTACGCTCGAAATAATTGGTTGTATATAAATAGTAAGCCATATATTGACCAATCAGATGTCGCATTGCATAAGCACTGTTGTAAATATGAAATGGCGAAATTCGGCCAAAAGAGGACTTTTCTGACGATAAATTTGATTTTATGGAGTTGAAAAATGTCAACTTTTGACAGTGTCGGACAGTGGGACCGTCGCCCTGGCAAAAATCGCCGGACATTTTCCGAATTCGCCGGTTTTGTCCGACGGTTTTCGTGAAGACTGCAGGTAGATGTAAAAACGGTCTTATTTTTGCAATGAAACCCATTTTAGATATTCTGGGCTAGTTGTCATATGACAAAGGAAAAGTGTGTGTGTGTTTTTCCTTTGGTTTCTTATCAGTTCCCGCATCCTCTTTGCACAGGACATCCAGTTGATTGATTGATTGTTTTGGGTTTAACCGACTTTGAGACAGTATTTCAGTCTATATCAGCCGTCTCCCAAAGTGATGGAGAAAGAAGAGAAATGATAGATGAGAAAAGAGTGTCCAAACAACCCCCGCCCGCACCCACCGCATGCACAGTAGGCCCTTGCCCTACTATTATCCAAATTAGAATTAGTAGGACGCCCAGGCACTGGGAGTTATACCCAGCACCATCGCACTACCCAGCCACCCCTCAGGACATTGATACAATGTTATCCACATCAATGCAACACCCTACTGTTGCATCAACATCAGTCTGAAGTGCTTGTATTTTCATTTCCTTTCTTTTCTGTTCCTACCCTCCTCCAATTTAAGTATCAATTTAAAGATGTGCCAGGCACATTTAAAGCAACAATAAGTCGGAAGTCGGCACTGGTCACTTATCAGTCGGAGGGATGATGACTAGTGATGGGCAATCGTTTTAAAATCACAGTCAATTAATGATTGGTTTATAATCGGAAGGCCTAACCAACTAGCTATAGATTTCACAATCGGATTACATCAGGGTTTTCCCGGACTCAAAATTGAGAGTCTCAGACCCCCAAAATGGTGTCTGGGACTCCCAGAAAAAAATCTGTGCATTCACTGGGACTGTCAAGACAAAATCTAAGTCCCAATTCAAAGTGATGAATTCTTATAAAAATTATATTATTCTTGGCACAATACAAAGTAATGATTTTCAAAATAAAGTATTTGTGAAATTCTGATATTTGATTTGGGCATTTTATAACATTTTTCAGAGTACAGTTCTCTTTACTTTTGGCATTGTACTCTTAAAAAATTGGTATGTGGGTCCCAAAAACTCCTTAAATACAAGGAAAACCCTGTTAAATACAGTCTATTCTGTATGCTTCATTTTCAGAACTTAACAATGTTTGGAAAAAATTTAATGGATAGGATTTGTGCAATTTGAGCAGGTTTGAGCAATGGCCCTTGGAAACAATCTATAGGTATATTTCATCAATAATTCATATTACATGTATTTCCAATATCTCTTAACACTAATTTGGTACTTTTTAAAGCCAATATTTTTTTAGGATTATAATGGATTGGGAATTTTACAATCAATGATCGAAATCGGTTGCATAAACCAACTGACTTTCGATTATAATTAAATCGATCATTGGCCCACCACTAATGATGACAGGAACATAGATACCATGATTTTTATGGGTCTCCCAGCATTAATTGAATAATCACTGACTTAAATCTCAGAATGGTTATCAAAATCGAGCAGCATTAATATACCAATGTAATCCTACTAAACACCCTGGGGATGTTGCATTTTATTAGAGCCTGAAATCAGCCACTTGTCAAAATGCTTCCAACAAATAGTAAAACAGAATTATAACCATGTAAGAGAAATAACTGTACTCTGTCATGATAATTGCAAAATATTTCATGGATCATGAAATGTTGAAAATATGGCCATATATTAAATGCAATATCGGAGGATTCTGCGGCTGGATTTTTGCAACATTGGCAAGCCAGTATACCATTTCTTTGGGAAAAGAGGATAGGGACAGTGATTAGAGCCAGGACAATTATAAATTATCTGTTAAAATTTAACAGTAATACATACTTTGCTTTTTTTGCAGACTGAATAGAACAAGAACATACAAGATTGAAAGTCCTTCTGAGTTAAGCAAAGGCCATCAAATATCCACCAAAATCAGTGATACATATCATCAACCAAAATCAGTTTGACATCAGCCTAAATCAGCCAGGTACTAAGAACAATGCAGTCGACTGATTTACAAGTGATCAAGGAAATCCCAGGTTACAAAATTATCCTGAAAGCTGTTTTAAAGACTCAAATACAACAACTGGTAAGTAGAATTAAGGAGTTCAAATGAAGGATGTCTTCGTTTCTGGCATATATGATTGAACTCAATCACATTGTCCAAATATTGCCATTTCATTCTTCAGCTAATGTAAATAAAGGTCCAGATGTTCAAAACAAACATGATTAGTTAATGAGACAAAATTTCAAAAGTATTGTATGTAAAAAACTGCCAATTTTTTACGAAAAATGTGCAGTTTTAAAACCTCACATTTTGTTGGCAAAAAATATTAGGATACTTGATTTTGGATTTTGTGAGTACAAGAAGACTTAATGAACCATGATTTACAATTTGGTTAAGGTAACGATGCTTTGAACTGCCAGACACAGAAAATTTGCAAATGCTGTGTTCACAATCAGGAAATATTCATGAAGTTAAAAATTACCGGTAGCTCTAAATTTGTGTTTCTCTTAAAGGTTCCTTGGTTTGACAAAAGCCATAATTTTTTAAGGTGACTGGGTACACTTTCAGGGGAAGCAACAGTGCTTCATTTTCAATTTTGCCTACCTTGGCAATAGAGATAGGCTCTTAAAAGAAAGAATTTGCTCCTCAGCACCGAATTCTTCTTTAAGAGTAGACCCTCTTGTGGATGGTAGACTTGCATTTGTGCACTGATTGCAGTATAATTGTGTATCAAAGCATTCAACATTACAGTGTCTGTTATCACAGAAATTAAGGCTAAACCAGGACTAAGTTATTAATATATTGAGCAATCATAATGACTGTTTAAGATGTACATGTAGTGTTATTAAAAAAGGAGTTGGTCAAGAATTTAAGGAAAATGAAGAAAATACAAACTCATGTTTTGAATGCTGTCTGAGCATAGATACAAACAAGCAAAACAGTTTTCTTCTTGAGTGATTGCATATTTCAACAATCTGTATGTAGAAACAGAAATTTGGCGATTAAAGGCATGTATGTAGAGCCAGATAAGCTAGTTCAAGCACTCACACAAAGTCTCCTTATATTAGTTTTCAGCCTACATGTACCTCTAAAACTTTTAACAGAACTATGAAAAATCCAGTGCGAAAAACCTGCAAATCTGGCATTTTTGCTACTTCTCTGTAGTTGGTCACACTGCTAGTGAATTATTTCCTGCATTTTGTAAAACTGCTGTTGACTAACTAACAGGCATGTTACATATGAAACATGAAAATGCAGCTACTGTTTTTGCTCCCAAGATCATCATGATAGGGACTTTAAACCTCATCCACATTGTTAAATTCCAACATGTGTGTCAAGAAATTCTGAACTGGTGTGTTTTATTTACAATTGAAATCATGATAGAACAGCCAAATATATGTGTATAAAATTTCTTACATATTCTTTCAGGTTGAACAGCTGGCTGACCATACAGGAGAAGAATCCGTGATCCTCACAGCCTCAGTGTCAGATGGTTCCCTGAGTCATCTGGGATCAGAGTCCGGGAAAGTCTTTCTAGAGGATCATGATGATATCAAATCACAGTTTCTTGGCTTTTGTTTGAAAAGTAAGTTTTCGTGCTTTGCCTGGTCCAGAGTTGCCATGGTTGACAACAGGGCTACAGAAATTTTGAAATCCAAATCGGTCCCGACAGCCGATGACCGAGAGCAGTAAAGATAGAAAGAAAGAAAGACGTCATACGAATCCAAAATAGACACGAAAACTAATGACTACACTCTGTATTGCACAGTCCAAAAAGTCAAGAAAACTAATGACTACACTGAAGCGCCGTTATAACGTGGGTGTCATCGCTGAAGTAGCCATTTAGTCCACATGTTCTTACTTATCGTGAAAAATGTGCTTTAAAGCGCAGAGACAGTCAGACCGAAAGTGAAAGTACACATGCGCCGTACCAATCGGACATCCTCGCCGATCTTCATTTACGGAATTGGCCGAAGTATTACGATTGATGTATTTTAATTCCCTTGAAATATGAATATACTTGCAAAAAGGTGACACATGCTAGTTATCGAAGATTTCTAAAACATAATCAGTATTCACACCTTGGCAAGACAATCGACACTTTGTTTATCTGTGATAACTTTTGACAGCAGTGCGTGATTATTGGATCAATATGACACATGGCTAAAATCCAGGTAATCATGTCATCATACATCGCAAAGTGTGTTTTTTCGGACCTAAAAAACGTGCCTTATGACATCTGAATCGGTTTTTCGAACTCAAAATCGGTCCGAACCGACAAAAATTTGGATTTCTGTAGCCCTGGTTGGCAATCTCTCAAGGTCCGGGAATAGATTTTGATCAAACTTAATCAAAATGATCCATGCATCAAACACTTCAAAATTACACAGTTGGACCAATCGGACTGAGTGTTCTCTTTAAAAAAAATCAGAAGGCATATCGCTTTTAACACAAAAATTAGATTTTGACTTGTTGATCAATTTCTAAAATCCTTATTATAGTAATGCTTTAGCCTAAAATTACATTGTAAATAACTGATGATCCTTAATGCATTTAAAACAACTTTACTGGCTAAGAAATGAAAATAATAGTATTTTTATAAATTTTCATTGGAATTCAAGGCACAGGCAAAGGCAGTTTGAAGAGGAAGCAACATGCTTTATGGTCTGGGGAGATCACTGGACCAACCAAGATGGTCAGTGTTACTTAAAATAGCAAAACTTGAAAATGGCAATATCTAATAGATTTTTTGACCATACTTTGTCAGAACAATCCTTTATGATCAAGCTCTGCCAAAAATAACACAAACTATGCAAGATGGTAATATTACTGGAAATAAAGGAACATGAAACTGTATAAAAAGAACTGCTGAATTGATTTCAACCAAATACCTTGCAATGTTTATCCAACATGGCTGTGGTTGAAAATTATGAAACACGAAAATGACAAGCTGTATGATTTTGTGGAAAACATGGTCACAGTGAGAGTTATTTCCTCTAAATTTGCAAATTGAAAAAAATCACAGAAACGTTTCAGTTTAAAGGTTCGGGTCAGCAGTTTATTGGATGGTCATCATGGCCCCCTTGTTTGTCCATTAAAATAAAGAATAATTAGCTAACATTATGATAGTCACATTACCTTTTTTTGGAAGTATCCATTATTGCACTCCCTAGCTACATTGTTTTAGCCATTTTGTTGTCACCCAAATAGAAAAAAAATTGTTACAGTTTGAATAGAATTAAGGTAATAGGTTATCTTTTGAATATTGGAGAGAGAGACAAATACATGTACTTTATCTACTTATCCACAGGAAAAGTCCGGGGTTGGCATCTGCAAACAAAATTTTTATTTATCTTGGCCTTTGGTTAGTTGAGCTTCCTGTTTTCAACACAGATGCAAGACCTGTCTCTCATTATTCTGTTTGTGTGACCTTTTATGGTTTATGAAACTTATTCTAATAACGGTCAAACTAACCAGAAATACATTGAAGACACATTGTACTTCTGTCTCAGAATGAGATTTTTTTCTTAATATCAGTGCCTGTTCATATTTGGTAATTTATTAGGATATCTGATGCAGAGACTTCCTCTCATATACATTGCTTCAGATCGCAAGGGATAAAAGGGATAATTATGAGATAATTTTTCTTATGTCTCAATGAAAACATGTCATTACCTCTCGTTTGAACCATCTCTGCAAGACAGCTCTAATGGGGGATCACAACATTAGTATTTTTATGGAGAAACTATCCCTGTTGTCACTTCTTTTGTTGACCACTGCATGGCTTACTGTTTTGAATAACTATTTCTTGTTACAGGACATCATCAGCACAAACAAATTGAAAAAGAGAGACAAGAGCAGACTCTGCCAGACCCTGGAGGGAAGATCAGAAATTCTGGCCCCGCACCAACCAGATTGGGTGCTGGGCCCAGACCAAGATTTGCACCTACACGTGTTCAGTCATCACCAAGGCAGGCTTCACCCCGCTTTCAGACATCACCACGCCAGAGCTTTCATACTCCCAGTCAGTCTGGAGTACATCCTGTATCGCTAACTCGAACCTCACCTCAAGGTGCTGGCAGAGGAGGTTTAGGCCAAAGACATCAGCCATACCCTGCCAGTCGTAAGAAACAATCACCAGGTGCAATGAAACTTCCAACAGAGCCCACAAAATCTCGTAAAAATCTTAATCCCGGTAAAGTGATTAAAATAGAACCACTACCAGGTGCAGATACACATGAAGCTTCTGAGGACAATGGGGAATGTGTAAGTGAAGATGTTTCTTTGTCAGGAAATACTGATTTAAGTGTAAATAAAACAAAT
This sequence comes from Ctena decussata, assembly GCA_963989385.1. Lineage (NCBI taxonomy): Eukaryota > Metazoa > Mollusca > Bivalvia > Lucinida > Lucinidae > Ctena > Ctena decussata. The sequence goes on from OZ022509.1 coordinate 54,885,367, forward strand.
GATGCAATGCCATCAGACTCAACACCAACCCATTCATCTCCATCAGTTCAGGACACAATTCCAGCTCTTGTGAAAAATGAAACTTCAGAATCATCTAGTGAACCTACAGATGGACCTTTGAGTGAAATTCAATTACCACAAGGTCTTGGTTTAGAATCTGACGCAAATACATCAGTTCAAGAATCCATGACTTCAGGTGAACAAGATTCAGTTATATCGGATGCAAACCAAAGTATAAGTATAAAGGTGGAGGCTGATGATGATATGGATCTTGAAATAACTGGAGTAGAGCCAGGACAAATGGCTCCTAGTGACACAGACTGGATGACAAATGTTCAATCAGGGATGGAATTTGATCCTTCGGTAGCAGGAGCTTCAAACCAAAATGTTTCACTCGGTGGCCAGTCAGATCAGGAATATGGTAAGTGAAATATTTTAAAGTTTACTTTTAGCCAATCACAGGTTACTATTGTAACTGGAACGGTTTTATGCAACAGCTTCTGAATACGCATATGAAATACATGTACATATGAAAATGTCAGTTTTACAAAGACAAAACAAAGACAAACGCTGTGGGTTTGAAATTTCTGTAGCTTATTATTTAAATCCTAAAGAGCAAATTTTCATGCTTGCTTTATGTTCCATCATTGAAACTGCTCCGTAAATGCTGAAAACCTGCTGAAATACTGGTATTTGTCAAGTGCCAGAATAACACTCCTTTAACAGTCACATAATTTGGGAAAAGATGATAGAATGATGTAGATGATAATTTTTGTCTCCCCTACAACTAGCAAAAGCAAGACATAGGAATGGATATTCCAACAATAACATTTCAAACTTCTGTAGAATTGCGTTGTTTTGAAGTAGTAAAGGAGCTTTGTAAATTGTTACAAAATACAGGCAGGTGAGACACTGTGCTCAATGTAATTTTGCTTTATTTCTTTGCCATGCATGTCATTTTCAGTCATTAAACTAGTTTTAGTAAGCTGTTGCTAAATGTCCCTGTTTTCAATAATATGTGATTGGTAGGCAGCTGTGATTTTCAAGTGTTTTACCAAAAGATATTCTGTTTCTGTAAAAGCTGGTTGATTATTCTTATGCCAGTCGGATGGATTGTTATACTGTGAGCAGTTGAAAGCCGTGACATGAGTCCAATGTATTTGGCTAGGAGACTGGGCTTTTCTCTTCCAAAATGGCCCAATATATGAGACGTGACACAATAAAACCAATAAAGTGGCCTGTGTGCCCAGCAAAGTCTCAGACCATCCTGGCATCCGCCTGGTCTGATTATTAGAGTCTGTGCTTTTGGCATGGCGGTAACTTTGACCCTAAGGTACACTTTAAAGGTGCAGCGAAGACTGATCAAACTAGGTAGGTGCCCAGGCTGATATGAGTCTTCCCTGGGGGCACATGCCACTTTGATGGTTTTGTTGTGTCTTGGCTCATCTGTAAATCAGTCTTGTGTAATTCTTGTATAAGATAGTTTTTTCCCAAAATAATCTCAAAACATTCAGATCTGTCTTGTCAAGCAGATCTAGTTTTTTCGAGGATTGTTTTGTAAGACAGCTTCTACAACAGGTTTTGGAAGGGAAAACCTCCTGTTACAAGGAAGATCAGCTGAAACTGGCTTAACTTAGGTCAATTGTTAAGATAGTGTCTCCATAATGTCTAGATGAGAAAAAAATGGATATTGAGCAGATAAGATCTGTCATCAGACTAAAGGTTATCATTGATCTTCCAAAAGCAGTTAGTCATATTCACCTGTAGATCTTTACAGAACTGAGTCTGAAAACAGAATGATTGAGTTGAGACTGTCAATTCTGCCTTTTATAGTCCCACCAGGCCTATATGGCCATGTTGTAGTAAAAGTAAAAATGGAGTGATGCTTCAGTAACTTCCATCTAAATAACTTTAAAGGTACATAAAAAATACAAATTAAGATTTATTGCAGTTTGGCAACTGATGGTTGATCATTTCCTTTGAGGAGGTAAGTGGTTGTGGTTTACAAGCAAGAGGTTTACCATGCGGTTATAGAAACAGAATTCTAAATAGCAATTCATCTCATACTTACCAGGATCCTAGTTAATGCACTTGTTTGCAACACTTCTGATTATGAATAAACCTTTCTACATGTATATTAAAATGTTTGTATGGTAAAACACTAAACCATATCACAGCTGGCCTTTCTTATTGTTTAAATGCACAATTAAGGAAACCAATCTTTTCAAAGAAATATGTTATATACCAGTATTGGTTCATTCTTTTGAAGCATTCATGGTGATAAAGAATTAGAACAATAAAAGGACAGTTAAAAGTTAACAAAGTACAAAAGAAGGCAATAAAAGCGGAAATGTTTGATTATAATATTGTCTCTTGGTAACCAGGTTGTGCATTTATTGTATTTTATTATGGTGTTATATTGTTTTTATTTCACATTAATGGAAGAAAACCAGTGCTTTGTGCTTTACAAGAAGGTGTTGTCATCACATACTGTATTTATTGGGTAATAACTTTAAGATAGGGTTATTCTTTCCAAAATTGAGCCTGGGTAGCTGTTTTGATACATCTTTAATTTTATCTGTTCACTTCCTGCAAAGCATTTAGGAGCTGGTATGTGGTTGGATAAAAATAAAAGTTGACTTATAGTTGAATTTGTACAAGTGGTTCTGCTCCCCTGGATCAAAGGTCGCAGTTGTTATAATCTGTGGACATTCTTTTGAACGTCTGTCATCTGTCAGTTTGCTAAGTTCAAGTGACGTCTTTGAGAAGCTGCTGGCCTGTTGCAGTACATACATGATACTTAATCTGGTTATATGGGAGCACACTTCATAAGTCCGCGTGAGTCATCACTGATTTAATTTAGGCAAAAATAATTGTATTAATCAAAAAGTTCCAGAATACACCTGTAATCAAAGAGGTTGAGGTAATTATAAAGGCTTACACTTTGACTGATCAAGTATTTAAATCTAGTTAAATGGATGCTAGAACATGGTACGTAGGCCTATTTATGTACACAAAAGTATCAAGGTTGGCAAATGACCGGTCAATATGAGTATTGACCAGACCGGTGGTCATTACTGGTTATAACCGGTTATTAGTGGTCAATTGGTGGTCGATTGGTCGATTGAAACAAGCATGGTCAGTTGAAGATACTTAGCCTTTGTTATCCCATTTTTACTGGAGTCTATAAACAGAGTTAAAATAGTTTCAATACAAGATAATACAGGCTTAATTGAAAATGTGTTTTATGAGTTGCTGTTGCTCAGAACTGTATTTTAGAGGCTGTAAAACATACAAAATCTGAATGTTTAATAGTTCTCAGTCAGACTGAATCATTACCACCCAACTTTCAGTTCAGACTAGAGACCTCTAACTTATTTTCTGTAACCTATAATAAAAAATAAATAGGAAAGCAAACGCAAGTAATAAAAATTAATAAATTTTACAAGTAGCTTTTTCATAATCATTAAAAATATTTAACTCAGTAACTACTTTAACTGAAGCAGTTAACTGAATGAAAGTACAAAAAATGAAACAATACTTCAAAGAGATCATCTTGTTCAAATTAAAGTGATGCTCTATTAGCTAAAATGCAAATTGGTCTGGCTTCTTCCATAAGAAGACAAAAGTGTGAAAATTGTAATGAAGACACTAACTGTTAAACAATACATCATTGAGGTAATTCTAACTTTAACTGCCCCAGATCAAACAAAATTGTCAAAATACTGGGCCTGTCTCTCAAACTGAAGAAGGTGTGTCCAGTTTACAAGAACTATCCAATCACTGGGCTTAAAATGCACAGGGTAGTTCTGTGACACCTGTGTTTATTTAGATGTGTGAAAGAGTGGCCATTCTGTTATCTGCTGTTATCAGTGAAGTTAATAATTAAAGTTAATCAAAGTGTCATAATGGTGTCAAAATGAAGCTAAAATAGGCTATATGGAACTTCTATTCTGCCCTTGATGATGAAAAAAAAACTATTGTTAGGTGCCTGGACTGTAATGCAGAAGTTACAGAAGTAGTGTAAGGTCTTGAGATTGAAATCACACCTGATGAGTACCCTTGGCATGGATGAAACAGTTCATTTTTTTCTTTTTTCAATATATAGAACATATTAAAGCCTGACCAAATACATCAGTCCACCAGTAAAACACAAAGAACCACTTCAAATTTCCAATTGACCATTCTGACTAGTAGTGACCAGTATAGTTCTATAACATAAAACTTGCCACTCTCTTATTTAATATTTCATTTTATTATTCCTATTTTTATTCTGACATTTTCATTTCTACTTTCATTTTCATTTCTTGGAGAGTGACGTTTTATCTACCATCTACTTGAAACCAGAGCAAACACTTTTGATCAAGTCTGGAGAAAATAACAGCTGAATAATAAAGATCAATTTATAAGCTGTTAATTTTCATTAAACTTCAATGATTTGAACACTCTACTTGGCCAGATTGATCTGGATTCTTTTGTCAGGATTTTTCACTTTCCACATGCATCCATTTTGTTTGACAAAAGTCGGTAAATACAAAAATGATAATTTTGAACGAAATTAACAAATACAATAAAGGAAGTGGCTATTGACAACCGGTTGTCACTAGCCTCACAGGCTACTGACAACCGGTTGTCACTAGCCTCACAGGTTGCTGACAACCAGTTACTATAAATCCTATTGTTTTCAAATAATAAAACTCAAGATATTTTTAGAATATTAGTTTCATGGTATTACTATTATATCATGATATTTGTTGATATTTGTTTCCACTCTGATCAAGTTTTAAGTTGATTGTAGAAAGCAAGAAACTATTAAAAGAATCAGATGTAAATTTCTGTGTGTTTTTTTATGCTCCCCTGACGATAGTCATATCGTCAGGGGGCATTAAGATTTGCTCCTGTCTGTCCGTCCGTCCGTCCATCTGTCTGTCTGTCCGTCCGTCCGTTCGTCACACTTTACGGTATAAAGTTTGTGTAATCAACTCCTCCCACAGTTTTCAGTGGATCTTTTTCAAACTTCACATACCGGTACATGTTGTGGACATATTGAAGATGTGCATGTGGGTTTTTGTTGGAGCTAGAATTAATTTTGACAGAATTACTGCCTTTTGAACTTAGTCATTTTAGGCAAATTTTTGCATTGTAGGGTATGCAGTTTGTGTAATCAACTCCTCCCATAGTTTTCAATGGATCTTTTTCAAACTTTGCATACATGTTGTGTAAAGGGGCAGAAGCTGGGTACTGTAAGCAGCTTCAAATACCTTGGAGCAGTTGTCTCAGATGATGGCTCAAAACAGGAGGTTCTCTCAAGGATAGCACAAGCCACATCAGCTCTTGCCAAGCTGAAATCAATTTGGAGAGATAACAACATATCTCTTGGATCAAAGGTGACACTTATGCGCTCCCTTGTCATTTCCATATTTCTGTATGCCTGTGAATCATGGACCTTGACAGCAGAGTTAGAGAAAAGAACGCAGGCCTTTGAGATGAGATGCTACCGAAGGTTACTGAACATTTCGTACAAGGACCATATAACCAATGAGGAGGTTCGCAGGAAGATCCAAGCAGCCATTGGAGAATATGATGAACTACTGACGCTGGTCAAGAAACGGAAACTAAGGTGGTTTGGCCACAATTCAAGGTCTTCTGGTTTAGCAAAGACAATTCTTCAGGTCACAGTGAAAGGAAAAAGAAGAAGAGGTAGACAGAAGAAGAGGTGGGAAGACAATATCAAGGAGTGGACTGGAATGGATTTTGCCAGCTCAACTAGGGCAGCTGAAGACAAGACAAGGTGGAAAGGGATTGTTTTGAAGTCAGCTGTGGTGCCCCAACGACCTAGTAAGGTTATGGGATAGAATAGAATAGAATAGATACATGTTGTGGACATATTGAAGATGTGCATGTGGGTTTTTGTTGGAACTAGAATTGATTTTGACAGAATTACGGCCTTTTGAACTTAGTCATTTTAGGCAAATTATTGCATTGTAGGGTATGGAGTTTGTGTAATCAACTCCTCCCACAGTTTTCAATGGATCTTTTACAAACCTTGCATACATGTTGTGGACATATTGAAGATGTGCATGTGGGTTTGTGTTGGAGCTAGAATTAATTTTGACAGAATTACAGCCTTTTGAACTTAGTCATTTTAGGCAAATTTTTGCATTGTAGGGTAAGTACTTTGTGTATTCAACTCCTCCCACAATTTTCATTGGCTGTTTTTCAGACATTAGAGGCTTGTTGTGGACACAGTGAAGATGTGCATGTTGGTTATGACAGGAAAAAAAATAATTCTGAAGGAATTATGGCTTTTTAAACTTAGTCATTTTGAGCTGCATTTTGCACTATAGGGTATAAAGTTTGTGAAATGTTTTCAGTGGATTCTTTGTAAATAGCATTTGCACTTGAAAGGTGCTTTAGGGATGTACATATGTCCTGTGACAGGCGCTGCACGGGGGCATCATTAGTGTCTTACAGACACAATTTTCTAGTTTTATTTATTATCTACATTATTATTGTCTGGAAGTCATTGGGTTATTCATACAAAGAGCTAAAAGAATTTATGCAAATTATACATTTACCTTGATAGAAACAAGTAGCCCAAAGCGCAACAATTGCTCACCTGAGAGACATTGTAAACCTATAGGGATATTTAAGATGCTCAAGGGCAGTTAACTCCACAGTCAGTGGTCCAATCAGGCTGAAAATTAAACTCATCCAAAACATTATGTATGCCCTCATTTAATATATGCAAGTTTAAAAAGTATCCGATCAAGAGCACAATAGACAGAGCTGTCAAGGGCAGCTAACTTCGTAGTGGTTGGCCTGATCTTGGGCACAGCACCCTGGAAGTCAAACTTGTTTGAGATATTGTCATGCCCTACATTTGTGTGAAGTTGATTTAAAATCCGTTGAGAAATGTAGGCGCTAGAGCGATGACCAAGTTTTTCTAAAAATAGCCACAGTGACATTGACCTTGGGTGCAGCACCCTGAAAGTCAAACTTGCTCAAGATATTGTCATGCCCTACATTTGTGTGAAGTTATTTTAAAATCTGCTGAGAAATGTAGGTGCTAGAGCGCTGACAAAGTTTTTCTAAAAATAGCCACAGTGACCTTGACCTTGGGCGCAGCATCCTGAAAGTCGAACTTGCTTGAGATGTTGTCATGCCCTACATTTGTGTGAAATTATTTTAAAATCTGCTGAGAAATGTAGGTGCTAGAGCGCTGACAAAGTTTTTCTAAAAATAGCCACAGTGACCTTGACCTTAAGCGCAGCACCCTGAAAGTCAAACTTGTTGGAGATATTGTCATGCCCTACATTTGTGTGAATTTGATTTAAAATCGGTTGAAAAATGTAGGCACTAGAGTGATGTGTATGTATGCAAGTATGATAAAGATCTAAGCAAAAATAGTTGAGAAAATGTGATGACGCCATTTTCGCCATTATAACCCTATGGTATTTTTTTCAAACGCTCAAGGGCAGCTTACTCCGTAGTCTGTGCTCGAATCTGGCCAAATTTCGAACTCATCCAAGCTCTAATGTATGTCATCATTACCTGCAAGTATGATAAGGATCTGAGCAAAAACAGTTGAGAAAACTTGATGACGCCATTTTCCCCATTATAACCCTATGGGATTTTTTTCAAACGCTCAAGGGCAGCTTACTCCGTAGTCTGCGCTCGAATCCGGCAAAATTTCGAACTCATCCAAGCTCTTGTGTATGTCATCATTACCTGCAAGTATGATAAGGATCTAATCAAAAACAGTCGAGAAAACGTGATGACGCCATTTTCCCCATTATAACCCTATGGGGGCTATCTGTTGCCATGGAAACCAGAGTTCTGAGCTGATCGGCACCAAAACCTAATGCAGCCTTTCTCCCACCCAAATGATGCTTCAGATAAAATTTGATTGCGATCGGCCCACTGGACTCTGAGATATTTATGTTTGAAAGTGTTGACCCACGCACCCACCCACGTACACACGGACGACGGCTCGACTCCCATCCTATAAGCTCACCTCTGAGCCTTCGGCTCAGGTGAGCTAAAAAGGTTTTACATAAATTCTCCAGTTACCATTACATGATCTTCCCTATAGTTATATTCTTGCTGTTCAGTCAAGCAAATTGATTCTATCCACTAGGAAAAATAAACTACAAATTTATAATAAGAATACAAGAATAACTACTATGATCATGGAGGCAATTGTGCAAACAGAATTAGCACATAAACATTCAGAGAAAATTTGTAAGTGGTATTTTGAGTTAGTTCCCTTACAAAGTATGATTTGAGTTACTTCCCTTGGAAAATCTATTTTTAGAAGATATCTCTTCTCCATATTTTTGCCTTTTTATGTGCAGATATTTTGTTGTGATTCATATGTAGCTTGATTTAAAGCATAAACCTATTGAGAATTACTTGTGATGTTATTACAATGAACCAATGCTTCCTGTCCTTCAAAATGCATATTAATTTATTAGCTGGTTGTCAGTAGCCTCACAGGCTAGTGACAACCGGTTGTCTCTAGCCTGTGAGGCTACTGACAACCGGTTGTCACTAGCCGTCGCCTACAATAAAAACAGCCTGTAGAAACACCTAACAATGTAATATGTTATACAAATATGTATTTTTGCGGAAAGAAACATTAAATATGTGAGATGTAGTTGTTTTACACACATATATTCAATGGGAAGAAATATTCTAATCAAATCTATATTAATTTTATTTCGCCAAAGAAAAAAAATCTTGCTTTAGGAATCTGTTGCATTGTGGGATTTGTTTGGATTACTGGCCATTGCCAGTTACGGGAAATATCATTTCTGATGATTTTAATCGTTTTTTCTCACAACTTACAAGTTAACAGTTCATGGCAAGTTGATAATTGGTATGTCTCTAAACAGGTTTAACATGTTCTAAACACGAGCAGGTCTGTTTGGCTTGTTAAAGGCGATTTTTTTTCCACGACATCAACTGATGGTTAAAGATGCAAATGGAAAACCTCAATGGTAGATGAGAGATCGGGTATTCAATTAAAATAAAAATGTAAATATCAGCATAAAAACATAAAATATGGACGTCAGAATACCCGATATCTCATATTATGGGAGTAAGACCAGTATTGACCACTTTGGGGAGTATTGACCAGGGCAGTTACAAGCAGTTAAACCACTGGTTAAAACCGGGGGTGGTTTCGACCGCCCAACCTTGAAAAGTATTAGTTCCGAGACATTGTTGGAAACTCTGCATGACAGGTGATTGTTACCCATTCATGCACTGTGTCCTGCAGTGTATCGGAAATAACACTTTTGTGCAAAATGGCCTACATACTGTGTAGAATTACAACATGTATTTCCATCCATGGGCTAAATACAGTCAAACAAATCTTGTGGCAAGAAAACATATAAATGTGGAAAGTGAATATTTTGAGAGAATTGTAAAGGTTTATATGTATGACTGATCAAGTCTCTAAATCTGTTTAAACATGCAACTTGTTGCTGTCCAAGGACAAGATTTATTCAAACAAATTGGAAGAAAAGAAACATATTGCCGTCATTTGGGGTTTGAATTCACTAAGAATGCACTGACTTCCATTTCACAAATATTTATACCTTTGAAATTGATGATACACCTGTTTGGCAGCCATACACTTAGTACTGATGTGTTTTCTGCACGCAACAGAGCCTCAGAAAGTCATTATCTGCCAGGTCATTTTAACACTCTGAAATCAGTCTAGAGATGTATGTTGAAGGAAAGTAAGTCATGGTGACGGCGACCTTGCCTTAAGAAGTTAAGATAGTTTGAATTATAGCCATGTAGTAGTGCAGTCAAACCTGTGTACAAAGACCACCTTAGGCAGCCCCAAATTATGGTCTTTTTTGACAGGTGGTTTCTGTTCACAGGTTCAGATGTGCCTATTTTTTTACAGTTCATTCTGGTAACTGATTGTTTTGTAATGGGCTTTTGTTCAGTTTTTCTTTCATTGGACCTTGCTGGTTGTGGCATCATGAGAGATACTGCTTGTTTGTAAGCAGAATAAATGAAGCGATAATACAGTTTAGCGTGAAGTCCTTATAGCTTTGATAGCTGTAAGAATAAAGACATAAACTTATAGAATTGTTGATGAAGTGTTTACTAGTTAGCTTACCTGGCCATAAGGACCATAATGAGCTATTTTCAGGTTAGTGAACAAAGATGTATAACCTTCGTTATTATATACCTAAAAAGATCCCCATTCACTTTACACTGGAGTAGCCGTGCAGTATTTTTTGCATATTTACGGAGTCAAGCACATATTGCACGGAGTTAAGGAGTCACGTTCACCAGAACTACTTTTGTTTTGAGAGGAAAAAAAGTGTGGCAGCCATTTTGTTGTCGACTGCAATCAAATACCGAGTAAAATGGTGACACTACTACGGTTTCACTGCATAAATTGCATATAAGACGAATAATTACGATTAACCTTTGATCTGTCATTCTCTGAAGGCATTTTCTAAGAATTTCCTAAGAGTTGCAGAGAGTAGGACTGGAAAATGGCGACCACGTCTTGTTAACGTCAAAGTTTGTTTACTGACATCTCGTTCGATTCTATAACGTCATATTCACTTTCGCACCGTCGGGCGTGGCTTTTAGCACGTTTTAAGACGTCAAACTGCATAATAATATTTCAAATTTCAAGAAATTGAGATTTGATATGCGAATATTTATTTTGACAGCGCTGCTGAAACTAGCTGATTAATGATCATGATGATAAGGGTATATAGTAAAAGGTTATTGATTTTAGATTTGGACATGTTCGGCACTCGTTCATATGGCGGAGACGCACTCGCAAGCTCGAGCGTCCTTCGCCATATTAAATCGTGCCGAATATTTCCCAATATAAATTCAATAACATATTTATTGTCACCTGGTTCATTGAAATGCTGTCGTTAAAGTCTTAATTATTTTGAGTGTGGAAAGTGGACAGTTATGTGGCCCAGTTTCACCTATCTTACTTTCTATAGATACTAACAGGGCCTCAGTTGTGATTCTTGCTGCAAGTTTAATAATAGAAGTACAGGATGTTATCTTGGTTTCTGTGCAGTTTTTCTAAGTTAGCTTCTGGATATCATGGAAGTTGATTTAAATCAGTTTGATTTTTTTCTCGCCTGAGACTAGCAGAAGCCAGACATAGGTTTTGCTTTTTATAGGGGTATTGGCAGCATAAATTTTACATCAAGTTTTCTGTTTTAGCTCTGCTAAACACGTGTGTTCCATGAGGGTCGGATCAGAAGAATAAGACAGCTTTACACTATGTTGAATATGGTGTATGAATGAATGGGTGATTTGCTGTTTTACATCCTTATTAACCATCTTTCAGTCATATCAGGATGATGGGAGGGTAATAATGGAAGGCTTTCTGCGTTGGAACACTATTTAGGGTTAGAAAGAGTTCCATCTCCAGCAGATCTCGAACCTGGGACCGCTGGATCAACAGGCCAGCGCTTAAACTACTGAGCTACTAGAGCTCTAATATGATGTGATAGTTCTTGTGCATTGACCTCATAGCTGTACATAACAAGGAAGGGACAATATTTGGAGTGTATGTGTTATTTTAATGCCTATGTCGGTCGTTCAGGCTACCGTGATTATTTTGAGTTCACGCATGACAAGGCTATTTGTTGTGTAAACAACAGTAGATTGCGTTGGAATGCACCTTATCGATTCAGGATGTTATGGTTAAAATAAGAGTTCATTGAAAAAAAAATTGTCACCAAGGAGTTGCCAAAGGAGTTGTCAAAGTTGTCATGCATTGCTTAACTGCATGCTGTGGTATGGTATATTGTATCATTCCAGTTTGTTGTGTTAATTATATATACATGTAACAGTACTGAAGTTCTCACCCGTTATGCTAAGACTTGTTTTGAATTGACTTGTAAAGTGCTGGTAAAGGTATGAAGTTTTATTGATACTCCACAGTCCAATGAGATCACTCTTATATATGGAGGTACTTGTCTGCATTTTTATGCAACTCTTCAGGCCAAAATTTGCTTGCAGAAAGCGATTTAATTTTTAAAGTACATGTATATGCTCTTAGCATTTTTATGTCTCCCCCTTAAGGGTCGGGAGACATATTGTGTTTCCTCGGGCGTCTGTCTGTCTGTCCGTCTGTCTGTCACAAATCGTGTCCGTTCTATTACTTGAAAACCGCTCAAGCTATATTCGCGAAACTTCATATAAATATCAGTCAACATGAGACGACGTGCAGAGTGCAAGAATGGTCACTCTGGCATTTATACTTTTTGAGTTATTTCCCTTTGAACTTAGTCCATCACAAAATTGTGTCCGCTCTATAACTTGAAAACTACTCAAGCTTTATTCACGAAACTTTGTCCATCACAAAATTGCGTCTCAGTCGAGTCCGTCTATAACTTTAAAACCATTCAAGCTATATTCATGAAAGTTCATACAAATATCAATCAACATCAGACGACGTGCAGAATGCACTCTGGCGTTTATCCTTTTTGAGTTATTTCCCTTGGAACTTTGTCCATCACAAAATCGCGTCTCAGTCGAGTCCTTCTATAACTTTAAAACCATTAAAGCTATATTCATGAAAGTTCATACAAATATCAAGCAATATCAGACGACGTGCTGAATGCAAGAACCATAACTTTAGCATTTATACTATTTGAGTTATTTCCCTTAGAACTTTGTCAGTCACAAAATTGTGTCTCAGTCGTGTCTGCTCTATAACTTGAAAACCATTCAAGCTATATTCACGAAACTTCATACAAATATCAATCAACATTAGAAGAATTGCATAGTGCCAGAACCATAACTCTTGCATTTATACTTCTTGAGTTATTCCCCTTGGACCTTTGTCAGTCACAAAATCGTGTCTCAATCGCTTTATTACTTGAAAACCGGACAAGCTATATTCACGAAACTTCATACAAATGTCAGTCAACACTAGACAACCTGCAGAGCACAGCATTTATACTATTTGAGTTATTTCCCTTGGAACTTTGTCATTCACAAAATCGTGTCTCAATCGTCTAAGCTCTATAACTTGAAAACCGTTTAAGCTATATTCATGAAACTTCATACAAATATCAGTCAACATATAAATAGACGACGTGCAGAGCACTGTAACTCTTGCATTTATATTTTTTGACAAAAACTAAATATGAATATCAGTCAACATTACATGACATGCAGAGCATAACAACTATAACTCTTGCATTTATACTTTTTACTTATTATGAATCCCTGCTTCAGGGTAGGGAAACATATTGTTTTTCCCTTGGCATCTGTCTATTAGCCTATCACAAAATATCTTTACTGGATACGAGCTCATTGTTTGCATGAAAAATGGCCAGTATTTGCATTAGAAATTGTATTTAAAGTTTCCGTTTGAAATTGTATTTAATGACTGATCCTTTTGACATCAGAAAGGGGGGAGACATCTGTTTTTTCGTAGAAAAACAATTCTAGTTAAGAGTATTTTCCGTCCAAGAAGGGATTCATCAACCAGGGAAGAAAATATCTTTCATTTGAATACTGTATTGATCATGTTAGGTGCCAGATTAAATTTTACGAAAAAGGGCCATTATAACTTATTTTGAGCATATAGAGTAGTAGATCAGCCACTGCCAAAATACTTGTAATAAAGATTATAATGATGAATGGGTATTTTTTGGATGAAACAGTTCTACTATTTTGCTATTCTGTTCAAGAGGGGTAGCTCTTCAAGAAAAGAATTTGCTTTTGGAACAAATTCACTCCTTGAAGATAGACCTCATCTGAAGAGCTTGGACCTTCAGAGAAGCAAACAGGAATTCATGTTGTACCAATTTTGTAAAACTAATGGAAAACTTGGCGGCTAGCACATCTCTGAAAAAGAAGCAGGGAGCGTTTGTTAGAGCAAGGGGATATATTAGGATTATTACAGTAAGCAGTGAATAGTAAGATCCTAAGTTGTATGCCATTAAAAGTGAAGACCAATACATGTTATGAAATCAGTTTATATTGAAAGAATTCAAGTCTAGTGTAAACTCGCTTGTAATGTCAAATTAGCAAATTGGTTAAGAGTAACAGAGTTTTCTGCTTCTGTTTTGACAGTTAAAGTGTTTCCACATCAGCCATACGGAAGGAAGCCATGTGCTATCTGTGGGAAATATATTTTACAAACCTCAATGACAAACCATATGAGATTGCACAGAGGAGAAAGAAACTATTCCTGTACCATCTGTGAGAAATCCTTTGTCCAGAAGGCGAACTATCAAGGCCACATGTACCGAAAGCACAATATGATTGTTTGAATTGTGATAGTATTGAGCCACAGCACGAGAAAACCAACAAAGTAGTTGTGCGCCAAGCCCAGACTCAGATCAGTCTGGACATCCGCCCAGTTCGATCAGACTCTTCGCCAAGCGTTTAATGGGTAGCTAGGGGGTCTAAGCTACATCCATGCGGACAGGGAAATTCTGATCAGACTGGGCGGACGCCCAGGCTGATCTGAGTCTGCGCTGGGCGCACAATCACTTCGTTGGTTTTCGCGTGTCGCGGCTCATATTTATGTCCCCAATTTCGGAGAAATTGTGGGGGCATATTGGTTTGGGCCTGTCCGTCTGTCCTCTATCTATAACTCAAGAACCATAAGAGCTAGGAGCTTGAAACTTTATACACATGATCAGTATGAAATATAAGCGAACATGTGTATTTTCTTTTTTCCGCGGGTCACATATTTCAAGAATTATGCCCCTTTTTCGACTTAGCCTGTGGAACATTGTGAACAAAATATCTCAAGAACCCCTGATGCTAGGATCATGAGGTATTGCAGGATGAGAATGCCCAAGGTGTAGATGACCTGATTAACTTTTGAAACAAATTCGTGAATTTTTGACCGAGTTATGCCCCTTTTTCGACTTAGTGCATTGTAAGCCTATGGAACCTTATGAACAAAATATCTCAAGAACCCCTGAAGCTAGGAGCATGATTTTTTGCAGGAAGATACTGCCTGTGGTGTAGATGACCTGATTAACTTTTGAAAAAAATTCGTGAATTTTTGATCGAGTTATTCCCCTTTTTCGACATAGTGCATTGAGGCCTATGGTACAAAGGTACCCTTACATATAGTCAAGAACAATAAGAGCTAGGAACTTGAAACTTTATACACATGATCAGTATGGAAAATAAGCAGACCCGTATTTTTTTATTTTTCCGCCGGCAATGTATTTCCATAGTTATGCCCCTTTTTCGACTTATCCTGTGGAACCTTGTGAACAAAATATCTCAAGAACCCCTGATGCTAGGATCATGAGGCTTTGCAAGATGAGAATGCCCAAGGTGTAGATGACCTGATTAACTTTTGAAACAAATTTGTGAATTTTTACCGAGTTATGCCCCTTTTTCGACTTAGTGCATTATAAGCCTATGGAATCTTGTGAACAAAATATCTCAAGAACCCCTGAAGCTAGGAGCATGATTTTTGCAGGAAGATACTGCCTGTGGTGTAGATGACCTGATTAACTTTTGAAAAAAAATTGTGAATTTTTGATCAAGTTATTCCCCTTTTTCGACTTAGTGCATTGAAGCCTATGGTACAAAGGTACCCTTACATATAGTCAAGAACAATAAGAGCTAGGAACTTGAAACTTTTATACACATGATCAGTATGGAAAATAAGCAGACCCGTATTTTTTTATTTTTCCGCCGGTCATGTATTTCCAGAGTTATGCCCCTTTTTCGACTTAGCCTGTGGAAACTTGTGAACAAAATATCTCAAGAACCCCTGATGCATTGTAAGCCTATGGAACCTTGTGAACAAAATATCTCAAGAACCCCTGATGTTAGGAGCATGATTTTTTGCAGGAAGATACTGCCTGTGGTGTAGATGACCTGATTAACTTTTGAAAAGAAATCATGAATTTTTTATTGAGTTATGCCCCTTTTTCGACTTAGTGCATTGTAAGCATTTGGAACCTTGTGAACAAAATATCTCAAGAACACCTGATGCTAGGAGCATGATTTTATGCAGGAAGATACTGCCTGTGGTGTAGATGACCTGATTAACTTTTGAAAATAATTTGTAAATTTTGGATTGTGTTATGCCCCTTTTTCAACTTAGTGCATTATTTGCCTATGGAAGCTTGTGAACAAAATATCTGGAGAACCACTGATGCTAGGATCAGTTTTTGATTTTTGCAGGTTGATATTGCCCAAGGTGTAGATGACCTGATTAACTTTCGAAAACAATTCGTAAATTTTTGACTGAGGTAAGCCCCTTTTTCGACTTAGTGCATTGTAAGCCTATGGTACAAAGGTACAAGCATTATTGGATGAACCTTCTCTAGAGACAAGCATATGGTTGGGGGCATAGTGTTTCATAAACACATTTTCTAGTTTTTCTCTTAAATTCTGTGTTCTGAAATAAGGTCGAAGATAATATGTGATTACTATTTAAAAGTTGTCAAAAAGCAGCATAAATAATCTACAGGATTTACCTCTGGAAAAGTCCAGTGCGTGCATAAACGAAACTCCTTAGCTGGACTTTTGTTGATGGACTTCAGGACTCCCTTATTTTTAGACTGTCCACTGAGTCCATGAAAAAAGTCCAGGGAGCCCAGGGAGTCTCTGAACTTTTGTCCAGATGCTAAAGTTAGTCAGTGGACAATCTACAGATGGGATTTATATCTTTAATTACGTTATGGATTAGCTTTTTGCGTTCACGGGTTTACCTGATATAATAAAGAATAACAAAATGAATTAAAAATGCTGTATTTTCCCGCTGACATAAAGAAATTCTATAGGTGTCAGTTAATGCTGCGTATCCTATATATCGTAACGATAATGAGTACTAGTTTTACTGTCTTCCTGGCACACTGTTTTCATGCAATTTTATTCACCATGCATGTGACTGCCCTGATCTTACCTTTCATAATGCCTTACATAATTTGGCATAAGACATAACATGCTTGAAATCCGATAGACAAGTAAAGGCCAAACTATATGTACTTATGCATATATATTGAATAGGCAAAATTAATAAACAGATAGGTGACATGTAAGATTGCCTTTACTGTTCTCACGGTACTTGCCATGGGCATAATGGAGTTCGAGTAAAACGGATTTCTTTTTATGTCCTATCTATAGGTATGGTAGGGGATGAATAGTGTTCGGTAAGGAAGTACTTACTAATACATTTTTGTGTAGATAAGCGTTAGACCCGGTGTCATACTGCTGCTTCCAGTTCAGATTGTGTATTCTTGTAAGTGAAGCAGCTGCATAATAACAGACTGTGGTATCTTGTGTAAATATTTGCTTCGTAGATATTTATTTTAATTTGTTTGGTTTGTAACTCTTTTGTCAATTTCCCAGATCGTGCATTTACAGTGTGTGTTGAAACAATGAAGTTGTTGTGATACTTTGATTTTTATAGAAGACTTTGACACCAGATCCGTTTGTAATACATGACATAACTTTTCAGCCAAAAACGCTGACTGGACAGCGGAACAGATTATGCATCAGCCTTTCGGACCAGATACAAGCAGTGGTCTTATAAAGCAGGAGCCAGTAGGGGACTACACTCAGTATGGCAAGATTAATTCAGTTCCAACTCTTCAGCGCTTTAATTGTGGAGACTGCGGTATGAGCTTCAGATTCAAGTCACATTTAGAATTCATCACAGAACTCATACTGGTATTAAACCCTATGGTTGTCGTATCTGTGGGAAACAATTCTCCCAGAAATGTAACTTGAAAACTCACATTCTCAGTAAGCATTGTCTTACGCCAGATTATTCATTGTCTGGAGACTAAAATGTGTATGTGAGATATGGATGAGCACAGGAATTGGTACAGTGGAACTTGTAGGGAACTTCTCACATTCAGTTGTGGTGGAAATTAATTCTGTATAATATAATACGCGTTTTGAAAGTTCAAAGAAAATCTACTCAGAGTGTATAGGAACGTTGCATATTAAATTACGTGTTTTGGAATAACAAATGAAAAAAAAAAAAAAGAAAAGAAAAAAAAAACATATTGTTTTGTGCAGTGGCATCTGTTTCGCCACGATAGATTCCATCGAATAAAGAATGCTTTGATGTGTTCCAAAATGGCGGCTTGAATAGGTCTGGGGCCGTATTCATAAAGCCATTTAAGTCGTTGCTATGCGGTTGCTAAGGCTAAATATCTATAAAGGAGACTCCCTACAACTATGAAATTTGGTCTGGAGGAACAGTCTTTGTAAGACTGTTCCTCCAGAGAAAATTTCATAGTTGTAGGGAATCTCCTTCAAAGAAATTTAGCCTTAGCAACAGCATAGCAACCACTTAAGTCGTTTTATGGATACAGCCTCAGGTTGTAATATTTGAGACTTCATGTTTCAACTGGAAGAGAAACCATTCAAGTACGATAGAATTTTTAGCTGAAATGCGAAAATAAATTCTAATCAAAACTTCTTGTGTGACAAAGAAAGATACATATAGTAACATGACAATACGCGTTTTGAAAGTTCAAAGAAAATCTACTCAGAGTTTTTTACATGAGTTTTTTTTGAGGGCCTCAGGGAAGATTGGCTTTGCCAACTGAGCCACCCTCACTAAATAAAGTCTACTTACTTACTTACTTACTTACTTACTGACAACGGTATTATATATCTGCCACTTATATATATCTTGATCTCTGATTTGAACAAAGTGGCAAGAAGACAGACCTATTCTGTTGTAGTGTTTTAAGTTTGTGTTGATTCTGCATGTTCTTCAGCTTTGCTTATTCTTTCGATGCTCTCATGAAAGTAAATAATAGAAAATAAGTTCCTTTAATTAAGAAACAATTCTGTCCATTATACATAGTTTCTTTTTTATTTGGTGACAAAAATAATTATTTCTTAAATGAGAAACAATAAAATACTGTAGGCAAGAATAATAGCTTTGTTTTACTTCTATGACTGTCATGTTCGAAAGCATAAGAAGAGCTTTTGCACCACGTTTGGCCCCAACCCCTGACATTATACAGTTGACTTAAGCATTAGACTGGATACTTATGCGGCAGTTGACACAAAGCTTCGAAGTGAGTAATATGTAGTTGTAACAATTTGGTTCAATTCAAGTAACAGTAGTAATAATTGTATTGGTTACTGCCGTGCTAAGTGTGTTATGTCCTGTTTGCAGGTGGAAGCCATATTGGGCAACTAGTATTGGGCGCTATACCAACAAAACAGCATACCAGAGATGAAGTATTGAATGTGAAAGTGAATGAAGAAATCATGAGAAACGTTTGTAATTTCCTTGGAAAGTGTTTCAGTAGGCCATCACATCTGATTATGCACGAGCGAACACATACTGGTGTAAAACCATTTAGCTGTCAGAAGTGTGGGCGTTCATTCACTCAGAAAGGCCATCTGCAAAGACATTACTCTAGAAATACGGACTGTAGCGAGAAATGAGATGCAGTTCAACCTAAGTAAATCAGAGTCAAATGTACCTAGCACATTTGTTTGAATTTTTGAGGATAAATTATCTGGGTTATACTCTATATATTTCTATGATAAGGACGTATTTGGTAAAATAAAAAGAAAGTAACATAACAGTGTTAAGTTATAAAAAAGACTTAGCGACATGACATGAAATCACAGACTTTAACTTACGTAGCAGCCATAAAAATATGAAAACGATATTCCCGGTAAGCTGAGCTGGGAAGCTTTTGTTAATAGTCAGACAGTGTAGTTCAATTCTCCTGTGTTCCAAAAATATTAGCGACTTCTTTAACGCGGATAACGTACGCCAGGCTCAGAGTACACTTTAAAGTGACTTAGATTGCCCGCCTTGATAGTTAATCGGTAAACTCGTTCGACTGGTACTTACACATACATATGAAATTTTTGCGTAACAGTTTTTGGTCATTGTGACGGAACGGAAGGATGGATGATTTGCGATTTTACATCCTTTTTTGCAGTATTTCAGCCATAACAGGACAGTGGGAGGGTGAAAGGTTGTGTGCAATGGAACCCCGTTTACGGTTGAAAAGATTCCTGCGACCAGTGGGTCTAGAGCCCATGACCGCTAGATTAGCAAGCCAGCGCTTAACCTACTGAGATGGTTGTAGCTTGGCTGGATGTGGCTTTTCCGGTTAAAGGGAAATTGGCACTTCCAGAGTATGTAATTCTAATTAAGAAGAAACTCATTTATTGGGGGCTTGTTTTCTGTCTCACAAAATTTGGTAAAGATACCTTTACCAAATTTTGTGCGACAGCAGAGAAGCCCCCAATGAAAAGGGACTTCATTTAAAAGAGACATGAACGGAATTAAAAGGAATTAAGTTGCTTCTTTAAAGGCATACGTAAAGTAAGCCAGAATGGTACCACTATTTAATGGTTTTATGGCCCTGTTATGTCACTACCTAGTGAGATGGGGCATTTCCTTTGATGAAATAGCAATGTCACTGGAATGTTGCATAATAAGATTATGACACCCAATAAACAATAATTATGTCTTTAAGGATTCTTCCATTAATAGTAGTTTCTATTTTGAAAGGGCCTCTTTGTTCAGGGAAATAAAAAAGGAAATCGCAAAAGTAGTTGCCTTTGTAAAAATGGCCAAACAACTTTCAGGTTTGTCCAGTCGTCTCAATATGCTGCTTCTGTTGGAAGGATTTGCGAAGTAACTTTGGAATGCTCTTATGTTCCAGGTAAATATACTCTTCAGCAAGAGTCGTTATATAACAGGAAATGGTCACTTCCAAGTAATGAAGAAATGCTGAAGACTTGGGAAAGGCTTTACCGGTATAAGTGTTCATACTGTGAGAAGCGGTTTAGTAAGCCTTCAGAACAAAAGAGACATGAACGGACACACACTGGCATTAAACCTTACCAATGTGAGACATGTGGGGCTTATTTTTCGCAGAAAGCCCATATGCTGCGTCATCGTTGGAAGCTCCACCCAGACATGTAGAAGTTAAACTAAGAACGTTAATCGGAATGATATGGCTTTATAAACTCACTGAAACCAAATGTATATTTGACTGATAGCTATTATTTGGATATTCATAGATGCATTTAATTATTGGGTGAGGCGCAAAGCAACTGAGTATTTATGTATATAAACAGTTCTTTCGAGGTATGATTCAAGATAATAAAAAAGATGAAAAGGAGTATGTACGTTTTGCAGCTTCTATTTTGTGGGCAAAGACTATGACAGGTAATTGAAAATAAAACCAAAAGCTTGTTTGGAAAAGTGCATTTTGTTGTTGAATACTTGGTTGTTTAATCACTCAGAAAGTCATCAAACAGCGATCTTTGGAAGAAAAATATTTCTGAGCATAGAGGTGGCTTGTGTTGTTTAAATACTGATTTTTAACACAATTTTAAAATTCTGCAGAATGAAATTTTCATTCAAGTTCATCCTTAACGAAATTGTTTCAGAACACAGAATGGGAATAACCATTTTCCCGACAACTTAACAAAGCGACCACTGTTTAAATGTCGTTAGTATAGTATATGGGATAAATGTGTTTAGTAGCTGGGCATGCTGAATGTAGTGAAAATGATGAAGCTTGCGTGTACATATTTGTAAGAAAAACAAAGTCCATATTAGGGTCCCTAAGTATCATAGCTAATTGAACATCTTGAACAAAGCCAGATAAAACTGTGACATAATCATGCGTGGGTTTCAGATATCGAACTTCATTGAAGTGCTATGCTTAACCCCAACAGCAGGGCAGTTTAGCTGACATGAAAGGACTAACAGCAGTTATAATTCAGCCGCGACACGACAAAACCAACATTGTGGTTGTGCGCCCAGCGCAGACTCAGATCAGCCTGGGCATCCGCCCAGTCTGATCAGTCTTTGCTGTCCGCATGGCGGTAGCATAGACTCTTTTTTTTTAAACGCTTAGTGAAGAGTCTGACCGGAATGGGCGGATGCCAAGGCTGATTTGAATCTGCGTTGGGCGCACAATCACTTTGTTGGCTTTCTCGTGTCGCGGCTCAATTATTATTGTGACATTTATATCGGACCGATTCAACACATGCGCTGACGTCCGGATTTGAATGTTTTTGTAATGTTATATGACTGACAAGTGAGCTGTCCTGTCTAAGTACGGATTTTGTTTAAAACTGTACTGAAGTTTATACAGTTCACGGCAGAAATCCACTGTTCACATACTTGTACTAATGGTTTCTAATTCTTTTTTTTTTCAAACTTTTGATGACAGCAATTTGTACAAATTAATGAAGCTGAAGGAGAAATATTGTCATTTCAGGAAAGAATTTGGTCTCAAAGTGATCTGAGCCGCGACACGAGAAAACCAACAAAGCGGTTGATCGCCCAGCGCAGACTCAGATTAGCCTGGGCAACTGCCCTGTCTGATCAGACTCTGCGCCAAGCGCTTAAAAGGTAGATAAGGGTCTTAGCTACCTCCAGACTCTGATCAGACTGGGCGGATGCCCAGGTTGATCTAAGTCTGCGCTGGGCGCACAACTACTTTGTTGGCTTTCTCGCGTCGGGGCTCAGTATTCTCTTCTCTTTGTCAGAGGGAACCGAAGCCCTGCAAGCACACAAAGTTGAAGCAACGGTGATTCAACAGTGATGAAATATTCAGCGTTGAGTACCCGTAGGGCCATTGTAGAAGGTCTGTATCATCAAGGAATCCATATTGTTCCGTCAAACATCTCTCTTGTAGATTTGGCGGCTAAAATGGAGGCGTATCACTGTGTATACACATTATATTTGGATATGTTTCAGTTTCAGGTGCCTATGACAGGATCTGCCATCTTAATTTGCTCAGAGAACGAAGAAGAGAGATACATGTTTGCAGAGAGTGTGGGAAGGCTTTTGACAGACCTTCAGCTTTGTTGCTACATGAACGTTGTCACACTGGTTTCCGTCCGCATGGCTGTGAAATTTGTGGGAAAGCATTCACTCAGACGAGTAGTTTGTATAGACATGTTAGAATATGCCACAACAAGGTGGACTAACAGATGTTGCTACCTATGTCAGTGTATAAGCATGTGCCAGTGTACAGTGCCAAAATGTTACCAACACTTATTGCAGAGCTCTAGATAAGAGAGAGTATTTGATGATAATTAAAGATATTTTTTAGCTCGCCTGAACGAAAGTTCAGGAAGAGCTATTGTTGTCACCCTGGCGTCGGCGTCTGCGTCCGCGTCAGCGTCAGCGTCAGCGTCGGCGTCCGGATTGGATGTTTTGGTTAAAGTTTTTTAAAGACCTATACCTCCTTAACCCATGGATGGATTCTTTTGATACTTGCACTGTAGTTAGATATTGGTCCAAAGTTTAACAGGGTACCACCCCCACCCCCTCAGTGACCTTGATGTCAAGGTCATGGACTTAGAAAATTGGGATTTTTTTGCACTGGATGTTTTGGTTAAAGTTTTTAAAGCCCAATATCTCCATAACCCACAGATGGATTCCTTTGATACTTGCACTGTAGTTAGATATTGGTCCAAAGTTTTCCATAGTACAACCCCCACCCCCTCAGTGACATTGATGTGAAGGCAATGGACTTAGAAAATTGTCATTTTATTGATTGGATGATTTGATTAAAGTTTTTTAAAGACCCATATCTCCTGAACTCATGTATTAATTCTATTGATATTTGCCCGGTTGTAAGATGTTAGTCAAAAGTTTTACAGAGTATTACCCCAACCCTGCTCAGTGACCTTGATGTCAAGGTCAGGGACTTAGGAAACTTTGGTCTTTCTTAAAGTTTTCTAATTGCATACTGATTCATTGTGCTTGGCAGAGATTTAGTTTGCACTTGAACTGATGTTAGACACTTTTTTGAGTTTTTATACACCCGTTTTGAAAAAACGATCGTATTATGTCATGGCGCTGTCCGTCCGTCCGTCCATCCGTAAACATTCTTGTGCGCGCCATAACTCATTAACCGTTTGGAATATATTCATGATATTTGGTAGGAATATGTATTAGGTTGGGGGAACGTGTCGCGTACAAAAATGGTTGCTCCCCCTTCCTTAGTTTCCAAGTTATGTCCCTTTGATTAATTTTTTACCTGCAAGTCTTGTGCGTGCCATAACTAGATAACTGTTTGGGACATCGTAATGAAACTTAATAGCAATGTGTATGAAGTCCCAACGATGTGTCGCGTACAACATTGGTTGCTCTCCCTTTCTTCGTTTTAGAGTTACATCCCTTTCATTAGTTCTTGTTGACTATTTTTGTGTATACTTACATTGTGCATTCCATAACTTGGTAACCGTTTGGAATATCATGATGAAACTTTATAACAATGTGCATGATCACAAGACAGAGTGTCATATATAAGAATGGTTGCTCCCCCTTTCTTAATTTTGGAGTAACCTCCCTTCGATTAGTATATTTTAGGCATTTCTCATTCACTCCATATCTCCTTTAACTTTTGCAATATTAGAATGAAACTTTGTAGGAATGGGTATAATGTGGTAATGTATCCTGAGCAAGAACCACAACTCTGGCTTACTGAATTACCTGCCCTTGCATAAATATCATGTTTACTCTGTAACATTTATTGTTTTGATGTCAAGGGAATGTAATGGAACCAAGAATGTTGTATCTAGTATATTTAGTTTATCTCCCTTGACTTGGTATACTAACAGTATATTTAAATAATGTTGAATTCATTTATTATAGAGTGGTTGCCTCTGTTTGTCTGTCTGTCTATCCTTTTGTAAACAGTCTTGTTCATTCTGTAACTCCTTTATGACATTTAAACGGGCGTATTATGCGCCGCTTGCGAAGCCCTTGTTACAAAACACATTATACTTACCCCACTGGATGACCTTGAAGTCAAGGTCATCAACTTTGAATTTTGTCTTAAAGATTTGGGTTAAAGTTTTATATTTATGAAGACATGATTTCCCAGTGCCATGATGGACTCAGTTGATACTTATACATGGACTAATGTTAGATAATGTTTCAAGGTTTTGATACATCCTAGCCCCCCCCCCCCCCATCCCCACCCCTTAGTTCTTTGACCTCAAGCTCATGGACTTTGAAATTTTATGTGGATTTTTTTTTATTTTAATTTTATTTTAAGACTTATTTCTGAGATAGCTTTTGTTTATAAATGTGTTGTCATTATGGACATACTTGTCTGAAGTTTTATGCATAGCAGTCCAGCCCATCATAGCGATACCATCATAGCGACTGTATGATGGGCAAGCACCTATTCAGGCGAGCTATGCTGTCAGGCGACAGCTCTTGTTCTTATTTGTCATCAAAACCATATGTTGTGACCCCTCATCTGAACCGTCTCGTCGAGACGGCTCAGGTGAGTGGTCACAACGTATGTTTTTTATGCAGAACTAACAAAAATTATCCCTAATTATCACCAAATACTCCCTCTTATCTAGAGCTCTGTATTGTAACTGTGTGTCAGTTGCCTCACCTAAGTCACATGGATATTGCTTGTATATGGACTTTAGTTGCGTTGAGTGTATTGAATATACGCATAGGGTTTGTTCATAATCTGACATTAAGTTTTGAAGGCAGGTGATGTATATATGTATATCAGTACAGTTGATTGTTTATGTCTGAATGTATCACGCTAAAGCAAGGTATCATGCAAAAGCAGACTTTGAGTGTTTAAACAATTTTAGGTTTGTATAAAAAGTATGATATGTAGAAGAAAGTATTTTGTGTATAAACCTAGTGCTTGTTCAAGGCAGGATATATTTTCACCATTATACTGCAAAAACAAAAATATGTATATATATGGCATCGATATTGCTGGCCAGCAAAATGGAGTTTGAGCGGTGACATGAGATAAATGCCTTTACACATTTGCAGAGAGCAAAGATTCAGATATCCCAACTGCAAAGTTTTATTGTTACGGTTGCTGTGCACTGAATGAAGCATTTTCTAAAAGCCTCCATAGCATTGGAACTTCAAATAACCATTTGCTGTTGCAAGACAGTTGTTTTAGTCACAGTTTTACAGAGTGAGCATATTCTGTATACTACTTTACTATATCAGGGTCAAGGGTCATTGTCCCCGGAAAAAATGATATGGGTATGACGTACTTACAGTACTGTAGGAGAAGCTGTTTATGTTTTGCCTTCTAGGTTGCGATTTGTGTCGATCCTTCTTGTAGGCATTCCATTTTGGCTTCTTTGCAAGTGTCCCAAATTTATGAGGCAACAGTTATGAAACTGCTTAAGGCCACATACTTAAACAGTTGAATCAGTGTATTGCTTTATAATGTTTAATATGTTTTAGATATCTTTCAATGGAACCTTTTGATATATAACTTGGTTAACTGTACATTGCAGCAGGCTAGTTGACATCCTCTGTATGCTGCTGCTGACCAAAGGACAAGGTCACAGACTTTAAAATGTGTACCTTTTATGTGTTAAATTTTTGTGTTGAAAGTATAATGCTATTAGGTGGTGGCGCTGGCCGGGTGTATACGTGAGTCCCTGCTTACTTGCTCTAGTTTATTGAAGTATTAATGCATGGAGATGCATGCAAAGCAAATGAAGATTTATGTTAACTAAATATTTCGATAGAAAATCAAGAAAAGCAAACAATGGTGAGAAAAGTATTTCCGAGCAGAGAGTTGGAGTTATGTAGTGTAAAACAAGTTTAAAAGTTATGTGGGATAAATTCTGACCATTTAAGAAAGAGACGTATTTCTTAATGTCATGAGTCAATGTTATGTGTCACTGATTACTGATATATTTTTACACATACTTGTTTGAACAATAAAAACCAAATCGGGATCTCTTAGTATCATAGATAATCGGACCTATTTTCAAAGCCAGATAGCTTTGTAAATATACTCATTGCTCTTCAATCGATCATGGCATTCAAACATCACATATCCAGGAAGTGCGATGTTTGAATATCAAATATCAACAGCAGTGCGCATGTACAGGCTTACTGGAAACGTATTGCTGTCACCTTTATATTTGCATAAGCGCCCGAGGTGGTGCCCGGATTTGGATGTTTTAGTAATTTTATGTGACTGGAAAGCGAGTTCTATACTCAGACAGTTCTTGTTTAAAAACGTACTGCTTACACAGTAAAAAAACAGAAATCCGCCATTCACATGATTGTGTGTACCGCTTTTTTTTCCACCCCAATTCACTGATCATGCTGATGGGCGATGACTATATAATGGCAATTTGCATGTACACGTTACATGTACTACTGCCGACAGAGACATCTTGTCTTTACGGTCTGAAAGAGAGATTCGTTTTGGAATCTGTGAGCTCATAACGTTGAAACAAGTTGGTTCAACGTTGTAAGGCCATTGCAGAAGGGAAAACAAATACTGTTTCGTAAAACATGTCTCTATTTTAAATTTGGCGGCTGAAACATAGCGATGTATCCATACGTATTATATCTGGATATGTTCTAGTTTCAGGTGCCTATGAAAGTGGAAGCCACCTCAATTTGCTCAGAGAAAGGCGACGGGAAATACTTGTATGCAAAGAGTGTGGGAAGGCTTTCGATAGACCATCAGTTCTGTTGGTGCATGAACGTAGTCACACTGGCTTCCGTCCACATGGCTGTGAGATTTGCGGGAAGAAGTTCACTCAGACGAGTAGTTTGTACAGGCATGTTAGAATATGTCACGGCAAGGCGGTTTAACGGATGTTGCTACATATGTCAGCATATATAGGAATGTACTGTGCCAAAATGTTACTTACACAAACTGTTACAGTGTGTCAGTTGCCTTTCCTATGCCACATGGACGTCGTTTATGGACGTGTTATTCCGTTCAGTTTGTTGAATAAACGCAGTGTTTGTTTTAACTTTGACATTGAGTTTTAAAGACAGTTGGTTTATACATCTATATATCAGTTTGTTAGATCGTTTATATGTCCGACTATATCACGCAAAAGCAACCGTAAGCGTTTAAACAATATCGGGTTTGTTTATAAATGTTGTTAAAAGACAGTAGGCTCTTTATTGTATTCAGACCTAGTGCTTGTTCAAGGCAGGTGATTTTATAGGGAAAAGATATTGGCCTATATGACACTATCATTATAGGCCAGAAACATGGACGTTGGAGTGGTGACATAAGAAAAACTGTCTTACTTTATCTCAAAATAGCAAAGTTTCAGATGTCCCAACTGCAGAGTTTTATCATTGCCTCCCTCTTCATATCAATGCTCCTGAGTAATTTTTGCCCCCGAAAGTGAATGCTCAGATCTGTCTCTTCGCTACTTGCAGATACGGTGAGATATTTTTGGCTTTGGTCATTAGCAACTGACATGATTGTTTTAACAAGCAGATCATAAAATTGTGATTTTTGTATTTGTTGTTATTTCCTAAAATTCAATCATTCAAATTGATTGTTTTTTAAAAAATTATGATTTTTTTCCAAGTATGAGGAATTTACTTGTGACAGCACAATATTTTTGACGTTTTACCTTGAAAATTTGAAATACCTTGGAGTTCTTCAAGTTCTACAATAGTAGGACAAAGGCTTTGTCTTATTATTGTAGAATTTGGTGACAGCCTTTTCGTTTTGTCACGGAAATGTGAAAGAAAAAAAAATGTCAGTTAAATTGGAGTAGGTTAGCATAAGACCAGACTACTCATCTGAGTAAAAATAGACTGTCTGAGGCTCAGGGGTCATATTTATAAACCCGCTTAAGTTGTTGCTATGCTGTTGCTAAGGCTGAATACCTATGAAGGAGATTCCCTACAACTATGAAATTTGCTCTGGAGGAACAGTCTGAAAAAGTCTGTTCCTCCAGAGCATTTTTAGCTCACCTGAGCCGAAGGCTCACAAGGTGAGCTAAAAGTATAGGCTTGGTCCGTCGTCCGTTGTCCGTCCACACTTTTAAGCATTAATATCTGCTAAAGTAGCTGGTCAATCTTGATCAAATTTTATGTGTAGCATGGTTAGGGTGGGGATTGATTGGATATAGTTTTGAGACAGATTGGTTTAAAACTGTGGTTACCATGGCAACAAAAAGGTCCCACAGACTTATAATGGGGAAAATGTTGTCCGGGCCGTAGCTTCTTCATTTTTGATCACATCTTCTTCAAACTTGCAGGTATCCAGGACAGTCCAAACATCTCGGACCAGTTCGAATTTGGGCCAGGTTGGATCATTTTTTTTTTTGAGTTACTTGCCCTTGAGCGATGAAATATTTTCCCATAGACTTACAATGGAGAAAATGTTGTCCGGGCCCTAGCTTCGACATTTTTGATCGCAACTTCTTGCAACTTGCAGGTATCCAGGACAGTCAAAACATCTCGGACCAGTTCGAATTTGGGCCAGGTTGGATCATTCTTTTCAGAGTTACTTGCCCTTGAGAGATAAAATATTTTCCCATAGACTTACAATGGGGAAAATGTTTTCCGGGCCCTAGCGTCTTCATTTGTGATCGCAACTCCTTGCAACTTAAAGGTATCCAGGACAGCCAAAACATCTCAGACCAGTTCGAATGTGGGCTAGGTTGGATTATTCATTTCGGAGTTACTTGCCCTTGAGCGATAAATATTTTCCCATAGACTAATGATGGGGAAAATGTTGTCCGGGCCCTAGCTTCTTCATTTTTAGCTCACCTGGCCCGAAGGGCCATAGTGATCTTTTGTCATACCAATGCGTCCGGCGTGCGTCGTGCGTCGCTACGAAATTTGTCCGTCAACACCTAAAAACAAATATTCAAACATCTTCTTCTGTAAAACTACTGGTCCCATGGTTCTCAAATTTCACATGGAGCATGACCTGACTCCAGGTTCTCAGAATTGTAAAATTGGGTCAGGTTGAAAATCCAAGATGGCCGCCGTTACTAAAAATAGCAAAAACAACAAAATAAACTTCTTCTCGAGAACCACTGGGTATCCAGGACAGCCAAAACATCTCAGACCAGTTCGAATGTGGGCTAGGTTTGATTATTCATTTCAGAGCTACTTGCCCTTGAGCGATAAATATTTTCCCATAGACTAATGATGGGGAAAATGTTGTCCGGGCCCTAGCTTCTTTATTTTTAGCTCACCTGGCCCGAAGGGCCATAGTGAGCTTTTGTCATACCAATGCGTCCGGCGTGCGTCGTCACGAAATTTGTCCGTCAACACCTAAAAACAAATATTCAAACATCTTCTTCTGTAAAACTACTGGTCCCATGGTTCTCAAGTTTCACATGGAGCATGACCTGACTCCAGGGTCTCAGAATTGTAAAATTGGGTCAGGTTGAAAATGCAAGATGGCCGCCGTTACTAAAAATAGCAAAAACAACAAAATAAACTTCTTCTCCAGAACCACTGGGTATAGGCCGGGCCGGGTAGCGCAATCGGTAGGGAACCTGACTCGTAAGTCAGAGGTCCTGGGTTCGAATCCCGGTCTGGCCACATACTTTCGTTTCTCCTTCCGCTGATTCAAGAAGGGCAGTTGTCAGTTACTGGCGAAAGTATGTGCACTTAGTACTGGTTAACCGCTTAGGAGGTCTAAGCCTGCCCAGGAATAGTGTGGTTAGGTTAACTGACCGTCCCGACATGACCTTAGTTGTTTACCGTGGACGTTAAGCATCAAATCAACCAACCAACCAACCACTGGGTATATTTGTCTGAATTTTGGCATGGAACATTAGTGAAACCTTGGTATTCAAAATTGTAAAAATGAAAAAAATCTGTAGCGGAGTTTTGTCACAGTGACCTACTTTCTGTTTACGTGTGTAATTTTGCTCAAATGCCAATGTCAAAAAATGACCTATTTAAACAACTTCAAACAACTTCTTCTCTAAAACCACTGAGCCCATGGATCTCAAATTTCACATGGAGCATGACCAGACTGCAGGGTTTCAAAATTATAAAATTGGGTCAGGTCAAGAATCCAAGATGGCTGCTGTTACTAAAAATAGCAAAAACAACAAAATCAACTTCTTCTCCAGAACCATTTGGTATATTTGGTTGAAATGAAAATCTTAAAAAGTTCCTTCAAGAGCAGAGAATACACACAGAAGTAGGAACATGGGCCAGACTTCGTAGTTTCGGCTAATAAAGCCTCGTCAGTGACCCTGACAATATCTGGTGACGAAACCAGAAAAAAGCATACTGTAATTTTTTAATTTTGACTTGGCAGTCGATTCAAAGACTGATTGGTTTCAAAAGGATCCAAATAATATAAAAGACGATGACCTAGAATAATAGTCTTCATCGATCTCAAATTTAAGATTTCTCAGAATCTATCCTCTGATCTCAAAGGATGTAAATAAAAGTTTGCATGGAACATAAGTGGGACCTTGGTATCAAAAATTGTAAAAATAAAAAATCTATAGCGGAATTAGGTCACAGTGACCTACTTAGCGTTTACAAGGCCGATTTTGCTCAAATGTCAATATCTAAAGAAAATGCAACCAATTCTGACCAGATTTGGTCAGAAATGGTTCTTGAATGGAATTATTTCAATTTTGTGCCAGTTGACTATCCAAGATGGGCACCATGGGGGCCGTTACTAAAAATAGCACAAGCATAAAAATGACAATTACTCAAGAACCCTTGAATAGAATTGGACCAATTTTGTGTCAGAATGTTCCTTGCATGAAGCCGTTTCGATTAATTGCAATTTGGCGTTCCAAGATGGCCGCCATCTGGTGTTACTAAAAATAGCACAAACATAAAAATGACAATTACTCAAGAACCCTTGAATGGAATTGGACCAATTTTGTGTCAGAATGTTCCTTGCATGAAGTCGTTTCGATTAATTGCAATTTGGCATTCCAAGATGGCCGCCATCTGCCGTTACTAAAAATAGCACAAAACATGAAAATGACAATATCTCAGTAACCGCTGAAACGATTTTGACGAAATTTGTGTCAAAATATTTCTTGCATTGAGATGTTTCAAAAATATCTGACTGTAGACCAGTCATATTTGCCTCTGTTACTAAAAATAGAAAAATGTGAAAATTAGAAAATCTCAATGGAATTGGATCAATTTTGTGTCAGAATGGTCCTTTCAGTAAGCTTTTTCGATTTTTTGCATTTTGGCATTCCAAGATGGTCGCCATCGGCCGTTACTAAAAATAGCACAAAACATGAAAATGACAATATCTCAGTAACCGCTGAATGGA
Source organism: Ctena decussata (assembly GCA_963989385.1). Classification (NCBI taxonomy): domain Eukaryota; kingdom Metazoa; phylum Mollusca; class Bivalvia; order Lucinida; family Lucinidae; genus Ctena; species Ctena decussata. The sequence goes on from OZ022509.1 coordinate 54,917,394, forward strand.
TTTTGACGAAATTTGTGTCAAAATGATTCTTACATTAAGATGTTTCAAAAATATCTAACTGTAGACCAGTCATATTGGCCTCTGTTACTAAAAATAGAAAAATGTGAAAATTAGAAAATCTCAATGAAATTGGAACAAATTTGTGTCAAAATGGTCCTTGCATGAAGGCTTTTCGAATTTTTGCATTTTAGCAATCCAAGATGGCCGCCATCTGCCGTTTCTAAAAATAGCACAAAACATGAAACTGGCAATATCTCAGTAACCCCTGAATGGATTTTGATGAAATTTGTGGCAAAATGATTCTTGCATTGAGGTGTTTCAAAAGTAAATATATAAAGACCAGGCAAGTTGGCCTCTGTTACTAAAAGTAGCAAAATCAGAAAATGAGAAATTCTCAGTGGAATAATGGACCAATTTTTTTATCAGAATGGTCCCGTTGCACAATAGCCAGGTGAGCGATATCAGGCCCATTTGGGCCTCTTGTTGATCGCAACTTCTTCAAACTTGCAGGTATCCAGGACAGTCAAAACATCTCGAACCAGTTCGACTTTGGGCTAGGTTGGATTTTTCTTTTCAGAGTTACTTGCCTTTGAGCGATAAAATATTTTTCATAGACTTATAATGGGGAAAATGTCGTCCGGACCCTAGCTTCTTCATTTTTGATCGCAACTTCTTCAAACTTGCAGGTATCCAGGACAGTCAAAACATCTCGAACCAGTTTGAATTTGGGCTAGGTTGGATCATTCTTTGTAGAGTTACTTGCCCTTTAACGATAAAATATTTTCCCTTAGACTTATAATGGGGAAAATGTTGTCTGGTCATCATTCTATTGCCTTCATTTATGGAATGATTTCAATTGTACTTGACACAAGTGATGAGTATGACAATATCTTGGATAAGAACGCGTTTCAGCGTTTGTGAGTCAAGGTGAAGGACACAGTGGCTATTTTTAGAAAAACTTTGTCATCGCTGTAGCGCCTTTAATTTGTGGACTGAATTCAATTGGATATCATACAGGTGATTAGTATAACAATATCTTGGACATGTTGGCATTTTAGCGTTCTTGGGTTAAGGTCAAGGTCACTGTGGCTATTTTTAGAAAAACTTTGTCATCGCTCTAGAGCCTTCATTTATGGACCGATTTTGATTAAAACTTCACACAAATGTTTAGTATGACAATATCTTGAACAAGGTCATATTTCAGCATCCTTAGGTCAAAGTCAAGGTCACAGTGGCTATTTATAGAAAAACTTTGTGATCGCACTAGCACTTTCATTTATTGACCAATTTCGATTTAACTTCACACAAGTGATAAGTATGGCAATATCTTGGACAAGTTTGCGTTTCAGCGTCTTAGGATCAAGGTCAAGGTCACAGTGGCTATTTTTAGAAAAACTTTGTTTAGAGCCTTCATTTATGGACCGATTTTGATTTATCTTCACACAAATGTTTAGTATGACAATATATTGAACAAGTTTGCGTTTCAGCATTCTAAGGTCAAGGTCACAGTTGCTATTTTTAGCTCACCTGAGCCGAAGGCTCACATGGTGAGCTTATAGTATAGGCTTCGTCCGTCGTACGTCCACACTTTTAAGCATTAATATTTGCTAAAATAACTGGCCAATCTTGATCAAATTTTCTGTGTAGCATTGTTACGGTGGTGGATTGGTTTCATATAGTTTTGGGGCAGATTAGTTTAAAACTGGGGCTATTATGGCAAAAAAGGTCCCATAGACTTATAATGGGGAAAATGTTGTCCGGGCCATAGCACCTTTAGTTTTGACTGCAACTTCTTCAAACTTGCTAGCCATAAAATATCGGACCAGTTCAAATTTGGGCCAGGTTGAATGATTCTTGTCTTTTTCATTTTGCACCCTGAGGGTCACAGGTATGATACCACCTATGTGTTCAATTTGCCTTAGAGTAACTTACGCTAGAGTACTGAAGCTGAATGGACTCAGGTGAGCTACAGGACCAATGGTCCTCTAGTTCATTGTTGTATGGAATCTCGTACATAGAAATTAAAGACTGTTCTTCCAGAGCAAATTTCATAGTTGTAGGGAATCTCCTTCATAGAAATGCAGCCTTAGCAACAGCATAGCAACCACTTAAGTTGTTTTATAAATACGGCCCCAGGTCATTTTGCCGAAATGTTTCGTGCCAGTTCTTATACATGTAATTGCCCAAGCGGTGTTAAAATGACTGGCAAATGAAAAATCTACCAGTCAACTAGCCACTATATATTCCTATATATCGTTTTTATTATTGTGAGAAAACGACATATTCTCCCCTAATGTGATATTTCTTTTACAAACATGTGATACAGTGTTACAGAGTCCTTAATATCTTTTGCAGATGCGGCTTTGATTGGAAATTTGGAAGAATCCACAATTAGCCGACACCCGTTTGGCTGCATTTACTGCCCAAAGAGTTTCGTCACAAAATGGAAATTGGAACGACATATTAGAATTCATACTGGCGAAAAGCCGTTTACTTGTGAAATATGTGGGAGAGCCTTTAACACTAAGAACAACATGAAGACACACTTTCTTACACTTCATGCGTATAGAAACTGAATTGTCAACCAAGAGAACATGTAACGTTGAAACAAAATGAATTTTGAAGCAAGGACATATTCTGAAGTTTATACGACGTTTAAGTGTTTGGTAGTGACCAGGTACATGACACATATTGCAGAAAGGAAATAATGTTTTGTATGTGGTGACCGTTTAAACATACACATTTAAAACTGCCATGGGAATGTTGTGATTATGTAATCAGCATACATATTAAAACATTGTCATATGAATGTCGATACGTAATACTACACGAACGGTAATCTAACGTTCTGCGCCAACTGGGTTCGTAGGATTGATTGTGTGATAAGTTTGGCAATACTGAACTAAGTGGTAGCAGAGCCTTGTATTCTAAGAATATGGAGACACGGTTTCATACACTTGATGCATAGATAGAGATACACTAATCAATTTGATAAAAGTTGCGAATATTCCATTACACAGCCAACATACAGCATGGAATCAGTGTGTCGTCGATGCCGATACAACATTCTGTTTAAATCAACATTGGTACGAAGCTGTTTCGAGGTTTGGTCCTATCTTGGTTCCCAATTTATATTGTGGGATGGCATATGATGATCGATTAAACTGTTAACTGAATTAATAGTGACTGAATTAATAGTGACTGAGTGACCAAACCCATTTAAATTTGGAAAAAAATAAATAAACAACGTATTATTTAACATTTAAAGACCGCATGTCTCTATCGGGGGCCAGGTTCCGAGCAATAGCATATGTTACATGTAAAAGTATGAAAATTTATCCTGGCAATCAGTGGACCAGAATTTCCAGTTATAATATTTAGGTTGGCTGACTGGAGGTGTTGACACTTTGAGATCAAGAGACAGAATGATACTGGGGAAGTTAATTCTCCTTATATAATACCATCATTGTCTTTAAGCATTTTTACTCAAAATGCCATCTTAAACCCATACCCTTTAAGCATAGCAAAGACTCTGATCAGATTCGGCTAATGCCCAGCTGATCAGAGTCTTGGCTTGACGCACATGACAGTTTGTTGCGCCTCAAGTAATGATCGGACTCTATTGATGCATACGATAACGTAATATTTGCTCTATAACATACATGCAGTAATAAGGTAACTATTTCTTTGGTATGTGTACATGTGCAGTTGTGACTTTTGTGGAAACCATATCATCTGACGTGTTTTTCGTAAAACAGATGCCCCTTAATCTACGGATATGTATGTGCACTGCATACGTGTTTACAGGTATTTGCAATTTTTAGCTCGCCTGAACGAAAGTTCAGGAACAGCTATTGTTGTCACCCTGGCGTTGGCGTCGGCGTCCGAATTGGATGTTTTGGTTAAAGTTTTTTAAAGACCTATATTTAAGCCATGGTTTGGCAAGGCACTGCAGGCGAGCTATCCTGTACGCGGACAGGTCTTGTTTGAAATGCTGTAGAAACTGTACATAAAATCGCAAAAATTCTTACATGTACACTTTTAGGAATTGGAACATTATAAAATTAACGTGTGTCTTGTACAGAGTTAAAATGTTGAACTGATTATATTCTAAGTCTCCGGTTGCAATGTTGACCAGTGAAACAGAGCTGCATTTTTATTGGACAATAATTATGTAACGAATTTGTTGTTTCTATAAAACGTTTCATTACCTTTTCAAGCTTCATGAACTCCTGTGACTCTGTTACTGCCTCTAGTTACACTTTTTTGCAAGATTGTGAATGGTTACCATAGAAAATCTTTTGAACAGATAGGTTTGAGCAAACAGTGCTGCCCAGATCTGACAACTCCTGAAGGAGTAGCCTGATCAGGGTCTACATTGCTTGCCATTCCATCTGTAAGTTTTATATGCATAACATTCCTCAAAAAACCAAACTGTTCTGTTTTTATTGGAGGTACGATTATTGTTTTTGATGTCCTCAATTTATAAAACATTTTTTTCTGGCATAATAAATTCCGACGATGTCAAACAACTGTCGAAGTGCCATTGGCTATATGCAAAACAGTGTATAAATTAGCGCAATTGTTATTGTCTGATCTGCGACTAGCGGATTCCGGACATAGGTGTTACTTTTCCTGCAGGGGCGTTAGCGGCTTACACCTTTTATAAAGTTCTCTAGTCTAGCCCTGTTTTGTGACAGTGCGCAGACAAGTGAGACATAGCATTCCGCAGCTTGTTTCTTTCTTATAATCAAATGTCATGTGGGTGTATGTTTTTATTATGACTGTTTATTGTGACAGAATATCCGAAAAGCTGTCTTGTTGGGAATGTCTTGCTAACTCGTTAGAGATGTTTTACTTTCTCGCCAAAATATAGGGTTATTTATTAGTTCTTCTTGCAATGTTATACCTATATCTCAAACTAATCGTCAATGAATATGCATTTACATATTAACCTCTCTCTGTGAAAAGAGCACTGTTTTCTGAGTCATTAACCTATACTGTAAGTCCATTTATTAAAGTAAAATACGGTATTTTAGCTGGTCTAATAAGCTGACAGGCGAAGTTGTCACATAACAGCTTAGTAGCCAAAATTCAAATGTACTGTTTTCATGTTTTTAACCCATTAATGCGGCGTCAGATCAGGGTCTACTCGATTTGTAAAAGACAAATGTGTTTTTCTCCTTAAAATAAAGTAAAAACAGTAATAAATAAAGTAAACCAATAAAGTAAACTAAACCAGACACCCCTGAAGTGACAAATGGAATCATCGATTTGATACGGAAAGAATAGTACACTGGGCATAAATAGGTTAAGGCAATGAGCAATGCGGCGATCTCCGAGATTGATTCTCGCGCGGGAAATGGTTGGCTCTTAAATTAGATATAGTTATAGGTGGTCAGTCAATGTTTCATTTCGCTGACGACAGAAAAGACAAAAACTTCTGGCGTGTCAGAATGTTTTTTTTTTTTTTTTTTTTACGGCTTTAGAAATGTCAAACCTCCGCGCAAGAATGAAATGTTGCGTTAGTTGATTGACGGGTAGTACTTCATTTTAGTGTGCTTTACATTGGTCCCATTGTGATATATGGTTAGGTATACTATGAAACTGGGTTGCAATATCGCTTTAGCTGTGACCATATAAGTAGACTTATTGTCTCAGCCATTAATTCATGTACAGGTTACACTTACATATACTTTGCCCTCTCAAACTGGTTTTACCAAAAAGTGATCTTTATATCTTCTTTTTCAGCAAATGACAACATTCAGCTGCTTGCTAGATATCAAGAGCCACCAAGATCAGACTTCAGTTTGGGAAACCAAAACCAGTCAGAAAATTCACCTCAACAACAGATTAAAATCAACTTCAAAAAAGAGGGACTGGTGTGTGAAGATTGTGGCAAAATTTGCTCTGCCCCCTTTCATTACCGGGCCCATCGACGGACGCACACCGGTGAAAAACCTTTCAGTTGTGACGTGTGTGGGCGACAATTTTCACAGAAATGTTCCATGGAGAGACATAAACTTGTGCACTTCAAACAGATGCTGGAATAGATACTGTAAAAATTCTAAAAAATTGTACACCTAAAGTAATTTTCGTAATTGTCTTAAAACTGATACAGTCTGATTTTGAAATGCAGTATTACGTCCAGGCGTACTACACGATATGTGCTTAATAGTGGAGTTGCTTATGTAATCCCGTGTCCACTTTTTGTTAATCAGGAATGTTATATACCAAAATGTTTGTTTTGACAAGTAGTTTTCAAAACTGGTTCCTGCGAATTTTTTCTATCACTTTTCAAGGTCAAGGTCAAAGGTCAAAGGTCAACGCTTCAAAATAGAAAGGAAAACTTCAAAAGTCGTGATTTATGGTGGGCACAGTGTAAGATTGTGGACTAAATTTTGGTATTATCGAAAGAAAATATATGTTTGTAATTAAAAATTCATTTTAAAATTGTCTTTGACCGCTAGTGTGGCAAGGTCAAGGTCATTTCACTAAAGGTCGAAAGAAAATATATAGATATAAACACTATGATTATTGTTTCGTTAAACGCGAATTGGATATTGCATTTCTCAGATCATTCTTACGGTTAAAATAGTTTAGCAGGCCATTGTATTCAATATTATATCTTAATTATCAAATCCGTTGCCATGGCATCAGATTTATGCAAGCATATTTCTAAAAACTGGGCATTTTAAAGATAAGCATTGGAGTTTGTTGTGCAAACCTGATGGGTTTTGAGGCAGTAAATCTTGATTGTTATATGCGAAACGGTTTGTTTTGAGCAAAGATGTTAGACTTCTGTAAGTTTTTTAAGAAGGAAATGTGTATATCTTTATTCTTAGCAACCACTTTAAGCCCTTAGCAACCAACCTTTAACATATTTGAAACCTTTGGCTTCATTCCACGAAGAATAGCTATTATGTGTAATAAGTCATGATAAAAACTGTTGTAAATATTTAAAGGACAGCTGATAGATTTTCAATTGGTTGAAAATTTGCATTTATATTTGTCTTAGCAACCAGTTTCAGCACATAGCAACCATCTTTTATAACAATTTTGGAACTTTTGATTGAATTCCAAATGAGATATAGTTATTTGCAATGTGTTATGCAGACAATTGTAAGTAATATTTAACAAACAAGTTATGAAAATTAACAATGTGTTGAAAAACCTGCGTATACGTTTGTCCTTAGCAACCAGTTTCAGTCCTTAGCAACTTTCAATCAACAGATTCTAGACTTTAGATTATCTTTCATTCTGGATATCTGTTATGAGCAACAAACTATAAAGAAAATTGAAAGTAATATTTAAAGCACAGCTGTCTGACTTTGAAAATCTGTTGAAACATATAGGTATCTATGTGTCCTTAGCAACCAGCTTGAGCCCATAGCAACCACCTTGTAATAAATTTGGATTATTTTTACTTATTTCCAAATGAGATATCTTCTATTATCAATGCATTATGCAGACAATTATTAGTTATATCAAACGAACAAGTAATGGATTTTAACAAACTGTTGACGAACCAGTCTATACATTTGTCCTTAGCAACCAATTTTAGTCCTTAGCAACTTCCTATCAACAGATTATAGACTTTTGATTTACTTTCATTCTGGATATCTGTTATGAGCAACAAACTACGAAGACAATTGGAAGTAATATTTAAAGCACAGCTGTCTGACTTTGAAAATCTGTTGAAACATATGGGTATCTTTATGTCCTTAGCAACCAGTTTGAGCCCATAGCAACCACCTTGTGACTAATTTGGATTTTTTTTAGTTTATTCCAAATATAATATCTTCTATAATCAATGTCTATATAGATAACTGTAAGTTATGTTTATCAAACCAGTTACAGACTATAACAAATTGTTGAAAAAGAGGCGTATATTTTGTCCATAGCAACGACCCTTAGCACTTAGCAACTTTCACTTAACAAATTTTAGACATGGTACTGAACTTCATAAGGGATATCTTTTATGTGCAACAAATTTTGAAGACAATTTGAAGCATTGCCGGCTGACTTCGAAAAATCATTGAAACAACATGGGTATATATTTGTCCTTAGCAACCGATTTAAGCACTTGACAACCACTTTCCAACAGATTTAGAGCTATGGAGAGAATTCCAAACAAATCATCTTCTATTTACAATGTATTATGTATTGTTGTATATACTTTTGAAGCGTAAGAATTGGACTTAAACAATTTGTTGAAAAAAAAACTATTTAATATACACTTGTTCTAGAACAATTATTTATACATTTATCCTTAGCATCCTTAGCAACCAGTCTTAGCAACTAACTATTAGCGAATTCGAGACTGTTTACTGAAATCCATCCGGAATATATTCTACCTGAAACAAAATATGAAGACAGTGTTGTAAGAAACTGTCGGACTTCCACAATCTGTTGATAAATGTGTCCTTAGCAACCGGTTGGAGCCCCTAGCAACCAACTCTTATGTGATTTGGATTTTTTTTACTATATTACACTAAGATTATCTTTTATGCCCTACAAATTATGTAGACAAAATAAAGTCGATAGAGTTAAGAAAAAATACCTTGAAAACCTCTATGTACCAATATGTGCCTTCAGCGACTAAATTTAAACAGCGCTCAAACCTTAAGTGAATTTCAAACAGAACATCCTATATGTGCAATGAACTAGATTGCAATGTTTGAAGTACAGCTGTGTGAATTTTAATTCTCTTGAAGAAAAAAACGGGTTTTGTATTAGACTTGAGCAACCAGTTTGAATCCTCAGCAACCAACTCTTAACTGACTTGAAGCTTATGAATGAATACTTAATAGATCTTTATGCTCATCAAACTAGTTATACAACTGTACTCGCAAGTAACGATTTCACTTTTAGCATATGTGAGCCGCGACACGACAAAACCAACAAAGTGGCATGTGCACCCAGCAAAGACTCAGATCAACTTGGGACCCGCCCAGTCTGACCAGAGGTTTTGCTGTGCGCTTGAAGGGTAGCACAGGGTCTAGGCTAGCTCCTTGCCGACAGCGAAGTCTCTGATCAGACTGAGCGGATTCCTAGGAGGATCAGAGTCTAGATGGGCGCAAATGCCACTTTGTTGGTTTTGTCGTGTCGCGAAAAATATTATCGCTATGACAATCGTTCATTTCTTAAGAAAAAAGTTAATCAATCACGATATGAACCAGATCACAGGTGGTTGTCTATCCACTGCCTTACCTCCTCCCACCCCCTTCCCATTCTGCCGGGGTGGTATATTACCCCGTCTGTAAAAGGAAATGTATCGAACTGTTATCTTTCTATTGTACCATGAAAAATTTACATGATTTTCACAGCTTTTTATCAACGACCTGTGCGGTAGAATATATATTTTTCTGGGACAGCTGGTGGGTTTTCGACACATTTATCTTGATAATGAATGTGATCCTGAACTGCATAGAGCGTAATGCATGTTTAACTCTTTTGTCAGCATGAGCATTCCAAATCAGATTTTTTCTCTCTTTTTGTCCGCTTCTTGAGTCTTTCTTATATAGAGATGAACAGCCTATATCATAGCTTCCATATGGATTTATCGTGTGTTTTGTGTGATCTGGCACAAGTTTTCGAGGCTTTTCTAAACCTTGCAACATATCACATTACACCATACCGATATGTCTGATATCAGGGCAGCTAATTATGTAGGAGCAGTACACGTAATTCTAGAATCCTCCATGCCATCATACTCCCTTTTTTTAATTTCACGACTTCGATGCTTGTAAGTTTACGACTCATTAGACATTAGTATATATTCAAAACGTTCTCTTTTAGAAATTATAGATATAATATCTCCGTAGAGAAATGAAATCAGTGCACCTTGCTAATAATTTGGAAACAATTACTTGCAGGATAATAGGTCTTTATCTGTTCTCTTTTTATACCAACATGTCGGGGATCTGAACATTGACAATACAGCTATTACAGATTGAAGAAATAAACCCTAAAACTGAAACAGTCGGCTAGTAGAATAGAGGATTAGGTATATAATGTATAAATTATTTTATTCAGTTAGAAAAATAGAAATAATAGCATGGCGAGATATCTTAGTCATATTTGATTACTTAGTATTCTCGACTTGGGCTATAAAAGCTGTTTCCTAGTTGGCAAGATGATTTCTGTGCAAGCTCAGTCCTCGTTTCTTATATTTACCAGCTTGTAAATCCATTACACTACACTAGTATTGCTTTTAAACAGAAAACAGAAATGTGCAGCAAGCTTTCATGTACCCTAGACTTTCTCCGAAATCTCACACCTACGATATCTTTTTACGGTGTTTAGTGTGACCATTCGACTTACGGTGTTTCCACTTACCTACAAAAAAAAAAAAAAAAAAAAAAAAGGTGTTTCCACTTACCTACAAAAAAAAAAAAAAAAAAAAAAAAAAAGAAGGTGTTTAGCGTTACCAGCCTATGGGCCTTCTGCATATTATTTCTCCATCTCGAACGGTTGACCATAAAATGAATCAGCTAGCGCATTGCGGATATAGAAATCCGATTCGATATAAGGTTTGCTGGTCGAAAATATTGGTTGCCATGGCAACAACTGTGTTCGTTAGGGCCCAACCCTATTTTTCATAATTGAAGGGATTGCCATATAATACCATACGAAGTCTGTAACTGAATGTTGTGTCAACACAATCTAAATAAAGCTCTATTTTCATTGTATTTATGTGGAAAAAGTACTGCAAATACCCGTAAAATGCTCGCTAAAGCTCTCCAAAATCAAGTTTTCTTATCGTTTTCCTGATTTCGTCCATCAAATGATAATTTTCGTAAAACAAACTTCATTTACGCCTTTGAAACACGACGTTAATGTCTTAAAATGGAGAGAAATGAAATAAAGGTGAAAAATTATAGTGCCATGCATTTGACCTTGACCTTGACCTTATAGAGGTCATGAAAAAAATCGCAGGAACCATTTTCCGACTCTACTTAGATTGACAAACATTTTGATGTATATAAACCCTGATTAACAAAAAGTGGACACGGGAGCATATTTTTGTGACATAAGCAACTCCACTATAAGTAATGGGGCGCCTAAAACAATCTTTCCATTTGTCCCAAATGGAAAATTGATTTTTTAGGTGTCTCAAAACGGAGGCGCACTAGAATACTACAATAATTTGATAAATTTTTAGCTTATAGATTTAAAATCTCTGGAACTTACCACTGACTGTGTTCTGCCTGTAAGCGTACAGAAAGTATCTAGGAAAATGGATGTTCATGTAGCTTTCTGCTGTTGTCATAGCTTACATTTAGTGCACTAGTTTGCTGTTTCGGTTCTATTTTTTACTTATCGGATGTATGGGATGCTGATTTTTTAGCACCTTCATGGTTACTTTTTGTGCTGTTCTGATATATAGGTAGTTCATATAACTCCAGTCAGCTAATTATAACTGAGACCCTATATGGTTGTGGGTAAGTCAGTATATGACCCGCTTCAGAATATTGTTTGGTTAGTTAGCTTCTAGTGCAACTACACATGAAATGCTGGCCTGCAATGAAGACTGTCGTAAGTTGAATTGGTGAACTTCTAGTAGAACTGAATCTACTATTTTCAGTTTTTCCTCCCTTTCCAATAACAATCAAATGTGCCGCGACACGAGAAAACCAACAGAGTGGTTGTGCACCCAGCACAGCCTCGGATCAGCCTGGACATCCGCCTAGGCTGAGCAGAGTATTCACTAAGTGCTTAAAAGGTTGCCAAGGGTCTAAGCTACCTCCATGCGGACAGCGAAGACTCTGATCAGACTAGGCGGATGCCCAGGCTGATCTGAGTCTGCGCTGGACACACGACCACATTGTTGGTTTTCTCGCGTCGCGGCTCAAATGTGATACTTTGGTTGGAAAAGCTGATATCCAAAGAAGCAAACCGAAAGTTACAGAGGTTAGAAAAAAGAGGAAAACATAGACGTATACTCACAGATATTTAACTGTAACTAAAGTGCATATGGAATTGAACGGTATGACTTAAGTTATTGCGCAACGGCATTGTCTTCTGTTTTTCCATTGAAAGTGAAATTTTTAAGCAGGGAGTGATGACACGTGCTAGATTGGTGGATGCTCACGCTGAGTACAGCATGTAGCTTGTAAAATATGCCTTCTGAATTGAACCGAGGGACTAACAATGAAAGTAAAATTGTCGTCCCAGCAAGTGAAACATACACACATGGATTTTTTGGATTCGAACATTTTTGATACACAGAATGGACCCCTGGACAGAGGTGTGATAGCATCTCCTCATTCGCCTGCCTATTTCAGTTCGTTCGCCATATTTGAGAAACTCAGTCAAATGTAAACTCCTGTAATTGAATGCCTGAAAACGATTTTTAAGTCATTTTAAATGACAGCAAATGATGTATTGTTCTATGTTTTTGTGTCTTTTAAATACGTTCAGTACGGAAATAGATACAGTCAGCTCTCAATATTGTGAAGTAGAACTTCTTCACAAATTACTTATATCTCAAAGTAACTTCTTTGTACCAGAACATTTACTTTGCGATATACGTAGTTTTAGATAACAGGAGTTGAAATGTAAATAAACATAGGAAATATATTCTTTGATATAAGAAAATACTTTGAGGTATGAGTGTTCAAGATATCAGAAGTTGACTGTACTGTTAAAGTTCCAGATGAGCCATATTCTATAGTAAAGCTGGCAGTCATCAAGTTAAAGTTTTTCCTGGAAAAATAAGAAGAAAAAACAACGAAAAAAACAACAACAAAAACATTCACTATGGTTTACCATATGCCGTGTCTGGTATCATATTAAGTTTTCGTAGCATGTGTCACTAGGATAATAGATAGAAAAGACATTGTTTTGCCAAGTTTATCTGTTTGTTTTTTACCAGCATCCTTTTCTAAAGGTTCGAGAACCATAGTGGCAATTTTGGCAAATCGGTAAAAACCATTAGACGTCGGACGTAAATCATAGACAAATTTCCATTGTCAAGTTCACTTAACGCTGGGTGGGATGTCAGTGCTAACCCATTAATGCCTAGCTTCCTTTTCAAGGCACACTGGCAAAATAGCAGACCTAGATCAGTGGACGCAGAAAGTATCAGGGTGTACACATTTGCATAAAACCTACAATTTCTATCAAAATACATGTAGTAAGAACTAAGTCAATCAGACACTCTTAAAATGATGTCTGGAGTCATCCAGTTTATACTGATTGAAGATTCCACTGGGGAAATTGGTAATGGCAGAGTAAATCAAAATAACTGATTTTAGTGCAAATTTGCGACAGCAAAGGAAATCTGATGCAATACCTTTAAGAATTAAAGATAGTACAATTAAACTCAATGATTTTCCGCGTCTTCACTTGGCAAACAACATCCATAAAGTTCAAAACTTTTTTGGCAAAGTGTGATTGAGGAAAAGTGGAAAATGAGACTGCTTGATTTTCAACTTTATCTCTATTACACTTTACGAAGAACATTCACAGCGTTCAAACCTTGTTTTTTCAAGGTGTAATGGAGAAATGTTCAAAGCCATGCAGTTGAAAGCGGAGGCCAAAAATCTGAAGTAACAAGTGGTTTTGATTTTTGTTGTTAAATCTGATTGACCACTTTCAACTATTGAACATGTGCTGATGAGATATATTATCTGATAATCACCATTTCCATTGAAGGCTTAAAAGCACAAAATGCGACTGACCAGAGACCTACATGCTGGTGCTAATTTTTGCTGTTTCTAAAAACTTAGTAGAATCAGCGAAAATTAGTATCGGCATGGATTGGTTTCTAGTTCAATTTAATTTCAAAGTGCTTCGTGGGAATTTTACAATCATCTATGTACATACTTAAACAGAAATGAAAACAAGACAAACTTAAGCAGCACACAATATATCTTTGCTTCAGCGTCGAGACAACGGAATTAACGTTGCATCAGAATTGACACAGTAACGTTTCGGCGTTGTATGCTGTCATGGTTACGTCTTGTTTTTCTATGCGGAAATTGGTACAACAGCACATTAGGGTAGACACGTACTATAATTGAGACCCTTCTAAGCTGTCACACAGCTTCTGCCGTGTTGACATACCTGAAGTTACAAACTTTAAATGGTGAGGGAGAAAGTCGTGTATCGGTTAAATGAAATATCCCGTAAACTCGGAAATATCCCGTAAACTTCTTTGTTTTTCAAATGCCTTCAGAAACTGAGCTATCAATGATATTGTGAAGTTTTGCGAGTGCCATTCTCGTAATGGTTTGTCGCATTGATAAAGTACATAGCATTTTGTGACAGTGACTTGAAAATCAACCTTTCAGATATATATTTCCCTGTTTTCATTAGCAAGCTGCTGTCAACTCTTGTTATATCAAAGTCGAAGTTCATCTCAAACTACTGATACTTGAAAGTAAATTTTCTGTACAGAGAATTTACTTTGAGATAACAGGATTTGAAATGTAAGGAAAAAGGAAATGTGTCCAAACTGTATGCTTTGATAGAAGATAGTAATTTGATATATATGTGTTGAGATAACGAGGGTCAACTGTATGAAAACAAACTTTGTTTTGGAAGAGCGGCGGTGGTCTTGTGGTATTTGAACTAAAATCCACTAGGCTACTAATCCAGGTGTTACTGGCTCAGTCCCATGCTCCTTCAGGCTGTTGAATGAGAATGTAAGGTCTCTGTCTCCTATGATTTCAAACTGATTGGAGGTAAAATGAAGTTCACTCACTAATTGTTCTTTAATTGTATTTCAGGCAAAAACTTGACTGACATGCAGTTTAGGCATGAAGAAAGGCCACAAGTTACACAGATAGTAAACCCAGCATTTGGAACAGAAGATGCACGATTTGCACTACAAGATGAACCTTTCATGAAGAATGTCTGCCGTTTCTGCGGGAAAGTGTGGCTCAGTAGGTCCGACTTGGAGAAGCATTTACGCGTGCATACTGGTGACAGACCTTTCAAGTGTGAGATCTGTGGAACCGCATTCACCCAGAAAAGCTCCCTGAAAACGCATATGATAGGCAAACATATCAACATACTAAAATGATACTTCAGTTTTATTGTCTCGCCTGCGAAGCAGAGGCGAGACATATGTATTGCTTTTCCGGTGTCGTCGTCGTCGGCGGCGTCGTCGGCGTAAACTTTTGTCGAGTTTTTGCGTTTAGGTCATTTTCTCAGAAACTATAAGGGCTAGAGCCATGAATCCTGGTACATGCATACATCTGGAAGAGTAGATCTCAAAGCCATCATCAATATTGAGTCTTGACCTACATTTTACGGTTGACTGACTTCGCAATTTTTTGTCGAGTTTTTGCGTTTAGGTCATTTTCTCAGAAACTATAAGGGCTAGAGCCATGAAACTTGGTACATACATACATCTGGAAGAGTAGATCTCAAAGCCATCATCAATATTGAGTCTTGACCTATATTTTACGGTTGACTGACTTTGCAATTTTTTGTCGAGTTTTTGCGTTTAGGTCATTTTCTCAGAAACTATAAGGGCTAGAGCCATGAAACTTGGTACATGCATACATCTGGAAGAGTAGATTTCGAAGCCATCATCAAAATTGAGTCCTGACATACATTTTACGGTTGACTGACTTTGCAATTTTTTGTCGAGTTTTCATGTTTAGGTCATTTTCTCAGAAATGATAAGGGCTAGAGCCATGAAACTTGGTACATGCATACATCTGGAAGAGTGGATCTCAAAGCCGTCATCAATATTGAGTCTTGACCTACATTTTACAGTTGACTGACTTCGCAATTTTTTGTCGAGTTTTCGCGTTTAGGTCATTTTCTGAGAAACTATAAGGGCTAGAGCCATGAAACTTGGTTCATGCATACATCTGGATGAGTTAATTTCAAAGTCATCATCAATATTGAGTCTTAACCTACATTTTACGGTTGACTGACTTTGCAATTTTTTGTCAAATTTTAGCGTTTAGGTCTGTTTTTCAGAAACAATAAGGGCCAGAGCCATGAAACTTTGGTCATGCATTCATCTGGAAGAGAAGAGCTAAAAGTCATCATCGATATTGAGACTTTACAACATTTTATGGTTGACTGACTTTGCAATTTTTTGTCAAGTTCTCGGGTTTAGGTCTGTTTTTCAGAAACCATAAGGGCTAGAGCCAAGAAACTTGGTTCATGCATACATCTTTGCTGATTTAGCTCTGTTTTGTGACAAAGCGCCAGCAGGCGAGACACCGCATTCCGCGGAATTCTTGTATTCATACTTATTCGCTAAAGCTCTGTGGGCATTCTTGTTAAGATTGGGATACGTAAATGCAAATGCACGAAATAGCTAGTCTTGTTGAATACGGTGATGTAGCAGTCAACGTTGATTGTGGAGGTTGGACGGTATATTCTGATTTGTATCGACATTCCATGATTGCTCTAACGCCTCAGCAAATGGACAGTGAGCTGCTGGAAAAAAGCGTATTTTCATAGTCTATTTTGTAATGCAGATTGTTACTTTTGTGTTTGATGTATATTATAAGTTCTGATGAAAGGTTTTAAACAGTAAAAGTTTTATACGGTAATGGCAAATACAAAGGAGAATATTATGCCTGGTCAGTTTCTGTCATTTGAGCCGCGACGTGAGAAAAACAACAATGTGGCATGTGCGGTCAGGCAGTACTCGGGTCAGCCTGGGCAGCCACCGAGTTTGATCAGACTCTTCGTTAAGAGCTCAAAGGGTAGCTTAGGGTCTAAGCTACCTCCATGCGGACAGCAAAGACTCTGATCAGACTGGGCGGATTCCCAGGCTGATCTGAGTCTTCGCTGGGCGCACATACCACTTTGTTGGTTTTGTCGTGTCGCTGTTCATTTATTTAACAATTTGTTCATATGCTAAACAGTAGATACTGTCAAATACTAACAATCATGGCGTTTTACAGTTGCTGACTTCGTTTAAAACCGCCTGGTGATGTTAATCGAAGACAGCTTCAAAGAGTACTACGCTTGTTATTCACATTATATGCCGTTGTGGTCCTAAGACTTAAGTGATCAGTGAGCTGTCGGAAAAATGTTCATTTTGTTTTATAATGCACGTTGTTGCTTTAGTCTTAAATTAGTTTTTTTAGGTTTTGGTTTGAGTGAAGTTGTTGTTCTAAAGTAAAAAAAAAAATATTGGTTATAATCATATTATATACTGAACATCAAAAGAATCGCATACAGTGTATACGCCCAATTTATTTGAAAGTATAGGTATATGCTCTTATTTAGACAGTTTAAGTTACTTTGTTTATGATATTCCGAGAGAATGAGCACCTTAACGCATCGATAGTCCATAAACTTTAGAGACCAGAACGCTTGCTTTTGTGATGGGGTTAAACTTAGTCACCATTTTTCAGAAGCTGAATTTTCAATTCCGTAAAATGCTCAGCCAGTTATTTTCCCCAGACATAATGTCCGCAGCAAGGGTAAGAAACAGCGAAAAAATCAAAGCAACCGAGCCTTGCGTTTTAGAGAAACAATCAGGTGAAAGTTGGCAGTAGAAACAGTAACACTGACTTACCATTAGATTTCCACAGACCTTTGAACTCCCTGTATGTCTTGAAAAGAACAGAAATCATTCATACAAAGAGGTTAAATGGATGAACAAGAGTAAAATAAAAAGATTTGCAAAGAAATGTTTCGTAGCACTGCAGAACATTTGATGTTATTGGACTTCCCAATTTGCTATTTGTTTAATTGCAAGGGAGATAATTTGACTAATGTTCAACTTCAAACTGCTGTCATGTTCCGACGTTTTTTTAAATACACATTAAAGTCGCGTTTTTTGGAAATAGACAATTCTTACAAAAACTTTGAATGTTTTATGATAAATTGAGATAACTCTTTAACCAAGGTTTATTTTTGCAAGAAGCTAAGTTTATATTGTTGGCAGACGTCAGTAGTATTTTCTGCTATATGTGATTTAAAAGCATAAATCAGCTGACAGAAGAAAACTGAACCTAAACTTGTAGGCGTTTCTTTTGATGTTCAGTATAATAATAATTTCCTTTGTTTATTTTTTGTTTATTTTTGTCCCATCTGCGAAGAGAAGAAGCGAGAAATGAATTACTTTTCCGGCGACGGCGGCATTACCTTTTGTCAAGTTTTCAGGTTTAATTTTATCTTGTGACAGTGCGCTGATAGGCTAGAAACCGCATTTCGCTGAATTCTCGTTACTTTAGAAAAACTGTTATTCTCAGACCAAAATATAAGTTACAGCCATAAATTACTCACGCAGACTGTCCTAGCAGTGAATTGAATAAGATATTAAAGGTAGTGAAGGTGCGACTGTAAGGGGCGGTTGGAGGCCGTAAAGTTAAACAGTTCATTGGCACGGGACATCGTATATTTAATCGGAACATAAACCCGGCCCATTTGTTAAAAACGACGTCATTAGTTAATGGGAAGTTAATTGTCCGAGAGTATTTTTAAAATAAATACTGGAACACTTACACGACATTTTCTCCATCAACATAAAGTGAAAAGAAAAAAGCTTTACAAATGTCTGTGAAAATTATTCTGGTCGAGCTCACAAGTTGGCGAATGTAATAAAATTTGAAAAAAGGTCTTAAAGAATTTTTGAATTTAGGCCTATATTTCTTCTCAGATGTTTCATATAAATAATTCTGGCTTAGGAAACGTCTGAAAACCTTAAGTCGGTCCGGGATACCAATATCAAATAAATAAAATAACATACTTTTCTATTTTTTGTTTCAGCTGATATGCAGGTTAGACCTAACATCGTCGAAGGACTTCCTCAAGCAGCACGACAAGGAAAGGCTATTTTCGAATCAGGAATGGCTGCTTCGTTAATGCCGGCAGTTAAGCACGTGTGTAGTTATTGCGGGAAAGCATGTGCCTTCAGATCAGATCTGGAGAAACATGTACGCGTGCATACAGGTGATAAACCTTACAAGTGCGAAATGTGTGGAAAAGCGTTCTCCCAGAAAGGAACATTAAAAACTCATATGCTGGTACACATGAAATCAGCAAACATATAAACTTTACTGTGTATCATTTACATATTAATGTGATTCGACTGGCACACGTGATAGTGCCTGTTGATGGTGCACATGAAATCGAAAAACGCGTTTTACTCTAGTAAAGCTTTGTTCACACAAGTGCAATTTCTTTGTCTACGATTATGAGCAAAGTTTTCTGTGTTCATCTCAACAGCTATTTTCTTTGTTACATATTCATCGGCATATTTTCTGTTCACACGGACAAATGCTGTTTGTCAAATAAACTTTACCATATTTGGTAATGAAAATGTGACATATATTTTCATTCACACGAGCATATTTTTCTATACCAAACCTACTTTGTCACCGAAAATTTGCCAGTAGATGGATGGACGACTTGCGATTTTACATCCTTTTCAACAGTATTTCAATCATAGGACGATGGGAGGATGAT
The DNA here is from genome assembly GCA_963989385.1 of Ctena decussata. NCBI lineage: Eukaryota > Metazoa > Mollusca > Bivalvia > Lucinida > Lucinidae > Ctena > Ctena decussata. Next base: position 54,936,795 of record OZ022509.1, read on the forward strand.
AATGAAAGGCTGTGTGCAATGGAGTGTGCAATGGAGTGTGCAATGGAGCTCCATGTGCGGTAAGAAAGATTCTCGCCTCAAGCTGGGCTCGAACCCAGTCCGCTAGATCAGTAGGCAAGCGCTTAACCCACTGGGCTACCAGTTAACGCTGATTGTGTATGTTGGACGGTATATTCTGATTTGTATATTGTTTTTACATTCCATGATTGCTCTAACGCCTCAGCAAATGGACAGTGAGCTGCTGGAAAAAAAAAAAAAAAAAAAAGGATTTTTTTCGTATTCAATATTGTAATGCAGATTGTTACTTTTGTGTTTGATGTATATTATAAGTTCTGATGAAAGGTTTTACTGAATTAGACAGTAAAAGTTTTATACCGCAATGGCAAATACAAAGGAGAATATTATGCCTGTCAGTTTCTGTCATTTATTTAACACTTTGCTTCATATGCTAAACGGTAGATACTGTCAGACACTAACGATCATGGCGTTCTGCCGTTACTGACTTCGTTTAACACCGCCTGGCGATATAAACCGAAGATAGCTACAAAGAGTACTACGCTTGTTATTCACATAATATGCCGTGATGGTGCTAAGACTTCAACAAGTGATCAGTGAGGTGTTAGAAAAATGTTCATTTTGTATTATAATGCACGTTGTAGCTTTAGTCTTAAATTTAATGTTTTAGGTTTTGGTTTGAGTGAAGTTGTTGGCGGTTGGAGGCCGTAAAGTTAAACAGTTCAGTGATACTGGACGACATCGTATACTTAATCGGAACATAAACCAGACCCATTTGTTCAAAACTAACCACATCGTAAGTTAACGAGATGTTAATTTTTTCAAGCATTTATTTGAAATAAATTCTTGAACACTTTTGCGTTGTTACATTTTTTCCGTCAGCATATTAAATAAGAAAAAGTAATGGCTCGACAGTTGTTCGTTGGTTGGATGTTTTTTTTTTTAGTTTAACAATTCTTTAAGACATTATTTCAGTCAATATCAAGCCGTCTCCCACAGAGAGAAGAGACAGAGAGAAATAGATATGAAAGGCGAGAGAAAAATATCCAAACCACCCCACCAACACCCACTGCAAGCACATAAGGCTCTTGTCTTATAATTATCCCTTACTAAAATCGCCCGACCGCATCCACCCCGACAGTTGTTCGTGTGAACTTTTCCGATCAAACCAGCAATGTTTAAATGTGTCTATGCAAAACGTTCATAAAGAATTTTCAAATTTATATTTTAAAATTTATTTGATATTAACATAAAAAAAACATAGGAAGGTGACATCTTAAGTTTAGCAGTATCTGGTTATAAAATGTGCATGCTTGTTAATCTCATGTTCATGTGCTGATTTTGTCGGACTTCAGCGGAAGCATATTTTCAAACTGACTTGGAATAAGGCAAATCACCCTGAAGGACAAATACGTAATATGCTCTATGATGAAATACGGGGAAACTTATTACCGCCACAATGCCACGTTTACATCAACTACAGTGAAGACAAATTAGCCGCAACACGACCAACAAAGAAGCATGTGCGACCAGCGGAGACTCAGATCAGCCTAGGCATCGCTGATCAAAGTTCGCTTTCCGCCTGGGGCTACCTTAGACCCCTAGCTATCCTTCAAGAGCACAGGACGACACTGATCAGACTAGGAGGCTGCCCAGGCTGACCTTGTCTCGCTGGGCGCTTATGCCACTTAGTTGGTTTTGCGGTGTCACGGCTCAAATTCCGAAGAAAGATCCCCTGGTAGCAAAGCAGGCATACGAGAAAAAAAACACACAAAAAAACCACACACACACAGAGTGTTATTGATTATGTTCATGTGCAGTGGCCACAAAATTTGTATTCTTTGAAAGGATGGGGCATTGTTAATGCGTTCAGTTTTCAGATGTTGCAAATATATGGTTTGAGGGCTGGATTTGGATTTTGATTGTTTCAGTTCCTGGTCTTTGCATACTTTTTACTTATATAATTCTAGCTTAGGAAACGAGATACCAATAAAAGAAATAAAGTTCTACATTCTTATTTTCTTTTTCTTTTTTTCAGCTGATATGCAGGTCAGACCAGAATTTGTCGAAGGACTTCCTCAAGCAGCTCAACAAAGAAAAGTAATTTTCGCATCAGGAATTGATGCTTCGTTATTGTCGGCGGTTAAGCACGTGTGTAGTTATTGCGGAAAAGTTTGCGCCTACAGATCGGATTTGGAGGTACATGTGCGCGTGCATACTGGTGACAAACCTTACAAGTGCGAAATGTGTGGAAAAGCATTCTCCCAGAAAGGAACATTGAAAACTCACATGCTGGTACACATGAAATCAGCAAACATATAAACCTTACTGTGTATCGTTTACATACTAATGTGACTCGACTGGCACACGTGATAGTGTCTGTTGCTAATGTGAAGTGCGTTGCAAAACTTCCTACCGGAAAGGAACACAGAAAACTGTCATGATGGTTCACATGAAATCGAAAAACGTGTTTTACTTTAGTAAAGCTTTGTTCACACAAGTGCAGTTTCTTTGTCTTAGCAGAAACTTTATTACAGAAAGCTTTCCAAACATTTTGCGTTCATACAGAGAAAATTATTTGTCACAGAAAAATGTAAGAAGAATCTTTATCAAATAATAAACTTTTGCAAGAAACATTTGCAGCAGTGTTCACATGCAAAAAGATTTCTCGTCAGAGTTACATGGTCAGGTAAACTTTGTCCATGTGAACAGCCAACCATACCACGTTTTCTTTGTGTAATATACTTTGTTCAATATTAAACATATACGGTAATAGCAAAGATTTCTGTGTTCATCTCAACAGATAGTTTCTTTGGTACATATTCAGTGGCATATTTTCTGTTCACACGGAAAAAATTCTGTTTGTCAAATAAACTTTACCATATTTGGTAATGAAAATGTGACATATATTTTCATTCACACGAGCATATTTTTCTATACCAAACCTACTTTGTCACCAAAAATTTGCCAGTGGATGGATGGACGACTTGCGATTTTACATCCTTTTCAACAGTATTTCAGTCATAGTACGATGGGAGAATGATAATGTAAGGCTGTGTGCAATGGAACTCCGTTTACGGTAGGACAGATTCTCGCCTCTAGTCCGCTAGATCAGTAGGCCATCGCTTAACCCACTGAGCTACCGGGGCTCCTCAACTTTGCCAGTGTGAACGAAGCTTAACTCACTTGGGTAAAGTTAACATATTAACCTTATTTGACTAGTAGTGATTGATAAACAAAGATTGTATTTACCGGGGGTGGTCGGGTGGTGCGATGGTGCTGGGTATAACTTCCAGTGCCGGGGCGTCCTACTGAGTTGGATAATAGTAGAGGGAGGGCCTTCTGTGCTCGCAGTAGGTGCGGGTGGGGGTTCGGACATTTTTTCTCTCGTCTATCATTTCTTTCTTCTCTCTCCCTCTCTGTGGGAGGCGGCCTGATATAGACTGAAATACTGTCTCAAAGGGCCGTGAAACCCAAAACAATCAATCAGTCAATTCACATTTTTACCATATTTGACTAATAGCGATAGTGTTTTTCTTTTGAAATGTTTAAGTGTGTGCGTATTTTCTAAACTTATTTCCGATTTGACGGCCACGGCTGAAACATACAATGGCTGTGAATTACTGGACTCCCATTTTGACTGTTTTTTCTATCACATATGGACGTTGCGGGTTTATTATAATAAGCAGTTGATGCTTCATACTCAAGAGCACCTGCCCACACTTCCTTTTTGGGGGTCCATGTCTGTCTATCAAACTTTTTAGGATAAGTCGATGTTTATAAATGGTTTATAAGTTTGGACATGATTTTGGTACTTTTACCGTTCTAGTTTAATGTTGAAATGTCCGATCCTGTAAGCATGCAAACGTGACACAGGGCCTGACAAATCAGAATTTGACTTACTTGTCCGGTACACAGCTTCTACAAAAAAAAGCTGAAATACATTGGTTTTTTCTATATAACTTAAACATTTTTCTGGGCAAGTAAGAAAAATTTTTACTAGCCCTGCAAACATTTTAACTTGTCCCGGGCAGCCGGACAGTGGATTTGTCAGGCCCTGGTGACATAGTATTGCACAGTATGGATGTGTACAGTAAAAAAGGCAAGTTGTCGTAGCGATATGCGAGGTCATTTATGGTCGACATCGACAGTAATGTCGTAGACAATAGTTGATTATAAGCTGGTAAACAATACCTGGAAAGAATACGAAGTATAACCAGAGAGCGTTGTGTATTTTCGCGGTGCAGTCAACATTTATTATTATTGTATATTGTATCGTATTTGTACAATCAAAATGTAGAAACCAAATATTTGAGCCGCGACACGACAAAACCAACAAAGTTTTATGTGCGCCCAGCGAACACTGACCAGACTGGACATCCGTCCAGTCTGATCATAGTCTTTGCGCATGGATGTAGCTTTGACCTTTAGCTACCCTTAAGCGCACAGCGAAAACTATGATCAGACTGGGCGGATGCTTAGGTTGATTAGTCTTCGCTGGGCGCATTTGTCACTCTGTCGGTTTTTCCTGTCACGGCTTATTTATTGACTCTGATTGCCTCAATAAAATGTTATCGGTACCTGTGTAACGCGAAGTATATCGAAGTGCATCAAAAGGTCTATGGCTTTGGTATCTGAATAGTTTTGATCTTGGAAGCTACACGGATGCTGAGAATGAATGAAAATTGACAAAGTGTAGAAATAAAATAATAATCGTTTTATCTACAGAATTGATTACTGCATGTGCACATTTTTGTAAAGCTGCTGTAGCCGGGCCGCGTAGCGCAGTCGGTAAGGGCACCTGACTCATAAGTCAGAGGTCCTGGGTTCAATACCCGGTCTGGCCACATACTTTCGTTTCTCCTTCCGCTGATTCAAGAAGGGCAGTTGTCAGTTACTGGCGAAAGTATGTGCACTTAGTACTGGTTAACCGTTTAGAAGGTCTAAACCCCCAAGAATAGTGTGGTTAGGGTAACTGACCGTCCCGACATGACCATAGCTGTTTACCGTGGACGTAAAGCAAGAAATCAATCAATCAATCAATTGTAAAGCTGCTGTACCAAAGTTGCAGGGGCTCGTATTTCTGCATATTAAAAGCCAAAGACTTATAGTTTCCGAAATACATTGTGTTTTATACCATCAAGTAGTTTTGAACGATGTTATAAAGGCGTTAAACTTGAGGTCCTAACATAATGTATGTACATATATGCAAATTAGATAAATATCAGATTTTATTATCTTGAAAACTACAAGATAAAATTTTAATTCGAAAATAGTTTTAATGGACAGACTCAGTGTCAGAAGTTGCAATTATAGATACATTCCGCTGAGCCTACTGGGGCCGTATTCATAAAGCCACTTAAGTCGTTGCTATGCGGTTGCTAAGGCTAAATATCTATAAAGGAGACTCCCTACAACTATGATATTTGGTCTGGAGGAACAGTCTTTGTAAGACTGTTCCTCCAGAGCAAATTTCATAGTTGTAGGGAATCTCCTTCAAAGAAATTTGGCCTTAGCAACAGCATAGCAACCACTTAAGTCGTTTTATGAATACGGCCCGGGAGAACATCGTAGAGCAACAACAAAATAGTTCTGAAAACTTAAGAATTTCAATAGTTTCATCAACATATACTGAAAGGATTTAAAAACTTCCACCCATTAATTTTGAATATCTCAAAAATAAATGCAGCTACGCCCACCAAAATTTTACAGCATATATATTCTATTATGCCTGATTCTATCAATATACGGAATTTGAAATCGTTCAACCGAATCGGTCAGGAACAAGCACGTGCTCCTCGTGTTCTTAGTACCGTTTACATAATGATGAATAGCTTCATGTTTACAGTTTTCTGATGAAACATTGCTCTTACGATATCAAATTGAATTTTAAAAATTTGAACTCGGTTAGTGGCTTTATTTAGCCTACCGCACCTAAATATCGCAAACAGGCACAGAGTTGTGGGCCAGATAAATGCTGAAATTTCAAAAAGTGACGTCGCGGTACAATTTTATGCGTTAATTACGGCAATTTACAATTTCAGACGACGTGCACTGTTTACAGGAAGCTAAAAAGACCGTCAGAAAAGCACCTAACCCATTTTGAAAACCAAAGGACATGACGTTAACTAACGTCGACGCCGTGTCCGTAATAGGCTTTGCGCGACAGCATCATCCGCAGTGATACTTGCAAATCAACGTTAATGACGTCACAATATTAAGACAGTAAGTAGTGGTCGAAAGAGTGTTGCATAAGATAACGCCGGCATCGCCTTATGAATTTCAGTGACATAACGCTCTTTTACTGACGTCATTTAGGTAACTGATACAAATAAACTGCGTAATCTTTAAATTTGATAAGTTTCAAGCATTTTGTCGGTAAATAGTCAACACTGTCATGAGTAAACAGATCAGCAGCCAGCAATAAAAAGTGGAAGTTTTTAAATCCTTTCAGTATATAACCAAGATGGTTCTATCATCACTGAATATCTTGTAATTTTGCACGTGCAGTTTTGTGCAAATGATAATATTTTGCGACATTCTGGTTTAACATAAGTATATAATATGTTCTTTGGTTTATGATTTACGTTTGTATCATGAATGGTCAGAAAGTTATTCAGTCACTTGTTTAGGATTCATAACAAGCAGGTTTGCATCGAATGTATATGTATGGAAATTCAGTAAAGATGAAAAAGGAGTTCATGAAGACAGTTTGGAATCCTAATATTAAATTCAGCTGCGACACGCAAACGCGGTGCCTAACACATGCAAACGGCAAATACTCAGCCCAGCCTGCACATACGGGCAGTCTTGTCAGAGCCTTTGTTGTTCGCATATAGAAGACTAGTATGGCCCTAAGGAATCTACAGACACAAAACAATGGCTATAGCTAGACTGCATGGGTTCACAGACCAGTTTGAGTCATGACATTGCAAAAACGTTATGCCCCTTTTTACATGACGCGTCTCATTTGACAAGGTTGTGCGAGCCACCTTTTGAGAAAGCCAGTATATTTAGGCATATACACATGCGCAGGCCAGCCTTCACACATAATGAACCTTTTCTAAAACGTTTTCGACGAGACATTAACAGCTGCATCATGTAGAAAGCCTACACAGGGCATCTCCGAAAATGGAAGACTAATGCCAGTGTGTTTATATGTACAGTCTAGCTGCAGTGGCTGGAGCTTTCAGTTTATGCCTCTTAGATTCCTCAGGGCCTATGCATGAAGCGTTCGAAAAGCAAACGATCAGCTCACATCTATGCAAGCTGTTCTTATATAGGCTGTTCGCATATGCCATATGCTTATCTTTCCTGTGTCACATGTCACCAGGGTCCGCGGTTATAAAACTTGAGTATAATCTCAAACTCCAAATAAAGCACTTGATTGGCTGCTTCCGAGCATGTGCTCGGAAGCAGCCAATCAGTGTGCTTTATTTTGAGTTTGAGATCATACTCAAGTTTTATAACCTCGGGGCCTGGCCTTTTTGCATATGCAAGTTCCTCTGTTTGCCTGTGTTCTTTTGTACAAGCCGGCCCGGGTAGCGCAATCGGTAGGGCACCTGACTCGTAAGTCAGAGGTCCTGGGTTCGAATCCCGGTCTGGCCACATACTTTCGTTTCTCCTTCCGCTGATTCAAGAAGGGCAGTTGTCAGTTACTGGCGAAAGTATGTGCACTTAGTACTGGTTAACCGCTTAGGAGGTCTAAGCCTGCCCAGGAATAGTGTGGTTAGGTTAACTGACCGTCCCGACGTGACCTTAGTGGTTTACCGTGGACGTTAAGCATCAAATCAATCAATCAATCTTTTGTACAAAAGATTGGCGAAAGTTTTCTTTTCATCACTTAGTCGTGAAAAGTGATAGGTTGACAAGTGTATGTGGATTTGTTTTTGCTTGTAGCTGGTGAATTTATGACGTAATCTAATCATTAAAGTCATAAAGCATTTTCGACTCTATTTGTCAAGTGTTTGGGTAATTACGCTCAAAGTGAGAATGACATCTTGGGTTTAGCGTCTTCAATATCCAAGTTAGATGAGCGTGGTAGTTTTAGTGAAAGGACAGTGACATGTGAGTTCATATAGTATAGTTCCCCTTTTTCGAATGTTATCAATCGAAGGACACCGCGTGGGTTAGGAAAATTTTTAAATACAGTTACTTTCTAGTTCTTAGTTATTGGAATTGTTACGATAGAGCGTATGCTGTTTTGATGACACTTTGTTTTAATTGTAAAACTGACCAGAAAAAAGCGGAATACCCAATAGCAGTAAAATTAATGTATCTTCCAAGGGCGTAGCTACGTATACGGCAAATACGCAAGTGCGTATTGAAATTTTGTCAAAATTGACAAAATTTCAAAACGCACCTGCAAATTTGCACGCTGAAAATTTATAAATTAGACAAGATTTCAATACCAATTACCAAAGTGGCTGAAATACTAGCTTTCCCTTCAAGAAGTAGAGAATAAAACATGGGTGTGCGTATTATGAAATTGCCCCTAGTTACGCCCCTGTCTTCATTCATTTTTAGCTCACCTGTATATAAGTACAGAGAGCTATTGTTGTCACCCTGACGTCGGCGTGGGCGTTGGCGTTGGCGTGGGCGTCACACTTTAAAGTTTCACGTCAAAGTTTTTTTAAAACTTTCATATCTCAACAACCACTAGCCAGAACCCTTTGATGTTTGGAATATAATCATATCATAGCATGTCTTTCTATTTTGTAACATCATACCCCTGGGTGAGGCCATAGGGTGGGACTTAGGGTTCAAGAATTAGGTCACACTCACTTTAAAGTTTTACGACAAAGTTTGTTTTCAGCAATCACTGGCAGAACCCTTGGAACATAATCATACCATAGCATAACCTTTCATCACATAACACTATACCTCTGGGTGAGGCCCGGGGTGGGGCCTAGGGGTCAAGAATGATGTCACACTCACTTTAAAATTTTAGACAAAGTTTTTGAATCATTCATATCTCAGCAGCCACTGGCAAGAACCCTCCCATATTTGGAACATAAGCATATCATAGCATAACCTTTCATTACATAACACTATGACCCAGGGTTAGACCCCGGAGTTGGGCTTAGGGTTCAGAAATTAAGTCACACTCGCTTTAAAGTTTTACATTTAAGTATATCTCCTTTTCGCATGAATAGATTCTTTTGATATTTGTACTGTAGTTAGATGATGGTCCAAAGTTTTACAGAGTACCACCCCCACCCCACTTAGTGACCTTGAGGTCAAGGTCATGGACTTAGAAATTTGGGGGTTTGTTGAAGTACTCTGATAGCAAACTGTTCCATAGTGGATGGATTTAGTTTATACTTGAACTGATGTAAGATACTGGCTTGAGTTTTCAGAAAATACTACCCGCACTCTGCTGAATGACCCTGAAGTCAAGGTCATTGATATATAATTGTTATCTTAAAGGTTTTGTTGGTTGATTTGATGCTTAACGTCCACGGTAAACAACTAAGGTCATGTCGGGACGGTCAGTTAACCTAACCACACTATTCCTGGGCAGGCTTAGACCTCCTAAGCGGTTAACCAGTACTAAGTGCATACTTTCGCCAGTAACTGACAACTGCCCTTCTTGAATCAGCGGAAGGAGAAACGAAAGTATGTGGCCAGACCGGGATTCGAACCCAGGACCTCTGACTTACGAGTCAGATGTCCTACCGATTGCGCTACCCGGCCCGGCTTAAAGGTTTTGTTTAGAAATACGTTGATAATACATAGACATGCTTGCATGAAGTTTTATTTAATGCAAGGCATAGGAACAAATGCCTGTGAGATGGGCAAGCACCAGTTCATGCGCGCTATGCTGTCAGGCGACAGCTCTTGTTGTACAGGCTGTTCCTAGCGGATAGGTAACGTTCAAACAACGTCGTATCAACGTTGATGCGACGTCGTTTTACGTTGTATTAACTTCGTCATGAACAATTTTTCGTTTTATCCAAATAATAAGTGGGCCGCCATGCCCTATAGGTTTAGAGGGCTGACTTTCTTATCACTGTTCTTTTGAATCTCGCTCAGAGCATAATATCTACTAGCTCTCAAGGATGATTTGTAGACATGGTAGATGGCCTTTAGATCTGTTGAACTCACTATGGCGTCAGCGTCCGTCTTTGCGCAAAAACGATGGCGTCGGCGTCCGTCTTTGCGCAAAAACGTTTTAGTATGTTATATCATGGTGATCACGTGCGGTATCCTGTGGGCGGACAGGTCTTTTGTCTTTCATAAATAATCTATGATGGCAGGGGCTTATAATGTGCTGAGTTAAAAACAAAATTTGAGAAATCAGAAGTGCTTAGTAAGAAGTAGGAAGTCCTTAATAATGAGAACATGACATTAGCCGCAAAATAACAAAACCAGCAAAGTAGCATGTGCGCCCAGCGAAGACTCAGATCAGGCTGGACAGCCACCCAGTGTGATTAGAGTCTTCGCTTCGCAGTGAAAGGGTAGCTAAGGGCCTAAGCTAGCTCCACGCGGAAAGCGAAGACAGCGAATGGCCAGGCTGATCTGAAGCTTCGCTGGGCGCACATGCTACTATGTTGGTTTTATCGTGTCGCGGCTCACATATATTATATATTTCCAGATAAGACAGTCCCACCAGATTTCATTGCGCAACAGATCAGTGCTGCATATGGACAACCAGTCTTCGAAACACCCTACACAGAGTCGGAAAGTGGACAACCAATCTTCGAAACATCATACACAGAGTCCGAAAGTGGACAACCAATCTTCCAAACACCATATACGGAGTCGGAAAGTGAAGAAGTGCCAAAAGTCTATCAGAAACCCAACCCTTTCAGACACATATGCAGTGAGTGCGGGAAGGTGTTCGACAGGAAATCTAAACTAGAGACACATTACAGAATTCATACTGGAGAGAAACCTTTTCAGTGTCAAGTTTGTTACCGAGCCTTTAGCCAGAAAGGGACACTCAAAATCCATATGTTAAGGCATACGGATAAATAAAAGCAGGAACTCAGAGTGCGTATGTTTGCTTAGTTTGTCTTCTAAGCCACCAATCAGATAGGGACATACACTGCTTATTCAGGACATCTAATCATATTGAAAAGGACTCCAATACCGTATGTCATTAAGTTTGAAATATTAAGTGACAAAACGTTCTTCTTGGAGTAGTATGTGAACATCCTAATATGCTGTATCGAGAGGGTCAAAAGCACTGATGTGGGTCCACCTGTATTTAGAACAGTATATTTACGGATCACCCATATTAAGATACGGTTGGACCCGTAATATACGGGTCAACCCATAATTTATTGGTCCACCCGAAGATGCAAGAAGACCCGTAAAATATGGGTATGCCCTTTAGTTTGCGAATCAACCCGCACTTTAACTTGTCCAACCGTAAAACACGGGTGGACGCGTTTCGTTTTGGGTCCATTCGTATTTTAATGGATCGTCCTGCAAATTTACGGGTCCGGGGACCACCTGTATTTCAGAAATACACATCAACCCGTATCTCTTGGTACATCATATTTAAGACGCGTGAAGCGGGACATTCAGACCCACACTTAGATAAATTTATGTAAGTGTATAAGTTGCACCAGTAAACATGGCATTTTTAACATGTACAAACGTGTTACGGATATTTATTTGCAATTTTTCAAGATTTTATATTTCATTTAAGATAAGGGGAATATTTAAATATAATTATTGTGTAATATTTCAGTGCACGTTTTTGAAAGCAAAGGATTGCTTATACTTTACCCAGTTGTACATGTTCATTTTTTTCTCTTTTTTATGCATTTAGTCCCATTTCTCGGGAAGAGTAAGTCCTGGATGATGGAGTGAAATTTGCCTAATACTAAATTTAAGTGAGAGTATTTGATAGCAGCCACATGCATCTGCTATCGACACGAATATCGGGGTTAACTGATGTTTATAAGCTTCACTGACTTTATGAATCTTCGCAGGACCTACATGTGTAATGGCCATGAAACTTGACACATTTACATACATATGCTTAAAAATATTTTGGATCGGCGTCCACTTTCGAGTTTGACCTGCATTTAACGCTTGATTGACTTAATGGTATTTTTTCAGGCCCTATCTAGGTTTGGGTCATTTGTCTTGGTTTACATGTCCCGGCAAGAGCAGTTCATCTCTACCACCCATTTTGGCCAAGATTTTATGATTCGCTGATTTTTATGATAATTCTCAGCCCATATTGATTTGGGTCATGATAATTGTTATATTCTCAAATCTGGACCAGACCATTTAGCGCACTTATTTTACCAACATTTTTTACATTTAGACGGATATGCTAATATTTCGCCAGAGATTGTAATAGTTCATGTTAACTCACATGTAGAGGAAATAGCTTCCGACAGTTCTCTACGATTGATCTTGACATTATATGGTTTATTGACATCCTATTATAGTTGGGATCGTTATATTTTGTAACTGTGAGAGTTAATCTCACATAAGCGTTGCTCCGTGGTGTGCTGACAGTTTTCATAGTATTTCTCTTTCAGAATTAAATTGTGACCCTCATTAGACCTCGTTTTGTTCAAAAGATAACAGGGGCCGTATTCATAAAGCAATTTAAGTCGTTGCTATGCGGTTGCTAAGGCTAAATATATATAAAGGAGATTCCCTACAACTAGGAAAATTGGTCTGGAGGAACAGTCTTTGTAAGACTGTTCCTCCAGAGCAAATTTCATAGTTGTAGGGAATCGTAAGACTGTTCCTCCAGACCAATTTTCCTAGTTGTAGGGAATCTCCTTCAAAGAATTTTAGCCTTAGCAACAGCATAGCAACCACTTAAGTTGTTTTATGAATACGGACCCTGATATCAAATACTTCCCCATATGTATTAGATACATATCCCAGGCGCATTATTTCACCAAGTATAATCATAGCATGTGATTTCACTAAGAGGAATGAATGATGAAATTACATGGAGTGTGAAATGGGAACGGTTGGTTTGTTGGTTGGTTGTTTTGGGTTTTATGGCTCTTTGAGACAGTATTTCAGTCTATACAGCCGTCTCAGAGAGAGGGAGAAAGAAAAAAGGCGAAGGGCGAGAGAAAAATATCAAACAACCCCCGCCCGCACCTACCGCAAGCACAGTAGGCCCTTGCCCGCCTATCATCTAAATTATAAGGAACAAAATGTTGCAAAAAGATGTACACGAAAAAAACATAATTACTACAAATAAAGAAAATCGGATAAATGTTAAAGATTCTTGGATGACTTGCGATTTTTCGTCATTCTTTACAGTTTTTCAGCCATATCAGGACAATGGATTGGCGATAATGAAAGGCTGTGTGCAATGGAACCCCGTTTGCGATTAAAGATTCTCAGCAGTTTGGAGTTCAGTTTTTAGTGTGCTTTTGCGAAAGTGAAGAAAAGTCTGTGCTATAACCAAAGCATGAGGGCCTCGCCCGTGTACTTGTGTGTGTGAACAGTATAAGCCTAAGGTTCACATATTGCATTTACATATGAAACGGGCCTGTAAAGCAGAAGCTTTGATTTGATCAGTAACCCTTCGGCTTTACATTTTAAAATTTGTAGGATAGCTTACATAATTGAGATTGCAGTTCATTTATTTGTGGCGTCTGCTGTTGTGGTCAGAGTTTTGATAGTTTATGAAATACAATCTAGCACATTCTACAGTTGAAAGAAGCTTTGTGATCGGCATCTCGCGAAAAAGGATCTTTCGCAATGTGCTTACTGTATATACTAAACTCAGCATATCAGCTCACACTGTTCAAGGTATTCGCTTGTTCACATTTTGTGATTGGAAGACTGATCAGACAGCATCTTTGGCCTATGCGGTAAGGCGCTTATCAAGCAATGTCAAGCTTTGCCATTTGTATTAATCATGATAGCTGTTATGCTGGGGAAAGTGAAGTACATGTACACGGTAGGAAGCTTTAAACCTGACGTGGAGACCGCTTATCAATGAATTCTGGACAGACATAGGACACTTGTAAACCACATGACATAGAACATAGCATGCGTACTACAGCATTGCCAACCTCCATTGGCTCAGGAATCTGAATAATTTATTGTATTTCATAAGAAAACAAAAGCTTTCACAGACTTTGAGAATCTGACCAAAATTTTTGACCACTACATACATCATTGTCGTATTCTACTTTATATTCAGTTACAGTTTTATATCACAAATAATTAATAATTTCATGCTGAAAAGTTAAGTAAAATCTGGTCAGTAGTAAATGAACGGTAAAACTAAAACGGAAATGTTTTAATAGCTTATTGACATGAAACAGAAGTCAAGGAAACATTTGCTAAGTTTTCGATTGGGCGCTTTTTAGAGTAGTTACTGATCATGAATAAACAGCATAACCATTTTATCAATTTATTATTTGCGGATACCACCCTATCAGGAAACATTTGGGCGCTTTTTAGAGTAGTTACTGATCATCAATAAACAACATAACCATTCTATCAATTTATTATTTGCGAATACCACCCTATCAACCTACGTCATCAGTCGTGGCGTATTCTCGAAAATTACATCAGTTTGTTTGACCCAGTGTCCGGAACTAACTTGTAAATCTTGTACTTGTCACAGTCTCCAGAAAGTTATTAGCACCACCTAATCTGTTGCTTAAGGAACAACCATGCTACAGAAAGATAGCTTCATATTTTTTGCTGACATACGTCAAGCGGAAGCGAGTCATAGGTGTCATTTTTCTGGTGTAGACGGCGTAAACTCTTGTCGAGTTTTCCGGTTTAGCTTTGTTTGGTGACAATGCGCTGACAGTCGAGACAACGCATTCCGCCGAATTCCTGCGCAAGCACATTTGACCTAACATGCTTCACCTTTGATTGTGAAATACATGGTCAGTGCGTTTGCGATGTATTTAACAGCGATTAAGGGTACTACTTTAATGGCGAAATACAATCTTTCTGTTAATACATTGGGTGCGTACCAGATTTTCCAAAAAGTAATTAAGACGTTTCTTAGAGCCTGCAAAGAGATGATTGTCGGAAAAAATGGGCTTTGATTATTAATTTTGTCAATTGTCCAAAGACATAGGTCGTGTGCCGAATGACGTAGGTAGTTTACCCTGAATACTATCCCGATCTCGCCCCTAGTAAACTATGTACATACAAGGGCTGTTACGAAACGAAAATAGATGCAGATTTGTGTGTTTTGGCGTGTTTCGTCTAACCTCCATTTATTGCCAAAAATATTTTTGTTACATTTCTTAGCTCTATCAAGTGTCAAGAAAATCATTGCTAGAAGGAAAACAACAACAACAAAAAATGGCTTTGAATAATAATATTTGTACTGACAACGAGTGCTTTTCATATGAGAAGGAGATAGAACTTTTTCCATATTTAACACGGAATTAAATGACTTTATAGTTATTTGTTTGAGAAAATCTGAAGATTTTTGTTTAAAAAATATTCAGTATGTAATGTTTGCCATGTTCCTTTACCAGTCACGTGATAGATATGTTACCTTAGCAACTATAGAAAACCAATTGTTATGCTTAGTACCGTGGCAGAATGGCACCTCTATTACGTCACTTTGACATCAATATAGACTTCTAGTTGCTACGGTTTTAGATTTATGACGTCATTGGTATAGGAGCATGGCGAACATTGTTTGCCATATACTCTATCAACTTTCAATGACATAATATACTGAAATTCTTTAAACAGAAATTTCAGATTTTCTCAAACAAGTAACTATTCTCAAGTAATTTGATTCTGTGTTATTTCAGCATAAAATCATACGTTTTGACCCCCATTTAGGACCGTCTCGCCGAGGCGGTTCTAATAAGGGTTTGCACCATATGTTTGTTTAACAAATCTTAGAATTAACCTTAAAACCACCTAATATAAAGGTCTGGGGCCGTATTCATAAAGCCACTTAAGTCGTTGCTATGCAGTTGCTAAGGCTAATTATCTATAAAGGAGATTCCCTACAACTATGGAGTGTGGTCTGGAGGAACTGTCTTTGTAAGACTGTTCCTCCAGAGCAAATTTCATAGTTGTAGGGAATCTCCTTCAAAGAAATTTAGCCTTAGCAACAGCATAGCAACCACTTAAGTCATTTTATGAATACGGCCCCTGATTACCAACTTACTCTCTTATTTCAGCCCTGGAGTTTACCTATTTGACAGACACAGATAAACAGAGGGCACTGGAGAATCAATGTAAAATGTGCGGAAAGCTATTCTCCAACAGATCGAGGCTAGAGCGACACAGTACTGTACATACTGGCAGGAAAGATTTTGTTTGTGAGACGTGTGGACGAGGGTTTACATCTAAGCAAAGTTTGAAGTTCCACAAATATACACAGAAACACTAGGTTAGGAGTTTGCTGCTGGTTTAATATGGTATCATATACTGGAAATATAATTCCCTAATTTAACCAGAGGTTTTATATATATACAATGTCGTATTCCTTATAATCTTGTCACTGCAATATATTGATGTATTAGTTACGTTTTCCCCTGGGTCTGAAGTTGCAAGTCGGTACTGCTATTTCAACCTTGTATGATGCATGTAATAGGTGATTAGGTACGCTTATGGAAAACAGTTGGTCAGTCTCATTTAATAGGGTCTATTCTTTAAAAAAAAAGGAAAACGCAGCGGAAACGTCTTCACCTGCCTTTGCTTTCTTTTAAGATAAGACCTCGTTTGGAAATGTTGTCGCCTTGGGAAGCAAATGTGTCTAAAGAGATGCATCCTTTGATAAAATGACAGTAAACATATTTTTGTAAATGGAAGGATAGTTTTGAGTTTTATTACGTGAATTATATCAGTCATATCGGGTTGGTTCGGTGTTGAGTGATGATGGTGATGAGGATGAAATGTCTCGACAGCAGCCGGAATCAAATGGGCGACCTCTGGATTTATAGCGTTAATTGATTGATTGATTTGGTGCTTAACGTCCACGGTAAACAGCTATGATCATGTCGGGACGGTCAGTTAACCTAACCACACTATTCCTGGCCAGGCTTAGACCTCCTAAGCGGTTAACCAGTACTAAGTGCTCATACTTTCGCCAGTGACTGACAACTGCCCTTCTTGAATCAGCGGAAGGAGAAACGAAAGTATGTGGCCAGACTGAGTTTCGAACCCAGGATCTCTGACTTATGAGTCAGGTGCCATTTATAGCGTTAACCTCTTGGCCATTGAGTGTATTTGTTAACAGGCATTCTCCATTTATAAATGTTTTTCTTCATCTCTCTCTCTATCTCTCTTATAATTATAATTTGTAGTGATAAAAAGGAAAGGATAAAATGTACAAAAATCTTGCTGGCTTTGTCGTATTGCTTCATATTGATTGCTGCTATAATTCACATGTAAACATGAAATGTGTTGAAATGATTTTACTTTAACATTACGATAATCGTAACAACTGTGGTTGTCTTAGGCTGCCAGCAAACAAAGTTATTTGATGGCGCCATAGTGTGTCACACTACATTTACGTTGGTCGTTCCTGTGAAATATTTAACCATTTCATTACATTTCATATTGACTTTTCAGTAGCAATAAGTATAGTTAAACTCAAATAAGTTTCTCATTATTTGAAATGGACATATCAGAGTTGTACTGTTAGAAATTTTGAACCAGCAAACGTCTTATCCAAAACCACAGAGCCAGTTTGAGCAAATGGATTTGCTCAAACGTAAATAGACACAGTTTGTAATAGAAACCTCCACGAGGCATAAATTGGTTAAACTGATCGCTTGCTGACACTGCCTCTCATTTCAGGTCATGATAATGCCTTTGTCACAGTTACAGGCAGGAAGGGGATAGATACACAGTGTAATGTGTGTGGGAAAGTTTTTCCAAGCAAGTACAGGCTGGAACGACACAGTACCGTACATTCTGGCAGGAAAGACTTTATTTGTGGGACATGTGGACGAGGATTTACAACCAAACAGAGCATGCAGTTCCACAAATATACACAGAAACTTTAGACTGGGCTATAAACGTGGTTCCATGTTCTAGAAATGTTAGCGGGGCTCGTTGTCCCAATGAGTTGGATTTTTAAATTAATTGCAGCTTTGGCGCTTAACTTTACATTCCGTGGCTTGTTGTGAAGTAGTCTTCATGCTTGTTCATCTTCAGAAAATCCGTTTTTTCTTTGGTCAAAGATAGAGGTTTTCCTCTTCTAAAACAAACTCAAAATCTACACCTATCTGATATGATAAATCTCCAGATTTTAGGGATTTTTTTGAAGGGAATACCCTATCCAACAGCAGAATTTCATAAGCGTGATTTAGGAAGTTGGGGTCATTCTAGTGAGAGGAAACCGTTTTATGGTCGAACGAAAATTGTGACAGTAATCTGCCCGATGGGTTTCTTGGTATATGTATATTGGTATGTTGTCGGGGAGGATTCCTACCAAACGTGAATACACATGCTAGTTTTGAGTCTCCTTAGTTTGCTTAGGCCATAAGGTACCTGTATGCATGATGCTGTGTATAAATACTGATGCAAGAGGTTATCCTTAGTTACATGTATGTTTGAGTAGTCAGTTCATATATGAATATAAATGTACATTTGTGTATGTATATGTGTGCATTCCGTATTTCTTCGGTTAAAGGGCGTGGGTTTTCCCTTCCAAAACTATTCCCAAAATGGATCTAGAGTTTTGGGATTGTTTCAGCAATAAGATGGATTAGATTTTAGGGATTGTTTTGGCATGGAAAAACACTATTGCAGCAGTATGTCACCAACTGATTTAGATATTTTGTGTCTTACCCGAATAAATACGGTATATGTGTGCATATACAGGTTTATATGTGGATACATAATTGCATGCTCCATGTTCATGCTTTTGGTTAGTCTGTAAATCGTGATACATGTATATACTTAGTAAACTGTGAGCAATATTTTGTTGAGAACTGTCCTGTTGTAAAATCTTGACTGAGCACACATGGCTTGGTGGGATGTTGTATTTTGGATCATGCACTTTCACCTTGTAGAATAGGACTAGTAAATTTTAGAAAGTGAATCGATTCTCCGGCCATCATGAGTGGTGTAAGTTTCGATCCATGCAGTGATATATTACTGACGCTTTCGTAGCAGTGCTTATGTTGTGATTTCATTGTGTGTCGGCTTTCAGCTATTCTTTATATTTTTAGCCACGTGGCTATCTGCTGGGAAAAGAGTTGACCTGTTGGCTTTTGGCTCCTCTTGTTTTGCTTTGTATGCACCCTTTCCCTTTTGGTGTTTGGGCAGCGTTTGAAAATTGATTATGCTGATTCCTGATCACCTTCTCTCGTCTTCTTCGATTAGTCCCTGGCAGATTTTTATTGTATCACTAGTTGCCTGCAACAAGAAAATGCAGCAAAAGTTTTATGGCTGAAATGCCATCATTAGATGCAGTATATGACAGCGTACTTTGTATTCTCATATAAAAAAAACCTTATTGACAAATTTTATAGTCTGTTTTATTTTTGTCAAAATTACCACTATCGTTGTAGTGTCAATTTGGATATAGTTGTACAAAATTTGTGTAAATCTTGTGAACGGAAGTTGGCGTCGCAAGAAGGACGTTGTTGTGAGCATAGGTGACGTAAGTAGTAAATTGTGAATTTCTGCATGTTTACGGCTTCATTTACCGTATATTTTTGAAATTAAGGTTCTTGAAATAAAATGGATAAAATAGAATATAACCATATTTATTCTTGCTAAGCCCGTGATTATTTAGCTGATTGACTATGTTGATAAATAGAGACTAGTTTAATGATCTCATACGCACATAGATCATTTTAAATTCTTTAAAGTCCAGGTATGTTGTCCACCTGGCCAGCAGATTTTACCTGTATAGGTAATGTAAATGGGCCGTATAAGTGGGCGGAGCTTTAGCTACACTGCTGATAAGAGGTATTCAACGTGACATGTTATTGTTATCTTTTCCGAATTTAGAGGAGTTTTTTTTATTATTATTGAAGTCATTACAAGGTTTATATTAAATGAATATCGAAAAAATCTGTATGCATGAAATATGATAATAAAAATAATAGTAAAAGTAATGAAAGCAAAGATAATGAACATAATAACTTGCCGTTGCTTGTTTCTATAATGCAATTATTCTAGAATAACCAGATTAAATTTTATTGGTGTCATACAGACTAAGTTGTAAAAATTGACTCAGCTGATAAACCTATCAATCATTTCACAGGTAACCTTTACCAGTAGCCAATCAAAATACATGGCAGAGCTCTTGACCCTGTGGACTCTAAAATCATACCGAAGTGAAATGAGCCTAATCTGCCTTTTATATTCACGGCTGGCCTTTAACATTACTGCCTTCAGAAGTGTTATACCGGTTGGTCTGTTCGATTTTACTCAGTTGAATAGATGGCATGCTAACGGCAGTTCTGAAGGATAGATGAAAAAAATGGGCCTAAAGGAAGAGGATCACAAATTAATAATGGTATGAAGTTTATACTCTTTACAGAGTGAGCATTTTGATTCAAATTTGATCTTATTCCGTCAGTAAATAAGGAAGTAATTTAAATTTTTTGCTTTTATAATTGTCAGCATGTCTGCCGCTATTTATTCATATTTGATGACACACTCAAAATTCATAAAAAGACAGCAATAAATCCTGTTTATAAAGTGCAATATGAAAGTGTTTGACAGTTATACCGATTTTCTTAGCTGACCTTAATTTGTGAACCTTTTCCTTTAAAACAAATGTTCTGTGAATGAGCAAGCTGCATGAATGTGAATGATCATAGGGCAGAGTAGTATAGCATCAGAATGTAACTAGTATGAGAGTATATCAAAAGAAAAGGTGCCGTAAACTATTTTTGAACAGGAATTCTTGCTCAAGTCTGTCTGAAACCGCAGTGAGAAACGAACGAGTAATTGTTTTTAACATAACAAGAAATCGTAGAATTGAAAGATTATAGATTTGAATATGTAATACATTTGACAGGTTGCACAGGGCGACATAAATTATGCTGCCAGAATGCACATCTAATGGCAAGACCTTGTACATTTAACTGAACTCATATTTTAGAACACACACATGCACGCATGCACACTTTTACCTGGATTACCTAGAGTTTGGTTGGGTCCATGAGATGAACTGGACGGGTTGACTAGTGCGTGACCAACAACTAACATATTAAGAATAATATCTGACACATACTGTCATCATGCTAAGAGAACATAAAATGGTAGTTTTTAGGAATCATTACTTATTTCCCCATTAATAGTTTTTCATAGCATTTACAGCTTTTTTGTTTCGAGAGAATTTTGATCCGTAAAACATTCCATAAAAAGACTCCCTGTTGGTAAAATTGGTAGAAGAATACGTATTTCTTTAGTTGTGTTTGAATGAAAACCTGAATTAATATACATTTATCCAAGAAAATAGCCTAACGTGTATATTAATCAGCCTAACTCGTTGCTTTATATTTCTGTGTTCTTCAGATTTTCCACACGAATCAGCACGACGAGGGCGACAGAAACCCAAATCAAAGGCATATAACCCGGCATATCCACTCTCGTTGGAGGACGTAAGAGCGCCAAAGTTTATTTGTAAAGAATGTGGAAAGTGTTTCTGTTTCAATTCTGAACTTGATAGGCATTACCTTAGTCATTCCAAAGTAAAATCATTCCAGTGTAATACATGTGGAAAGGAATTTACTCTAAAAGGAAATCTGAAAACTCATATGCTCAAATTTAGTCACTTTACATAATATTTTGAAAAGTTGAAATGCAGTTATATACTAGCAGATGGCTCAGCAGAGGCGATATAAATACGACTTAAAGCTAATGGGTATACTTTTAATCGGAGCTACTCTGCCAATTTCAGTTTTATCTCCCTTGGCAGTAGGGGTCAACTCTTAAAGGAAAGAATTTGCTCTCATGGGAGCGAACTCTTTCCTTTAAGGGTAGACTCCTTTTTGTAGGGTTCGGTCATCCAGAGAAACAAACAAGAAGTCATAGAAGTTCTTTTTTGTCAGTATGGCGGAGAAATATGGAGTGTACCAATACATCTTCAAAGCTGCATTTACCATAACAGATTGACGTAACGTTCTGAAGTTCTATTACGAGCAGTTTTAACAGTGGCTGCCTTGATAACTGTATCATAGACTTTTCATACACCGCATATTTTTTGAGTAAACGTACAGTCAACCATCGATACCTCGAATACTGATATCTCAAACTATTGTCTTATATCAAAGAATATAGTTTGTACTTATTCCTAATTTTATTTACATTTAAACTAATGTTATGTCAGACTACTGACATCTCAAAGTAAATTTTCTGGGACCAGAAAATTTACTTTGAGATATCAGTAGTTTGCGATGAACTGTAACTGAGATATCGAGAGTTGACTGTAATTTGCTGTCAGATTGGACAAAGGTTTTCTTCCTGTACGATGTTACAATATTGAGAAATTCTAATGGAGAGGTACTTGTGTTGGTGTGCTTTTAACGCCAGTAGTAGAAATAGTATAAGACCATAACAAAATTTTACTCATACGGTGGGAGTGGGAATTGTAGGTTATTGTTCTGTAGCTGTAGGTTTGTGGCATCTATCTGACTTCCAAGTAAACCTGAGTTCGTGCTTCTCCACGGTCAGATGTTATTCATACGATTTGAAGTAAGAAATGCACATTTACTGTAAAGTAATTTGCCTCCCTTTTACCTAGATTGAAATTCCATAATCAGGAAGCAAATTCTTTCATCTTATAGCAAGGAGCTTAGTTTTAAATTCCTGTAAATTAGAGTCGCTTCCTTTGTAGTTGGAGGATATCTCAATAACTAAAAGTGCACCATAAACCTTATCTTGAAGTGCTAACTCCTTTGATAACGGGAGGTTAGCTAGATGACTGTCTCTTTAATTTGTCATACCAGTCTTAGGTTGTTTTTTTGAAGGATAAATTATGTCTAACCTTTTAGAATAGGATAGTGACCAAGCTTTTATGCATAAATTTTCTGCGCCCTAATTAAAAAGGGGTAGCAGGGATAATGATAATTTTTCAATATTTCTTCATAAAATGCGTTCTGACCCTCATAAGCACCGCATGGCCCAGACTGCTTTAATGAGGGGTCACAATGAACTAAGAGACATTATTAAAGACTGATTCTTGGAATACTGCCTGGAAACCTTTTTTCGTTATTTCTTTGTCATTAATGTTGCCCTATGAGTAAGTTACATATGAAAACTAAGCTGTGTACAAATATCAGACTAGCTTATATCCCGAGAGCCTTTCATTTCAGACATGACCGTGACTGTAGCATACAATAGTGATTGCAAAGGTCATTGTATAATGACTTGTATGCAGGCTGCTAAAGGAATGTGCTAAAGGTCATTAAACAATATCTGTACCTTTGCTACGGATACATGTATGTCCTGAAGGTCATTATACAAGATTTTACAGTTTGCTAGCGATATGTGCTAAAGACCATTGTACACGATCTGTACAGCTTGCTAGGGATACATGCATGTGCTAAAGGTTATTATACAATATCTATACAGTTTGCTGGGGATATGTGCTAGACTGATATATTAAATGTCTTGTTTGATAATATTTTTATAGTTTTTTTTTATAGTTATGGTTCGCGTTTGTCGATCTGGGAAGCAAACCAGAAGTATCAATAAATGTTTCCCTTTGTTAAAATGGCGGGAAATATGGCGATTTACCCATTCACCTCTAATTATTCCTCCTGTAAGAATGGATAATTTTCACCTTAGAGTCGCTGTCTTAGAAGATTTTTTTATCGATTTGAATTTAATTTCCAAGATTTTTTTCTGTATTGCACAAAAATTACAGTGGTTTTTGAGTGTAATAAAGGTTGTGTTTTTATCATGAACTTTTCTTCCTGGTCTTAAAATAACTTCATAATTGAGCCGCGACACGAGAAAACCAACAAAGTGGTTGTGCGCCCAGCACAGACTCAGATCAGCCCCAGGACATTAGCCCAGTCTGATCACAGTCTTCCCTAAGCGCTTTAAGGGTAGCTAAGGTTCAAGGCTACCTTCAGCGGACAGCGAAGACTGATCAGACTGGGCGGATGCCCAGGCTGATCTGAGTCTGCGCTGGGCGCACAACCACATTGTTGATTTTATCGTGTCGCGGCTAAAATATATTATATTTTATAGAACCTGTTTTACTTTACTGAGTGAGCGAGTGAACTCAGGTTTAATGTCCAACCAACACATTGATCATGCCGAGACCGGACCTTGGTTTAACATCTCACCGAAATACCAGAGGGTTAGTCTGTGTCCAACCTTCGAATAGTATAGTGTGGAAGCAGCTTCTGAACTTTTACTCCGGACTTGGAAATTCAGCAACTGTACTTTTAGGCCAGACTTTGAATTTCTGCAACGGTGTTGCGAAAAACATATGAATGTTTTTTTTTGCACATGTGTCAGATATATACCAAAGAATGGTAGTCAAAATCCGTATAAAAACATGAATTAGCATGCTTCATGTTGAGATATGATATGTCCGATGCTTAACAGCGTCAGACAGATCATATTGAGATGAAACTGTAGTTTATGTGAAGCATCAGACCGACCATATCAACATGAAACAATGTCGTTCACATTGAGCATCATACATACCATATCAACATGAAACAATGTAGCTCACGTTGAGCATCAGATATACTATAATTATCATCATGAAACAATGTTGTTCATATTATGCATCGGACAGACCATATCAAACAGACCATATCAACATGAAACAATATAGATCATGTTTAGCTTCGGACAGACATATCAACATGAAAAAAAATAGTTCATGTTAAGCATCGAACTGACCATTTGAACTGAAACAATGTAATTCATATTAAGCATCGGACAGACTACAAATAGAAAATAGATAAAATAATTGTTAAATGTTTTTCGTATAATTTGCTTAGTATGTTGTAACCCCTCTGTTGGTCTAAATTGTTTAGTTCAATAAAGATAGCTGAGTCGTCACCTATTTGGGAAAGAGCTGCTGACTCGGCTTATCACTTGTAATTTATTGTTTGTTGGGATGTCTTTGTCGGTCTTTCCCTTTGATGTTGGGGATGGGGTTTGGGATCTGATTCAGTCAGTTCCTGAAGTGTAGTTACTCTTAAAATTTACATCAACATAAAACAGTGTAGCTCATGTTAAGCATCGGACAGACCATATCATCATGAAACAATGTAGTTCACTTTAAGCATCGTGCAGACTATATAACACAGGTATATTCTGTATAGGTGAGATATTAAGGTCTTCTTGGCGTCCTTAGGACGATCCTTTTGTTTTGGCATCGGAGAATATTGTGGAGCGAGGAATAGTCAAACAAAATTTAGCTTAGTGCTCATGATTAATTTCCAGACTTAATTCTTTCAGAAAATAAAACACCCGTGACTAATCACAAATGAGATTTCCTGATTTCACACTTCTAACCTGTTTTATGTTTTGTTTCAGATGTCATTCACGACCCACTGCTCAAGTACACCTGTAGTATATGTGGGCGACAATTTGGCTTCAAATCCCAACTGCAAGTCCACGAGATCATACACACAGAGATTCGGCCACATGTGTGCTCTGTGTGCGGCAGAGGTTTCAATAGAAAGTGGAATTTAAAGTCACACATGCTTCAACATATGCAAGATCGATAAGTATCTGCGCTATTGCTACGAGTAAAGCTGCATGCATGCCGGATTCATACTAAAAACTGAAATGATTCGAAGACAAGCACATTGTTAATATATGAACAACAATCTACTGTTTTAATTTGGCAATTTTGTTTTTGATACAGAACAGACGGAGATATTGTTAATGATGACTGAGCGTTCTCGGTGCGTGGAAGTATAAATGAGCCGCGACGTGACAAAACCAATAATGTGGTCGTGCGCCCAGCGCAAACTCAGATCAGCCTGGGCATCCGCCCAGTCTGATCAGAGTCTTCGCTGTCCGCATGGAGGTAGCTTAGACCCTTAGCTTCCCTTTGAACACTTAACAATGGGTCTGGCCACACTGGGTAAATGCCCAGGCGGATCAGAGTCTGCGCTGGGCGCACAACCACATTGTTGGTTTTGTCGTGTCGCGGCTCAAATCTTAATGCAGCTTATTGCAATCATTAGAACGGCGATCGGTGATACAGTTTGCAGTTGAGGAAAGTGGAGGTATCAGTAGTGCATGAATAAAGAAAACGAAAATAGGATATTCATGCAGTGAATTGGATGAAAACTCGGCTGACGTGATAGTGTTCAGTGGAAAATGGAATTATCCAACATATAGAAAATAGTATATTCATGCATTTAAATTGACGAAGAGGACTACACGATTATTTGACAGATGTGAGGTGGATGTGGGACTAGCTGATAGCCGGATCTTTGACAATTTATTTCAAGAATCAAGGCTATTTTGACAGAGAGGGCGAGACGGGAATTACTCCTATCTCGCCCTCTCTATCAAAATGCTTTTGATATCAGAGCTGACCCATAGACTATCAGGTTGTAAAACAGAACATAAGAAATGTGGAAAAGAAACATTTTGGTCCAGTAGCTTGTTTGACTGACGCCCTGATTACTTCTAACATAGAAGACACATAGTTTTGTTGTCGTTCATTAATATAGCATAATAGTTCCGCGATATTTTGCTTATTTTACAATAAAAAGGGATAATGAGACGCGACACCACAAAATCAACAAAGTGACATGTGCGCCCAGCAAAGACTAAGATCTGCCTGGGCATTTGCCTAGTCGGATCAGAGTCTTTGCTGTGCGCTGAAAAGGAGCAAAGGGTCTTAGATATCCTATGCGACAGCAAAGACTGTGATCATTCTGCTAATCTGAGTTTGCGCTGGGCACACATGCCACTTTGGGTTTTGTCGCGTCACGGCACAATATTATTGTGACACCGCTTTAGAGCCGTCTTGGCGAGATGGCTGTAATGAGAGGTCACAACTGTAAGACTAGATCGCACAATTATCAATAGTCCCCTTGTTCCAGCTCCAGGTATATTATCCTGGTGTCCCAGACTCTGTGCCACTTGGTTCGGAGGACACACGAGTTCCATATTGAGCATCATATGGATTCAATAGCTGTAATAGAAAAGAGAGTAGGAGAGAAGGGCCTATTTTGCATTTTTCGGCGTGGGAATAGTTGGTTTTGCTCAGAAAGTTCCACATCTGGAAATAAAATACCGATGTTCCCGCGTCAAAAGTGAGGCAAAGTAAGACGAAGATTTAATCATAAGGGTGCTTGTTATAAGTTTGGTAAGTCAAATCGCAGACATACAGTCTAACTACTGTTTGTTCTATTTCAGATAAACATGATGGGTATGAAACGTCCACCACACGTTGGTCTACCACACGGAGTACAACCGAACCGAAGAACACTCCATACACTGAAGTCATTACTGGACTTCCTAAACGAATACACAAGTGCTTTTGTGGCAAAATATTTGCTCATTTATCTAAATTCCGAGTACACCAAGTGATACATACAGGTGCGAAAGATTTCTTGTGCTCTCAGTGTGGCAAAGCTTTTGCCAGAAAGGGGGACATGACCAGACATCAGAAGCAGTGTCATAACTGAGCAGGTGCGCAAGTTATGATTCCTTATATACCTTATTTCCCAGAATATCCCAGGTTTGGAAATAAAAATACTGATATTTGTTAGTCTATGTGAGCCAAAGTTAGATGACTTTTATATACACTTGGTAAATCGAGTCGTAGACAGCATCTACAGTCGGGCCGCGTAGCGCAATCGGTAGGGCACCTGACTCAAGTCAGAGGTTCTGGGTTCGATACCTGGTCTGGCCACATACTTTCGTTTCTCCTTCCGCTGATTCAAGAAGGGCAGTTGTCAGTTACCGGCGAAAGTATGTGCACTAAATACTGGTTAACCGCGTAGGAGGTCTAAGCCTGCCCAGGAATAGTGTGGTTAGGTTAACTGACCGTCCCGACATGACCTTAGCTGTTTACCGTGGACGTAAAGCAACATATCATTTAATCAATCAGCGCTTCTGCAGGGTATTCAATGTACGCCACAATCAAGTGGCAATAACGGTAAATATCTGACCCTATTAATCTTTTAAAACGGCCCGGGGGCGTTGGATTTTGCGAAAGTGGGGCGTTATATCCAGAGAAGCAAACAGGAATTTATGCAAGTTGATTTTACTTTTGGAAAAGATGCAGTGGGCGTTTTCATTGCAGGGGCGTTTATTAGGCTTAATACGGTATGTTTCAAAAGAAAAAAAATCTCAGTCCAGGTAAGAAAATAAGCTATATCTCGAGTCAAATAAGGCAAATTAGCATATGACGTCGCATCTGAGAGTGTGTTAAAGCCATGCATTAAAATCGATAATCCACTAGTGGATTAAATATGCAAATTACGTCGTAGCGTTATATGCGTTGACGTCCATAAAAACGTCGCTTTTTCTAATGGGGAAATCATGACGTTTTAGTGCAAAATTTGCTAATAAAATGCGGTTTTAGTGTCATATGATAAATAGAATCTTGCATTCGTGCTCCTGTATTATTGAATTATTTTAAACTCGTTGGGGAAAAACGATAAGATGCTTGGCATAGCCTCGCATCTTATCTTTTTCCCCAACGAGTTTAATAAATTCAATAATGCATGAGCACTCATGGAAGATCCTCTATATCTTTGTCATGAAAAGCAGTTGGCCCGAAATAAGGTCTTTTTTCAACTTTCATTGGTTTATGAAATGAAGCCATTTACCAAGCGTGTTGATGAAGGAATTTATTTCGTAACACGATCTATAGCATTTGGTCTACACACATGATGTAATGATGGGATGACCGTGCTTTACCACGTAAAAATCTGACTTTTAAGATCCGAGATAAAGCTGATTTTCTTATTTGTTTCGAGATTACTCTCTTTTGAAAGTAGCTAATTCTATAATCATTTGATCGTGACGTTCTTAACGTTGTCCATCCTGTTCTAACTCCCTTTTGTTTTATTTCAGGTGTTGAGACAGAAGGTTATATTTCTAACATGGACCTTAACAGCGATGATTCTGCCACACGGTGGTCTACTTCACGGAATACAACTAAATCAGAGACCACTCCATATACGGAAGTAATTACTGGACTTCCAAAAAGGATACACAAGTGCTTTTGCGGCAAGATATTTGCTCATATATCGAGATACAGAGTACATCAAGTGATACATACAGGTGCTAAAGATTTCTTGTGCCCTCAGTGTGGCAAAGCTTTTGCCAGAAAGTGGGACATGACCAGACATCTGAAACATGTTCATAGCTGAGCAGGTGCGCGAGTAGTGATTCCGCATTACGTATTTATACGGCTTTAAAAGGATGTTTTCACATCTCTTGAATGACCCACATATCTAAATCAGTCTAATGAATATGAGCCGCGACATGAGAAAACCAACAATGTGGCTGTGCGCCCAGCGCAAACTCAGATCAGCCTGGGCATCCGCCCAGTCTGATCAGAGTCTTCGCTGTCCGCATGGCGGTAGCTCAGACCCCTAGCTACCCTTTAAGCGCTGGACGAAGATTCTAATCAGGCTTGGCGGATGCCCAGGTTGATCTAAATCTGCGCTGGGCGCACAACCACATTGTTGGTTTTCTCGTGTCGCGGCTCATATGTTCTTTGAAATGGGGTTTCCCGTCTAAATTGTTTATGAAGGAGAAAGAACTCCGCTGGAAAAAAGGGTCATGGGGCAAATATTTTGAGAGCTGCCACCATTTGTTTATGTAAAGATAATAAATAATAATGTACTGATCTTGAATTCAGAGACTGCTACTTTTGTTAATTGCAAAGGTAAGTTCCTGGCAATGTCAGTAGCGGTCCAAAACCAAACGAACATAATGGGAAACTGTTTTTAAACGTTTTTGGACAACAAAGATGGATTATTTTGTTGAGGAATTGTACTTATTGATTATCATCCCTAAATAACTCATTCGGAAAAAGATCGTGCGGTGCATATTGAACTTCATTGTTTATGGTATTGTGCCGTTCAGAGATTATGTCTTCACAAATTTTTTTTTTGGTTCAGTGAAT
Source organism: Ctena decussata (assembly GCA_963989385.1). NCBI lineage: Eukaryota > Metazoa > Mollusca > Bivalvia > Lucinida > Lucinidae > Ctena > Ctena decussata. The sequence continues at coordinate 54,966,796 of OZ022509.1, forward strand.
GTTAATATTTGAGCCGCCACACGAGAAAACCAACAAAGTGGTTGTTCGCCCAGTGCAGACTCAGATCAGCCTGAGCATTCGCATAGTCTGATGAGAGTCTTCGATGTGAGCTTAAATTGTAGCTTAGGGTCCAAGCTATATCCATGCGGATCAGACTGGACGGATGCCCAGCCTGATCTGAGTCTTCGCTGGGCGCACATGCCACTTTGTTGGTTTGTCGTGTCGCGGCTCATATTATTTAGGTATTTGTACTGTTCCAAAGAGATGCCTTCCGAAGCATCGTTTTGCAACCGATCGTCTAGTATCTTACCAACGTTTTCAGATGTATGTTGATGATGGATGGTTTGTTAAACAGTCGTTACAGGCATTAACAAAACACAGCACATTACACTGTGCAACAGTCTATTTGTATGCTAGCATGAGAAGATTTCTAGACTTCACGCATGGTTTCCAAACTGATATACTGTACGTGCTGTCTAATATGAACACAATAACAGTTGTTCTTGATCTTACGTGTACATTTCTGTGATACTGGAACTTTTATTTAAGGTGTACGGGTACACTTCCATATTATTATGTCATTTTACAAAGGGAGACTTGTTTTCTGATATACCGTTTGCTTCCCTGGACAATGAAGTCCTTTTAAAATGGCTTTTTAAGGAGAGAATGCCCGTAGAGGAGCAAATTATTTGTTTTAAGAGTTGAGATTTATTCAATAGGTGGGTTGGGAGGGGGGATGCAAAATGACAATTGCAGAGTTGGTTTCCATGAAAGTTTACCCATTCACCTTCAGTTTCTGTGACCCTGGAATTTGGTATAAACAATAAAACATACATGTTTCTGCAATGAGGATCAGGGGCCATATTCATAAAACGACTTACGTGGTTGCTATGCTGTTGCTAAGGCTAAATTTCTATCTTGGAGATTCCCTACAACTATGAAATTTGCTATGGAGGAACAGTCTTATAAAGACTGTTCCTCCAGAGGAAATTTCATAGTTGGAGGGAATCTCCTTTATAGATATTTAGCCTTAGCAACAGCATAGCAACCACTTAAGTCTTTCTATAAATATGGCCCCTGAATGAACATTTGCCTAAAACTTCTGGAGTCGGCGTTCTTCATGGAGCAAATGGAAATTGCAGTGATCTGATGACAGAGGAGTTAAGTTGAAACGGTATTAAGGATAGGGCGCAGATTTTCTCCTTTATATCCTTTATAGTGATATATAGAATTGGTAGCTTGTTACGGCCCGATATAGACTGAAATACTGTCTCAAAGGGCCGTTAAACCCAAATCAGTCAATCAATCAATGGTAGCTTGTTTTTGTATATAAGATGAAAGGGTGTACCTCAATGGTTTGTCCGCCATTTTTTGTCTCGCCTACGAGTAGCAGAATTCAGATGTATGTATTGTTTTAGGCGGCGGCGTTGTCGAGGCTAATTTTTCTGATCTGAAAAAAGCAGTTTGTTGTTACATGAGTAGAAATGATTGAGAGATGTACGACCGCCATAATTACTAGTTTATTTGCTTTGGCCAATGGGGATATAATAAAAATTATGTGAAGAAAGAAATGTTAGGTTCCACTCTTTTCTCAATATTTCAGCTGTGTATCCGGGTTTATTTCTGGTTGGTCAAATGTAATATCTGCTAAAATGTCATTCTGTCAAGTTCCATTCGACTGACTTAGGCGTAAAAGAGAAAATATTTAGAATGTGTGGAGTTCAATATAGCTTTAGTAGTTTCCTTAGTAGAAAAAATTTAGAACTAGTAATTCATGTGGAAAAACTGAAGACTTTGAAACAAAGGTGCAGCTTGTTAACATACGATTTAGTAATTCTTCTTGAGATCAAAATAGAAGTCCATGGCACATGCACATGAAATAAGAGTGATACATGTGTTATGTATATATGTCGAACGCTGGAACCAGTTTTCCCGCTGAGGCCTTGCAACTACATGTATAAGGTGTACAAAGTGTGACTGTCGAAGACATTATAGTGTAAACATCAATTCAGCTTCAAATTATTTGCTCTGTTGGACATGTAGACGTCCAAGAAGATTTCGAGTGGGGCAAAACTAGTCGATTTCAGCAAGGACAATTTATCTCACTACGAAGTTATACATATATACATTTGAAGTTGCTTGTAATTTGACCTAATCATCTGCTTTTGAAGTTGCTTGTAATTTGACCTAATCATCTGCTTAACACTGCCAAACAAAATGTTAGAAGAGTGCATATTAAAACAAAAAGCCATACTTTATGTTTAGTCTAGTTCACCTGCCTCATACTTAGATTATCTCTATATTGACAATGGAAAGCTTTTCACTAGGCTTGATGACAAGAGGGGCGACTTCAATTTTCCCATTGTTATTTTTCCATTTTAGAGTAGTAATATCCCGTCGGCACCTGCATACGAAGTTTATGTCTCTTCGCTAGTTCGCTATGCTAGAGCCTGTTTCAAATATCAAGACTTTGATAAAAGAGAGAGACTACACACCCGTAAACTGTTGACACAGGGTTATCATATAGTAAAGCTTGTGTCGACAGTTAAATAGTTTTATGGAAGACACCATGATCTCGTTGATCCGTACAGTGTGGCCGTTTCTAAACAAATTTCCGATTTGATGGCCTCAGCTGAAGCAGAGTTAGGCTTTCAAATACCGAACTTTCATTTTTGACTGACTTTTTCCATTGATACATAGATATAGCAGGTGTATTATTAATAGGCAGGTGACGCTAACGATCGCAAGCACCTGATCACATCCCTGTTTTGGGATCCATGTCTATGTATCTAGAATATTCCAGAAATGTCAGTGTTTAAATGACTTGCGAGTTCGGACTTATGATTTGGGTACTTTGACCACCTTCATTTGGTATATTTATTCAGTTTAGTAGCAACAGCACCGAAGAACCTCCACCCACACGTTTCTTTTTTTTTTTTTTTTTTTTTTTTTTTTATTATGATTATTATTTTTGTCGGTTTACATATATTTTTGACTGTGTAGTTAAGCTCTTTTGAATTAACTAGTCTGTTAGATTTTTTAAAATTACTTTCCTGTATTTCGTATTACTGGGACTCGGTTTTTTTAACGGATTAAACAGTTGTACTAATTTTATTGCTATAGGGTCAAGTCGGGTAAATTTGGACAGCATGTACGGACAGTGACATTGTTTCCTTTATACGTCAGTTGTTTGGATTTAAAACAAAACTAACTTGGCAAACAGTGAAAATCCTGATGAGCCGTCTCATCTGGATTTACACTGTGCGCAATGGTATGTCCGAATTTACCCGCTGCCCGAAGTTACCCGACTGGACCCTAAAAGATTGTCTCTTTGTTATAACAGCAGTTTCTAGACACATTGGAGGTCCGTTTTAGTAGGCCAATTTATAATCCTTTTCTTCCTTTTGTTTTTAACCTTTGTCTTTCTATTTATTTTCAGGAAGCCAAGATTTTGAAGCAGGGAAGTTTGTCGATCGGGGATATGAAATTCATCTGTCTGAAGTATATGCCAACTCCCACGGCTCAGTTCAGCTACCGTCACAATATTACTACTGTCCGCAATGTACCGTGACGTTCATACACAAGTCAAATTTCGACAGTCACAGTTGTAACTTGGTTCGGAATTTCAGATGTGAGCTGTGTAACAAAAAGTTTACGAGAAAATGGGTTCTGAAGCGACATAAGGAAACATTGCATGCTAACCATCGATGATAACTGGTGCCTTGTCTATTCTATTGACAAGATGTGTCCTTCTAAAATTGCCACAAATATATAAAACAGTCAATTCAGTGACAGGGTAATTCAGCTGTAAAATGGGGTTTTCTTTTCCAAAACAGTTCTGAAGATCTAGGATCTGGATCTTTGAGATATTTTTGGAAGGAAAAACCCCGTCTTATAACTGAATACATACATTCACAGAAGTAAAGGAACGGACCATTTCTGAACGTTTGCATTTTTAGAGGAAACCAAATAAATTCCGATGCAAAAGCTTGGCTCACGACGATGAAACAAAGTTCTATCCACGTCAGTGTAATGTAATGACGTTAGATCACTGTTGAAACGATGTCTCAACTTTGTGTCGCACAGCAGTTGGGTGATATTTGGAGAAGAAAGCAACTTGAAGGAATGTGAGTTAATTAAAATGATAGAAGGATAATGAAGTGGTGAAAACAAAGTGGAACTTGGACGAAAAACAAAGAATATTATCTGGAAGTGTTACTATTCTGTAGGAGAATATCTTGGATTCTGACTTCAATGGTTCAAGGGAACAACATTATCAAAAGTGTTGTTTTAAGTAGATCTCATTTTACTTGTTGAACAAGTAAAATGAGATCTTCTTAAAGTAACATTTTCGATAAGTTTTTATTCTTAATTTTAGCTGTATCTCTGTTAATTGAATGGCATGAAATAATTTACTTTTATTGTATAGATTAGGCCTGACTTAGGCAATAGTAGTTCCCTGTTATAACTAGATTTACATTCATACTTACTCACGTGTAGTACAATTTTAGACTGATAAAACTGATTTTTTAAAGTTATTTTATGGTCATTTTCTAATATGATAATATCGTAAATATCCCTCTTGACATCTAATGATGCAAAAACATTAAATCAGCGTTGATTCAACATTTTGGGCCCAGTTGTTCAAATTTAACGATGTTATTCGTTAACGAGACGTTTAAATTTCAAACATATTATACGTAAAAAAACTGCATTTTTCTGCCAAAAAATATGCTTGCAAAAATTCTTCACATTTTTTCAGCAAAAAATATTACCGCAATCGATTATATATATTGTTAGACCTAAAGAATTCTCGCCTAACGACTTCATTAAGCTAACGATGCTTTAAACAACCGGGCCCAGACCCTGAATCGACTGCACCAGATAAGAAGGGGTAACAGAGATAGTTTAGGGATAATTGTCCATATTTCTCCACAAAAACATATTTTGTGACCCATCATTAGAACTGTCTCATCGAGACGGTTCTAATGAGGGGTCACAACATATGTTTTCCTTGAGAAATAAGAAAAATTATCTTTGAATTATCCTCAATACCCCCTCTTATCTGGAGCTTTGACCCACTGATTTTCAGCTTTGTATGCGAGAAGGGAAACAACTTCTTATAAGTCATGCCATCCTATGTGAAAGGTGGCTACCGTACTTGTTTGTGTACCAAAACACGTTGTACATGCTTAATAATTTAGGAATCATCCGCTTCTCCGGTCTTTCGGATGAGACTATAAAAGGAGGTCCCGTCTCCATATGACCTGGTTGTTGGTGGGACGTTAAACTGAGTTCACTCATTTACTAATTTAGGAGGTCTGTCAGGGTATGTTACCCTCTAAGCGAGACACCAACTAGTAAGCTTGTCAGTGTTGAAAGCAGTTCGCAGTGGCAAAATACAGTCAACTCTAGATATCTCAAACACTGATATCTCAACGTATTCTTGCATATAAAGTATATAGTTTGGACATTAACCATATTATTCTTTGCTTTTCAACTCCGGTCATTCTAAACTACATATATGTGAAACTAAATTTTCTGGAACCAAAAAATTTACTTTGCGATATCAGAAGTTTGAGATTAACTATGACTGTAAGATTTCGAGAGTTGACTGTACGATGTTTTCCGACGACTAACGATATGTGAATACATGTACCGATCCATTGATGTTCTAGAGCTTAAATCGTAATTCGCGTAATGACCTTGATTTTCATTTAAAAAAAAAAAAAAACATTAACAACATCAGAACATAATGGGTCTAATTTTCGATATTTTACCTGCCAGAAAATTTATTTTGAGTTAGTAAGCATCAAGATTTATCTACCGGTAAATGTGATATTATTTTTAGGGCTAAGTTCTGGTGTTGTCTACTTTAACAATACTGAATGATTTGTTTTGTAACAGAGAGAGCCCCTGCTTTTCAAGTTGTGGTCAAAATCTCAATCCGTAAAGGAATGTCACTTTTTTAATTTAACAAACACTGATGCCGACTTAAGCAAAACTCACCAGGGTTGTACTTAAGCACATTCTTTTTTTTTTTGTCTTTTTACTGAGAGATATGCTCTTAACTTTTTTCAGATTGTCGAGAGACATCGGAGTCGCCTTTACATGTAATTACTATGAAAGGGGACGTCATTCAAGAACAACAGAATATTGTATACGATCAGCATTCAAGCCAATGCATCAAGCCGAAGTTCTACTGTTTCCAGTGCTCCAAGCCGTTTATATACAAGTCGGATTATGAGAAACATGTGGCCACACATACAGGAGAAAAGAAATTTACGTGTCAACAGTGTGGGAAAAGTTTCACGAGAAAATGGGATATGCAAAGGCATATAAAAAGGATGCACACTGAAACTGCTTAAATGAATTGTTCCATTCATTCTGTATCATTTGAACTTCACTGCGCTTGCATTTGCTACGATTTTATGTATGCCCAAGTATTTCACGCATGCCTATGTGGATTTATCAGAACCGTCATTTTCAACATCAGCTCTCTGTACTTTTTTGTGATTACATGTTATCAGTACAGTTTTAGACTATTGCCGTTATCATTTGGTCGAACATTTAATATTATACCTACTGTAATTTTAAATTCATAACAGTTTTTCAATGCGGTGCTGTATTGAATTTGTCGGAAAATGCAAAAAAAAAACAAAAAAACACACATTCACTTGCGTTCAGAAGTTTTGCTTATATTGCACGGCCCGTCAACATTGGTCGATAGATGTTGTGCTCTATATTTAAGCCAAGTTTGTAGCGGTTTTGAGGAGACATCTATCTATTGGTCAGTTCCTAAATCTCCATTTTTCATTGGTCACAATGCACCACATCACCAAGTCTGGTACCCTGTCCGGAATACTACCGTTGTGCTATAACAGAAACCTAGATAAACGTCAGGAACCAAGATACACACCAAGGTAGTAAATTTACAAGAAAATTCTCTGTTTTTCATTGATCGCTATGCACTACACCCCTAAAATGCGGCCCATAAAATAACCTAAACGCACGAAACAGCGGGTCGAACCTGAATTTACCGAAACACACTTAAAATATTACTTTTCCATCGTCTCTAGGGCACACTCTGCAGGCCGTGCATAGCGGCAATAGCTGGTCTACTAGAAATTCTGAATACGATAACACCAGAAAACAATCCCTTCGTAACTATCCAGGGGATATAACTATCCAGGGGATATTTTAAGCAAAACTTCACATAAATGGGCTTTATGCGGGTTCCTCCATTTACCTGAGAGATGTTCTCTTTATTATTTCCAGATTGTCAACATTCACCAGAGTTGCTTTTCCATGTACCAGCTGTGAAAGGGAGCAAAAATCAGCCACAAGAAGACAGAAAGCGCAATCGACTTTCAAGCAAAGGCGTCACACCAAAGTTTTATTGCTCCCAGTGCTCTAAACCGTTTTTGTACAAGTCAGTTTTTGAGAAACATATGAAAATACATACAGGAGAACGGGAATTTTCATGTCGACAGTGCAGGAAAAGCTTTACTAGAAAATGGGATCTGAAAAGGCATATTGCAAATGTGCACACTAACCGTGCTTGAAAAGTCTTTTTATACGTTTTCCAACCATTTGACCTACTCTGACTGTATATGTGTTTGCTATACACACAGCCCTTTAGCATATGTCGTTGGAATTTCTTTGCTGCATTGAGTTTGTTAGAAAAATGCTAAAAAAAGAAATCGCTTTCATTTCGAAGTTTTGCTTAAACATGTATGTACTTGTAATTCTGAGGATGATAAATCCATAAAACGTGAAAGGTTCCCATCGTAACTGTTCAGGAGATATTTCAACTAAAGCTCCACAAAAATGAGCTTAATACCGGTTCCTCCATATAACTAAGAGCTGTTTTCTTTATTATTTTCAGGTTGTCAGCTGTCACCAGAGTTGCTTTCCCATGTGGAAGGGAGCATAAGTCAGTCACAACAAGATAGCGGATACAGTCAGCCTTCAAGCCAAGGCGTCACACCAAAGTTTTATTGCTCCCAGTGCTCTAAACCATTTCTGTTTAAGTCAGTTTTTGAAGAACATATGAAAATACATACGGGAAAACGGGAATTCGCGTGTCGAAAGTGTGGGAAAAACTTCGCTAGAAAATGGCATCTGAAGAGGCATATTGCATATGTGCACACTGACTGGGCTTGAAAAGGACTTTTATGTGTTTTGTAATTACTAGAGTAGACATGCTCTGATTGTACATGCGTTTTTCTTATGTACACAGGGCCCTTATTACATATGACGTTGGAATTTCCTTGCTTTATTCAAAGTTGGAAAATAAGAAAAAAGGCATCACTTTCGTTCTGAATTTTTTCTCATATTTTCCAGTAATTCTGATTACTTTAACTCCATTAAACATTTCCTCGGATATTTCAAACAAAACTTCACAAAAATACAAATAAAACGAGCTTTATGCTGGTTCCTTCATTTAACCGAGACGTGTTCTCTTTACTATTATCAGGAACGGGAATACTCGTGTCGACAGTGCGAGAAAAACTTCGCCAGGGAATGGGTTCTGAAGAGGCATATTGCAAATGTGCACACTAACCGAGCTTGAAAAAGTTTTTTAAAAAGGTTTTCAACCACTAAAAATTCTGCTCTGACTGTATATGCGTTTGCTAAGATACATATATATTTATTTTTTCAGAATATCAACAGTCACTAGAGTTGCTTTCCCGTGCAACAACTATGACAGGGAGTATCAGTCAAGCACAAGACAGAAGATACCATCAGCTTACAAGCCACAGCGTCACACCAAAATTTTATTGCTCAAAGTGTTCTAAGCCATTTTTGTTCAAGTCTGTTTTTGAGGAACATATGAAAATACATACGGGAGAAAGAGAATTCTCATGTCGACAGTGCGGGAAAAACTTTGCTGGAAAATGGGTTCTGAAGAGACATATTGCAAATGTGCACACAAGCTTTGCCTGAAAAGGGGCTTTTATATCTTTAATATCTGGAACACAACATTTTAGCAACTTCGTGTTGCTTTGGGCACAAAATCTAAGCAACTTCATGAAGTTGCTTAAATCTCGTGCCCAAAGAGTTCACCTGTGATATTTGAGGAAACAAACATTTCATCTCATCGCATTCTGTTTTAGTGTGACTGCGTGTAAGTGTCAAAGTCTTTAGCCCTGTAAATTATTTAACAATAGATTGCCTCTTGTTCTTTTATTCATTTTCAAGGCAAATTAGCTATTGACATGATTTTCGTTCCGTAACACTAAGTAATATCTTCTGTACAGTTGGAGCTAAACCAGTTTTTATTTTTGTGGAAATGCTGAGGAGACCTTAAGATTTAAATATAGTCATAAATGAGCAAGTATTTTTCATTGGAGTACTTTTTTGGAAGAAAGCTTAATTGGTTTTTGACGGGAGTAATATCATTTTTCCAACCTGTGCTGTTAACCACAACATAGGGGGCCGGCACGTTTTTTTAAGCAGCCTTGATAGACACTGTATATATTGACAAGAGTTACAGGTAATAAACAGTGCAATAAACAGTGTGTTTCAACTTTCAGAATCAGAATCAGAATTGTTTACTGGTGATACGTCCAAGGACAATCATTCACCAGGACCTGTGAATCAGGGAAGCTAGACTCTAGCCCTTAAAAGAGAAGTAAAATTAGTAACTGAATCCTCTGCACCCTCAGCAGCAGAAATAAGTGAATCTTCCAGGGAATTTCTATCTCTAATAGTCTGGGGGAAGAAACTGGACTTGTAAATGTCAGTCCCTGCCAATGGGGTTTGAAATGCCAGGGAATGATGATTCCTGGTACGCCTACTTTGGGGGAACAAGGTCATTTATGGGTATACTGGCTGCACCCCTCAGACCTTTGTACAGCATTATGAGTCTACTATCTTTCCTTCTCTTTTTTAGGGATTCCCACTTAAGTTTCTCCAGAATGCCAGTCATACACCCAGTTTCATATGTGTAATTTCCCGTTACAAATCTAGCTGCCCTTTTCTGCACCTTCTCAAGTTCCTCTTGAAGAAGTATACTCTGAGGGTCCCAAACTGAACTGCCATACTCCAGGACTGGACGCACCAGTCCCTTGTATGCTGACTCTTTAACATCTTGTGGACATGCTGCCAAGTTACGTCTGAGGAAGCCGAGGGTCCTATTAGCCTTTGTGCAAATATTGCTGACATGAGTGTTCCATTTCAAATTATTGGTAATGGTTATGCCGAGATACTTGATAGTTTCTACATTATTGAGGACCGTTCCCTCTAAGGTGTAGGAAGCATTGATCTTCTTGATCCGTTTCCTTGTAATTTGCATTATGTTGCATTTGACAGGTTGAAATCTCATGCCCCAACTCCTTGCCCAACAACCTAAACGATCTATATCCTCCTGAAGTTTCACAGTGTCTTCAATATTTCTGATTACACGATAGCAAACACAGTCGTCGGCAAAAAGTCTTAATTCTGAGTCAATATTTTCTATTATATAAGCTGCATTAAATAGTAAAAAAAAATAACGCGTGCCGGACCCCTATGAATAAAACGAACCAGTCACTGCACTATACATGTAACATGGCTGAAACCGAGACAAGATGCACCAGAGTGGCAGCTTAGTCAACGATAAATAGTAATTATATTTCATTTACGTTATTTGTATGATTCTCCGTCGACAGCCATTCTGAGCAGTACCTGATCGGTCGACAGGACAGGTAAGCAAATTGCTATCATCCGCATAGATATCACAGTATCCGAACTGACTGTACCATCTCTTCCGGTTTTCATATCGTTGAATCGAGGGTACAGAGTTCGCTTATAACCAGTAGTCGGAAATCATTATGTTTTGAGATTTTATCCGGAATCTGCTGCGTCATTTATAGTTTTTCAGCTTCGAAGATGTAAAGAGGTAAGTTTGATATAATTTGCTCTTCGGTCTTTTACTTTATTACCCTGTACAATGAAAACCTCATGGCCGTCACAGAAATTTTATTCCGAACAGCTTAATTTAACACGAGTTTGTGTCGTGCAAAACCTAGCTATCATCCTATTAGCAAAACTAACAAACTGTAGATTGATAACGCCTTCCGTTTATTTTAAAGATTTTTTATAAAACATGTAAGAAAAGGCTGAAAATGGAATTAGAATCATGCCAGGGGCCACTTGAATATTGTACCGTTTACTACCCACCCATACACGACATTGTACAGAACAATAAGGTAAAAGACCGAAGAGCCAATTATATTAAACTTACCTCTTTACATTTTCGAAGCTGGATAACTATAAATGACGCAGCACATGCCGGATAAAATCCCAAAACATAATGATTTCCGACTACTGGTTATAAGCGAATGTTTGTACTCTCGATTCGAAGCTATGTAAACCGGGAGAGCTGGTACAGAGAGTTCGGACACTGTGGATATTGGTTGATGAAAGCGCATTGCACCCAAGGACTTGCTTCTCTAGAACTTGGATGTCTTCATATATGGACTACTCTTAACCAATCCGACGCTTTTCTGGCTCCATATTCTGTTGTCGATTAGTTGCGTCTACTATTGTTTCTCTAAATGTCCATCATTTGGATGAACATAAACTTTTGTCAGACAGACAACATGCTTTCCGTAAGAAACATAGCTGTGAAACTCAATTGATCACGGTTATAAATGACTGGGCTAAAATCTTGGATAAGGGCGGTCAGGTTGACACTTTTATCTTGGACTTCGAGAAAGCTTTTGACACCCCCCTCATGAATTACTTAAATGTAAGCTATACGGCTATGGTATTGGTGGGAAGACTCTGAAATGGATAGATTCTTTTCTCTGTTACAGGCAGCAGCGTGTAGTGGTAAATGGAGTTAAGTCGGATTGGGCCCCGGTTTTGTCAGGTGTCCCCCAGGGCACTGTGCTTGGACCATTATTGTTCTCGTTCATATATATATACATTAACGATATAACAGAAAATATTGACTCGGAATTAAGACTTTTTGCTGACGACTGTGTTTGCTATCGTGAAATCAGAGATATTGAAGACACTGTGAAACTTCAGGAGGATATAGATCATTTAGGTTGTTGGGCAAGGAGTTGGGGCATGAGATTTCAACCTGTTAAATGCAATATAATGCAAATTACAAGGAAACGGATCAAGAAGATCAATGCTTCCTATACCTTAGAGGGAACGGTCCTCAGTAATGTAGAAACTATCAAGTATCTCGGCATAACCATTGCCAATGATTTGAAATGGAACACACATGTCAGTAATATTTGCACAAAGGCTAATAGGACCCTCGGCTTCCTCAGACGTAACTTGGCAGCATGTCCACAAGATGTTAAGGAGTCAGCATACAAGGGACTGGTGCGTCCAGTCCTGGAGTATGGCAGTTCAGTTTGGGACCCTCAAAGTATACTTCTTCAAGATGAACTTGAGAAGGTGCAGAAAAGGGCAGCTTGATTTGTAACGGGAAATTACACATATGAAGCTGGGAGTATGACTGGCATTCTGGAGAAACTTAAGTGGGAATCCCTAAAAAAGAGAAGGAAAGATAGTAGACTTATAATGCTTTACAAAGGTCTGAGGGGTGCAGCCAGTATACCCATAAATGACCTTGTTCCCCCAAATAGGCGTACCAGGAATCATCATTCCCTGACATTTCAAACCCCATTGGCTGGGACTGACATTTACAAGTCCAGTTTCTTCCCCCAGACTATTAGAGATTGGAATTCCCTGGAAGATTCACTTATTTCTGCTGCTGAGTGTGCAGAGGATTCAGTTACTAAGTTTACTTCTCTTATAAGGGCTAGGGACTAGCTTCCCTGATTCACAGGTCCTGGTGAATGATTGTCTTTGGACGTATCACCAGTAAACAATTCTGATTCTGATTCTGATATGTTGTTTTTTTTTTTCAGCAATGATGACTGGCCTTCATCAAGATGATTTTTCAGCTGCTATAGCAACAAAATGTCGCCGCGTGTATGCTTGTGAAGTGTGTGGTAGATTCCTGCGAGACTCTTCGGATCTTAGACGTCACAGCCGTACACATAGTGGGGACAAGCCATATTCATGTTCCATCTGTGGGAAACGCTTTGGTCGGAAGGATCATGTGAATAATCACGCTGTGATACATTTTAACAGACCAAGAAACAAATAAATTACGGTAGTGCAACAGGAATAATGACGGGGCTGGGAGCGAGGAAATGTGTAACAAGCAAATACAGAGCTCCAGATAAGGCCTACAGGTTATAAAACTTGATTACATTCTCAAACTCAAAATGAAGCACACTGATTGGCTGCTTCCGAGCACATGCTCGGGAGTAGCCAATCATTGTGCTTTATTTTGAGTACATGCTCGGAAGCAGCCAATCACTGTGCTTTATTTTGAGTTGGAGCTTATTCTCAAGTTTTATAACCTCGAACCAAAACGAGCTAGCATGGATAATGCAGAGATTTACTTTCATAAAACATATGTTGTGACCCTCATTAGAACCGTCTCGGCGAGACGGTTTAAACGAGGGTTACAACCTGTTTTTTCATGAAAAATAAGGGGAAATAATTCTTAAATTATCCCTGTTACTCTGTTCTGTAACAGGCAAACGGCTCATGTGTCAGGACAATGCAGAGTACAGGCAATAAAATAGTCAAGGAACATGGATTTATTCTATCTGATTTTCAAGAGAAGTTTTGAAAAAGCAGCTACTCAAGGTTACTTTTTTTTATAAAAGATTTAGGTTTAAGATACTTTTATCAATATATGCTTTGAAGTAGAGTGTTTACGCCGCCAGGTAATAACAATCTGCAATGGACGTATATTGTTATGATAGGTGTACTGCTGATTACTCATAAGGGGAAAAGCTGCCCACAGAGCAAATTCTTGCCCAGAAGAGTAAACTCAAGTTTAGAAGCCATCGGAAAACTGCGCATCAGATTTTATTTATGCTCAAATAAGTAACCCCCATTTTAGAAGCCATTGGAAAACTGCGAGTCAATTTATTTTTATGCTCAAATGGGTTTTAATTATAATAAAAATAATCTTTATTTATAGTCGCTTACTTTTATTAACAACTAACATAAGCTCTGGAGAGCTTTTATTGCGATTTATTAAAACTATATACATATATACAAGCTAAGCTGTGGATATGTGACCTGCTCGAGGTCACAGCGCTAAGGCCCTGGTGAGGATCGAACACGGGACCCTTCGATCATGAGTCGGGCACACTACCACTGCGCAGTTACAGTTCGACAAGTGGAGACAAATCTTCGCGTTGCCTCTGTACGGTTTATCTGTATCCTTAAAACTACTTTGTGATTTTGCTTAGAAGACGAAACAGCACAAAGAAGAAGCCTTTGCCTTGTAACTGCTTGAAGTAAGAAAAAAAAATGTTTCCGGCTTAGACTCGAGTTGCAGAAAAGACATAAAGGAAAGAGTATTAATGTTTGATGTCTTTGACACTTTTTCTAAGTGGTTGTAACTGCAAGTGACTTGGGGGATGAATGGTTTCCTAATCTTCAATGCTATATACACTGGACAAGCTTACGCCGTATTTTCTTCCATTCGAGGAACCCTACACCTACTTCCTGTACCATTTACTACTGCTTGTTATGTATATGCAAGGAGGGATGACTTGCGATTTTACGTCTTTCTTTAAACGTATTCAGTCCTATCAGGACACTGGAAGGGTGATAATGGCGGGGATCAAACCTACCACATGAGCAGTATGCCAGCGTTTAACCCATAGGGCTACTGGGATTCCTCTTTTCTGTTGTCACCTCACGTCCATATACGCGTCAGATGGATGTTTTTTTATGTAATGGGCAAGACGTGATAGGGCGAGCCTTCCCTTTAAACTTCAGACTGAAAGCTGTTGCTTAAATGAAAAAAATGAGAGAAAAAAAATCAAACAACAGAAAATACAGTTTAAGGTATAATAACTGATCGCCTTGATGATATTTAGTTTCATTTAATTGAATTTAAAAGTCAGTCGTTAAGCAAACACAAAAGGTGTGAACAATTGAAAAGTAGTCACAAACTATGGAAAACTGGTTTGGCTCTATTGGAGGCAATAGTGTTTAAGCATTTCAGATGAATTCTGAGGCTTTCAATGTTAGTGTTTTACCACTCCATTTAACATGCAACTATCTATGATGTCGCACAGCATAAAAATAGAGGATCTTACATGAGTGCTGATGTTTTATTGAATTTATTAAACGAGTTGAGGAGGGGAATAAGATACGAGGCTATGCCGAGCATCTTATTGGTTTTCCCCCAACGAGTTTAATAAATTCAATAATGCAGGAGCACGAATGCAAGATTCTATTTATCATATGACACTAAAATCGCATTTTGTTAGAAAATTTTGCACTAAAACGTCACGATTTTGCCATTAGAAAACGCGACGTTTTTATAAGAGACGTCAACGCATAATGTTACGACGTAATTTGCATATTTAATCCACTAGTTGATTATCGTTTTTAATGAATGACTTTATTACACTCTCAGATGCGACGTCAACTGATAAACTTCTTTATTGGAAGTCAGTATATCATGTAACTTCAGACACCATTCCATCGAATGACTGTTCATTTTTTTGTACTTGTCTTCACATGTTTAATTGATAGGGTCAGTTTTACCGGTTCAATTCTCGCACGACTAAATTTGCATTAATTTTGGTGTACATTAGATATGTTTTACCTAGGCCTTACAAAATATAGATTAATCAAAAGAAAATGTGTGCATATATTATTACAATAATAAAAGTGTTGCCTTCATTTTAGAGGTTCTTTATACTCGTATAACTGTGTTGCTATCAATCTGTTTGAAATGAATGTGTGGATTTTCTTTTGCCGTTTAAGATTTTAAGAGGTTCAGACTTCAGTGAGGGCTGAATGTAAACCATTTGAATTCCTATCTTGTAAAACATCCTTCATAATTTTGAAGTAGAGAGTCAGTCTAATGCTTAAAAAGAAACCTATAACGTCTCCTAGGATTTAACTCACATAAGTTTGTTTTACATTTTAGGTTCCAACGAATTTCAGACACAAATGCAGTTCTTAGATCTCGACAACTTGAGCACGCAGTCATCAACAAGGAGACACCAACGAAAGCACGTGTGCGGAATATGTGGCAAAAGGTTCCCGGATGTGTCAGCTCTGAAGAGGCATACCCGGATACATACTGGAGAAAAGCCTTATCCTTGTACCTTGTGCGAGAAACGATTCAGTCAAAAAGAGCACATGAAGTCACATATGATGGTCCATTATCACCCGTCAGGAAACAAAAACTAGGAGACATTTTATCTTGTAATATCAGTACAGTCAACTCCCGATGTCTCAAAGTCAAAGTTCATCCCAAACAACTGATATCTCAAAGTAAATTTTCTGGTCCCCAGAAAATTTACTTTGAGATATCAGTAGTTTGGGATAACACGTAAATGTAAATAAAAATTGGGAATTAGTCAAAACTATATCCTTGGTAAAAGAGGATACTTTGAGATATCAGTATTCGAGATATCAAGAGTTGACTATATGAATATGAGTGTTACTCAGGAGGAAGTGCTGTGTTAATTAAAAGGAAATGCTGTGTTACGGTCACGGCTGACCAGAAACGTTCTTTTTCTAAGAAATAAGTCATGATTCACATAGCGCCAAAATGAAAAAAAAAAAAAAAAAAAAAAAAAAAAAAAACATTCGCACACAGCGTAGATCCACATGAGGCGGCTCGTATTGAAGCGCATTGTCTGATCTACATGGTTTACTCGCTAGTCTTGGAATTTATAGTCTGATACAGCCTCAACAATTATTTAGTTTATTTAAATGTTTGAGATGTTGTTTTTTTTCAATCTTTTTTCGCGCTTTAAGGAATAATTATTAAAATTATTGGCCAGATGTTACTTCAGTTGGCAAACGAACTATATAAATGAACGTCGTACTAGCGTCGGCACACGTCGGCACACAACTTAGGGCTTTAGGACGGGATAAAGCTGATATAGCTTAGATAATGTGGGTACTGCTTCATGGAAACCTATGTTGTGGTTGGTCATTGAGTTCTAACAAGGAATACAACATGCTTTCTGACGGAGAAATAAGAAGTTATCATTGTCACTTCAGTTGCTTCAATTATGGCTAGTCATGGTCATCACCGGAACTGTGATTCCCAGTGAGAAACTTTAGAAGCCCTAACTGATGATAGATATTTATTCTTGCAGTCCTACACTATGTCACAGTGAATATAATTTCATCACGATTTCATAGTTCGTTAAACAGATCATGAAACCAGAAACAGATTAGCCTGTGCAACAGCTGTAGAGAGAATCTCCCCAGTCAGTGGAACTAGAATAAACATGAGCCGCGCTGCGCTAAAAAGGTGGCTGAATGTCTAGATGCAAGCAGCGACGCCTCAAATCATTCTGTGAATCTGTGCTATCTACCAGGAGTCTTAATATTATGCGTGCAAATTTCTCAGGGTTCACACATTGTCTGTGCAAACAGCAAAGACTGTGTGATAAGACTGCACGAATGTGCAGGCTGATCTGAGACATGCATTGAGCTTCCTTTTTTTGCTTTTCATGTAAGGAACAACTCTTTGAATTTCTTTTCATGTTTCAACCATTCACATGTTCCTGTCTACCTTTACTTCTTTTGCATCCGTCAAAGTGTTGTTTTTTCTCTTAGTTGTGATCAGTCCTACATCCTGGAACCCTATGTCCGTGAACCTGTCCCGACACAATATGATTTTTTTTATAAAAGTCTGGAAAGGATGTAGTGGGGATCAAAACTAAAAAAAATACTAACCGGACACACAAGAAGTAAAGGTTGATACTGTAGATTACATCATAATGGAATTTATCATCATCTTAAGAAGACGCTTCACCAGGTTAAATCTGAGTGTGTGTGTGTGTGTGGGGGGGGGGTCTGTTCCGTGCATATGCCTTGAACCAGTGTTGTGACGAGATGGAGGGGCGGATGGATGGATGGATCTATAGATATGGATGAATGGATTTAACGACCCTTTCAGCACTATTGCAGTTTTTTTCGGGATGTTTAGGATGGAGTTGTTGGTTCGATATTGTGAGGAATAAAATACAAAAATGAGTCAAAAATTAGAGAATTATCCCCACTCTTTAGTTCGACTTGTATCATCAGGGACTGTTTTATAAACTCAAAATGTTACCTCCCAGGCAACACGGTCAGAACTGAGGGTGTGAATGAAATATTCAAGTTTTTACTGATTTTAAATTTTCTGGATTTTTTTTACTATAACCATTCCAAAATAAAAACTGCTTTAGCAGTAAATGTGTTATAAAGTTACTATGTTACACTTGTTTCCAAATGTTATGCTTTGATTTGCCATGTGTATTCCTGTTGGAGGAATGCAGCCTAGCATTGTGCTTAGTAGTAATAGAGTTTATTAATCGTCCGTTTAAGATATGGGATTTATAAACTGCAGGAGGATTAAAGATCCGATAAAGAAACGTGTCTGTGTTTGGTTACATAATGCAGTTATGGGTTCAAAACATGCAGATGGTATGGCACACAGTGTTGCCAGGAGCAGTTTGATCTGCGCTTGCACTGTTTTCTCAGACCTATCTGCCCCAGTGCTTTTAGAATTTTGACGTGTACAGCTTGACTGACTAAATAACAAACCATCTTGTTTAACCCATTAATGCTTAGTGTCCCATTTATGAGACACAGGCAAACGGAGCAGAACCAGATCAGACGCCACAAAGCGCGGCTTCTGATCAGGGTCTACTTTATTTGCATATTATGGGCATTTCTCCTTAAAATAATAACGAAAATAGACTAATTACTTCTAAATGGACTCATCCATTTGATATTGGTAAAGCAGTCCACTGGGCAAATCGATACAGTCATTTGACCTATTCCGACGCATGTTTTAGTCGACCGTGCGCTACAGTCTAAATACACTGTCATTTTTTAATTTATTTGTGTCATTAAATAAATAAAAGCCTCTTGTTTGAGGCACTTTGTTTGGGTTCACAAACTATTTGAGGAAGATAGGTAAATCTGACGACAACCAGACGTTGTCTTTTATCCTATTTCGACGCACCTTCTTTTATTCCGGTGGATCTGTAAATTTTTTACAATACATCGAAAGAACCGCCGAGGGGCGCCCCAAAAGTTAGCTGTCGGATTATTACTAGCTCGGTGAAAGATGATTTTATGCAAACAAATGATTACTTGACATAATTGATTATTTAAAACATCTGATTTTGCACACGGCTTCACTGAAAAATTATTTCGGTGATTCAGTGCTCGTAAGAAAATGTTTGATATTTTTATCCAGGATTCTATTATAAATGACAATTCAAAATAAAGCCTTATGGAGTTTTACTTGCATATTCAAATTGCATGACGTGAATGCAGCACTAGTATGGATTTTAGAACTCAGAGACATTCCCCAAATATACTATCCGCCGGAATAGGTTAAATGAGCTAATAAATTAAAATTTCAATAAACCTAAGTAACTGATTTTATTTCATTTTGATATTTATCAGTTTAAATAGCTAGTAAAATGAGCAATCGACAGACATATAGGTTTACGACATATTTGTTTACACAAATATTGTCCGACCATATTTTCACAGTTGGCCTGAAAACATCTGTCATTTTTCATGTTAAATATGCATTACCAGCCACTTTTAAACTCAGTTTTCCGTATCTTTGATTGATAAATGAGATCCTTACTATATGTGGGTTTGACAAATAAATATTGAAAGTAATTACCTAAAAATCATTTCGCTTCTAGCTTGTTTCGTTGCAGAGAAAGAAACAGGATACACCGGAATAGGTGAATCCACCGGAATAGGTCAAATGAGTGTATTTTATCCCTCTTCACAAACTGGCGAAACTTGAATAACCATTACCACAAAGGACCAATGCCAGTTGGAAAGAAAAATTGTCTTCAAAGTAGATGAGAAGGTAGCGGTCAGGAACAGACAGAATCGCTTACCACGTGACATCTTGCTCTGCATACAAAACAGGAAAGGAAAAATAAAGTGACTGCTTACTAAACAAAAGAAGGCAAGCGAAAAGCTAAGAAATCAGTTCTTTCTAAACAGATAGATGGCAACAAGGCCACTGAAATAAAAAAAAAAGTAATGTACAAAAAGTGAAAATCTGACAGAAACCTGACAAACAATGACAATAATAATTTATTTACCATCACAGAAGCACTACCTTAGAAAGGTCAGTAATAAATTACTGTTTTTTATGTCTGTTTTGTGTGTGTGTGTGTGTGGGGGGGGGGGGGGGGGGTGCTTAAATTGATTGTACGCGACCACAACCATAAAACTGGACAGAAATCTACATAATGTATGTGAGTGGCATGCTAAGGTTAGATAGTATGGATGCTGTGATTGCAACCCAACATTTCATCTAACCTGTATAAAATCTAGAAAATAGTGGTGTTCAGAAATGATGATTTTTCAAAAGCAAAGGAATTGTTATTGCTTTATGATACATTTGTCTACATACTTATGCAAAAAAAAAATACAACATGCTTTCCCTAGGAAGCTGTAGTACTTTGTTGAAAAAACAAACAAATAGCCAAATCTGTTTTGTACCGTCAGAGGTCCTCAGCCAGCTGCCAGCTGTACTATGCGGTAAAGCTTATATTACGGTAAACTTCACAATTTATTTGCTGGAATCTGTCTTTAGGCGTCGACAAAATTTACGTCTGCAAAGTTTCCAAAAATGATTTGTCTCTTTATGTAACATCATATGGAGAGTTGAAACACTATAGTGCAAACCGTGAAGACCCTGATGAGGCGGCTCATTATGAGCCGCATCATCTCGGTCTACGCTATTTGAATGAAATTTCAACTATTTTCGCTTTTTGTGTTTTAAAGGTTTAATACATTTCATTCCTTCCTGTGGAACCTAAAATAGCGTATTTAAAAAGGCGGAACTGAACTTTAGTACTACATTCCTGTTTTGTTCACCGATCCGGTACTGGGTACTCAAAATGACTGTCGACTGTGAATTTGGTCGATAACATACCAATAAAGCAAAATAACACAATTGTTTATGTTTGGCGACGGAGTCGATACTGCTATCGACATCCACTTTTGCATGAATGGTAACTAATCGGTTCAGTCAACATCACAAGTAGGCAAATTGGTATATACTATTTAATACCAACGTGAAGTAGATATCGTTAAACATCTTGAAAGTATCTGTCTTTAACTAACAGGGATGGGTGGGTCGGGAGGGAAGCTGTAACTAATGTTGTGAGAACACGTAGTCTGACCCCATTTCTACTGTTTGATCAATAAAATATGTTTAATCAATTCATGTCTCGATACTCACAAAAGTGAAATTGGCAAAACAGTGTAGAACTAGATCAGATGCAACAAATGTGGCATCTGATCAGGGTCTACAATGTTTGCCTTAAATTTTGATTTTTTTAAAAAGATAAATCATTAAAAATAAAGGTAACCGGACACACCCTAAACCGGAAATGGACCTTCCCAAAAAGCCAGATAGAAGAGTCCACTGGACATCAATGGATCACACTCTTTAAGCACCAAAAAGCAGACGACAAAGTTTACGTCTGCAAAAATTAAAAAAAATGCCTTGTCCAAGACATTTCATATTGAGAATCCAAAGACTAGAGGGCAAACAGTGTAGATCCACATGAGCCGCCTCATAATGATCTACGCTGTTTGCAAATTATGCTATTTTCGTCACTGGTGCTTAAAGTGTTAAGCTAAACTATCCGTCTTTTGTTTTTCAGGTTATTCATTCACTGAAGTACCAGCAATCGACCTTTCCATCTCTAAGAGCAAGGTCAATCCACAACCTCTGTTGTCATATGGGAAACAGTGTCCGGTGTGTGGAAAGAGGTTCACATCCAACGCCCATGTTGCCATTCATCTGAGGGTACATACCGGTGACAGACCTTACGCGTGTGAAGTCTGTGGGAAACGATTCGCACAGAAAGGAACTTTGAAAACTCATACACTCAGACACATGAAGCTTAATTGAGCTTTTATGTCAGTCTGTCTGTTTTAGTCAGTTGTGGAATTATATGGTGGTGATATTTTCTTTTAAAAGTAGTATATTTCATTGTCAAACAGGACCAGAACGAAATCACTTTTACGTTCGCTTAAAAATTACAGATTATGGGAATATAAGGAAGAGTGTGATCTACAAAATATCTACAATCTTTGTTATATGTCATTCTATATAAGCATGCTTGGTTCAAGAGCATTTCTATTTGCACTTGAAATTAGAATTAAACACATAAAATGAAAATTGCAAACTTTAGCAAATAGCCAAAATATAACAATGCTATACGACCTGTTAATTCATTTAAGAAACAATAGCATTCTTATAAAAGTGGTCCAGCGCACATGTTCGTCACAGAAACTTGCATTTTAGTAGATGCATGTATAACGGATAAATGTAAATCTGTGGAATTCCATATAGAACTCAAACGGGTCTGTTTGGGGATAGTAATGTCTTAGCTTTTATAAGCTTGGCATGCCCATACTGAATGTATTTGTTGAAAATGTCAAGTAAACATGAGAGAACTTGCAACAAACTTGCAACAAATGAATAATTTATTTTAAAATCAGTGCACCAGATAAGAAGGGTTACAGAAATAATTCAGGGATAAGTTTCCGTACTAATTCATGTAAAAATATGTTGTGACCCCTCGTTAGAAACGTCTTGCTGAGACGGATATTTTGAGGGGTCACGACGTATGATTTATTGAATGAAAAAAAGAATTATCCTCAAAACCTCATCTTTTCTCGAACTCTTGTCCTGTAATACAGGAGCCGCGACACGAGAAAACCAACAATATGGTTTTGCGCCCAGCACAGTCTCAGATCAGCCTGGGCATCCGGCTGAGCTAAGGATCTAAGCTACCTCCATGCGCACACCGAAGACTGATAAGACTGGGCGGATGCCCAGGCTGATCTGAGTCTGCGCTGGGTGCACAACCACTTTGTTGGTTTTCTCGTGTCACGGCTCAGATATACTGACGAAACATACTTGTCTGTTACAGTACAAGATAGTCTATTATTGGGTATTTGTTATGCTCCCTGAAGAATAAGTATATAGTTGTCGCTTTGTCCATCCATCCATCAGTCGGTCACGGTCTCGTCCGGTGGATAAGTGTTGTATTTTACGTTACTGCTGTCATTAAGTTTTGCTTTTTATGTTGTACGTGAGATGTAGAATATATTTACCCCGTTTATGACCTTGTCTTACATTTTTATACGCCGTTTCGTAAAAAGAAAAGGGGGAAAAATGAAAGGAAAACCGGGACGAATTATGTTATGGGCTGGCGTCCGTACGTCTTTCCATCTGTTCATCCGCCGTTTCCGAATAAGTACATAAGAGCTACAATTTGCACTACCTATGATAAGGAATATAAAGCTGATGGGCTTTTTCAGAGGAAACAGCTCTACTGTTTTTGCCTCCCTGTTCAATAGAGGTCAACTGTTTAAAGGAAAGAATTTGCTGCCCAAGGAGCAGGTTCTTGCCTGTAAGAGAAGACCCCATTTCAAAGAGCTACCTTATCTAGAGAAGCAAACAGGAACTCGTGCAAGTTAATATAACATTATTTCTGGAAAAGAGGCAGGGGGCGTATATTAGAATTAATACGGTATGTATACACATTGAAACGTTCTCTTTTCCCATAGGTTACTTACACTTAAAAAATCCATAGATTCTACGGTACAATACCTGGTAAGCAGCTGCCAGTCCATTTCCCGTTATTTTTACTGGCAGCCGTAAACATTGGTAGAATCATCACGCAGAGTAAGGCAGAATAAGACAGGTATTGTTTTGGTCATGTAGCCTTCAACACTATAAAGGTATTTTCGAGTGCGGTCAGTTAACATAAGTCTACCATATGGAGATTTCAAAAATGTTCTACAGGCAGACGCCCGTAAAAATAACGGGAAATGGACTGGCAGCTGGTTGCCAGGTATTCTACCGTAGAAT
Organism: Ctena decussata; assembly: GCA_963989385.1. Lineage (NCBI taxonomy): Eukaryota > Metazoa > Mollusca > Bivalvia > Lucinida > Lucinidae > Ctena > Ctena decussata. The sequence goes on from OZ022509.1 coordinate 54,990,740, forward strand.
ATGCGGAAAGTGTTTACAGTGTAGGTATCGTCAGGCAAATGAAGAAAGATTCCGTGTTTAGTATAAAGTAGTGAAGAAGTTTATCTGACATGCTGCATGCTCATTATAGTTGTTCATTTTAGTTGTTCAACAGTATTTCACCAATATGGAGCCAATGGGGAAACGACAGGTAATAATAAAGAATGAAATGACCCAGAAACCGGAAAATTATACGACCTAAGGCGGAATAGAACCCACAACCGTTGAATTATGAGCTTATATTGTTTAACCCTCTGTCAGCCCGACAGAAGTCATTCTGATTAAAAAAAATGATGCAAATTAAGCAAAAACACAAACTTGTCCTTTTCCTTGATTTTATTTCATTTATTTGCACCAGCTCATTTAAATTTGTATATTGTTTCAGGATTTGCGCAGAGTACACCTGACACCATGCCTAGCAATATGCCTGACATCAGGGACATATTTCAAGTACATCAGCCATCATCTGAAGTAGCTGGAGGGAACCACGTGTGTGGCGTCTGTGGAAAACGATTCCGTGGGCGGTGGCACCTCGAGACCCACCAGAGAATACATACTGGTGATCGACCGTTCCAGTGCAAGATTTGTGGCAGGACTTTTAATGTGAAAGGCAATCTTAAGACACATATGATCACACACATGTGTCCGAATTAGTTCGAATGCAAAATTTGTGGCAGGACTTTTGACAGAAAATCCTAAACAGATATGATCACTCATATGTGTCCGAACTAGTTTGAGTGCAAAAACTGTGGCAGGACTTTCAATTTAAAAGACAATCATAAGACGCATATGATCACTCACATGTGTCCGAACCAGTTCGAGTGCAACATTTGTGGCAGGACCTTTAATTTAAAAGGCAATCTTCAGACACATATAATCACTCATATGTATCCCAACTAGTTCGAGTGCAAAATGTGTGGCAGGACTTTTAATTTAGAAGGCAATCTTCAGACACATATGACCACTCATATGTATCCGAACTAGTTCGAGTGCAAAATGTGTGGCAGGACTTTTAATTTAGAAGGCAATCTTCAGACACATATGACCACTCATATGTATCCGAACTAGTTCGAGTGCAAAATGTGTGGCAGGACTTTTAATTTAGAAGGCAATCTTCAGACACATATGACCACTCATATGTATCCGAACTAGTTCGAGTGCAAAATGTGTGGCAGGACTTTTAATTTAGAAGGCAATCTTCAGACACATATGACCACTCATATGTATCCGAACTAGTTCGAGTGCAAAATGTGTGGCAGGACTTTTAATTTAGAAGGCAATCTTCAGACACATATGACCACTCATATGTATCCGAACTAGTTCGAGTGCAAAATGTGTGGCAGGACTTTTAATTTAGAAGGCAATCTTCAGACACATATGACCACTCATATGTATCCGAACTAGTTCGAGTGCAAAATGTGTGGCAGGACTTTTAATTTAGAAGGCAATCTTCAGACACATATGACCACTCATATGTATCCGAACTAGTTCGAGTGCAAAATGTGTGGCAGGACTTTTAATTTAGAAGGCAATCTTCAGACACATATGACCACTCATATGTATCCGAACTAGTTCGAGTGCAAAATGTGTGGCAGGACTTTTAATTTAGAAGGCAATCTTCAGACACATATGACCACTCATATGTATCCGAATTACTTCAAGTGCAAAATGTGTTGCAGGACTTTTATTGAGAAAGGCAATCTTAAGTTCCATATGATCACTCATATGTGTCCGAAATAGTTCGTCTTAAATGTGTGGCAGGACTTCTTATGTGAAAGGCAATCTTAAGACACATATGATCACTCATATGTGTCTGAATTAGGTCAAGTGTTAAATGTGTGGTAGGACTTTTAATATGAAAGGCAATCTTGAGACACATATGTTCACTTACATGTGCCTGAATTAGTTCAAGTGTAAAACCTGTGGAAGGACATCTACTGTGAAAGGGAATGTTCGCTCGTGTCTAAGAGTTGATTCGTATATCCGGATAAAAAGAACGTTGAAACGCAAGTTATCAATTCATCCAGATAGAGAAGGGCATTGAAGAATATATTATTTCTTATTTCTCAAAGAGACCATATATTGTTATCCCTCAATAAAACCGTCTCAGCATGACGGTTCTAATGAGGGGCCAAAGCATATTATGTTATTGAGACAGGTTGAAAATTATCCCTCCTTCTTATCTGGAAAATGAGTTTGTCAGAGTCGGTGCATATTACGTGAAATTAGGGGAAACTGTTGAGGTTAATCAGACAGTTTAGTCAGCGTACGCATCGATTCAGTGTGGACAGTCTTAAGTTTTCGCCCTAGTGTTTTGTCAGGCTGCATAGATCGTATTGCGAACAGAGAATATTAATCAGACTCAGCGTATGCACAGGTGGAACTGAGTCCACAAAATCTCCAGATAGGAAGTGGTAACGGGATTATTAAGGGATACTTTGTCCATATTTCTGCATAAAAACATGTTGGGACCCTTCATTAGAAAAGTCTCGCCGAACCAGTTCTAATTAAGTGTCACAACATTTTCAATCAGAAATAAGATAACATTTCAGAATTATTATCAGAACCGCTCCTGATATGGAGTCTTGGTGTTCGCCGATCGCATAGCCCATTAGGCCATTTCCGTTCATGGGATCTTGGAGTGTAAATTACAGTCAGTGAAGATAATATTTTTATATGTGGACTATATAGGCTTGAAAACCAGGATTTTTCACCAAGGTGCCATCGATTCAGAGAAAGGAGACTGTAATAACTCTCATACCAAAACGAATTAATAACATCGGTTTTGTGCAGAAAGGAGGAAAATCCTGGAATTTCCATGAAGAAGTAACTATGGGTATAGCACCCGTTTTGCATGTTTCAGTTGCGATAAACTGGCTGGAGATCAGTGGCGGCCATTACGTTTTGCAAAAGCAGTTTAGCATTTGGTGGGTATGGAAATTTGGACATTTGTAAAGAAATCAAAAAGGTACGTCTGCGAAAAGGATCGGCACACATCGCACACTAGGGGTAGGAGGCAAACGATAAACAGCTTCCCCTAGGTACCAACATACCAATATTGTATTTTTTCTGGGGAATTATGACACTTGACCCTCTCATAGTAGGGTCACTTGAGTAAGTCTACCGGATGCGTTCACACTGTCAAAATGTGACAAAAGACCGCTGCCGTACAACAGCAAATGCTTGTTTAAAGTGTAAATTCACATAAAAAGTTCTGAAAATGCACGATCAGCAGACAGCAACCGTGATGATCGCCACTGATACAGTGCATGCGTGTTTTTCTGCTTGTTAGTGACCTGTTTCAGAACCTGTCAAAAGCACATGATACAGCCTAATTAAAAAGAAGCAAGTCGGTATAAAAATGACAGTGACCCCTAGTTTATTAGGCGATATGTGGAGTAACTAAATATTTTTCTTAGGCTACATGGTATAAAAGTGTTAAAAATGGCCGCCACTGGTCGCACGCCTGTTTTTTTCCATGTGAGTATGTTAATAAAATTAAACGAGCATTAAACTTGTTTTCAGATGTGGTTAGAAATTTCTTTTAAGCCCACATAAGCATTTACCCACAATGAGCTGTTGGGATTCGTCTACAGTGAAAGCTAAAAATCGTCTCAACAGAAACTGCAGACTCGATTTGACAGGACTGCCTCTTAGCAGACTCTCTTCTACGTGTGTTCAAATGTCTGCCCGGTTTCCTCTATGTTGCTGTGAAACTGTTCAGAATTCTCTCGTACTTTTAAGCGATTTTAAAGCAATTTAACAGTAGATTTATCTCCCGACTAGCTACATATCTCTGCCTCTCAGGTTCGGTTCCGGGTAGATGCAGTCACACCTGGTTAACTATGTTTCCAAGCCTGTTATGAAACGAAAAAGAGTCAGTGTTCCAAAACTACTCCGTCATTGTCTTTAAACAAATTTGTTTAGCCACGATGACCAGGTCGTTTGGGAACTAGACTCTTTTTCGTTCGGTAATAGCTCTTGTGTATATACATAGTTAACCAGGGATGCATTAGCGCTGGCAAGTATGAATGGTTTGCTGTTCCCATCGGGGTTGCACTGATTTCACGGAGTGTTTCACGGCCCTTATAAAGCTGAGAACTACTTGCTTTCTTCTACTATAGAGCAGTCTTCTGATATAATGACCCACTACCACGAGCGAGCTTTTTAAAAGCCTGGGTACCAGCTTTCGAGTATAGATATCCTTGCATGACTATATGCTTAAAATCATCTCATCAGGAATCGCTGGCCCGAATTTAATTTGACCCGTGTATTCCCTAAGTTATAGATCTATATCTGTAGTGAAAGCTTTATCGAAAGTTTCTCTCAGAAACCATGACCAATTTTCAAAATCAGCTACCAAGACTGTTTAGAACAAGGTGAATTGTCGGAAAATAGCCGACGTCTTGTTTATAGATAAGCCATGCCATGAAAAAGGTCATTGAATAATTACAAAAGATGACGGCTGGGAACAGCTTGCAAATTCTAGCAAACCGATCCGTCTTCGCCTTTTTAGGCAAATTTAAATTGTCACATTTTGCAAGGAAAAAAAACACTTAATTTTCTTTCATAGTCTCCATATTAGAAACACTGTATAAAGAATGTTAATATAGTTACTGGTGTTGTCATGCCAAGTCGGTTTGAACGTGGGAACAATTTCATGAATGTGGGATTTCAAGGTCTTCTAGCGAATAGATACACTTTCAGGGAAAACACTCCAAAATTTACATTTAACCGGATATCTCATTTGGGAGCACACACGCTTAAAGGAGAGAAATCTTTCATAGAGGAGCAAATTCTTTCATTCCGAGTAGATCGCTTTTGAGTGAGTAGGGGAGTGGGGTTCTTACCGGGAAGCCAGCACTAAGCCGCATAGATTGCCTCTGGAAAAAAATGTCGGGAATATATGGAGGTGTATCTGTATTATCAATTGAAATATTGTTTCAAGGTAAATAAGTTATCATTACACAGCTTATGTTTGACTGTGCCTCACATTCTGTTTCATAATTTCAGATAGAGTTGCCCAGCGGAACCCGCTGAAATTTATCTGTACCTTCTGCCGGAAGGGATTCAGCCGAAAGTTACATCTTGAGATTCATGAGAGGACCCATACAGGAGAGAAACCCTACCAGTGTGAGATTTGTCTTCAGAGATTCACACAGAAAACTAATCTCAAAACTCACATTGTCACAAGACATATGAAAATGCCGTAGAGCAACACCGAGTATCTTGATAAGGCTCCAGGAACTACAGGTCTGGTGTTATTGACAAGAATACAGAATTAACACACCCCTCTGTTGCATATCCTTCACAGAGACACTGGGATACCAATGAATATTCTGATTATATTTAGTGCACGATCTATATAAAACGAGGCGTATGTTACGCGTGGCCAGACTAAGATCCGCCATGGCTGAAGAAAAGGTGACTTTAACACCCCTTGTAAATGCCAAATTGCATTCCTACTTGAAATTAAAAACAGAAGCTTCAGCAAATGGATATAGAAAATATAACAAGGCTGTTCGGCTTCCATATACGTAGAGCAGATATGTGCATTCTTCCTGCTTTAAAGTAAAAGATTTGGCGGAATTTCAACAAAACTCCTGAAAGTGTCTAAATCGAAAATCCGGATTGGCAATTTGCACACTGTGAAAAATGTCCGTAGATTTTACTGTAGAATAACTAGCAACCAGCTGCGAGTCCATTTCCCGTTATTTTTTTACGGGCGTATGCCTATAGAATATTGTTGGAAATTACGATATGGTAGTGTTATGTTTACTGGCCGCACTCGAAAATACCTTTAAAGTATTGAAGAGCAACTGACCAAAACAAGACCTGTTCTACTCTGTCCTATTCTGCCTGTTAATTCCTTTAAATTTTTACGGACGCCCGTAAAAATAACGGGAAATGGATTGGAAACTGGTTACCATGTATTCAACCGTGAAATTTACGGATTTTTTTACAGTGCAGGAATTATCAATTAATATAATTCTACCGGTATATCTTTTACAAAGCTGAAAATTTGCTCTAATGTGCTTTGCATACCTTTTAGTCAAATGAGCCACGACACGAAAAAAACCAACAATGTGGCATGTGCGTCCAGCGAACTCAGATCAGCCTGGGCATCCGCTCAGTCTGATCAGAGTATTTGTTGTCCGCATGGTTGTAGCTTAGACCCTTGGCTACTCTTTAAGCGCCCAGCAATTAAAGACCGATTAGACTGGGCGAATGCCCAGGCAGATCTGGATTTTTGCTGGGCGCACATGCCACTTTGTTGGTTTTCTGGTGTCGCAGCTCAAATAGTACTGTTGTATTTTGGCCGTCCATTTGGAGAAATTGATATTGTAGATTCTTAGCGGGAATGGAATTGCGAATTTTCCAGGCGTATTACGGGCAGTATATCTGCACAGTCTGATCATATGGTGGCAACACTGTTTCACGTATAACAAACATGCTCAAAAACGCATTGGCTGCTTAAATAGAGTGTAGACTAGCAATCTCTGTAGATATTCTGATTGTTTTGATGATTAGGGTAAAGTCGAGTAAATTCGAACAGCGGGTAAATTCGGACAGTGACACTGTTCTCTCTGTATGTCAGTTGTTTGGAATTAAAACAAAATTAACTGGGCAAACTGAAAAATCCCATGAGACTGGATTTTCACTGTTTGCAATCGTATGTCCGAATTTACCCGCTGTCCGAAGTTACCCTACTCTGCCCTTGCAGTCAGTGTACGGACAGGATGCGTATAGCTGAGGGAGGTTATATTTGAAATACTGATGAAAAAGTGTTGTTTCAATCTATTAGTCAACAATTCCGTTCGATTTCATGCTGAATTTGGCACCAACAGTACTGACTAATCGACCTAATCTAGCTGTAAGACATCCTTGTCAATTTACGGAAGAAATACACTACAAAAATATTAGATAAAGATACGACTAACATTAAATAAAAATGGCTAAGCGTCATACGTAATGCATGCCCATTAAAATGAATAAATACTATTTTTTTCTTCAAATTTTTAATGAAAAGAACAGCGAACAGTTTATTTTCTTGTTCCGGGTGATAACTAAGAAATAATTCACCCGTGCTGTCTTGTAAACCTTAGAACACTAGCTCTATTGTTAAGCAGCTTTTGAAGCTGCCTTTTCTTTATGCAAAAACGATTTAAACTTGCTAATTTAACTTACCTGTTTTTTTCTACCCTTTCTCATAGTCAGATTTGTCAATGAGAGTTTTTTAAATTCACCGGCATTCTTTGAGCCTTGGAATGTAATGTTTTGAAATGTATTTGTTCGGTTTCAAAATAGCAGGCGCAAGCCACATGTTGTCAAAAAACGTACACAGAACAAACCAGTATGGCTGTAGGGGTGGCCTGTTTCTAGCCCATTCTTAATTAACATGAAATCAGTTTAGAAGAATATAGTCTGATATTTTATGGCTGTTAACTTCATAGAAATTATCTTGTTGGAAAGCTAAAAGATGCATAAATATAAGTGACTTAGCAAGAAACCTTTGCTGAAATGATTATTTTCGAAAAACTATCATGTGATTAGCGATGTCATCATTACAGCTGTGGTGTCATGATAGATGGTCTCCGGCTTGGTAAAAATTAAAATGTAGCTCATCATGGCTGGAAACCAGAATGAATATTTTTTCTATGTTGATAAACCCTCTTCCAAACAATAAATTATAATTAAAGACATGAGAGGTCATGCAAACCGCTGTAGGTCAGCCTTTGGTCATGAGATATGGGTCTGGGTATGTAAGACACAAATATTAGGATAGTCTGGCTGCTTTTTAGAAAAAAAGCTCGACTTCAAAACCGGCTTGCTGAACTGGCTCAACAATGGAGTAGCTGATTATTTCACTGTAATCTTTCAAGAAATAAACTCTCTTGCATATGGTGTTTTCCATTATGTTTATGTCACCTGGTTTTGATAAGGTATTAGAGTTTACCGAAGGCTTTGCATGGAGAAAAGAACACAAGATTGCACATGTGGTATAAAGCCCCGCAAAAGAACAGAGCTTTCACAGTTCTGTCTATGCAGGTTGAGGTTAGAGGTCGTAAAGTTTAGTATTTAATTAGATTGCATATATAATGTTATAACCGTTATTTGGATGCTGCAAATGCAATACTTTGCCTTTTCCCATGTACGATGGCTGAGTTGGCAGATATGGTTTAATATCCTGAGCCTAGACACAAGAAAACCGACATGTGGCCGACACCCTTTAAGCGTACTACAAAGACTCTGATCAGACTGGGTGGATGCCCAGGCTGATCTGAGTTTTCGCGGGGCGCACATGCCACTTTGCTGGTTTCCTCGTGTCGCGGCTCATCCTGTTTTGTGACTGTACTGGATGTACGATCCCTGAATTACGGATATCTATAGATGACTATAATACCCAAAATTATTTTGGATTTCCATGGTATAACAACTTTCCTTGTGATAATGTGAATGTTTAATAGAATTACGAATATCGATAGATAACCGTATATACCAAAAATTATTTTGGATTTCCACTCTTCGAAGATTACAGATACGCTTTTCAATAGTCTAAAGCATTTTTGGATTTTCATAGCAGAGCTGCAGATAAGAAGGGGTAACAGGGATAATTCAGAGATATTTTTTCTTATTTCTCAATGAAAACATGTTGTGATCCCTCATTAGAACCGTGCTCAGGCTAAGATGGAATCATTAGGACAAAAAAAATCAGTTTCTTTGTAAAAGATTAATTATCAAGAAGTTCAGAATTTCATAAAAACTCTGTCCTGTGACGTCATGAAAATGTGAGGGTTTGACTTCTTTATGAAAATAATAATAAAAAAAAAATCGAGTATACATATTTTTGACAGTATTTTTGCATTTTGTTCAGGTATTTCAAGAAACTTGCGATGAATGACTTGCGATTTTAAGTCCTTTTCAACAGTATTTCAGTCATATCAGGACGATGGAAGGGTGATAATGATAGGCCGTGTGCAGTGAAACCCCTTTACAATTGGAAGATTTCCGCCTCTGGGAATCGAACTCGGGACCGCTAGATCAGCAGGCCGGCGCTTTACCAAGCGAGCTACAAGGGCTCCAATTCCAGAAACAAGTTACGTCAAAGTGCGTGCCGTCAAGAGGTCTTTAAAGATATTTTGATTTCGGCAAACCTGAACTTTCATTAGCTGTTGAACACTTCTTGTTTTCACATAACAGATTAATTGGAGGAAAAGAAAAAAAAATGTCCGAAACATATATATCTGATTTTGGCATGTTTGAATGAAATGTAATTACAGGTACCTTACGAAAAGAATGTTCACACGTTTTGTCCAATTTAAAGTCAAGTACGCACTGGGCTCATTATATTGTCTTCTTACCAGTCTTATCATTTCTTTCCAGATATTTACCAAGACACAGACCTGTACAGAAAGCCTGGAAGTGGGGATTTGAGGAAATTCAAATGCAACCAGTGTGGAAAATCTTTTGTTCGTCGACTTCATCTGGAGAATCATATGAGATCCCATACTGGCCAGCGCCCGTTTCAGTGTTCCATATGCCACAAGGGGTTCAAACAGAAAAGTCACGTGACAACACACGAGAAGTCACATTATAGATTTAGCTGCAATTAGCAAATTGTATTGGGATACTGGATGTTTTGTGCCATTTTACTTAACTCTTTAAGCCTCAGTGACGAAATTAGCAAAATTTGCAAACAGCGTAGATCCTGATGAGGCGGCTCATGATGAGCCGCCTCATTTAGATCTACACTGGTTGCCCTCTAGTCTTTGAATTTTCAATATTAAATGTCCTGGACAAGGCATTTTTTGAATTTTTGCAGACGTAAAATTTGTCGTCTCCTTTTTGGTGCTTAAAGAGTTAAGGGAGCAACTTCTGTGACTTCCTGTTTGCTTTCCTGGGTGACGTAGCCCCTCCAAAAGGGGGTCTACTCTTAAGGAAAGAATTTGTTCTGAGAGCAAAATTTGCCTGTAGAGTAAATTTTTTCCTATAAGAGTGGACCCCTAATGAAAATGGTGACAGAAAGGAAAATGACATAGTTGCTTCCCCTGAAGTTTACAAAAAAAAATACCGCCTTAATTAGTTCACTCTTTGTTTTCTATTGTGATTACAGTCAAACCTGTCTTAAGAGGTCACTCAAGGGAAGCCCAAAAAGTGTCTGCTTAGCCAAAATTCAGTGCAAATGAACCTGTATTAATACAGGTTCACTTGCACCGTATTTTGGTTCAAGGGACCCAGGAAAGGTGGCAGCTAAAGGTAGGTGATCCTTTCATAGAGGTTACGATATAAGCAGGTTTGACTGCATCAACATAGTAGATTCGTTGAACAAAAGGAGATTTCACTGGCACTAAGCTTACAAACCGAGTGGTAGAGATAGAAGTGTCTAGCAGATGGTCCAGCGAAGACTCAGATCAGCCTTGGCATCCGCCCAGTCTGATCAGCGCCTTCGTTGTATGCATGGAGCTAGCTTAGTCCCTTAACCATCCTTTAAACGCACAACGAAACGTCTGATCAGACTGGGCGGATGCCCAGGATGATCTCAGTCTTCGCTGGGCGCACATGCCACTTTGTTGGTTTTGTCGTGTCACGAGCTAGCTCCGACTGATCAGGGTTTGTACCGTTTGCCATTCCTCCAATTATTGTTAATGCATCACTGGATAGTACAATTACATTGAATAAAAATTGAACATAGGGATCAAACACGATTTTTCATGCATTAACGTTTGCCAGATCCCGAGGGAGACGTTGAAAATCGAGGCGGAAGCTGGGTTTTCACTGTTTGCTCAGACTTGTCAGTCTTAATTTCTAGACTTTTTACGGTAATTTTCATGTTGCACTCAAAACTTTTATTGCTGCAAGTCTTAGACTAGCATAGAAAATTCAGAAGTATAAGTTAAAATAATTACTATAGACTCATGATTTTATTGTAGGATAATTTTGACCCACTGAGTCCCTAGGACCCATGAAATTAAAAATGTAAATAATTCACTGCATTTGACTTAGATTCAGTGGGAGTCATTTTTGGGATGGCAGTCTCCCTTAACGGACATAGGAAGAGATTTAAGTTTTTGCAAAGGGAAGCGGTTTAGTTGCTTCTCGTTTACGCTCAGTTTTCTCTCATTTACTTCCCTTAGATGGTCATGGGAGACAACCCAGCGAGGTACCCATGTGCATTCGTATATAGATCTAATAAAGTGCAGCATGAAGTTAGCTTGTCGTTGTTATTATTGTTTGATTTGGGTTTTATGGCCTTTTTAAGAATATTTTACTTATGTGGAACTCAAGGTGGGCGAAAACCAGAGCTACCGTGGGGAAACTACCTGACCTACCATACAGAGAACTTGGGTTTCTTACTAGTGAACCGGCCGAGTCTCAACTTATGACCCACAGCAGTAACATAGTGTTTAAAGATGAGCGGTCTAAACCACTGGACACGGAGGTCCGTATCTCGTTGTTGTACTAAGTGGTATTGGCATCACCTGATAGAAAATGGTGTGTTGTGCTTGACTGGAATGGGAAATTTGGACTGTGGGTGCGTATGTCCGTTTATCTAAAATTTAAAAGCTAATTCGCTGAATTTAAAGTTTATAGTGTGTATAGTCCTAGGAGGACTAAGCCTTTCAAAAGGGTCTCCTGTTAAAAGAAAGAATATTGCTTCTAGAGGAACATATATACTTTTCCTTTTGATTTAACCCTCACTTAGAAGGGTGGCCTTGTTAAAACAAGCACGACTGGACAAACTACAGCATACTGCAATGGTTCAGTGGCTCTTTTCATTGGCTAGCTGACTTACTTATAAGTAAATTTTCACCTTTATTGGACAAGGCACTTGAGATAGGTTCAGGCTTGCAAGCGTCTCTGAAAAGTCCTAATGTTTTTAGGCTTTCCTAGAAAGAAAAACACTCAAAAAGGCCAAATTCTTAAAAAATAAAATAAGCCCATATTTTTTTCAGCATCTTCCCTAATATTCTGAGTTTCCAGTCTTAACAACATTGAAGTCGGGAAAATGCTTTGGCTTTTCTGTGTGTGTTGTGTGTGTGTGCGGAGGGGGGGGGGGGCGCCCAGACCCCCCACACCCCTTTATTAAACCTTCATCATAGGGCTTTTGTCTATAAACTAGCTCACCTGATTACTGTGACTTTATCAGTAAGCACATGTTCCTATTCTATTCTGTTCTATCCCATAACCTTACTAGGCCATTGGGGCACCACAGATGACTTTGAAACAATCCCTTTCCACCTTGCCCTGTCTTCAGCTGTCCTAGTTTAGCTGGCAAAATCCATCCCTGTCCGATCTTTAATATTGTCTTCTTCTTTTTCCTTTCTCTGTGCCCTGAAGAATTATCTTTGCTAAACCAGAAGACCTTGAGGCGTGGCCAAACCACCTTAGTTTCCGTTTCTTGGCCAGCGTCAGGAGTTCATTATATTCTCCAATGGCTGCTTGGATCTTTCTGCGAACCTCCTCATTGGTTATATATGGTCCTTCTACGAAATGTTCAGTAACCTTCGGTAGCATCTCATCTCAAATGCCTGCGTTCTTTTCCTGACTCTGCTGTCAAGGTCCACGATTCACAGGCATACAGAAATATGGAAATGACAAGGGAGCGCATAAGTTTCCCTTTGATCCAAGAGATATATTATCTCTCCAAACTGGTTGCAGCCTGGTAAGAGCTGAAGTGGCGTGTGCAATCCTTGAGAGAACCTCCTGTTTTGAGGCATCATCTGAGACACTTGCTCCAAGGTACTTGCAGCTTGTTACGATACCCAGCTTATGACCATTTACCTTGACCCCCCTCTGGATGTCATCTGCACTGTTTGTCATCAGTTTGGTCTCAGCACTGAGCTCCGTCTTATACTTTGTGCAGGTTTGTTCGAGACATTCAACTAGGGTTCTAGTTCCTGCTCTTCCTCAGCTCTATCCGCATTGTAAAAATCCCGTAGATTTTACGGTAGAATTACTGATAACCAGCTGCCAGTCCATTTCCCTTTATTTTTACGGGCGTTTGCTTGTAGAACATTGTTGGAAATTACGGTATGGCAGTGTTATGGTTATGTTTACTGGCCGCACGCGAAAATACCCTTATAGTGTTGAAGGGCAAAATGACCAAAACAACACCTGTTCTGTTCTATCCTACTCTGCTTGATAATTCCTGCTAATCTTTACGGGCGCCCGTAAAAATAACGGGAAATGTACTGGCAGCTGGTTTCCAGTTATTCTACCGTAAAATCTAGGGAAATTTTTAACTGTGTGTCAAACTTTCAAGGTGCTTAAAAACGACAAATAAAGCATACTTTTGTGCGGGTTTTACTTGAAAATGCCTTTAAATTCCTAATTTTCTAGATCATTTGTGACAATAGCTCTAATTGTTTACTAAAATAGTCTGAATTGTAGCCCTTTTTTGCAAAGTAGTGCTTCAAAGCCTGTAGGTATGATCAGATCTTGCGGAAGCAAGATGGTCATCACATGGGGCTACTCTTAAAAGGAAGAACTTGCTTTCTGTGAATGAGAGAAATCTTTTTAAAGAGGAGCTGCTGTTGAAAGAAGGCACTCTTTTATCGGGGAAAATACTATTCTGTATGTATGTCTGTTGTATTGATGTTTCTTTTTTTTTATCTTAGCCATTGTCTCACAAAGGAACCTTATCCACAAAGGGAAACTGCTTTCGTGTTTTCTTCCCCGAAGAACAAAGCCTTTTCAGATTCCTTGAGATAAGATTCAAAACTGAAAATGGTAGACTGCAAAGGCTCCTACCAATTTTTCCTGTAAAATATTGGAACCTTTCATTTTATATGTACTAGAATACTTAACGAATCTCGGACTAACGACTTCGTTAAGCTGGCATTGGTTTGAACATCCTGGCCCTGTGCTGTATTCACAGGGTATAAACCAGTCCGCCAATTTTCGCTTCCTGCAGAAACTATCCGTCATATTTGGCTTCCGCCGAGACTGTCCGTGATGGCTTTATTCCTGCTGAAACTTCTGTACATGGTAAATGGCGTCCTGCAGAGACTGTCCGCGTGATTCTGCTTCCTGCCGAGCTCTCGGCAGGAAGCAGAGTCACGCAGACAGTCTCGGCAGGAAGTCGTTTTTCGAGGACGGTAGTCCCTGGAGGTAGCAAGAGATCGCGGACAGTCTCGGCGGAAGCCAAATATGATGGACAGTCTCTGCAGGAAGCAAAAATTGGCGTACTGGTTTATACCCTGTGGTATTTATTTTCAGAGACCCAAGTAACCGGAACCGATGAAACTGAGGAAAATGTTCCCGCCTACATCAAAACCATATTAGCCCAACAAGAGAGAAAACAAAAGGCAAATAAATGTGAACTCTGCGGAAAAGGTTTCATGTGCGCCTCAGCTTTAGATATACACAACAGGTCCCACTCCGGGGCTCGTCCGTTCAGGTGTCGATACTGTGGAATGACATTTGGCGTAAAGAGTAATTTATACCGCCATGAAAGGAACAAACATTTGGACAGCTTATAGACTGTAGGATATTGAACACAGTGGTTCATGCAGTGCTCCAGATAAGAAGGGGTAACAGTCATAATTTAGGGATAATTAGCCTTATTTCCCCATAAAAATATACATTGTGACCAATCATTAGAACCTTCTCAGCGAGACGGTTCTAATGAGAAGTCAAAAAACATACATTGTGACCCATCATTAGAACCGTCTCAGCGAGACGGTTCTTATGATGGGTCTCGCTGAGACGGTTCTAATGATGGGTCACAAAGTATGTTTCCGATGAAAAATAAGAAAATTATCTTTGAATTATCTTCAATGCCCACTCATATCTGGAACTCTGTTTATGTATATGGTTTAAGCTTTTATGGGAAGTAATGGGTGTCAATTCGTAATGGAAAGAATTTGTTCCTCCAGAAGCATAGTCTGTGCTTTAAGACTATACCTTTTTTGAAGGGCTGCTTCCATCAAGGAAGCAAACAGGAAATCACAAAATGTTCCCCTTTGAGAGAAATAGCGAAAAACGTTGAGCCGCAACACGACAAAACCAACAAAGTGGCATGTGCGCGCAGCAATACTAAGATCAGCCTGGGCATCCGCCCAGTCTGATCAGAGTCTTTGCTGGCCGCAGGAACTAACTTAGACCCTTAACTATCCTTTAAGTGCAAAGTGAAGACTCTAATCAGACTGGGTGGATGCCCAGGCTGATCTGAATCTAGCTGGGTGCACATGCCACTATGTTTGTTTTCTCGTGTCGCGGCTCATAGGTCTTACCATGTACCTTCAGCACTTTGAGATGAAGTCTGCATACACCCCCACTATTAGAATGATGCATTGTTACACTATAGAAACTGAAGGATTCAGTGGGGCATGTGTCAGTTGGTGGGTTGGAGTTAAGTGTTTTGGGTAATTTTACAGTGCTCCAGATAAGAAAGGGTAACAGGGATAATTTAGGGATAATTTTCCTTATTACTTCATAGAAACATATGTTGTGACCCCTCATTAGAACCGTCTCACCGAGACGGTTCTCATGAGGGGTAACAACATATGTGATCCTTGACAAATAAGAAAAATTATCTTTGAGGATAAATACCCCCTCTTATCTGGAGCACTGATTTTATTGTCATGTTTTTTCCATAAGTTATTTCAAAGGGAGACAAAAAATGACTGTTTGGTTCCCTGTGTGATAAAACCCTTTCAAAAGGGGTTTTCTCTAAAAGCAAAGAATTTGCTCCTAGGGGAGCAAATTCTTTCATTTAAGTGTTAAACCCCGCAGCTACCACCACTTCTCTGTTGGCATCAGTAGTCTGTAAATCTAGAAATCCTGTGGAATTTTCAGAGTCAAAGGCGAATGCTATGATCAGTCTTTGTAAATAGACAGGCAAATCTAAATTGTTTGTTGATTGCATTTGCAGGGCGTCTGTCATAGGTCGTTTGATTTTTTTATTCGAACACGCAATAAGCAAATCTGCTCTTTGAGAGATCAGATTAGGAAACGGATCTGTCAGCCTGGGAAACAAATACTCCTCTCTGTTAATCTTGTTCCATTGGTAAAGTATCGCAGCTAAACCTTGGGGTCTGTCAAGATACCTTAAACGTCAAGAAAAACTCTGTTATAGGTAAATGGGTACACTTTCAGGGGAAGCAACTTTGCCATTTTCATTTTTTGCTTCCGTTATCAGTCCGGATAAACTTATTGAAAAATGCTCCTGTAGGCGCAAATTATGTTATTTAAGATGAGAACCTTTTACAAGGGGTTTGAAACAGAAAAGCATGAATGTTGTCCCCCTTTGACAAATAGCGCCAAAAAACTTGGAGGCAGGTGCATATAGAGTCCATGGAACGGGAAATATATTCTGCGCATTACGATCTGAGTCTTAATGTTATTCGCACACCCTGTCCCAAAGTCAGTTTTCTCGTGACACAGTTTGTTTACTTTTGAAATTTAATAAAACCATACCTAGAAATTACAACTTCATATTTGCAAATATATCGAGCACTTTTTAGCTCATACACTCTACTCAGTAGGTCAAGGTGAAACGTCTTATTTCATTAAAGTAAGACGACTCATAAGAAACAAGGAAAATCTTTTAAAAACAAAGATACTCGGCGCAGAATAAATAGAAGTGTCTCTAGGTGAAGAGTTGACAATAACTTTCATGAATATGACTTAAGTGAGCTATACGTACGAGTATGTCGGTAGGCACCCGCAACCGTAGTTTTGACACTAGGTAGCTCAAGATTGAGCTGTCCAATTTTGGAATTCCAAATTGGACCGCGGTTAATCTTGAGATTGACCTGATTCCAAAACAGTTACCAACATGATGCATTGTTTGTGTATGTTAAACCGAAAGTAGATCTACACTGAAAAAAAAGAAAGTCTTGAATATCTGCGTCTGTTTTCAATAAATTTTCCATTGTAAATTTACAAATAAGAGAAACATTTTGAATTAACATCTGACAGAATGCAAGTATTCACGCAACGGGGAAAAACCGAAGATTAAATATTCATTGACCTTTGATATTCTAAATTTTGACCTACGCGTTATTTGACCAATGAAAACTTTTGAAATGTGGAACAAAAGTGAAATTATACTCGGCTGCGCCGAGAAAAATACAAAAGTGCATATTGAGTGGTTGTGGGGGAAAGTCTATAACTGTATACAGTATAGAGTTAGTTTAGATAGCTAATTATGAACAAATAAAATAAATGAAAGTTAAGTTGCACATAGAAGCGACTCAGGTGAGACGGCTCAATGAGGACTAAAAAAATTTAATTGGACGCTGCATACTCAGATGAAACACCTATTGTCCTATTGTGAAAAAAAATCATGTAATTTCAGAGAAGATTCAGATCAGGAGACGACTCATGGTGAGCTGCCTCATCCGGATCAGCAATTGGCAAATGTCTCTTATTTAGTCTAGTGATTAAACCTTAGATGGATTAAACATTCATTACTCTCTCCATTCCAGAAACAACCAGCTTTCCATATGAGGATATTCATTCACAACCTACGGCGAGAGTCAAAACGGAGGACCCCACAAGCATGCAGCAGACTCCAGGACAATTTGTATCCCAGAATCCAGCCAGATACACGTGTGGGGACTGTGGCAAACATTTTAAGTTCCAGTCTCATCTCGACATGCATCATCGAATACACACTGGCCTCAAACCATTCCAGTGTGCTTTCTGCACCAAGCGTTTTGCCACCAAGAGTAACATGAAAGCTCACACAATTGTTCACTTCAGGCACTGATGCCTCCCTGATTACTGGTAGCTGCTGTAGGCAGGTTGCAGTGAACGTGCAACAAGGTGTGAGTCAAACCTTGTTGCACGTTCATTGCTACCTGTCTACAGCTGCTACCAGTAACGGGTGTTGTAAGGAGATGACGTGACAGTTGTAGACAGTGCAGGACAAATTTGTAGAACCTGTAAAACTGTACCTCGGGATATCGAAAGAGACGAAAAACTTGATGGTGCTGTATGCTGGTAACTCAAACTGATAAGAAACCATTTGAGGTTTTGATGTACAACAAATGTTTTTGGATTATTTTCCAACTCGTGTAAATGTCTATAAAATCACATCCACGGACGTTCTTATGAGGCATACAGTATCACCAAATTACTTTTTCTTAGTGATTTTTGGGGAAATATTGACTATTTAGAGGTGGTGTGATCAACACATTCACTTCTGGAGGAATCAAACGATATTATAAATAACATGGTTTACGCCTGGTAAAATATCACAGTTTTCTTTGACGGTGGTACTTATCTCCGCTTGTACCTGGCATTAGGAGTCCCCCAACCCCCACTCCCTCTGTATTTGGAGCAACAGCTATCTGCACGTAAGTATGCGGAGGTTCGTATGCCCTAGTACTGCATGAATAGAAATTAGGATCTTCGTGTATTTTTCGGTGACTCCAGTGCCACTTCAAAAGCCTGATCTTACATAGTAATATAACATAATAAGTGAAAAATCTTTATATCCTTAAGGGTCTAAGGGTCTAACAACACTCGTTGATTTCTATTAAACTCTCTGGGCATCATATATTTCGTCATAAAAGATGGATATCTACGTTTTATTGTCCATTTTCTATCAGTCATATTTTACTCCAGACGCCAGGCTCAACCAATGTTAAGTACCTCTGTCGAAGGTTACTGTGATAATAGACCAGCAGGCGTGTTGCCACTGTTCTTAGTATTTTAGTGCCTAGACTAATTTCACCTTACACATTCAAATATAAACAGACTCGGTCAGAAACAGTTATATGAGCATACAATTCATGTCTGTCCGCTTTACGATGTATGGATTCACCTTGAATGTTTCATTTTTCTCCGCCATAATTAAAAAGAGGGTCAACATTTGTGATTTCCTGGGGCCATATTCATAAAACGACTTAAGTGGTTGCTATGCTCTTGCTAAGGCTAAATTTCTTTGAAGGAGATTTCCTACAACTATGAAATTTGCTCTGGAGGAACAGTCTTACAAAGACTGTTCCTCCAGACCAAATTTCATAGTTGAAGCGAATCTCCTTTATAGATATTTAGCCTTAGCAACCGCATAGCAACGACTTAAGTTGTTTTATAAATACGCCCCCTGACTGTTTTCTTTGACGAAAAAATCCGTCCCAAGTAGGGACTACTCTTAAAGGAAAGAATTGGCTCCTACAGGAGCAAAGAGTAGCTCATAAGTGAGCAAATTCCTGCCTGTAATAGTTGACGCCCATTAAGAAGAGATTCAAAAAAGTAACTGGCAGAGTTGTTTCCTGAAAGTGTATCCATAAATCTTAAGAACATTCCATTTAGACAGCGACATTTCGATGACAGACAAGAATTATACTGTGACTGGTGTTCAAAAGTAAAATTGGACCAATCAGAAACGAATTTCACACATATATTAATAAATCACGTTCTGATAAAATAATTGTTTGTTTTATGGTTGTTTAATTGATTTATATCATGACTGAGTAAGACTGTGATGCGCATGTTCCAGAGTTACAGCTACAAAGCAACAGTTTCTATCTTGTTAAGACTTATTGAACTTGTCAAAACTTGGAAAGTTTGTATTCTCCTGTAGGAGCGAATTATTAAAGAGTAGGTCCACCCTTTTATGGAAGGTTTCTCCATCCAGGGAAGCAAACAAGAAGTCACAAAAGTTGTCAACCTTTGGAAAATTAACGGAAAACCATGGTCGTGGTTCAGATGAGTAGCTACAGCACTTGCCAGACATGAGGATTTGCAGACAGACTGGTGATGGACTTCCGTCGTCATTAATCTGTGAATAAAAATAGTGGTTTTGTAACCCAACTTTAGCATAAGAATCACTTTAGAACAACTGTCAGGAATATTTTCATTCAGCTCAATGGGGATCGTTGGGCCGAACTGTAATTAAGAGCCAGAAATGATCATAACACCACTATTCAGCTAATCGTGACTTTATTTATAAATATTCTTTAAATACTGTTTATTACAAATACATAGATAACCTATTTCAAACATATTACTACAATATACAAATTACAGCTTTCTACAAAAATCCCTTATCTTAATATTTCTAATTTAAAGGCAATAAATCTAACATAATTCTTAATTAAAATACAATTCTATTGAAAGTAAAAATCCTACATGCCATCTTATAAATAATAAACAAAGTATAGCTTGCTGATAACTATTTTAAACTGAATTAATAATTATAAATATCTCACCTGTAATTAAGAGCCAGAAATGATCATAACACCAATATTCAGCTAATCATGACTGAAGAGAAGTGTTCTGATCTTCTGGTTTTGTTAAAACCTCTGTGACCTATATGGTAAACAGCGATTCCAAACGCCAATGCTGCTGATTCAGAAATGTATATGAGGGAAGGGGGTGTACCTGGAAGGTTAGTAAATCGGAATACTAAACGCAACATTGTGTTATGAAATTCGGTTAATAGTGTTAAGTGTTGGTTAGGTTGAATGAGTTAGTAGGATTGTGTTAGTGTTATTTTTGGCCTAACAAAGTTGCAGCTGGAACGGTGTTCTGCACAGTGGTCGAGAGACCTGGCGACTCCGAGCTATGAATCGTCGGCGCTACCGGCTGACTCGTAGGAGCGGTTGAACTGGCAGTAGCAGTGTTGGTGTTAGGTTGAGCTAACGTCTTCACGGTGCGAAGAGACATCGGTGTAGAAGGCGTCAGTTGTCTGACGATGTCTCTGAGCGTTGGCGTCTCCTGTGGGAGTGTTGCTGACTTAGGTCTGGCTCCCTTATTTCTTAAATTGTATTCTTGTAAGAAGTTCAGTGGCGTAGCCATAGGATAGTCGGCCGCTGCCTCCTGAGAAGGTTGGCAAAAACCGGATTCTCCACTACTTTGTCAGGAATATTTTCATTCAGCTCAATGGGGATCGTTGGGCCGAACTGTAATTAAGAGCCAGAAATGATCATAACACCACTATTCAGCTAATCGTGACTTTATTTATAAATATTCTTTAAATACTGTTTATTACAAATACATAGACAACCTATTTCAAACATACTACAATATACAAATTACAGCTTTCTACAAAAATCCCTTATATTAATATTTCTAATTTAAAGGCAATAAATCTAACATAATTCTTAATTAAAATACAATATTATTGAAAGTAAAAATCCTACATGCCATCTTATAAATAATAAACAAAGTATAGCTTGCTGATATCTATTTGAAACTGAATTAATAATTATAAATATCTCACCTGTAATTAAGAGCCAGAAATGATCATAACACCAATATTCAGCTAATCATGACTGAAGAGAAGTGTTCTGATCTTCTGGTTTTGTTAAAACCTCTGTGACCTATATGGTAAACAGCGATTCCAAACGCCAATGCTGCTGATTCAGAAATGTATATGAGGGAAGGGGGTGTACCTGGAAGGTTAGTAAATCGGAATACTAAACGCAACATTGTGTTATGAAATTCGGTTAATAGTGTTAAGTGTTGGTTAGGTTGAATGAGTTAGTAGGTTTGTGTTAGTGTTATTTTTGGCCTAACACAACTCTAAAAGTGAATTACTACTGTGCTTAAAAGATGAAGTTTGAAGAACGAAATTGAAATCGCTTTTAAACTAAATTATTAAAGGAATGAATGTTATTTTTGTTTAACTTTTACTGAAGTATAAACTACATCGGGTCACGACCAAAGTAAGTGAACCCCGAAGGGGTTTACGTAAACTTTGCCTGTGACCCGAGGTAGTTTATACTTCAGTAAACGTTTAAAAATGACATTCATTCCTTATATTTATATTATTAAATGATGCTTTTGATCAATGAAAAGATAAACAAAAAATAAGAAATACATGTATAAGAATTGTTTTGAAAACATTCCCGGCCGAATATTGCAATAGTTTGGAACAGCCGCATTGTCACTGCCTACCAGTAAATTCCACCTCCGGCTGTAGATTTCACGTGCAAGTAGGCGTAGCGAGCTGTCACTCAATGTTTACTAGCCATTCAAGTACATGGCATGTTGTAGATTTCACGCGCTAGTTATTGAGATGAGCTGTCACTCTGAAGCACGTGGCACAATGTAATTATTGACTTGTAAACAACATTAACATTGGGTTAACAGAGAGCTCTGCACTGACAATGTAAATATAAAATTATAACACTTTTAAAAATAGAAAGTTTAATTTTGCATTGAATTGAGAGACTTTCCACTGAGGGGTGTGAAATTGAGCGAGCATGTGTGTGTGTGTGTTTGTGTGTCTCTCTCTCTCTAGCTCTCTCTCTCTCTCTCTCTCTGCTAAATTTGTATTATATTTGCATTGAGGCTTTATTTTAAAATAAAGTCTGAAGAAAGATTATCTGGAAGCTAGGAACGCAGCAGAGAAATGAAAATGGCAAACTCGGTTCATTGAGTCTTTTCATGTGCAGAACTCAATGTTGCAATACTGCCCTTGCCCCTCCCCCTCCCGCCCCTCCCCTAGCACCGGCGGAAATTTGTAAAGTGAGTCAGAATGATCCTAGTGATCCCCGAAGGAAAATAGATAACCCTCACTATGATGATAAACGGAGAGACATTTACGGCCGCACGACGATTAACACCAGCTGCAGTGAATATAGAATAAATTGAGCCGCGACACAAAACCAACAAAGTAGCATATGCGCTCGCAAAGACTCAGATCAGCCTAGGCATCCGCCAAGTCTGACCAGAGATTTTACTATGCTCTAAAAGGGTAGGTAAGGGTCCAGGCTAGCTCCATGTGGACAGCGAAGACTCTGATCAGACTGGGCGGATGCCCAGGCTCATCTGAGTCTTCGCTGGGCGCACATGCCACTTTGTTGGCTTTGTCGTGTCGCGGCTCAATTCTAAAGAAAGATCCTCTGCTATGAAGGGGTGTATGAGAGAAAACTTAAAAGTATACTGTATGCAAAGTTCTGGCATATTTGTTTATTATTTGGGAAACAGATTTCAGGAAAAGCCACTGGCTTTCTTCTGTATCACATTCATTGTATAGTATATTATTTAATGTATATGCGTATTTGTTGTATATGTACAGTATTGTGAAATAGATAATGTTTACGGAATCACTAATGACAGACGTCTGTCATTAGCCAATATTCGTTATATTAAAGGCAGAGGCTATATACAGTTGACTGTAAATAGCCAAAAGACGTTAAAATGGCTATTTACAGTTAACTGTCAATAGCCAAAAAACGTTAAAATGGCTATATACAGTCAACTGTAAATAGCCAAAATTCGTTAAAATGGCTATTTCCAGTCAACTGTCGATAGCCAAAAGACGTTAAAATGGCTATTTACAGTCAGTTCATATTTCAGCGCCTTATACCTCTGTTTTGGGGGGTCTAAATATTTGGGCTTTTCCAATGTTTTGATGTGTGTTTATTTATTTATTTTCCTTAAGAGTTCTGACTTTTGAGTTTGGTAATTTGACCGCGTCTACATATTTCATAACTAAACCGTTTGCTGTTTCGTTAAAATGAAAAAATATTCTGTCCAGAGCTATAGTGCTGGACAAAATCTGAAGGATGTGAATTGGACTAGTTCGGCTAGATCGTAGTTTCATCTTTGGCCTCTGGATTAGTTGATTATGACCATGTCTCTCTCATTCTCTCATCGGGTCGAAATGACTGAAGTACTATCGATAAGAAATTCGCACCATCTCATCCATTCTCCTATTGGCTTGAAATGACTGAAATACTCTTGGACGAGAATTCTAATTATCTAACCCGTAACTCCATCAAGCTCAAAATGAGTGAAATACTGCTGAAAAATCCGTACAACCCCATGTTATGTTTAAGGTGTAGGGTATTCCTCAATGTCTTTGTCAGCCATTTTTAGGAAGGGAAATAACATTTATGGCTTTCTGTTTGCACCCCTGGAAGACACAGCCCTTCCAAAGTTGGATCTACTCTTAAAGGAAGGAATTTGCTCTCAATACAAATTCTTTCCTTTAAGGTGAGCTCCATCGAAAAATAAGGCAAAACTGAAAATGGCAGAGTTGCTTCCCCTGGGAGTATACGTATTCACCTTATTTAACTACAATTGTTGGTGATTTATCAGAATCATTCGAGGAGTTAGCAACTACAATAATTTTTTATCTTAATTTATTATTCATTAACATCAAAATAAACCGAACCATTATGCAGGTATAATGCATGAGCATCAGTACATGTACATAAACTGGATGATTAACGTTTCACCAAACAGTAACTACTCAAACCAGTCTAGGATCCCCGGTAGCTCAGTGGGTTAAGCGACGGCCTACTGATCTAGCGGATCCGGGTTAGAGCCCCGCTAGAGGCGAGAATCTTTCCAACCGTAAACGGGGTTCCATTGCACACAGCTTTTCATTATCACCCTACCATCGTCCTGATATGACTGAAATACTGTTGAAAAAAGACGTAAAATCGCAAGTCAGCCATCCATCATCAAACCAGTCTGAAAGTCCCGTGAACAATAGCTACAGACCTACTTCGGGCTAGTAGAATTCTTCAAGTAGGGCCCATACATGTTGTTTGCGAACTGCAGGTGCGCTGGATGGATTGAGTCATTGCTGTTTGTATTTATTTAGTCGCAGCTCATGTCTTGAACAAGTGTTAAACTACGATTTCGTCAGTCTCACATTACTTAAAGACTGTTGAAATGCCGTAAAATCCCAAAATATGCATATACATGTTTAAAGTCTTCCTACCACTTTTTGCCGAAAAATACAGAACTCACAAACTCACATAGTCACTATATCTACTAAATTATATAGAGGATCTTACATGAGTGCTCATGTATTATTGAATTTATTAAACGAGTTGGGGAAAAAGATAAGATGCGATGCTTTGCCGAGCATCTTATCGTTTTCACCAACGAGTTTAATAAATTCAATAATACAGGAGCATGAATGCAAGATTCTATTTATCATATGACACTTTAATCGCATTTTATTAGGAAAGTTTGCACTAAAACGTCACGGTTTCGCCATTAGAAAACGCGACGTTTGAATGGACGCCAACGTATAACGTTACGACGTAATTTGCAAATTTAATCCACTACTGGCGTGCGACCAGTGGTGGCCGCGTACCAGTGGTGGCCGTTTTCATTTTGCACGCACAATTACGTATTTGATCCGCCTCAGATGTGGCCATGTCCTAAAAGGAAACAAAAGGAACTCCCACAAAAAAACCCGGTTAAATTATCTCCCCGGAAGGCAAAAGGTTAACCATTTCCCCTTGCTACCCTCATGCCAACATTATTGCCTTGCCGGGGATCACAACCCTTGATACAGGCATAATTAAATACAGAAATAAACATGAACAAATTGCTTTATTAATGTTTACCTATGACCAAAACGGTATAATCTGCAACCAGCATGCAAAAAAGCATCTAAATTCTTGTAAATGACAGCACACGTGTAATCATTATTCATGTTTTTTTTCGACGTAATGTAGCATGTGCCTTCGAAAAGACTACGTCAGAGTTTTAAAGTCCGTTTTTGACAGTTGTTTATATTCTATCTGTGCTGAACGCGATAAAACAATTAAATTCTGACAAAGACCACAGACTTACAATGACATATCATCAAAGTTTAAATCCACAACAGGGTTTTGAAAAATGCATAATTCAACGCATGGTAATCCTGACGGCCATCACTGGTACGCTTCTCTCGTATTTCAATGCGTTTTGGTGACCTAGTTTGAGGATCTGTCACAGGCACATGTTATAGTCTATTTCAAAAAATAAATCAGTATTATAACGACAGTTACCCCTAGTTTATTAAAACAAAATATAGAATCACTAATCACAATATGGCCCTTATAAGATAAAAAATGTAACAAAAAAACGGCAACCACTGGTCGCCAGCCAGTAGTGGATTATCGTTTTTAATGCATGGCTTTATTACACTCTCAGATGCGACGTCATATGATAAATACATTTTCATGAAAAAAATCTGAGTATACCAGCGGGCACAGGGCGTGATATGAACGTCATGTGAACGATGATACGATGCCGTGACGTCTCACTGGCGTATCAACGTCATGTATAGACTAGAAATCTTCATGGGGAAATGTACCATTAAGCATGTGCGCATAGGGAAGACTCAGACCAGGCTGCGCATTATCTTCACAACGCATCTGCGAAACAAAGAAATGCAAATCGTTGGGACACGAATTATATGTATATGTCAAAATAACCGCCAAAGAAAACGGAAGCAGCGCAACAATCTTATGGCATATTGTTGACACTGTGAACCAATGTCCCGAACCCATACTACCGCGGTGCAAAATCTGAACCATGTCTTTATCAATTTTTTTTAAAATGTGTAACATTTTCTTTGAATAATGTGGACTGAAAACCGTTTATAACTGGATCCGTAAACTGATTCTTCATGATTTATTGTGCCGCATCAATTATAAGGTCATTAAACAGTTCTTTGTCTTCAATATCTACCTTATCTTGCATTTTTAAGGTAAAATCAGGGGCTTTTAACCATATATTTTCTGGGTCGTTCTGATTAGTGGTGTTATTCTTTTTTCACACTCCTTTAATTTTTGTTTTTTGTTTGAATCTTTAATTTGGTCAGTCGCCTTTCTTTTATTGTGCGATGTAGAAGATTTTTTCGAAAAATTCCAAAACGGTTAAAACCCCTTCAATTAGAGTTGAAAATTTCTGAAGTACCAGTTCTGGGCTGTCATATGGGATATTATTGATACCACACAATACTGCAACAATCTGAAAACCAGTAAAAACAACATGTTTTGGAAATTTACCAGTACGGTATAAAAATGTATATCCTCGTTTAAATGATCGATTAAAGGGGGAGGGGTGTGCGTGTGTGTGATTCTTTACTGAAAGTGCCAACAGTCTATGTATAGGGGTATGTGTATAGGAATTTAACCGACATATTATCTGCTACTGTAAAGCAGCAAAAATAATGACTAGGCATGTATCTCTATCCTGGGACACTTGACTTTATCGTCACTTTCAATAATCGATCGCACCTAGCTTAATCGATGACACGTGTTGTAACAATCGATAACCGATAAATCAGGTAATTAAAGAACACCTGTTCTGAATACGATATACTTGTACGGTAGCAAACACAATATGAGTATACAGTTTATTTACCGATTCCACTGCTCACATATTCATCTGGATCCACAGATTGTCTATGCACAAATGTGACAGTATGTGTGCCTGTTCTAAATCACGGAAGATCTAAACTTTTATTAGGATTCTTATAATCTACCCTGTCTGATCACAGTCTTAGCTGCACAGATTCCGCCTGATCAACGGACGAAAAGACTCATATTAGGCAGCTTTTGTTTTACGGCAATCCATGTAATTTTAGAGACGGCTCTAAATAGTGGTAACAACTTTTGAAATTATGGAAAATTATCTCTATATAAGATATATACTTCTATAGAGATGATTTCCCATATCAATAGTTTTACCACTAGTTAGAGCCGTCTCATCGAGAAGAATCTAATGAGGTGTCATGTGGAAAAGATTCACAAAATACTGATGAACTTCATAGTTTAATATCATTTTTTTTTCCTTTGGAGTAGGAACAGACACTAAATGCCTATCAACTAACTTTTTTATATATTGTTTGATAAGACAACTAAATTTAAATTTTGTCCCATTTCAGCATGCGAGAAAACTAAAAAAAAATATAATTTTGTTCTGATCTACCTTAACTTAAAAATATGGGACATCATATTGTTTCATAGCTCTTTTAACATAAATAAATGAATAAATAAAATTTGTGAAATTTGCGCTTCTTCACTATGCAAGCACGCCCTCTTTTTTGACTAAAACTTTTTAGTTGGGTGCGCATCAGAGTCGCATAAAGCCACGCCCATTTTCCAGGCTAGTGCACATTGCGTGTCATTCGCGTGGAGGGCCATTATTCAAAATTAAATTTGATTGGTTGCGTTGATAATTATTGTAACAGATTGATTGTCGCAAAAAACTCAACTCAGCTTGCGCACCCGAATAGCGAAAACAGTTTTTATGGGAGCGACGTTGCTTCATAAAGCATATAACCAAGAAAACAAATAGTGCAAAAAGTTACTACAAAAATAAAATAATGATGATTCTTATATTTCTACAATTTTGATAGTAATAATAATAGAAATAGTAATAATACTACTTATTATTATTAGATAAATTTATATTTATATTCTTTTAAAATAGCAAACCTTTGAGACTGAACTAGACAGAAGATAAAACTTGTATTTTTTTTCAAACAAAAATGCAATTTAATGACTGCGCATTTGAAACACATGCAACTTATAATATATAAAAGTACATAAATTAATTAAGAGAAAAGCAGATACAAAATGACGATACATAAATATAAATTTATGAAACTAATTGAATAGTTTTGTGCAAATAGATAATTTGAATCCCGCAAATATATTGAAATATATAAAAGTGCTTAAATTAATTAAGATAAAAGTAGATACAAACTGACGATACATAAATATAAATTTATGAAACTAATTGAATAGTATTATGCAGATAAATAATTTAGATTCCGCAAATATATCAAAATATATAAAAGTACGTAAATTAATTAAGAGAAAAGCAGATACAAAATGACGATACATAAACATAAATTTATGAAACTAATTGAATAAATAATTTGAATCCCGCAAATATATTGAAATATATAAAAGTACATAAATTAATTAAGATAAAAGCAGATACAAACTGACGATACATAAATATAAATTTATGAAACTAATTGAATAGTATTATGCTGATAAATAATTTAGATTCCGCAAATATATCAAAATATATAAAAGTGCGTAAATTAATTAAGAGAAAAGCAGATACAAACTGACGATACATAAATATAAATTTATGAAACTAATTGAATAGTATTATGCAGATAAATAATTTAGATTCCGCAAATATATCAAAATATATAAAATATATCGAAACAACAGCCCGGGCGGGGAGGGGTGGGGGAAGGGGACGATGTAGCAACAGTAAATGAGGAAAAATAAAACAATTGCCAGATAGTGCCGCAAATTCTCGCCGAAACATCTGATCTGATCAGTGCCAGCATTACCATGCGAATCCGGTGTCATAACACTTTTATATTCGACACAAATCGTATTGTTTTCGGGCATGAAAAACCGACATTTTTTATACGGGTTGTTATGGATCGTGTCACTGACTGGTTAGGATCGGTTCCGGTTTTACTTGACTATACTTATTCCAATGAACATGTTGAAAAATATTGACTTAATGTGAGCATGTTGGAAAATATTGACTTAATGTGAGCTGACCCTTGTCCCTTTGTCCCTGTACCCTTGTCCCTTTGTCCCTGTATTGTACACCAAAAGCTACAAAAATGAGATCTCATGAAGTGCGAGATAGTTAGATGACTAACTTACGACTGAACGTCCTTCCCAACAGGACGATGGGAGGTAACTAATGAACGGCTGAGTGTAATGGGGCCCATTTACGACTGAAAAGATTTTGGCCTTCGGAAATCGAACCCGGAACCGCTAGGTCAGCAGGCCAGAGCATAGACCACTGAGGAACCGGGGCTCATAAGAATGGGACCGCTAGGTCAGAATGCCTTGCCGCGCATAACCTACGGAGAAACCGGGGCTCCTGAGAATATGACCGCTAGGTCAGCAGGCCATGCAGCGCTTAACCCACTGAGACACCGGGGCTCATGAGAATGTGAGATTAGAAATATATAGTAGAATAAATCATTTACAAAGCAATGACAGTAGCCATTGTTACACACATTAGGGAATCTAATGGTTTTATAGAGGTATGAACTTTAATAGCCATTAGCATGTGATTTACAAAACCGCATACATAATGACACGGAGGAGAATAAGAAATTGGCCTGATCAGACTCGAACTCGCGGATTCACAAACTGTGCATTGAGCTTCTAGCTCACATGGTCGATGCTGTAACAAGTCCCCAAGTTTTCCTTGCACTTGTGATACCCATGGCTATAGTCGTGGAGTTACAAGAGCTATCAGACGTTATAGTGGTAGAAGAGTCAAAGCCCTTTTCTTGGACTCGAACTCATAAAGCCCTCCGCCAAAAGAGTTATCAAGCCGCATGGAGATTTTTTTTTATAGAATTGCAGCATCTTTTTAAGTCTAAAATATTGCCATCTGTCTTTCAAGTTTTCCCGTACCTTAATTTGTTATAAAACCGCAAACGGTCTTAGTCAGATTTCGGAAATTTGCATTCTTTATGTTCTCGCAGATCATATATGTATATGTCTTTAGTTTCACAGATTTCTGTTTTCTGGCACAAGCCCTTTTCTTGTCCGAGTTCAATTTTTGAAACGAGCATTGTGAATTTAACCTATTTGGTCCACCTAAAACGAAATATCTTCGGATGGGCTTCGAAGGGTAGATTTTGAGGACCCTAACTGTAAATAGCCATATTTAGGCTTTTTGGCTATTTACAGTTGACTGTCAATAGCCATATTAACGTTTGTTGGCTATTTACAGTCAACTGTAAATAGCCAAAAAACGTTAATATGGCTATTGACAGTCAACTGTAAATAGCCATTTTAACGTTTTTTGGCTATTTACAGTTAACTGTAAATAGCCACTCCGTATATTAAATTTTACTTCTGTCAATCGACATTCGTTAAACTTTGCTAGTGACAGTAATACATCTAGTTATAATGATTCGAATGATGGTATCTGCTCGCCTAGGAGAGGGAGTTTTCTTTTGCTAAATTACCTTTAAAAGATATATTGATGTTGGCTTAATTTGATCAAACCCAGCTAACGTGGAAACAGAGAAATGACATCGCATCTGAACGCAAATATCCTGTGTCCTAAGTAATCAGAGCTCTTCGTGCGCATCAGCCAATTAATCTCTTTTTTCTTCGTAAGTAAAAGACATCTGGCAATGATTTCTTTCTCATGAATTAACAGGTGTCCGTACTTAGCAAATTTAGCAAATTAAGTCTAGTGACAGACGACTGGCAGCAAAAAAAATAATGAAATACTGATTGTGACATACATCTTTTCTATTCTATCCCATAACCTTACTAGGTCGTCGGGGCACCACAGATGACTTCGAAACAATCCCTTTCCACCATGTCCTGTCTTGAGCTGCCCTAGTTGAGCTGGCAAAATTCATTCCTGTCCACTCCTTGATATTGTCTTCCCACCTCTTCTTCTGTCTACCTCTTCTTCTTATTCCTTTTATTGTGCCCTGAAGACTCGTCTTTGCTAAACCAGAAGACCTTGAGACGTGGCCAAACCACCTTAGTTTCCGTTTCTTGACCAGCGTCAGGAGTTCATCATATTCTCCAATGGCTGCTTGGATCTTCCTGCGAACCTCCTCATTGGTTATATGGTCCTTGTACGAAATGTTCAGTAACCTTCGGTAGCATCTCATCTCAAAGGCCTGCGTTCTTTTCTCTAACTCTGCTGTCAAGGTCCACGATTCACAGGCATACAGAAATATGGAAATGACAAGGGAGCGCTTAAGTTTCACCTTTGATCCAAGAGATATGTTGTTATCTCTTCAAATTGGTTTCAGCTTGGTAAGAGCTGAAATGGCTTGTGCACTCCTTGAGAGAAGCTCCTTTTTTGAACCATCATCTGAGACAACTGCTCCAAGGTATTTGAAGCTGTTTACAGTACCCAGCTTCTGCCATTTTACCTTGATCTCCTCTGGATGCCATCAGCACTGTTCGTCATCAGTTTGGTCTTCTCAGCACTGATCTCCATCTTATACCGTGTGCAGGTTTGGTCGAGACTTTCAACCAGAGCTTCTAGTTCCTGCTGTTCCTCAGCTAGAGCGTCTATGTCATCGGCAAACCGCAGATTGGTAATGTTTATGTCGCCTATGCTGACCTTTCCGTCATGTTCTTCCAGAGTATCAGACATGAATGTTGAAGAGGGTGGGTGACAGAAGACATCCTTGTCTTACTCCAACTGTTGTTCCGAACCATTCTCCTGTGCTACCTTTTATCAGGACTGCACTTGTAGCCTCGTCGTATAGCTGTTCAGTGGTGCGAACTAGATTTGCACTGATATTGTACTTCCGCATGGTGGCCCACAAGGCCGCATGCCATACCCTGTCAAAGGCTTTTTTGAAATCAATGAAGACATGATAAAGATTCTGCTTATGTCGGAGGTACTTTTCACACAGGATTCTAAGGTTGAAGATCTGTTCTGTGGTGCTCCTTCCTGCTCGGAACCCAGTCTGTTCCTCAGTGAAGCCTGTTCAAGATTACTTTCAGCATGACTTTGCTTGAATGACTGATGAAGCTGATGGTTCTGTAGTTCTGGCAGAGCTGTAGGTTGCCTTTTTTAGGGAGCGTAATAAGCAGCGACTGAGTCCATGGGGTAGGCCATTCTCCTGTTGTCCAGATCCTGTTGCAGATATCTGTTAAAACATCGATCATGGTCTCCCCGCCAGCTTGAAAAAGTTCTGCTGGTATATTATCAACTCCGGCAGATTTCTCCTTCTTTAGTGCTGCTACTGCATTTCCTCACGAAGGATCGGTTGTTGATCTTCTTCTGGGGGTTGATTGCAGTCCAGAACCGCATTGTTACCGTAAGTCTCATGGTTGTATAGTTCTGAGCAATATTCTGTCCATCTGCTGAGAATATCTTATTCCTCTGTAAGGCATTTCCCTGACTTGTCCTGGATAGTTGTGGATCTACCCTGTTTCTCTGAAGTTAGATCCTTCACCAGCTGGTATGCTTTCTTGCTGTTGTTTTCGTTCAGGCAAGTTTCAATCTCCTCGCACTGACTAGCTATCCAGTCCTCCTTCGCTTTCCTCGCTGCCTTTTGGATCCTCGTGTACTCAGAGCTTTTCGAACGAACGTTATTTCGTGCGAAATATAACGAACATTAGTTGGTGACAGAAATCTGGCAGCAGCTAATATAACGAATATTGGATTACAGCAGGCAGTAACAAATACAACTTATTAGTAAAATTGGCTTGTTACAGACATCTTGCAATATGAAATATAACGAATATTGGCTTTCGCCAGACATCTGGCAGAAGCAAATATAACAAATATTGGCTTGTGTAGGCTCTAGCAGTAAAAAATATAACGAAAATTGGCTTGTGACAGACATCTGACAGGATCAAACATAACGAACATTGGCGTTTGACTGACATTTGACAGTAGCAAATATTAAGAATATTGGCTTTTGACAGATATCTGACAGTAGCGTATATATATATAACGAATATTGGCTTGTGCCTGACATCTGACAGAAGCAAATATAACGAATATTGGCTAGTGACAGACATCTGGCAGTATCACCTATAACAAATATGAGCATATGACGGACATCATGCAGTATCAAATATAACGATGACTGGCTAACGACGAGCACCTGGCAGTAGCAAAATATAAAGAATATTGGCTTGTGACAGACATCTGGCAGTATAAAATATAATGAACATTGGCTTGTAACATACATCTGGCAATAGCAAAAATAACGATTATTGGCTTGTGAAAGATATTTTGCAGCATATATAACGAATTTTGGCTTGTGACAGATATCTGGCAGCAGCAAATATAGCAGATATTGGCCTGTGACAGCATCTGGCAGTTACGAATATTGGCATGGGACATACATCTTGCAGTAGCAATTATAGCATACATTGGCTTGTGATAGATATCTGAGTGCAACAAATACGAATATTGGCTAGTGACAGAAGCTGACAGTAGCAAATAGAACAAATATTCGCTTGTGACAGAAACTGCCGGAAGTACATATAACGAATATTTGCTTGTGACAGAAATTTGCCGTAGCTAATATAACGAATTTTGGCTTGGGACAGACATCTGGCAGCAGCAAATATAACGATATAAATATATAAACCGATTCCCTCTTTCATAGGACAACCGCAATTGGTGGGGTGTACTCGATGTGTAGCGTGCCTGACGGGCTCTCAAAATGACCAACCCTACGATACCGGATATATCCGGGTTCAGCACGACAAGGGTTAAAGACACTTTTCTCTTTAGGGCAGCGAATTTTTATTTTTCTCAATTATCACTTTATATTTATTTCAGCATATACAAGCTTCAGTGGCACAGATTCGCCAGGCCATGCCGTTCTGAGAATGAGAACAGACCAAAAACGATTTCCACAAAGAAGTCTCGGAATACCAGCATCCAAGAAGCCGGCCATGTTCGAATGCGGTGACTGCGGCAAAAAGTTTAAATTTCAGTCCCAATTTGACATGCATGTTCGATCACATACTGGAGTGAAACCATTCCAGTGTAAATACTGTGGCAGATGTTTCACTACCAAAGGAAACATGCAGGCCCATACCCTTGTACATTTCAGTCAATAAGCTCTGTGACATATGAATTAGTCTACTCAAATTTTGGCAAAGATGGACTCAACTACATTGTAGGCAACTTTCATATACAAACTTCCATCTTAAGCCTGTTTCACATCAGCCGTGCGATTTTTTGTTCGTACGATTTTGGAGGCCATGGGTGCCGTAGACAGATCGCAGACAAATTCGCAGTGTATCTGGGCTGGTCCACCGTGGTCTTAGAGATCGCAAGGCAGCCGTACGATGTTCATACGTCTGTCTCACGGGTCGCACGATTTAGCAGCTTAAAAGTAGGAAAAATAAACAATATTTCGTACTGCTGCCGCAAGATGGCCGTGCAGCTGCCGTAAGACTGCCGCAAGACTGCCTTGAGACGGTCGTAAGAATTTGTCAAAAATCTTGCGGGCACCGTACGACGAACAAGAATTCGCAAGGCTATCTCACGAAGGTCTTACGATGACCGTACGTTCATCGTACCAATTCGCCTCGAATGACGAATAAAATGCAAGAGGACCACCCACAACCCTCATAGTTTCTCCATCGATTGTCGACACCACATTAGATCCTGATGGCTATCCCACAGCAGCGTATTGTCCTTCTAAGAAGAAAGCTCTGTGATGAAGAAGAGCGTCGCGCCGCCGTCCTGGCGCTGCTCATCCGAGCACGGCAAGGTAGAAGAGGACGAGCGAGGCGTTGGTGGGGCAAACCCTGGGCCTGTTTTGCTGGGGGCATGCTTCTTCTCTGGAGTCTGGACTATGAGTACCGATCTACTTTTCTGTCGTGCGGCTGTCGTGGGGCTGCCGTGCGACTTGCGCGATTGTCTTACGATTCGCAACATTCGTGCGATAGCATTCTGTCTGGACGCACGACTGTCGTAAGATGCTCGTGCGGCTGTCTTGCGACCGTTTCAAGACAAACGCAAGAAATGATTGACAGCAGCCCCGCCTGCAAACTTGCGAACTGCTGCAAAATCGTGAGTCAATCGTGCGGTTGTCTCAAGACTGTCGTGCGGCAGCCTTGCGGTGTCCACAGATTGCCAAAAAATCGCAGAAATAATGTGCATGTTGAGAATTCAGTTTGCGACGTTGCGACGACCTTGCGGCGTCTAAAATTCGTACGACGATCTTGCGGCTGCCGCACGGAACCCAGCGATTTTTGCCAGAAATGTGATCGCAGAGGGCCGTACGGCTGCCGTAAGGCTAATGTGAAACAGGCTTTACTTAATGGGCTTAGTCCGCTATGTTTGGATGCTATTTTGAAAAGTAGACAAATTGGTATTTGCATTTCTAGAAAGGGTGTATCCACTTATCTAGAGGGAACTACTCTTATCTCTATAGGTGCGAAAATGTAGACGACAAAATTTACGTTTGCAAATTTCAAAAGAATTTCGTCCAAGCTATATCAAAATCGAGCCGCGACACGAGAAAACCAACAAAGTGGTGTGCGCCTAGCGCACTCAGATCAGCCTGGGCATCCGCCCAGTTTGAACAGACTCTTCGCTAAGCGCTTAAAGGGTAGCTAAGGGTCTAAGCTACATCCATGTAGACAGCGAAGAGTCTGATCTGAGTCTGCGCTGGGTGCACAGCCACTTTATTGGTTTTCTCGTGTCGCGGCTCATATTGAGAATTCAAAGACAACAGAGGAAACAGTGTAGATTAAGATGAAACGGCTCATGAAGAGCATCTTCATCTGAATCTACGCTGTTTGTAGATTTTACTATTTTCATTTTGACAAATATTTTAGAATGATTACGATATTTTCAAAATAACATAATGTCTGACATGGCTGTGTTCTTTTAATAATTTTAACCAAAACGGCAGATAAAATGTCATGCACAACGTTAGTCTAACTTACATCGACCTTATGCATAGCGTGTTGGAGCGTACTTCGACGAATCGGCTCTCTATAACCCTACTTATTGAAGTGGACTTGAATCGACGGACATTCCTCAAACACAGAAAATTAAAGAATGTTGCAGGAAGTGGCCGACCCAAGAAAACTCCATCTTTACCACCTGCACGCCCACCGTCGTACCCATCGTCACCTGACTGCCATGCAGACGATGGTAGCCAACCTCGCTCTCGTGCAGACTCCAATGCCTCCATTGTGGTATCCGTGGCGGCATCTGCAGCAGCTGTGTTGGCACCTGAGGTGGCAACCTCCTCTCAAGCCCCAAAACGACAAGCTGAGGCGGTCCAAGAAGACTCCATATTCAAGAGTGATGAATTGCTCATCTGTACCCAGTATATATAGTTGAACTCCAGGACGCTGGCGGATACGCTCCTAAAATGCGTTCGTCACACGCTGAATAAGTTCTAAGGTCGTCAGGCATAGGTTAAATACGTTCTGGAAACGTCCGATATTAGTTTTAGATAAGTTACTTATAGGTTAGAAATAAGTCAAGCATACGCTACACAATGAACCTGCTGGTTGCCGACGTATATCAACGTAATAATTAACTTACACGTTACTTGCGTGAACTTGCGCAGAACTTACCTGTCGCGTACATCAAACTTATGTCTAACTTACAAGCAATATGTCGACGTACGCTGAAAATTTTAAGCATGCACAAAAGTTTGGGCCGCATTCGACTTACAACAACTTAAACCAACGTATTTAAGCGTGCTCGTAACTTCTTTAAAGCTTATGTGGCTGTCACACGGTGACGTATAGCATCAGCGTATGCCGGCCGACGTATGAGAAATTAAGCAAACACGCTGGTGTATTAAGCAAACACGCTGGTGTACGTTGAATAAGTTTAATAGGGGTAAGTTTTAAACTACATGTAGCTACGAGCACGCTAAAATACCTTTGTATAAGTTGTTGTACGTCGAATGCGGCCCAAAATTTTGTGCATGCATAAAATTTTCAGCGTACGCCAAAGTAATATAAGTTAGACATAAGTTTGATGTATGCGACAGGTAAGTTATGCGCAAGTTCACGCACGTAACGTGCAAGTTCATCAGACGTTGATATTCGTAGGCAACCAGCAGGTCCATTGTGTACTGTACGCGTAACTTATTTCTAACCTATAGGTAACTTATCTGTAACTAATGTCGGACGTTTCCAGAATGTATTCAACCTATGCCTGACGACCTTAGAACTTATTCAACGTGTCACGAACGCACTGAGCGTATTTAGGCAACGTATCCGCCAGCGCCCTGGGGTCCAACTATGTATATATACTGGGTACAGATGAGCAATTCATCACTCTTGAATATGGATGCTTTTTGAACCGCTTCTGCTTGTCATTTTGGGGCTTGAGAGGAGGTTGCCACCTCAGATGCCACCACAGCTGCTGCAGATGCCGCCAAGGATACCACTAAGGATGCATTGTAGTCTGCACAAGAGCGAGGTTGGATACCATCGTCTGCATGGTAGTCAGGTGAAGATGGGGACGAGGGTAGGCGTGCAGGTGGTAAAGATGGAGTTTTTTTAGGTCGGCCACTTCATGCAACGTTCTTCAATTTCGTTTTTGAGACATGTCCGTCGATCCACGTCCACTTCAATAAGTAGGGTTGTAGAGAGCCGTCGCTGTATATTTGATCGTCAAAGTACGCCCGAACACGCTATGCATAAGGTCGGCGTAAGTTAGACTAACGGTGTACATGCGTTCTGCATAAGACAAGAACGCTGTTATATGTTTGTAGAAGTTCTGTTTATGCAAGGAATAAGTTACCCATACGTTAAATATAGGTTATATGTTCGTTATAAGTACGCTGTTTATGCGTTCCAAAAACAGGGTGCCTCTTGATTTTTTTATTCAACTTCAGTGTATGTCAGCGTGTTAGATAAATTTTTCATACGTCGGAATAAGTTGTCTAAAACGTTGTAGTGTGACAGGGCCTTTTTTACTCCTTACTTATTCAACGTACACCAGCGTGTTTCCTAAATTTCTCATACGTCAGCATACA
Source organism: Ctena decussata (assembly GCA_963989385.1). Classification (NCBI taxonomy): domain Eukaryota; kingdom Metazoa; phylum Mollusca; class Bivalvia; order Lucinida; family Lucinidae; genus Ctena; species Ctena decussata. The sequence continues at coordinate 55,028,934 of OZ022509.1, forward strand.
CTGATGCTATACGTCACTGTGTGACAGCCACATAAGCGTAATTCATGATTATCTCTTTTGTGATCTGTTAAGAGCCAATACCACTAGTCTGTCAGAAACGTTTTTCTACCCCGACAGGGGTCAGTTCTGTCCTCAATTTTGGTTTGCGTTTACAGAGACGTTAGTGTGTGAGTTACAGAAACCATGTATACCTCTTGGAAATAATTTGATATAGCATTATGTCTATGGGAAAATATATGGTGATGCTGCAAAACTTCTTTTGAGTAGTAATATATAAATTACGGCCTTCTTAAGTAAAAAATCTGCACTGCCGTTGGGTTTACCTCTTACAAAGACGTGCAAAAGATTGTATTAAAAATACACCGCCTTAGCAGACTTATCATAGATTTAAATTCTCTACCAGAATGTCTGTCTTTATGGTGGTTACCAAGATATTACTTTGTTTGCAGAACTTTCTGAATGCCCCTCGAAAGATGGCATGGTAAGTTAAGTCGAAGTTACCGATCTGTATTGCAAGGTTTTAAGCGTTGTTGTTGCTGACTATTTATACGTTCGTCCATATGTATTCATATATTGTTTGTGGGAAAAATCTGTTCAACTATACTATTTTATCTGTTTTGTCCTGTGTTTTGATAGAGTACATGTACATTAAGGACATTTGCTAGGAAATAATTCCTACTCTGGAACCTGTCTAAGACTCTGTGTATGTTCTATTTCATATATTGGATCACCAAGGATGAAATAAAAATATACATCATCGTGCAAAATCTTAAGAAATCTGAACTGAAAAGATACACCCCTAGACTGTTCTTCCGAAAATATCCATAAACATCCCAAGAGGTAAATATCAGTTCCAAAATAAATTTTATATTACTTTAAATAACTCAGTCATGTCAATATAATATAGGAAAAGATACTCCGGTCCATCAAAGGCTTAATTACCAAACTGTTACAAGATGCTTTAAAATCAATTTTAATTACGATCCGAAAAATCCAAAAAAATAATTGCCTTTCTGCAATATTTTGGACCATACAGAAAAACGCTACACTGCAGTTTTAATTAAGATTATTTTTAAAGCAGAACTATTCAGCAAACAGAAAATTAAAAGAAAAGCGGAGGTCATCGAGCTTATTTCTTTTTTACTAGACAAACTCTACCCCTACCCCCACATAAATCACATGGAAAAATTTACATAAAATTACGTAAGAAATAATGTTACGCATTCAGATAAATTTAATTGTGCTTGCGTACCATAAGCTTCCATGATATGAATAAAATAAGTCATTTTAGAAAGTTATAATCCACCAAGTTAAATCACAACTTGAATAAATGTCAAAAAATAAAATATTGCAAAAAAAACTATTTGTACTTTTTTCCTGAAGTTCATGATTAATTTTAACACAAACAATGGTAAAATGACCCCGAAATATATTATTTAGACATCTATATTTAGCCATTTCCTTATCCATTTATAGTAAAATATTGACCCGAGCATGACTTACATTTTTGACGATAACATAAAAAAGGCGACCTCCTAGCAAATGTATTTAATCCGTCACAGATCAGCTTGCGCGTTTACGCAGATTGATAAGACTGCTTTTCACATAACAGACTCCTCGAGAGTATTGTTTCCGTATTTATTTGGTAATAAGTTGGGTAACAACCCTGAAAATATGATCAATCAAATAAGACGGATCTAGATTTTTAGGATTGATCTTGAAGGCAAACCCAGCTCATAGCTGCATCATGCTGATTTATATAGTTGGAGTCATTTTGGAGAGAAAATGTCTTAGCATATTAAGAGTCATTATGAAAGAAGAGAATAACCCGGTCTTATAGCCGAATATAGACTGTAATGTGTTAAGCGAGCCTGTGACCGGCAGCACAGTTGCAGCAATCAAGACTGGCCCCGAGATTATAAAACTTGAGAACATTCTCAAACTCAAAATAAAGCACACTGATTGGTTGCTTCCGAGCACATGCTCGGAAGCAGCCAATCAGTGTGGTTTATTTTGAGTTTGAGATTATTCTCAAGTTTAATAATCTCGAACCCAGGATTCTTGCTGGCCACACATTCTTAAGGGGTATGGACACACCTCCATGTTTTCCTTCATTTTTTACAAAGGGGCTTTGTGACTTCATGTCAACGTTTCTTAAAGAGATAGGAGCCCCGGTAGCTCAGTGGAGCCCCGGTAGCTCAGTGTGTTAAGCGCTGGCCTACTGAACTACCGGACCAGGTTCGAATCCCGCTTTAGGCGAGGATCTTTCCTACCGTAAATGTGGTTCCATTGCACACAGCCTTTCATTATCACCGTCCCATCGTCCTGATATAACTAGAATACTGTTGAAAAGGACGTAAAATCACAAGTCATCCATCCATCATCATCGTAAAGAGATCTACACTAAAAAGAAAGGAGCAAATTATTTCATTTAAGAGCAGAGGAGGGAAGCAAAAACAAAAAGGACACAGATGCTTTCGCTACCGTTAACCTTAAAGGCACATTCCTCTGGGTATCGCATACGTACTTTTTGTTTTTTTCTACATGATTACTTTATATTTGTTTCAGCGTATAACAGCTTCGGTGACGCAGATTCGCCAAGCCACGCCGCTCCGAGGATGAGAAAAGACCAAACACCTATCCCACAAGAAAGTTCCGGATTTCCAGTATCCAAGAAGCCGGCAAAGTTCGAGTGCGGTAACTGCGGCAAAAAGTTTAAATTTCAATCCCACCTTGACACGCATCAAAGAACACATAGTGGGGTGAAACCATTCCAGTGTAAATACTGTGGAAGGTGTTTCACCACCAAAGGAAACATGCAGGCCCACACCCTTGTACATTTCAAGTAATAAGCTTCCTAAAATTACACACCTCAATTTTGCAAAGATTGTCTCATATGAAATGCTGTCTTCTGCGAAACATTTTAACGGATTCTTGACATCCTTAACACTTTAAAAAGCGCCAGTGATGAAAATGGCAGAATTTGCAAACAGTGCAGATCCTGATGAGGTGGCTCAACATGAGCCACCTCATCTAGATCTACACTATTTACCCTCTAGTTTTTGAATTTCCAATATGATATAGCTTGGATGAAACATATTTTGAAATTTTTGCAGACGTAAATTTTGTCGTCTGCTTTTTGGTGCTTGAAGGGTTAATCATGTAAGGTTTATGGCACCATTTTGAAAAGAGAGACATCTTTTGGCAGAGCAGCTGTGAATCCCTTTATCCTCAGGGGACACACTCTGTCTGAGAGCAAATTCTTTTTTCTTTTAAGCGTCGTTACCCATAATGACATAGGCAAATACATGTACTTTCAGACCATACTTAATCCCACTGGAGGTGTGTCCAGTCACATTTATTTTTTGGTTTTTTTTGGGGCGAAATTAGGCTGCACTAACTAAAATTTGCAAATTAGGAGTCAGATTATTTTAGTATGTAAATCTAGTGAAACATGCTAACGTGTTCTTGACTTAACTCTACATATTTCACGGACTTCTGTGGAGTTTCTACTTTCTTATGTGACGCCGCGACACGACAAAACCAACAATGTGGTTGTGCGCCCAGCGCAGACTCAGATCAGCCTGGGCATCCGCCCAGTCTGATCAGAGTCTTTGCTGTCCGCATAGAGGTAGCTTAGACCCTTAGCTACCCTTTAAGCGCTTAACGAAAGAGTCTGATCAAACTGGGCGGATGTCCAGGCTGATCTGAGTCTGCGCTGGGCGCACAACCACAATGTTGGTTTTGTCGCGTCGCGGCTCATTTATGATGCCAACTCCTCAATAAAGTCCAAAATTACCAGTTTCCAAGAAGCCAGCAAAGTTTGAGTGTGGAGACTGTGCCAAACTTTTTTCTTGACATGCATCTGCGCTCACATACTGGGGTAAAACCATTCCAGTGTAAATACTGTGGAAGGTGTTTCACCACCAAAGGAAACATGCAGGCCCATACCCTTGTACATTTCAAGTAATAACTTGTGTGTAACATAATTGAGTTCGGACACGACAAAACTAACAAAGTGACATGTGCGCCTAGCAAAGACTCAGATCAGCCAGGGCATCCGCTCAGACTGATTGGAGTCTTTGGTCAGTGTTCGTATAGAGCTAGCTTAGACCCTTAGCTACCTTTTAAGCGCACAGCAAAGGCTCTGATCAGACTGGTCGGATGGGCAGGCTGATCAGAGTGTTCGCTGGGCGCATCCGCCACATTGTTGATCACAATGTCGAGGCTCATTGGATCTAACCGTTAAATCGTCCAAAAGAACAGAACACAAATTTTTAAGTGTGCAAAATTTAAAAATAAAATGTTTCAGCCAAGCTACACCATATTGAAAATTCAAACAAAAGAGGGCAAACAGCGTAGATCCATATGAGGGGGCTCATTATGTCTTCTGCATTTATGCTGTTTTCAAATTCAGTTATTTTCGCTTTAAGCGCACCTTAGTCTACCCTTTATTTGTAATAATTTTCTCAAATTTAAATAATATCTTTAGCGAAACATTGACAAAGTCTTTACTCTCGTACTTATTGATCTATTGTCTGGGCACCATTTTGAAAGGGTGGCAACTTTTGCAGGGCAATATAAAGTACGTTTGTAGAAGGTGAATCACTTTATTCAAAGAAAACTGTCCTTAAGGAAAGAATTGGCTGTCTGAGAACAAAGTCTATGATCTGTGGTTTAGTTTGCTATGGCCTGAACACCATTTTGAAAAGGGGTTGCCACTTTTGCAAGGCAGTAAAATGTAGGTTTCTAGTCTACAGGTGAATCCCTTTATCCAAAGAAAACTGCCCATAAAAGAAAGAATTCGCTGTTTGATAAAGTATTTTCTCCTATCAGATGGATGGATGGATGACTTACGATTTTAAGTAACGTTTAATAGTGTAAATACTGTGGTCGGTGTTTCACTACCAAAGGAAACCAAGGGCGTAGCTACCTACACGGCAAATACGCAAGTGCGTATTGAAATTTTGTCAAAATTGACAAAATTTCAAAACGCACCTGCATATTTGCATGCTGAAAATTTATAAATTAGACAAGATTTCAATACCAAATACCAAAGTGGCTGAAATACTAGCTTTCCCTTCAAGAAGTAGAGAATAAAACATGGTTGTGCGTATTATGAAATTGCCCCTAGTTACGCCCCTGGAAACAGGCTCACACACTTGTACATTACAAGTAATGCCACAAAACCTCTAAATATTGGGACAGACAGATTTGAGCAAACAGTGCAGTCCCAGATCAGACTGCTCCTGATCCTGATCTGGATCTACACTGCCATTCCATCTGCATTCTTTTAACGCTTAAATGCATTGATAACAGTTTAGATTTAAGGCAATTACGGTAATAATTTTGTGTCCAAACTTTTAAACGTATTAGGGTATGCTCTGTAGCATATGTAATAGCCTGCACAAATTTTGCCAAAGTTTTTCTCAAAGGAAATATCTTTTGTGAAACATTGGCGTATACTTGACTCTCATACTTAAGGATGTATGATTTACTTTGCTATGGCATGGACACAAGTTTAAAACATACAGTCGAACGTGTCTTAAAGTTATATTGGCTGCAACTTTTAATAATTTTGACAATTTTTACACAGTTATTTTTACCTATTGTAAAACCTGAGTAAAAGTAAGTTTTTATCATAAATCTATTCATTCCCCCTGAAAATGGATAAAAACTATGATAACCTTTGGGTAAACAGGAGCCTTTTGCTTTCAAATAATTTAGTTCGGACCGAATGAAATTCTAGACAGCTAATAGTTTACCTAAATTACTGTTGATGTTGTAGCTGTAACCGGCCTAGGTTTGTTATTTTTATGGGTGTTTCCTGGCCATCCAGGCTCAGTTATTGTATTTTTGAAAATTGTAAACAATTATTCCCAAAATAAACTGTTAAAAGTTGCAGCCCATATCACTTTAAAGGCCACCTCTATTAATCAAATACATGTACCTGCATCAAAAGGCCAAATTCTGATATCCCAAGGTAGCATTTTCAGTGTAAATTGACCTGTATTAAGCAAGCACCCGCCGTAAGCAAGCAGTTTTGGTCCTTTGCTAGGACTCTTTCTTAAGACAAGTTTGACTTATAAGCAAACTTTTGCAAAGCTATAATTGCAAAGCTACAATCAAATGAATTACTATTACGGCTTTTCCCCCAAAATACAGACCGAATGGATAGTAGCGCTATTGGAAATCATTTGGATATGGTTTCAAAGGCTTTTGTTACTATCGTATTCAGTAAAAGGAATGGCATCAGTTCAGTTGCCGTTTTGTTTAAAATAATCAGACCCGGATCCAGACCACCATGTACTGGTGGGGCTCTGGATAACTGGTTGGCCTGGGGTCCCAAGACATATATGTGTAGGGGCGCGGAGGTGGGCTTGAAAATATATGACATAATTATGGATCAATTTGAAGTAAATTTTTATCTTTTTTGCCTTGAAACATCTCATTAGCGAGGCGATTCTAATGAGATATTACAACATATATTTTAATCAAATCACATGGATAAATTATCCTACACTGTCATCAGATACTCCTTATAATCTGGAGGTCTACATATTATACATACCACAGAGGCCAACACGGCGGGGCTGAAGCGCACTCCCTGGATCTGGGGCTAAAACACAGGGACCAACCGTAACGCCGGAAAAGTGGTCGAAACGCAGGATTTGCGGTGTTTTCACGCCGGATTGCGGTATTTTTCGTAGGATTCGCCGCCATTTTTGTTGACAGTTTCAGAGGTGGGTTGAAAAAACTATTTATTTATAACGTAAGGAGATTTTGTGTGAGCATTAGAACTAGCCTATCCGGATCTACATAGATGCCTTTAATCGCCAGATCTTCTTTTGGTACATAGATATTGTTGAAATATGCAATCAGTCAAGGAGAAAATTGTTTTGCATGTTCGGCCAAACGCTCAGACAGCATTTGAAGCCAGAGGGTTCGTACTTTCTTAAGTTTCCTTAGATTCTTGACCAACTGGTGGATGAATTTGCATTTGTAAATAAAACTACATCTTAAACAGCCGATTGCATAGGATCTTTTGCCTGAGGAGGCATAGACTGAGACACAATATGCGAAATTCAAAGTAACGCCGGATAATGTGGTAACTTCAGGTTTCTCGTTTGGCCAGTATTTTCACAGACAAACATAGCTGAAAGGGTAAAACACAGGTAAAATACTTATGTTAATGCAGTTTAGGCGCAAGACTGCTCCCTTTAGCATTCCATGAGAGACATATGAATTTTTCAATATTTTCTTTGTGGAAATTTCCAGGAGTATTTTTGTTTTCGCCAGTTTTTATTTTAAGACATGTCTTCTTCTGGCATGTTTCATATTCCTTTTAGGTTGAAAGGCCAGGTGACGGAAATATATTCACCAAGCTGTGAATAACTACAAATATCTGGTTCTATTCTATTCTATCCCTTTACCTTACAAGGTCGTTTGGGCACCACAGATGACTTCAAAACTATCCCTTTCCACCTTGTCCTGTTTTCAGCTGCCCTAGCTGAGCTGGCGAAATCCATTCTTGTCCACTCTTTAATATCATTGTCATCACCTCTTCTTTTGTCTACCTCTTCTTCTTTCATTGCGCCCTGTAGAAACGTCTTTGCCAAACCAGAAGACCTTGAGACGTGTACAAACCACCTTGGTTTCCGTTTCTTGACCAGGGCCAGAAGTTCATTATATTCTCCAATGATCTTTCTGCAAACCTCTTCATGGGTTATATGGGCCTTGTACGAAATGTTTGGTAATCTTCGGTAGCATCTCATTTCAAAGGCCTGCGTTTCTCTGACTCTGCTGTCAAGATCCACTATTCACAGGCATACAGAAATACGGAAATTACAAGGGGAGTTTTACCTTTGATCCAAGAGATAGGCCGTTATTTCTCCTAATTGTCTTCAGCTTTATAAAAGCTGAAGTGGCCTGTTCAATCCTTGAAAGAACCTCCTGTTTAGATCCATCATCTGAGATAACTGCTCTAAGGTATATGAAGCGTGTTACAGTACCCAGCTTCTGTCCTTTTATCTTGATCTCCCTCTGGATGTCATTGGCGCAGTTTGTCATCAGTTTAGTCTTCTTAGCACTGATCTCCATCTTAAACCTTTTGCACGGTTGGCGAGACTTTCAACTGGGGCTTCTAGTTCCTGCTCTACCACAGCTAGAGCGTCTTTGTCATCTGCAAACTGCAGATACGTAATATTTTTGCCGCCTTTACTAACCTTTCATCATGTTCTTCCAGAGCATCGGACACGATGAGTTCGAGAAAAAATGTTGAACAAGGTGGGTGACACAGGACATCCTTGCCTTACTCTAACTGTTGTTCTGAATCATTCTTTCGCACTGCCATTCATCAGGAATGCACTTGTAGCCTTTACGCAGAGCTGCTCAACGGTGCAAACTAGATTTGCACTGATATTGTACTTCCGCATTGTGGCCCATGAGGCTGCATGCCATACTCTTCCGGAGGCTTTTTTGAAATTAATGAAGACATGGTACAGATTTTATTGATTTTTAAGATACTTTTCAAACAAGATTCTAAGGTTGAAGAGCTGTTCTGTGGTACTCCTTTCTGCTCTGAATCCGGTTCACCCCAGGTTAAATTCCCTGGCATTTCTTATTTCCGGTTTTTTATGCCCAGAACTTCAAAGAAGTTGAAAGGGCAAGTTGGTGTCGCCTTATCTGTTCGTCAGTTCTTCCTCTCGTCCTTAACGCCTGATGCAGCTACTGGGCTGGAGAACCATTGCGCCTAGGAAATTGAAAGTTATTTCCCTGACAATCATTACTGATGTAGCTACTAGGCTCAAGAACAATTGTGCCTAGGGTTTCGCAATCTCATATACCAATATGTCATGAAAACTGAGGGGACCCATGTTGTTTTCCTCTGTCAGATTTGTACTTTTATTATAGTTACCTCCCCTTTCTTAAAATTAAGATAAAGTCGCGTTACCATAATATCTAAAGAAGTATTAAAGCTAGGATAATGTTATTTAGTATACAGTTTTGGGGTGAGATGTACAAGATCTGATTAATCTTTGGGCAAATTTGGTTGAAAATGACTGAGTTAGGCCCTTCAGTATTCAAATTTGCAATTTTTCCGACTTCTGAACCAGTTTGCCCAGTTTTGGGAAACAAGTAGTCCTTGATGTACAAAATGTTTTGGCAAAGATAAATAAATGTGTTAATTAATCCTGATGGTCGCCTATGCAGATATGGGCTCAAGAACCACTGGCTGTAGAAGTTGAAATTTACAATGTATATATGTTTAGGTCATGAAAAAAGTGAAAGCCCATTTTTTCAGCCGTCGAACTTGTACTTTTAGAGTTACCTCCCTTTATCAAAATAAAATCGAAATCTTATTAGCACAATATCTGAATAATCCTTTGCGAAAGGATGTTAACATTTAGCTTTAATGTCAGATGTAGAAGAATTTATTAACATTTGGGCAAATTTCGTTTGAAAATGATGGAGAGATGCCCCTTGCTTGAATTTGATAATTTCTCAACTTCTAGGAAGCTGTTTTTTTTGTATATTATTAGTCCGAAATGTGTCATATATTTTGGTAAAGGCGAGGAAAATATTCTTGTGTTTTTTTTTTACTTTTGGACTTACATATTTAGATTAAACAAAATTTTAACAAAACATCTAGAGAACCATTTGAGATGGGATTGTGACATGTGGCATACAGCTTGGAATCAGTATGTAGATAATCTGATTAATTTCTGAGAAATTTTCATAAAATTAATAGCACTGTGTCCCTTTTCAGATTTAGACATTGTCAAGCTTTGCTCCTTTAGTTCACGCTTAAGGTTGAAGACATAGTCTTTCACAAACACAGTCTCTAGTTAAAGTAGACATGCCAGAGATTATACATTGCTGCATAAGACTACCGTATAATGGAAAATTTTCGCGTCGCCTAATTTTCGCGGAATTTCGCGGTCGGACTCCGCAAAATATTTTCCATGTTTCTACAAAATAGTAATAAGAAATTTGAATCGTCCAAACATATGGTTTGCCGTATTCAAAGCGCCTCACAAAACCTTAAAAGTAGGTAGACATAGAGCTATTATTTTCGGCGCAATTACGTTAGCTGGTAATCAGCAGGTAATTATAATTTGAACATGCTGTCACTTTTTTCACTTGATTAACGGTCACTTGTCCCTGATTGTGCAAGTACAACTGAATTACTTTTAACAGACTGTGAGTTCCGTTTACTTTTATCCTGAAAAATAGCCATTCTATCAATTGCTCGCATATTTCAGTTGACTGTTTCTGTGAACTAAACATTGATTTGTACAAATGTTTATCTTACGTTTTTTTTTTGTGAAATAAGGATTGGTATCCACCCAAAAGGAGCCGATTCTATCTAAACAAATATGTTCAGTGTAAAGTGATTACAGTTTCTTTACGTTTCTCTCTCCTTTTACGTCTTGACTTTTCAGTCAAGCCAATATTTTACAGGACAAAAACAATTTTTATTTTCGTGGATATTCACATCCGCGAAAAATAAAAACCGCGAAAATTAATCCTTATGTGTTTGGGGCAAATCCGCGAAAATTTGGCGACGCGAAATTTTTCCATTATACGGTATATGCTAATTTTGTGAAACCTTTATTTGCAGAGTTAGCTTCAGCAGTGTCTTTTGGCTGGCAAGTAGTAATCCATCAATCAGTCAGTCAATCAGTAAATCAATCCAAATCGCACCGACAGGAAACATAACATTTAAAATGAAGTACGAGTCACTCAACATAATATAAGCCTTGAATGCAAGGCAGTCAGCTCTTTCTTCGCCATATTAGGTCATTACAATGTTTAAACATTGATTCAGCACATATACTATGAAGATAGCCATAAAATATAGCTACAGAGCCTTCTTTTCTTTTCTTCTTGGTGCCTTGTTCGGTTCCTGTTCTGCTACTAACTATCTGCGACCCAAAACTTTTGTTTGTACGGTTTGTCAGGTGTTACTACTCAGTCGACAGCTTAGGTGATGTTGAGCCAGTAGGTCATTCGTCAACACCGTTCCTGGGCAGGCTTATACCTTTTAAGCGGTTAACCAGTACAAAAAAAGCTCGCGCTAGTAGTATCTGACAACTACCGTTGGGTGATAACGACGGAAACCACAATATTTCAGTCGAGAACAGTCGGTCTCCCAAGAGATTATGCATTAGAAAATGAAAGATAGGATTGACGTAAAGAAGAAGACGCATACATTAAAAACCTGGCCCAACCTTCCCACATCTGCTGCAAGCACAACAACCCCTTGTCCTACTATATTCCACGCCCCTGCACTAGAAGCTACCTAGCACCATCGCGACATACAGCCACCAACGACCCAAAATATAACTTCAGAGAACATGTTGACAGAAATGCTATTATGAAGACACGATTTTAATAGAGCTGTAAAAGGAACATTGGCTTTTGAGGTTATAATATATAACACATTTCTGTGTAAAAGCTCAAAAGTGATACAGAAATGCGGTTGCACATGAAGGACATAGTTTCAATCAGAATGTTCACAAGTGTGCAACTCGATTGTCAAATCAGATATATCGGTCACTTGAAGTATCCAGACGCACAATGCTACCGCGATCGTGAGAACCATCAGCTAAGAGTGAGGTCTCCAAATAATTTTGGAAGGAGTCTTGGAACATGGATATTTTAGGGAGTACAACTTGGTACATGTATATGAGACATGGTCATTTTTGGACAACAACGGACATCAGAAATTAAGATATTTATTTTGGTGCAAACTTAGATAATATTGTAGTCTTAGTCTGTCAGGAAACTAGGAAAATAGGTACCCTCTGCGAATCCCACAACAGTATACCAAAGCTTATGCTAGCCCATTTTTCCAGTTGATAACTATATAAGTAAAGTAAAATGACTTTTATTTGTCACCGACATAATTACCTTTCAAACTTATATTGTAGCATTCAGTAAAGGAATAATAACACAAAAAATGACACCAAACGCCTCATTGCAAATGTGGCAAGTAAGTGAACAGCTTTTTATCAAACAGATAACCACTAAGCTGACCTCACTGGAGCTTACAATATATGGCGGCCTCATTGGCCGAGTGATAAAATGGTAATCTTACCGCCAGCTCGGGTCACATGTGGGACTAGTCAAGTTCTACTTGTGGGTGGACAGGAGCGGCCTTTCTTAAGGCTAAATTGTATTAACATAAGAATTTTACCTGCGTTTTACTCTTTTAAATGTGTTTATCTGTGAAAATACTGGCCAAATGAGAAACCAGAAGTTGCCACTTTATCCGGCGTTACTTTGAATTTCGCATATTGTGTTTCGATCTGTGCTTCCTCGGACAAAAAATCATGAGCAATCGGCTGTTTACTATGTAGTTATATTAAAAAATGCAAATTCATCCACCAGTTGGTCAAAAATTAAGGAAACTGAAAAAAAGTACGAACCCTCTTGCTTCAAATGCTGTCTGAGCGTTTGGCCGAACATGCAAAACATTTTTCTCCTTGACTGATTGCATATTTCAACAATATCTATGTTTCAACAGAAGATCTGGCGGTTAAAGGCATCTTTGTAGATCCGGATAGCCTAGTTCTAATGCTCACACAAAATCTCCTTACGTTATAAATAAATAGTTTTTTCAACCCACCTCGGAAACTGTCGACAAAAATGGCGGCGAGTCCTACGAAAAATACCGCAATCCGGCGTGAAAATACCGCAAATCCTGCGTTTCGACCGCTTTTCCGGCGTTACGGTTGGTCCCTGTGTAAAAGGAAAGGCATTTTAGTTGCCGTTTTGTTTAAAATTATTGAAACATCGCAGGCATGCAGAAATTACAACTAGAAGAAATAAATTCTTTATACACCCATTAGCTCCAATGACTACACAGTATTGAATCTGAATAAGGGACAAAACGGCCATTAACATAGTGGTCCTTTAAACCAAGCTGTATCAAAAGGAAAGTTCAAAGACTAGAGGAGAGACAGTGTATATCCAGATAAGCCGCCTCATCTGGACCTACGCTGATTGACAGGGCTTACATTGTTAAAGGTGTCACAGTGTGATGTATTCCATATTAATCTTATTAAACGCCCGGAGGGGGGAGGGGGCGTTGCATTTTGCGAAAGATTGCGTTATTTAGGACCTACATTGTAGTAGATCAGACACTACCAAAACACTTTCTAACAAATTGTATTAAGGCGAATGGGTATACTTGCAGAGGCAGCAATTCAATTATTGTTTAGTTTAAAGTTTATTTTGTTTGGATAAATATAAATACATTTACACGCATT